>CM076729.1:3719513-4998203 GCA_038501795.1 Pseudopleuronectes americanus | reverse complement strand
TCCAGTTCCATCCATCATTCTACCTCAACCCAGCACCACCCACAGCCAGCACACAACCCACCACACAAGGCCACCCCAGCACAATTGCAGTCACAGCCAGCCTGCGACCCCACCACACTGCCTCCCCCACAGCCCCAGCCCAACCACCCCCAGCATGTAGTCATCAGGACCACCAGCACCCCCCCCCCCACCCCAACAGTGGAATCTCACAGTCTCATTACACAGCCCACACCTCTCAGAACCCATCCACCACCACCCCCCCACCTCAGTCAGCACAAGTTCAGGTCAGCCACAGCACCAGTCCCACCCACAGCATCAATCCCAAGTCCATGCCCACTCCCTCACAATACAGTTCCAGTCTGTCCACAGCCGTCCACATAGCCACGTTTCACTCATCCCAGTCCAGCCAGTCAGACACAGTCAAACATCCAGCACCACACCTACAAGCTCACCCACATGGCAGTCCAGTCTAGGCCCAGTCTCCCAGTCCCTCATCAAACCACAGCAACAACACCAACAGTCACCAGTACCCAACAGCCATGTCCTGCACCAACTACTTGTCCCAACAGCAAGGGGCCCAACCCTACATCCCCAGCACACCAGTCCCCACCACACATACGCCCCTCACAGTCCCAGCACCCATCCCAGCTACCAGTCCCCCCATAGTCAGCAACACCATCCAGCCATCAGTCCCATCAACTCCCACAGTCCAGGAAGCAGTCACACCCCACCACACCAGTGCCCACCCACAGCCCCCTCCAGCCACACAGCGACATCACAGCAGGCCACATCCACACCAGCCAGTCCAGTCACCAACAGCCCCACCCGCTCCAAAAACATGTCAGCCTGTACGTCACTGCCATACAACCCCACACGTCCAGCACCCCACGCAACCCATCACCACACATTCAGTCAGGCCACATCCAGCACACCACCACACAGCAGCCCCAGTCAGTCACACATCAGATCACCACAGTACCAACCCAGCCCACACAGTTTTTCCAGGGCAGCCAAGCCGTAGAAGGAGCCGTTCCGCAGCAGGGAGATCTTGTTGTTGCCCAGGTTTCTGTTTAGAGGCAAAGAGTAGATGAGGTGAGCATATGGAATGAGTGAGGCATGGTTACATCTGTCAATATAACACAAATCACAAGCTGCAGGAGATTCATCATTCAAATGGCTGATAAATTGTTTATCGTCTTGCCTTTCAATATGTTGGCAAGAGATTAGGATTCACGTGTGAGGAGATGCAGCTGTAAATAACTCATCCCGGACATGTTTCTGTCTTGTTTCTGGTTGTTTGTGGTAAAAGCAGGTAACGATCGGAGGCACCCCCCAGCGCTCCACCATGTCAAGAGTTCAGCTTAATAGAAACGCTTGAAGAAATGCTGCTTCAGCACAATTCAATCATCCATTGCTCACATTGCAACAGCAAACAAATCAATGCAACGCACCACAGGGATCTTTAAGTGATGAATTAATATTCAAAGGTGAAGCGGAGCCTCAATCTTTATTGTTGCAGCGACAGTCGTCAATATATGTGTTTTCTTTATTTTCTTTTTTTTGGAGGAAGGCTGTCGTGGCTGAGCATTGAAATGAAAAACTATATGTTCTTAAGGTGATGCTTTTCCAGGTTTTGCTGTGACAACACATCTTGTTGGTACTGGTTGATAAACACACACCGGGCCTTAGGATTTGATCTTTACATCAAGCTAAACACACAAGAGTGAAACCGTATCATTACAATCACATGAACACACCTACACCTATATTAGTATACCTGTGAGTAGAGATGCACTGATTTGACTGTTTCAGGCCTGATATAAATACTGATACCTGAGCTTTCGGTACATACCAGTGCAGAGTACTGGTTTTCAAGCACTTTACAGTATAGTGTTTGCATGCATGTACGGCACTTTCTCTATAGCACATCAATCACACACGCTGCCAGAATGGGGGAAACTGGGATCAAACTGCTGACCTTCTACTTAGTGGATAACCCGCCCTACCTCCTGGGTCACAGCCACTAGTGTAATATAATATAATTCTTGGCTGGAAAATAATATGTTACAAATATAGTAACATACATACACATTTAGTGTTTTTGTTGTTAAATATCCCATAGAATTAGTAAACTTGTAGGTGGAGCAAGCATGAAAAACCTCAAATCTACTGAAAGATGAGATTTATTTTGTAAAGATGAATTATGTAATAACAGGGAAAGCACCTTTCCTTCAATGTAAGTGAGGGTTAGGATTGGTGGATTGATATATAAGCTAATGAGGAAGGGCGTCATGTCTGTGGTCAGTGACAAGTAAAAAGTCAGTATTTCCCCTCACGTTTCTCTGTATCTGCTGGATGTGTAACTTGGCACACACTGCTCAAGCATCATTAAAGCATGAGTTGATGATCTGTTATTAGTGTTCAGGGTTTTACCTCAAATTATAAAACTTAAGCACATTACATTAAGCACAGTTGTGCATTTATGTATAACAACAGATATTATTTTTGAGTGGGGACGGAACTACAGAGTTTTAAGGAGTGTTGCATTATGGTTAATTTGAAGCCTTATTATGTAGCAAGGTTAGTGAGTGTCTTTAGGTTCATTCTAAGAGTCATTCAGAATAAATGTGCTTTAAAAGTGTTTCCTTGGTCAAGTTTAACCTGCAGGAGTTTCTGAAATCTACTGTAACACACATTCTGCTGCCGCTGAGGAAAAAACGTTCATGACGAGTGTCTCCTGACAACTGAACAGCGGAAAATGAACCAGTGAGAAAAATCTGTCAAACACCCAAAAATCTGACATGTGTCACAGGCGATGGGCTCAGAAAATATGAAGTCTGAAAAATGTTAACTGTCAGAGAAAATTATCATGTGACAGGAACTAGAGGAATCAACTCTCTGCAGAAACTGAGTCAGTGAGCTGGACGTCTCCAGGGCGGATGATTGGGCAGCAGAGGTGTTGTGTCACTGTAGGTTGCTGCACTGCACCAAGTATACATCATATATGTATACACACATATACAAATATGTCATAGTTTGTGTCCAAAAATCTTATACAGCTTTATTGCCCCACAAACACACACACACAATTTATTGGGGGCTGTAAGCCAAAGTGCAACAGGGCGAGCAGCTAATGATTTATACTGCGTTAAGTCCAGATTCACATCATCTTAAATACACCTTGGACAGCGTTTCTGGATTTCGTGTCTGATAAAATATTGATTTCTCTCGCCAGCTCTTAAATCATCCTCTGCCGGGTTGCTCTGCGTCTGTGACACTGTGGATATGTGCATGGCCATATGTGCTTTGACGGCCGAAACCCATCTTTGCATGTGTGACTATGCTTATCTCCTGTCAGCATATGACCACACACATATATGCACACACATACTTGCACAGGGTCACTCCCCTCCATCATCCTACCCTCTTCTTCTGAAAAGCTGGGCATTGGATGTGACTGGCCAGGTTCAGAGCGAGAGAGAGAGCGAGAGAGCGAGAGTGAGAGAGAGAGGTAATTGGGATGTGTCACCAGTCTTCTCTGTGACGACAGAGCGCTTGTTATAGCTGCAGGGAACGTATACTCAATTTTAACCCTAGGATTAAGCAGTGGGATCCCACAATGCATTGTGCTGAACAGGCAAATTGCTAGGACAGACTGCTGGGGAGCCAAGCGGAAGTGTGCGCACTGAAAATGTCACGGTGGAGACTCACACTCTGTACAGACAGGCACATCAAATAATTAAACTTCTGCTCAATCTAGACACAAGAATGTATAAAATCGTGTATTTGTCTAGACAAAACTAAAAAGAAAAATGCTCTGGAAATGTATGAATAAAGCGCATTTTGTTACTTCATATAACAACCTTGCTTTCCCATATTCTTATGGGAAAGTACCTATCTCTCCCCAGAGTGATAACAGTTGTCTTGGCAGGAAAAACTGGGAGTGAAGACAGGAAGTTGCCTCTCAAGGCCAGGATGGACACAAACTTGTGTCAGCAAATTCATCTTAACATTCACATCTGTATTTACATTTGGGCCTCTCCCAGAATGGGACAAATAGTCAGGATTAAATAGTCTATACAAGAGACATATAATACAATTCATCACCTGATAAGCTGATACTGAGACCAGACAAACAGGCTGCTTATAGCTGTCTTAGGTTTCGTCTCATATTGTTGCAGTTAAAGTAAATGGAGACCAATGTAAATCCTTAATGTTCCGATGGACAATCACTCCTTTGAGGATGGGTTTAGCAGAGCATGGACGAAACGGCAGACACGTCACCACTTCCTTCCAATATAAAAAAAACAAGCCAAAATATCCTGGATATCCTATTGTGAACGCATCTGTGCAGAGACTCTCCCACTGCATTGTGCTTGTGAAAGGTTGAATTCTCCGGACTTTACCTGCAGGTCATGTTTGAAAACAGCTCAGTTTGGTTCATGTCCTGTCTACAAATATAGAAGCGGCGGGGTCTATCAAGTTTACTACAGCCAATCACCAGGGGGCTATCAAGACCCCTATTTAAGTCTACAGTGTACTTTGAATTATAATAACTGGGTAATACTGTGTAGGAAGGGACTATATTATTTACCAGTAGCCATTTAGGCAGGCAAAAGTGAGGAAACAATTATTCATATGGATTTTTATGGTTGTTGATCCAGACATCAATATTCTGCTGGGGTTCTGTCAGATCAGATTCATATTGACACATAGCTCCCTAAGAACTGAAAACTGCAGCAGATAAAAACCAGCATGGAGTCAACTGGACAAGGTGAGAAACTGCTTGGAAGACTGAATGGGTCCATTTCACAATATTTCACATGTGGATTTATCGGAAACAGTGGAGTTCATTCTTTTATTTCAAGCATCTATCTATACTAACACTTCCAAGTTCTGAAACACAGCAGCAGCACCTTTTAAAGCCACGTGCAGATGGAGCGATGAGGTGATGGTAGTCAACACTGAGATCATGGGATACCAAATGCTGTCACTGTGTTCTGTCCCACGTCTCCTCTGTTCCCCAGACCGCTACACCTCCCTCTGCGGACAGAAACTCCACTCAGGGACAGGCAGCCTCTGTTTGTGCAAACTCAAGCGTGTCCCGAGTGTGTGTGTGTGTGTGTGTGTGTGTGTGTGCGTGTGTCTGCTTGCTGACCCCTGCATGCCTATCTCAGGCCTCTGCGTAACATCCAGGAAATAACAGGAAAAACAGAATTGAACATTATGTAAACAACCCATGACAAACTTCTGGAGCAACCGTCCAACTCTGTATTTACATTATCAATTATGTTCTCTGCGGATAAGCTGCTTTCAATGAGGGAGGAGAGCACGGACTCAGCATTGTCTCTGTTGGCTACAGCCAATGCTCTTTGTCATTGCTTACTGTGTTCCTACAGGACTCACAGCCAAACATGCAGTAGACCTGGCAAATGGTGAACTTCCACAATTCTGCCAACTAAATAACAAAGAGCATTTTGTCCTTGTGAGCTCAAAATAGCAAAGGTTGAACAAAGTTGGTAGTGAAAGCATTAATAATAACTTCAAGTCCAATAACTTTAAGGTTTTTAAAGAAGGACCTGCATGTAGGTTTTCGTGGCAGTTTCTGGTCAGTCTGCAGTTGAAACCAAATAATATTCTTTCCCTCACCCTTCCCTTTCCATTTGTTCAGGAGAAGTCAAAGTTAACTATATATTTAAGTCTGCCATATGTATAAGACATAGACGGGAATGAAATGCCGTTTCTCTCTATCCCCAATGTAAAGATATTAGTAGAAAGAACATATAAATACTGTGTGCATAATAAGAACTCAAATCATACAGTACGACATAGTATACACATAGTTAGCAGGTGTGATGGAACACCGTGGATAGGATGAAAGTAGTGCAGATCGGAGTAATGCAAATAAGATATATACAGAACATCCACAGGATGTAGTGAATAGCAGTAGGATCAGTTTTTGTGTGATATAAGCATTTATAGTAAAAAAAATAGATGAAATTACATCAAAAAGTGACAGATGCATGTTTGCAACAGCTGTTGTTTGGAGGTAGGGGGTGGGTTGGCTGGTGAAGAAAACTTTTTCTCTAGAGCCAGTGTTGGAATCGAACTTTCAGGGCTTCTAAAGAAAGATGGCTGTTTAGAGTTGATTCATTCATATTGATATAACCAAGAAACAAAAGCAAATGTCTACTTTTGGGTGATAATACTCAAATGAAAACACAATTATGAATATTACATTTCAGTTTGCTCAAACAGAACCCCTAAATCCTACAATCTCCACCATTGAACTATGTGATAACTCATCATTTTAAAATCTGAGTATTACATGTAAGAGGTGAACATTCTCCAACTATCTAAAACGAAGTCCACTTGCCATTGATTATTATTAGATAACCATGACCTGCATAACTGTGAATCTTCACAAAGTTATTATAGCTGAAATCAATAGTCAATAAATTTTTTATGTTAACCATTCACATAACACACTCGATCCCATTGGGCAATGAACACTATTGATCCTGATTAAAAATGTTCCTAAACTTTATCTGTTTTATGAGTGTTTCATGCTTTCACACTTAGCATAGTGGTAGTTTGGATTCTGAGGTCCTTTTGATCTAAAATGTAATGTAGGCAATTTATCCCACACACAGTGAAACAAAATGTAACACAAATAACGTAAAATAAAAACATAAACAAATCAACTGGCATTATTTCATTGGTAAAAGTAGTTGAAAGATCAAATCTAAAAAAGATTCCGGTGTTCCGCCAAACTTGTTTGTGTAGCAACTGGGAAATACCTCCATTCTGTTGAGCCTATGTTTTTGGCTCCTCACATACTGTTAGGTCTCTACACTTCTGACACATTATATAGTATAACACGTATCAAATTACATTGAGCAGATCAGCCCAATATCTTCCCTGTTGACACAACATTCAGCTCTCAGCTAGTTGGTAACAGAGCGATATTCTATGTGCATTCCTTGGCTTAATCTGGCCTGTTGGCTGGATATCATGAAACTTTTACCTTAGTCTCACATGATTTTTCATGAAAAGATTCTTCATTATTTTTGGACATTTTAGAGACACAGTAATCAACCAATTCATCATTAGAAAAAAAATGTTTCATAGTTACAGGCCTGAATCTAATCATTCCAAAGTCACATAAGAATTCAGTCCTTGAGCTTCGAGGCTACAGTACGATTTATTAAAGCTAGTGAGTGAGATTCATATCATCTCTTTCCTTAAACAGCAGCTCTGGCCTTCGTTCTCCCTCCACGTCACAGATGGGATATTTCCAGTAAAAAAGTCACCGCTCAAGAAAGCAGCCGGGACGCCACGGACCAGGGACATCCAACAGTGTTATTATCGGAGGACAGAAGCAGAAATAGATTCAGCAGATGCCATCCGAAGCACCAGTCATGAAGACCAAGTGGAGGAAAGATCACAATGTGACCTATTACAAACATGTGGATCCACACCAGCTCTTCACACAGGCAGCCCTCTGTTATTTTAGAAGATCGGGTTACTAGACACAGCTAACCAAAATAACATATTTCATATCTACTAACATTTATCTTGGATGGGAAACAGACGGTGTTTCAGGGTTTGTCTACAGATGTACAGTATGAAGAGGTTTCACATGGTCTCGAGATGAGAACACCTGTGACACCATTACAGAGACGAGTGTAAAGGAAAAGTTATGTGATCTCATAGAATAAATTTACCATGGAATGTTATGGTCACGTCAAAAGGATAAAAAAGTCTGAGATAATGAGAATAAAGTCAGGTTTTTACAACAAACTGTATCCAATCTGAAAAAAATACCACAAAGACTTAAAGGAACTTGCTTCTGTTTTGGAGGAGAAAATTTTTTTAATAGTCAACTGCATGATTATCGTTGGTTACATCTGCGCGATACTCAAAAGGGTTTTCGTATTTTTTCAAGAAACAATTAGATTTGTCAGGAGCAGGATTTTTGATCCAATAGCAGTTGAGCTCTAGAGAGCAGAGTTCTACTTGCTGCTTATTTTCTCCAAATTATTCTCAAAATATATTGACTAAGTTTTTGTAATAGTAACTTCATTCATGTTATAATACAAACCTTTTTCTCTCATAAATATACCACTCTGTCATACAAATTAACCATAGGGTGCAATAACTTGTGATTTAAAAAATGGGACACTTCAAACTCTTTAAATTTATAGAACTTTTGGCATTGCAGATGATATATTCTAGTTTATCGCAGGTAGATTAAAGTATTTAGTAATACAATATCTTGAGATTATTGCTGAGAATTGGTGTCTCTCCTGACACACAATGCATTCTATATTTTGTGCCACTGACAGGCAGCCACAGGGCAGATTGGAGATGTAGAACACTATAAGTTTCTGTTGTCTGCTAAATACCCAGATTTCAAAAGGTGCAACACTGACAAATCTCTAATCAAACACTTGTTTCTCTTCTTTATTAACATAAAGAATCAAAGACACCAGTCGCATGATATCCGGCTTCTTCTGTGCAAATGTTTGCATTATCCTATACTATGTCTGCTAACAGATCATATTAACTGCAGCTAATGAACATTAGTTCTTTGAGTCACTTGTCAAAATGCTCTAGTTCAGTTAAAGGTATGATAGAATGGTTTTCAGGTCTTTATTACTTCCGGTAAGATTATGTTTCCATTTGTGTATGTTTGTTTGATAGTTAGCCGGATTACGCAAAAACTACTGGATGGATTACCATGAAACATGGTGGAAGGATGTGGTATGGGTCAAGAAAGAACCTATTAAATGTTGGTGCCGATCAGGGGACAACATCAATTTTTTTTCACTATCTTTGACATTGCGAGATTGGGCCTTTTTAAAGATTTTTACTGATTTCCGCGGTAAATGATTCATGGATCTCGATAAAAAAACAGCATGTGTAGGGAACTGATATTTATGAGCATGTGCAATTATTGCTTGATTGAATTTTAGAGGACTGTTGGGCCTTGCTGGAGGTGCGCTCTACTGAGTTCCATTTTGCACATGAATACACATGCAAGCAAGCGGTGTAAATTCTCATGGATTCCATTTGTATAAAATGCTTTCAAACCACATCCCTTCTCCTGAATTTCTTTAATAATTACTCTTTAAGTGTGATCACTGATTTGTCAAAGATGTGGGCAGCAGACATCTAACATGTTGTGGAAAGCCTATTTTGCCAAAGTTCTTAGAAAGCCATTAGCCTAAATGGTTAATGGAATGGTAATGGAATATTTGGCTGATAGACGTGCAAGAGGGGAGTTGATTTTTTAAGTGACAAATACTGCCACTTCATGCAGACATACGCTGTGACTCACTGATTCAAACCCACTATGCATGTCCACACAGTCATGAGCAACACACACCACCACACAGTGCCGATTAAGGCCCGTCTGGGCTCCTGTAAGACAGGAAAGTGAGCTAATGTGGTTCCTGCTGTGAACAGAAGCAGCACACATCAGGGCTTTAATCACCTTGTTTCACAATGAGTCTGAAAACAGGGAAAAGGCAACAGGCCTCTAAGTTGGCCTCCTCTGCTCTCTCAAATTTATGACCCTTTAAGTGACATTAGTATTTACTCAGCGGTGTAGGGAGAAGGCAGGGAAAGCAGAGCACAGAAGTATCCTTGGCAGACACTGTATTTATCTTTACCTAATATTTTTAGATGGTAAGTCTGGGTTTCGACATATTCTTGGTTTTTTCCAAGACTGTAGAACAATTTACAGACTCCTCCCTCCCCCGGCAGTCATGAACTCTTGATCAGTGAATCATTTCTGTCTAAAGCAAAACTGATCAGCCGTTTCTTTAAAGCACGCCACATGAACGGTAGTTAAGGAGCGTTTCACAAAGCCAATCTGAGGGCCAGTGGACCTGCACAATCTCTGAGTGATGTATCAATACACATCTGCAGCCGCCTGGAAGAAACCTTGACAAAACACTAATCCTTTTCTGAAGCAGGCATTAATCGATAGCGACTTATTAAGGAGACTGGCAGTTTCTAGCATGCAGCAGTGTTCCCCACCAGTCCTGCGCACGGAAATGTTCAAACTTGTTCTTGGCTTGAGCTATTGAAGAAAGGAAAGTGCTGCAGATATAAAAGTATTACACCCTCTGGGACTTAGACGACTGACATTGGAGAGTGCACACATCTAAAGATGAACCTTTTGCTGTTTTTTAAATGTTCCATATCAGTGGAGATAAGCACAAGATAAGCCTTCAGAGAGTCACTGAGAAAAAGTGAATGGCATGCTCGACATGGGAGATGCAACATATTTTCACAGGGTCCTTTTGGTCACATCTCTTTAGATCAACAGACATCTCTCTGTCTGTGTGTGTGTGTGTGTGTGTGTGTGTGTGTGTGTGTGTGTGTGTGTGTGTGTGTGTGTGTGTGTGTGTGTGTGTGTGTGTGTGTGTGTGTGTGTGTGTGTGTGTGTGTGTGAGAGAGACATATCATTTAAAGCATTTTACACATTTAACACTCTGAATTTCTTGATGCTTCACGCACTCACAGGTTCTGTCAGTGAGGTAATGCACGGAAGGATATGAACGGCCTATGTGTGCACGTCAATGAAATATTCATGTAGAAGTACTCAGAACTCGGAGGAGGGTAGAGCACAAACAGCACCTCGGCAGAGGAGAAAAAAGCCCCCCGAGAAACGACAGCAAGAGAAAATAAGAGAGAGGGAGTGAATATGAGAGGAGGGCAGAGAAGAATATACAGAATTATATTTATAGCAGTACAAAAGCATAAGATATTGGACCGCAGAAAGACATTTGAGGAAAATAAACAAGAAAATGCAAGTGTGTTCAGGCATTCAACATTTGTTTGCGAGGAAGCACTCAGATCAATATAAACCTCTGACCTCTTTGATCAGGCTATAGAATGAAATGAAAGCGTATCCAGTGCAGCAGCACAATATTTAAATCAACAGCCTTGCTTCCTGTGGTGTCTCAAAGGTCTTTCTCTATACTGGTATGACGACTGACAGCTTATTGTCGTGGTTTGGGGCCAGGAAAGGCCTCTTCCTGGTCACTTCCCTCTAGACACCAAAAACAGCCCCCTACCCTCTTTCTGTGAGAGAATGACATTGATCTCTCCCTCAGTCGGGGAACCACCAGTCCTTTGAGGAGCTTTGTGATGAGAAAACAAAAAAACCTCTAGTACGTTCTTCTCCAAATTTCGAAAACAAGCTGCTAGTATAATTTGCTACGTTTCGATCAAAAGTATCCCCAGCACTTCTACCATTTCAACTTGCATGAATCTGCAGAACTGAATGATGAGGTTGTTGGCCAACAGTGCTAGTTCTTCGAAAAAGTAACAGATAGATGGCCTAAACTTGTGCAAGTCTAAAGATATAACGATAGGCGGCAAAAAGATGGAACACATGATGAAAAGAAGAAGGCCAGCATAAATACGTTTTCAAAATAGTTCTGCTGACATGAAGTTTAAACTTACTTAAAGTTCTTTTCGCTCTGTTTTGGCCTCCACCTGACTGAAATCTTTCTCTTAGGCTGCTCAGTACTTTCTCAGTGGGTTTTCAGAGCTTAGTTCGTAACAACAGGTTCCTAAACTATTGTTGAAAAAAACTAAAAACAGTGAGGCACACTCAGCAGGTAAGAATAAAGAGTGGGACAAAAATGCAAAGTGTGACCCAGGTCTGGTTGCGGCACAACGCTCAGGGAGAGGATTTCAGTTATGCAAGCTGTGTTTCTGTTTGTAAGCAGCCTCCAGCAGTGAAGAGACTCTGAGGCTCAGTTACAATCAGCTGAGACAGTACAACAAGCACGTCCCCTTCCACACAATCACTTTGTAGCAGTCACATCATCTAAATCAGCCTCAGTCAGGTGATGTTTCAACAAACACTTCCCATCTCCCCCAGCATCTTCCCCTTCCGTTCCTTGAATGGCTCTTTCGCTGCCCCTCGACATCCATCTCCCATCTCCTCTCTATTCCCTTGTCTCTGGTGCAATCTGTCCCCCTGCTCCCCCTGGACAAGCAGCGTGTCCTCCTGTTTGAGTGCAGCCTGAGACAGGTGTCTGCTACAATCTCAGCTCCTGGAGGGAGGCTGCCTCTGCTGTTGAAACGATTAAACCACACAGTCCCAGGTCACAAGCTGTCACCCCCCCCCATGGACGATAAGGAAAACAGGCGGTGTTAATCTGGGGAGGGTGTTAGGCTGCACAGAGGGTCACTGACAGCCCCTTGTGTATAGTTTATTTTTAACTAAATTATTTATGCTAATTTTCATTCATGTGTTGTTTTTTTTGCATTTGCAAGGTGCTGCATTATTGCAGGGTTTGTCCCTCATGAGATTATATACACATCTCAGAAGGGAATGCCTGATGTGTGTGTCTTTAATTAGAGGTGGCATTTGGATGTGGGTTAGTGTATATCTGGGTTAGATCTGGGCAGTCCACAGGGGGAGATCGGTATGTGCATGCTTCCCTTGATAAATCTGTTTATTTGCACAGCACATCTAAACAAAAGAGCGAGCACAGAGGCCACTTCAGCACGACAAAGGTCACATTTCCTAACGCAGGAAAACTGCTTCCTGGCCAGCTAGAGCTCAGCACTGGGATTTAGTGCACCACGGAATACGACTCACTGAGGAGGAAATGGCCAATTTGTGCAGCAGCATCGCTTCAGATGTATCAAGTCAGCTGAGGAAAAGATCTAATTTCTTTGCAAGAATCCAGTTGGTTTGATAATTGTGTTATCATTTTAAGTCTTAATAGCTGTTGTTCATCTACCACTTTGGAAATCAAACTTGGTTAGTACCTGCGAGGCTGCACAACCGCCCCACCTCTGACGCATGCTGAAAACAAAATAAAGCCATTACCCACTCCACACAAGAACAAAAGCACCCCTGCCTGCACGGAAGCATACACCACTCCAACTAAATTGCAGTAAGCAAAGTGCTTCCATTAATCAACTGCACTCAAGGTTCAGAATGAGTGGTCGGCCATAACTTGTCGAGGGCCTTTAGAACTAATATTAGCTTTTACACTCCAAAGGGAGTTCTTAAGTTCCCAAGAATAAAACAGTCTGTAGGAGCCATATTAAATGTGCTTTATTTTTTGTGTAATTTTACCCCGTGCCAATAGGGGGCTGTGTGGTTCAGCCAGACCTCGGGTCAGCAGAGTGAGGCATTTAACCTGAGTGAACCTGATCACAGGGGGTTGTTGATGGGGAAGCAAACAGTTTTTCGACTGTGCCCGTGTGCCCGTGTCCCCGTGTGTTAATGCAGCTTAGTTTAGTGAGGAATCCGGGTTTATTGTTTTGTTACCATATTTTGAGTTAGAATTATTGCGGCTGTGTATTATTGGAAGGAAAATAAACCAGCAAAATAAACTGAACCGTCTTCGTTTTTGCGGTACTTGGAGCGCGCTGGGCGCACGTCGGAAACTATAAACGGAATCAACAACCAGTAGTACTAAGTTTAGGGCTTAGTCAGTACACAGTCTATTAATCCAGCAGTCAATCTGTGCATCTGCTCACCGAGGGAAGAAGGACGTTTAGTGCTACTTCATCTATCGCCAACTTTATGTTTGTGTAAACTCTGATTACATTGCTAATATCATCCATAAGGTGGTCGGAGAAATGTGAAAGACTGATATGGCAACTGTCAAGGCTCAGGACAGGTGAAGCTTACACATACACATGTAGCTCTGAACTGCACACTGTCATTTTAATTTTAACGTGTCTCCAACTAAAGGAGAGTCAGTATAGCTGTTTAAAAACAGAGTTAATCAGAGAGAATCCCAGATCTGGGGAACTTTCTTTTATCCAGTAAAATATCAGAGAGCATCATTTTTGGAGCTTTTTAGAGATGTGTGTGAATCACTACATCTCCCTGCAACACATATCATTTGCCTTTATTCCAAAAAGACCCTATTCCTACCAAGCTGGTTACATTTACAATCTAATTCAGTCAGGTGGTCCCCATGATAGGCATAGTCCTCAGAGACAAATCTCTCAGGTGCAATGCCCCCAGGCAGGTATTTCAGGATAAAAGGGAATAAGAATGACTTTAGTGGTGTGTCAGAAATTTTAAAATGTATAAGAACGGGTGCAGTAAGGTCACAATACATAGAATCTCAACTATAACCTGATATAGTTTAAACAACTTTAGACCAAAGGCCAACCTTTAACTGCACATGTGCAGGGTTCGACCTGCGTCAGTGTCACAGGTCTCCCATTTCTGTCACCACAGACTTTCCTATTCAGGATTTGTGAAGTGATTTGTCTGATATACAATACATCCTATCGCTTTGCCCTTTCCATATTTTGCCATTTTCCACAACCTGCTGATTGAACTGTGCAAGTGTTCCTGAATCAGCTCAGGATCCTGATATGTTAGTGTCAGGGGGGGGTTGAACCTGTGGATGAGAGCCATGCACTTACAGGGACACAGTGGTGTTGGGGACGAAGCTGGGCTGCAGGGTGTCCATCAGGTCCACATCCTCACAGACCACTTTGACTCGGAGCGGCTGCTGCCTGCTCAGCTCCTTGGACCGCTCCGCCGAGCAGTGACAGCTGTCAACGATCAGGTCGGGGCAGTTCCTGTTGGCCACGCTGGACTCCCACAGCCCGAGGACCAGCGCGACCATTACGCACAGTGAACTCACCGGCGCTCTCATGCTGGCGGACTGGGATTATTCTTTAAAACACACTCTCCTGTCAAGTAACGTCCTCCCAGCTTCTGTGACGGGTCGGGACCATCTCACGGTGTCTCCCTTCGGTCCGGACCTCATGTCCTGCCGCTCACCTGCTGCGTCTCCATGCGCCGGAAACTTTCGACGCCACTCTTTGCGTTGGACCTGGACATGAAGTTTAACCTGGGGGCTGTAAAAAGCTGCATCTTCCTCATTTGCTCCAGTTTGAATCCCTGCAGTTCGGCTCCTCCGCTGTTGTTTGAGCTGGGAAAACTTCCACCGGTGCGCTTTCAAAGTCCTGAAACATATTCCTTTTCTTTACGCGAAGCAGCATCAATCAAACAAGTGTTGGTGTTGAGAAATGTTGCCTCGTTATCCACTTTACACAACGTCTCCTGACACGTCCCTCTCACTCTCATCCTGCACTTCTGCTTCTCACCACCTCCGTTGGACTTGTTGCGCGTGCTGGTGTCCACAAAGTCCCTCCCCGCCGAGGTCCTGACGGGCTCCAGGCTCAGCGTGGGCACCTAAATCTTCTCACATCCCCAACACCACAGAAACACACAACCGAATGTACACTTAACTTTTTAATTCCTTTCACATTGTTGTTCATCTCCAGTCGAAGTGGAGTCCTGTCACTGGTATCACTGGATCACCTGACAGTAAGTGTTTCTCTCCACTGTGTCAGCTCCACAGGCTCCCAGGGGCCCGGATTTCTCCAACACAAATTTATATCACAGGGTTGTTTGACCTCCTCAGCACAGAAGACCAGACTAACAGGCCTGCAGTGTAATAGAATATAGAATATGATTTAAATAACAAAAAAAGAATACACTTGATTTAAATATGTATGCACTTCAAATGCAACTGTAAACAAACGCAAAGTTATGATACAATAAAGCAATAAAACGTCCAGTTAAAGCCATTTTATACAGGTGCCTTTTTAAGGGAGTTTTAAAGGAGGGTTCTGAGGTGGCTTGTCAGATTGATTTTAGGAGGCTGATCCGCAGCGGGAGCCCTAATAGATAACTCCCAAAAGATAAGTGAGATGGATGGATGGATAGATGGATGGATGGGAATCATACCTCTCTATGAGAGAATCCCACCTGACATTATTGAATAGAGAGCAGAGGAAAGTTCCATAAGCATCGGCAGTGATAAATCTTAAGGTGATAAACTAAGTCTGAATGTTTTAGTGTTGAGGATCCATGTCTATAAATAACATCACCATAGTCCAAACATTTACACTGTTTACACTGCTTGATCTAAAATCTTGAATCTCTTCTGACTCACCATAATAATCTCCAGAAGAACTTTGATTCAGGACTCTTCTCTTTTTTCTTGTGTAATATAAAGATCTGTTGGCCATAAATCCAGAATCAAACCATACATTTCATATTGGTCTTAATAGGCTGAGATCCATATTGCTATGCTTTCATTAGCCGCACGAGAAGCTGCTGCAGGCGTCGGGCACTTTTACGAGCAAATGACACACTTGTAAACCTGACATTCATTTAAATGATGGCAATAAATAAAGAATATGAGCTGGAAAGTGATCCGATTGACACAGTAACACAACGTTGAACTCCTGGAGGTGATTAACGACTTTGAATGCTTTTATTATGGCTGAGTTTAAAATCCTTTTTCTAAAAGAGAGGAAAAGGAGAGTTTTAGCCATTAAAAAATTCCGTCATGCTCCTGTACTGAATGAAAAAGTGGGTGTGAGTTAATAATAAATGTGTCTGCCTGTAAAACATGTTAAGATGTAGAAAATCATTAACACTGTTCAGTGCTAATAAAAGCTGTTCCAGTTTGCCAATTCCACCTCCTGACACAGATACAGACAATGTGGCCTGCTATCTGTCTCATAATCCCTGAATACACTTATTCTTATCTGAGGACAGAGAGCTCGTACAGCCCACACAATGTATCCAGTGACATCTATCATGTCTCTTGATGCCGGATCATCTGTATAGAGGGATCGGCCCCCGGGAGATAGAAGCTGAGACAGCTGGCTGGACAGGCTCCTGGGGAAGGGGCAAGTTCCTTCCCCCTGTGTGTT
Source organism: Pseudopleuronectes americanus (assembly GCA_038501795.1). Taxonomy (NCBI): domain Eukaryota; kingdom Metazoa; phylum Chordata; class Actinopteri; order Pleuronectiformes; family Pleuronectidae; genus Pseudopleuronectes; species Pseudopleuronectes americanus. The sequence goes on along the minus strand of CM076729.1, from coordinate 4,981,460 downwards.
GTGTGTGCACTGCGCCCCACGCCAAATTCCTCCCTCATTATCCACATTGTCTCGGATGCAGGCCCCGCCAGCACAAAGGAGGATTTGAAGCCGCTCCCACTGACCCTGCGAGCGGCCCGCGCTCCACGTTCTTCTGTCTGACAGGCAAACACGTCTCCTTTCTCCCTGTGCCGTGTTTATCCGCATATGGCTCAACGCTGCGCTCCCACGACGCCCTTTTCCGACTGTCACTCACGCTTGTTTACACAGATGTATATTTACCTCGAGCCTGCACGTGCACGGAAGGATCTTCTCCGGGCCAGCTGACCCCTGGTATGCCAACCGGGAAGTCACCTGGTGTAGCTGACATCACCACTTGAAGTGATCCATCTTTAATGGAGCCTGTAGAAACATTTCCTTGGACGAGCGCCACGGCTGTTCACTAAACTAAACTGGTATGCTCTTAATGGAAAACAGAAGCCGTGAACAGGAGTCTGCTCGATAAAGCTTTTGTTTCTGGCAGGAATTATTTTTCTTTCCATTCCGACAACCTCTTTTTTGGATGTGATCTCTAGAATCAGCCCAAAGAAGGCTATTTGTACCCTAAAACTACATTTAAATGTTAGCACTGAAACAAGACCGCAGTGTTAACCCAAGATAAAGACTCGTTAGAGCACATTGGAGGGATGGAGTCAATCGTAACCAAAGCAATGCAAACAGTGTTTCTGTGCAGAGCAGGTTCTCGTGTTTTCCCTGTCTCACATTAGTGTTCACAGCTCTCCATTATTACTCGGTGACAGAGATGAATAGGCCATGGCCGGCAGCGATCACAGTCCTCACTAAATATTTACCTGCTCCACTTGAAGAGGCCGGGCTGCAGCAGGATGTCAGACTCTCATTATTACTCCATGACTTCTGGGATTAAGGCTCCCGGCATTTTAACTAATTCTGTTTCATGGAGTTCCCACCGTATTGCTGATAAAAAGACATACTGCAAATAAAAGCTAAAGATGGAAGCTGTTGTTTGGGATTTCAGCAAGTCGTATGGGTGGTGAAAAAATATAACATAAAACTGTTTCAGTGTTTTAGCCTGAGGAGAGTCGGATGAGGTAGTATGATGCTGTGTGGATTTTTAATAAACTACACTAGACGTGAGCACGCACCCAGATGCATGCTGGGAGTCTGCTGCTGACCTAATGTGAACTAAACAATCCAACAGGTGGCACTATGACACCAGCCATAACACCCAAGTGAGCTCAGCTAAGTTTGGATAGAAAACCTGAAAATTAAGTTTCGTTTTCCAAAATTTTTAATTATTGTGGTACTCATATAATATAATATTATAATTTTTGAGTCCTTTTTCTAATTTTCTTGTAATGAAATGTTGAAAAATAGATAATCGCTTTGTGTTTTTGGCTGTCCATGGGGGGCGGGATCTAAGTACCTGACTAAATCTGATTGGCTGGCCGGAGGGCTGCGAGGGGCCATTTGTCCGATCATTGCCACACATGTGTTTTTCCTCCAAATAAATTTGGTAGATACACCAATTCATAAGGAAAACTGTAGTTATGTTAATATATATCACATAAAGCTTGAGAGACACATTTATGGATTTATATAGCCACGTATAAATATTCAAAAATAGCTATATAAACAAGCCTGTGAAGCTAAAGTTAGCCTTATTATGCTGTGTGTCCATGCTACGTATCGATTTTAATCACTGTGAGTTTGATTAGCTGAGAAGTCGTCCCTAGCTCCTCCGGCCCTGTTTGAGTCAGGAAGGCTGAGACAGACACACAATATGATGCTATAAATGTTTCTGATCTAAGCTGATTCCTGTTTTTAAAAATCTCTCTTTTCCTGTATTGATGTGTCGGTCATCCTGCACAGCTGCTCCATGAACTAATCTCAACAGGACGTTCCTTCTGTCGCTGCTTTACAACAAACACTCAGCATTTATAGCTGCGTGTCTAAACATCTTTCAGTCCAAGTTTGTCCATCATTCTGCTGACAACCAGTGTACTGTAGAGGCACATAGCAGCAAAGGCAACTCATCCTTTTATAGTTTGGAAATATTTCTTTCAAGGACACCATAACTGAAACTATCTCATTACTCTGTTTTTTCTTGTTTAAGACATGACAACATGCTTTCCATTCCTCCTCTTGTTTTTTGAACCTCTCAATTATGTTTTTGTACATCTTATTGAACTGCTTGAGTTTAAACTGTCGAATAAAGCGCTCTTCCCTGACCCATACCACATTCTTCAAACATGTTTTGTGGACATCAATTCAGTTGTTTTCATGTTATCTTGCTCACAAACAAATCCAGCAATCAAGAAGTGACCAGGGGTGAAATTAAAAACAGAAGAAGCTAAATCCTATTTAGTCCACATTAGATTTGACTTAGATGAAACCTCATATTGATGTTTAGCTGCTGTTTAGCTAAGCTGTTTCAATAGGAAACCCTTATAAGCCCTCAGTTTAGTTTCCAGAAATATCTGTGACCCAAAGTGGTTGTGGAAAAGCCAATGAGATTGTTTCAGCTTCAGGCCGAGAAGATCTTAGTCCCATTGTAAGAGATTGAGCCCAGCCTGGTTTGGTTTTAAACATTACACAGATAAAGGGCATGTCAGTTAATAATTGTTTAATTTTAAACAATCTGAGGAAATAATAGCCTTAAATATCTCAACATTTATTTCAAGATATACTCAATTATTTAAGTTAGAAACCAAAAACCAAAACCTCTTTGTGTAGCTGTGGACTCAGTACTGAATTACAATATTTTAAGAACATATCAAGGATTAAAGGAAATGTGTCTTGTCCATGTGTTTATAATCTGACGACTTGACCCCTGTAACGTGTTCACAATCCTCTACTAAATTTCATCAGAAAGTTGCAGGTGCTCAAGTCCTTAAGAAGACCATGAAAGTGAACAGACACAATATGCCAATCCTGTAGCCTTCATCGAGCTGCTAAGCAAATGCTAAGCCTGCCGCAAAAAGGTTGTGTTTAAGTCACTGTGGCAACTTTCATGCTGTTTGCATTTTTCAAAAACATGTTTTAGGCTATGGTTGCTTTGTGTATCTTTATAGACATGATGTCTTTTACTATTTTTTATTTATGTTCCTAATAAGAAATATACATACTTCACTCAAACAGAGACCCAAGACATCCCGGGACCCTGGGTCAGTGACCTTGAGGCCCATCCATCCATTATTTCAGGCTCTAGGTTGCCGCTTGAGGCTGATTTTGTTCTTATTGAACAAATTTAATTTAACTTTTCAAAAAGTTAAATTAAATACCACATGGAAGCCTATTGTAGTATATCATGATATCACGTATAATTTAAGTTGTATACTGAGCAAAGAATGAGGACACATGTGGCCCAGACAACCTCTAAACAACACATGCAGAATTAAGAAGAATTAAGTAAAATTCAGTTTTTCATTATCAACATACTCAACTCAATGAGTTCCCATATTTTTTTACTTTTTAAAAATTACGTTGTGTGTAAGTGTGTGAGAGAGGAGCGCTTGCTCCATGTGCGACTAGCTGGGCCTGGTGCTCTCTGGCTCCCCCAGTGGAGCTTGTGTGAGCCGCTTTGCTCTCACTTGGCTAATGGAGAGGAGCACTCTCTCCGTGTGCCTCTAGCTGGGCTGGGTGTACTCTGGCTCGGCCTGTGGACGCTGAGAATATATGATCATAGATAACAATGTTACATGTTAGTATCCCTGTGGACAGAGGGGCTGTGACAAAGACATGATTGTAATGTGTGACGCTGCTGGTCCAGCAGCAGTGAACTCTTTATAGGCTCTGTGTGGGAGAGGAGCTCTGTGTATGGCAGGCCTATCAAGGAATGATGTGGACACAGCTATCCAATGAGGATTTTCATTCATCACAATAAGAGATATTGGCACATTTTACTCTGATGGTACTCATGCTTCGTAAAAATGCAATATCTGTACGGATACTCATTTCATCCGAGTCTTCCGCTCAACCTTAAAATACATGCAGTCCTTCTTTTCCAACATGTGCTTTGTGGAGGTCTGATGAAATACGAGTTGGCACTGGGCGCCTGTGACATGTGGTGCTGTGACACTGTGAACGGCAACATCAGCCCGTGGCTTTCAACTAGCTTAAAGCCCAGAGCATGATGGTCAAGAAAAATCAAGTCAGATCAAGTCAGATTTTTTTAAAGAAAGAGCTTTTAATCCCTCTGTGTAACTGAAGTCTGAATTGGGTGCTTTACAATGTTTGAGCCGCTGCTGCAACACGTCACAAATGTGATGATTCTTATTCCAACCAAAGAGCAACAAGTAAAACAACAACGCAGTATGTAAATCTAATTACATGTTACACGCTGAGCAATCTTCCTTTCCTTGGTCCTGGGATGAATTTACCATCAGTGAACGAAGACTAACTAGAAGGTGCCAAGAGGATTTGGGAAACCAGGGCTACTTTTAAACTATAGCATTGGAGGACGTGTGGTGTGAGCTGGCATGTTAGTGTTCCTACAGGGGCAGGGTGGACCCACTGACCACCAACCACCAGAAGCCCTGCACAAGGAACCAGTAAAGGTTTGGTACATGCAGAGCGATCTAAACAGAGACTATTGGGATTAATCTCCTAAGGTCCCTTTATGAGCCCGTGGATTTGCTATTGCCTTCACAGGCTTTCGGCACTTTTCCCTCGTCTGAGAATACAAGCCCCGCATCTCCCACCAGATGCCGACAATAAGTTTTAGCCCGGGTCGTTTTCACCTCATTTACAAACCGGGCGCGTGACAGCTTTTTCAACGTTATTGTTTTCAAGGGAGGCTGCGGACAGTAAGTCGAGCATATTCATTTGTAATCACTGTTTCCCCACAAGTCTCATAAACGTGCTGGTTATAAACTCCTCTCCTGTTTTCACATCTCAATAGGATAGTCGAAATTTCATCAGCCCGCTCATTCGTCATCATTACATGATGGGGTTGCTATGCTCCTGTCGGCTGTCCTCAACAATATGTTTGACACAAATAAATTTGGGCTCCGGGTTCTCAGTTAACTGTGGCATGTATTTTGTTGTTTTGACACTGAGTATTGGTGGAGAGACAGGGGGATGGGGTATCCCGGCTCTATATCTGTGCTGCAGCACTGAACTCTGCCTCATAAGTATTCAAGTGTTCATCCATAATCCGGCCTGCGTGAGTGGGGACCCAATGAGGAGTAGCATGGGAACATTTGGCAGAGGAGAAGAAGAAGAAGGGCAGCTCCAAAAAAAGGAACAGTACATCTTAATTCAACACCTTATATTTTCATGTTTCCCGTGTTAAACTAAGATATTTCATAAAACAAAGTATTACAAAGAATTTGCCAGCAAGGAGCACAAAATTCAATAGGAAGGAATTACTATTTAAAACATATTACACTGATCTTTCATCTTTTCAAAGCTTTTAAACAAACAGGTCTAATTCTACTGACATAATTTAAAGCCCTATATTTAAAAAAAAACAAAAAAACATTTTCCTGCTGCCCTTTGCTTGTCATCTGACTTATTCTTAGGTTGTATATAATTCCATCTATTTCAGAGAGCTGGGAAAGGGCACGAATCATACATGAATACACACACACACAAACACACACACACACACACACACACACACACACACACACACACACACACACACACACACACACACACATATGCAGTGTCTGAGAGAGTGAGAGATAGACAGTGAGAGAAAATGAGAAAGAGGTTGAATGAATTAAGTGACAACACTGGGCCCTATTGGGGAAAAAGAGGAACCTACACTACACTGTATTCTTCTTCAGGAGATGATGTATGTAAAGTGATGGGGTTTCATGAAGCGGATTTGCATGCCTTAATGGTGGGAACAAAAAGACAGGAAACAAAAATGAAAGAAAACATGTTTAGAATGGTTACATCTTACAAGAATGTGTTTTAGATCGTATTCCAACAGAGATGTATTGTAGGAGGAGATGAATCTAAAAGCAGCCCAAAGGGGAGGCTCGCCTGTGAACTCTGACCCCGATGGCTGTAAAACTCAGAGAAGGGGCTCCCTTAGCTCAGCTCTGTCATGGCCGTATAGTAGCTGCTTGTTTGCAGTGGTGAGATAGGTCATCGGAGAGTCAGCGCTGAAGCTCTCCCATGGCAGATATTTCACGCCTGTCGGTGGATCTCTCTTTATCTCTCTGCCCCCCTCTCTATTAAAAAGACACTCTTTAGCTGATTCCGGAGACGTCTTCTTCACGGCTGCTGCTGTGAGAGGCTTACAGCTGGACAATTTGGTGTACGGAGGCCGAGTTCATCCCCACTGCACTATAAGTCTGCATCCAGTGAGTGCTTCTTTTTTTAACCACCCTTAATTCATCTCAAATCCACTCGCCCGCGACGTGGCCTCCATACAGAGACATCTCTTTTCTGTTTCCCTCTCCGCATCAAAGAGGATGTATAAGCGGAAATCAAGAAAGCATATGTCGCTCACCACAGGAACCCCCGAGCTAAGCCTCGCCCCAGCAAGGGACAGCTCGCCGAGAGAATGAAGCCACCCTGGGCCTTTCAGTGACACATTCTCATGGACATTTCATGGACAGGATGTGCTGGTGGCCTCCCCGCCTGCCTCCCACTGCTCCAATGCTTTCACACTTTTGGGAACCTCTCAGTCGGCCATCCAAAACCAAAACGCTGAGCTGAAAACACTCTCTAATCGGCCAAAACTGCTCATTTGGCTGGTGCGGCTCGGCCTCCCCGCAGAATGTTCCACCACTGCCCTGCCACAGCAGAGACAGGGAGGATGCATTGAGCCGCGGGCACAAGGAGGAGGGGTGTGGCTGGCATCGGCAAAGGGAAAAAAAAACATGGCCTCAGAAACCAGAGGGTCATACATGGAGCATTCCCAAATGAGCTACAACGGCAGAGGACCTTGAACAGCTGAGCTCTTTGAAACGGAGAGTTTCTGTTGGGAAATTGAGTGGCTCGTTCACAGACAACATTACATTGCATTACATATCATTTAGCTTTTATTCAGAGCGACTTCCATTAGGTGCATTGACGACTTGAGCATCAGTCACCGATTCTGCAGTTGAAAAACAGCTATCACGTCTGCGTTCTACTTTTTGGGACTTGTTACTGCTTGGCAAGGTTGCACAGAAACACATCACTGCGATGCACTGTTCTTGCGTCTCAAACCAGTAGGTCAAAAACAAATTCACTTCCAGCTTGGTTACTGGCTGGGTGTATTCCAGGCTAACCCTGCTCACTGCACTTTAGTGAGTGAATCAGGTAGAGGCAGACTCATGCTCGGTTGTGAATAATTCATTTCGGCTAGCTGAAGTAACAGTTGGGTGAGATTTACCAAACTAGAAAAAGGCAGTAAGTGTTAAGCATGTTCTCGCCTGCCAAAATATTATCAAAAGTCGTTCTCAACTACTTTCAGTGATTGTCAAACAGTCTCATTTCCACCCGTCTGTCTCCACACACTTTAAATGCTCTTTCTAATACCGTGCATCCCATTCTTTTCTGATGGTGGCAACAGGAGGGCTTTACGCTGGGACAAGCACAACACACATGTATGGGGAACTCTGGATCCCTGCGACAATATATATGTATGTATATGTATATCTATATTAGGTTAGGTGCATGCTGAGACCTCAGAAGGAAAGTGGTATAGGCATTTTGTGTTAAACAAATAGAAAATTATGGTTATTTTAATCGGAACCTAGTGGCCAGCCAAACACAAATTGCTTTCTATCTTAAAAGGGCTTAGCTTGCAGTTGCTTTTGACTCATTTCTAGGATACAGGGCTTTATTCTTCACTGACATTTACTGAAATACAACAAGAACTTCAGCCAAGTTCAATTTTTTTGGTTGTCAATTATTACCCTTTACTCTGCAAAATACTGACATGAAAACAGCAGGTTTTCAGTAAAACATATCATTAAAATAGCTACACAAGTGCAACACATGAACAGGCAGAGAATTTATGAGCTTTATTACTCAAATGTCATGAAGCAATAAAGATCTCAGTCCCCCAAGTTTTTGGATGGGACGATGAAAGGGCCTCTGAGCAACTGAAGAGATTTATTACAACTTGTTTTGCTGGGATTATTGAGAACGGCACCCTTTCTCTGCCCTGACTGAAAATATTAACTTTAATAGTGTTGAAATAAACATAGTGCTCAGAGACAAGCTCATATAACATCTTTTCACTCCACACAGGAAAATGAACACTAATTCAGTCCTGTGCTCGGGGAGCATGAACATATTCAGCATTAATGAAGGAGGGAATGCAAGAGCTGCTTCAAGAGATGGTTACTGCAGTCCTTAGAAAAACAGCCACTTCAGTTTTTACAGAACAATGTGTGCATCAAACATTGTAGGAAAATAAAACTGTTAAGCTGAGGATATCGAGTTTGTTGTTTTAACAATGGCTGATGGCTTTAACAAAAACCTCTCAGTCTGTTGATTGCAGATCTGACTGTGTAGTCCCACTTACTGAACTGAAACATCAAATACACAAGACTGTGTTGAGGTGTCTTGATATGTGAGTGTTGGGTCTCGGTGGAGGTATACACTCTCTTGACAACCATTCTGAACGTCATTGTGACCTGTTAATACATGGTGGAATAAACCTCCTAGGGCATCCTATTGACAAAGTGTTGCCCCCCTGGCTGATTCATAATTCCCTCAGGCACCCCGTGAAATGCCCCAAATTCACTGGTTTCCTCTCAAATATGACTTTTGCTGGGTTTCTATTAAGACACAAAACAGAAAACTCAAAATGTGGCTGACTGTTCATCAATATGCAGTAAGACTTTGTTAAGTTGGCTTAAGGGAATAAAGACAGGCATATTTCACTGTCATTTTTACAGTCTGTTATCAAAGAGATAATTTGGTTGTCGCCTTACAGGTCTGCAATGATAGGTTAATACAACCTTCCCTGAGGTTTTCTTTGTGTTAATTACTTGACACAGGAGGACATTTTAAAGCTATCAGAAAAAAAGAAACTTTATAACAACTGAGCTGAAACAATTAACATTTTAAAAACGATTTTCAAACAGGATCTCTCTTAATGGTCTATATGGTCACTTTTGTATTCTTGATGACCACTCAAGTGCTTTAGAGAACAATTCACCCATTAGCACACACATCCGTACAGTGCTCTTTCTCTATCATACAACACTCAGATGGAGGGAGTAGGACCTGTTGATATTCTACCAGTACAAATTTCTCACAGGTTTTCCATAAACCGCGTTATATAGAGAGATATTGTGGAGTAGACCAGAGACTTTTGGGACCCATGAGCCGTTACACACTTATCCCAGTCTGGCCTAGTTACTACAGCTTTGGCAGAAATATAAAACCAAAGCGCAGTAACTATTAAGTGCAGTGGCTGTGGTCTGCCTTGGTTTTTAGCTCTGTTTTATTGTTAATAAAACTTTAACATGCAGTTTATTTATATATTGCATTCTATGGCACAACTTTATTTGGTTAAAAAAACAGCAATAGGCCCTGTATTGCCTTGACTTCCCCTGTATCTATGTGTTATGGCTGTGTGTGGCAGCCGTGAGTTGTTATGAAGAGCAGATTAACTCTGGTTAGAGTCATCTCACCCCAAAGGGTTTCTCATGTTCACACATACTGTACTCTCCAGGGAGGTCTTGGAACAAGATGGATGTAACTCGAAGCTCAGCGCTGGAGTTCTCAAACCCCCGAGGCTAGCTAACCTCTGCACCGCTGCTCTACTCCCTGCTCGGCCCATGTGTTTTCTCACCCGCTCTCTCTCCACTGATTTCCTGGGCTTATTGAGTCATGATTGCGTACCGGGGCCCGGTGACGGAGGATGTCAGTTGGCTGTCAGGTATTCAGGAGGCTCCAGCTGTATCAACAGTCTCTGCACAGGGAATGGCTCTGTGAAACACACCAAACACTCGTGCAGCAACTTGTTCTCTTTTGTATACACTTACACAAACATGAAAGAAAAAATGCTTTAAGATGCATTTGCTACAAAAATAGATGAGAAAATATTTGCTGGCTCTTATAGACGTCATGGAAACATAACCTGAGGAAAACTGTACGTTGTGAATGAAATCAGAATCTGATGAAAGATCACGGCTGAGGATACTCTTCTTTCTGGCTGAGCAGACGGACCTCATACATCTCAATGATGCACTGCAGGAATTAAAGATATTAGCCCTTTTTCCTGTTCTTTTTCCCCCCCTCCTCATTCCATTCCCCTCCCTTTCACTCCCTCCAGTTCATGACACTGGAAGCCCGCCAAGCAAAATGTTGACCCTAATTCCCTTGCGTCACTCTGAGGATGGATCTGCAGGTCCTCAGCTCAGACCATAAGCAACGCAGAGCTAGAATTAGTTTTTCTGATTTTACCAAAAAAATGAACTTCCAGTGTCTCTCCCAGAGTCTCTGAGGAGACAGTCCAACAGTATTTATCTTCAAAGAGTTCTGAAATGTTCTAATGGGCCTGCTGGTCATCATGAGGTCGAGCTATTCTCAGAGCTCCCAATGGGAAATCTAATTCAGCATTGAAGACTCCAAATGAGCACTGTCGGTCTCCAATCATTCATGAAATTCACATGAAAATCACAAGATGTTCAAAAATAAACTGTGTCCTTAGTTTTTACAAGCAAACAAGTGCCCAGACTCCCCGAGTACGGTCTGAAATAATTCCTCTGAGCTCTTCATTTCCCTCCATCTAGTTTAAAATGAGACCAACCCTCAATAGACTCTTCATTTGTGGGGAATAGGTCACCACTCCACCCCAGAGGCCAGCTGGCCCAGACACAGACCTGCCCAAAGTCTGAAGACTGACACTGTGACATCACATCCTGTCATTGTGCTGAAAGTGGGCCACTAACATCACACTCAAGTCTCTCGCTGCCTAGACTTTACCAAGAAAGGTAGAAGTCAGAGTTGGAGGAAAGCTATAAGAAGAAAATCTGACTTTAGTCCAGACATATGAGTCATTATAAATAATAGCTAAACAACCGGCAGTTGCTTCTGTCATGGGTTAGTAAACACTGAAAAATGTATTTTGAGTGGATGACTAAACGCATCTGTTAAACATCATTACAGAGCCAAACTTAATTTATCCTTAAGTAGCCTGCAAAATCACAAACACAACCTCATAAGAAACACTGAAAATCATGTGAATGTAAAAAGCTACTTTTGCCTCCTGTGAAATGCTGTAACTGAACCCTTGATACAAATGCTTTATTTTCTCTACAAAGGGCCTTATGCAAGAAGATGTTGTTATTCTTATCCTGTATTTCTCATACATCTGTTTGTACGCTGAGTTAGATGTCAAATGTCATATCAGTTCACCAACACTCTCTTTGAGAAAGTGTGTAAATGACGTGCGTAAACATGTCGAATGCTAAATGAGCTTATTTGAGTGAATAATACCATGAGTCCACACCCAAGTGTCAAAAGTGTTAATTTATGAATATCACATCAAACAGTAAAAAGACAAACTTGACGAGGCATCAATGCCAGCAACAGGAGGAGGTGAAGATAAAGTCTGCCTCGCTGATATGGAAGAAGATATCTGTGCATTTTGAGGTAATGTTACACTTGTTTCTGCAGGTGCTATACATGGTATAGTAAAACAATATCCAGCATGTTAAAAATAATATGACTGGCTGTCTCTGTGGTGTAGAGCAGCCACCAGCTGTGTCTCATCCACCTGACCTTCACAACACCAACTGTGCAACTCTGCCAAGATACAAGTGTGAATATGACCCTGATTGTATGAGTGCTCCTGATTCATCTGTGGGTTGACCAGAGATGTCATGAGGCAAAGAGTTGAACTAAAGCATCAGTCACCTAGAAAAACAGCGAATTTAGGGGAATTATCTGAAAGAGTTTCATGTCGACAAGCAAGTCAACCCAGCCATCTCTATGGGCACCTGCACAACACACATGCCAAGTGCACATTATTTTGCATCACAAAGGAGTTTTCCTGTACAAGGAGACATTTAGCATGTACATTAAGGAATTTAGAATTATATTATAGGTAATCAGCATAATACTGAGTTGTAATCTTTATAATAGGTTTAATTGCGAAAAACATATGAAATATACAATCCATTAGCGAAAACTGATAACAGCAGACTTTTCTCTTGAATTATGGTCGTACCTTTGCAAAACTCAAAATGGTGAATTTATCCTAAATCCCTCATACCCTTGAATTATTAACTAAATAGCCAATATATATCCAGTTATAAACATACACATTTATACAATCAAATAAATATAAACCTATACAGAGTTTCACAAAGTATCGATCAGTGAACTGTGTACTGTAACTATCCTCTTCAGCTCTGCTCAAGAGGTCACAAGAATCATGAGCCAACATCTACCAGGTCTGTTTGGGCATCTGAAAAGTCTTCAGCAGTCCCTGAACTCTCTGTGTATGTACTGTGACTCGTAGGCTCACAACAAGTTGTGCGTCAGAGAAAGTGCTGATTCAAACTGATGAGAAAAAACGAAGTCCTGCCGCACATCTGAGTCATCACTTATCCACAGTGTTTGAAAAAATGAGATCTACAGAGATTTATAACCTGATATGTGTCTGATCTAAATCTAACGCTCCCTCCCTCAGCTGTATTCTCCACCACAGCTCATTAGATGTGTCTCTATATGCTGAAACGTTCTTCTGATGGGATCAATCTAAATAAACACTGGTAAATATACTTGTAGTAATTTATAGTTCTGTGGACACTGCTTCCAACTAGTCTTTCCTGTGTATATGCAAATGCTTGTGTGTTTCCCTCAGCTGCGAATTGGTCATAAGCCAATTTCTTTCTATTTTATTTAATATATTTTTCACCTGTGATGCATCTGCTCTTCTGCTTATGGGAAACACTTTTCTCAGGCTGAAAATAATGAAACTGAATCATTATAACTTCATCTGGTCACTGGTCAGTCTCAGTGTGACACTCCTGGCGGAGGGTTTGGGTGACAGAGTTCCTTCTGTGGTTCCCACCACCCCAACCCCAACCATATTGTGAGGGTAGTTTGCACTTCCCTCACAATATAACATTTATTTTCTAATATCTACAATCTAAACTCGCTTATCTGTTTGGGGTGTAGGGTTTGAGATGAGCACCAGAGCTTGGTGAGTGTAACTTTATATAAATAAGTAATAAGTGTAACTTTTTCCTCCCTTTGTCTGCAGCTATACATCCGCCAATCCTTCAATTCAACACTCCCTCTCCATTGCTTAATGGAAATGTGGAAATACAGAATTAGTTATTTTCTGTATGAATTTACAGCATGTTGATATAAATGCAAACTCCAGCAAAATGTTCACAGTTCAAGTGAATAAAAACAAATATTTATACCGTTTGTTATGTAATTAAAAGTGTCTTATTTAACTATCATGATCGTCATTGTTTATTAAAGAGGAACACCGGGAACACAAGGCAAAAGGGTTATAGACCAGTGCCTTTTTTTACACACACATCAAGTCAGATTAAATAAATAAAGACAATTGTGTTTTCTAAAGGAGAAAAACTACCTTTACAACATGAAAGTGTAAATGCAGTCCCAACCTATCTTCTTTTTATGATACCATTTTATAGAAGATTTGCTCCTGAAAGGTTTGAGACTGCTTCAAGTATTTATTTTTTGGGCCAAGTGTTGGAGATAGTAGCCGTCTGCGCACCTCCTCGTTGGACTTACCCGGGTCCAGAGTGGCAGATAAGAGCTCACTAAATAACAAGGAGCAGCTCGCAGGGCCAAACTGCACAGGGATGAGACAACCCTGAGGACTGAGGCCCTCAACTTAAGTGACAAGTTAATCTACAGTGGGCCGCTCTTCAGCTGGAGTGTGTGTGTGTGTGAGTGTGTGTGTCTGATGTGTCCAGATGTTTGTGCAGCACACACATTTCACTGCAGGCTTTGACAGGGAAATCACAGCTCTCTCAACACGTTCTCATCCCAGCTCGTAAACACCCGATGACGCCACACCACCACACCTGCATTTACTGTCCCCAGACGCCTGCCTTCCTGCACTGCAACCGGAAGAGAAGAGAGGTTAATTAATCTAAGAGGGAATAATAAAGGATTTATATTGATCAATGGCTCATCCTGTATAAAGACCACCCTCTCTTATTTCAATATGTTCCTTTAGATGTTTATATACCAGACAACTGAGTCTGACCTTCACCCACATGAGCCATATGATATTAATATATTTTATCATGAGTTTGTGTGTCTTTGTGTATTTTCTATGCATGATGCAACTCTAACATGATGCAAAACTTCTCCTCCTGCGTATATATTAGAGTGTGAAGTCATACATGTACAACTGAATCTGCCCACCTCTATGTGTTTGTGTGTGCGTGTGTGTGTGTGTGTGTGTGTGTGCGTGCGTGTGTGTGTGCGTGTGAGAGAGTGAGTGTGTGTGTGGCTAATCTGTGTGAGGCTCTGTCTATGTTTATATATATATATATATATATATATATATATCCCTGCTCTTAATTAGGGGAAGCAGCGAGCATTTCGGTTCTGGAAGGGATTTTATGGCCGTGTAAACATCATACATCATGATTCAGCGAGGTGCGGCAGCCATGGTCCAGCGGCTGCCAAATCTCACTTAGATCGCTGTCGAGATGGCAACAGTCGAGGGTGACACGCCAACGTGGAGGAGATGACTGATTTGTTTTTGCGGGTCAGAGCACACGAGAGGGAGGATCAGATGTAGACACAAACATGGTATACCTCTCTGCAGGGCACTGCTCTTCAAGTGCTGCATGTGGTAAGGATGAGATTTAAATGATTCAGCCACATTTCTAATCTTGAGCCTCTGTTCCTCTTAAAGCAACATCAGGGCAATTATGTCAGGTGACGTGAATGCAATTACAGCTCAAATAATTGGCACTTCACTTGCATGAAGAAAATAACAACTGAACCTCTGATTATTGCAATTATGACACCTAGTTTTAATTAGGAGAAGCAAAAGAGACTGTGTGGTTGTGAGTACGTAGCCTCTATTTAACCATCGTCACTGTGGTTTCACTTTTATCTCCACTGAAGGGGATACAGGCTTCAGAAGTGTTTTTCCCATCAGCCATTTCACTATCTACTACCTGTGCAGATGCTGAACGCTTGTTAATGTTCACATGTGTGGCCTTTGTAGTAGTTTTAATGATTTACTGAACTGCTGTTATTTTTCATATATTAAAATGATGACTATTTCAGAGGTCTGTTAAGTAACTAACACAATCTTCAGACCCAAGTTCACAATGTTTCAAAATAAAAGCTCTGTAATTCAGATCTATAAACAGCAAGAAAACAAATGTGCTTTTATCTTGTAGACTTATTTCGAAATAGGAAGGGATTATATGTCAGTTGTTGCCAAGACGGACATCAGCATCCACGACATCTATGGAATCAGTCATATATGGTCAATATGGTGAAATAACTAAATAATAACCCTAACCCTAAGTTTTTTTTATAATCTGGCAGCAATTTTTGAGCTGTGGACTTGCACTTTCCTTGGCCATGAAGAAAACACATGCCAAGTGTTAAGCCGATAAGATGAACCATTTACCAGATATGTGTTCTACATACAGATGAATTATACTGTGGGTAGATACAGTCTAAATCATGCTCTAACAACTAGCTGTTGCATAAAAAGCTGCACTGCTTTGTTGTGGATGTTGTAACAAGCTTTAGTGTCACATGTAATTACAGAAATCAATTTAGTTTACAGCGTACAGTTAAGTTCCCATTTGTTTCCACCGCTCCTATTATATCCACTTGGCAAATCATTTCACAACAAGCAGACATATATATTTAACCCACTGGCTGTTGTAGCAATGCTGCAACATGATAAATGTGTTGTGCATTGTCAGGCAGTGTTGTGCATTTGTTTCATATCTGAGGTTTTACATGTCGCTGTTCACTTAGTCATAGAAAGTGACAATCACAGCAAGGCGAAGGTTTGCAGTCCATGGAAGTGCTCTTTTATCACAAAATGCAAACGTATTTTACATTTGCTGAAAAGGCGAAGATAGGTTGTTTTTTTCCCCAACATGTTCTTTTAAAGGAAATTGGCTTTTGTTCGCTACAACCCAGGAAAAAAACGACAGGATGTCTGTTGGTGAAGTTATTAACCTTTGCAATAAACAAACCACCACCAATGGAAATTTGTCAGGGAAAGAAGAAGGCAGAAGACCAATCACACTTCTATTGGCCTGCACACAGCCCACGTTGCCCACGATGCATCATTAAAACCCTGTGTTCTAGCTCCAGTGAGACCATTTATGAGCGTCTCCGACTTTCTCATGTGATCCTACGCTGCTCTGATCAGTGTGATCTAAGAGCCCACTCTGACATGTCTCACACCAGCCCTCTGAAGGAGCGCTGAAATGTAACATTTAAATTCTGCCTGACTATTCAACACTGAATACCAAGTAAGACGAAAGTATCACTTACCAAAAAAAATAAGTTTGTTACTATACACTGTAAAGTAGTTCCGAGAAAGATTGATTCCTTTGTAGAAAATCAATCAAAAACAATGTTTCGTCCTTAATTTGGGGCCAGTGGAAATGTAAGTAATGCATTATTAATTATGAATTGGTAAATGTATCTAGTTCTTTTATATGTATCTCTCCCATGGCTCCACCTCTCTCTTTCACACAAACACCCACGCACAATAAAATGTTATGATTTAGTCATATCATATCGCTAAAGAATGAATGATGAAAGTCAGATTTGCTAAATTTAAGGGGTAGTTCACCCAAAGATAAAAATTCTGTCATTATCGACTCACCATATGTAGGGTTGGGTGAGTTTTTGCCTTAATGTCCACTATGATCCACTCGCGATTACTGTATTGTGTACTGACATGCCACATTAAATCAAAAAAATATATATCATAAAGAAAGCAGACACAATGCTCTCTAAGATAAATATAAATTAATGAAAGAATGCAAATACAGTATGTTTATCGTTTAATCGTATTGATGGAATGGACAGTAATGTGTGGGTGGCTGTTTCAGGTTTACTTGTGCACTTCACAGTGTCTTACCACGGAACGGTTCCCTCTGCATGTAGAGTGTGAAGGTCACTCTAACCTTGATATCCTCTCTTGGTGAGTTGTCTTCCCAGACCTGGAAGTGACTCAACCTCACCGGAAGGGCTTTTCCTTCTCTTGGTTGTCCTCTGTGGGTAATTATGGAGAACACAGTTAGCCTTCAAACCCTTATCCACAACTGTGTGATGATGGACCTCAACGGTAAATCATCCATTGGGAAAGAAGGAATTGAAAGCCATCCTCCACAACCAGCCGTGCTTGGGACAGACCATAGTTTCAAATCCGACACTCTCTTGGCAGGTCGCACCCTGGGAATAACCTCCTGAGGTTTCTCCACAGTGTAAGGGCCTCATCAGTAACAAAGACGTGTGGCTTGGGTCCTTGGTGGTCAGATTCCGGTAATGATGGGTGCCTTTATCTATACGCTTACAATTTATTGATTTTGACACACCAATTATGAAACTGCCACTTCCAGGAGACAGATGGAGCAGCGCAACACAGCTGAGACTAAACGCCTGTAGTTTGTGTCCAGCCGTGAAATGTTGGCAATGATCTTCGCTAACAGGTCATCAAAGTGGGCCCTGATTAGCCTCACGTATCAAACGGAAGTGGCAAACACAGCTTCTGGAGAAGGCACTGAAGTGTATTTGTTGAAATAATGCAATGGTACTTTAGTTATTTTATCGCACAATAGCCTATTACTTTCATGATTGTACTTAGGATTCAACAGACACAAAGTTGTTCATTTGCGAACATTATGTTGCTTAAAATGTGCAAATAAATTTTGTTTGTCACAGAAACAAATTTCTGCAGCAATCCAAAGCTGATTAGAAAATCTAATTGGCTTTTTGTTGAGGGAACCAGGGTGATGCTGACTTCAAAGCTGCTCTACAAAAATGTGCCATCCCTGCAACCCTGTGTAAAATAACTACGATACTACGATTGATCAATAATTGTGACGTTTTTCTAAATCAGACCACAATCCTTTCCTAACCTTAATCAGGTGCTGTCAGTGCCTAGACATAAGCAGAGCATTTTTTGTTGTCATAACTACAATGTGGACGTTTTACCAACCAAACATTTGGTGTAACGGTGCCATTAACATATTTACAACCTACCTACATATTAACATTATGTTGTTAATAGAAAATTATCTGGTTGCACTTGTTTTTCCTTCAAAACATTATAGCTGTTGCAAATGCAACTAGGGGATACGATTGCAAAGAAAAGGTAGAGTCCTTTGGAAATAACAGCTCTGAGACGGATATTTAGAGTTTCTCATCCATCTCATGCTTCTGACTGATCTGTTGAATGGTGGTCTTTGTTTGGTTAGACAGTTTGTTTGTGAGATGCGGTGTGTGTGTGTTGAATTTAAGCAATTGTTCACTGTATGTTTCTGAGCACCTGTGTAAGAGCCTGTATACTAGAGACTGAACACCTGGACTTGCTGTGGTGAATAATCGGTGAGCATCACCTTCAGCACTTCGGGATTAGAGGATGCTTCTTCTTCAACGTTTGAACAACATTTATTACCATAAATTCTCACAGAAAGTGATGTGAATGTCATAGTCTTTTTGTGTTTTACACCCCTATGTGATGACATCGGGATTAGATGGGGTCGAAGCAGAACGTAGTAAAGGAATCCCCCCCGGGTCTGGTGGTGGTTGAGGATCCAGATACGGGGAGTATGATTCTGCTGAACTCTGGAGGAGTTTGGGGTGGAGGCGGGTTTTGTGCGGCACTGAGTGACTGCTGACTGCTGAAGAGAGGAGAAGGGATTTGAAGTTTGACAGCAGCCGCATGATTGGCTACCTCAGAATCTGATTGACCATTTAGAAGCATCCACAATCAGCTGATCAACTAGCGTAGAGAGCGTGAGAAATTTGAGATTGATTGAATGCGGGGTAAAGTTTTCCTGACTGATCTTACGCTTAGCTTCATTTAGCTGTATCACAAGTCTAGTACCTTGTGATTTCTGTGCAGCTGGTCATGCTGAGAGGGATCCATGTATCTGCTCAGTTCTTTGAAGGCTTTGAACACAAAGGACACACTTGTCTCACATTTGAAATGCTGGAAAAGAATCTCCATGCTGAGAGAGTGAGAGAGTCCCCTTCTTTCTTCAGGATATCAAGAATAACACCATGTTGGTTAGCCAAACTCAGTGTGACAATAACAAACAAAATAATACTTTAATAAAAGACCAGGAACAGGCTTATTCAGAGGTGATGCAGTCACAGTTCCAATACCATTGAGCGCAGTCCATTCAAACAAACAAATCAACAGCAGGGAACAGAGTCCAGCCAACAATCCAAATATAACATACAAAATATGGGCAAAATTGGGCAAACAAAAAAGGTGAGGAGCAGGCAAGAGTCCAAAAAGTCTATTAGAGAAACCATGATAGAGAATGTGAGAAAGTCAATCTGGCAAAGCAGAGTATATGGGGTTTCACAGGGGGAAGTACAGGGACAGAACTAATCAGGTTCAGGTGAGTATGAATCAAGAGATTGAAATGACAGCACTTATTTCAGATTTGGTTCCTGATGAAAATTATTTAACAAACTATGAAATTTAAATATGTCATTGTGGTGATATATGATGATTGACCTATCACATACATGTTCTCCTACATGAATTATTTTTGATTTCTGAATTTTGTTGAATTGTGAGCTGTGCAGAGATTCATTGTTTTTAGATAATTTAATCCATCTGTTGCTCACATCCTGAGGTCTTCTGGGCCTTTCTGTATCAAATGTATCAGATCTTTTTCCTGATTCAACAGAGACTTTTCAGAAGTTGTGGTCCGTAATATCAATATATGTTGTGTATGTTGTTTTACAGTATATGACTAGTGAATACAAGGTTATAATTGTCTCCCTGCTTCAAATCCACAATGCCAGCACAACTTGCTTTGACTACATGCGTGGCCCAGTTATAGTAGGTGGTCCTAGATTTACTGTGCTCACAAAGAATGGAAACCAGTACCCTCTGAACTGAAATTGCGCTAATTGGACAAATCTTTGTCTTAATACTAATTATTCAGACCCAGAGGAGAGTTTAGAGGACAACATCTTCCTCCTGATAATGATGCTGCACCTGAATCCTCAGAAGAGAATATCACCAAGTGTAGCTCAGTCACCCTTGCTTAACCCTAATGATGACACCAGCTCTCAATAAGTGACCATATGCTAGTAGACACTGATAGGTGTCATTGGAATGGTTGACTGATTAAAGTCTTCATTCTTTCAATCATTAATGCATTGATATGCTCCATCCAGAGAAGGGGTTTCCAGACGTACCTCTCCTCGATGAAAGAGGAAGAGCAGAGGAAGAGCAGAGGAAGAACCTCATCACCACCACTTCCTTGTATACAATGGTGCATCCATACTAAATTGTTTCATTAAATTGTTGGTTAAATCCGAGCTATTTAAAGGACAAGGCCTCAGATGGTGCAATGAGGTCACCACTGCTTCAATAGATGTAGCTACAGCTGATGACTAAGCTAAGTGATGACACTGTTTTAATTGGTGATGAGGCCTTGGAGAGCACTGCCAGATTAGCTTATGACATTGCCTCTGCAGATGTTGCAGTAACTGACTCTGTACGAGCCGAGTCAAATGATGCTGCATCTCGTTCAGCTGACGATAATGAAGCTGCCTTTGAAAGGAGATAAAACCACACCTGAAGTGACTGACGTGTGTGACACTGTTTCAGTTGAGAAATGAACATTCACAATTGCACTGAATTACCCACATGTTGGTTCAGCTGATGAAGATGAAATCGCCCCTGACACTTTGGATCCAGCCTCAGTCACTTATTGATCGATATGACATTGTCAGCTGCTGAGGGTGCAGTCAACACTTTGTCTATTGGTTAAGCCAGGCTGCAGAATGGAGGAAGCAAAATTAAAATATCTGACTATATAGACGATGCTCTGCTGATGTTGAAATGATAAAAATTAATAAACTATAACAGGAGTCTTTCATCAGATTACTACAATATATTTCAAAGATTGTTTAATTTGATATCTTTTTTATATAAATGTATTATATTACCAAATAGACCACGACCCTGGAATGTGGACCTGTTGGGTCAGGCTATGTTACAACAACAATTTTGAAAAGATAATCTGGTTTGGGTCAGTTCAGTCTCATTTTTACACTACACTTGCAGTATTTAGATAAAACATTGGGCTCAGGTCGGGTTCGGACAAAAAAACAGAACACTTGTCAGGTTCAGGTTAGGCTCGGATAGTTTCAGGTTAGGACGGGATTGATCAGAGAAATGCAGCGCAGGGCACAGTCTAATAGGGTCTTGTAACACTTCAGAAGTATCCGGTCTTGTTACACTTAATAGAAAGAGCTGAAAGGCTGACTCCCCACTCAGTAGCACTCTAATGACGTTTATGAGCTGTGACTTTATTCACCGCAAAGTACCTGAACATTAATTCTCTATTAAGCACAGCTTCACTTGCCAACTCTTGTTTGCAACAATTGAGGACCCCCCCCCCACCCTAACCCTAACCACCCCCCAAAAAAAACAATTAAGTGCAACTCGTAAAAAATCCCAAACTTAACAAGGATAAACATTTCTTATAAAATGTGTACGACGGGAATGCCTATGGTTGCCATGGCTGACAGAGAGGAGTTGATGGCAAGAAATAAAACAGACATTGGGAAAACTGCTCGAATTAATTTTTCCGGGTTGGATGATCTCATTTGTTTACAGCTGTAACATAATCCATGCATTCATCCCTAACAGCATCTCTGGACCGTCTCTCTGATCTTTTATTATAGTAATGATTTCTTGCACCCATCAACATCTCTAAAATTCTCAGAGTGAATTCTAGATGTCAGCTGTTATTTTAGCACTAAACTGTGCCTCATCTGCATTGAAAAACTAGACCAGGCATACTGCATTTAAAGTACTTGTTAGGGTTATGTCGGGTAAATGTATTGAAGACTGTCACGGCTCTCATTGAAATGATTCTTGAGAAATAGTTCCAGTAGTTCCAATGAGTATTTTACTGCCTCCCTCATTTAGTCATGTCTATCACATTGTGCGAAGACAGCTTATTTTCTTTCTTTAGGAAACCACAGTGGGACTAACCTGATTCAGTAAAAAGAAATAGTGAACAAAAATAAAGCCTAATGGATGTTATGGGGTAATGGAGAAGGAAGCATCTACTCATTGCACCAGTGCTTTTTTTAATCTCTACTCGATTTCATTTGCTTGAACTTTTGCTTTCTCTCTCCAAATATAAACTGACTGCAAAAGGATTTAAACCCATCACAAGTGTCATATGAGCATTTATGGCTGCATAACATGGGAACCCTGATTACAGTCTGAACCTTATCCCAAACCCCAGAGGAGCATTAGCATTAGATTGCAGCCCCCCCATTAACGAGAACAGAGGTTACGCAGAGTCCAGAGTGAAATAGGGTGCTGCCATAATCTTCACTTTATAAGAAACTCCTCAGGAACCTGCTAATCGACACAGGGTGGTTTATCATTCTCAGCCACAGATGCGTTGTTTCTGATAGGTGCAGGAATTTAACTTAATGATTTCACCCAGGCCTCCAGGCCGTCTCTACGACCAGCTGGCCTCTGCCCACAGGCACCCCACCCTCCGCCCGCCCCGCTCAGCGAACTGTGTGCTGCTCCTAACTAACCCCGATCCCAAACTGCCGCTGTCACTTCTGCTTAGCCACTCCCTCTGATTACTCCACAGGGGTATGCCATAAAAAACCCACTTTCTCAATTTGCTGCAGCTCAACACATGGAGCAGACTGTCGATGAAATGTGATGTGAGACAGTTCATGAACACAGATTTTATTTATTTCTTCCACTGCTGCCATTCTCTAATCTTAACCCATTCTCTACATTTGAATTCAAAGGCTATTTTAACAGCATCTGTGTGGAGCAACATAAGTGCCACAGGTGTGGAATTGATTTGTGTGTATGTTCAGGTTATTTTTTTCCATTTCACACCTTTCTGTGCGTCACATTGAAGAACCCATACACTCTAAAGAGGCTATATAAAGGCTCAATATGTACAAAAATGGATACTGCTTCTCAGTAACATATTTGTCAGTAAATTCTAAGTTTAACAGAAACACCTCCTCTTTATCTACATCACATGTATATACACTATATTTATGTAGACAACTTTTAGAATAAAATGTAAATCAAAGCAGGAGAAATGCCAAATTTGACAGGGCATTCAAAAATAAGAAACACAAAAATAGGATGATCACATCCCAACCTGTCCTTGTGAGCATCTGTGGAGTTGTGTGCCCTCCTCCTCTAGTCTTTAGAAGGATCCTCTTTGTAAAACATGATCAAACTATAAGAGTTTGAAATTTGAGAAGAAGTTACCACAGAAATCATCAGACTGAAGGCAGGTCAATTGGACTGTTTTCATCCCTCAGTTTGCTTCTTGTGATTCATGGTAACGCCACTTATGGGCAGAAAATAGAAGCCTATGACTGTAGGAGACACAGGTCGGTCCATCTGTGTGTGTGTGTGTGTGTCTGTAAAATTCTTTATTCTACCTCGAGCCAGGGATCCCTGAATTCTGCATTCTATCTGTTAGTTGAAGCGCTGCTCCACAAAACTAAGGTAGATTGGGCAGTTTATCAAGATGGCTCCCCTGGGAGGAGATCATGCTTTAGGATATATACATAAGTATATACCATGTATATTACATGTATGTAAATAAGTAAATATCCAACTGGCCTTGAGATTTCCCAAGAGTAGCTGAAGGATGCTGCTGGGTATGACAATGTATGGGCTACTTTGGTTAATGGCACCACGACAACGCGTATAAAATGAATAGAAAATGCTTTGTCAAATTAGCATGATGTAATCAAATTACAGTTTTTTGTAATCTGTATTGTATGTCTTCACACTTTTGAACTTAAATCTGTCACTCACTATCAGTTTTGGTGCAGATCGTGTTTTGGATCAAGTTTGAATGTTGTGTTTTTGCACACTTTGGTGGGTTTTCTCTTTCAATTGTCATGCTGTTCTCACATACTGACCACTTGTTAAACCTCAATACATTTTATCATTCATTTGCAGAGCACACACTTTGCATCTTCATTGTTAACTAACTGAAATTATTTCCACACGAATATGTAGGCAGACATTGGGTTGTAGGCTAACCGAGTTTGCCAAACTCTCAGAAGGTTTATCTGGGTTTGTCTGAAGACATTCACTCAGTGTTAGAGAGTGGATCATCCACAAGATTCTGTTTTTTAAAACATGATGGTGAAGTCTGGGTGTTGAAGTCTGCCCAGCACATCACCAGGACGGCGCTACCATCCATGGAGGACCTCTACACCCAGCGGTGCAGGAAGAAGAGCAGCCGGATTATTAGAGACCCCTTTCACCCCAGCCATAAAAATATTGCCTGCTGCCATCTGGCCGATGGTACCACAGCATCCGAGCCCGCACCACCAGGCTCAGAGACAGTTTCATACTTCATTTTCTATTTTAAATTTTGATATTCTATTTTATACAATTTCTATGATTTTTTTTGGGTTGTAATTACTTGAGCATTGCTAGAAGAGAGCCTGTGACTCAAGCATTTCACTGCCAGCGACTGCTTAATGTTATTGTTGTTCCTTTGATGATACAAATCTTGAATCTTGAATCTATATTCTTATAACAGATAATCTCTGGTATTATCCCAATTTCTTACTCATTCCATCAGAGAAGTGTAAACCAATACTAGGTCAAAACCTTGTACATGGCTGAACTGTATATTACCAATGTGATTGAGGACATAATTGCTTGTTTGATACCACTGTTAGTGACAGCTTTTAATACAAATTTCCTAAAACCAGCTTGAAACATCATGATATGTAATATGCTGATTAGTCACCATGCAGGATTTGACAAGTGTCCAATGGTTTCATCCCAATCACTTTGCTTCTCTACTACTGTCTCTATAATTTCAGCCCGGAGCATTATGTGTATCCATTGTCCACGTTGAGATCCAATTTAGGTCAATTTGTCCGTCCTTTTGTTGCTGGTCCAAAGAGAAATATGAAGGATCCAGGAAGCTGCGTTATTGTCTTAGCCTCCTTTTGTCTTGGTCTTGTCTTCACCCTATCCAAAGGTTTTAACAACATCTATAGTTAAGGACACAGGAGAGAACAGCTTTGTCTGTTTACTGGCTAATGGCTGCTAAATCTAAACGTAGTGCTGCTACTGTTCTTAAGAGTCTATTGAACATTTCTGAAAAATGTATACGAGTTAAGAAAACACACAACATTGATCTAGTTGTTATTAAAGTTTTTCATGTGGAAATACCTTTAAATTCACAAGGGCTGAAGCTTATGCTTTTTTATCCGGGTCCTGTATGTCCAAATACACCTGATCTGTTTTGTAAATGCATCTGGGCGCAGAACACATGAAATTATTCATGGCCCGTATGTGTTGCTGCAGGACGTAACCATGACTCATCTCGATACTGTCACTCGCTGGCGGCCAAATGCATTCAAACTCCAGATGAGGCTCGCCTGGGTAAATTGGAGACACTTCTCTGTGCTCCCCTTCATTCACTTCTGATGCATGGTATCTCCTAGCTCGAGCCCAAGTCATTGATCAGGGGATTGGTGGAAACTTGTTTAAGATGATAAAAAGAGCCTTGCTGGCGCTGGAGTTCCCCATTTACACATCCAGGGTCCATGTCACGACTACACAGCTGCCACTGCAGCACACGAAGGAGCAGAGAGGGGAGGAAAAAGTGTCTGAAAAAAAAGAGGAGTTTTAAGATGGGGTTTGCTGAAGGAAGTAGCAGAAATATACATCACAGGATGCTCTGTTCTCTTGAGATCCCGCTGCAGTCTCAGGAGGTGCAGGGGTGGGAGAACGGAAAACACTCTCTTTAGTCACAGAGAGATGAAATTCAAACACTGCGCAACGAGAGATGGCGGTGATACAACAGAGGGAAACGTCTTAATGTAGCGGCATGTGAGGTAGTAGCATGAATTTCAATCACAGAAGCAAGTGAAATTAATCAGGGACGTGGAGGGCTCTTGGCGATTCCAGGCAAAGTGAATAAGATCATAGACACGTCACAGTGCCGCGTACTGCAGGATCAGGATTAGACAAAACGATAATGTTCTTCAGGGATCAGCCATTATGAATGACAATGTCCGTAGGCGTGTGTGTGTGTGTGTGTGTCCATGAATATTCTTTTTTGTTAATAGAAAGGTATGGCTCAAGACTTTACACCTTTTAAAACACATTCACCTTTGAAAAACCATTTCTGCTGCAGTGTCTCTTACTGTCCAAACACTCATATATTTGCATATAGGAAAAATAGTAGCTGTACGTATGTGCAAGGTCAAGTTATCATTATTCCTTGTCTGTCCACTTTTACGCATATGCAAATGACTGTGATTGTGTGTGTGCATTTGTGTTGGTAAGACACTCGCGCTGCTCTGTATTCCCGACTCCCCACTGTGATGTAGAGACTCCAGACTGAGCTATGAATCATCATGGGCTCCCAGCGAGATCTCTGAGGTCAGACACAAAAGAATACTGGCAGACAGAGCGGCAGTGAGACATACCATGAGAAATGGTACGCTTAACAAGCTTAGCACTGGCTTGAAATCCACCACCAGGTCGTAGTCATTCAACGAAAAATACAAAATTGAAAACATCCCGTTAAACAGGAAGTAGGGGGAGCCGAACACGCTGAGAGAAATATATTTATTAAGGACACCAAGCTTGAAATCAACTAGCTGCAGAATCAAGGGTTAGAGCTGCCTGACAAGATCAACATCCTCTCATACTTGCTTTTAATTTGAGCTGCTTGTGTTATACAATATCAAAGGATTTATTTGGCCACCATCAAAACTGTGGCCACAATGCCGCCTCACTGCCTGACGGGCGCGCTGGATGCAAGTCAGCAGAGAAAAGAGATGGACAGAGAGACTGAGAGACAGACAGCCCTGTGGCGTTATCACACAAAATGCTTGTTACATAAACAAGCTCAGATGCTGCTGCCAATTTGAGCCCAATTACATGGTGCTCAATGGCCATGGGGAGGGACACAGATCTCAGGGGCAGATTAGGGATCGCTCCAGCACGGGGGCCCTCAATAGAGGCTAAATGCTGACATTCAGCTGTGATCTCGCAGATGGGAAAAGTGGGAGGCAGATAGAGGTAGGTGTGTGTGTGTGTGTGTGTGTGTGTGTGTGTGTGTGTGTGTGTGTGTGTGTGTGTGTGTGTGTGTGTGTGTGTGTGTGTGTGTGTGTGTGTGTGTGTGTGTGTGTGTGTGTGTGTGTGTGTGTGTGTGTGTGTGTGTGTGTGTGTGTGTGTGTGTGTGTGTGTGTGTGTGTGTGTGTGTGTGTGTGTGTGTTCCTGTTCTGTCGTGGCACATGACAATGAGCACATTTGATAAGATTCTGTGTTAAAGAAACTCATCTGATAAGACTGTTGTGGTTGATGTGCAGAACTGAACCACAGCAGTGACAGTGAAACTGCTTCTTCACTTGACAGGTACCTGGATAATGTTACTCAATCTATGTTGATAATAACTGTCCTGCAACCACAGTATGTGCTGTAGTAGAGAGTTGGGATAAAAGTGTTACTAATATAATTTTATATATTTGGAATATTTGTGTAAACATTGTACTTACTGCCTTGGACTGAGATAAACATACCTCAGTTTGATAAAGGCTACCTAAAATGAAAAATGTGTATTTTATTTTTTAGTCTGGCCTATTTCCCATCCACTGACATGGTGGAGACAGGATACATGGACAATACTGGAGCGAGCCACCAGGTGGTGGAAGATGCTAAGGCTTCACTTTAGGGATGCTGTCCTACTGCTCTCATGTTGTCAATCCTAATATAGTCTATGGCACATTCTAATTGATGAGCCATTGGGTTTCCTAGTATAGCCATAGCGGTAGATAACAACAAAACTCTAGATAATAGTCATTAGCTAATTATATAATAATATCAACGCCTCTCAGTACTACAGTAGCTGTGGTTCTTGCCCCGATCAAAAGAAGATAATATTCAAAAAACAAGCATAGCTTCCTATTGTACAGAGGTCACAGTAGGGCCAGCTCTTTTCCACAAATCACATTTCATTACATCTTTTTTAAGCTCATTAGATCATTTGCTTGGCAGATTCTCTTGCATCTTGCAGAAAAGGAACAGGTGTAATCAGTAACAATCCTAACAACTCCATCTGTTTAGTTGAGAGAGTTGAGCATGGCAGCTCAAGAGCTAGGAATACAGACAGCCTTTCTTCCTTTAACACACACACACACACAAACATTTTCCTGCTCAAGGCTTTGCACATGTGTAGCAGTAATGTGATGTTTTTGTCAGGTTGAAAAAAGCCAAATATTCTTGCTTGTAGTGTATTTGCTTTTAAACAAATAATTGTTTAATTGGAATTGTTTTAACACAGTGTGTGTGTCTGTGTGTGTGTGGGTGTTTGCGTATTTTTGTGGGGTCATGGTTACCATTGAAGTGGTTTTCACTGTTTTGGCAGGTGTTTTGACTTCCTTACTGTCTGTCCATCAGTGTGTGGATAGATTTGATCACTGTTACAAAATCACAACTTGCAAGACACAGTCATTAAACTTGAAACATTTGCAGTTAAAATCTAAATAAAAGGCAAGGTCGAGGATGGATGTGTCTGGAGCAATGACCCTGGAGGTAAGGGGGTTGGTATGGTATGTCCCTGGTCCATATTCTTTTTATGACATGACTGTATAACTTTACACTGTAAGAGGTTAAGTAAAACTACACCCCATCTTGTGACGGGATCATTCCATCATAAATAATGCATTACTACAGAGTACTCTGGGTTGGAACATCGACGTAGATTTATTGAATGCACAACTGCAAACTTTGCAGGGAACCTCTGAAAGATCTTCATGTCGCTTGTGCAGGACAGTGCCATGGAACACTGCCAAGAAGCAGTCATGGAAAAGTGGGCACTGTGTTAAACATAGTTTGTTGAGGGGCTCGTGCTTAAAAGGTTTGATTGAAACTCACTTTGCAGGGTAATGGTCCCAGTGGTTCAAATTTGCAAATTACAAGGAAATCTGATTAACTCGGAGAGGGCCATAAGAAGTGGGTAATGTTATTTTTAGCTGGAGAGCTATTGCAGGTGCCTGGTTTGAGCAAGTCTGTTCTCTACAGTTTAACTTCTCTGTGATTCAATCTGTGGGCGAATAATTATCCTTAGTTGAATCACTTTTAATTATATTATATACATATAAATACATTCTAAATCCTTATAGACCTAGATCCTACTTATTTTTATTGCACATTTTAATAGTGAAAGTTTAAATACCTGAGAGACATTAGATTTCTGATTTTCTAAAACATTTTATAAATATATGGAAACTTGACAACAGCAAATAAAAGAATAATAGGCTCATCATAATCACAGAGCTGATCAGTGTGCATCACTGAGCACTTTTAATATCAATGGAATTTACAGGTGTTTAGTTTTCAAAAGAATTGGACTGAATGAGCCTCCACAGATTTGAATATGTTAAATAACTCATTGACTGTATGTGACATCATAATTAGGTTATAAACAGTGGCTTAATGTGGCAGTATACGCGAGTCGGGTAGGTGAAATGGAAGTGAATAAGCCTTGTCATCATATTTTTTATATATTTATTAATAACTTATAAGTTGTAAATTGTATATCTAAAATCATAATTAGTTTCATACACTCAGTCTGTGTGAAAAAGAGCTTCGGCTAAGTTCTCTAAGCACTTTGTAGGAACATCATATTAATATTACACACTTCCTCTCTTTGCTCTCAAACTCCCTCTGCTCTTCATGTTATTGACTCCAGAGGATTGTTGGAAACGTTCTGGGGAGATTCTGCTCCATGTTGTAAAGACTGCATCACATCATCTCTGCACATTTGTCAGCTGCACAGTCAAGCTAATACAGGTTTTCCCCAACAGTTGCTTTATGTAGCATTATCATGCTGCAGCATTTCCCACAGAAATCATTCAATTTATGGCAATAGCGGAGGCACACATGCAAACACAAGAATGTCGCTGTCACCAGCAACAGATAACAAGTGGCAGGTTCACAGACTGAAACAGACAAGAGAGAACTGTGTTGCATGGCACTTGCGGGTAAGTGCTCAACTTAAGCTGAAACTATAAGGTCTGACTATCTGCGTGCACAGTAACAACTTAATGGATGGTAGCGTGAGCCAGCACACTGCAAATAGCGCTGCACAAAGCTAAAGAATGCAGCAAAGGAGCAAACCAGCAAGTAAGAGATCTGATGATAATAGGAAGTGTTAAAAATGTTTGGGTTCATTATGAAACGGTGGCAGGACAAATTAGAATATGGTAGGTCACCAAATTCTAGATAATTGATGGGAAACACTGATGCTAGAAATAATCATTAGAATATGGTAATTTGTGACCATGAGGAGATAAACATCAGGAACAGTACTGAGATAAACTGAAACATTCAAAATATTTGTCTGCTATACCTAATTGGTATTAAAGGTCCTACAAGAGAGCATTCTTCACATGATTACACCATCACCACCTGCCTGGACTGTTGAACCAACAGAGGTTGGGTCAATGAAATCATACTTTGACAACAACCTCTGACCCTACCATCTGAAATAATATGAAATGTAATACAGAAACTGAAATAAAGACGAAGCTACATTTCTAGTCTCTAGTAGTTGTTGGCTGAGAGGCATTGGTCTTCTGCTCTTGTAGACCATCCACCTTCAGGTTGGACATGGTTGTGCATTCTGGGATGGATTTTTCTGCTCACCACAGCTGTAAAGAGTGTCTCTTCTCCCCTGACCTCTCTCATCAACAAGGCGTTCCCATCTCCAGGGCAGCCGCTCAGGGTTTTTGTGTGTTGGCTCCATTCTGAGTAAAAACCCCAGAGACTGTTGTGACTGAAAATCCCAGGAGAACAGTTTCACATTACTGGAACCAGCCGGTCTGACACCAATAATGATACCATAGACACATATTTGTCCCTATTTTGATGTTAACTGAAGTTGCTGAACTGTATCTGCAGGATGTATGCACCACACTGCTGCTACGTGATTGGCTGATTGGATAATTTTATGAATAAGCAAGTGAACAGGCATTCCTAATAGTGCCTGGTGAGTGTATGCACATCAATATTTCTTAATAAATTCATCAATATCACATCTTTGTTGTCTTTTCATCCAATTCACAGAACAGGTGCGGAGAGGGACGAGTACATTAAAACTTGTGAAAGAGCTCCTGCAAACTGTCTAACTTTCTATCAGAGATTTGTATTGCAGTGTTTTCTTCATCAGGTCAACATTTTGTGACAACGAGAGGCCATCTTAAATAGGGAGTGGCCACAGGTCAACAACCAAATTACATTCCGAAAAATGTCAGGTTTCATTTGCAAGTGAGACGTCAGAAATTAATTTATATGGCAAGTACAAAACAACCAGTAATTAAAATCTGTCAAGCACCATTACCATAATAAGTATAATCAGGCCTCACAAAATTTCAATGAACTATATTTTATATATATATATTTTAAGATATAACATCAAATTCAACCAACTGTTCAATTTATTAGTCTCACAAATTCATTTAGTTCCTTATTAAAGCTTATGTAACAGTTTCAGCTTTATGATTTACTTTTACTTCACTCGAGCTGACCTAATTTTTTATGAGTATGATTTTTTTTCCGCCATGTATCTGCCAGTGACTGTGAGCTGAAGCTCTGTCGGGACAGAACACTGCAATCAAACAGCAGGTAAAATAGAAACACAAAAATATTGCAATAGGATTGTCAATACAATACGTTGATCACACCTCATCCTTCCCATTGTATCAACATGTGTGAATATCTTCACGCTCTGCTGCACAGTGCAGTTCATTTTCCACTGCAGTGGACTTGACAGTGAACTGTAATTCCACACTGCCATCTTGTGGCGGCCCGGGGCACAGCACATGTTGTTTCCGTGTCGGGGAACATGCCACGGTATCACAAGGTTAAATGGCTTACTGATTTCAATTTGCAGTGTGACATGTTTACAGAATTAGCTGGCTGTGGACATGTCACAGTGCTTACTCTGCAACACTAAAAGCAGCTGTGTGGAGCTCTGAATGTGTTTGATGTGCAGAGAGACAATAGAGACAAGTGGGCAGCATGACAAGGCCTCAAGACAAAAAGCACAGGTGGAATTATGGATTGCTGAATCCATCACCCACATCCCCATCCACACACACACAGACACACACACACGCAATCAGTTCCGTCATGCTTTGGAAAGGTCTTATCAATTCTGCAACAGTAATCTCGATTCCTAAAGACATTTATCTGCTGGGCGAGATTATAATTACTCATGGCCTCTACCTCCTGCTACTGTCCATTTGATTAGAACACTATTGATATTCCATGGACTGTGAGGGAAAATGATTGCTCACATCAATCCGCAGTCCTGTGAGACTTTCCTTTCCTCACTCATGCTGACATCCAGTTCTCTTGAATTTGACACTCTGAGATCTGCTTCGATGCTGCGATGACTTTCTCCTCTGCGCCTCCTTTGAACCAGATTCAGACTCGACGTCCTGAGGGGCGAGCAACAGGCTCCGCAATCTGACTCATCTCATCAGGCTACAGATCTTTGCAGCAACAGCCTGCAGGTAGTCTAAAGACAAGCCATCATTAAACTGGGATTTCTGTCGAGTCATGTGTGCAAAGGAATGTGTGTTGAGGAGATATTGGCATTATGCATATAGTTGAGAAAACTGCAGTTTTAAAACTGCGTCACAGGTCTCATCACAATATCGTATGATTTCTTTCCTAACTCTTCCTAAGCAAAACCAGATCCTAGACTATAATTCAAACAATCAGATTTAAGAAAAGTATTAACACAATGATAATCAGTCAGTATACAGGTCACTTGTCTAAAGAAACATGTGGACATTCATTTTTTCCTTATTCTAATGGAAATAAACAATGCTGCAACGTATTACAACATTCATCGACTCAGTCATTTACCAGTAATGTTCACAGTAATATTTTATCTGAGAGCAGGGGTGGAGAAGATTTTTTCTATCAGGGGCCATTTGAATTTTTATAACCTCCTTCAAGGCCCATACTGAATTATTGAACACATAAAAAACCTTAGAGTGAGATTTTGTCGGGGGGGACCAAAATTTGGCGCACGCAGCCACACAAGTTGGTTGCTCAATTATCAGGGAATTGGAAATAATTTGGCGTTGTATCCATGTTGTGCGCTGCATTCTGGTGGTTTGTGGGGCCCAAAGGCGTTGATAGGGGCGGTCTACTGGAGATGGACAACATTGGTTACATTCTGTCAAGCAAAAACATAGCTGAAGGTCCACCCCCAGGAAATGTTGGTATAAGCAGTTGTTATTTCCTGCATTCTAGTGGATTGTGGGGGGGGGTATGCTAAAGATGTGCAATACCTGAACCTATTCTGATTCATGTTCTTCTGATCATGACTTGTAGGGCCTTCTAGACTTGAGCTGAACACTCAACCAGTAAACTATTGTTGGGCCTCAATGACTGTCTATGTACCACAATATAGCCTAATTAGATTTGACCAATGTAGGTTGATTGACATTTTGATTACAATGATATTCAAGTAATTCTTAACTGAAACCTAAGCTATATTGTTAATAATTGTATTCTTAAGAGCAGTTAACATTTCATGTTCAGCAAAAAACGACACAAGATTAGTTAGGGAGAAATATTTTTCATTATTCAAAGATAAATGCTATGTGAGCAGCCTAAATAAAAAATGCTATGATGTTTTGAGCAACTCACTTAAACACTTATAGACAATGCAACAACCTACCCACACCGCGAGCATCTGGTTCTGAGGTAATACTAAGCGCGCCACACTTAATCCCTGGGTAACTCCCGCTGTGGGTTTTCAAAATAAGACAAATACGGCAAAATAAAAGACATACATCAAAAACTGTGACTGCAGTCCCACGTTGAACAGGATATAAAATGATATACAACATATTTACACCGTTACATATGCAGCGAATATACATATGCGCTCCTTAGCGCCATCTACCGTCGGGGAGTTTGAAAAGGAATGAACGAGTCTCGGCCCAAAATCAGATTTTTGCGTGAGAAATTGATGTGCTGATGTGAAAACACGAGAGCGTGAGAGTTGGCAGCTCTGCTCACAGTGGGTTCTTCAACTGCTTCAGTCAGTAATTCTTCCCTGGTAACAAACTCTGCAGTGATTTCTCACCGTATCACATTTGTTATGTCTGTTTCATCATTGGCCAAAGAAAAAACTGTAACAGCAACAGTTCTTTTTAGGTTTTTGCTGACATGTTACTATGAGCTCAATGCTCAGCTATTAGCTCACTTCTCTACCATTAGCTCACTTCTTAGCTATTAGTTCACTTCTTAGCTATTAACTCACTAATAAGGTTTTGGCTCAGGTTATGGCTACTAGCTCACTTATTAGCTACTAGCTCATTTCTTAGCTACTAGCTCATTTCTTAGCTGTTTACAAATTAGCAGTTGTCCTCACAACTCACCCAGTGCATGTTTCCAGCGCTAATGACGCTGGAGACTTGATTTTTCCATCAATTATTATTTTTATTATACTAAGAAATAATAATTCATACATCACTCTAGGAAAATGCAGCATTCTGCACAAGCTTCGCTTTACTTGAACCTTGTCAGTGACACTTCATTGCTGCTTGTGTTTCCTTCACCCTGACCACAGGCTCACAGTCAGAAAAACCGCCCTGCAGGGACATGCTAAGTCGTGTTTTATTTTATTACATTTTTATAAATTTTACGTCATACGTGCTGGATCAAATTGTCTTGAAGTCATATACGGCGCAGATTTACTATGATTCAAACCTATGATCGTTTTAATCAATTGTCTATGTATATTTTTGAATATATATTATACAGTATAATATATATTACTTACTTATAATATTAGTTTTATGATTCCAAATACAGATTTACAGAGTTACCAGCTCTCAGCATGGTTTGATGAGGATATCTTTATCTCAAAATGCAATAATTATTCAAATTCAGAGATTAATTTAACAGATATTTATAATGTGTGTGTAACATGAGATGTTGTAGCTCTTTTAAACCAGATTTTTTTTCGTGAAATTCTTTTTTTAAATGACCACAATGGCTAAACACATAAGAGTTTCATACAGCATTGCATACGTTGATTCACGTGACAACATGTACCCTCGGATATAATAATATTATATTTTATTTACAATTCAAACAAAACATGCACACAAAGCAAATGAAACATGTATTATGTAATAATCTTCCAAAAAATAGCAAAACATTATTTATTTGACTTCATTTATAAGAACTGTTATTCTGTTGTTGGAAAATGTAAGGATGATGTGGTTTATGTTTTTCTCTCAGCAGAAATCAGAACAAAAGCTGAAAGCTGTCAGATAGAGACAAAGTGATATTGATTGTATTTGGTGTGACATTGGTCTAAAGTAGTGTTAGTATTACATGTAGGCTTTCACAGGGCTGCATGGTTAACATTATTTTCGAAGATTGCGCTTACATTTACATTTTGTGCATTTTTAGGATGATGTGAGGACAAAAAGGTCATTGCCCGGTAGCTCAGCCTGTGGTCTGAGTTAGTTAGTTTCAATTATTGTGTGGCTGTGGTAAAGAAAGTGGTTAAGAAGCCGTAGAATGAGGGATCCAGCCCTAATCAATACAAACAAAGTGAACTAAAACTGAAATGTCACTACAGCACCACACATAGTGAGACACTATAATCAAACCATTAAAGCCTAACTGGACAGTCCATTTAATGATTTTAAAAACTATACATTAAGTGTTTGCAGCATAGTTTCCGTAAGAAGGTCAAAGATAAAGGTCAAATGCATCATGTGTTAGGGATTTGTGAATTTAAAAAGAGATAAGTGTAGGTCACATTTGTTCTTGTTATGATCTTATTTATTATATCATTATATTATATAATGCAAGCTGAGTTAGTAATTTCGATATTATACACAATTGCTGCTTGTTTACATATTTTTTAATGAATACAATGTACAGAGTCTGTATATCAACAGGATATATAAAATTGTATTCAGTATCAACACTTAATATCAGTCAGACTGACTAAAAACACAAATAACAAATAGCTAGTCCTTCTTTAGAGCTGGAATCAGTTGCAATGCTTACAATTTTTTCCAACCAACCCAATAAATAGATTTATTTCAAATTTAATAATTTGGGGTTATTTGTTTTTTTTTCACTTGAGATCAAGGTTATGCATCTTTGACAGAAATTGCAGAATATTACATTTTAACCATAAACATTCTTGTGTACATACTTGAGTGTAGATGTTTGCGCACGTGTGCCAAAAGAAGATCTCAGATAAATTTCTTACTCAACATTCTACTGACTCAGAGTTAATTGTGCTGCAGGGAATTAAGACTCACATTCTCTATCCTCCCACCATGACACTGCTGCCCTAACATCTGTCACACGCACATACATGCACACACGTGCATGTCTGCACGCTAGCTAGTCTGTCTGCTGCACCTGCAATTCAACATTTGTAAATTTGCCACATTTTCCTACTGCTTTGCTGAATAATGATATCACCTTAACAGGCTGATGCCAAATCACCAGTAAATTCAATGTATAAAGTGTGGACAACACACACGTTAAACTTATTTTATTGCTACCATTCATATTCATACACCGGATAAACATGCATAGTGTTACTATTTATTCACAACAGGTTAAGCAAACCAATGCCTATATTAACATGGTATTACAGTATATAAATACATTTCACATAAAGATGAAGTCCAAGGAACTGTGAGGTCGGTAGCCAACATCACCTTGAGGCATTACTTCACACGTCTCACAACAGGACAAGAAAAGGGCAGTCCATCATTTTCCGCTATTATCTGTTTGCCCAAAGTTGCTGAAAAGTTGCTTGAAATATGTCCAGGCAATGCTGCCCATAATGTTCCACTTCATAGCTTTATTTCTGTAATGTTCGCACCAACCTTGGGTTATTAATGGCCATCCAAAATGCTGCCCACTCAGACCGAACCAGCCCTGATTATGCAGTTGTGTCTATGGAGCCATAGGGGGAATTGGTATTTCGGGCCTTTTGAATGGATCATCTCCATCATAAAAACCTACTATTTGCATTCAGACTGAGAGGAAGCTGTGGTGGTTGCTCTCTTGTGGTTCTTTGGCTCCATAACGGCATTTGTGTCTTTTGTACAATTTACTGAGATGATTAACTATCAAAACTACAATGGTTGTACAATATTGTATAAAACCTGGCAGTTTGTGTTTTATCACAATTGCCTTTTCAGCTGGTCAGTGCTCACCGACCTCCACAGATCAGACACAGCTCAGTCGGTGGCAAAACTGTCATGAACACTCATCCGTTCAAAGAATTCAAATCACTGAAAATGAGAAAAGACGTCCCAACATCCTGCTCTCTTGAACCCAAATGAGAACCCAAAGTGGCATTACTATCAATCAAAGTTTGTTATCCTTTTCTACAGCCTCAGCTAAGCATTTTATGATTTTCCGCTATCATGTTGAACCAAATTAATATCAAATAATGCTGAAGAAACTAAACTTACACTCAATAATCATGCAGGAAGAACAGAAACGAAAGGAAATCCTACTTTTTCGAATATCTACAGGCAAAGAGAACAGTCAAAAAAGTTTGGTAAATGATAGCATATTTAAAAACAGATTAAAACATTAAAAATCAATGCAGCTAAAATATGAATTGAAACAATTTAAAAGGCAATGGAGCGTAAATAGACACCAGTTTGCATCATGATCAAAATTTTTGACAGTGGAACATTTGCTTTATGCCTAAACAGACTGGTCAGTTCAGTTTCCATTTAAATGAGGGAGATTATGCAACAGAAATATTGAATACAGCAATAATTAAACATGCATCTCTGTTGTTCAACTCAACCCTGTTTTTCCATCTGAAAATGTATTGTCATCCTCATGTGCTCGTTGACTGCATGCTATTTCAGAATTCTCAATTAAGATATTATCATTTGGTAATGCAATCAAAATGTCCTTGTTGAAGAACTGAAGTGAAACCAAGAGGATTGCTGAAAATAAACTGGAATCTTTGGTTCTTAAGCTCACGTCACTGGAAACAAACATTCTCAATCACCTGAATGTCAAAAAATGTATTTATATAAGCTTTGTCCTCCACTGAATGTGGTAGGTAGTTTGTGATGGACACTTGCCAAGAGCTTCCCCCTAATGTTGTGTTTGCAGGACAATATATGGTAGGCCTGCACCCTCTGGCCTGCACTTTGACTCACTATCAGAAAGAGACAAGACGGGCCAGATGGGGCTAGCTAATTAGCATGCTAACTTCAGTAGAAACAACTATTACAAGTCACAGAAACTGAAACAAAACCAAGAAGTAAAATTGGTATTGCTTTTCAATGTTGGAGACAACTCTCGGCAAGTGAAGGAATGAAGTCAAACTTGCAACATCATATTGGTAAATAAACAGTTGTTATGCTAATGCTATGTAGCAATTGCAAAAAACTTACATGTAACCCTGTCAAAGACTTGACACAGCCTTATATCAAAATAAGCTAAGGTTTGTCCAAAAAGTGACTGGATATGTTATGAAGGTGCTTAAAAGCAGCCAATTGAGGAACTCCCGTAAGACGGCTGGCCAAACGATTGGTGTAACTTGATCATGAACACACTCACCCACAGACATTCACATCAAAATACTGAGGGAACGAGTGATATGCCACCTCAGTTGTAGCGTATCCAGACATTTTACCATTTTGATAATGCACAGATGATGACACACTGTTGAAACATTTGGCATATTCAAATCACTCTACAATGTCCAACACATCTAGGTCTGGCTACTGATTTGTGTGTTACAAAAGCACAGTGAGAAACACGACTTGCACCTCAAAAGGAAGAAAGATCATACACTATATTTCGCTATAATATGGTACCCATCCATCCAGGTGTATCTTTTGTGCATCTATTGCACCTGCCTTGCTGCCGTGGAACCTCAAAGTCTAGTTTCAGAATCACTTTTTCCTTGTTGGTGCTCGAGCTAGCTTTTCAATGTTTGGCACCGGTGATAACTCTAATGTCTTTATGCCGCTGAAATAGAGGCGTGGCCCGGTAGTAAACATCCTGTTCTTTTTCTGAATAAAGATTTTGATTATCAGCTATAATACTAGCTGTGAATTTGACAACAAATTATGTATACTCCTGTTCAAAAACTAGGTTCATATAATATCAACTGTGTTTTAGGAGTTATATTCACGATGTCAAGTAGAGCTACAACACTAGTCACAATATTCAGTGACTTCTCTGATTGGTAGAGCTTGCTGTTGCCATGGAAGTATTCACTGCCACCGCCAAAATCATGTCAGCTATAATCTGATGGTTCCATTATGTTTACCACATAGCAACCAAGATTTCTGTTTCTAACATGCTGCGGTTTTATAAGATGAGAAAAAGTGTTCAATGGGCTCAAAATTACCATACAGTTAGATTCAAGAAGAAGCGCACTGGAAGTCGTAGGACAGCAATAATTCGCAACGATTTATGGGATTTATTGGATGCGTAGTTTATTGACGCCTAAAATAATTATGTACAGTCATTTTTCAGTTTACCAAATCATTTTTTGCGCCGATTTAAATGTTTTATGCTCATTTTATGCAAATTTATCTGGTAGCGGGTCCAGGCTTAAAACTCAAATGGAAATGGAAAAAACAAGTGGGAAATATCCACAATATTAATCATGTTTGCAAAGTTTCTAGAATACAAGGAGATGGGTCAAAGGCCACTACATTTATAATAACACTATTTTTTACATCACTTCTGCAACCCATTATTTTTCTTTTTACACTTTGAATGCTGTACCTGGTGGCAGAAATGAAAAATAAACTGTAAAAAATGAGGCAGGCATTTGCTCTCACACTAGAATGCTATGAAATATGGTGACAGAGCTTTGAATTACAGCTCCATCCTCTCTTGCCAAGATGGTAACAACCTGCACAATAAATGTACTATCGCAGGGTTAGGGTTAGCTGGCCGAGCTTATTTTGGTCACTGATGTTCTTTTCATCTCAAGATTTGTATCAGAATTGAGGAAATCTTGCCAGTCAATGCCAGATAGGTCCACTATTGTTAATAAATCAAAGTGAATGAAATGAAACCAAATAGTTATTTGAGTATGTTATAATAAAAATGGAGCTTTAATCTACTTTGCTCATGAATCCAAATGGATCAATAATACACACTCATCTTAATGAAACTAGAGTAAAGAACACTTCTTGTATACATACGCTCTCTGTCTGAGACTCTATTGGACACATGCCGTACTCAAGCAAATGCTAGAAGTACAGATAATATGTCCAGTAGAGCAGATTGACCATGACGAAAGACAGGGGGAAGGTGACTCTCGAGTAGTTGTCTATGTGGTGTGGGTTCTCTATATGACAGCAGTTTATGGAGCCGAGCACTTTACGAATAGTGGCCAGAGCAGTGAGGCACCAGTTGCTGGGCTTCGGTGGCGACACCTCAGGCTTTGGCTCGCTGCCCGAAGGGCTGGAGGGTCTGACAGTGAGCTCTGTGGAGTTAGGAGTTGTGGAGGAAGTCGCGGCAGGCTCCTTACGCTTCTTGGCTCTGCTGGCATGCGTGGAGATGGTGGTGATGATGCCGTTCATGTCATCGTCAAAGTCATGCATTTGGTGGCGGTACTGTTGGAGAGTTAGAATAGAAGTAGAATTAGTTTTAAGTGGAAACAAAGACATGAAGCTTGCAGCACTTTTCAACTTACCCCATGATGATGATGATGATGATGATGGTAGTGATGACAATGACAATGACTCCCATCATGAAGACAATGACTTTGACCCCAACGACAGCAATGACCACAAAAATGACCAACAAAGACAGTACTGTCAGGCGGCTCTCACCATGAGCATGTGTGCATCCATGTGTGAGAGGGTGCAGAAGTGGGCAACAGCGTACTCAATGAGCGCGCCAAAGATAAAGCTGAAGCAGATTCCCAAGTAAACATCGATGGCCTTGATAAAGCAGTTGGCATTGGGCAGTGACGTACGGGCTCCCATCATCAGAGTGGTCATGGTCAGCACTGTGGTCACTCCTGGAATACACACAGACACTTTGTTAAATACAGGTTATCTGTTCAACCACTGAATCTTTGAACAACTGCCTAGATTCCTTCCTTATAAGATCTAGTGCAGTTTCCGTTCTAAACCCAACGTTTTGTCCAGCGAGTATAAACAGGCTTTGCTCAGAGAGAAGTTATAAATGTTGCGTTCCTATTACCTTGTTTATCTACGAAGATGAGTGTTTTTCATGAACAGGAACTGAATTAAATCATTAATGTGCACATAGGTGGTTTTCATCAAAGTTTGAATTATTTAATTAACAGCTGTAATATTTTCAAACATTAAATCTTTACTATATCAGAGGTCAGTTATGCAACTGACACAATGTTCACACCCAAGTTCACAGCTTTTCAAATCAATTGCAGCAACAAAACGAATGTTGTGCTTTTACTTTGAAAACAACTTTCAAAAGAGGAAGTGATTCTCTGAATGTTGTTGTCATGAAAGAGATCAGCCCCACGACACCTGTAAATGTGTGTGTTAGGCCAATATGGTTAAATTAAAATATTGAAATTATCAATGATCAATAATCTAGTGGGTCAATTTTAGCTGCCGACCACTTCTGTAATTGTCCGTAGACATAGAAGAAGAAAGGTTCAAAGTTCTCCGCACACTTACTATTAAGGCAACCTACCCTGTCTTTATTATTTGTATTAATATTGAACATATTTAGTGTCCAAAATTCAGCAAATTTGGCTCTGCACTTCTTCAACAATACATTTGCTAAATGTGAAGCCAATAAAATTAATGATTCTTGACATGTGTTCTCCAGTCAGACAGACAGCCTGAGACCTCTGGAAATAGTAAAAAATATGGTTGTGAGTCAGGAAGACAGATGTACTTGAAATACATTCTGCTATATGCATGTGTGCCTAAAGGGAAGCACACAGTTGACTGCACAATGTAAGATGGTGTCATCCTGGCTTTCCTTACAAATAGAGATACTCAGCACTGTGGTGCACATCCTGTTCATAACCAGTCTGGACTGGTTTCCTGTTGGTGACCTTGAGTGCAGTGTGTTTAGTTGATTCCTTTACTTTGGATGTTCTGATGAGGTAACTCCAGTTGCACAGATGCTCTCTTCAAACCTCAGCCCTATAATCAGTTCAAACTCATATCTTTACTCAGAGGCGATAACGCCTCTTCTATCTGTGTAATAGTAAACAAATGGTGATAAAGTGTTGATGTTTAGCTCGTAAAAATCGTGCAGCACATCTGCAGTGACAAGCAATACATGCTGTAGATAAGCTTCGGTGCAATGCAAAGGTAAATTAAATTTAGTCAGAAAGGAACATTTTAATATTTGAGTGAAAAAATTAATGTCTCCCCTTACCGATACAAACTCGTGCTGGAACGGAGGACAGAGATATCCAAAAGGAAACCCATGAGAGGACCACCAGCAGGCTGGAGGGGACGTAGGTCTCCAGGATGAAGTACAGAATGCTCCTCTTCAGCTCAAAGTGGAAAACCAACTTGGGGTACTGGCCTATGAGAAGAAGAACAATCGAAAAGTGGCATGAATGATGTGGCAATACCACATCGGAGTTTAAACTTAAGTGCAGTGCAGGCGTGGGATTAACATCATGCAGAGATTTAGAATGTCTTTGTTACCGGTTTCATAGATGGCTTCTGAGACAGATGTGTAGTAATCCTCTACTGTGTACTGAGCCAGCTGCAGTGTGTCCAAACCACTGACGGACGCATTGCCTCTGGTCCAGTAGAACTCGACATCATTAATATTATAACCCCCTGTAATAAAAGAATCTTATTGTCTTTTTAAGATCATGTCACTTTTCAATATTCGCATTAGTGGGAGAGAATTATCACACAATTCTTTAGTTCATTTCATCTCGATGTAGCTTTTTATTCTTTCATTCATTAACTGGCTTGGCTTTAACTGTTTCGCTTTTAAAGCCGATAACCTGATTGTTTCAGTTCACAGTCACTATCCTCATTAACACTTTTTGTCCCTGCAGCAGTTGTTTTAAAAAAAAAGACAAACCCACTGCATGAACCTGCACAGAACCTCACAGAAGACACTCAAAGTATAGGTGATGAAGATCGTGGAGCAAAAAGACAATTTCACACGGCAGTCTGCACACACAGGGTGGGAGGCTCAAATGCTAATAGAAGTGTCATCTGGGGACAAATAAAGTTGTTTTGAAATTGAAATGAACAGAATAATGTTGGAATACTGTGATCCAGGTTTAAAAGTCAAAAAATGTCACTGTCTCCTGACTGATCAGCATCTGAAAAGATAATGATATAGTAAAAATGATTCATGTTTAAATGACATATATGCAACTAAAGAGCCACATACAGTATTTCAAGGAGGATTGCATCAGGCCATAGCTACCATTTAGACGGCCAGAGCAACACTCCACATCAACTATTTGTGAACACTGTAACCATTAAACTATTAGATGATATTATCATTATTATACAGTGTATACACTTTGTGGTTGATTGCATCGCGCAACAACAGCTTGATTACCAGCACATTATGAATGACCTAAAAAGTACCACATTTTATCAAATTTATTACGTCTACAAAAATAAGTATAACTACATGAGTTTTTTTCCGCAGCTGGGAATGTTAATTGCCAAAGCACACTTGCTATGTGCGAGCGTGATTCCCTCATGGTTGGGTTGTTTGGGACTGCAGCCCGTAGTGGGTGGTAAATTCCCTCTAATGCTTAACATCAGCACAAGAGAGATATTTGGCAAAAACCAAAGGGAATGGGATAAAAAAAAACTGCTTTGAGGAGCTAGATGAAGACATCGTATTTCATCAGAGCAGCAAATGTGTATGTGTGCACACAGTGTGGTGATCATGATACAGGATGTCTGCCATTAAAACAAGACATGAATTTGGTTTTGCAACGTCAGAGTACAATGTTTGTGTATAGTTGCAGTCACAGTGGATTTCCCCATTTCCCCATTATTCAAGTAACACAGTTTGACAGAGAGATCCAACAGGAGCTGCTTATGGAAATGCATTTGATGTGTTAATTCAATTCTTGAACGTGAGTAGCAAAAGAAAAAAGACAAAGAGCTTAACTCTTCCCTCACAGATGAACAGACCTTGTCATGTATGCACAGACCCCAGAGAGCGTACAAGTATAAACCAACTCAAACAAAAAATAAGACTGCATGCAACACTAACGCAGTCAAATATGCCACAGCTCAGTTTGTAGTGCTTTGATAAAAACAATGTAGCTATCATGGTCTTAGTACATAAGAGATGGTGTGGTTTTAATTATAAAATATGTTAAAGTGGAAAAGACGTGATTAGCAAGGCTCAACCTCTTTGGTGTATTCTCCTTATTTATCTGCAGAGGGAGCAAGAGATTAGGAAAAGTAAGAGGAAGTTCTGTTGGTTTAGGACGTATCACACCTCTGTAATCTGTTGTAATCTACACAGTCCTTAATTAGCCATCTTACTTATTGAACCCACATGGAGTCATGTATTATTGAATAGGATGATGCATGGATGATGCTGGGAGCGAGTCCCTCTAATGAAGGGCAGT
This sequence comes from Pseudopleuronectes americanus, assembly GCA_038501795.1. Classification (NCBI taxonomy): domain Eukaryota; kingdom Metazoa; phylum Chordata; class Actinopteri; order Pleuronectiformes; family Pleuronectidae; genus Pseudopleuronectes; species Pseudopleuronectes americanus. The sequence continues at coordinate 4,936,662 of CM076729.1, read as the reverse complement.
GGTGAGTTTGATGCTGAGAGGTCCTGTAAATTCACTCTTTTCTCTCATTCACCGTGATACTCTTACTAGATGAACTCATTATTTTCCTGACCTTAAGCCCTGACATTATATTTACAAACCAGAGATACAAACAAGTAGTGACATGAAGTGCAATAGCATGGAAAGAGCTCCATGATCAACCTTCCAGTGCCCTGTGGACCCTTGTTAACAAGTAAGCTCACAAGGGAAAAAGTTAAAAGAGGGCCATTCAAAGTTTAATTAAAGCTGAAAATAACTATATTCATCATATCACTTTTTTTTTAATAAATATTTTTACCACAATCCTGATCATTATGGGAAAATATTAACACGTGCAGTATTACTGTTTATTCAGCTGCAATAGTGTTACTCATGTGCAATATTACAATTTTTCTTAATATTATGTTCCATATCATGTGCAGTGTTAATTACTACTATTATCAATACTACTTACTGCCACTTTAGTTTAGTATTATTTTACCTGTCTTACCTAACATATTAATTTCTATTAGGCACTGGTTCTGCATTTATAGCATTTGCATGTTATATTTCCAATTTCCCTTTCACGTTATATCTTTATTCAATTTTCACATATATTTTTTAGACTTAATACGATATTGTTTTATTCTACTGTAATCTATTGTGTATTGTGTTGCTGTAATCCTGGAGCAAGCTGGCCAGAGAATTTGCTTCGGGATTAACTGAGTGTATCCTATTATGTCGTGTCTTATTGTACGGTATTGAATTGTATCTTATTTATGCCCCGCACTGCCACACAACAACACCGTCTTTAAACCTCACTCCTGTGTAGAGGATCCACTTTTGGCACAGCATTAAAAAAAGCTAATCCTAGAATAAACATCTTCATGAAAAGATGGAGTAAGAGGGAGTCAGAGATTGAATGAGAGGAGGAACAGAGAAAACAGGAGAGGTAGAGCAGCAGGATGACTGAAGCAACAGAGAAAGGGATCAACCATCTTCTCAGTTACCTAACTATAACCTTCTGATGTCTTTTTCGTCTGCTGCAGTTAAATGTTTTATTTGGCACCAGGGTCCTGGAAGGCTGCTGGCAGGGATCAGACAGAGCTCAGCCTGACTGGCTGGAAAGCAAAGATGGCACACGAGCGAGATAGGCTGGGGGCGAGGGGACCTTCTCTACCTTCCATCACTTTTACAGCCCAAAAAATCCATCTTCACATGTAATTCAATCTTAATGATTGCTTTAATTATAAACATACCATGTATTTCCAGAAATCTCATTTATAACAGGAGAAGGATTTTTAAAGCTACTGGCAGATATTTGCATTCTTAGGATGTATAAAGAGGAGATCAAAGGATCTGTTTGGTGGGCTTGATATTTGGGAAAGGCTGACACTACAACATAGTGCCTAAGGGCCTGACCCTCTGGATTAGTTAACCCGAGGATTGGAAAAACAGTTTTTTGACATCACCTCTCAAACCATACTTTTACCAAATTATTATAAAATTTTTTGCTATTACTTTTTTTTCTTTTATTCCTTTCTTTTGCCTCTACACTTTTAAATGCTGTAAAATGATGGATTATTTTATCTGTCCTTAAATTTTGTATGACAGAATTGTCTGTCTTTGATTTTAAACGACATTGTATTAATTTGCTTTAGTGTTTGATGTTTTGTATTCTTGTGTATATTTTTTTTGTGGCACTTTGAAACTTCTGTTTTGAAGGCTGCAATATAAATAAAGTTTTAATTGTTTGTTAATATTGTAATTTATTTTGGGGAAAGCGGCTGCTATAATGAGCACCTTCGGATAAGTCAAGGACAAACTGAATAATTTAACATTTCGGGAAATAGTCTTGATGTTTTGGAGAGTTGGATGAGATCAGTGCTAATCTCATTCCGGAGAGTTCAGAATCCTTGGCAAGTAAAAAATACAGTATTTTTCATCAGTTGTACCTAATGAGCACAAAAACAAGTTTGTTTAATGTATTCAAGACGAAAAATGTTATGATAAGTTGCGATTTCAAAGAATCTTTACATTTTATGATGACATTGTTTCATTTTGTTATTGTATAGATTAAACAAGCAGGATACAATGTGGTAAAGCAGTTAGATTTTAAGGTGGTAGGAGGTGGATTATTCGGATTTGGAGAAAAATATGCTAGCTGTTCACCTCTGCATCATTATGCTAAGCTAAGCGGTAACCTTCCCCATCAGCGAGAGGTTTAGAATTCTTCCTGAACTGTTAAACTATCTATTTCAGGGGTTGATCATTTCTGCACAATACAGCTACATCTTCGTTTCCATGACAACAATCAAGTCATTTAGTATTCACATACATCCAAAGAGAAATTACGATGTAAAATACTTCATCATGACCTGAACTGCCTTTGCAATTCTGTCTGCTGTGTGACATAAGCATGCAGTCTCGCACACCATCACGCGCTAGCACACGCACACACACACCGAGCTCAGACACACACATCAATGGACAAAAGCGCACACTCACACACACTCACACACACAGTTTAAGATGAGAGAAAGTGATGTGTTTGATCCTTTGGTTTGATCAGATTCATTTGAAAGTACGCCCACCCACTGACTCTCTGCCACAGCTTCAAGCTGCTGACTTCTGATATTCTTTATTAAGTGTGAGGTGTCCTTACAGCTCTCCAGTTGTAAAGTGCAGGTCTGCTTGTCCATCGGATACTTGGTCAGATCCATGTTGCACGCAACAGTGGTCGTAATCCTAGAACAAGAGAACATAAACATGAACGAGGAAACCAACAGTGAATGTTATTATAGCTGAAGATTCTTTACAGTGGTTTCAACTTACGCACCATTCATCCAAACAAACAATGAGAGATTTGTGAATTATTTCCAGCTGTCTGGTCGTCGTTGTGCTGTTCTAAGGAATCAGATGGCTTGGTTTAAATTATGCATCTAAGTCACATTGAGATCACTTGTAATGGAGAAAGTCTTCACTTTAAATTGCTGCCACATTAGGCCTCCTCCTGCATAATGTTTTGGTCTTAAGTGGATCAAAATGTTAAATATGATTCAAAGTAATTCCCTTAGAGAGAAGATTAAGTGTGATGTCTAATGTTCTTTGGACACTGTGTGAGTTTAGTTTGCAACTTGTTTCTATTTAAAGAGAGCAGCAGAAGTCTCCTTAATAAGCAAGGAGAGACCAGAAGAGGCATTTGCTATTTACTTGATATATTTTGGAAATGTGTGATGACGAGTTGATAAAAGATACAAGGCCTGGCCGTGATTGTAAAGTCAAAAAGTTCATGACAATGAAGCAAGTAGCACAGATGCAATCAAATGTTAAAAAGTCCTTGTAAAACATATGATTTCTGGTCTATTTAAAGGCCATTCATAAAAAAAACATAGATAACAAGCAAGATACATTAAAAAAATACACAATTTATGAGAAAAAGTGTAGATTAATGTTGTTGTATATGTGGTTCTCATGTGGCTATCACACAAAGTTTTATATACTTACATTTACTGTCTACAAACTTTGTGTACTTGTTACAAACAATTTGTAGTATGGGAGGATTTTCCACAAAGTTTCTTATTAGTTGTTTACACAGCAGCCGTGATGTGGATATTCATATGTCATTTAGAGAAACTGATTCTGCACATATCTTTATTACTATGTACCAACTTGACTTGAAAATGGAGGACCCATAGAAACGTTCACCATGGCATCTATCCTGACTGCTACAGCAATTTAACACAAGCCTTTGTCTGTGAAATTTGGATGACTGGTTTCATTTTCATTTTTAAATTACATTTCAGCTGTAGCCTCTTCAACCATAAAAGTAACATACAGTAATTAATTTGCAATCTCCCCTCTTAACTGCCCAACCATTGGCTCCAATCACCTCAGTGCTTTCCCATGTTCCCCCCGTGGCACAGCACTGAAACATTTACCACAGCTGTCCCTTCACTCCAACACCTCACATTTCTCACTTTACTCTGTCGCTTTTCACAGCCCCAAGTCCCCGAGGTGGCCGTCCCTGTGCTGACTGTCTTCCTTTTTACTGTTTTACTCTCACTATTCATGCTCTCTAACTGTAAAGTTCAACCATCCTCCTTATTTCCTCTGTCGAGCCCAGAAACAGTTCAGTTCAGTGTATGGGGGCTTCATATTTACTTCACATTTACAACACACACACACACCTGTACTTCTTTCTTAGTGAGGACACAAATTGGCATAATGCAACACCAAGCCCCTCATCCTCATCGTAAATATCACAACTATGCCTGATCGTAAAACAATTACAGCAAGCCTTAAACTTTAAACATCCCTTTGAAAAAGTGTGAACCAGCCAAAATCTCCTCACTCTGCAAGGTCTTTTCCTCATAAAGGGTCCTCAGAAAGATATAAGTACAAATGTACACAAACACTCCTTCAAAGCCCGTAAATCAATACCCGAAGTCACAGTACATCCAATTATGTTGGGTACTTAATAAAAACATAAATCACAATTCACGGACCAGCTCGATCACATGTGAGACCCCCTCTGAGCAGTACAGTGCTTTCCTGACAATTATTATTGTACAGACACATGATTAACTGTAAGGCCAGGTTGATCTGAGCCTGGATACCACACTCAATTGTCTATAACATGACACCTTTGTACTGCACATTGTCCCCCATGGTAGTTACAGGTTTGCCATTAGAACAGTGAGGATCTCTCCCATGTGACACTTTTCACATTTCATTGTGCAACCAGGCCATGTATAACTATGACTGTACAGCATGAACTGAAGTTCAGCAACAATGAGTTACAGGGTCGAGTGGGGGAAGGGAACTCATCATGGACAGCTCTTATACAATCCATATATGAGATGACGCTAAAGAATGTGGCATAAAACCATGTAAATCCCATCATGACGGGCTTTAGAGAGATTATCAAATTGCTGGATCATCTATAGCTATTCTCTCAATAACCTTTCTTGGCCTATCCGTTAATGTATGTTTCATCTGACAAGAGCTTGTCACATGTCAAGCCCTTGCACACAGAGCAATATTTGTAGGAGGGATCCCGCAGTTGCAGGGACTTTTGCTAGACCACAGCTTCTTGTATTGACAGATGACATTCCGCTGTGCTCATACAATCCAATAGTCAAGTAATAGAATTGACACAACTCCCGGTTTTGCAATCACGTTATCTCAAACTCAACCCACGCTGCCTCCCTCAGCCAATTTCTTCTCCATTCCCTGGCCTACTTTTCATTGTCTGTTGGAGCAGAAAAAGAGGGAAACACAACAACAACCAATAAACATTGACCGTCCTACCTTAGAGCGTACAGAACTGTTCCATTGGGGAAGATGCGGATCAGTCTGTTCTCGACGGTGATGTCATGGAGGAAGGACTTCTTGGAGTCCACGATAAAGGTGTCTGGGACCCAGAGGAGCTCCACAAGCCGCCCGTCCAGGCTGAGGCTCTTGTTGCCTTCGAATATCAAGCGTTCATCTGTCCAGCGCTGGCGGAGGAAGATGGTGGCGGTGTAGTCCTGCAGGATTCAGACGCAAGGGTCACAGTAGAGCTACTATACAGCTTTAACAAGCATGTCAATAATATGCTGACAGACACGTGAGGTATTTGCAAACAAAGCTTCTTCTTTCATACATCTATTTCCTTAGTCAGCTCTTGGGTTCTTTTTGTGCTCTTAGGTATTGTTGAAGTCAGGTCCATCGGCCCCTCTGTGCCTAAAGCGAAAATAATCTTCAGCCTAGTAAAGTCAGCAAGTCTGTTTTGGTTCTAAGGACGCTGAACATGTTTTTTTTGGAATTCACTCTTAAATCCTGATATAACCTCACGTGTGGCCACCTTATCCCTTTCTCCAATTGTCTGGCATCTAGCTGTGAGTGGGATTTTTCTAACCAAACATATTCAGCAGCACAGGAAATAACCTGTCAGCAGAGGAAAGCCTGAGACCACATTTAGTGAGGTTAAACGAGAACTGACTGTTGTCCATCAACATCAATAGTCCAGTTTCTAAGGAACAAAATGTGCTGCTACGTGTGGTTGTAATCTCTGCTTCAATGTAACTGTAAATGGTTCCAATCTCAGAAGCCTGTGTGCCAAGTATTTTCTAAAGTAGTTTTCAAACATGAACTCTAGAGAATATCCGCCCAATTGGAGCCAGACTTTCTCCAGAGTTTGTCTTTAACAAAAACAAAAATCTCATTGAATTGCTGGGACAAGTGTTTCAGGAAAAAATTGCTATTCACTCCATCATTTGTCTAAGTGAGATTAACCACTAATGTTCATTTCAAGGAAAGGGAATTGGGACAGGGCATAGCAATAGCTTTGAGGTTAGATCTTTAAAATGTATTATTGTTTTTCTGAGGGTAATTTGCAACTATGATACAAAGTTTCTGTCTGGTTTTGTTGATTTTATTTTGAAGTATCTCAATTAAAAGTGCTGCAGCTTTTAGACCGTCCATCTATGTGTGTCGCTCTTACTGAATTAAGACTCAGCCAATTTGAAGAGTAATACACTCAGGGGGCACTTTATTAGGAACACCTGTAAAATTGAATCCAACACAACAGCCCTGCCTGTCTTTACCAAGCTCTTTTTGTGACATTGTCATAGTGTACATTTACGTTTACATGTCAGTGTTACTGTTTGGTCAGTGACATGGTTTGATTTGAGGAAAACTTGAGTAAACAAGTTGCCTGTGATGTTTATTTTTTATGGTGACAGTTACAACGGAAACATCACATCACTGATAAATCGGATTTCTGTTCTCTAATTAATTATGTTTAAGACATTTAGAATTTTAGAACCCAGTAAATCACCTTTCAGTCATGTTAACGATGAAAGTGGGAAAATAACAATTGATTATCTGTCAATATGTGCAGCAATCAAACAAAACCACAACTGAAAAAGATGTCAGAAGTAAGATAATTGCAATTTAATTATACAACAGTAAAATTAATAAAATGGTAATTAGACAGACTGAAAGAAGTTGGACAATATCCTTGAAAAACTATTTTTAGAAAATTGTTAACGTCAAGATTGAACCTAAAAATGAACCTGGAATGACTCGGTACCACCTGACACTAATCACTTGTTGATTAATGATTAAGTGTCAAGAATCCTATTAATCATGTAATGATTGATTTAGTTGAATGAGATAATGTACTTCAAGGCAACAAGATGCCAGTAACAGGGAAATTAAGATTATCGATGAGATTATTAAAGAAAATTATAGTATGATTTATTTTCCACACTATTTGGTTGCAATTTAATTTCAGCAGTGTATAAATTAGAGGGTCATTATTTTTTGATTACCGAGTAATTATTTATTACATCAGACACGCTTCTAATGAATGGATTTTGTAAATGGTTATTTAACAGCAAACGCTGACTACAACATTAAAAGTTTTCATTAAGACACAATGAGGCCTAAGGTGGCAGTAAGGCTGAAGGTAAGTCGTACCATGTTGATCTCTGAGATCGTATCGATGCTGGCGATATCCAAGCTCATGCCCACTGTTACTGGACCATCTAGAAACAAAGAAGAAACCAGTGATTAACTACTGTATGTGACATTTACATACAGCAGCAAGACATTTCTATGCACACACTTCAAATGTTGAAATGCAAACTGTATACGACTACGTTTTAAATGACATAACAGAGTACAGTATATTGAGAAGGCATGGACTACAGTGTTGTGTACTGAAAGGTTATTGAAGGATAGGATATTTAAAATGCTAAAGACTCCCACATAGCTGCAGTCGTTCAAGTGTGAACCTCCTTGAGAGAATTAGTTCTCCCTGATTCACCATCAAAGAGGAGTAAGTTCTGCGCTCTCCTGTGTTTCAGCTACCCGTTCTCATTCTCTTGCACTTATTCCATCTTCATTTCGGTGTGAGAGAGAGAGTAATGAGCCTGCTGTCATATTGCAGGTACTGTACACGTCTGGTTTCCTACTGCAGTCATGTGGAATATATGTCTGCAGACGTTTGTGTGTTTTCCTTTAAACGTACATTAAGTAACTTGGGCCACTACGGGTCCTCAATCAAAACAATAACAAAAGACTTATTTAATGACATTTTTGAAGCAGCCTGGACAGACCTAGACTAGATGTGTCCCTTCACTTTCAAGTCTTTAAAGAAAAGCAGATAAGTTAAATGATATATATGTATCCATGACAGTACAGTAAACATGAAGCTAACATTTGCAAGACTAGAAAGAGTCTGTTTGCTGTACAGGGTTAAGCTTGCTATTTTCCTCTAATTTCCAGACTTAATGCTAAAATAAATGTCTGCTGGCTGTAGCTCACTGCCGTTCACAAGTCGTATCTTTCCATTTAACTCTTGGTAACAAAGCAAATAAGTGCATTACCCGATCTGATAACTATCACTATAGGGTTACTTGAACTTTGGAGATAATTATTAAGTTTGGATTTAGGGGCCATGCTGTGTAACAAGGTCTTGTCAGACTGAGAAGACCTCCTGGCTGTGCCGGAGGCTGTCTGGCAGAAGGATGACATTGACAATGAAACTCTGCGTCTTGCACCAACATTTTGAGAATTGTTTTACCTCAAATATTTGTGAGGGCTAAAGATTTTACAAAGATTATGGTGTCTCAAATTTCAGATGAGTCCAGTACTTAAGGGCTAGAGATTTAATCAAAAAAGTGTTACCAGATAGCAATGTAGATACACGAGTCTTGGTATGTGAATATATGTGTTTGTATCACTATACGTGCTGTGTTGCTTGGCAGAAGGACAAGTGATAACACTGAATAGCTTTTGTCTTGTTAAAGTCTGGGCTGCTATAACAGAGCAAACAAACCATAATCACATTGTGATGGATTTCCGCAGCCTGGAAAAACAACAGTAGCAAGGGATTTACAGGGGATGATGTAACATGCTCCTCTGAGACAGAGTTTATTCCCAGGTGAATTAGTCAGCTGGTGAAAGATAGAATTTATATTACAACAAATATTAGTAGATATCTTTCAATATAATGAAATTATAATTTGAAGATATAATTACAATTAAATTGTATTATTTGAGATAAGTATGTATATATATTTAATGGCCTTAGATCGATGTCGATCCTATTTTTCCTGTTTAATACACAGCATTTCCTTGTTACAGTATTACTTAAAATAAATTTGACTTCTTCTCATCTTGTAATACATGTGCAGTAAATTCAAATGTATGTATGTCAGCCTATATTACTCAGCAGGGACATGCAAGCACAAAATTGTAATATGAACTTCTTCTCTGTCAAATCCATATTTCCCCAGAGTGTTCTGTCATTTCCATGCTGGATGTGTCTGCAGTTTCCTTACTGTCAAAGAAAGGCCTGAGGTACTTGTTGTATCCTTTCATCAGCTTATGAATGGTAGGAGGTAGAATCTCTCCTTCCTTCACTTCTGCGTTGATCAATGAGCTCTCTAACAACCTGAGAACAAACACAGAGGGAGAAAGAGCGAGAGAAGAGCATGGATGAGAATGGTTTTTCTCCGGCTGTGCAATTACCTGGTGAATTCCTCCTCGCAGGGATTCATCTTTACAGCAAATCTGTCAAACCTCACTGAGCTAAAGATAAGGCAGACGATTAAAAAGGCAACTTGGTACCGAAGAGCGGGAAGAAGAAGAAAAATAAATGCTTTGCTTATAACATCCATCTCTGTATCGCCATTAACTTGCACCTTTGAAACTACCGCCTGCTTTCCCCCTCATACTTTCAGAATGCTATCCTTAAAGGCACGCTGACGTGTGGGAAGATGATTATATTGCTCGCAATTGCAGCAGGGGAAAGGAATACTCATTTTGCCTTCCCCAGTGGTAAGTGTGTTTGTGTATAAATCAGGCTCTAAATACAGAACGCCTGCTCTGCAGAGAGAAAGCCCCCGAGGCACGTGCTATGATGTAAGAGGGGCTGAAGCAAGACAGATCAAGCCATGTGCAGAGGCAGAAAACATTCATCTCCATACACTGGCAGGATTTCAGACTCCCCTCTGTCACTTGTACGCTGCTGTAGTAAAACGTATCACAAAGAGAGGAAGAATAACTAAACGAGGATCGGCTGCATTTATTATCCCACACCCTCATCAAATATCTATATCGTACATTGTCGGGGCCAAGCTGTTCCAAACATCAGTATGTTATTGCAAATTAATTTTGAGTTCTTGCAGGTATTCATGCGAGTGTCTTCCATAAACCCCGTAGCTCTGTCAAAATGATACATGCTGCACTCGAGAAGGAAAAACCACATCCTCTTTCTGTTGTGTATCATAGAGCAGTTTCTCCTTATGCTCTGGAGTGATCCAGAGGAGTTTTGTTGTGTCTGAAACTGTGGGACGCGATTTCTTCTTGGTGATGATACGGTGGCCCAGAGAGCTGAATGCACTGCAACTTATTTGCAACATGCAAAAACAGCCAAATTCCTGAAAACGTCTTCATCAAATTAACAACCAATGTGCTGCAAATATTTGCAGACACTTTTCTGTGTGCCCTGGAAAGACTTCTGTGATCTGTGCGATTTACAGTACATTTGTTTTTTAGGTTGTGTTGTATTTGCAGTGTCTTATCTGGTTTTGTTATGGGAATTGTAGAATATTATTTGGTCGTGTTGTGTGTATTGAGTCGTGTTTTGAATTTTTTGATTCTGTATATTTTCAGTGTATGATATTGTTGTGTTTATTAAGTTGTGTTGTATGAATTTGGATTTGTGTATTTTTAGCACATTATTTGGTTGTGTTGTGTGTATCACAAGCTAATTTGTTCATTTGATGATGCTTTTTGAAATTGCTTGCGTTTTGCTTACCAGCATATGCTACTTGCTTTTTTTTTATCTCATAGTAGTGTTGAGCTCTCAGGGCCACCGTATGATGACCCTGTTCTTATATTTTAAATATAGAAACATGATGATGAACATGATAATTTATTGATGATAAAATCTACATTTAACCCCTTATAGCTTTGTTTGCTGTAGGCAGACACAACCATATGCACTTCATGTCATAAAACTAGAGTCTAAAAAAGCCTAGAGTCAGGAGAGCAGCTCTGTGAGTCGTCATCATAAACTGAATATGAAGACGGGTGACACGGATCCACTTCCTCACACTATCCACTAAGGAAGCTAAAGTATCCAAGATACAAAGCTTCCATCTTGCATAATTGCAGCCAGAGTATGCCAGAGTTTTTCTGCATTAAATCGCTTCCCAATGATTGTCTCCATGTCTCCCTGTATTAATCATGTTTCTTCCCATCTCCTCCTCATGAGAGACCAGGAGGTTCTACTGGTGAATCCACCACAAGAGAGCTGAACCTCTGGACCAGACAAAAACAGAGAAAAATAATCTTCCCAATGAAACTTGTTTCACCTGACTGTGTCAACTCAGCTTATCCACTGAGTAACTCTGTTGCTATGCTACATAAAGTCTCCCTCACATTGGAGGCAGTGGCCTTGGATGGGAAAGCTATGTTAGTGATGGGAGTCACAGCACTCTGCCTCTGGCGTGCTGCATTATCAATCTAGGTCACCCTGCAAGACCCTTAAAATGTGTGAATATGAAGGATATGGGTGATTGTTTCTAGGCATCAAAGTATATGTCTGTTGTTAGATAAGGAAAGTTCATTGGACTACATGTGGCCATATTTTTGAGAATAGTCATGTTATATTTTTCAGAATTAAGCAGGAAGGAAATCCCATGCTCATCGCAATTCTACTCCTGGTTCCAACATTTCGATGATCACATTTCAAAAATTAAATATCACACAAATGTTTCTAACAATCTTGTAGCAACCATTACCAAACATTTCCTCCTCTACAAAAGTGGGAATTTTCTGCAAGTCTGTGTGGTTCTCTGTGGAATAGACAGTTTCTCGTACAATCTTGTCGAAGTTCTTCTTTAATCTTGTGATGTGACAAGATATAAAGTATTTTCCTTATTTGTGAATCCTAAAGTATAACTTGTCATATGCTCAGATTCCTCATTTTAAGGCAGGAGACAGGATGATGTTCTGATATTCCCCACCTTAAATGAAACAAATCCTTAAACTACAACTTTATTCTTGTAAAATTATGAATTTACAACAGAATATAAAAGATATATAAAAAATAAATATATTAGAAAGGGGAATGTGATGAAAACATGAACATATCAATTTACCTGTTTATGTTTGTAAATTAGGAAAAAGCCTACAACTCAAGGCAGACCTAAATCCAACTGCAGGTGTCATACATCATGGAATTGATTTCCTACAACTAGGCACTTACTGAAAGCGACAGACCTATTTGTCTTTGATGTTCACAGATGTTTTACATTCTGACAATGACCAGAAAATGTGCTAAGAGCCTCCAGCTCCTCTCAGCCCATCCATCTCCCCAAATCCCAAGACTCTCTAACTTTTGGCTGTCTAAACCTTCCCCCGCAGACAAGGATGAGACCTTGGTTCTCCAGCCTGCAGAATAGTTGCTATGCAGTGAGCCCTGACAACCGAAAAAAGAAAAAAAAAGATATCACACAGGCTTATGTACTAATGTAAATAGATATATTTGTTTTTGTATGTGCATGACAGCATTATAATGAAGACAAGCTGATATTTAGGATGTTTGTTGCAGTGATAACCACAAACACAAGCTCGAACTAAACACACACACACAGACGCATGCGCACTTGAATGCACACCCACACACACACACACACAAACACACTTCACTCATATTCATGTACTTTACAATCTCTCTCTCCAGATGAGAGCACGGTCTACGGAGTGCACATTTTCCAGGAATGCTCGCTGACAGACCTGACACTACTGCCCACCGTGCTGCCTATCAACAATAACAACAGGACACATTGAATGCCCACGACTGAGCTGAAGGGAAGCTCAGCCATACTAAGTCATAAGCTACTGTTTGGCTTCAGCCCATATTGTATTTAAAAAAAATGTAATGGAATGTTAATTTACTGGGGAGCTAAAGTTGTATATTTCCTGGTGATGAAATGAATACAGTTCTGGCATCGTCCAACAGAATATCTGAGTCTTCGATAAAAAGATCAGAAACGATAACAAGGTGGTTTAGTATAAAATGTCACAATAGTGCTGTCAACTCACATCTTATAAACCCTCCAGCTGAGCCTCCACCCTCCAACTTAACACATTCAGGTTATACGTGACCTCCCTGTGGGTGTGAAAGTGTTTCTCTTACTAAGAGTGTTAGCCAAATGATGGATAGACAAGTGCCCTGCCTCTGACCCATTGCATGCTGAGATAAGCTACTGACACTGACAAGCCTTGTTTAAAAATAGTGGATGGAAGATTAGTTTTCAACACAAAGTTTCTGGTACCTGGTGTTTCTGATTCGCTGAATTCAAAGTTTATAACTCAGTGATTCGCAGGTAGAAATAACTATTTCATTATTTTCGAATCCTAACGTATAACTTTAACGAGACAGGAGGATCTTCTGATATTCCCCACCTGACATGACACAAAGCCTTAAACTACAACTTCATTCTTGTATTATTATGACTTTGCTCTCAAAATCTCATATTTCTTTCCAAAGGGACTAATTGGTGTGAATGAGCTAGGATGAATGAGAGGGACCTCTTGGGTTTCTTGATAAATGTACTTTATAAATCTCTAATTTTGCAAAACACAAGCTTGTAGTCGAAAGGGCAGCTTCACTGATCTCAATGGTGATAGCAACACCAACAGGGACAGTTTAGCTAGCTTGGAGCTGGCAGCAGCCTATGGAATAAAGCTAACTAGCAGTGCCTTGCTAACCTGATTCTGTGAGGTGTTCATGGTGAGGTGATGAGCGTCAGCACAGAAGGATGATTGTGTTGACTTGTATATTTGGGGGCGGGGCCTCAGATATAACGTCAAAGGTAATCTGCATGAAGGCATGTCTTGTCTCAGGCCACAAGGGGGCGTGATACCCCACAGTTTACGTGTTGTACCAAGTGAAGCGAGCGTAAGTGAACTTGTCTTTTCTATTGCCGACAAATGATTTATGGGAAGTGCAGTACAAAACACCGGACTAATGGACACTCACAAAGTCCCACTTCAAATGCATGCAGCAGATTACCACTTCAACTACTCAAGCAACAGTTGGATGTCGACAGCAGTTGCCTGGCTCGGAATTCGCCTGATCCGTCATGGCACTTGTTGCAACCACATCATCAGCACAGACACACGATACTGGCTATCTAAACAACACCTTTTAATGCGCTAATTGGCCGGTCACAAATAATCGCCTCTGAGCTCTGTGAATGTGGCGGATAAGGCAGTGCCAGCAGGAAGCAATGATGCGTCTGTCCCCATTGTCCATGATCACAATCTTCTGCTGTTCTCTGTAATGAGCTCTTTGATTTGTTTATTCCGCTCCTCTTATCTCCTGTCTCAGTCGCATAGTTAGATTTTTTTTCGTTTGGTCCTCTCGTCACATCTCTGTTCCCATCTCTTTCTCACAGCCTCAACAGTTCATTCATAATGCACCATACTAAAGCTAATAAGCCTGATTATCACTATGTGACCCTCTATATGCGACATAGATTAATTACAGCGCATCAGGAGGGGGTGTGCTTCTTATCTGTGAAGAGAGCCAAGATTTCTGTGTCCCGTACTTCAAGTCTTTATGCTAAGCTAGGCCAAATTGACATAGCTCCAAAGTTAATGAACAAACATGAGACAGATATTTACCCTTTCAACACACTTTCAAAGAGAAATCAAAACTGCGTTAAATTATATGCATAGATGTTAATATGGTTAAAAGTTGTGGCGGAGCTCGGCAGTTCGATCCCAATCTTCCACATCCGCATGTCAAAGTGTCCATAAGCAACACTTACCTCAAATTGCCCCTCATATATAAAATCCTGCCCATAGATGCACAGTTTGAATGTGTTTGTGAATGGGTAAATGGCAATAATCTATTTGTTTTAAAACTGCATCACTATGTAGCTATACAGTGTTATATCAAGAACATCCAGTATTACATAAGACTCCCCAACAATACATTAAGTTGGATGCAACAACCTAAGAATTAAACATTATTGGAGCCGTGCAATGTACAGCTTTAAGATGGCATGGAACTCAGGATTTGATTTATTGTTACTCAGCTATTTGGAAACTTTCATCAAGTAATTACTGATGTTCCCTGGTAGCTGCTCATTACTCTATAACTGAGAATAACTCAGCACATATAGAACATCTGGCCAGCTGTAGTGCTACGCAGCATTGAGCAACCTCCCCCACAACTGAATGGTCTCATGTCTATATACATGTGTGGCCTATAGGCTATGCTAATATGTCTTGTGTTTTGATGTTGGATACGTGGGTGAAGGAACAGGTTCAGACAGACTAATATGGCGGTGACAGGGAATGAAAGATTCAAACCCTGTGGGGGAATTTGCCTTTTCAGATCCTGTTTCATTGCATCGCGTCCCCACAGATACCCCACACACACACGCCCTCCAACCCCTTTACTCTTCTTACCAATCTCCAATGCACACAAGTCATCAGTCCAGGCAGCACTCGCACATTTCACAACAGATTAATTCAGTTGAACATAACCCCTGCAGAGAGTTGAGTAACAATCTCTCTGGATCCCCCTCTCCCAGTCCTTCTCCAAGTCTTCCTCCCACTCAGCACTATGCTCCACTCCAACACGCTTCTCTCTCTTCTTTCATTGATTCATGTCAACCCTTGTTCTCCAAACTCCCTCGCCGGGCCTCGTCTCTGCTGCAGAAATCCCTGCAGTCATTGCGATGACACTCCGGCCTCCCAGAGGAGTACAACATGTGTTCTGTGTACGCACCGGGAGCAATTTGACTGTAAATTTCGGATTCAGGAGCATGCACAAATCAGCTGAGCATAGTGGGATTCTGATCAAATCAGTTTCCTTCCCTATACAATTAATCAATTCAATTTTATAATGCATTTAATCAAGCTTGATATGTTTAATATTAAAAGTGAGGGATTACTATCCAACCATGATTTAAATGAGGTCATGGCAGTAAGAAGATTAGTTAAAGGGAATACGGCAGATCCTCAGGTGACCTTCAAGGTAAAAGAATCAAGAGGCTATTTCATATTTAAATGAAGACTAATGGCATTTGCATTTTAATTCACAGCCCAAGATCACGTGGAAAACCATGGAAATGATTTTTCTCTCCATACAGGGCTGAAACTACAGTAACTCACTGCATGAAGGAGGACCCTACTAGGGACAGTAGGCTCGAACACTTAGAGAAGCCATTTATTATCTTGTGGCAGGCTGCCTGGGAGAGCAGGTGCAAACATTCTGCATTGTCGCTCATTCCTCAAGGTGTGCGAGAAACGTTAGTTGCTTCGCCTGTCAAGTTGTATTAAACGTATTCTTTTATATTCTTCATTCTCCTTGTTGCAGAGAATATTAATTTTTTTGCCACTGTGAAATGGGATTTGGCGAAAGTCGCTGCTGCTCTCATACACTAAGATTAATCTCTGCCTCATCGGGGACTTCCGAGGCTTCCTCAGACCCCTCAGCCACTCCAGGCTTCCAGATGCAGAGGAAGGCAACCAGGCGTTGGGGAAAAAAGGAAAAAGTTCTCCTGAGTTCCTGTTGCAGGCTTTTGTGGATAGTGCAGCTGTTTTTCCCTTTCATGCTACCCCAGGCAGCTCCCTAAGCCCCTCCACAGAGGAGAAAATAAGCACTCCCTCCTGCCAAATGCAGAACATTTAGTGTCTTCATAAGCCCACTGAAGTTGGAATCTTAGACAAAAACGTGACTCGTGACATGAAAAATGTTTGACTCTACTTCTGGAAAATTTGCAAGTATTATATGTTCACGTTTCTATGGTTTTACGATTTCAGTAGCCTCAAACCCTGAGAACAAAAAGTGTAAAGTAATATCATTTTGGCAAGTAAGTGGTAATTAATCAGAAATGTATAATTTCCATGATAAGTTTTGCATAATCATCCATTTTAATACCATAGTGTAACCTTAACAATCCTGAAAGGACTACTTACGTTCTATTAAAATTGCATTTCCGAATAATATCTGATAGAGATAACTAGCACTGCCCTCATCCCATTAAATTATTCTGACCTCGTTTCTTATTAATACAACTTGCAGGCCTGGAAACCTCTGCAGATTATTGAAGGGGCAAAGTGATATTTGTCAATGAAGTGCTCTATCCATCACCCACAGCCAATTAAACTGAAGTATTGCTCACTTTGCACTATCAACTTGTCATGCCCTCTAATATCCACACAGTGTTCAATCAATCAAAGCACAGCACTGGCACCATCAAAGACGAAGCCGTATCCTGAATCATGTAGTAAATTAACTGGGTTTTCATGTGAGCCTTGCAGCACCTGCCGGTGTTAATTCTGCTGCCAATGCACAGCTTCCACTGGTCTCCACAAGTGGGAAAGTATAGTTTTTGTTAATATAGTTGTAAATCATTGCACTGGCAAACTGCAACTTTACAAAGGAGAGAAGAAGAGAAGACACACTTGTGCCTGTCTGAACAGTAAACTTTGCAGGATTTGACAAGTGGGATCCAACACAACGTTGTTATTCTTCGGGGGAGTGTTCAGAGTGATTAAACAAAGCTTTTTTGAACCTGCTGTGAGACAAATCCAGAGGCAGTGGGGAGCGCTGATGGCTGGCTTTCAGTCAGATGTTTATAGATGCAAACTCTAGCTCACCTTTCTTTCATGCAGTTATAGCGAGATATTGTTCTGAGAGTCAGCCATGAGTAATCGGGTAAACGTGTGTACAGCCTCCTGAGTGGGCTCAGCACTGGTGGGTTTGCAGGAGAGGAGCACCTGACTCTATTCCTCAGTGCTGAAGAAAATGATGTCCTCTGCTGCAAGATAATGTAATTTGCATTGACTTTACAACACTGATGGAAATGCCTCCTTGGAACAGGATTTAAGTGACTGAGACTTTCAGGAGCCTCATGCTACTGTACATATGTAAGTTGAATCATTCTGACATATGAGGGCTGAGTTTGATCTGTTTTAATTAGAGACAGTTAGTCCTGTTCCTGATGCTCCACCAGACGATCAACATTTTCACGTATTCTGTTTTATTTCACATGTGCAAAACAGTAGTTGCCAAACTTGCATGCAGCTAGGTATGTGCAAATTTCAATAGGTTTGTGTAGCAATATGTAGAATCGTGTGTACATTGTTCACCATTCTAACCCGTGCTCCCAATAAACTTTGCTACCAGGATAATCACTTGCACCAATTTCATTGACCATCACATTAATGTAATGTAATGTAATCACTCCTCATCCGGCTTGACCTGCTTCCAGTCCAACAGAGAATACATACAAAATTCTACAGCTCATTTATAAAGGTCTCCACAACCAGGTTCCCCTGTGCCTGTCGGAGCATCTTCCCTACATCCCTTCCCGGGCCCTGTGCTCTTCCTCGTCGGCTCCTCAGCCTTCAGCAGCTCTGCACCACAACACGAATTTGAACAATACAGTACCTTTTAATCTTATTCAACAGGAGTCAACAACAAAAAGTATCAAAGGAAGTAACAGTACGTGCAAAATAAACAAGCAGTTTTGCTTTGTTTAAAACATGCAGAGCACGGAGTGGCTGCATAATATTAACTCAGAATGGATGGTAAAAAGAAACATATACATCTTGATGCATTGATTTGAGATTTAAAAGCCAACTGAATCAATATGAAATGTTAGAACTGATTAAAATCAATTTCAATCTGTATGTCATTGAAGATTTTCAGTTCATCATCTCAGAAGCAGGAAAACAAAATGTCACTCTTTCAACTCTGAATAAACTGTGAGCAGAATCTGAAACTTCATGACGTCAAGAATCGAAATGAAAGATTGAACTGAGGCGACAAAAACTATGGATCTTACCAAGACTCCATTACATGCTAGATTATCATTATGGGAAGTCATCAAAGATGCATTTCATGCCTTTATGGTTAATAAATAATTATTTAAGCATTTTCCCAGTCCGTTACAGAATAATGCTCCTGAGAAGAGAGAAAAACATAATGAAGAAAAATTAACCATCCACAAAAATGTAATCTGCAGGATAATTAACTGCTTTAAGTTAAAGCAGTTAATTAACTGTTTTCTTTTTGACACCAGATGAAACAGAGTAACAAGCATGTTAATATATTCCTCTATCAAACATGTTCACACATCAGTGAAGGAAGAGTCATGCAAATTCAGACAGACTTCAGTGTCATCGTGCTGTAAACAACAATGTCCCTGTGCTGACAACAGTGTGTGACCTGGAATACTGAGGTTTTCAGGATTTGTGAAAAACAGAACATTGGAATAATTAGGGTACATTTCCAAACTCATGAGTGTGAACAAAGTCGAAATTACTATTGTTGAGCCGGAAACTAAAAATCAACCACACGCAGAGCTTTAATTAATCCTCACAGCCGTCCAGGTTACCAACACCTCCTCCACCAGCTTTTAAATTACAGGCTTTAAAAAGCTGAATCTCACTGCAGAGGGAGAAAGTGAGGTTTAAGAACAAGGCTGCAGATATTTTGTCACATCTATACGACACCACGTTAAATTAGATCCCCCGGTTATTCCAGTAACCACTGAGATTTTAAGGAGCTGCAATATTAAGGAATGTATGGAGACATGGGATGTCTGCGGGGCAGGTTAAATAAGAGTCTAATTACACTTTATACTATCATTTTCTAAGAGGCGTTATCAATAGTTGTTGAGTCACTGGAAACTGTAGCTACAATTTCTTGCTTTTCCAGGATTATGAACCCGAGCTTTAATTCAGTCGCAGTTGTTGATTCAACAGCAGCAGCCATCTGTCGTAATGTGTAACTCCTGCTGCGCAAATCCCGTGTTATGTTTTACAGTATAACAACATAGGCATTGGCCATTACCTCTTAAAGCTTCTGAGTTTTATCGTCTTTCTAAATTGACAGGTTTGTCTGTGTCTTTTCCTTAATTTTCTTTTAGTATTAATAGTATATTATTAGTTCCAATATTTGTATTTGTTTCTTTCAGATCAAATCCGTCACATTTTTTAAACACCATCAACCACTGGCCCCCGCTGAGTGCTCCAGAGAATATCCTGCTGTGCTCTTACATGAGCTCACTCGGACAGGATCCAGAGTTTGGTGCATGTCTGAAAGCAGCTTGGGGGTAATATTAAACATACTTCAAGGAGTTTTGAACTAGTTATGAGCTAAATCGTGAGACAACCTTGGTCAATAAACAGAAAAACAGCTGTCTTTTTATTCACTACTTAAAAAATAAATGCACATGCAGTCCAGACCAAGGTTTTTACAACAGTAGACGGTGGAAATATGATTGCTTTTGTCAACTTTGTAGAAGCTTCAGTTAGCTGGTAACAATCAGTCAATTCCTGCAAACTATACTGTGGCTGACTGTTAAACTGTTTTCCTTTATCTTTCTTCACCTTTTGAAAACACAATGTGTATGACACTGTATCAATGGTTAATATGTAATGACTTATTGAGTAACGTTTCTGTCTAACATCATCTTTATTGTTGAGAGAAAAGTAACTTTAATCAAAGTTTATAACTTGTACTTTTGAAAGTCTCTCAGCTTGAACTTTCCGCGACCCTCAGATAATGATTAAATTACAGTGGTCGTCTTGAGCCTTATGATGGTATGATCAGGGCATTAGGCCTGAAAGGCTTTGCTGTGTGAGTCAATGAGATGAATAACAATCCGTTTGCAAGTGGCTTCTTAACCTTGAGAGAGCGGGTTCACTGGTTAGGGAGAGACAAAGAAGACGTGTAAGATCTTGAGTGTACAGAGCCCCTGTCCGATGGGATAAGCTATCAGCTAAAGTAACATCCTTCTTAAGGCAAGCATGTGCTCCTTTATTAAATCTTTTCTCACAAAAGCTCTGAGATTTTAGCAGCTCAAAGGAAGGCCAAAATAAGATCTCTGCTTAGTATTAATTAAAATGACACTACAGAGTGTTATCGTGGTAATAAGAGTCTTATCCATGGCTTCAGCTTTGTAGTCTTGTATGAGGAATTGGACCTTGGAGCTTTGGAGAAGCCCGTGAACAGACACTGTACATAGAGTAGAGGCTTACAACTTTGAATGTTATCATTGGACACTGAGCCACTAATCTAAAGACTGACTGTAAACCTGAGCAGTACTACAAACTCATCAGTATTATGGGAACAGCAATCAAAACTAGCTATAAAGTTAACATAACAATACATTTTTCTGTTTTCATAAATTGTAAACTTATTTCATCTGGTCCTGCAGGGTCAAATTGAGGGTGACACTGTACTTTCTACCACAATATGGCATATAAGTATGTGTTTTCTATTTGCATATCTTGCATGTTAAGGACCCTATGTGCATCATATGGTTTTCCTCAAAGCAAGTAAATGTCTGTTCCTCACTGAAAACAAGGGTAGTTACGATTCTCCAATTCCACTGTTCGTTTTGGACCTCGGTTTTTCAACCAGAGCTCGGTTCATATTTTTTCTTCAATTTTTTCTTGCAAAAAAAAACATTTGGAACAGTAAAGAGAAGAGCAGTAACGTACATTTATTTAATATCAAGGTGCAGAAACAAAAACAACCAGAAAATCTGATACCGGTGACCTGTGTGTGTGTGTGTGTGTGTGTCTCCCAGAGTCTCAACATCCAAAGTCCAATCTGTATATTTACATACATTCATTCATCAGCCGTAAGGTTTGCTCTTCTCCTCCCTCTCTTTCTCTCTTCCTCTCTCCCACACACACTCAAACAGTTTGATCGGACACAAGTATAAACTCAATCTGCGTCACAACAACAGACTATGTTATCTCAGTAAATGTCGGTTGAGCTGGAGGAGATGGTGTCGCTCTGTTTGGTTTGACATGACAAAGCGCGAATGACAGAGGCACAAGAGGGTTTGTTAATTATTGATTGAGCTGTTAAAAACAGTAAAAGAATATTTACTTTTCACAGTTCAAATATGTATGAAAAGACCTCACATTAACACTGTAAGTGGACACAGTGGAGATGTGAATGGCTCCCTGGTGTGTGCCCGACTTGTTGGCTCTGCGACATGTGCCCTTCCTGTTTTGCGCCGTTTACTGATAGCAGGGGCTGGGGAGACTTCCCTGGCAGTGCTAACGTAGCTAGCTACCTAACAGCTAGTTAGTATTGTACATATTTATCTTACTCATTAGTATTTGATTGTAAAATTAGACTAACACGCATCAGACGTGCAAAAGCCGCTGTGTGAAATGTATGGCAGGTGCTCCGTAGTGACTACATACTGTATGGTCATCTTTGACCCGTGTGTAAAATTGATGTAGAAACACAAAATGTACATTTGTATATAAATGAATAAGGAAGAAGGCAAATAATGATTTGTGGTAATCCAAAACAAAATATTGAATGAAACATCCAGCTGGTTTTATTCATGAAATAAAACCGGGAAATTAATATGGGTTTTCTTTTTTTTCACAGTCAGAAAAAGAAATTTATCAGAAATCATCCATCAAGCTTCACTGAGTCCAACACGTTCCGAGCCTCTTTGTACTCCTCCGATTCCTCCAAATTCTCTTCTGTTTCAAGTAAATGAATCAGATGCTCGTGTGCTATGGCCAGTCGGCGATGGCTGTCTTGGATCATCATTTTGGACTCCTGCAACACCTCCATCTGTTTCCAGATTACATGCTCACATTCCTCCTCTGCTTTCAGGCGCTCAATCTTCTCCAATTGCTGTTTTGTCTCAGTTTTGTAATAAATCTCCTCTTTCGCCAGCCGCCTTACGATGCCAGTTTTGATCTTAATCTGTCTTATTTTCGGGTCTGCCATGACTGTAGATAATAAGACAAAAAGGATTTTTATTCAAAAAGTAGCCAAGGAAATTTTAAAATAAGGATTTTGATGAACAAAAACAAGATAATTGAGGAATACTTGAAATTCTGAATGATATTCATTCACTGCAAAGATATAGAACATTTTAACTGAGCCAAGTCACTTCTGACCCATGTTGTCCATCAAAGAGTTAACCCTTAGATAGTCAACATGGATAGATAAGTTTAAAGGATTACGATGTATCTTCAAAGGATTCAAACGTATCTATTAAAACAGGTACCAGTGTTAGTGTTGAGAGACAAGTAACTGCAATGGAAGTTTCCAACTTCTGGTTTCGAAAATCTTTCAGCTTGAACTTTCCGCGCCCTCAGATAATGATTAAATTACAGTGATCGTCTTGAGCCTTATCCTGGTATGATCAGGACATTAGGTCTGTAAAGCTGTGCCGTGTGAGTCAATGAGATGAATAAACATCAATTTGCAAGTGGCCTCTTAACCTTGAGAGAGCGGGTTCACTGGTGAGGGAGAGACAAAGAAAAACGTGTAAGATCTTGAGTGTACAGATCCCCTGTCCGATGGGATAAGCTATCAGTAACATCCTTCTTAAGGCAAGCATTTGCTCCTTTATTAAATATTCTCTCAAGTAAGCTCTGAGATTTTAGCAGCTCAAAGGAAGGCCAAAATAAGATCTCTGCTTAGTATTAATTAAAATGACACTACAAAGTGTTATCGTGGCAATAGTCTTATCCATGGCTTCGGTTTTTTAGTCTTGTAATGGGAAATGGACCTTGGAGCTTTGGAGAAGCCCGTGAACAGACACTATACAGTAGAGGCTTACAATTTTGAATGTTATACTGAGCCACTCATTTAAAACTGTCAGCGAGATTGAGTGCTGACCTTTCCACTTAATATGTAACGGATGTACGTTTTCTAACCATCAAAAGGACATGTGACTTATACTTTCAGGGATTTGTACGCTCTCCTCAGTCAAACGTCACCTCATAATTTCATTTTTCTATCCAATTACTGTGAACTGTATTTATGATCTTGAAAAGATATGGTAGGTGGTCTGTACTTATTTCCTGATGACCACTCAAGCACTAAAGAACAATTTTCGCACATTCTCGTATTCACACAGATATTCATACACTTTTTCTATCACACATCAGTCACACACTGCCGGTACAGTCAGAGACAATTTGGGGTTAAGTGTCTTGCCGAATGACAGTTAAGCACAGGTATTGGGTGAGACGGGGATCAAACTACTGACCTTCTGGAGGACTCAGGAGGTAGGTTCATAAAGGAAGTCACAAAGCTACAATACAGGCATAAACATTATGTATAAGGGAAACACAGTCATTCCAATCACAACATCTCCAATATTGGCCTCAAACTGATATGCAGTTTTTTGGCGTCTTAATGAATTTCAACCATTCCCCTTTCTGACTGCATTGTTTACAGCTGTACTATTTTCTTGTTTCAGATGATCTTACACTCAAAACAGCGTTCTGTCCCTGAGTTGTGAAGATGTTGTCTGTTTGTATTCATCCTGTAAGTTACTGGCCATGTCTGGTGGCACCAGGCTATTGTCTCTGGAAGACAGCTCAACTACAACTAAAAGATGACGTTACTCATCATTTTTGTCATTTTGTCCTGTTGCCAAAGTCTTGGGCTTGTCAAGTAGACAAGAGAGCGGCATTCTTTGGACTTCACTCTGAGCATATTGAGGATTGAACCTGAGGCATGTCTGACTAGCTACAGACAAGTGTGCTTATCAAGCTGCCATCGTGTCAGCTTCTCCTGTTGTGAGAGCAGGCATCTTGTCTACATTATTAAACACATATGCGGATAGCAGACGGAACTTGCACATTAGAACCTTCTTTTCTTCCTCAGCTACAAAACGTTAAACAAACAAGAGACTGATTTATCATCTTTGTGCAAGAGCTGCAGTAAGTTTAGGAGCTGTGAGTGTGTGGGTTCAAAGTGGTGCAGCTGCTTTAAAGGACAATTCAGTGTGTGTAGCGAGAGGGTGAACGAAAGGGAGAGAGACAGTAAATAAATACTAAATCTCAAGACCGAAGACAAGTTCCCTCACTCTGCTTGCTGTCAGATGCCCTGGTCTGCAACGCTGCTCTCATGGCGAGCAGAACTGATCTCTCATATTCTGCCATCAACAAACTGCTGTCAAATCCAGCTTTCGCAAGAGGATGATAAGTTTCAGAGACTCTGAAGGACTCATTTTGAACTACACAGCCTCACTTCTGTGAGAAACCCTCATCGGTAAAACTGCTCTCCACTTCCCTGGTCCGACTCACACTTATAAATTCACCTGTCCGTCCATACTTTAATATACCACATTCACTTTTCATCTGATTTTACAAAATCCATCCCTTTAGGTCTCTTCTGCTTTGTCGTTATCATTATGGGAGAGCCATTAGACTTCAAAGCATGTGCCAAAAAACACTGAACTTCTAGATGAGAACATCTGTAACCTAGCAGGGAGGGAAATTAACTTCTCATGAAAATGTTATATCAATCATTTGTTAAAGATTACTTTTTAATATAATGTTTATCCCTGTCACAAAGAAGAACAACATTCTAGTTCTTAGTACCTTAGGAAAGTTTATTCAGTCAAAACAGTTAACAAAATAAACTCACACATGATATCAGTGATGGTGAGTTTTTATGTTGTTCCCCAGTTATCGGGTACAAGATGATGCTCTCACAGAAACAAAGAGGACAGTAAGTATCAACTGTCCCATGGTTATAAAGTCATAAACTAGAATTAGCAAGTCTTTGCATGGCAATTGACAATGGCACAAAATAAAATGGCAGAGAAGCCTAACAGATGGGACCTCCAATTAAACTTACACTGCTTTATGACATGTACTGATATCCATTTATTCTCCAGACATTATCTGAACGCAAATGTCCGGGTCAGTTGCTGCGGACATTCTCCTGAGTCTCTCCTGCCAGCCTCCTGGGAAAAACTTTGGATAATGTCCAAAAGAGCTCATGTGAGAACAAAGAAGGAGAGTCTGCCCAAAATGTCCATTTCATGAAATGCCCATCTCAGTCTCCATGTTGAATTTGACTGGTTGCCTTGGTTACTTGGAGATATTTTGACACTCAGACTGAAGATGGTGTCTTAAAGTTGTATTTGAGAGGGACACTCATTTGGCCGAAAAGTTATGGTTGAAATTACACTGGATTATTGTATCATAATTATTTGCATTTGACCATTATGAATTCTGATGCATAAATGTTTGTCAAATGTGCAGTTTGGTTTTCCTCTCTTTGGGAAAAGGACAATTAATGAATTACTCTACTCTAGTGAATTAACTCAAGTATGATTTATTCACAAGCAGTGCCATCTTTCTCTCCGACTGTCAAACATAATTATTTGTCTTTCTAAACATTTGATGAAGGATTTCTTTGGTGCACTTTAAATATATAACAAGAAAAAAAATCTCACAAAAAATGTATTTGTCCATGTCTTAATTAAACTGTACAAACATATGCAAGCTCAACTAAAATATTTGCATATTAGGCTAAGGATTTTTCAATTACATTTTTACATTGCAATAGGAAATAGCAAGTGTCACTATCCGACAAGGAAAGGCTGCATTGTAGGCTACACATTGTTTTGTCTTGGCTCAGCCCAATTCTTAGTCCCTGAGCTGATTGATGATGGCTTTAGAACCCCCTACTGGTGTTATCTGAGTAGGGAAAATATTTCAACTTGCTAGGCCGCACATCTTCATGATCACCTCTATGTTTTCTCAGTCCTGACCGAATCTGACTCTCAGTCAGGGAGCTGCCTGAAGGGCCTGTGCTGTTGTGGTGGTGATCGGTAGGCCTGGTCCTCTGTTCTGACTGACAATGGCAAGTTTGCCAAGAATCATGTCTGCTGCTGCAGGTGGATCTGCCTGCAAAGTAATCTCTGCCTCTTTTTCTGTCATATTCCCTTGTGCTGTTGTAGTCAGTTTCCCTGGAACCTTCTGTTACTATCTGGCCAGTGAAGAGGGTTTCTCTCCTGAGGTGGCACATCTTCATTATCACCTCCTTGTCTTTTCAGTCCTGACCGAGCCTGACTCTCAGTCAGGGACCTGCCTGAAGGACCTGTGGTGTGGAGGTAATGGTAGTGATCAGCAGGCCTGGTACTCTGATCTGATTGATGATGGCGAGTGTACCAAGAGTCATGTCTGCTGCTGCAGGTGGATCTGCCTGCAAGGCAATTTCTCCCTCTTTTATTCTCGTCTTCCCTGCTCCTTCTCCTGCATAGTTTCCCTGGAACCTTCTGTTACTATTTGACCAGGGAAGAGAGTTTTGTTTGTAAGGCGGTACATCTTCATGATCATGAGTTATGTTCCAGCACCTGACAAGGTGTGATCCTTCTGTTGGGATCAAGCGGATAGATCCTCTTAAGTAAGTCCACAAACATCAGTATGTCATTCGTCTCTTAACTTTTATCTGCAGTGTTGTAGCCATAGATTTGTCGGATTTCAAACACCAGCATTTCTACAGTTGGCTCCAGTGGTGAGTTTGAATGAAATGAATTTAATCTGAAAATACAACACAACTTCCAAATTCCGGCTGACCTACTACTGTATTATTTATATATTTTAAACATATTATTCCCTAGAACTATAGATACTAGAATAGAGAAACAGTGCACTTCAAGTATGTGTATCATTTCGTATTCACCCAAACCAGGGTAGAGCAGTCTACCAAGGTACATTGCTGCAGGCATGCAGCCCAGAGACCACATGTCTATGGCCTCTGTGATGAAATATCCCAGCATGATCTGTGGAGATCTGACAGAGGAGCAACAACCATGATCAGGTTAGACACCTTATAACACAGTAATAACTCAATTTTGAGCCGTGTAACTTTTACTGCTACAGGAATAAAACACCTCAAAAAGTGATTTGTGTGAATGGATAAAGATAGGATACATGATTTTCCAGCTAATAATACACCACTAAGATCTGTCATGGTTCAAGGTACTCACTTGTATTGACGGGTCTGAATGTATTAAACCAACTTGCCAGCTGACACTTCACAGGCTAGTCCGAAGTCCATCACTTTGACCCTGAACGGCTCCCGATGATGATCAACCAACATGACGTTATCTAACTTGAGGTCTGCATGAACAATCCCTACAGCTTTCAAGTCGTTGAGTGCATGGCAATCTGAAAGGTTCAGTCAATAATGTTCCACCTTCATATATTTTCATATCGTTTGTAAGTGTAGGTGGATATACCTCCTGGACAATTGGTCTGATCTCTTTCAGAAGTAGAGGTCAGAAATATCGTCCCTTCATTAAATCTAAGAGCCTTGTCCAGGTCCTCAAACTCTAGGCAAATGTGTCCTCTGTCACTGAAATCCTGGTACCAGTGAACAAGGTTGCATGTGTTCTGGTCCAGCGATCTCAGTTTCTTCAGGGTACCCACCTGGAGATCCGTGGCAGGTCACAAAAAGATTGTATCTCAGCTTGACACATGTTAACTTAAACAAGGCACTACATATAGAGATATAGATGGTAAATTGTACAATTCAAACTAGGATAAGGACAAACTGATTTGTTTCTTACCTCTTGATCTGCCCTCCTTGCATAAAAGCCCTGCTGTTTGATCATGTTGATGACCACGTCCTCTTATCATCCAGTCTCTGGCACTTTACAACTTTTCCAAAAGCGCCTGTCTGACAAAAGACTGAACCTGGTAGTTGGAGGACCCAGAGGTAAGAAGGCTTCCTTGAGCCAACTGGTTGTCCTCTGCAGGTAGCGTAGCAGGCATGTTCCTTCAAATTAACAAGTTACAATGAAATAAACAGCACAAAGTGTGTTGTAGGTTTGAAAGAAAAAAGCTGGAAAGATGGTCCAGAATTAACCGTGGTCTTAACATCAACGCTTATTGCTCTTTGACTCTTTGACATTTCTGTAAAATGTTCTGTGACTTTCATCTTTTTCGTCGATTCAAGACACAAGACATAATTAACTTTTGTTAATTTAGCTAGGTCTAAAAGAAATTAAAAGGATTACAATTTATCTATTAAATTAGACAGATACATTCAAAGGATTACAATGCATCTATGCAGACAGTAAAATAGGTGAGGGTACATTATAATCCTTTGAAGGTCTGTGTCAACCATTGTAACTGTTGAAAACATGGCTACCATATTGTTTATTATTTTTATTTTTTATTTAAGTAGATGCAGATGCATTTTATTTATCCCACACACATGCACAGACATGCAAACGCACACTCATGCAGGTAGGGAAATGTAATCTCTGCTTTTGACCCATCTGTGTGCAGGACACACAGAGCAGTGAGCGACTATGTACAGCGCTCGGGGAGCAGATGTTGGAGGAGTAAGGTGCCTTGCTCAGGGGCACTAGACAGGGTCTAGAGAGACTCTTGGATTTTTGGGCAGATCAATCCAGGTTCGTCTTTTTGTTGTCTTTCCGTGGAATCGAACCAGAGACGAACCAGAGACCTTCTCTGCCCATAGTCCAAGTTTCTGCCACTAGACCCACCCGCCTCTCTGTCTGGAATTGATTGGCTATGAAATTATACTAGAAAATGTTAGTTCTTTTAACCTGCTAGTAAAGGTATCCAAATTTTGATTGGGTGTTATTTTATTTAAATAGATATTTTATAGATGACAAAACGTTAATTGACATGAGAACAATTAATGTTAATTTGACATGTAGAACTAAATTGGAACAACTTGCCGCCTCGCACGGCAGCATCAAACGTAACTATTGCGGGTGGAAATCAAAGGAGAGGAGTCGTCGTTCTCAAGTTAAAATTAAGCAAGTTTATTCAGAGGTCACAGGTCAGGAAACCGCGGTGTTCAGCAAATGGACATGCATGGGCATCTAATGCTGCGCAGCAGGCTGCACAGGAAAAGAGGCGGCTAGACAGAGTGCGCACATAGGTTATATATTTGATGTACTGGGCGTGACAGAGGTTTTCTTGGATTGGTCAAGACTATGTAGAAACTGCTGCATCTACACGGGACAGTGCCTTCCTCCTGCGTGATGAGGTTACTGTACGTGCCCGCCGTTGTCGGGGTTACCAGAGGTCATAATGTTCCTGTCTCAGAGCAGCTGCCTTAGTGTGTTGTGGGGGAGATGCTTTGGCCAAGGTCTGCTCATTATCTGTGTGTGAATTGAAACAGGGAGCTGGGTTGTGTGATATAAAGTGCTGACTGTTCTACAGAGTGTAATAAAAAGGTATAAGGAATGTATGCGGTGTATGTCAATAAGTGTATGTGTTATGTATGTGGTGTATGTCAATATAACCCTTGTTAAATACAGGTGTGACAGAGGTTTTCATGTCTTACTGAGTGCCATCAAAATGCTGGTCTTACATGCATGTGCTGCATTAACCCTTGAACCACATTTAAGATGCCTTTTATTGCCACATGATCATCATATTGACAACAATCTTAATTTCATGCTCGGGAGTACAATAATCCGTGTTTATCCGTAATTTGATTGGCTATTGCCTCCTCTGCCGCATGAAAAGTTGACTTTACCTCTACCGTGCGCATTGCAAGCAACACAATGCGAGGGAACAACCATCAATTAATCCATCCAAACTAATAATAATTAATTTCAAACTAATAGATCTAGGAACCCTGTGAAATATGTGCACTACGCATCTCCGTAAATTTCAGTTACCATATTGGCCTTCGATTTATAAATTGGTTGTAAACAAATTGAGTTAGCTCCTTTAAACTATATCAGAGAATGGGTACTTTGCTTGTGCTGAATGCAAGCAGTCCATAGAAACTGTCTGTGTACATGGTATATGTTCACTATTGTTGCTATTTTAAATACGTCTTTCTTGACCTTCCTTGTTAGTTGATTAGAGATGTACCAATAAATTTACTATCACTTTAAAGGTGCTAAATGCAGAACGGTATACTATGACCATATGACGTGAAAATGTAGTGTGTTAAATAAGATGTTGCTGCAGCTCTTAGTAACAGTACAAAAATGTTTTCCCCAACCCGGAGTCCCAAAAATGAGGAAACTTCTAGCTATATCACTAACGTATTAATGGATTTAGTAACACGCGTTGTCATGTGTTTCTATGGTTACCATTGCAGTAAGTGCAACATCTCTGGTTGCAATTTTAAGCCAATTTGTATTAAAAGCAAACGTCTGACCTTATGAGTTTTTTGTCAAGCTTTAAATGGGCTCTGGAGGCATCAGCTGTGAAACGTCAGTGGTGTTATATTTTGGTAACACTCGACAAGTGACAGCTTCAGCAGCTTCAAGCATTAAGTTGTCAGAAGCAGTCAAATTGAGGATCATTCTTCCAAATCAAAGTGTCTAAGAACTTGTGAAGTCCAATATCATTCTCTCAAGGAAGCTCACATTTGAACAAACGATCAAACTAAATCCATAGACTGTGTCTGATTATGATATATAATTGAATAAATAAAATTACATATTCCTAATTATCTTACAAACTATTTGGAACAATTTAACAGAGCAAAAACAATGTATACGGAACAACGTTATCTTAAAACCATTTCACTTACCTCTATACAGTTCCCGTTTGCAGTGTCAGGCTTGAAACAATCCAATCACTTAATTATCTGAGCATAGAGGTACACTAATCTCTCCTGTGAGAATCAATAAAGAAACCTGACATGAAATGGATTTGTAAACAGGAGTAAGTTCTGTAAGTAAGTAAAAGCATAACATAAGCCTTTAAGCTGTCTATAATAGGCTTCTGTAAAATAGTTTTCATGCTTTCTGTAACCAGTGCTATGACACCACTGGTGCCTATATACAGTATAATGATGTTCTACTTTATATCACTAAGCACCTATTGAGAGATTAAATGAGAAATCAAGTGTGAATGCTTTGATGCTGCAGCCTGTGTAAAAAAAAATTGGGTTTCTAAACAGTTGATTATAAATAAATGGCAATAGCCTATAGCCCAGTAATTATAACTAAAGCCTTTCCCAAAATAGTCATGCCTCAGATGTTTGTATTATATGCCAGTACGAGGGACACTTGGTATTTAAAAATTGAACGCTGTGTAATGTTTTTAGACTTTCCACAAACAAATAGACAAACAACAAAAATAAGGAATGGATTAAAAAGTGTCTTTGCTAACCCTAATGTTAAAGTCTAGTTTGCATGCAAACTGGCTTCAACTTATTTACACAAGTGAGGAGAAGTTTCCCCTCCAAGACAATGTAAATGGTCAGTATTTATAGCAGACATGGCAAGTTCACAGTTACTAGGGGTTTAGCAGACAGTAAGTTAGATATCATAGGATTGTATTTTAGCCAATAAGATATTCTTTATGTTGGTGGTTTCCTGTGTCTTTATTTCCTGATGCTTTGTTTTTTACCATCATCTTTACCTCGTCTCTTGTTTTTTCTGAAAGAACAATGTTTTAAAATTAGAACTGAAGAATCAATACTTTATTAAAATTGAAGGGACTTTGAAGCAGATGCGAGAGCTGCACCGTTTCCATGTTGAGTCAACAATTGGTGTACACTTTATATGCCAGCCAAAGCCAAGGCGTCACATAGCACAAATTCAGTAACTGCTTTTTCTTTAATAACAAGCTCAGCTGCAATGCTCTGCCTCTCCCCTTTATTATCTTGCTTTGTTCTTTTGACTATAACAGGAAAATCCTTGAAGTGTATCAACCACAGGAACATCAGAAATCTAAGCCTGGATTGACAATCAAGCCTTGACCAACACGTCATCATAGAGTTCTACATTGGTGGAACACTGTATCCTCAACATGAAGAAGAACATCGATCTTTATAATGGAAACAGACATTAATGTCCCTGTGAGATCTCTTTGCGAGATGAATGTGTGAATTTCACGACCCTTTATGAGCTCACATTATAGCAACTTGTGACCTCTAACACGGTACATGTTTGCTCAGAGGTGAGGGTCTTAGTAATTTCAGCACTGCAGAGGTCATAGGTTGTGTTCATAAAGCTGGGTCAACAAGGTTGCCATGTATGTTTTTTAGACATTTTTAATCAGCAGGTTAAGGCCAAGCAGTCGTTCCTGATCACAGTTAAGCCATCAAAGCTTCTGGGCTGAGTACCTCTAACAAAGATGGTTTTCTGGTGAGCATCAGAGTGTGGTAACGGCCCAGTTCTTCATACACAATGTCATGGAGGACATATGCCAATTGCAAAGAGTGCAGTTTGGTACCATTTCCACTCACTTGATGTTCATTGCTGAAGGATTAGTTTAGTAAATGTTTTGTATGCATGAATATAAGAATTTAACCCGCCCATGTTTCTTACCCACATTATATACAAGTAACTTTTTGTACGTGCCAGTCGGTACAACGCGTTGTTACACAAAAGTGCGGTAACATTCTCTGGCTTTACTGAAGTTTACACAAATCTGCACAGCAAGAGCAATTCTAAATAAATGGTGTTACGTTTTGCGTCTCAACAATCTCAAATAATTAATGATGTCAGAAGTTTTTTGCGATAAAATTGAGGAAACTCCATCCGTCTAGGTCCTTGTAAATCCCTCAACCACTGTAAACAGGTAATTGGGTGCTTAGAAGTACTATTTGAGGTTTGAATGTGATTGGATGAGTGGTTGTAGAGAAAATGAATTACGAGAGACAGTTGTGACACATAGAACTTCATATACTCTCACACTCTCACTAACAAGCAGGCAACAGGCAGTGTACTTTAAATAACCTGATGGTGCACTCACAACTGTCAAAATATTTAGTTTAAAGGACCTATCGTATGCCCATTTTACCACAGTTGATATGGTTCCTTGGGGTCTAAATGAAATGTCTGTAACATATTTTGGTCAAAGTACCACAAGGATCATTTAAAACAACACCCTTTTTACCCTGTCTAAAACTACCCTCCTCAAACATCACTGGCCTCAGACTGATGCACCAACTATTAATGAGCAGTGATAAATGGTAGTTTTCTTGTAGATCATTGTTTTACAGGACATAAAAAATACTTTTTCATGGAAATATTAGACAATTATCAGTGCAGATAGCAACTCTATAGTGACACATGGTCATCGATAGCCTCCCCAAGATCATTACACTGAACGTAGACTTAGTTCTTTGTGTGTATTTACTTTTCATAAAGCTAGCAATACTGATCAAGCCATTCACACAAAAAGTGTAGTGGTCTGTTTTCCTGTTGAGCTATAAGGAGGACAACATGTTTATAGGCAGCAGAATGTAATTCAGTCCACCTTTAAAAAACATAACAGGAACTGATGGCTGCTAAACGGACATTTTGAAAATCATTCTACCACAATAAAACCACATTTCTGATTTATAACAGAAAGTGATTGTTGCTTCTCCAAGCTTGTCTGACATAAATCAGTGATTTGATACCCAGAGCTCACTGGTGCAATGTCATAAGACCACTCAATCCCAACAATGATCAATGCAAAGGTAATCTGCAGGGGTCTTTGAGAGCTCCCAGATTCCTGAAATGAACTCATTTCATACTTGAATAGCCAAACTCGGGCATATGGCATCAACACTGAAAGCAGATGCATTTGGCAATACACGAGTGCAGCAGGCAACCTGCTACAGCACATTAATCCCACAGCTGATTGTGCAAAGGCGCGTTGCACTCTACAGAGAATATCTTATAGCAGGACTCAGTGTTTGCCTTATCTAATATGTGTAAAGCGCATTCTGCGCTTTGAAAGTTAACTGCAAGAAGAGGAGAGGCTTCTCTTTACTGCAACAGACAAAGTGCACCAAAACATTCCATCATTCTCTCTCCGTGTGACCTCCGCAGGGATTTTAACACCAATTGTACGTAATGAGTGATGCATGTGGCGCTGGATCCTGCCTCATTGCTTCTGCTCAGCAGTGCCATGAACGTGGCAATGGAATTTCAGCGCTTCGTGTCTGATGCATGCTACCACTGAGAACCTTTCCATCCCCTTCTTGGCTCACTGCATACAAAGTAGTGTTGTTACAAATTATAACCTGACGTGGCTTGATTGTGCTTCTTACCGATTAAGAGAGATGTGCGACTACAGACCCCAGCGATTGTGTTTCTCCTCCTGTACACGCTCTTACCTGCTAATGAGGAGAATGGTGAACACGGTCCGTCCTGATGCAGAGACTGCCATGGCTGCTGAAGGAGTGGAGACACTAAGAGGAGTTTATCTGGAATAAAAGAACAGAGGACAATACGAATAAGCAATTTAGGTGGATCCAGTCGAGGAGTAGATTCAGAAAACTTTGTATTCCCATTGAAAGCCAAACTATTTAAGCAATTGGAACAAGGGTGACACATTGTGCTTGCAGGCATCACAAATGGTCTGTGACCACTTTCCTATTTTTTATCTTTGAAATCTGATGTCCCACAATACTTTGCACTGAGGTATCTATCACTCAGGTAACAATGGTTTATCTGTGCTACTTGGTTATCAAGGACAATCTAGATGTATTTCCAGTAGCCATTTCAAGTACTGACACTGAAACACTATCTTTAAGTAGCATAATGTCCTCTTGTTAATGACTTAACCCTAACTCTTAGTCTGACACAGATCTCCAGACTCGAGTGAAGAGTAATAAAGCAGGTTGAAGTTGCAGAGAGACCTTGTGTTTCTTTATCTTGCTGCTCTCTCTCTCTCTCTGCCTTCAGATGAAAGCAGACACAAAACCTTCAGAGACCAGAATGACTTAACCACAGAGAACCCACCGCTGCGGATGGTAAGCTGAGCTAAGGAAATATATAAAACCACCAGGCCAGTACTTTCCGTATGGTAGTCTAACTAGACTTCTGCTTTACGCCAATATTTATATATATATATATATATAGAGAGAGAGAGAGAGAGAAAAATGTAAATTTTACATATGCTTGTTCTAAACCTGCCTGTTTGGAATGTTCGGTTCGCTTGTCCTGTGTTAATGCTCCAGACCTACTTCACAATTATTCCTTGTTATTAGTGAAATTCCTTAAACAGTTCTATAATGTACGTTGACTTTTTACTCTTTGTTGTCTGGACGTTGTTGTCTGTCCTACTTGGTTTATCTGCCTTGAAAATGTATAGTCAATGTCAATGTATAATATAAAAAAAGTTTATTACTAGCTTTAAACCACTTACTAAACTGACTTTTTCATACATTGTATGTTGGCTATTTCAGTTAAATACAAAATCTTCAGACTTAGTTCACGGTGGGTATTGCATATCTAAATCCCACCAAACATGGGAAGTGGATTAGTTGAACGGTTCGCGAGATATAGGTTCCACACACAGTGAGACAGTGGGGGGGAATTTGTAGATTTCTGACAATGTTTACATGTTTTCAATGCTACAACTGTGAACTGGTGACATATTTGTTGCCATGCCTGGTATTAAAGCAGAGACCATTGTACACTACTCTGAGGAATTGTCTACATACTGACCAACTATGATAATATTCGGGGAAAGCATTGGAAAGATGCAGTAGGTCCCCACTCACTGTCGGTGTTACTGCTGCCAATGTTGTCACAGGCAGACATATGGCAATGGATGACGCTGAGTGATGCTGACACAACTGCAGCAATGTGTGAAGTTTAATTTGACTGCCGCTGTCCTGCTCATTCAGCTGCCATGCACTATGAGTCATGAGGACCTCAGTTAATGTAAAAGAAAAATACATTAATACACGTGCTCTCACATCAGGGTCTATTTTATTTCCATTAAAATATTTATCCTTGTCTAGTATGTGTTTTAATCATTATAAATCACTGGTAAAATTGGGATTTGATCGCAAATAGGTTTATTCATATATTATTTTTAAGTGTTTTTACATCTAACTCTCTATTGTGCCTATGTGGTACAGCTCCCAAGCATTGTAGTTGCATTCAAACAAAAAAAGGGACTGAAATCTATGACAAAAAGCTGTATTTCTGAGACTTGTATGATCCATTTCTAAAAGACATCAAACATGAACATCCTGGAATATTCAGTATTCCATCTATTAATAACCCTATTTTATGTTACATTTGCTTTACTGTACAGTAAATTTATACAAGACTATTCTTCTCTATTCTTTGTGCTAATATTTAAAAAACATATTTACTCAGTGTGAGGAAACAGCTTTATGACTATGTGTGTGGTTTTCCAGCAAAGTGAGTAAATAAGTAATGGGGAACTGTTGAGATCCATTAGGAGGTTTGGTTATTATTTATTTTGGGTTTAGGGGAAGTGTTAGGTGTAGAGCGAGGTCATCCAGAAAGAAAACTCCCTTTTTAGTTGACAACTCAACACAACTAGCGTTAACACACACCTAAACGACCACAGCAGCAGGCAAGTGGCCACATAACAAACCTCCATCCAAGACGATTCTGGACACAGTCACTGTCCCACAACATAGACTCTTTTCACAACATGTATTCACTATGCACGGTGCACTTCCCCATCACTTATGAACTAAAACCATACGGCAGCATCTGAGCTGGCTGAGCTCAGAGCCCGGCTTGGACGAAGCGGACACAAGCCCCTTGGTAGACGATGTCGGGAAGTTTGGCTGAGAAGCATTAGTAATCAATAACCTCCCTAGTCAGTTAGTCTAAATACAAATAGGTAAGTGACGCATAAGATGTCAGTAAACTGTATGCACCACAGGGACTGAATCAAATATTGCAAGGTGATAGTGAAGGAGCTAGCATTAAGAACAGGACAAGCTTTTAATAGGCGAGACAATTCACTTCGCCTCGTACAGGTACATCACTATGATATGAAAATTTCAGCTGAATTTTAAATCCAGAGCTGCTGCTAGGATATTTTTGCAGTGTTATTGCTAAGATAGGACATCCGTTATCACATTTCAAATGAATCTCTCCTCACTGACCTGTCAGCTACAGAAGACTGAATAAATGAATTCCACACGTGTCCACTTTAGAGTGAGTTAAGCTCAATTATATGAAGCTAAATTATCAACTTAGTATTGGACTGATGTGCTGATTCATGTTCTGCCCAAACACTATAAACCTGGCTTCAAATCAAACAACTAACTGAGAAGAAGGAATAGAAGAATTAACACCAAAAACAAATATTTAGTGAGAGGATCAGACAGTAAATGAGAACACTAAATACTTTATTTCTAGTTTTTTCCACTGTCATATTTATTGGCTTCATCTTTCACTGTCTGTGGATAAGTTTTTGATCAGCCATAAATAAATTACACACAGCCCTCAGACAATAATTTGTGGCCTTACTGCACACACTAAAACATAGGGGACTGAGTGTTGACTATTTTAACTAAGGTTTTTCAAAGTACCAAATATGTGTTTACATGTTATTTTAGGATATGAAATCATAATTTTGCATCAATTTAAGCAACTAGGTTATTCAAATGTATTCTTCAGCCCACATTTCTAAAGTCTCTTCTTGCATGCGCCCGAGCTCAGTGACCATTCTGATGAAGAACACTCCAACATGAGAGGAAGGGTTTGCATCCTCCAAAGTGAACCCTGTCCCTCAAGAGTGACTCTCACTACTTACAATTTGATTTTAAGCCGACTTGAAAAGGGCAGCTGCAAATATAAAAAAGATATATAAGGCAGAAGTGAGTCACTTCATCTAATTCTCTGGCTTTTCTCTCAAATATTGCTCTTCAAGGTACTTATTAAAGGCATCATGGATGAGTCATATCACTAGAATGTCAACCTTTGTGGCCACCAAGCTAGTAGTAGTCCAAATTCACGTCCTTGGAATTTGGATACTAGGATAATTGGCATCAACACTGAAAGCAGATGCATTTGGCAATACACGAGTGCACTTCTGGTCACGTCCCTTTCTTTCCGTCATAGTCATGACTTACTGGAGAGCCCCCCACCCCCCCACATAGTTCTTCATAGAAAAAGATTGACTTTGTCCTCGAAAGTTTCCCGATACATTTGTATGCCAACATGTAGTAAATAGATTTTATATAAAAATGGACGACAAGACTGTAAATTAAAAGTGAAGCCAAAGCTTCTTGATTGCCACCTTGTGGCTGGCAGCAGTATGGGTAATACGGACTTTCTCTTCTATGTTAGTGGATGGGAAATTAACTAAACCAAAACGTCAAAGAACTTGTATAGCAACCTTTTCTCTAATGAGTTTTAGATCTTCCTCTATTTCTTATCACAATGGCGTATGTTCAAATGCTCATTTGTCTGGTGAGTTTGGTTTTAATTAGTAATTTAATGACAGGGGGAAACGTCATGATTGACAGCCAAGATGGATTTAGGATTGGTAAAATTGTGTATAGGTGGGACATCATGACCACGGTTCCATTCCCTGATCACTACTGCGCAAGCTCTTACTCCAAAAGTACAACAGGGCTGCGTTCTTTCTCATGATATTTTGGCTTTATTTCTGGAAAGTGGGAGGAAGTGGAGATGACGATTATAAATCTTTAAATACAGTCTATAATCTGTTACAAGCCAAAATCTACTCAGGATATGTTAGCATTCCATTTATTAAAATGAAGCAGCATTTATTTGACAGGCTACATTTGCCTCTTAGCCAGTGATTTAGGGAGCTAACAATGCAAAGATAATGTTTTTCAGGCTTACAAATTAGTTGAGCACCCAAACCACAGCTCTGCAAAAATGCCTTCCTTGCTCAAAAGTTATTTTTTACTGTGCCAACAAAATAAACACTAAGTTTAGCTATGTGTAGCAGCCAATTATAGTAGCAGAAGTGCTCCATTACTGTAATTAACCTTTTTCCACTGCAGATATTGACAGGTTAGAGCTGGAAAAGCTCAGGTGTAATTAACAACATTAATTATGGCTGCTTCTCATTAAGGCAGGCTTCAGCTGTCGTATATGCTGTCTCAATGTACAGTAGCTAACAGTACCACCATTAGTCTTATAGGTAATCCCAGTCCTTCTTGCTGTGACACACGATTGGTTTTATTGTGAAAAAGGGCCAGTTAACACATCTGTGAAAGGTAAATGCTCTGGACGTTCTCTGACCATGTTGTTGTAGGTTACATAACAAGAGTTTATAGCGGCTAAATCCTACACCTGCAAGAAGTCCAACTAGGATGCTGGGTTAAGGTAAAAGTCTTCATAGTCCCAGAGGGGCAAGTTGGTTTGCAAAGAGTAGTCACACACCCAACACACAACCCACACACATAACAAGAGTACATGAAAAGATATGAAATACATAAATAAATAAAATGAACATGCCGTCATCATTGAAATAAATAAAAGAGCACGAAGTTAGTCCTTTGATGAAATGAAAGTGCGTGACATCACTAAGGCCAACAGCTTGTTTAAGAGAAAAAAATATACTCTTAACTGGGGGGAAAAAGGAGAGGCGCAAGTGAAGGAACCGTCTCCCAGGTCGGACAGAAGTGCAATAGATAATGTTTCTAACTGATCATGTCAACAAAATAATATGTACAACATGCATGAGAAAAGACAGTGTATAGCATAAATGGAAATGCGTATTTAAGTTTAATGTATTTAAACAAAAGATAAAGCCTGATAGAGATGAAGGGAGCAGTAATGATAGATGTATTGTATTATTGTAATAGTAGCATATGTGTTTGGTGTCATTATCAAATACCAATTACATTGTAATTGCACCCTGACAAATTTACACTTTACTGTCTTTGAATATTATACTCTACTTGGTTCATTATAAGCTAGCTGTACAGGCTTCATCAGCTACTGCGGTGTCTGCATGTGTTTGACTGAGGGACCAGCTCTGCCTCTGCTTCGGCAGGTGTTCCGCTTAAGAGAGCATATCATCATCCTGTCTGGTCTACCAGTGATTTTAACTGCATCAGAACATAAACCATCGGCTCCCGTCAAGAGCCTGGATCATCAAACAGCTTTAGCACGACCAGATTGATTTGGTTTTTTCATCAGTTTTCGAGACAGGACTTTATGATGATTATAATTTTACACATGTAGCACACCCATCTGGTATAGTGGGATAAAGGGGAATATACAGAGAGAATGAAAAAGTGTTTCACAAGAAAAGGACAAGATACAGCCCTGGTCTTCTGTCACATCTTCATAATCTAAGTGACCTGGGTACTTTCAAAGTGTCAGTCATCAGGACTAAGCAGTCACATGACAAGCTGTGTAGAATGTGTATATATAACGAATGGTCCACATGACTGCTCCAAAAAAGAGAAGCCAACCCATACTGGTCACCCCCTTGTGGCTGGTTCCAGTATAGCTCATAAGCCCTTTCTCTTCCATGTTTGTTTTGGTAGTTCTCATCACACTGATGTTTCTCCAAGTGAGGATTTTTCAAGTAAGTTGGGATTTAGATGGTAATGATAAGACTGCGTGGTTTATCAGTGGGTATCAGCAGGACATTGAAATAGCAGCTCCAATCACAGTCCCTACTGCTCAGACTCCGCCTCCAAATGACATCCAAATGATTTCATGGGATATTTCCGCCTCATTTGGTTATACAATGAATACAATCTTTATAAAAAGTCTATTGTAGAAACAATACATAACAACTATTTGCTGAGAGGACAGAAGGAGAGGACAATATTTAAACACAAGAGTGCATATCCGTGTTTATAACAATGATATCTTCAAGAATATAGTAAATGGTAAGTAAAGCTTTCTTGCTCAGACTGCAGTCCAGGTCACTTTAGATTTTACTTTTCTGTAGCTGGAACTGGAATAGAGAGGGGAAAAGAGAATTGCGAATGTAAGATGTGATGGGTCATTTCCCCATGCTAGAACAGATTCTTCTTTGTTATCAAAGTCTCTTAGTGATGCTGTCATTGCAGGGTTGTTAAGGTTTTCGCCAAAGTCAAAAAACATTTTATATTATATAACAGTGATTTAACTCTCTGTGCACTCCTCAGCTCACCACCCGACAGACACCCTCTCCGTCACACTCTCTCTTTCAAGCACACTGTGGCGATGTCTCACAGAAACATTAAGGACTCTACGGATTTCATCTAAGCGAAGTCCTCCCCCACCCCCTTATTTCATCTGCGGGTTTAGAAGCTTCAATTGAGCCTGTGAGTGACTTCTATTTCTCATCATCCCAGAAAGGTCTCTCGTGTCCATCACTCTGCAATATTATTGGGACGAGCTAGAAATGTTCGTGCTCAAAC
Organism: Pseudopleuronectes americanus; assembly: GCA_038501795.1. Classification (NCBI taxonomy): domain Eukaryota; kingdom Metazoa; phylum Chordata; class Actinopteri; order Pleuronectiformes; family Pleuronectidae; genus Pseudopleuronectes; species Pseudopleuronectes americanus. The sequence goes on along the minus strand of CM076729.1, from coordinate 4,894,760 downwards.
ACACACTTTGAGTCAGAAGAGATGAAGAAGTCAGGGAATGTGACTGGATTGTGAGTATGAAGGAGTCCAAACTACAGCATGAGACACTACAGGGTCAAGCTGAGCCAAGATAAGATAAGTCCAACTATGGGGAAAAGTTTAGGTAAGAGGGACATTAACATAGAGTAATGATAACAAAGTATTTCTTCCCTTTAAAGTGACTTCAGCTACTTCTTTCGGATTTCCATCCAGAATAGGAGAAGGATTAAAGTTTATTGCATTAATTTGCTGGATGTAAGGGCGGAATGTGGAATAGAAGCTATAGTAGATTTTTTACTTTAGGCTATTATATATGCATTATATACCACTTGGTCTGTATCTGGCTTAGAATTTTTATCTTGCACATTGAAGTGGGTTGACTAGTGAGACATTTTAATGCATTGGACTCCTGTCCGACAAATCCTGTGAGACGTAACGTATGTGACTTCTTGAGAGCTTCCATGGTCCATCAGCACCAGACCTCTAGGCTTTGTCCACATTTCTATCACATCTAATCCTTGAAACGTAGAGCCTGAGGGAGACCAGTTGATCTGAAGACGCCTCTGGACACTGTGACAGCTCGATAGGAGACATAGGAAACCAGGAGGGCCTGAGCCATCAGATTATATTACTGGTGACACATGACACTGTGCTGCCGAGTCAAGGCAAGGTCCCATTAGACAAGAGCCAGAAATGGACAAGGCTAAAAAACTAAAAGTATCATTGCATGGGGTCGTAAGGTCTGTACCTGGTAGTAAAAGTTGCGCTCTAAAAAAATCTAACACAAACAACTGAGATTAATTACCTACTCCTGTTGCATTGACACAGGGCAAGGCTTCAATTTACCTTGCCAGAGCAGAAAAAGCAGGGGGGCGGGGCGATCAATATGGAGAGAGACAACTGAAAACCAGGACAATACCGCCACACGTCCAATAACACATCCACTCCCGTACTTCAATCTCCGTTTCAAGACTGTAGCTTTCTTTTTCTTTTTTTTTATTCTTCCATGTTGTCCGTTGGAGAGGGAAACAAAATAACACTCACAGCTTTGGTGTTTTGATGATAACATACAGGCTTTCAATTATCTCTACTCAACTCTACTTATGTAAATCTCATCCCCCTTTCCTGTGCCTTCTTGTGAGGGCTGGCCTGCACTGTGGGAGCTGCGTCTGAAAGGCAGCTGGCAGTTTATACCCGAGTGAATAAAAAGGAAATCTGCACAAATTAAGCATGCCTTACAATCTGTGCTTATTCCACTGATACATGCATTATCACTGTGGTAAATATAGTTTGAGAAATTGGAGGCGGACTCAGGAAAACACACCATAAGGATCCGGCGAGCATTAGAGTGATTTGAATTACTGTTTTAAATCACAGCGGAATCTTAGCATTGCTGGGAGCTTTTGTCTGTTGACTTGACGGGGGCACCTGTGCCTACGGAGGGAGAGCGGGTTGCCCACTTAGCGGAAGGTGGGTATAGTTTGATCCTGTGGCACCTCCAGACTGCATGTCAAAGTGTCATTTGGCAAGATATTGAGTGTCAATCATATAGGCCAGTGGTTCTGAAATGGGGATGCACCAACCCCTCTGGGTTTTTGGCACTGCCAGGGTGTCCAGGAAGAGTTTGAAATTCTTCCATTTAAATTATCAAGATATACCAGTTTTCTGTAGTGATAATATTGTCAAGACATGTCTAATATTGTTGCGCTTTCAAATTACACAAGCAGCAATGTGTACAAAAAGGCAATGTGAAATTGTTTAAAGGCACATGCAGTATATAAGGGGAGTCCTGTGATATTTTCTATCTTGTAGAGATATACGTTGTTAACAAACATACACGGTTTGTGACCATATCAACAGTGGTGGTGAGTTCAGGACTGAGGCACACAATGGATACAAGTGACACCACATGTCATCCACAAACAGAACAGCAGTGCCATATCTAATAGAGAGGAGGTCTTGACCCTAAATGTGCCGCTTTATTGTCACATACTTTCCAAACACTGCCTGCAATGCATTTCATAAGTGTCATTTTTTATACGATAATAAATAATTAAAAATAGAAAGAGAACCTACGGTGACATAATAAGGGGAAAAGAAACAAATAAGGGATTTGGAAATGAGAGAACTCACTAAAGCAAAATGAAGTCCTCATTCATGCTTCCAACGTGCTTCTCTCAATTTTCCAGAGGACACAGACATTACTGGCTCTTTAGCTGGGATTAATCACCACTGTGCTCATACAATCTTAGATGAAATGATACATTTCAATTCAACTGGAGTAGTTGCATCATTCGTCTGAATAGAACACCTATGATCTCGTATGATCTTTAAGAGAGCATATTTCCTCACTATAGTATAATTAACTACATGTGCACTTTATAATATATAAAATATTTTGATATGCAGGTGGTTCAAGATTTTGACAAACTGGTATAATATATGCTGTCTCTTTAAAGATTCTATCAAAAAAGGAAGGGAAATTAGAGTTTATGGCACTATTCTGGATCTTAGGGCTCAAACGTGTCATTTCTCTCAACGGTTCTCTCAAGAAGTAACGTAATAAATAGGCAAACTATTCCCAGGACATGCAGAGCATGAGGGGGTACTTGCAATATTGTCTATCCTTGTTGGGAATTAAGAACCTTAAGCCATAGAAGAGAATACCCTTGCTCTCCTGCAGATCTGCTGGGTAATGGTATGCCAAAGGAGGCATGACCTATAATAAGAAGTAGCCCATGTAGCAGACAAGGATCGAATGGCTTCAAAATGTCCACAAAGTGTACTGGTTAAAATGAATAAATTCTCCATTTACGTATCCCACTAACAGACACTTCCTATATGAGCTGCACATCAGCCTGAGGGTCACTGTTAAATTAATTCCTGACCTTCACCTTCTTGTCACTTTGAGAACCATCACAGTAAAAATCGCCTCTGTGCTCAATTAAAGGTTGCAGCCTGCTTTATTAGCTTGACCTCAGTTTGGAGGCATCAACACGCCTACGTTTTAAAAGCTGAGCACATTGTCTAAAGAAAATGCTCCTGAGGGGAAAATCTATCAACGATTTAAACTGCGCTCACGGTTAAGCAAAAACTTGTTAACCTCCTTGACCCCGTGCACGTCCACAACGGACATCATCCGCGCACTGGTGCTCCAGCAGCTTCAACAGACAGATAATTCAAAGCAGCAGAATTTAGGAGATGCGCACGTACGCACGCACTCGCGCACACACCACCCATGCACTTAAGAGATGCAAGTAATGGTCGATTACTGTATAAACACTTTCGCCCATTGTCGGGCTTGAATAAAAATAAAATATGACTCCACACTTCAAAGTTGCAGCATCCTGCTTGCGTTAGATAACACGCTCCATTCAAGCGCAATGCATGGTGAGCGCACGGATATAGAACCTGCGTCCCCATTCCAGACGCAGCAAACATCAACATGTCCCAAAACGTATTTTAAAAAGCAACCCAAAAAATCCCCTGCAGTGATAAAGTTAAAAGGCGAACTTTTACCTGGAACCGCCGGTTGCAGAGAGCCTGTCACACACGTATGCGCATCCTGGGTAAGACAGAGCCCTGTGCCGATAGGAGTTCTCCGTCAGATCGCAGCGGCTGTGATCGACACCATCCAGGTTTATCTTAAAAAGACAGCGCCCGCTGGTCCCCGTGCACACATGAACGGACAAACAACTGGTTGTGCTCAGTCAGCGGATTTCCATTAACCACTGTGGGCGGCGTGCGTTGCTGCGCAATGACGCACGGCACGGTCTCGCAGCTGCTTTGGAGTCTCCAAAGATGAATGCCCAGAATAACAGTCGTGGTGGTGTCTGCTGCGTGTCACACTGCCAGTGCACTGTGCGTGGATGGACGGTATTTCACGCCCCAGCTTAAAGAATGAAGGTGTTGTTTTTTTGTCTATTTTTCCATCTCCTCATGACACAATTACCTCAAAAGCGATTAATTTGTTTCAAAGCTCATCTTTCACATCAAACGTATCATGGTGGAATAATGTTATCATATAATAAAATAAAATGACAACAATAATGTCAGTGCAGGTTTAATGCTTTGCTGCAGCACTTGCAGGGGTCACACTTTCTATTCAGCTTCTAGAGGAAACAGGTTGGTCTAAAAAAAACAAACAGGAGACTCAGGGCCTGCCTACCAGTTAGGATGGAGGATCTTGTGCCAAAGTGTTGGTGTCTGATGGATGCAGGTCGACAACCTTCCTGGGGACTCACCTCTTTGCCTCTGCGTGGGCGTTCTGCCAACACTTGCATCCAAAACGCCTGGAGGGGAGTGAAGGGCAGTCAGTCAGGCAGCAGCTGATCCGATCTCCGCAAACATGTGTGCCATAACTGTTGCCCCCCCCCCACTGCATGGTAGGGCAGGAGACAGCTAGAAACAGAGAGATGATCCATTCAAGCGGGAGAGGGACGGTTAAAGGCCTTCTGTTGGCCAACAGCCATTCAGCTGAACCATGCCTAAGCAGCACAATGAATATCTTCCACACATAGATGTATTAGCGTCCACCTCAGGGGAGGCTGCTCTGTAGCGGACCCCGACCTCTGACCTCAGTGTGGAAGACGAAAGAAAAGGAGAATTGAGCTTCATACTCTCCATACTGTGCATGTTAAAGAGGCAGAGCCACTGGAGCAAATGAAAGGAAACTGTATCATGAGATTCTCAAAGCTCTGTTTACTAGAATTTGGCAGGTATTGCTCAACCATCTAAAGGTAACCCTGGGTGCAACCTGGCAACTCATAGTGTGTGAATGTGACTTTAGTCTTTAGTTTAAATTCAGCCTTTCACTTATGTGACATGCCACGCTCTGTCAATGACTATGTGTACATGGACACTGATATTCTGATATAAACCTGATTAACACAATAGTCTAAATAGGACGCTGTCATGTAAACATCTTTTTTGGACCTTACTTTACCCGAAGCTCATACTCAGAATAAACATGGGCTTGATAACACATGCCCTGGATGTAAACAAGATGGATATAATAAAAAAAAGATGTAGCTTTTGCGCTATCGGAAATAAAACACCTAAAATTGTATATACCGCAGCATCTAGCTCTGAATATGAATGGAATATTCTATTAGCAGCTCTTGTAAACAGCATGATCAATATACTGAATAAGGTAATAGTCGTCATATTAGTGTTCATGTAAGCAGAATCTGTGTCTCCTCTATCCCTTTTGAATGATAACAAATGTAATAGATGAAAAGAATGCATAGATTAGTAAAGGGAAAAAACTGCACAATGAAAATATAAGAAAGTGGCTCTATACAGTCTATGCTCCCGACCTGGGAGTCTGGGTCCTCCAAGAGGTCCCATGATAACTCTCATTGGTCACAAATTCAGTAACGATGGTAAAAGCACAGAAAAGATTATTCCTGCAATAAATCTTTGGATATTTTGATTTAGTCATCATTTCATAATCTAACACACACACTCGAACTTTAAGACGTCACGAGCCAACGTGGAACAACATTACACACATAACATACAACATTACTAAAATGTTATTTGCTGAACATGCAGACAAGAATTTATTATATATATTATACACACACATAGCATGAGAATAAAACAGTATGGACAATGACTCCAATTATGTTCAATTGTAAAATTCTTGTTCCTGCTTTAAAGCTGGTTGTCTTGTTTAGCCTCTTTTCCCGCTGTGCAAAGATTAGTGTCACTTGTCATGTCTTGCTGACCTTGTCTTCTGGATATCCTTGAAGTTACGACAAGGGCTCCTCGCCTTGTAATTCTTTATGCATGTGAGAGTGGGGGGATAGATAAGACCTCGAAGGCCATCCAGCTCTCAACCTCTTCCTCCAACGACAAGCCCATTTGTGATGAATATCCCCCTCATATCTCTCCCTGTCACATTTAAATCTTGTGGGAATATTTTACCTCATCGACCCTCATTCATCTGCTGCTGCTACTTTTAGTGCTGTTGCTTTCACTGGGACGTTTCACCCAGGGTTACAGGGCCATGGCAATGTTTTATGTATGACATGCGTGCAATGTTTTCTCCATGTTCCATCACTTAGCCCTGGATCACCAGGAGACCAGATTCAATGTGAATCCCGCAAACCAAAGCGTTCTTTCATTTGTCCAGGGATCTCGTAAGGTCACAAAGGGTCAGTTGTTTGACATATGAATCATATTCAAGTGTTACAAGCTACAAAATGTGAACCTGATGAAAATATAACTTTTTTTTTATCTAAGCTTGGCATTCGATTTGGTCTTTGGTAGTCAGACTGGTTCAGTTGTCTCCATCCTGTCCAATGATTTAAGATTTCCCCACAGTGCCCACAGGGCTTTCTGGGATGGAAGCATGGTCTTTCTGTCTGTGGCATTTTCATGATCTTGGCATGAAAACTGTTTTAGCCATTAAAAGAAGATTTTTCGATCAGCTTTAAGGTGACCTTCCTCTCTTCATCTACGTGATGGATCTCAGTGCCAAGCATCACTCATCCACAATTTATTGCACTATCAAGTGCGTGGCCTTTGCCGAGGTAGCAGTGTATTATCAACTATGGAATCTAATGCCTTTGACTTGGAGAGATGAAGAAGATCTAGATTTGTATTGCAACAGTGTTTGTACCATTGAATCATTGTTGACAATGTACATAAAATGACAATAGTGTAATTTTTGATCATAAGTTTAGAGCCTTGTACATTATCTGTTCCAATGAGAATAGCACAAACTGTATGAAGGCCATTAGATTTAAATGAGTATAATAAATAATCACAGGGACAAATTGAATAAAAACATAAAGAAACATTTGACATTATTAAAACTCATTAGGAATTGGTGTTATTTATCTTGCACTATGCCAGCATATAAGACAATAAGACTTAATAAAGAGGGACGAGTCTCATATTAAATATTGAGTGGGCTGTTTTGTTGTGCTGTTGGAAAGAGAAACAGACTAAGGGTACTCTAAAGTGAAGCCAAGTGTAAGTCTCCCCAGCCATTTATTTTATTCTTCTGCAAGAGTAGAACACTCTGTGCCTTTACCTGCATCACTCCCAGGTAAACCAACTCTAACCCTTCTTGGCTAAAATTGTTCAAACACTATTTGCTAGTTATTGCTGCTGCCGGGGACATCTACCCTGAGGAAAGAAAATGTGCTGTTCTTCTGAATGCGCTTTGCAGATAGAGAAAAATACACTGCAAAGGGCACAGCTACTACCTGTGGGAGATATAAGTGAAAAATAACTTTCTCTCCCTAAGTTAATGGGATTGCAGAAGTTCACATATTAAGTCAGAGTGCACTTCACCATCACCATGGTGTTCTTGCATGGCCTGTGCCGGAGGTTACCACTGCCTGTGAGACCTTACCTGGAGTGATGCAACCGCAAAATTAGATACCGAAAGGCCGGCAAGCTGCAGCAAAGAAGGTGCTTTGTACTTTTGTGTTGTGGATGAACTATCTGTAGAAACCTCTGAGTTCTTGATTGTTCCCCCATTCTGTTGTCATAGTATATGAGAAGCACCATGCAGGGAATGGTGCGTACACAGCACGGAATTAATGAGTTATATTGGTGGCTTGAAATGAACATGTCATAATAATATAGACAAAATGGCAAAGATTGCACCTACAGTATACCACCTGACCCATTGGAGATGGACAGGAGTGTGGAAAAGTAAACAGCACAGATAATAAGACAGGTCTTTTTGTGTGAGCCACATGGGAATACTATACACTATTGCTCTCATTAACTATTGCAGTTAAGTGGACAGAAGGGTCATTTCCCTGTACTGTCAGTACAGAGTTGATTTTGGTTTTAAGTTTTCAGACTTCAAGGAATATATAAAATGTCATATTGACTGTTATTACTATGACGGTAGAAAACGTGTTCAGGTTCCTCCATGTGCAGCAGTGTAACAAGAATCACTTTCAGGTAGGAGCTTCGAACTGCCAGTGAGTAGACATCTTCCCACATTAAACTTTAACTGTGTCCAATTCATTATAAGCCCCCTGCTTCGTGTGTATCAACGCCACATGACAAGATTCCTAACCCTAAAGCATGGGTTAGGATGTTCTCTGTGCAAATACATAGATTTGTGTAAGTGCAATAAAATCAATGCATCTGTGTACTAATTGGAGGAGTTACATTTCTTATACATAGCCTCTGTGATGTCTTTCATCCTCATTACATAGCAGCTTCTTGAAGACTTGGAAACCTCATGATATCAAAGCTGCGTTATGTCTGGCTTCACAGGAGCCACTGTGCTCGCTCATTAAACAGATGCTGTTGCCAGAGGGGACCGTGGTATCTGGGGTAAACTGTTAGTGGCGTCCTTGCTTTAACTTCACAAGAATAGATGTCAAAGGGAGAGAGACTTCCCTGTCATTCCACCTGAGGTTTCCATCCTTTCGTTTTCTGGCATATTAATATTAAATTGTTTTTTTGTTGAGATGGAATCATGTGTCACAGAGAAGCTGTTCTGGGTTAATAAATAAATCAAAACATTCAGGTTGCATTGGTTGTCATTAGCCGAGTAGGTCATTACTGAGCTAACAATTGTGTCAATATTCGGATAAATAAAAATATCCCAATGCTTGCAATTTATTTTGAAAAGCTGGAAGGGATCTTGGATCATTATGATTTCAAAAGAAGTTTAAATTGGGAGATAAGTAAAAGGAATTTTTGTAGAAGTCATTCAAAGACAACCAATTTTAATTTGTGGAGCAGAAGCACACCAATCGTTTCCTTTTTCTTTCACTTTTCTATGTAAATGCCTGATTTGATCCCTCACTCATGCAGCTGCTCTCTGTCTTTAGATATTTTTTTCTTTTAATCACATAAATTAATGGCTACACAGATCCAGGAAAGATTGAAAACTCTTATTGGACAAATATAAATATTTCCTATAAATAGATCCATCTACATGGAGTACTTTCTTTTCTTTTTCCCCAGAGCCAGATTGGTGACTAAGGACCAATGTGTTTTTACAGTACAAGCCCCCGAACTCGAAATGACTCGCCAACTGATATTAGACATTCTACATCTGTTACGGCTTTTAAATCGCTTCATAAAATGTTCATTTTGTTGTTGCTTTGTATCCTCTTGTGAAGCACTTTGTGACTTTGTCAGTGGTATACAAATCAAGCTTATTATTAGTATTTGTATCATTTATTTCCAAAGTTTTATGTCATTTTTGTCAAAATAGTCTTCATATTACATCACGAAAATCTGTCAGCTTGTGTTTGACAGACTAGATGTTTTCTTCAACCCTAAAGTGTCACGAATATAAAATCCATCAACACATAACAACATCACTGTTTTTTTTTGAAAAACAAAAACAATATTTTTTACTTTGCAAGCACTGAAGTTAATAAAAACCTATAAAAGACGAGAACTCTCAGACCTACAGTACAATGTTTCTGTGAGTCATTCTGTAGCATTCCACTGGTATACTCACCTTCAGCTTGTTTTGTTTTGCTGAAAAACTACAGAAAATGTTGTTTCAGCACAAGATGCACAGGTACAAATGATGCAGGGCTCTCAACTAGTGTGTCCTCAGTTGGCTGAGTGATAGGATCTCGGTTGTTCCTCAAGGTTAGAGATTTCATCTCTGTGGACATGTCGGAGTAACTGTAATTCTGTTTGATGCGATTCCATCTGGGGATTATGCTCCTCTCTGGGCTCTGGTGTTGACATTGCTTATGAATGCATTGGAAATGGCTGAGCATGATCTTCAGCTCAGGCTCTGCTTTGCCCATGTTTTATTTTCCCTCATGCTCAGCTTATAAACCCTATGCTATAATAACTACTTTATCCGTATTAACTCTGCTGCATTTGGTTTGCTTCATCGTTTAACCTTTTTTTATCTTGTAAGAGAGGTGCAAAGAAGAGCATTGCAGATGGACTGAAAAAAACCTTTGACTTTCTATATTGGTTCATGTCCCTTCCTCTAATATGGAGAAGGTGGCGTTTATGACCTATGCTGCAGCCAGCCACCAGAGGTTGAGTAAGAAGCCTCGGCTTCACCTTAAGGGAACTTTAATATCATCCATCTTTATATACAAAAATCTACATCCCAGTGGAGGTTCCTGCCAAATTTCTAAGGGGAGGGCGACGTTCACTCTCGCTAGAGTCGCTCACTTCATGTTCATCATATATCAACTGACTTGTTCAGTTTGTTGTTCACAAAAATATGAATGTGTTCAATCAACGCCGTTCATGCACAACACTGCTCTTCTCGTTAGCCATGTTGTTCTTGAATGTGACAGTGGCGAGATCACAGGCATGGCATATTTGGACTTCAAGGTGCAGGGGCAACAGTTTACGTATGACGACAGTACGTTAAGGCGTGCCCCCCCCCAGGAGCCATAGATTATCCATCACCTTCACATCCTAGAAACAAATAACTAGAGAAGTGCTCAGCCAACAGTCCCCCTTTTCAACAAAGCTGCACCAAATTGCACATGCCTATAGAAGTCAGTCCCCTAAATATGCCAGATGCATGCATTACACCCAATTGTCAAAAATATACATATATAAAAGAAAGAAAAAAACCCGCTCGATCTTGCATTGTTAAAGAGAGTGAACAAAAATCCTGGATCTGCACCAAAATGTTATGGGTTTGTTCCCATACCTCATCCTTCTGCCAAGTTTGGTGGTAATTCATCCAATAATTGAATGTAATCCTGTTTACAAACAGACAAACCAACCAACAAACAGACAGTGGTGACAACATAACCCCCTTGATGGAGGTAATAAAGAGCAGGGAGAGTAACAACATAATGTCCCTGACACTGCCCATGTTTCACTTGTACTGCAGAGTACTTCAACATGTGGAGAAAAACAACATTTAAATCACACAGGTTTTAGTCTTTAAACATCTTATCTAATATTTCATCACTTCAGAAAAAGCAAGAGTGCGGCAAAAGCCTCACAGGCAGACTCAGGCCAGAGTAAACCAGTTACATGTGAACCACTGAGACATTTAAGAGGCAGAAATACAGTCATGGCAATTCTCTTCAGCTTTAAATGACCTTGGTAATGTTGACATTGAAGTAAAAAGTTAATTTGATCAGATTAAACAAGATTTGCTTAACGTCTGTGTTGCTATTAATAGAACTTGATCAATTGTGCACTGATGCATCTGATTAACTTAGTGCTTAGATAGTACCTTCTCTGGTTGTATTAGTGGAAGGAAAATATAAATGCCTTAACATTGGCTAATTTTCTAAATTACACTATTTAATTAGCTAATAATAGCTATAGTTGGTGAATATGTAGTCGGTCTCCACTCATTAATGCAGTCTTCTATTTTCTTTTCTTCGTAGGGGATCTCTTTTACTCGTTATGAACTGCGTAAAGAAAATCCTTGTGTATATAAAAAGGATGCATTTATATATCTCGAGCATATATATGGGGATGTTTTTCTTCCTTCCTGAAAAACAAAGCATGTTCCTGGGAGTTACTTTCCATATTACAATGCCATCCCTTAAGGATTTTTACTACAGCTTTCTACTTGTACCTTCTTTTGTCAAATAAAATTAGCTGCAATTTTTTTCTGCAAAAATCTTAATCAAAAGGGTGTTTGTTAAAGTGTTGTTGTATAAAATCTTGAATATCCCCACATTTTATAAATAGTAAGGAACAAAACATACTGTTGGGAACGTGTCCCTACCAATGCTGAATAGTTTTGTGATTAGCTTAGTTAAAATGTTGAACAAAATGCAAATTGTAACTGCACAGGAGATCCTCTTTTTAATCTGAGATCTTAAGTTAATATTGTGATGTCAAGACTTGTGACTTCCTCAGAATTCAGGTGTGTGTTCCCGACTTTGAGAGACGCAAAGTATAGTATAAGCTTAGTCAATCAATAAGGGGCATAATTTTTAAATTGTATTTTTGGTAGCTGCACAATAAATGCAAGTTAAAAGACAAAACAGATAATCTAACTAATGAGGACCTGGGTGGACTGCATAACATTGAAGGTTTCGTGACAACAGTTCAAAGCCAGCAGGTTTGGATAGGATCTTGGAGTGGGTCTTGGCTGTGGCTCAGGAGGTATAGCGGTTCATTCAATGTCAGGAAGGTTGATCCTGTCTGTGATTCCAGACTCATCCAGTTCCCGTGGCAAAGAGCTGAACCTCAAATTTCCCCGGACGGCTGTGCCAGCAGTGTGTGAAATAGAACGCACAGTATCTAGTCCTGCTGTTTGTATGTGCATGTGAATGGGTGAATGGGGTGTGGAGTGGTTGGTTAGACAGGAAAAGCGCAAAAACAGATAATTTAACTACATGTCAACTCGACTTGTGTTAAATAATAAATAAGAGAATTGGATGTAGACAACATCAGCCTTGTATGAACACCAGACCAAAACCAATCAAAGTATCGTCTAGGAACACTGGGAATCACAAAGAACGTTTAAAACGCATTTGTCTTATATCAACACACATTAAGAGGTCTACTTATAACATCAAAGTTTCACTCTTACTATAGGTAATAGCATATCGTTTTGTGTGTAACATTTGGCAAGACCACTGTTGATATAGGGGGATATGTACATGTTGCAATTAAAATCAACCTTACTTGATAAAATAAACACTATGGTTTGTATTCGAAAGCCTGGGTAATTTCCTTAACGGCTCTTGCAATACATATCATTATATATTTATGCATTATCTTTATGAATTTAGCTGGATTGGTTTAATGACAATAGGAAAGAAAAAGGTTTTGTCTTGGGATTCAACATTGACGTTGACATATTTTCTACACATTCTATAATTACCCTAAATTAGCTCACAGGCTGCTCACAGGAAACTGAAACACTCAGTTTAGCGAGGGCACTGCTAATGTGCTTGTTTTGCTTGACAAATAAACCAATGTACTGGGGCAAATGGACAATTACAGCTGGTCCATGTAGGGCATGTTTTGTTTCCATGACAACATTCCGTATATTCGGTGTGTCCATGTCTGCAGGGATACTGATAAGTAGGATATGAAGATGCTTTAAAACAACACAACCCAGAGCTCTGACCTTACACAGACTGGAGCTTCTAATTTGCACTACGCTGTACCTCCACCATTGTTTGGGCTAGCATGTCGATTTATGTACATTTTGGTAGTATTCGTGTGACAGAGGGGTAGGTTTTAAAGACCTCTTTCCATGACCATGAGGAACACACTTCCCAAGAGAAGTTGATCAGACAAACAGTTCAAGAGATGGATGATTTAAAACAAGTTGGAGACCACAGACATAAAGACAGATTTAATCAATGTTTTATATTTAAATCTTTTTTTTCAATAAAAATGTACACACTAGATGACCCGGCCAAAACATATCACCACACATGCCGTTTGTAGGAAAAAATGTCCTAGTGGCGATTGCAGAGACTTGAGATTCTACAGAAACTAGTAACGTCTACAATATCAAACATGTTAGATATTTATGATATGAGATGGGGGAGCCTCCGGCACCATTGGAAGCATTAAGATAATTTTGTAAACCCCTCACAACTCAGGATTATTTTGGCAGATAATCGTGTCCAACTGGCCTCTAACCAGGAACCCTGCAATGGGCGAAAATCGACTCCCTTATCCTTAATTGTGCACTAGCCCTTAGTAGGAAGAGGTCTTACCTCTTTCCCACCCATCTCTGATCTCCAGTGTTATTTCTCCCCCTTACACACTCTCCCTCTGAATATTTTAAGAAGACCAAACAAGTTTCAAGAAGACAAGACGTGCATACATCATTTAGAGAAAGGTCTAAATCAGCCTCATACTCCGGGCTGGACAGTTGGTTAGGCTCTCGTAAAATCCATAAGTTGCTAACAACAATACAAATATAACAGCCATTGTCACATTTGATTTTATCTGTAAAGATGATTCTGAACATTCTGACATGTATCCAGCACATAGTTGGTTTCTGCTGCTTCAGTTCTCCTTGAGATTGCAGCACATAAAGGCTCAGGTACCATGAGACATGTTTAGGCAGCAGTTGTAGCTGAAGGGTCAGCCACGCAACACTGCTAATGCATAACACATTACATGTGTTTTATGAGGGGAACAGGGAAAGGTCGGAGAAGGTTACACTAACAGGGAGCTGCTGCACAGTTTTTGGGGGCAAAAACAGTGTCAGCTCTTGGATGTTGGTGTTTGTCTTCTGACATCTTCTACCTTTAGGTATAAACTCCAAAGAAACATCTGACTTGAGTCCTTGATTGGGCAAAAGCTGAATGGTCAGTGGTTAAGTTCAGGGTTATATTAAGTTTAGAGTTAGCAAAGTAGTGGGTATGGTGGGGGTAGGCCTCCAGGAAATGAACGTAAGTCTATGTAAAATCCCTTAAAAGTGACCTTTGAATGTGTGTGTGTTTGTGTGTGTGTGTAGGCGTACACTGACATCCACAGGACCAGCACACCTCATGGGGACCAAAGCCCAGTCCTGGTTAATGCTAGTGGTAAGATCTGAGTTGGTTAGGTTAGGGTTAGGCATGAATTAGTCATGGTTAAGGTTAATGGTAAGGTTTTGGTTAGGTTGTCGAGAATGAATCGAAGTCCAAACAAGGATAGCTATGCAAACCTGTGTGTGATTGTGTGAGTCCACAATAATGCCGTCTGGTATAAAAAAATATAAAACAATAGTAGCACAACTTCAAATACACGTTGCAAAACTGTGAACTTTTGTTTTGGGTGGATGTATTGTGATGTGGTCTTGAACAGAGATATTCTGCCTGAGGCCATGTAGAGGCCGATGTGCATGTATCACACCTGTGCAGAATACTCCTTATTTTCCTCTCCTCACCTTGGGATGAGATTTTGCCTCATGAATTAGAAAAATCAGCAGCGATTTACACTGAACTGCCACGTTCACTCTCTATTGTCTTCAGACCAAATGTGTCATGATGTGCTTAGGTCAATCTGAAAATCTGTTTATATATTGTAGGTGATGAAGTTTACTGCATATTGATGTATAAATCCTTCTTCCATATTAATGTGACCATGCCAGCAGCTTGAGTCGATGAATGTCAATGTTGAGTAGTCATTCCTTCAGTCCAGCACTTTTGTCCACACGCAAATATCTCAAAATTTTTGATGAAGTCTCCTGGATGGATCACACAGAGCTGTTGCCCACAAGTTCATGCTATAGCAAGACTGTAGACTCTGTATGTGTGTGGACATTTCCGTATGTGGTGTAGGGGTAGTGGACATCTAGCCCTTCAAAAACCACTTTCTAACGAAGTGCATTAAGGAGCCCCCTAAAAACGAAGGGTTTATTCAATTTATTAAAAATACCTACCATTACCATGAAACTTGGTGGAGGGGTGTTGTTGGGTCAGAAAAGAAGTTCTCAGAGATTGAACTCCATTGCTGGTTCACACACACAACTGCAGCTGAAACTACTGTATGAGGTCTGGCTGTCTGTGTGGACAGTGAACATTTCAGGTACTAAGGCTCAAACCAGCACACAGCGAATAGCACTGCACAAAACTAAATGATGTAGCCAAGGAGCAAAACATCTATCTAATGAGAAACACTGCATTGGCATGGTGAGATGGGTATTAGCCTTATATGCATTTTCAAAGTGACCTTCTAGTTAATTAATATAATAACAAATATTCAAACATATGTTCTTTGATTTAATTTATATCACAGTTGAGGTACGTTATAGATTAATTAATGAATTATCTGTTGACACTGTTGCTATGAATACTTCATGGAGCACTCTAGTGAAAATTTGCTTACCGCTATACTCATGTAGCAAGAAAGCTATAGTATTGACGCAAAATTTATTTAAGAATGTGGATATGAGGGACAAGTTGTAAGGCAGGGACTGAAAGGTGATGGATGATGACGGATCATTGTTGCAGCTACACCAGTGTCACCATGAGGGACAATCCATCACACTGTCTCTATCAGTATGCTGTCAACAGAGCAAGATACAGCAGGAACGCCCAGACACACACACATATGCATATATAAAGTACACTGAGGTAATTACACATACTCTAATAAACCCATGTGTGACGCTTTACATGTACAATGCATACAATGTAGTATGTCAAATTTAGCAAATGCACTCCAGCAATGCATCTCAAACATACTGTTTGTGCACTTGCATCTATGAATAACACATGGACACTCGCATGCTGCATGTGAATGGTGACTCATTGAGATTGTACTAACACACTGCAAATAAATAGCTGATCACCTCATGACTCACAGCTTGAGTTTCCTCTCCAAAGGACACAAGAAGAAGTCTCAGTCTTCTTGCACGATGCGTTTGAAGCCACTTTTCAAAGAGGCTAAAAATGTTCAAAATTACCTGAAATAGTTTGTGAAGATATAAAAATATGTTCAAAGCAAACTTGAGCAATTAAAGTCTCATTGAAGCGCACTAGCATGCACTCTGGGTATGTGTGTCTCTTAATGTGGAAACTCGATGCCAAGAGGGTATATGAGCATCTCACATGGATTCATTTACAGGAAAGCAATTGTCTTTATGTCAGTAAAGGAAGATTAATAACCCACACACTGTTGGAATAAGAGTCTTTGTTGAGCACAGACCATTTTTGTGCCTTCGGAGGTAATTACAGAACATGTACAACCAGCAACAATGCACTCTCTATCGACGTTTTATCAATAAATGAGAATCCAGCACAACACCGGCAACCAATTATAAAGACATTATATTGATTCATGGCCAGTGAAATTATAGAGTTTGGTTTAAGTTCGGAACTGGGAGAAGTTCAGTGTGGGTTAATATGCAGATAGAACCTGAGATGTGTATGTACTGTGTTCAAATAATACACACTGACCTTCTCAACTGAACCTAACCAAGACAAAGTGCCACAGGAAGATAAATGAACCTGTGACACTTTTATCACACTAGTTTTACCCAATGAGTGCTGCACCTATACCTTTTTGAACGACAGCTCTAATTAAAAACAGGATGAATTAAACTCAGCTCTTATTCAAATTACAGTTTTAAATGATGACATTTAATCACAAGTAATTCATATAGCAGGTATTGTTTCCTATATAAGCACAGAAAGAAAGAAAGAAAAAAGAAGGGAAGAGATGTTCTTGTCTGTACCATTTAGTGATTACTAATATCTGAGAGGCTGCCCCAGGACAGAGGAAGAAACAACTCAATTTATATTCTAAAAGTAACGAGACAAATTTGATCTTGTTTTCTTTAATGAATGAAAATCCCATTTTCCTATGATATACTAGAGAGGGAAAAATAATGTGAAGCTGATTAAACGACAACTCTTGACAATGCAGCTCATGCCTGACTACATATTATTTGTAGAGCATAATCATAAAAATATGCAGTAAACATTCTTTACCTTTAAGCGGGCTACATGAAAAATTTTACTTATTGAAGTTGCTCAAATGCACTGTGCCCCCACACAGTTATTATATAGCGGCTTCTTAATATCTGCTGCCTCCATACCCTCAATTGACTTCTAAAGGAAACTGGAACCACCCACAGTAACATATCCCAGTGTTTTCTTATCAGCAGAGAGTTTCTAGTCATCCTCACACAGGCTAATATGAATTACATGCTCAGAATCGATTCAAACTTAATGCAATTTTAAAACCAATTGCAAAAGAAAATGAATGTAGATTTCCATCCACTGGTGTTATGTGAACAGTAGCAGAGACCCTGTTTTAAAAGGGTGACTGTCGTTCTCCAGCTGAGTAAACACTGCAGAACAACAAGATGATGTAATCAAAAGTACAGCAATAAAGCCTCAAGCAATGGAAAACCGTGTGGAAAATGTGATGGAAATATCTCAACGCTCTTTGCTTCACAATTTAATATGAGAGAAAAGGAAGGATACAGTCTTTTTATGTTTTTATCTCTTAACAACCATTATTAACTAAATGATTGATATACAATCATTCATAGCAAAAGGGAAGTAAAAATGATTCTATTCTATTTCAGTACATAAATATAAATAAAGAATACAGTTATCTTGAATTGTAACAAATTGCCAAATTAAAGTAAATTGTACAAATCAATATCACACAAATACAGAAACTAATTTTTCATGACAAGAACCTCAGTATTACACTACTACACAAGATAAACAAACTAAATTGCATAACTTCCATCTAATTCTGACCTGTGTTGCCTTCTTTAGGGGGATAAATACATTGCTAGCCTGCTCCCCCTACATTGGGCTTCTAGGGGAGAAACCTGAGGTCATTCTGTCCTCAGCTCCATCTTCTACTTCTGACTATAAGATCTTCTCAGCAGGAAGAGGCCTGCCTTACTCACAAACTAGAACTGGGATGATCACTCTAACAAGGTTAATTGACTCACAAGGTGGCGTTATCTTTGCTGTGATGTGCCAATGATTTATCGAAAACAGATTCTATGAATGTAACCATCCTTTTTTTTTAAGTTATGGCTGTCCAAAGATGCCCCGAGATATTCAAGCACAAAGCAGAAGGGGGGAAGATTCAGGCAAGTGCGTTGCTCATCAAAGACAAAGACCAAGTGGCTGGCAGGAACATCTGCGCCAAGTAAGATCTGGTTGAGAAAGACCTACCTAAGATCCTGTGGGACTTTCAGATCCATTTTGATAAAATGGTGATGGCTAAGAACCAGAATCATGGTGCTCGACAAACAGCAGAAGAAGGCAGTTGTGATTGAGACAGGAACACCAAGGCACAGGCACATGTGGAGCTTGAAAATAATAAGGGCTGAAAGTGGATCTTGAGAAGATGTGAAATGAGAAGGCAACAGTAGTGCCAAACATAATCGCAGCACCCTGGGCTGTAACCCCCAAACTGAGAGTCCACTTCCAGCAGATTCCAAGAACAACATCTGTGATCTCCAGATCAAAAAGGGCGCAGGTCTCAGGTAGAGCTAAGGTGCAGTCAAGGAACCAAGCTTGTAGAAGAAAACACGAGATTGCCTTATAAGTGGGGATTTTCTGTATATACAAATATATTTGTTTTTATTAACTTTGCTTAAGTTAAAAACACAATCATGAGATGTTTACGATGATTAACTTGTCTTTAGTCAAAGGAGGTCACAAAAAATTGCAGAGAATTAACCAGCTGCACCGTGTGGAGCACAAAAAGCCTGATGCAAATTTCTGACTGCATTTCTATAAGTGGCACATATAGAATGTAGGAGTCTTCTGAGATAAAGATGTGTTCTGTATGCTGTACACATCACTTGGAGACAATTAATGAACTGAAAAGCATGCAATAGGCAATTGTAGGGATGAAGCAGTGCACGGCCTTGCTGTGACCTATGCTATGTGTTGCACATCAAATACATTTTAATAACACCCTGTCCTCCACACATAACATCTTTATCTGGGAGAGAAGCGTAAACTAGCACCATGGAAAACCATGCTACTAAACTGCTTACTGTACAGTATTCAGTGTAAGCAGTACTTCAGGAATGAAAAGGACATACTGTATTTTTTCACCTCCTGTTCCTCGCAAAAGGCTCATCATCAAGAATATTGCTCTTTGCTTGGTTTGTATCATTGTAGCTAATGTTTATATAAGTAGCACTAGTTCAAACTGTGTTAAAAATGGCTGCTGGTGCTGCTGTTACTGACGGGTCCTGGTTAAGGCTGTGATTACTTGGTGCTGCTTTAATAATGGCTATGTAGGGCCATAATTATGTAGCTGTTAAGATTATTAAGGCTGTGACAATGTTATAATAATATGTAAATGTTGTGTTATAGTTAACTGACACTGTTCTGTACCGTAGTTTCTGTTGAACATAATAAATTATAACATTGTGTAGAAGAATTGTATTGTCGTGGCACACTACTTTATTATATTACACTATTACCTTGCTCTTTACAGCAATATAAGGACAACCACAGCTTTGGCCTTTGGAGAATGCTTTGGAAGACCGATTGCTTCATACAGGCACGACTAGACCATTTCAAAGACTCCTTCAACAAATGAGTCTCTTTGTCCCTGTGCAACCAAGGCTCCATCAGGTGAATCCTCCTCCAGCCAACCTATCCCAGGATTCATTGCACTTCGGTGATGAACTCTTTTTCAATAACCGCAGCGGCAAGCAACAAGACCTAAGCATCTGATGCTCACACCATTAAATTTAAGTACCAGGTTTCAACTCAACAAAAAAATTATTGGGACTAAAGTTTCTCGTCGAGTCCAACTGCATCTCTATCGCTAGGACATCTTCCAGAAACTCCTAAAACACCAGCTGTTCAGCCGGCATTTGACTTCAGTTGGCGCTCCACCCTGCCATTAGTGCTCAGCTTATTTCTGTCCTGTTTCATGTGAATTATATTCTTTTCTTCTTTCTTTTTGTCCCTAGTGACAAATGTAAAGAATCATTGGGCCTCTTGACACACTAAATAATAAGTTATAGTTATTATTATTATTATTATTATTAATAATAATAATTAGGGCTGTGAAATGATTAAAAATTTTAATCAAATTAATTACAGGTTTCTATGGATTAATCAGGATTAATCACATTACCAATTTTCTTGGTATATTTTGTGAGAACAAAAAATATTTATGACAACAGACAGATATATACATTTAACATGTTTTCTTTTTTTATTCATAAATAAACAAAACAATGGTGCTGTAACTCAGCAGTTATTTTGCAGTTCTCTTTGCTATTCCATATGGAACATTCATCCTAAACAGAATTTGGGCTTCTTAGCCATTGTATGGGTTAATAAAACTTTGTTCTTTTCTTTTTAAATCAAACAGAAATTATTTAGGCCTCTTAGCCATTGTTTTTATAGTATGACTGAGCATTTTTCAATTTTTTGTCAAACAACCATTCACCACACCATGGCACAATGCAATGCCTCTAAAGACCCTCTTAGCTAGTCTTCTTTCAGCCAGTTGGTGAGGCAAACTAACTTCTTCACATTCTCTGAAAGTAAAGCTGACCGCTTCTTTTGCACAATGTGTCCTGTGAGTGAGTCTGGTTTGGCGGATTCCCCTTGAACGCCCCTCGCGGACCAACTCATGCTCCGTGTTGAGGTGGGACTTTACGCGGCTTTGCTCCGGTGAAACATTAGCGTCTTCCCGCAGAGTGTGCATATCACCTTGGTTTTATTGAATGTTCCATCTTTGTTTTTTTGGAGCACGATCTTCCCATCCAGAAGGTGATGTGTGTTTGTTTGATAGCAGCGGCCGTCTGAGTGCATTAGAGCGGTGACTAGTGCAGAGTGGGCGGAAGTGTGGGTAAATTGGAAGATCCTTCTGCGCATGCGTTAAATACGTTAAAAAAATTAACGAATTAATCCTGTAATTTAATCATAACGCGTTAACGCGTTATTTGTCACAGCTCTATTAATAATATTGGTGACGCAGATCGCAGAAAACCTCAGAAGACTGAACCAGCCGGTTTGGCTTTCATGGTAGACTGTATCGGCCAGATACAGCTATAGTCATGCTAAGGCTTTAACTTAGCATAGCAGGCATAGCATGATGGCCACAGAAAAGGCCATTGTTATAACCACAGGGCTTCAAGTGAAATTCAAGCATCTAACCCAAAGCCAGAAGGAACCAGCCAGTGAATGCACCTGCTGTCAGTACTTCTTGCAAATAGATTAAGGTTAAGAGGGAATATAAAGACATAGTGGGATAATTAAATCTACATTTGTCTGTTAGGAGGAACTGTAGGAAAACAAATGAAAGAATAAGAGCACTTACATACTGCAGTTATCTATTGTTGACAAACTATCATGGCCTCAAGGATGGCACTTCAAAATAGACTCTTGTCCTCAGTGAAGTTTATCATGTAAAAGATACTGTATACAAAGTTTATGAGGGCTTGGAAGTGGAGTTAAACATTCGGCTTATCGCTTCAATGCAATAGGCAAATTTGAGTCTGTCTAAGCCTGCACCCAGTACAAAATTCATTGCCTCGCACTTCTCATCTATCATGCATGCACCATCTGTCTGGGGGATTCATTCCATTTTCTTCTCTCCTCTCTCCTCATATGTATTGTTTCTCTCCTTCATCGTCTGCTTCCCTCACATTGGGATGCTATCTTTCTAAAATCAGGATTTTCCAAGTGATCAGATGACTGGGGAGTACACCATGTCAGATTAGCAGGCGTGCAATATATCCTGAAATGTGTGGGGGACTACAAAGTCTTGTCAAGTGCCAGAGAGGCACACACTATAATCTCTCAGTAAAAAAATTATTAAAATAAAAGTCTGCCACAAGACGCAGCAGCTGATTTGTTTTCTCCTGTTCTATATATAAAGAGAATAAGAAAGAGGGGTCAATCTTTACTACAGGTTTTGGCAAAATTAGGTTTGGCGGACTGGTTCGACGCAAGCAATGGACAATACTGTGTACTATAACTGCAGATATTATGGGAGTGATCACAAAGGATTAGTAATTAGACTAAAAAGGGAGTATCAAGGGAAGACAACAAACTGTACAAAGTCAAATGTTCTCTGAGTCTCATTTAGCTGCAGCTGTTATTAGACAAATCCTTCCTGTGGGAGGGGAGGACAGATCTAGTTTAGACTACTGCAGCATTGCATAATCTTTATTTTTCTTCTCCCAGCCAGAAATGCAGGCAAAATGCTTATGGGTGCGGGTTAGCTATTTCCTCACATTTTTCAAGTGACATGCCTTCGTCTTTCCTGGGAGTCGGTTCTTGTGATTGGGAGATTTATTTGACACCAGGAACTGATTCAGCTTTCAAAACGAGTGCGGGAGGAAATCTAGAAAGATCTTGATGATGAGAAGCATGTTCCCACAGCTCCAAAACACCATGTAGTGACTCTTCAAAGCTCAATGAGTGACCTACTTTTGTGCAGCGAATTATATTATGTCTCACACTTGCATCCTTTTTTGAAGTGGGTCAAGAAACATGAGACATCTGAAAATAACAGAGCAAAGTTTGGGCATTCATAAAGAGACGGCGTGGTATTCAACAATCTTTTCTGACTGATGATTAATACTTGTCTTGGCCTGTAAGGATCACTTGAACATGAATAACTTAGATAAACAGAAAGTTGTTGATACAAACGGAAAGATGTGGACAGAGAACTAACATAATGGAAGACCTTTAGTTCAAGGAAATAAGAGCTGAGTTCGGAACAATTTATAGCCTGTGAAATCTTGTATCTACTTTGAATTACTGGCACAATAACCATTAGCAATATGAGCACGTCAGACAAAGACATTGACAGATTACTTCTCGGATCATGAACATTCATGGGAGCAGAAAAACTGTCAACCCTCCAATCAATCTGTTACCAAACACTTTTCCAGACATGATTAATGGAGTCAGAGTCCTTGACAAGAACTAACCAGCTTGACTCTCTTAACCCTTTTCTACGAACATGAATACGGTTCCGCTCCAGTTCGTGAACCTAAATTCAATCCGTTTGGAGAAGATCAACCAAAAACACATGAATTTAGAGCACATGAAAATAGACATTGTCAATATTAGCAGATGTGTAGTACTCTGCCAATTGAACAGAGAAGACGAAGAAGGTGATGAAGAACACATGGGAGAAATTGTTGGAAAGACATTGCACTGGTGTACCGACAAATATACTGTCTGTAATCACAGTACCAACCCCCGATTGTTATCCATCAATTAACCATTTTGCTTGACTGTTGCTCAACATTGTTGATGACAAGGTTCTTATTCAGAAAGTGAACGGAAAGTCTTGGATGTGCCCACCTAATCTCAAAGTTAACAAGTTTCTCTTTGGTCCATACGCTGCCCTTCTATCAAGTTTCAAGAAAATGTCTTAAGTATCATCATCATCATCATCATCACAAACCACATGTCTGTATGTAGTTGTTTCATAGCTTATAAATGCACATAATAGGAATATTTTATAATCCAACATGAGACTTACAATATGTAATTTCTTAAGACAGGGTTTAATTCTTATGGTATAACTATATGTCAAATTAATTTGCTATGAAATTTGTTCATTATGTATATTACAGGGTTATGATACAGCAGCATTGATCATGAACCTTTCCCAAGAAGCAGAGCTGTTGACCCGAGACTTGGATTCTAGTCATTCTTCAAGTCTGATCCTTCACGCCTTACACTGCCTCATTAATGTAACTTTCCTAAATGACAGGACTGGTCCTCCTAAGACCTGAGACTTGACTGGGACTTGTTCCAAAAGGTCGATATCTAAATAGAATCTCACAGAGATCCTTTTCATGAGATTAGACTGCATGTGCACAAGCATTCTACATTCAAATTGTATCTGACAGCCACCATCAATCACAATGCTGGTGTATTTTCTTATTAGTGTCAGAGTGTTGTTTACAATTGCTACATGAAACGGCCATATGGAAATTGTGTGCATGTGCATGGTCCAGGTATTACTCATGTCGTGGAGATCTAAATCTGTTCACACAGTCACATTATGTGTATAAACTGTTTTCCTTATGGGGAAAAACGCAAGTCCATATAATGTAAATCATTAAATTCTAAGGTGAAGACATAGAGGTTAGGATTAGGTTTAGGTTAAAGGGATAGTTCACCAAAAAACTAAAATTCACTTGATATCTACTCAACTAAACTATGCCGATCGAGGGATGGGTGAAGTGTTTGAGTCCACAAAACACTTTTGGAGTTTAAGGGGTAAACAGCGTTGCAGCCAAATCCAGTCTTAACCGGTCTAAAAACATGATGTAAATGAAGCTGTTTCGGGTTGAATTTGAAAGTTGGGGCTTAGGGAGACTTGGATGACACCACACAAGCAGTATGGAGGCATTTTATGTTTTGTTTTTTTCACCAACCCCTCCATCGGCTTTTTTGGATGAACTATCCCTTTAAGGGTAACATAAGGTTTAGGGTTAGGCAAGTAGTAACTATGTTTAAGGTTAGAGTAAGTCTCCAGAAAATCTATGTAGGCCACTTTAATGTCATCTGTTTGTGTATGTGTGTGTTTTGCATAAATAGCTTTTCTGTCTCTCTGTAACACACTTTCCTTCAGCTGTGTATAGAAGCAATAGAATAACACTGGGCTACTGGGACCCAGTAAACACAGCGGAACAACTTTGCAGAAAAGGACTCAGGTTCTTTTTAAACTCCTTTACTGTCAACAGCCCCAACAGGACACAAGGAAGACAAGAGGTCTGGCGATACACTGGTGGCTCACCTGATAAAGCACATACCAGATACTATATATCAAGGTTGATCCTTATCAAAGCAGTCAAGGATTTAAATGAGCCTATTTTCCTCTATCTCTCTCATCAGATAATGGGGAAAAATTACATAAATAAAAAATAATAAAATAATACAGAGGAATGAGTGGAGTTTCAAAATTTAATGTGAAAAAGGGGGAAAGCTGCTTAACAACTTGTGCAAGTTTTCATTTCTGGAAAACAGCTTACACCTCCACCAACACAACGCCTGTGGCTGCTAAAGTCTCTGAGTTAACAAGGCATGAAGTCTCTGTTCTGGCTGATATTTTAATTCACACTCTGTTGGCCCTCCTCTAAATTTATTTCAGTCTTCTGAGACAGTCTAGTGGGTTGAAGAGTACAAGTAGTACTCACGCCAGCACTTTAAGAACTAAAACCAAACCGTTAATCAACACCTGTGAAAGTGCATATCAAGATTTGTATTAATAGGCAAAGCAATATTTCGGCTAAATCCCAGTCTTAATGATACCATGGGCTGAGGACAAGGATATCAGTCCAGTGTGTGTGTTTGTTTGTCTGTGCAACACAAGAGCATAACCATGAGCACACATCACCTGCAGCATTATACAAGCAGTCATGGCCATTTGGCAAGCAGGACTGTGGTCTCTGTCACCAGGAGGAATACACAACGCAGCCCCCCACCCCCTCCCCCATCACCCACACACTGAGTTCTGTCAGTGCAAATACAGCCGCCGACTCGCTCTGTCTGAGGCCCCACAAACACCACCGAGCCAAACCAACACTGTTCAGCGTATGCCTAGTAATTCTCAGTGGGATCCAGACAGTGGCAGAGGTCACACAATCTATAAGGGCAAAGTAAACAGCGCTTACTCTAAAATATTTAATGAGAATTGGAAAGAGCCTGGAGGCTGTTTGATAGAACTCAATTGACAGTGCTGCAATATTCTAATTGGTCTAGTATAGGGAAAAACACCATAACAACCTTTTCCTACAACGCAACAATCATCTCAAACCTCTCGAGAATTCTGCAAAACCCACAACTATGTTCACTCGAACTGATTTTCCTAATTTTAACTTTTAACAGTATCCGTGCATCGCAACAGCAAAAAAGAGAAAAGGATGTTTTGATGTCCTGAAACTGTAAGGTTTTATATGCAACTATAGGGAACGACTGACCTCATATAAACCTCACATTATCACATAAAGCCTATTAAAACCCACCTTTTCATTTTTTTAGATGATTTTATTTCCTTAAGGCAGAGACAGGCCAGGCATTTCTCTGTTTCCATTATTTGTGCTAAGCTAAGCTAATCTAGCCCCATGTTGGCATTAGCTTCATATTTATCACACAAATATGAGTGGTATTGATCTTCACATTCATCTCTTGGCAAGAAAAGAAATACATTTTTGCAAATGTCAGAGTCAAGTCAGATGCACCGCAGTCCGTCACCATCACCAGCTACATTAGGACACACAGGGACAGATTACTGTTTTTTCAGGCACAGGCTCTGTTTGTAGTGACTGCTGACATTTCTGTTGGAAAGTCAATCAAATGACAACAAAGACATGTGAAATGTTGAAAAATAACCACAGAGAGAGGCAACGTTAGGACAAAAAGATGTGTTTTTGTAAAAGACACAAAAAGGAGAGAAATTTGATGAAAAATGCACAGATACGATCTTCCACTGCTCAGGTGTATTGTGACTTACATGCAGAGGTGTAAAAAGTACTGAAATATTGTACTCAAGTAAAAGTACCTTTACTTCGATGAAATTTTACTTAAGTACAAGTAAAAGTACCCATCTAAAAATCTACTCAAGTAAAAGTAAAAAGTAGTTCATTTAAAATGTACTTTAAGTAAAAGTTACTTAGTTACTTCCAATAACTTGATGGGGGCGCTCCTATACAGTGCAAAAAAGGACAAGGGGTCATAAATCCAATCCAAAAACAGTACGTTTTAATTAAAGGAGAATCCTAAGAACGCGTTCATTGAACACGTTCATTTTTATGAGAACGTTGAACTGAACGCAACTTAATGACAAATAATGAATTTGAACGGTAAACAGGTTCATATTATCTGAGGTATAGCTCCTGAGGAGAGACGCTGTCTAAATCAAATGCTTGCACCATGTCATGTGATCGTTGTTGTGTTTGAAAAGAAATGCAGTCTTACAGGGCAAAATACCGTCTGAAAGTTGCAATTCCGTAGAAAATCGTTTAAAAAAAATATATATATATATATTTAATTTTCGGGGTGCCAGAAGTGAAGCTTGCATAGAGCGCCAAATGTGCTAGGTCCGGCCCTGTGTAGTGCAGTGATTCTCAAACTGTGTGGTGCGCCCGGTGCGCACCACCGATGGGGCGAGGAGGCATAACAGGTGGAGCGCGTGACCGGGAGGGAGAAATGCGAGGCGAAACTAATATTATAGCCGAACTGATGTTTTGACATCCGCATCTCTTTAACGGCGGAGCAGTAAACAAATCGCTCTTTCGCCGGAGCCAGGGATTGTCAACCCGCGGCTCTGCAGCCGCTCTGCGGTGGCTCCCTGTGCAGTGTTGTGCATGTCGCCCATAGTTTTTCGCGAACAGTGAACTTTACGATCAGTTTTCATATGATGAACGTGCACGTGAGGGAACGTCATCCACTCTATGCAGCATCTACCACGGCAGTGAGAATTGCCTTGCGCATTCAAGTGTTATTTTTTTTTACTCAGTAACGGATGTAATTCCAATGTAGCGAAGTACAATACTCCAGTCAAAATCTACTTAAGTAAAAGTAAAATTAAAATCAAAAACTACTCAAAAAGTTACAAAGTACACAAAAAAACTACTCAATTACAGTAACTTGAGTAAATGTAATTCGTTACTTTACACCTCTGCTTACATGTTAATACAACCATACCTCAACTTTCACAACAAACTCTCACATTTGATATTTGTAACACAGAATTAAACAGTACTTTCACTGACTGCATACATTTTCAGGAACATAAACAATAGCCTAAACAGTGTAACAGTTTGTTCGAAAGGCCACAAGGTAACACTTCCCCAACAACCGCAGCATGGTTCCCATAGCTCAGGGCTAATGTGACTAGTTCACCTTTCGTTGAGTTTAACACTCAACGACAGGTTTAATTACTTCACAACTCTTCACTTCACTCGTCCCCCAACACCAATGTACATGAAGCTAAACCACAGGTTCACATTGATACTTATCATGGCAGACTTTAACCTGAGGGGCGTAGTTCTATGAAAAATAAACAGGCACGATCTTCCTCTGCGCAGGTGTATACTGAGGAGAAATCGGCGTGTCCCCTACATAGCTCAGCTGGAACACTCTGGTTACAACTCATAGTGCTGTAAGTCTTAGGATGACTTTTTACACATAAAACACAAAATACTAATTAGCTGGAACTGACTCTGAACCCTTATAAAAGTTACATGTAATTCATGGTAATACTCAGATGTTAGAATGTGAATAATACAGACTACAAAGCCTCAAAATGTTGATATCAATCAATCAAATTTTTGACAAATCTTTGAATATGACTTTCTGATAATCAAAATGTTTGTATCCGTCACATGTTGACTGCAAAAAGAACACAAAGACATGCAAGTCACCCACACAGATGTGGAAGAGATCCATGATGAATGTTCTCTAAAATATAAGTGTACATCTGTTTTAATCTGTACAACTTCACGGCCTGAACCTTAGGGAATATGCAACAAGATGCAAATCCATGATTAAACAAAGAAAGACCAGGTCGCAGGTGTCACAAAAGGAAACCAGTAGAAACCTGGAAAAGGTTCTGTAGACTGATGAAACAAAAATCCATTCTGTCTGAATGATGAAAAGAAAATACTTGTTGGCTCATGACCCAAAGCAACCATCCCATTTGTCAAACATGTCGGTGTTTCTATTGTGGCTCGGGAAGGTATGGCTGCCAATGGAACTGACACAGCGGAAGACAGACCCTGTCAGGGGCTGCATCCTTAGAAGGCTGGATTTGAAGACCGATTGCATGAAAGTGGCCAACAAATTTGCTCGTCCATCGCCAGGAAGTGAAGGCTCCAAGGGATGGATCCTTCCTTGCCCAACCTATCCCAGGATTCATTTTGCTTTTGTGACCAACTGGCTTTCCAAGATGTAATGGCCCCGCAAAAGTGTTTAAGTACCATTCTTTAACTAAACATTGTTACAAACGTTTAGAAAAACCAAGGGGCAATACAACCGTCTTGTCGTGTTCAACTCTAAGCTCTGTTGCTAGGAAACATCAATAAGGGCGGGACAAGCTAATGACGCTGATGAAGGAAAGTCTCTGTAGACCAGAAGGATGCAGCCCCTGAATGAGACATAGCTCAATATACAAAGTGTCTGTGGGATAAGAACTTCGAACAGACATGGGCTCAAAGTATTTTTCCACAAGATATGAAATAAATGGCTTTGACTTTAATGTGTCTCTTTAATTACTTTTAAATTACTTTAACACCCTCTGTGTGTTGGAAGACTATATCACACACACAATCTTTATTGGTATGAAGCTAATCAAATTAGAGTGTGACTGTTAGTTTGACTTAAAAATAATTGAACTTTGTGTTATTTTAATTCAAACTGAAGAACAGAGCCTGAAGAACCAAACCTAACCCTAACCCAAACTTTGACTGTCCAAATATTTCTGGCCTCAACTGCAGCATGTCTCTGCATCCGTGGTCTGTGAGCATTTACATTGTCAAGTCTACCTTGAAATTGCAAGCAATCCCACAAAAGAGAGACGTTTCAATTAGAGCAGAGACAGGGTTTGAAAATGCAATATGTTTGGGGGGAATTGTTTTTTTTTCCATTCCCTACTGTGTGTTTTGGATGATTGACAGAATACAGAGAGCCGAGTGTTGCAGGGCTGATATGAAACTCAACTGGGACTGCTGAAAATAAGATTAAACAGAAACTTTGACCTAATCAAATAAAAAATAGATGGTTACTTTGAAGTTGTGCTTTGCTGACTTCGTTGTTAGACTGCAGTAGAATGAATGACAGCCGTGTGAAGACAAATCAGGAGCCCTGATCTGATAAGGTTGATCTTATCTGACTGGAAAAAATACGATGAGATGCTGTATATGGCCTCCTTGAGAAAATGTTACATTGCAGCTATATATTCCTGCAAACACTGCAACTAGAACCATTTCTATGGCTATATACTATCTTTAAAAATACACCTACACTGCATATCCATGAGAAGAAAGGCAGGAGAAAGTCTTGCCTTCCACCAGTCCACTACCAACATACATTAATATCACCTAGCCATCTCCCTTGTAAAAGAGAATACAACCGTGACATTCCCGAGAGGTAATGTGTGTATGTTTCTGAGGGAAACTTGTGATACAGCAAAGAAAGAGTGTAAGCAGGTGTGTGTGTGAGAATAGATGGGAGTGTAACGGGCAGCAGCAGGAGCCGAGATCCACTGATCATTTCAGGATGCATCTGGTGGAGAGGGTGGGTGGAGAGAGTGGAGGGGATAAGCGCGAGAAATTCTAATTTGCTCAGGGTGCGTGGCGAATATTTTGTGTTGATATGTTTACAAAAACATAGGCTGGTGGGAATATTTGCTACCGCTTCTCGCTGCACTCGCCAGCGTGCTGCAAATGTAAATGTGTCACAACAATATACAGCAAACATCTCTATGGGTTCAGCATTTTGTATCACCCACAAACTTGTGCAATATATTTAAAAAAAAACAGAAATGTCAAATTTTATGCATTTTCTAAATCAAATTGTGTTAATGTTATTGATGCTGGGAGTGGATGCTGGTCTGTCTCTTTGCTCCTTGTGGCTCACTCTGGCATGAGAGCTGATGCAACGCTGGTGTCTTGACGTTTGTGTCACACATCGTTGTCCCGCTGCATCATGAATGACTCCAAGAAGCGGAGCACTTTGGGACCAACACTGAGATTACCAGTGCGTTATGGTAGCTGTCATGAAGATGGGAGGCTGGGGGAGGTCGTGTTAGTCAAGCCTGGTTTAAGGATGCTTCATTTCACATCTGACATTGTCTTTTACAGAAACAAGTCACGACAGAAAAAACAAATAAGTGCAAGGTCAAACTCCCAGCTGTGAATGTAGCAAGGCTGCTGTTTTTTAGCTAGAATCAATAGTAATTAAATGTAATGAATGTTACGTTCATCAGGCTTCTGCATTTCAAGCAATACTTGATTATTTGGGAGATACAGAAGCTGCATATTTAGCCATGTCTTGGCAAACGTGTCCCTGTTGGGAACATACTGTGCAAACAGATGTTTGGAGCTGTGGCTATGCTGCTTATTAAGACATCCCCATCAAAATCTTGGCAACAATCATTTATGGGGTCGGCCATGTAACTAGATGAATATCCCCTTTATACTTTCTAAGAAATATAGGCCTCATAATAAACTTTATATAGCACATGCCATACAAAAAGATGTAAAATGTGCTTTGCAGAAAAAATTGAAACACATGACGAGACAAATGGAAGATTCTGGGTTTGTGTGCTGAGTTCCTCCCACAGTCCAAGGACATGCAGCTTAGTTTAATTAGAGACTCTAAGGCTGTGACCCAATTCGCCCCCTAACCCTACCACTCGGCCCTATCTCTTTGTGCTGCGCGTGGCCTTGAAAGGGTAGCTTTGTCACATCTCTTCAGTGATGTCGGGGTGGTGGCCTTCTAGCCCTAAAAAACACCCCTTCAACAGTAGTGTATTCAGGACCCCCCTAAATACAAAAGGGGTGGACGAAAATGTACGAAAGCAAAACATCAACATGGCGACCGATGCTCATAAAACTACCATTATAAACTATCATTTTTGGTCAGCTCTCTCGCGTCATTATTGAAAAGGTGGAAGAACTTCAGTCACCCATACTATATATAGACAAACAACTGAAATTGTATCATATAGTCCAATATATTAGCATTACATTACTAAAATTGTTGTTGTTTAGCTGTTCTGGTGTGTGGCTTAACAATGATGGAATTTAATAAACACACGGACTGGCTATCTAGTGATCAATAGATCAATCTGTCTTGTCTGTCCTGCAGTTGTCAGATGTGTCACCATTATAATGTTGGTTGATAACCTTTGTTAATATAATTATGTCAGTTTATGTTGTTTGTCACTGTGATAACATTGGTTGGCTACTGATGATATAAAGCTCGTTCTGCCAATTCCTAAGGGAAGATTTTCTAGCCTGGCCCCTAGTGGCTCCGTTTGGAGGGGGACACTCCCAGTGAGGATACTTCATATCTAGGAGTAGGGCATAGAGAAAGGAACTGGGACAGGGCATTACATTGCCCAAAGGGGTGAATGTTAATATTTGTTTGTCGCTAGTGACTTGTCCAGGATGTTCCCCTCCGTGCTCGCCAGATGGGGAATGGCTCCAGCACCCCCGCGAGCCACAAAAGATAAGCAGTATAGATGATGGATGGACATTTCGCCGGCGTCTAGACATTGGTTGTGATAAGATATCTAATTAGATTAGATCGAGTGGTGGAGATGGCTCCAGTGATATGACACTGAAATGAGAAGTTGGCAGCAGTGGAGAGAGGAACAGATTTAGAGTCTTAATGCAAGGACTTGACTGGCTCGCATAGGCTGTATGGCAAAGTACAATTGGCTGAAGTGAGCACCATTTGTCAACAGATAAAGTGAAATCTGGGAAAGAAGAAAATGTCATGACGAAAAGTCATTACAGTGAAATATTAGTGCTTGCACCTTATCTCTCACTATAACCATGTGGATATCTTATCTCTCCGGATCTGTGTGTAGAAACATAGAGTTGAGCTTTTAGTTGTCTTATGCTTGAAGATATGTTTAATCCTCTTCTAGATTAAAATTTAATTCAGGGTAGAGTTGTTTCTGAAACAGGTTTTATCTTATTTGTTGAAATAAAAAAAAATAGGAATACAGCCGATGACTGTAGCCCTAGCTGGTCTGTTATAAACACTACTGAATGATATGATTGGCTGGCATACCTGTCAGTCATTACCTAATCGGCGAGCAAGTCACCCAAAACTTTCATGCGTTTTGGGGATGTAGCTTTGACAAGAGGGCCAATGGTAGAGGATGTTCTTTGTTGCTTAGTTTTTTTAAATATAGGCTGATCTTGACAGCTTTTATAGGATTACCCATCTGAGCTCTACGATGTGATTGTGATGTTAAACTGCACATGTTCTGATATCAGGAGCTGCCACAATAACTCAGCCATATGTGCTGTACAGCTTGCAGAATTTCAAGGCTTTTACATTCATGATGTTAACACTAGATGACAGGAACATCATGTTACTGCGACATATAAAGTGGTAACTGGTTTGTAATGTTAATAAAATTAGTCCACGTCACAAAACCAAGGACAAGGACAAAATACTGTACCCGTTCAAAAACTGAACCCGAGATGCATTCCAATTATCTGCGTCTTCTCAGCATCCACCCCCTGTCAGTGGTTGAATTGGAGAACATCTGTGATGGCACCCAGAACAACATTAAAAAAGAAGAACACAATGTAAGTTTAATAGGCTATAGCCAGCAGTGTTTTCAGTGTTGATGTCTTTGCATCTGCTGTAAACAGTAGTCAAGCTGTCTGTTCACAAAAGGTGTCTGCGGTATCCTTACACAACATCATACACATCAAGCTGGGATCTAAGCCCTTAGGATCCTGGGGATTTCAGCTTCAGTGCAAGTTTCACAGTCGAAAGAGGATCTGAACAATTTCCTGAAAAGGAAAAAGCTGAATCAGTCTAAACTGGCGATGTTGCTCTACTTTTTTTCAGGGTCACTTTTGTAATATTCTGTCACAACGTCATCTTCACCACAATATGAGATGCAGCCAACTTTTGAATCTGTCTTTTTAATCTGTGTGAAATGTTATATTGCTGTCAAGCCTGACAGACTGAGAAAAAACTGTTGTAACTCCGATGCCAGGAAACACTGAATGAAGTATTAGCAGAGTTGACAGCCTGACCTTCAGAAATAGAAACTGGTGCGGGTCACTGGATGAAATGGCAGCCAGCACTTGGGTAGCAAGGTCAGTGTGTCGGAGGAGGCGGGAGGATAAGAGGGAGTAGTCTTTATATAGGAGCATGCATGGTTCAGAACACTTGTACCCTGTAGGCTTCTACAAAAGAATAAATTGAGCAAAGACTTATGTAGTCTGTGGATGTGAGAGAGAGACAGTATGAGAGAGTGAGGGTGAGAAAGATGGGGATAGCTGCAGTAGGTAGATCTTGAAGTCTTGGCTCACAAGGGAGATGTTTTCAGCCGCGTAAAAGCCCATCTGTTCCCTTACATAAAGTGTTTCTCTCAAGTTGGATTGTGAAGTGAGAAAGAAATGCCCTAATCCGCACTATTCAGCCTGGTGAAAGAAAAGCCATGTGAACCGGAATAATAGCAGGGACCATCCTAAAGGGCATGTGATAACAGAGAGGTATTACGCCTCTCTCCATCTCCTCCATACTCCGCTGTTCTTTTATATCCCTTGCTGTCTTCCTTATAGGCCTTAGTATTTACTGTAAACACTAGGTGACACAGTCAGACCTTGTGTAAAGCTATGGATTTCTGAATCCATAGCTTAGTTGAAGTCGTGTGCATTGAGGGGCCTGCACTGATCAGGTGTGTTTATCTGCTCTGAAGCAACTGCTGCAAAAGTTGGCCTCTGCAGCTTACTAACACACCAAACTCAGCAGTAACCAGACCAAGCTTAATCATCAGCGCCAGAATCATTTCATAGTTCATAGCTTTGGATAAATAACAAAAACAAGTATCACATCTACTGTTGTAATTTACCACTGGGAACAAACCAGTCTCAGATTAGAGTTCAGTGATGTATACGGATTTGGCAATTGGATGGGCTGGCATGGTGGGCAGGTTTATTTAAAACTTATAATTAGCAATACACTGTGGAAAACATTCACAGACAGTTTCTCATTATAACCTAGTGCTGTCACCTCATCCTTGTTTTGGCTGGTAATAATAATAGACTGTCAACCATCAGCAATGGGCAATGGCATCATGGGTCGACACAATCCAATCTTAGATGTTGCTATAGCAGTGTGTTAGCAGCTCCAACCTGCTCCAATGGGGTTGGGAGGGTGTTCAGGCAACTGAGCTACACTTGATTTTTTCAAATGAAAATTACACGTATCATGAGCCAGTCATGATGCAGACCGTTATTGTAGCTCATTGGCTATCGTCTGCTGACGAATTTGGCTCGAGGGGCAACAGCAAATATTTTGAAGCTACAGGGGAAAACAGCAGATATGTGGATCATGACTCTGTCTTCCAATCACTGTACACAGTTTACCATCTACACAGGTTTAACATTTTCTCCGCCCTTTTCGTGGATGTTTTAGGTCCAGAGGACATTTCACCTTATCTCTAATAGTTAAAGATATGTGTATCTGAATGCAAGTAGTTAAAAAGCTGATAGCAGATGCATGTCGGTCACTGCGTTCACACAGAATGTTTAACACCGGGCAAGGAAAGCTTGCTCAACTAGAAAAGGAAACTAGAAGCCTTCCAATGACAAATCTAGTCCCTTGTCTACAGTTTCTGCATATTCACATGTTTATAGTGTTCAGATACTGACATTTTCCTGAGTTGACTCAAGTATTTTAGTTTAAGTGACAGTAACAGATTAACGCATTCATCAGACACCAAAACACTGGACAAGCATCGGAAATACACACAGCCGGGATTTTACAACTCACAGCAAGAAATAATGAGAAATTTTCCATTCACATTTCGGTGGGTAAGCATGCATAGGCCAATTTGATTGGCCAATGCAGTGATTTGCTGGAAGATGTAATGTAATAATTTGAGCCAACAAATGCATGTCTTAATGTAATCAAATGTTTTTTTTATTGTACACTACACACATTCTGTCCAAAAAAGATTTGACAGGCATTCTGAAACAATACAACATCTGCATAACAGGAATGTTTTCCATCAAATGTTGCTTTTCTTATCATAAAAGAGGAGAAAAGAGACAGAGTTAAGGGTGAGGGGGCGGAGGGAGGGGGGGGAGCTGCTCCTTCAGAAATGGCTTTCATAACGTGACTGTGATGTGAACTTTGTCATGAGCGTTGCACGACAACAGCTCTGTCGCAAATCTATGTAGAGTAAAATTACTAGCTTGAGCCGCTTGATGGTCAGTTGCCTACTGTCACTTGTTGATGTGTTTCTAAGGAGTAAAACCTGTTTTTAAAGAAATCGCAGAAAGGAAATAGAAGAAAATTGGATAAGATGTAAAAAAAAAGGCAGGGGAGGGGGTGCTGGGTGCTGGGGCTGGTTACCATGGTACCTGACCTTGGTGATGTGGCAGAAATATTGAATATCACTGAGGGTCCTTATGCTTTTGATCCATGTCTTCCAGACGCAGGCTGCTCCTCCTCAGCACCCCGGCAGGGGATGTGCACCGGGGTGGAGAAGCACACAAGCCATCCGTGAAGCAACACACACACACGCGTTCTCAGACTCATTCAGGACTTTATATATAACAGCATGATTGAAATATGTGTTTTCATTTGCAGGTGAACCATTCTGTGACTGACAAGTTCCTCCTGAAATATTCATGAAAATAGATTATTTTTATCTCTTTGAAAGAAAAGAGTCAGATTTTGAGTTCATAATGTCAAGTTGGAAATGCATGGAATTTGAAAATGTCATATCCATGACACAGAGAGCAGAAATCTTTTCGCTGTAATTGCTAATAATTAATTCTACAATACAAAAGACCAAGGATTTGGTTTGACATCTCCATCTACAGCCCTTGGGAAGCCAACATAATATGGATGAATATTTAAAGGTGATATGAAAAAATCTGCTTTTCCAGGCCATGTTGAATATGGTCAACCTAAAGATACAGAAACAATTACGAAATCCTAAAAGTGACACCTGCAGCATCATGTGGCACTACTGTCGTCGTGGTTCATATTTTCACACTTTTATAAACACACATCAGCCAAGTGAAAATTGTAGCAGATGCTGCAGATATTGCTAAAGTCTGCACTTAATAGTCAGACAGTGCTACACAAATAATTGGTCCAAAACTGGCAAACAATACCAGTAGCTAAAGTCGAAGTACAAAAAAGTAGACTAAAATTTATAAAGGTAATAGTAAAAGTAGCATATTAACTTTTCTACTTCAGTAAAATGAGTAAATACCTGCTTTTACATATACTTAAAGTTTTAATAGTGTATTTACTTCATATATTTGCTAATATATGTAGGGAGGGTCGTACTTAAAAGTAAGAAATAATATATAGTAATGAAGTGAATGTACTTTGTTACATCACTCCACTCAACAGTATCAGGTAGGAGGTATGCAAAACTTCACAAACCAAAAAAAACAAGACTAAGTCAAACTTATATCACACTTACCTCATTGATGAGTCTGATGTAAGATGGTAGTGATGATGATGAGCATTGTAGTGGATTATAGCCAAGAGTTTAACTTGTATGTTCAAACAAACAAATGCCACAATTAGTTTCCCTGCCCATTATATACAGGGTTGCCTGACATAACTACAGGTGCTGGTGAGTGATTTGCAACCAGGTGTCAAAGATCAAGGAGCGAGAGGAACCTGAGTACAGGAAGTGAAATGACTCGACAGGTCAGTATTTCAAAATAAAAACAGGAAAAAGAGAGAATTTAATAACAATTCTCAATATTGGGATACAACTAAAACAAAGACCATATCAGTTGACATATGACAACAGAAATAACATCAAACCAAATTTGATGAATCCATCTGCAGTAAAGACAGAGTAAAGCTAGTCAGTCATACTGCTATGAAGGTTTATGGCATCTAGAAAGGGACAAACAAAACCAGGACAGCTATAATGAAGAGACAGATGCAAATAAACACTTCAGCTGTGAGCATGTTACAGTCAATCACCGAACTGTCAATATGTAGGTTATGAAAGTAATGTCTAAAGGACCTGGTGTAAACATAAAGGACCTGGTGTAGACATAACTTTCATTGTCTTGGTTGTGCATCTGTGATGAACTATAAGGGCCGTTTCACTTGATCTCATATTTGAGTTAGAGTACATCCCTGTGTAATGCTCTGCTTCTCATGTGGCTGCTTTTTATAGTCTCACCTATGAACTGAGCATAACCGAATCCAAAAAGACTTCTACTTTTCACTAATGACAACTGATATTAACAGATAAGGGTCTTTATACCGCTTGTTACTCCATCATCACAATGAATTTCAAAGATTTCAATAACCAAACCCAGTCACTGGACCATGTATGTTACCATCAGGAAGGCCATGGTCTGTAAAAAGGCACCAGTCTGGAGAAATAGTAATTTGGGATGAGAGGCAGTTTTTCCATGAGCAGTAAATGCACACGCTACGGAATATTTATCCAGAAAGTCCATGAGCATTAAATTATAATCCCACAGTTGATGTTACTCAAGGTGCAGTTATGCCAGTGAATATGAGATGCGGTTATATTCGGGTCAGGCTGTGCTGCGGCATTGTCAGGCGCTGCAAGATGGGAGGAAAAAGTGCAACCAGCATGTCTTTTAAGTGGTTTATTGATGCCCATCAGCAGGGAACCAAAGTGTGGCTAATCACAACTGACACTCTGTCTCCACGCTGAGGGAATGGCTTTGAGAAGGTGGTGATGGAACCTCTTTCCAAAATCAATCAGCCCGGCTTATCCTTCCAGGTATCATGATGGAAACAAGACTCAGTGTCTCTGGGCTCGCTGCACTGAAGATCACAGTAAATCAGAAAAGCTGTTAGATGATAAGTGTTGGATTTATGAAAAATGGGAAGGCAGCACTGCTATTCTTAGGTTGTCACCAGTAGAGGGGCAACAGTTTAAAGTTGAAACGGTTTATTGTGTTGCCATCGATTCCACTGGCTCTAAAATATTGACTGCATCCATCCACTCATAGCACTTTTACAGTACATTTCCAAACTTAAACTCTTCCTCTCGAAGTGCAATTAGGATTTTCAGAAATGCCAAATATCAAATGTCTAATGACATTATAATGTCAATGTGGTTGGATGAGTGTCATGCCCTTTGTTTTGGTATCAGCCATTCATCCCTGCTGTATCTGACTGATAAGTGGTTCCAGGAAGAGAGACAGCATCTCATCTATACTTGCATCACTGCAGTGGCTTCCAGGTAGGTATGGGATTGAGTTTAAAAGCACGAAATGGTCTCGCCCCTTAATACATTCACTTTCT
Source organism: Pseudopleuronectes americanus (assembly GCA_038501795.1). Taxonomy (NCBI): domain Eukaryota; kingdom Metazoa; phylum Chordata; class Actinopteri; order Pleuronectiformes; family Pleuronectidae; genus Pseudopleuronectes; species Pseudopleuronectes americanus. The sequence goes on along the minus strand of CM076729.1, from coordinate 4,855,380 downwards.
GAGCTACTCTACCAAATTTACACCTGATCTCTCAGATTCCCTTAATCAGTTGCTCCTGGCTGTTCCTCAGTTGAGGCTAAGGGGTAAGAGTGTTCTCCTGAAATTTTCACATTATTCTATTTTAAAAAATGTCTTTCTTGTATTTTGTATTGTGTCTTCATTTCTTGTGCAGCACTTTTCCGTTGCGGTTGCTTTCAAATGTGCTATATAAATAATATGACTTGACTTGACTTTGATGGCAATCCCTCAAATAGCTATCCAATGTAGATTCATCACTCTGGACCAATCTAAACTGAATGAATAACCGACGAAAACTGCACTCCAGAGTCAGATCTTTGCTCTGGCTGAAACTACATGTGGTGAATAAACAGCATACTTCATCTTCCCTGGAGTAGACTGTACAACTTATCAATCACTTCTCAATGGCTCCTCAATCTCTGCCGGATACATTAGGGCTTTTTAATCACTCTGTTGAGCAACTGTGGTCAAATTAAACACTAAAACTGTCTAGTGATGATATAAGTGTGTGAGCAAAGACCTTGCCAGAGTTTTTATGTTTGCATGAGTAAAGGATAATTACACCATAAAGCATAAGTTAAGCGACCAGCTCAGTACAACGCCTTAGTTTCTTGTGCAGAGTTTATGAAATGTAAAACACAGTAATCAAATAGGCTCTAACATATTTTAAAACTGAGATAGAAGCATTCATGTCCATGGCCTTGTTTTGTAATGCTCAGAGCGCCTATAGAGAACATGCATTCAGTTTATAAATCTCCATGAACGCATGATTTACAGCGTAGATGTAAAATATATGCAGCAATACAGCTTGAGTGTTTACTCCGGTGCTTTGGTTCGACTTGATATAAATGACTAATCTCTGTGGAGTGCAACCAAATCAGCAAATACATGATGTGAAGGATTGGGCATCGTGTCAGTTGTTGCTAAGCATGCATCCGGGGTGCCATCAAATCCAATCCCCACATCGGTTATGTTTAAGCAAATCAGTGACACCCGTCATCTCCAATGAGAGCGTGATCCGTGAATCAATACCCTAATTAGGCGTTCGAACACATGCTCGCGTAGATAAGAAACTGTGCATCTGACGGTCCAGCTCTGACATGCCAGATTATCTTTCAATTGTGAAACTGTTTTAAACCAGCAGATCAGGAAACCAAGTCGTCCTCAACGTGTGCATGAGTGTCGTGCACAAAGTAGGACACTCGATGAGTACGGTGCAGATGAACCGCTGGGTACACATTTGGAGCAGATGAGACATTAACCCACTCACTGTTACAAAATCGGATTACACAAATCTTGAGGGAATCAAATGTCCAGGCGAAGAACCTGGAAATGATTTATTGCTCAAAATGACTCAGCGTCATGAAGGAAGGGGGGTGTTCTGCGCCAGAAGTGCTATGAGGTGTAACAAATGCATGCAAATGCTCTACAGCATGATTCACAACACTAATTACCCCTATCTAATAGAAAACCTCATTCCTTAAAGGAAATTAATATTTATATATACTAAAGTATGAATGAAACCAGTCAGGATGAGAACATTATAGTCTGCCACATTTTTGTTTGGACAGTCAGTTGATTTAACATTTATAAATCGTTAATTGCGTGAAAAAGGATTTTAAAATGGACTACTGGGATGGGTTTAAAATTTTGCCTGGAGCCTATTTACCAATCAATGACTGTTCTTGGTGTATGTCTCTCCACGTGAGCTTTCTCAGCAAATACACATGGAGTTCTGGATGCTTTCATTTAGATCACTAATGCCAACATCTGCTTAGAAGTCCTTCACTGATTGACTCGTGTCTTAAACGTTTCATACCAGTGTTGTGTTCTTGCTCAATATGTTTACTAGTATTAACCTGCAGCTGAAGATGATGGAGGCTCCTGTGTCAGCTGCTGGTTCTGAGTGCCTGGTTAAACAGTCAGTGGAGAGGCCATGCTCCTCCTCCTGCTCCCTTCCTTGGTTGCAGTGCTGCTTGCCTCTGGGCTCAGGTGTCTTGTTAAGGGTTTGGAGGCAGTGCTTTGAGTCTAACTTCAGCAGGTCCCATCAGGCAGCAGGTCCGGTCCAGGTGGAGCTGTGTCCCGGCCGTGGACTTTAAGGCAAGAGTCATCTGTCACTTCCTGAATCTAGGCTGAAAAGTAAAGGGGAGAGAGCATTTGACATCAGGGTCCCAAGGGTCAGAAATGAATTGCCTGAGGAAATATCGACTGTCTGAGACTGAAAACATTCTTTTCTCAGAAGGCACATTCCTGAATATACTTGGGAGCCAGGCTATTATTGGTATTTCATCTCCTTTATCATTATAAATTTGTATTATCTTTTCAGTATAGTTAAGTATAATGGGAATTGCATGTATGTGGAGAGAAGAATTCGAGCTGATGCGATCACTGTTTGGCTGCTGCCATTCTGTGGAATTCACATGTGCAACATGTTGAATTATTGATATCAATTTGAAAATGGATGAATAATTGATTTGATCCTGCCGATTTAACGTCTTAAGGATACACTGGTGTTTTGGGGATTATGTCTAGGAAAGCTATTCCGTCAGAGACGTCTGCTCAACCAATTGACTTTGATGCATTATGGATGAGAGGTGCAATGTGCATGTGCCTAGCTTGTCGTAAACAAATTCTTGTATAGTTTTTTTGATATATAAATGCTTGTTATCAAAAACCCACAACTCTAAATTGAGTAATGAAGGTGAAATCAGGTCTATCATAACTTCAATGCATAATAGCTTTTCACTAAACTTTATGTTAGGCAGCTAGTATGGAACCAACTAGCTGCTGTAAATATAATTTTTTATTTTTGAGGATTAGCCTCATGTAACTTTAAAGCCCTTGAATCAAGACAATAAAAGCTAATAAATCAGTTCTGACTCATCTTGATCATTAGAAATCATGTTAACAATGATCCTCCCGGCATGAGTGTGACTTCAGGGCTTTTGTTAAATGCAATTTCACTACTGGTGGTGCAGCGTTTATCTTTGTTCTCCACCTTGATGTGCCTCGGTGCTGGCAACATGACTGCGTCATGTGGTTGTATCCTCATTAGACGTGGCCTGTGTCTGTGCACACGGGCTAAGATAACTCACACACACATCAGAGGCCATCGCTTAATGGCAATTTAATTTCCTTTCTACTTCTTATAAGAGACTGTGACTTAAACATGCAGCATTTCAGCAAAATAATATTTAATATTCATGTAATCCTATAGTTAAATCTTTCTTTGTCAATATGAGCCATTTTTGCAACTCCAATGATAGTGAATTAAATTACATATTCTGTACACGGTGGTTGTATTTCCTGGGATATTACGCTAACTGTCATCAGCTCATTTATCTCAACATTACTACAGTGAATGAGGATTCACTTTGACAGCACATAATTATACTTTGGTTTTATGTCTGCAGTCATTAATTTAACTTTCCTGGGATTACAGCAATGTATCAATTAGAATTATGTTGAGTATTATAACACATCAGTAAAGATTTTTGTAAGCTATAGAGCAGGACAGGTGCATTGTTGTAATGCACTGGCTGAACAAACACATTTAGCATCTTAAGAGCCTATTCATCCTCATGCAGCACCATCTGTGTCGGCCAGATTGCCTGGCTACTGGATCTGTGAAGTCAGCCACAGCCTCATTTGCTACGAATTGATTATATCACTGACAGAAAACAAACAACTTACTCATGGCTTTAGTTTAGGTAAGTCACTGTAGGTATGACACAAAGAGATTATTTTACACTCACCTTATACATTCATTTGTATGAGTACCTCTGGACCAAATCAAACCAGGCCCAGTGGAGATTTTTCTCTCTATTACTTATCTTATCTTGTATTCACATCCATATTTCAAAGTACTGCATGATATGACAGAAATTATAAACAACAAATAAAAGCAGGCACTCAAACCATTAAATAGGTCAAGTGACAGAGAAAGAAATCTCTTCCAGGAAATAAATAAATATATTTCACATTTTAAAGCCTTCCAAAGGGTGAATATTCTCTTTATGTGTATTTTTAGACAGATCCCAAATTGAACTGCTTAACAAATGTGCTCGAGGGCCACTGAAGAGCAATCTATGCTGCTTTGAAATACTGGCAGGTATCCTATCAATTAAACCTCAAACTAGGTACCACGCGACTCCATTATGCGGAGAGAGCCTCTGCAGTTTGCTTTGCCTGACAACTTTGTCCCCTGTCACATCAGCAGAGACGTAGTAAATTATATTTGCACACTGACTGAACCGATTTCTAATGATGCACTTTGAAGTCAAGAAGTGCCGGGACCACAAGCATGGAGAGGTGCATTTTGTATGTGTCTGTGAAAAAAGAAAAAGAGAGAGAGAGAGAGAGAGAATTTGCTGTATTACTCTTCATGTGTGTTGTTTGTACATAAGTTTGCTTGACGCTTTACTTCACTGTTGTTATTTTCTAATACCTTCCATGCCAGGTCTATTAAACAATCAACACAATCTTCAGATCGAAGTTCACAACTTAATTCGACACGCTATAAAACACTGTTATTTTTTATTAATATATATAAATAGGGTGACTAGTGAATAGTGTAAACCGTTTTGTCCCTCGCAGCTACCGTAGCTCAAGCCCGGTCTCCGGTTGCCTAGTAACGCTTCCTAACTGTAAACGCTGATGGTGGAATAGTTAAGTAGAACATTTTTGTCGTTACCTTCTCAGCTTATTACTACATTCAACACACAAAACATATCAACACACCGTCTAACGAATCAACCGTATAATTGTTCTGCTTGTTTGACGTTGTGTCGACTTGTTGTTTCACACAAATGTACAGTTTGAATGGAGGTAGCGCTAGCATCAGCTAACCTGCCTGCTAACGTTAGCGGACGGACACAGATACAAGCCGAGGCGAGGCGGACTTAACCGTTAGGCAAAGGACGGCCCTATTAAAAAAAGAATAGCTTTCTGGTTAGGATATTACTTATACGCTTCAGCTCCCACTAATAGGGACTGTTCCATGAGCGCGTCCGCGGAAGTGATTTGGGTTGTAATCAGACTGGCGAGCAAGTGTTGAGCCAGTTCACACTTTAAAATAGCGAGTTCAGGTAATGCATATGAAAAGGAACTAGTTCACTCACACACGCGCACTGACACACGCACACACTTTCACTCGCTTCTGGTATTTCACATGATGGCCTAAACATGATGATTACGAAAATGTAAGTGCGTTTTTAAGAGAAAGACATTAAAATAAAAACATTCAAGGGAGAGAGTAAACCTTTTTAAAAGTATATTTTGTTATTATTTCTGTAACACCATAATTTACCTCCTATTGTCTTGTGTGTTCTCTTCTCACTTCATAAAAACATCTTCAAATCAATCCGATATCCTGCTGAAACCCAAAGTATTAAATGAGAGATCTTCCATGTATGGACAATACGATACATTCTTATTGTACAGAGATCATATTGTTTATGAAAATAACAATTTACTGCGAGTGCATTTGTTAAACTTTTGATATGTTTTGTTTGAAAATGTGTAGAACAACAGATGCAGAGTTTGAACAGTATCTCACCAAGGCAAAGGAGCAGCAAGGTTCATTGTGCTGTGATTCAGGTGTAGATACAGATGTAGCATCTGTGTTTCATGTTAACAGACTCTGGAGCTCTGCAGTCAGTCTACCGTCTTATCAGGGACGTGACAGCATCTGGAACCAGCGGACGGACTCCATGCATCACCCTGGAGTTGTACGTGGTTTCTGCGGAGGTTTCTCTTCAGGTGAGACTTTCAGATAGCGGTGTCTCACTGTGATGTTCCTCAGATTCAGCAGGGCCGTATCCAGGATCTTATAGTTCTGAACCAGCGCAGTAATGTGTTTGGCTGAGGACAATGTTGTAGATATATTTTAAGAGACAGTGGTTTCCTTGAATTTATTTTGAACTCTTAACTGCATCTTAACCAGTATATATTCCCGAAATCCAAACACATACAAACACATATTTATTTGCTCAAACATACTTTTGGCAAATAATAAACTGTACAATCAACCTGGATATCATGTCCCTGACAGTTTTTACACTGATCCAGGATCTTGGCTGGCATAGAGTGGTCTAGGGGGGTCAGGAAGAGAGGTAATGATTCATAACCCTATCCTCCAGTCGGTCAAGAAAATGAAAGGTGATCGCAGCTCCCATGAATAACCCCTGTCCTTAAACACGTTGGTTTTATCAAATCAATCATATAATCAAAGATAATCATCTGAAAACCTATATTGTATAATGAAATTAATATAACTTCTTAACATTTAGCATATCAATGTTACGTCCCAGTAAATAAAGATAAGATGCCCACTGTCTTAATGGCACAATGTCGGGAGTTATGTTTAGTTCAGCTCAGCTTAGATTTGTCCACATACCTATACAAATTACATAAATGAGTTATAAAAGTATGTGGTAGAAACAGTAATGACTATCACACACCCGAAAAAAAATTAAAAAGCAAAGCAAAAAACTTTCATTACGATACAATACAATAGAAACTTGAAAGCTAAAACCTTCTGTGTTACTAATATGCTATGAATGTGCCTACAACCTTTCCCTCCAAGCTCTGTGAGGAGTGTTTTCATGTTGTGAGGATTTCACACCTGCTGAGAACTCACACAAGACATGATGCTTCAAGCGGCCTGCTAGAATAAAAGATGATTTGCATCTGACTGTGAAAACTGTGAAAACATGCTTGTCTCAGTAAATGCCTGCTGCTGAGATGACGTGCAGGCATCCTCTTCCTAGGAGGTTGCTCAATTATGATTGACATTACTGTCATGTAGAGACAATTTATCCGGATTGTCAAAATGAAACTACTTTATTACAGGTTTTTATTGACAATACAGGTACTGTTGTAGAACATCATAGAAATGAAACCTCTGCAGAACCCGTCTATGGGGAGAGCTTTATAACAGATGTCAATATGTCACTGTTTTCCTACAGTTACTTTATTATGCTATGTCTTAACTACTCTCCCAGTAGGGAATAGTAATGAATATTCACTAATGAAGACTGAACTGTCTTAGGGCAAGGGAAACATATTTTAACTAAGGCTGCAAAGCAGCAATGCGTGGGCAGAGCATTTGCGAAATCAGGAGCTGATGTAGCCATGGGGGAGGGCGGACAGGGAACGGGTGAAACGGCTCTGTGTTGTGTGCGTTTTGTGCACCATAAGAAGGATAAACACATCACATCCTGCGTCCGTCACGCAGCACTAGACCACGTCCACTAATCAAGCATTACGGTCCACACCATCAAGTATATATACCAGATGGTAAAATTTCATGTAAATCGAAATTAAATTTGATTGTACTACCTACATGCCATAGTTAACAGTAGGAAAGAAGTGTAACCTCAAGGTAATGTCTGTACTTGTTCTGAGAATTTTTTAACTAAAGTGTCTTTACACCTATATTTTATGCAGTGGTCGATTTTCAGGTTTTTGTTGAATTTCTAATTCTGTTTTCTTTATTTAATTATTTTTTCCCTTCAACCAATCTCATATAATGTATGGAATTTGTATGAATACATTTCTAGATGGCCTCAATTTCCTTATCAAAAAAGATTTTTGACAATGAGCACATGAGTTTTTGTGTAATCCTGCTAAGTAACAGATAAAGAAACAGTTTTAAATCATAACCTCCTCGTAGTTAAAGTAGTTGTCTGTGAATGTGTATATATTTTTTGTACATAGGATGGAAGGGGATGCATCATTAATTTAGTTTTTACAACCTGATGTGATAAATGTATGTATTTTTAAATATGTTTTAATCACAATACCTTGCAGTTTTATACCAGTCCAGTATAATAGTCCAGTATTGTTTTCCGTTATGATAAATGATGTGTTCTCTCAAGTTCAGGATGATATTGGGCGGTCCCTCTTTGCTGGTGATGGCGCATTGAGGAAAAGGGGAAATAATATTCATCATATTATAAGAGAAAATACAAGAGGCAATTCATGTGGTACAAAATGGTTATATTCATTGACCTAAGTTCTCAGAGTAAAAAACTAAGTCTTCACTAGAAGGAGATACACTGCTAGGTATGTATCGACAGCGGCCGCTGTTTCTGCATTTTGCCACGCCCATTTCCAATTACATTCGCACTGTCAGTTCTCTCGCCCTGATAATGGAACACAGGGATTCTCCCTACTTTGATTTTTTTCTTTCTTCTTTGTATCATAAGGCAAGTATCCTAGTGAAAATACAGATTGCCTTGAAGTCTCCGGCTTATAGTGAATACCGAATTATCGCTCATCCTCAGCAGAGCAACATCTCATTCTCCAGTATTCTTTAGGAGCACGAATTATCCTGTTGCTTAAAGATATTTCCACTAGACAACTCCACCATCCTAACACGCAGATCCAAAGTTCAGAATTCTTTTTTCACAGCACAGTGAAAATCTTGCATTTTACTGAAAAAAATTCTGTGACAGGATTATTTCCCATGGCAGCACTGCAATTCTGTGAATGAAAACGTCTGTGCGAATTTATCTGACTGCGAGTAGGAGACATTATATAACGGAGCACTGACATACTCCGGGACAGCAGCCTGCATTTAATTCAGTTTTTAATGCATCCTATAAACATGCATCTTCCATCCTTAAATAGTTGTAATGATGCATCAAACATAGAGATGCTGCTGACACGATACAAGGTTGAAATATTAATATGGTTTGGTCTCTGTGTGTCCCTTTCTCTGTGTTTTCAGCTGTTTTTTTTTGTAGATAAGCGCAGCGTGTCTAAAGATGTACTTTGAAGAGAATCCGCCAGCTAATCAGTCTTTGTGTCGAGCTTCCCTCTGCCAGGGCCAGCTGAAGTCTCCTCCGGCCACTGGGAGCATGGTGAGCACAGTGAATTGGACACATCCCTTCAAGGGGTTTGAGAGTCTGTGTGGGTCTGTGACAATGAGGTGTACACATATACACAATTGTAGAGATACATTGTACTTATACGAACTAGAAATGATGCAGACATCCTTTAGGGCATGTTTGCCTTTGTTTTTTACACAATTGTTGTACTTGCAAGTTTTTCTGATATTTATGTGTGTATAATGTGACACTGCTCCCTCCCCCTCTCTGCATTTCTTTCTATTTTAGGAGGACTTTGAGCAGGCTCTGGTATATTTTCTTAAAGCCGTTGAAATTTCAAAGAATGAACCAAGGTATGTAACCTCTCAGAAGCATGCTTTAATGTAAGTATGCTTTGTTTCAACAGCGGCACGAAGGTTGACCAATGTATGCCCTGTGCAGCATCTCTGATATTGTTTGCTAATTGCAGCAGAACAAAAGAACAGAAAAGTGAAATGCTCATAACAGTGAGTGTTTTAGGTTGCGAAAGTTCAGTAGCTGCACAGAAACATTCGGGGGCATGTCGAAATAAGACACGATTGTTCATGCTTTGCTCTGAGCTTTTATTCAGAAGAGGTGATGATTTAGCGTACGTTCCTTTAAATTTCTACAGCTAACAGGAAGTATTTATGAGCAGGTTAAAAGTGGAGATTAATATTGATGTAATAATAGAAATTGTGGGAGAGATACTGCCTTAGCCTTTATGAGCAAACAGCTCTGAATCTCTTTGCTAATGAACTCATAAGCTGTCAATAAAAGGGCTGAATGAGCAATCCAAATTACCACCAGCGGGAATACATATCTAATACATCCCAGACTATCACACAACACATTCTCTAGTGTATAAATTAGCAGCACTCAAACAGTCTGTTCACACAATTTTCTCTTAATAAGTCCCTTGAATTCATAAATATTACTCATTTTACACCGAAGGGCTAATACGGGGGGCTCTCCTGTGGCTCATTGGATGATGGTTAATCCACACACATTTGCAATTCACAGGACGTCTCCATACAGCTCTGACACTGGAAATGGCTTGCATGTGCATCATCTAAATAATTCAGTTTTCTGTGTGTTTATATTTCTTCTTCATGTGGTCCGTGTCCTGCAGATTCCACTTCATGGTGTTCAATGCCTCGGTGCAGTATTTCCAGACAGTGTGCCCTCTCCTGCAGCCAGGGCGGTGCCTCCACCTGGTTCCCTCACTCAGGCAGGTGGTACAAGGTCTGGAGGAGGTGGCGGACGAAGACCACAGCTGGAGGGCTGAACTCATGATGTAAGTGACCCCCCAATGCTCTCTTATTTCAGTCTCATGAATAGGTCCAGTCCTGATTCTGTCCAGCCTCATGCTGGATTCAGACATGAGTTAATTAAGCAGCAGTTAATTTATGACCACAGCTTTATGGCCCTACAGTTAATGGATTTTTTCCTCATTTAAAGGGGATATAATATGTTCTAATGTAAACTCTTTAATAATTTTCTGCCCTGAAAAATGCCAAATATTAGTCAAATTGTTTTATTTTGTTGAATGTTCCAATCTGGTTTTTCAGTCCCTTTACAATCCAGAGAAAGCTCTTCTGAAAGTCTGCAAAGACCTTCTGTTGATTAAAGATGCTGATATATCCTCCATCCCTGTTCTTTTGGTTCTCAAAACTGCTTTGAAAACTATAGGCTACCACTTACTCATTGACATACTGGAGAGGTTGGCAGGAATTGCCCACACATGCCCTTTTACTGTTTCAGGTCATACCTTTCCAACCGAAGTTTCTCAGTGACTATGACCAGCTAAATCTCATCCCCCTCGAATCGGCTGTGTGCAGGGTTCAATCCTAGGTTCCATTCTATTTTCATTCTAAGTGCTCCCACTTGGCAACATCATCCGCAAACATAATTTCCACTTTCACTGCAATGCTGATGAAAGACAGCTCTATATTCCAGTATAAATTTTTTATTCTGATTGTTCGTGAATTTCATATTGTTTGTTTTAAAGCACTTTGTTACTTGTATAGAAAAGTGCTATACAACAAAAAAAATCGTATCATCATTGTTAGAGAATATAATGTACCAGTCATGTACAGTATCATGTCAATTATACAGCCAGCCAGGGTATTAACTGGATTTGAAACAGTACGTCTGCGTGACAGAAACGTCTAACTTACTAGACTAAGAATAGGAGGAACTCACCACAGAATGACTTCCTTTCAAATATAAGCATACTGCTACAATCGTGCAGTGCATTGTCTTTGTAATAGTTTTTATTCACACTAACCAATACAGGCAAACAAAGTATCACAAATACCTTTCAGTGTCTACAAAAAACACTTGAATTGGATTGTGTTAGATGTAGTGAGGTGTACATATAGTTATAAAAGTGGGAGCTGGATTTCTACAAAAATAATCATCTGATGTGTCAGGTTACAAGTGGAAGCAGTAATCAAACCTACAGCACCATATTTCCACATGTAGTGGATATTGTTGTGTTCTTTCACAATCAACTGTCACAAGACTTAGGATTTGTTTGTGTTTCAATTGTCATTCAAGAGGCTTCTTCAGTTTTGACTGACTTGTAGGAGGTTTCTTTTTTCTCTATTCAGGCACCTGATCAAATGTCTGGTGGACTCAGGGGAGATGGAGAAGGCTGCAGATCTGGCCAAAACTACAGAAGAATTGATCAAGTGTCAAGCCCCACATCTTTATCCAAGAGTCTTTATGATAATGGTAAACAGCATTTCTTGTCAACAAAGTGTATCTGCCAGTGAGTAAAAAGACTGATTTGTGTTCTTCTTTGTGGCATTAACTTTTAATAATGAAGTTATATTTTGGTAAAAAAGAACATTTCATCTTTCAATGTATCTCAATACATCAAGATCAGACTTAACCCATGGTCAGTTAATTAACCTTCCTCTGAGACACAATAGACCTTTTAGTTAAACATTTTAGGGTAATAAATTAAGTGTATCATCTACTTCTACTATTCGTTTCTAAAGGTTCGACACAAACTGACAGAGGGTGATGTCATCAGTGAGATGAGCAAGAAGGATATCAACTTAGCAGTCATTTACAAATTACAAGAATTTAAAAAGTAAGTACAGTTCATTTATTTTTGCACTGCAAAAAATAAATTGAGAAATCATTATTTTTATGCTGTCACGATGAAAGGTGGTTTTATCCGTAGCTAAGATAAACAAGTTTTACTGTAGCTGTTCAAGAAAAGGAGCTCTTGATCTGATTCAATGGTTTTTCTTGCAAGACTGTTCAAAAGCATGTGCTGCATTGATTGATGTATCTTTACTTTCTTTACTTCTTCCAGTTAATAAAAGATGCAAGTTGACTCATAACCTCGATCTCTAATGACTTTTTTAAAGGTCAAATCGAGGACAGGATATTTTTTTTATTTATCATTCTGCACTTGTGACCTGCAAAGTATATAGTGTGTTTCTTTAGCTTTAGGACTTAACAGAGGGAAATTGATGCGTTTTCGGATTGTAAAGCTTTAACAACTTCAGCTAACCGGGGAGCTTTGAAACATTAAGCCTGGGTCAATAGTCCAGTCATCTACTGGCTCTCAGCCCCTGTGGCATCCCACAGTGGACAGGTTTTATGTACCTGTGTACATGAATATAATTGCACCATGGCTACTTTTATTACATAATACAAACCCAGCCCCCGTATGTCTCCAGGCATGTACACAGCATGTCAGAGCTCTTTATGGCTTATCAGCTCAGCTATAAACGTTGACAGCGTGACTCAGCAGGACTCGGCCATCGTCAGCATCACATAGGTTATTTTTGCCTGAGATTTATGCATTGTTAGGTTTCAGCTTATTAGTGGGTAAATGAAAACACAGAATCATGCATGCACTCGTATGTGTGTTTATTGATGTATACAGAAAGTCTTTGCTTTTGTTTGTAGCAGATTGAATGAAATAACTAAAGACGAGCTGATGAAGGATTCTGTCAAGCTTGAGGAGATTTTCCATCTCCTGGTGGATTGTACGAAAGTGTCCACTGCGCCCGAGAACCTCAGTGCTCTCCACAGTGCCATCCCCATCCAACCAGCTGACAGGTCTGTGACACAAAGTGTCCTGGTCAAGTAACCTACCCACCAAGCTTACCCTTGTTGCTCCCTGTTCTGTTTCTAAACCTCCCAAAACCATAAACCCACATTAGGATATCACAAGGGCATTGCCCCACTCAGAGTACTGAATTGAAGTGTTGTGAAATTGTATAAATTATGTTTTATCTGGGATTTGCAGAGTTGCCTTCCTCCTGGAGTTGGCTCTGCTGGCCTTGCAAGTGAAGCATCAGAAAGTTGCTGCCGACTGTTTGAAAGAGCTCAAGTTGGCGAGAGAGGCTGTGAGTGTCCGATATTCTCTTAAACCTCAGGCAGTAGCGTTGCTCACTTGCAAATTTATGCATGGACTTTGACATCCCTTTTAAGCAGGCGACTGACAATAGATTAGATTAATTTGCTGAGTTCATGCTTAGACCTTAAGCGGTGGCTGTGTTTTTTTGGATTTTCCTCTGCAAATTTTCCTCTGAATTTTGCCCCTTTTTCTCTTCGGGTAATCAGGTGAAATGATAATACAATTGGCAAATTTGCATGTGATAGATGTTTTGGCATAAATTCTGAATTATCCGTTTGTAGTGTGATTTTCTTTTCCAGTTACTGCCCTGTTCCTGACGTCTGAAATCTTGTGTTTGTCTGTCTTAGAGTACTGGCCAACGCATAATAATGGAATGTGTCAACAGTGAAATCAACCGCCTGAAGAAAGGGGCGAAGATAAATGACTATTCCAAAGCCAACGTGGAGGTGCTTGATCATACAGGAATTATCATCTATGTGTTTCCACCACATGTTATAATGCAGGCAGTGAACCCAATGGCAGACGCTTGATTAATTGTCCAATAATATAATGTAATATTTCTGTAATTTAAAAATAACCATTCAGTGGATAGGCGTCCCTGCTCATAGAAACAGTTGACCCATCAAGATGCACTTCATCAATAAGTTTCTTTTTTTTATTTGTCGGAACATCACCTTAATGGATTCTTGATTTTGTGAATGTCTTTTTTGTTTTTTTGATAGGGAAGTTTGATCAGGTATATTTAAGATTTTGGTATGAAAACAGTCACATTTACAAACTTCTCTGTCCAATTCAAGTTTACTTGCCCAGTACATAGAGGTTCACAGTACTTAGAAGTGTTGTGGTGTCATTGATGCAGGTTCTTATATGTAGTTCTTATTCCACAGGCCTGGCTGAAGGAGATAGGAAGGCTGGATCAGTGGCTGCAGAGTGCAGTGAGAGAGGGCGACCCTCAGGCTGTGCTGGTGGTGTGCACGACTCTGTGGAGATTCTGCCTGCCCCTCCTACAGCACAATCTCAGGAAACACATCAAGACACCCCTGCTCAGAGTGGCTCGAGTACTGGAAGACGCGCAGAGGTTTCCTTCTTCAAATTATTCTCACTTTACAAAAATAATCTCTGCTCAAATTATGTGTTAATGTGATAGTGTTGTGAGAAAGAGAAGATCTCCAAACATAAATCTCCTGTTGAAGGGTTTATTGCCAATGACATTTAGAACATAAGGCTCTTCCTCAGACTTTTGATAATTAATCAGAGTTGCCAACTTAAATACCCACAGTCCTGTTATTTATCAGCAACACAGATAATAAACATATCGGAAAAACTATTAGAAAAAATCATGCTATAAAGAGAGATCCGTATAGGACAAATGATTGAGGAGTTATCAAGTCTTCCTTTTTTACATTTTGGGGCTAGTCTACTAGTGTGTATGTTCAAATGAAATAAAAAAAGATTCTGGTAATTCAGACTGATCGGCATATATTACAATGATTACTTTCATGCTTTGTGTATATATTATATATATGATATACATATTTAAATGTATCAATACGTTTCAAATTTTGGATCATGATAAATGCTCTTCTGATGACATTCGGCAAGAAACGTTTGTAATATTCATAGAGAGTTTTCATTTAGTTATTTTTCAAAACAACATAATTAGATGAAATTAGAATCTCTTCCTGCTTTCATGATATATTAGTCTCTACTAAAGTGAGTCTTTGTGTTACTTCCGCAGTTCGTTGCTGGAGATGCGCTGCCAAGTCCACTCAGAGCTTGCTGTGATAGAAGAGGAGGAAGGATGCCTTGAGGCCTCTTTGACTCACCTTCAGAAAGCCATACTGCTGGACAACGGGACCCAAAGTCCGTGTCTGTCGTGGGCCTTGCACCTCTTGCAGCTCAGAAAGACACTCTACCAAGCACCCTCCCGGACCGAGGATAAAGCCGCTAAGCTTCTGCAGCAGGTTAACAGTTCTGCTTCAAAAAGTTTGATATTATAACATTTTAACAAGCTCCATTTGAAATCACAGGTACAATCAGAGGATGCCGGATTTGTGGACGTTGAAAGCAACTATAGCTTAATGAGACATATAAGTGTAATTATTATGCCTCATAAAATTACTTCAGCTTGTGTTCTCCTCTGCTCGGGGCTGTAGTAGTGGGTACGGCTGAAGACTATAAATTAAATGGGTGACAAATTGATTTTGACATCCTGTCCTTTCGCTTTCCTTCTCAGGTCAGGGAAATGCGACCCCAAGATAAGACAAACATCCGTCCTGTTCTGGTTGCTGTTGGTCTCCTTTTGGGCCCTGAGGATTTCCAGATTGTGCTGGACGGAGACAACATCTCAAAAAGTAAAGCTTTCTCCTCCTCAATTTCAATTTTTCACAAAGACACAATGCCTTAACTAATGTCTAATTTGCATGTGCGTCTCTTCGAGGGACAGTTTGAGACACACATCTGTACTTACTGAGTTTTTAGTCCCTTTTATCTGCGATCAAACATTTAATTTAACATCTGTCAGGTGACTGTTTACTGTTCTGGAAGAATACACCCCAGGTACCTGAGCTGAGATAAATTCTGTCTGCAATAAAGTGCATGTTTTTCCTTTATGCATGAGTACTTAAGGGAGCAATGAAAAAAAGCTCTAGAAAAAGAACTGGCATCCTCTACCCAAATGTTGAAATTGTTCAAAGTGTATAAGTGACCCCAAAGGCACAGAAATAGTAAAAAATTGCACAGAAGGCTTTTGCACAGCAGCAGTAAAAAACGACGCAGGGCTGCATATCAGGAGATTTTATAGATAAATGAATAATCTAATTTTATCGTAGGTGTTCTTTGGCCTACAGGTCACCTTCATTCACACAATGTACCTGGAAGGCAGCTTTCTGCACTGACTGAGTAATGAGCTGCTGTCTCAGGAAAGCAGATTACATGGGGATTATGAGTGAACACTGAATGAATGTTACAGAGCTAATTTGGTGTAACCCGTCCCATATGCAAATGTATTCCTTGGCCTCATAGTCTGGACATAAAGTCTTACCGTGTTGGCATTCAACTTTGTTGCAAGCTTGTGTGTGATGTGTCCGAGGTTAAGCTTGTGATCCTGTGTGGCTCACAGCAAAGCTCCAATCGACTGTGTGCAGTGGATCATGGAGCATGAGGGCCCGGGCTCGGGAAAAATGTACGATCTAAGAAACATTCCCTGCTCCTCGGTCCACAGAATCAAATTAACATTCAGCAGTCCTAATGACCCAGGGTAGAACTGGCCTCTGACAGCTAGTCGAAGGGTTTCTACTGCAGGCGTGGGTTAACAGCTTTGGTCCCACAGTGAAACCTCTTGTTTTTGAAGGATCCCCTAGATGTTGACACTTAATCGTTGTGGTCCTAGCTTCAAAGTAAGCTGTGTCACTAAAATAATTTATTAATTGGAGCATGTAATACTGCTCCAATTTTGTATTGTTTCAATCATGCATGAGTGTGTATGTGATTGTGTCTCGGGGTTAGCGCTAAGGCACTGGTGCCTCTTATTTAAACCACTCCAGATAAAGTCCCTTGACTGTAATAATAAAACATAAGCTTCTATATCCCTGTTCCTGTAGAGTGCTCTGAAAAAGAATATGAAATATGTTTATGTTTTTATTCAATCTTTTCCCTGTAGTCGTTACTCCTGTTGGAAAGAGGTGGGAATGTTCCATTGCATCTCTTCAGTTGTATTTCCTTAGGCCTTCATAAAATATCATCATAAGGGCAGATTACGTAACTTCCCCAAGATTCATTCTCACTATGCTTAAGAGTGTGCATTTCTTACATCCATGCTTTATAAATTATAAACAATCATTTCGGAATGAGAAGTTGTGCAACAGAACGACTAGATTTGTTGTAATGCATGAGAGGCCATAAACCTGAATTGAAAAGTTTCTCCAGCAGTATTAATGAAATGTGATCACTTCCTCTATTCTCTAGTTCCTGTCAGCCATCTTGCATCAGGATCAGTGGCTCAGTTGTCTACTAAGGCTCAGCATCACTCTACATGTTTACATAAGGTGGATGGACACCTGGCCAGACAAGCTGGTGACACTGACAACACAGAGAGGTGTGTGTGTGTTTAAATACATTTCTTGTTTCTATCTATCTATTTGTATGAGTACAAGTTAAAGCCCGTTTTTTGGTCTTTTTTTTTGGTCTTCTTTGTAATCATTCTTAGATGTCAGGCTTCCCAGAAACCCAGTTGGAAAATTGCCTGTATAACCAGTCTTTTATGCCTTGTTGAATTCATTACTCGTACACTGAACATTAGGTATTAATGAATGTTTGATATATCGCTCCTCTCTGCTTTTAATGTTGTTTTGTGACCATTGGAGTCTGCAACTTTCTCTAATATCTTATTCATGGTTCGTAATTTAGTTCTCACTGCCTGCATGTATCATTACAGTAAACAATTGTGCACATCAGAAATGGTAGGCTCATTGGTCGGGAGAGAACAGAGTCATCACATCTTTACTATTCGCCAAAGTAAAACCTTCTTATTCACGGTGCCACAAACAAACTATCTGAGATCATATGTTGCCTGCGGCTGTGCCCTTGCTGCGACCTTGTTTTTTTAGAAAGTAATCATCTCTAATCTCTTCGCTGTTGTGCTTTTTTTTCTTGGCTGTTCAAGGATGAAGCTGTGGGCAACCCTGGCTAAGACAGCCAGGAAACAGGAAGTTTGGGATGTCTGCCGAGCTGCTTGTCGATTCTGCTTGCTTTATGATGACGGGAGATGGAAGATTTCCAAGGCTGGTAAGACGGATGGTAATGAACCATAAATATTCCCACGAGTTAAGGAGAGTTTTATATTAGAAGGATTAAAGATAAATTACAGTTTTTTTTATATATATATATAATAGCTCTTTGATCTATAACTGCTTTTTGATTATAGGTAGGATTATTATTGTTAGTACTAATAATTATTTAAAAAAATTCCATAGCTCATGTTCAAAGTTATATGACATATAATTTACATGAGGTACAATTTGGTTGTTAGCATATTTCATGAGAAGATACATAGGTGGTAGGAAATTAGTATTGGTTGTAGTAGTGATAAATTCAGGGGGGAGAGAATTTCTTTCACCATCACAGACTTGTATCACTTCTCTCCAGAATGCAAAAGCTCGGAGGAGGAGAGCTATGCAGAACCTCTCCAGAGCTGCAGTGAAAGCCAAAACTCTGTGAGGGACCACCTGCGGCTTTTAGCTGAAATCCGCTTCATCAGTGCTGAGGTGTGTGTTTACTAGAGAAGAGTAACTGATGTACATGTATCTGCAGGGCACAGCAGCCTGTAGCTCAATGTGGCCGTGCCTGACTATTACTCCTCTGTGTTTGGCCAATGGAACACTTAATGTGAAGCTGCTCTGTTAGGATGTCCCATTTGCATTGTTAATAACTGAATAGAGTAGAACTCCGACACACACCAAAGCAAAAACTAAACAACAGTGTCATCAATAAGATGTAATTACACTGGTGCACTTTTCCTCTGGAAGCAATTTAATCCAGTGCAGGATTAGCAGACCATACAACAGACAATAAAACTATAATATATTCAGTTGAAATGTATTCACCAGGATCAACCCAAAGTATACACTGCTTACAGTAGAGATTCATTGGAAGGGTTTTAACAAGCCTGTGAGATATGCATATGTTTCAGTCTTAAAAGAAGAAAGGTTCCTCTTGTCGTTCCTGAGTTTTCAGGTTTTCTACCAAACTGAGTAAAATGCTCACCAGTTGTTTCTTATTGCTTTGATCTGCTACAGCAGAACTTCAGCTCTGCAGAAGTTGTCATTCTCATAGTGGGAGGTCTTCTCTTCTCCTTATAAAGTTGTCAAAACATAAATTAATTATGAATGATTGTGTGTTACCAGGCCACCGTCCAAAAGCTGTTAACTGAGGGCATGCAGCTCAACAGCCCAGCTGTTCCCCCACAGGAGAGAGGGGTCCATGTGTCTGAAGAGGATCCAGACTGGGTTATTTACAGGTGAAAACACAATATGCACAGAGACAAACACACCCACGTTTTGACATCATAAATTTGTATTATTTTATTTCAGAAGTGGAAATCAAATGCTTTGACTTTGTGCTCGACCATATTCAACAGTTTGATTTATTTATTTTACTGTTTCGTTTAAAATGATGACAGAATTCAGAAATCTGGCCGAACTTTCAGTGAACATATGTCCTTAACTCTTAAACATTTTGTTTTATTTTGTTTTTTCCCCCTGTGTAATCATTAGATATAAACAGTTCATACAGAATCAAAATCTTATGGTTGGCTAATGCCTCTTCTTACCTTGTCAGGTGTCGGTGTTTGTTTGTGGCTGTTAAATATAATTTAGCTTTTGGCATTTGCTCCTTTAATGAGGCATTAAATCGTCTTGGACAGGGTTTTCCTCCTAGCCTTAACTATGACTTACCTAAGAACTGTGGGTTATGTGTTTGGAGACAGATTGTCTGTGTCCTTTTAAATTTCTGAATCCACAATACGGGATACTGTCCGACCTAGGAGGCACATCACATCTTACATCATAGCACTCTCCCATTGCTTAACATCACTCATATCACATGCACTTAAGCTGTGCCACATTAGATGTATACTGTATATAATTAGCATTAGGTAAATTATCTGATGGAAAACTGAGAGAAATTTGATAATCTACAAAATAAATGTCCAAGGAAATAAATCTCATGTTCAATTATGCTTTTAAAACGAGTACATGTGCATAACTAGATACAAATAATCATAGGCTGAGCTGGTAATGACACAATCTCTTTGTTGACCTTTGTGTCTTCATGCCTTAAAGTCACAACTATACAGAGCAGATCTAAAACCATCCATTTGGTAAAAAACAAGGCATCAAACATCATCAATGATGTGATTATCTTTAGAGACAAAGACCAAGATGTTGTAGATGGAACTCCAGACACTACACATGTACATATGTATTGTACTGTTTCATCTCCGTAGCATGAGTCATGGTGGTTGTCGTACACATTTATTACAGGATTCAAATGTGGACATTTATTTTCTGCACCAAAAAAACAACCTCATGCATTTAAGCAATGCTTTACCTGTGTGACTCGATTCCCTGGATGTAGTCAGAACTGACATATCCCGTTCTGCAGTGGAGCACACACTAGTGTGCTTTACCTGAAATTGACTTCACCTCTAGCACATTGCATTGTGGGAGCTGCAAGCTTTACATTTGCTCTCAGGAGCTCAAAGAAAATAACTTCTGAACGCCTCATTGTTTATAACCTGACTGTCACTGTAAAGGTGGGGTTACATTTTTCCATTTGCATCATGCAGAGGAATCTGTCAGAGAAGTTGCCACTTTAGAAAACGCAATTATTCATGCAGAAATCGAATGTAGTATAAGCGCAAACAAGAAGCCTAACTAGAGTTCACTACAGACAACACCAAGTGGTCACAATACTCCCTCATCTTCATCTCTTCAAACAAATAAACTTTCTCTCCCCCCTCACTCTCTATTATACTTCTCTACCTATCTCACCCAGAGACTGGATTCAGGCTCTGTCCACCTACGCCACCTTTAACTTCTTGCGGGCAGCAGAGCTCGGATCGGCGATCGGGGAATCGTGGTTGGTTGCTAATGCGGCCATTTACCTGTGGAACTACAACAGCAAATTGCTGGCATCTGGAGAGTACCAGCACCTGCTTCCCTCCTTCCAGAATCTGGTGGAGATGCTCCAAAAGATGGAGTGCCCTGGGTAGGCTGGGTGTCTAAATGACTGTCATTCTAATTTGGGTGTGTTGCTGCTCCTCTGACAGCGAATGAAATGCTCATTTCGTGCAGTTGCGGTTACCACATGCATTTTGATAAATAAATTAAAAAAACTCACAAAATGTCACCATTTGTATAAACATGAAACATAGCTGTTTACAGACTGATGACTAAACATATTTTAAATTGCTCAGTGGGATATGTAAGCGTTTCATCCGCCCAGCAGTCATTTTCTCAACCCACATTGATATACTGTGTATGTTATGTCCTTCAATTCAGGTGAAAATTATAACCCTTTCAGCAATAGCAGCAATATGCGCACTAGTCTTTTTGAAATAATGTTGCGGTCAGAGTTGATTTCTGAAAAATGCTCATAAATGTATTATCTCTTCCACAGTGGCTAATTCACAGAATATGAGGCAATCAGACCTTGAGCATCACAATAGTTGTATGAGATTTAAGATTCATTATTCATTGTCATGCAACAATGTGGCAAAGGAAACAAAATGATATCCACGTATACTTTCAGGAGGAACCAACAGATACAAAACACCAAACAGCAAAACCTTGTGTTGTTTTTCCAGAAAGTGTCAGTTTTCAGTTTTTCTTTGTGTTGTGCCTCTCAGGAATCGTGCCCTGGTTGTGCTACTGTGTAATGCTGTGGCCCGGGGGTTGATCCAGCCTCGGTGTGGAACAGAAACTGTTGAGCCAACCTTGCCAGTTGACAAGGGCAAGAACAAAGGCGAGAAGCGGGGGGAGAAGGCGGCTGCTGTTCATGGGGTTCTTCCAGATCGTGCTGCCCTGGAGAATGTCCGCAAGGCATTGGAGGTACTTATGTGACTGTGCGTATCTGAGAGCATGATGGGCACCTGAGGGGTTTTCAGACATGATTTCAAGAAAATATCTGGAAATTTGATCTGCTGCGATCTGATCGCAATTGACGATTTTTCTGTGCAGGTTAAAGACTTAAAGTACTTTGCTAATTTAGATAATAATAAGATGCATTTTGGGCTCAAATTATGGTCATTAAGCTGTTTTCAAACATTGGAAAATTACATCCAGACATTTTCCCGAAACTCACACATTGTGTTTGGGTCACACATATTCCCAAGATACAAAATCTCTTGGCCAAGACAGGCAGCAAAATGAGATTTAGAAAATACATACAGACAAAATATGTTGAGAAAATGAGGAGTGTATGTCATCTATCTTTTTTGTAAAGAAGTTGACAAATTAGCTTGGTAGAAGGGTGGAAAGAGAGGGGGACTGGGGGGGTTAAGGAGGTTGGAAAAGATGGAAAATAGTTTTCTGGGGTTAGAAAATCAGGGTTGAATTGTAGTTTTGAAAAGTGCTTTTGGCTCCGGAAATAGAGGCAGAAAAAGAGGAGAAAAGAGACTGATAAGTGAGCAGGTCATCAGGGCGCCATTTCCTTTCTGATGCTCGCATAGTTGCTCTGTCTGCACGCTCTGAGTCAGTGAATGTGGGTGAAAGAGAAGGCAGAGGAGAGACCAGCTGGGGTGGATGTGTTGTCCGGTGAGATCCAAGTGAGATATATTTGCATACAAATCTCTGACAACATACATTTAAATTAAATTAATCTATCCATCCATACATTATCTAGCCAGCTTATCCTTTTAAGGGTTGCATGGGAGTTGGAGACAATCCCAGCTGATATCAGGCGAGAGGCATGGTATGACCAGGACATGCTGATTTTGATCAAATCAGAACCAAAATTGAATTCAAACTTCCAATGTCACAGCAACTCTACATAAACCCACTAGCACTAATTTGCAGATTAATACGCCTCTAAACTGGGGACGACTAATGTGATAAGACTTGAGGGACGATTGTGCAATCACGGATTGTTTTAAGAAACTTCTCAAGAGGATAAGAAATAATCGGTCTCGAAGAAGCACTGATGAGGTCAAAGTTATAAACCTTCCTCCGGGGTTTAGTAAGCTCCAAGGATCATATAAGATGCAATCATGGCAACTCAGACACCAGCTTTAATGGGGTATTCATGTGCTTTACCAAGTAATCAGAACATGTGTGGTTGTAAATCTCTTGTCTGGTTGTTGTTTGTTGACGAAGCGTGATTGACCCTCACCGCCAGACTGATTGCTCCTTTCTTTCAATGTCTGATCTTCCCATTGTGAGGACAGTGTGTGTATGTGTGTGTTTGCGTGTCTGTGTGTGTGTGTAAGATCTCTTAAAGGAGATTGTAGAATCTTCACATGTTTAGATCCACACATTTTCATCCTTACTTCCTACGTACAAACTGTAAACATGCAAGACACAGTTTCCAACTCGTCAGCTCTTTAAAAGTTGGAAACTTATCAAACTACAGTATGCTTCTTAATACTCTCTTAATTTGAGGAATCGGGAAACTGGATTTATCAGTTGTACTGTTTGATAGAAGAATGGAATGATATGATATCATGACACACATTGAAGCATCCAAGGTGAAAAGTTGAGGGTCAAAGTATAAATTCTGTTGTGTCTTTTATCCACATTACTCATTTATATATATTTATTTTCACGTTACTCTCACAAGGCTGTTTCCTGTCTCCTCTTCCATTCAAAGGCTGCACCATTAATATCAGCTCTAACTTCAGATGAAAGGCAATTTATCAGTGAATTATTGACTAAATATCATTGTATCTGTTTCCTTATTGAAGGGAAAATAAAACATGAGCCTCTCCCATACATTTTTTATAACTAGTCTACAATACAGCAGGGTCACATGCAGTGTCTGACTTGAAGTGTTAATATGACTGTCTGTGACTGACTGGTGGGAAAAGGGCCTCGGGCTAGAGAAAGTAGGATTTGCAGTCAGTCTTACAGATTTGTATCATAATGTGTAGTACTTGATAGAAGCTTTGATCGATTGAAACTTTAACAAATATTAATAAATATCACGGATAATAATTAGGACATAACCTGAAATATTAATGTCATATAATACTTATCAAACCCCTCAAACTGCCCTCAACGTACTTCTATCTGATTGCTGTTTTTCTACACTTCCTCCTAGCTGTGTGACTACGCCCTTCATATATCCACCTGCAACGTCCCAGGAGAGGCGGTTCCCATCGCAGCAAGGAAACAGGTGGTGGCCACATGGGTGCACGTCAAGTGGTTGCTTCAGCAGCAGATTGGAATAAAGATTGATGTCAAAGATGAGGTAGTGATCTCTGCATCCATCACCAACTCAACTAAACTGTTCAGGGTCATAATCAGCATTTGAAAACACTGTTCACAAGATATTGCACAGAGGACACTACCATGGGACACTGTGCATTAGACGATTAGAATTTTGAAAAGTACATAGCATTAGTGTAGTGTGTTTTTTAATTATTATTTTATCAAGGTATATATATGGTAGTACTGCCTAGTACTAGTTTACAGGTCACCTAGTGGTCTTTGGACAATTTTTGCTTAAAGTACTTTTTCATTGATTTGATGCACTTCCTAAAACCAAAAGGACCTTTGGAGAACTGGTTAATGAATTGAAATTAAGCAAAAGCATTTTACAAATTTGTTGTGTTGCCAAAACTCTCCTAGCAGAGAGAAACATGTTTTCAACACAAAACATGAATCCACTCTATGTTGGTCTTTATCTTATGTTCAACATTCTCCCTGAGAATTCACTGACGTATCCGTCTTTGCTATAACAGCAGGGATGTCCTCCCAGATGATGTCCATGGTGCGAGTGAGCGAGGTGTTGAAGCGAGGCATCACTGTGATTGACTTTTGCAAGCTCCAGCGAGTAGCTATACACAATGATGAAACCTCACATTGTCAATTATGACAGTAACATAGATGAACAAATGTTGCTCCTCCCTGAATACTTACATTCACACACTTATAACACTGCTGCTTTCTCTTCCCGCTCAGCACCAGGAGACCAGTGTGGTGTTTCCCTTCATACACATGTTTCCACACAGTTAATATGTCAACACTACACAGACACTGAATGTTCATTTTTGAAATGTATTTTATTTTCAACCAAACGTAGGCCACTGGGAAGACTAGAGGAAAATTCTAGAATTTAAGGGAGAGTTCACCCAAAAATGAAAATGCACTCATTTTTTCTGCTCACCATTAGGCTGATGGAGGGGCGGGTGAAGTGTTTGAGTCCACAAAACACTCGAGGAGGCTCAGGGCCAAACAGTGTTGCAGCCAAATCCAATACAATTCAAGTAACTGGTGACCACTCATTCAAATGTAAAAAAAAACAACTGAAACAAAACCCCAGCATGCCTCCCATTGTGTAATCAAGGTGTCCATAAGCCCCGACCTTCAAATTGAACATGAAGATGTATCATTAGGGCCCGAGCCCTGAGAGTGGCAGGCCCTATTGAAATTGTAATGATTAGTAATATTATTCCGGCAAATGAATTGGCTTTTTGAGGGCTTTAACATGCTCAAACTCTTACCAAAATTTGCAGAAAGTTAGAAAGTGGTGAAAAATTTACGAATTCTGGAGGAATTTTCATTTACATCATGTTTTAGTGTCCTCTGTAAACCTTCTGCCTGGAGCTGCCTTCACATTCATGTTCACACTCTGCACAAACTCGTGTGGTGACTAGATGATGAGCGAATTCTTATTTTTGGGTGAACTACCCCTTTAACATGTGTGATATCTGTACTCACTCCTTCACTATATTTGCTGTGAAACAAAGATGAAAAAGTGAATCAAAATCAGTTTCAAATAACAACAATACATCAACAAAATACTTACAATATTACAGAGTACTACAAAGCTACATCCATACTTTTATATACATTAACTTTATTTTTTTACTCATAGAGGTGGACATGTAGAGGAGGTTAAACCTTTGCTGCGACAACTGTGCGGCTCAGTGTCACAGCATAATCATGTCATTATGGATCCTGTATTGTGGTCTGCTCACAGTTCTTCTATAATGTGCTTATGATATTGTAGGCTCATGCTGCCTGGCATTTTTATTAATCTTTTTGACGCTGTAGGTGTTACTTGCGCCATATTCACATTATGGCATTGTGAGCATAGGGTCTGTGTTCATCATGGGGATGTCATTTCTACAGATTGTACTGGTTCACAGTGAGAGGAAGCACGTATACAGTTCAAAATACCATTTGATTAGTCGCCGTAATCCCATGACCATTTGTCAGCCATACAGTTCCTGCCCTACATTAGTCCCTATAGCCTGATGAGCTTTAAGTTGCACCCTAATGAGTTTTTTTTCTTGCCATGCAGATTATGAAATGCAGTGTGTTGATATGGGGTCTATCTCCACTGCAATCAATAAGTCATCAACTCATTTTCTACACAATGGGAAGTCATACATTATCAACGAGGCTAGCCCTGCAATATTTGGGACACATGATTTGATAATCCGTCTGGAGGTTTATGTATAATTTATAAGCAGATAGTCATACATGTATATGACTTTTCTATAATTAAACTTAAGGGACTCTGTTAGTACTCGCTGAAATACTCAGTATGCATTGTTCTCTCCCCCACTTGCAGTGTGTGAATGAAGGAGTGTCGGCGATGACGCGCGTGCTGGTCGGAGTGGAGATGCTCCAGTGCAATAGGAACCCGGGGCATATGGAGTTCTCCGCTCCCTCTCTCCAAACAGTATGTACTCCTCCGCTGCTGTTTCCCTACTGTAGCTGTGGACCAGATGGTAGCCACAGATGCTGAGATGACCCATGAGCCTTTCCAAATCCATCTCCATCTCATTATGTGTCAATTCCTTCAAATATAACCATAGCTCCCTCGATAGCCATGTTTTAATCGGATAAGGGTTGTCAGGCATTCTTTTGATACATGTGATTTTTTTTTCTTCTTGCTGAGAATTACTCTCTCTGACATTAAAGGCCCTTTGGCATTTTTACACACCTATATGTTTCACTCTGTCTCCTCCATCCATCTCCCTTTGGCTTTTTTCTCCCTCCTTTCTTTCTCCTCATTTTCATTCGCTCCTTCCATTGCTTTAAACTTTTTCTTTTTTCCATCACTCCCTATACTTTGCTTGCCATGTCTTATCCCTTCCTTTTTATGTTCTTCTGCCTCCTACTCTTTCCTCTACTCCCTCCCTGCTTATGGTTTCTTTTCCCCTTGCCCGCCCTCTTTTTTTTTCTTACTCTACCCCTGTGTGTCTTCTTTCCTCTATTTACTTCCCCTTCAGTCTTTTCCCTCGCCAATCCTTTCTTCATCTTTTCACATTTGTTTCGTCACCTTTTGCATTTTCCCTCTTCATTCATACTTCCTGTGTTATCCATCCCTGAATGTATTACTTTCTTTCCCCTTGATTTATCTCCCTTTTCGCTCCCTTCTTTTCCATCCCTCCCCACCTCCATCCCCCCTTTCCCCACCATCCTTCTTTCACATCTTTTCCCACCCTCTCTCTCATCATATCTATTCCCTCTCAACATTTCCTCCTCTCTTTCCCCACACTCAATCTCCTATGTCTTTGCGATCCCTCCCATCCTCCTTCCTTTTCCTTCGCCACCTAAATTTTTCTTCCCCTCCCCTTTCTCCTGTCTCCTTACCTCTAGCTGGTGGGCATGGCGTCAGAATGCAGCTGGACGGATGCTGTGGTTGAGTTGCAGGTGTGGAGCCAGCTGGCTGCCTTCTGTCACTATGCCAAGGACCACAGCTTGGTGTTGTGCTGCAGCAAGAGCGCTCTGCAGCTGGAGGAAGCCGCAGCAAAGACCATCAACACTATGCCCTGTGCTCTGTAAGTGTGTTTGAATCAGTACATATCATTTAAGACAACCTGACAATATTAGAAGTGCCTTGGCAGATCAGTCTTCTTTGTCTAATTTGGGAGAGAGGCACTGCATTTGAAGTGGATGTGTGAAAAGCAGTTGACATTTTTGCTTCCAAAGCTCTCTGAGGGGCAGGTGACATCTTGTGCATATTCAAGAGTACTGCAGTTGATAAAAAACAGCCATTTGTTATACATGTCACTTTTTCTAGCTGCAAAGTTTGAGTGAAGTAGCAAAGTCTCATGCTTCTCTCTGTCAGTTTTCAATTTTGGTTGATTAATGAGTTAACGTGACAGGTCAATGACAGCTTTTGAATATTATTTCACCCATAGGTATGACCTGACTGCAGTCAATGAGATGCTGAGCAGTGCAGCCTGTTTTAGGGGTCTGAGTTTAGTTGATTTGTCCAATGGAGATCTACACACCTACAGAGACGCCATGAAGGTGCTTCTTTCCAGTGTCAGGTGCAGTTACTAGTTCCTTTATATATTCTATAAAAACATCCTCATAATCTGCTCTTATGCAATATTGTATTTCGTTTTCTGCCGTTTCTTTTGTCCACAGCTTTGCAGAAAAGGCAAAGAATCCAACATTGTGCGTCACGGCCGCCAGACATTACTGGAACTCTTGTGTCCCCCTGACACTGACTCCTGAGGGAAGACGACAACTCCAGATTCCATTGGAGGAGATCCTGAATTCTCTGCTCCATACCGCTCCCAAATATGCAAAAGTATTATACCTTATTATCCAGATTTTGACTGGCACATTCATCCATATAAATTCTGTCTTGGTGTCATCTTTGAGCAGTCTATTAACTGCTATTAAGATTAAGACAAGAAAAAAATCTTTTGGAGATCGTTTGTACTCTCCCAGGTCTTCATCAGAAAAATGACTCCCATGGTACAGGACATGGTTCCGTGTATAAGGGGACAAAAACAATGACATCCTGTTGTAGTCAGCCAAGATAGCTGACAGCAATTACTCTCCTGATACAGGAAATGGAAATGGTATAATATATGCCACTATAATATTTAAATATATATATAAATATTTTCATAATTTAAAACTGGTTTACAGGATTACAGGTTTTGGGAGTTTATATCCACTGTAGAGGTATTTTTTCTTCACTGCATTTGTCATCTAAGCACCTGGCTCAACTGGAGGAGATTAAACAAATAGCGTTCTGCATTTCTTGGAGTAAAACAGTACAGAAACAAAGGAAACCACAGTAACACAGAATCTGTCTCTCCGGGAAATGTTACAGCCCTTTTTTGAGCCCAAGAATCAAATCTTTTCAAAAAACTTTTTAGACAGGCCAACTCGCCTACAGGAAACAGTTTCTGCCTAAAGTATACTTGCAACAAAATGTAAAGTAAGCAAGCAAAACAAGAATTGATCAACTGCAAGAACTTTTTTTCGTATTCTAATTATTTATATTTCGTGGTTTGCTTGCTATCACATATAATAAAATATATGGCAGGGTTATTAAACATGCTCTGTTATCTTTCGCTGATGATGAAATCGATAAAAATTCTTCTTGAGGGTACTACGGTAGGGAGACTGTAGGTGCTCTAGAGAGTGAAAAAACATCTCATCACTGCCTTTTGACAGCCACAGGGATAAACACTTGTTCAGCTGAAAAACAAGTTTGAAATCCATAATTAAAAGGCAGCTTATGAGAGATTTTAGAAAGATGCTTCTAGCTTGACGTGTTTCTCCAGCAGTGCTGTGATCCACAGTAAGCAGGGGGAGAAGCCTAATTTATCACATGCAGTGGTGACTTTACTTCTATGTGGGAAAGGGTAAAGACCAAAAAAAACTCCCCCAGCGAGATAGTTGAAGGCAGTAATGTTGCAGGCTATGGATGTGCAGTTACAGGGGGCTGGGTCATATTCAGGCTGAGGTCAGAAAGCAATTTGTCTTATAGATCAGTGAGCTTGGAGTACAACAATTTTTCCACCACCACCACCAACCCTTTTCTATCACTCTGCCAGCCACTCAAGTTTAAACCCTTCCCCTTTTTCTATTTCAGAAACAGGTTGCAGGGAAAAGGCCTGCTCACCTTGACAACCAAGACTCCAGGGAGTTCTAAACCTGTAGGAACAGGTGAGCTGTGAAAGAACAGGAAAGAACCTTTACCCCTTAGAAATGGCTTCCTGTTTGTATTGAATTCCTTAGAAATCTACTACGTGGTTTTGCTCTTTATCATTACGGTTATTACGGACAGCCAAAAAATATTTAGCCTTTTTTATATTGAGAACTATAAGCCCAAATATGTTTACCTTTGGATATTTTGTTTTGAATATTGGATTTCTAAAATTTACATTGATACATACATACACATACACACATGATATAATTGCTTCCATTGGATTACAAATCAATCTTTTAAACATTATTTTTGTGTATCTGTATGTGTGTCTCTATGAGTAGATGAAGAGGACCTAAGCCTGAGATCAGCCATTTACAGTCTGTTGCTCCAAATCCGTGCTGATAAAAGGGACTGGAAAAGTGGTTTGCAGCTGCTGGACAGAGCTGAAAGAGACATGCCTCCCACAAAACACAGCCTGTGAGCAAGAGGAAAAGCTTTGACAAGATCTGTAAAAGGTAGAGAGACTGAAATACAAAAGGAAATCATATCGTCCTCTTGTGTATTACCAGACCTCTGCTGAAAAGTCGCATACTGGTGAAAGCACGACTTGGAGAAAGCGTTCTGACGGACATGGAGAAGCTTCAAGATGAAGGAGAGAAGTGCTCATCTATGTGGCATCAGGTGGCACTGTGTGCTGTCAATAGAACCCAGCAGCTGACCGGCTACCAGAAAGCCATCACATCTCTCCAGGTAATACATCTATACGGCCCCAAATTTTGACATCACTACAATAGCTGTTTCCCCCAGCAGATGATTGCAGATGGATTAGGTTGGAATCTTTCATATGAGTAGAATTGTGGTAGATAAACCCATCATTTGATTTTCTGTGTGGACCTTTCCGCTTTAAGGACACACAAGAATGAACCTGAGGCTCAAGCGCCATCTTGTGGAGCTAAAGTGTCATTACAACAATATGGTTGCACGAGAGTGAAAATATGAATCATTGTAACACCTCACAACTGGGGAAGAGTTTCGTTTGAGCTTTATAATACAACATGAAAAGATAGATTTGGCTTTGGTGGCATCTGTGATATGATTCAGAGAACCCAGTGCTCCTGGAAAAGTGATGGAGTTGGTTGTTTAAATACTAGAAAATGTTCTCGACTCACTCATGAGTAGTTAACACATGTACAAACAAAGTCAAAATATCAAAAGAAGCTACTGTGATAGATTTTTGTGTTTCTGAAGCAGAGCTCAGAGACTCAGTGGCAGAAGGTCAACCTTTTACTTGAGTTTGGAGAGTGGCTGCACTGTCACAACTTCCCCTAAAACCGATGCCCAACACCAGGTGCAGTCAGCCATAGATATCCTGCTACAGCTAGAACCTGAAAAGGCAGAAGAAGCAGGTAGGATTCATCTTGTTTATTGTATCATGAATGATTGGTTAGGATTGTTAATTATAAGAGGGTGCACTCTAAAGTGTGGCAGATCCACCTCAAGGCATACATGCAAGCATGAAATCTCACGGGTCCTTTGCCATATGGGTTCAGCTTTTGAGTGGTTGCACATGTGCACTTTAATTCATGGAATCCTTGAATTTTGTACACTGTGTTAGTCAAAGGGATAACATATGATCCAGCTGCCACAGAAAAGGGCCATGCCACAGCTTGAAATAAAATTCAGTGATTGTTTTTGTTTTTTTATTTCACACTGTTTCCTGAGTAAACAATAAAACCTGACCTTACAAATAGCAGACCAATCTGTTTTCAGTCTTGTGCTATGAGTCCATTGAAATCCTTCTAAGAGACTAATTTGACATCCACGTCACACAAAAAGCAAGGATTTGTTACAGTGATACTGTTTGTGTTTTAATGGCTCTTTTGTCATTGTTACGTTTTTTTAACAATGCTGTTCAATTATTACAGATAATTGTCTGTATTTGTCTAGTTGTCTCCTAAAATTATTCGTTGCAATGAATGTTATTTGTATATCCTTCCTCTAGACATCAAGCCCAAAACAAAGGGTTTGAGCGAAGTGGACCGTGAGCCTCTGTTTGCAGTCGAGGGCTTGTTCACGCAAAATCTGTCCAATCTGAAAGGAGTGCAACGGCTGGACTGTTTGGTGCGAGCACACACTCTGCTAGCCGTCATGACGGACAGGACGTCACCTGAGCACCAGCTTAACCTGCTCAGAGCCTACACCTTTGTGCTTCAAATATGGAGGGTATAGTCTCCTATCAGTCAAATACTACCGTCTCCAAATGCAAGCCAGATTTGAGTTGAGTATTGAATGTGCATGAATGCGCATTGCTTTATTTTACTGCAGGTTTCCCTGGCTGGGCTTTCTGGGATTTCCAGTTCCAGGGCAAAGAGTCCGCCACAGCAGCCCACTGAATCCAAAAAGGTCAAAGACAAGGGCAAGAAAGGTGTAAAAGTGAAAGATGTAAAAGAAGTAGGTCATACAGCTCAGATTCGGATGATTTACTCTATACACAGAGGGTTTGGCTTACAAGAGTTGGTCTTTACGTTTGACGAATAATGCAGATATTTGACTCTAGTTGTGAGCCATTGTTTAGCCTCTCTGTCTTTATGCAAAAAAAAACGTACTCAATATTTTAGAAATAACATAAAGAGTATTTGCTTGTTAGGTAGCATAAAAAGGTAGATCACAAAGTAACCATTTCAATAAACTTAAATTCATTCTTATTTTTATAGATCCTAAATTTCCCCTTGTGATGAATAAAGTATATATCTATCTATCTTATAAAGATAACTCAACACAAGAAAACACAGACATAATGAGACTGTTAAAAGTTGTGTAGATGCTGCTGTAGATTTCCTAAAGATTGACCAACGGCCCTAACTCATACACAGATCAAAAGTAACAAAGCAAAGCTGGGGAGAGACAGACGGCCATTTTCAAACCACACAGGTTATATTGGCTCCAAACAGCTAAGGCCAATTCGTCGATGAGGTGGGAGGGGCTAGGCAATCAGGAAGGTCCTGAAATTAAGACAGACCATAACAATAACTGTTACGCAGCCTAAGACCATCCAACCAGGAGGTTAAGATTGCCACATGGTGCTTGATACTACATGACGGAACATTGTTAATGTGAAATTGTGGATATTATTTAATAAAATATATTTAAAGCATTACAAATTCTTGATAAGTATTTATTAAACAAAATTTAATGTGCTTAAAAATGCTGACTATACAATAGTACAAATAACGATATAATATCAATTATATGTGTCACTCTCTAACCAGACAACCCCTGCAGAGGAGAGACCTAAACCTGGTGTCCCACTTCAGGCCCTTCCTTCCTCACCAGAGGAATGGGCTCGCTACAGCTGTCAGGACCAAACCAGGGAGATATTCAGAACCAACAGTGACCCGGACTGCATCAATACACAGTGCATCCCAAAGCAGGCGAGCACCTCCTCTCCCTCACATATCTCTATGTCATAACTGTTTACTTTCAATGGTACTGTCTCTGATTTTCAGTCTGTTTTCAACATAACAAGAAATGGCTTCGGTATAAATGTCACTGCAAGTCAGTTTCATTTCCTGGTCAAAAGCAGGTGCACTTATTGATGTTTTTTGATCACATCAAAATGATGGAAAAACTTGAAACCCCAATATTCTGAATGAATATGTGAGGAATTACTGTTGGTCTCTATTCCTCCAAAATGAACTGGAAGTACATTAGCATTCATAGGCCGTTTACTGAAAACATGAAATGGTAACAATATATTTTTCTTGTATTTGTTTGTCTGCAGAGTCAAAGCTTGTTTTATCTCAACCTGCTGGAAAAAGAGCTTCACTCGCTCTCGCTGGATCATATGACGCTGCCCATACTGCATCTAGCTGAGGTCATAGCTCATGACCTTCTGGATAACAGGAGCCTCTCCTATGTTTATCGACTCAGGTGACCAAATTACATTTATCATGAACTCCTTGGATATTCTACAACAATTTAGAGGTGTTGGTGAGGGATATCCACAAATACTGATTAGCTGCCTTAAGTGATGTCACTTGAGTCAGTGTCAATAGGGGCTTACGACTCCCGAGTTTGAAAATGGGGGTGAGAAAGATGTCAACTTACCAGACTTCTATAATCCATTCCTCATCTCAGTCTGAGGCCAAAGGCACTTAGTAATATAAGTTTAGTAACATAATAGTTGTATATCTTAAAAGATGCTAAACGTGTTACTTATAACATAACTTATATATCTTAACACACAAAATAATTTACCAGACAATCTGTCTGGGGTATATTTAGCAAATTTTTACATTGTACATTGCGAGTCTTACATTTGAATAAAGTGCAATGCTAAACAGTTTCTTTATATGTCAGACTCTTTCCAATGCATTTTATCTAAATCATTTACCACTTTGAGACAATGATTTGACTATAGTCAGCTGTTAACACCCAGGGAACCACAGACACCTTAGGGACTGACAACCATCAACTTGTGGCAAGATTATTTGAGTCCTGTTGCATATTGACTTTGTTTATTTCCTTATGTTGTTTATTCCCTTAATCAGAATTCTGAGGACCTGTTTTCAGCTGGGCTTGGAGACAAATTCACCATATCAGCGGAAGCTCCCCGACTTGTGCAGAGTCCAGGAAAAAGAGCAGATGGAGTATGTCAACTCAGTTATAAAGAGTTCATGTCCTTACATATTTATTTAATGTCCCTTAATTATGTCATATCATATTCTTTATTTTCAGGTGCCACAAAACGAGTGCTTTCTCAAAAGAGAGAGAAGTATATTTCAAAGCTCACAATCAGGTCAGTGTGTGCTCGTAAAATAAATGTAGGTTTTTATTTTGAACCAAATGCTGCACATTTACAAGGATTTACAACGTTTAATTAACTCTAGTTGTATTACTTCTTAAGATGATTGGCAAGTGCCCACAAGTGACTCACTGAAGTTTATATTTTCTAAGGAAATTCACTGCATGCTCTTAAGTTCTACTTAAAATAATGAGTGATGGCAGATTAATATATTTCTTTAATGACACTCTAATCACTTGTCTCATAAACCTGGAATGAGTGTTATCACTTAATGGTGTGAAATTCATATCGTAGTCGACAGCTCTCATCTCATAAACTTTAACACTGTAACACTACAAGCTTTTAGCAGAGAACATAAGAAATTTCTGTGGTACTCATTTTTATCACATTGTGTTGCAGTGTTTGGTTTTTGCATTTGTGTCAACAGCTTTGTGCTGGATGTTGTGTGTGTGTGTATATCTTTTGTGTGTCCAATGCATCAACAATTGAATTTTTCAGAAAGTTAAGATGGATGAACGTGTCAGTCCTGGGCGACAGAGAATGGACATGTGTGCTCAGGACATTTGGCTGGACAAAGCTGAGGTTCTTCTCAGCATGGGCCTCTGTCACCCAGCCAGGCAGCTCCTGGCAGAGGCTCACTTAATGGCCAGCGTGAGTTGAAAGAGAAGACGAACACAGTGCCAGGGTCTGACAAAAAACAAAACTCTAATTTTTGGCAACAATGATGTCATGCTAGTTATTGAACTGTTACCCTATAGTATGCTTGTGATACAGATACTCTCTCTCTCTATTATGACGCCTTTCAAATTCTCTGTTTAGAAATCTGGGGATCAGAAAGCAATGGCAAGAAGTTTGCTCAGTCTGGCCTCTTTGGCTTGTGAAGAGCAGAACCATGGCAAAGCTCTGATCCTTCTTGACGAAGACCAAGGCCTCGGTGGGGATGAAGAGTTCTGGTACCAGCTAGCCCTCAACAAGATTAGAGCTGTAGCAGGGCAGAGACACCAGGATGCACAAACCAAGGTATAAAATCGCAACTTCAAACACACAACGCTACATTGCAGTTACCTTGTTGTTTAAATTAATCCCCATCTTATTGTGCCTCCATTTCGTCCATAGGTTGATCAGATTACAAAGATTACAAATCAAAGCTGTGGAGCTCTGAAGCAGATCTTGGAGCAGCAAGTTAACAGAGTGTCAAAGCTCACCTTCTTAATCACTTCATTAGAGATGAGGTAACTCCAAACCTGCTTGTCTTTTCTTGTTCAATGATGTGTTGTGTTTTTTTAAGATGTTTAAAAACATTTAAGAGGCACTATACAGTTTAGGCAAAAAATTATTTACACAATATACTGCAAATATTTGAAACAGAGATGACTCAACTAATGTTTAAAGACACCATCAGTTTGTAAAGAAAATGCGATAAACCAGAGATTCTGAGGCATTATTAAAGCATTTCTATAATGATCTATCATCCTTGATTTTAATAAACCCCACTTTGCACATTGGGGAACCTCCTCTTCACATCGTTCAGCATGTAACCGTCTATAATTGCCAACCAAACTCAAATAATTTATATTATAATCTTGATCTAATGCAATGTGTTGTGCTCCAGAGGTGCCATGGAATGTATACGTGCTTTTGCTGGTGGTGAACCTGGAGAGACGCTCTGCAGCGAGGTCATCCAGATGCTCAAGACTGCCTGTGATACACTCAGAGAGTGTGCCATTAGTTTCACCAAACTCAACTTTAGAAAACAGGCAGCAGAGGCCCATGCAGAGTATGCACATGGTGTGAGGTAAAGTCAGCAGAATTACTTTATTTTATTCGATATTTTAGTATTTTTCAACCTGGGCCTTATGTTTATAAATGTTTGTGTGTAAATGAACGGTACCTACAAATTGGTACAAAACATGGGGGCCTTAGCAGTGTAATCTTGTGGGGCAACTGCAGCAGTCAATAAAATGATCACTAGTAGTGCTGTTTTTCACCAGTAGTGCTCTGGATATTTCTGCAAATCAAACAGTATACAATTTGTAAGAACAGTTTTCAGTGTCCTCAGATCCCTTTTGATTGGCTTTGACAGATAACTTCTTGAAAATTCGCACATAAATCCACCAAACAAGTTGGCTGTGTTTGACTGATTTCCTGTACCTCTCAAACAATCATACTTTGTGTTCTCTGTCTTCGTCAACCTTCATCCCTCAACAGACTTGTATCCGACCATACAACTGATAAAGAGGAGAGACAGCGCTTCCTGCTCGATGGCCTCTCTCAAATGGAGCTAGCCGTCACCGTGCAGGAACATGTGGTGCTGAATGCTCAGAGCCTGCTCCCCCCACAGGAGGAGGAAAAGAACGTGCACGTATGTGGTCCCTTAAACAAATCCATCTTTCATTGTGAGGATGCTTCCTCAAAAACCATAGGAAGGAGGTATTTAATCTCTCACCTGATCTGATAAAACTTCTGTGATCTACCCTCTTGAACTCTTCACGGCAACTTCACTCGATTTAATTGTGGAAAAACATTGAGTTGGCTGTTGCACTCTAGCTGTTAGATTTAGGGTTAAATCATTGGCCATTTAAAGATAGCAATTTTAAGTTTTTTTAGTTATGTAGACAACATCATCGATGTGGAGGAGTATGCTGAATCTGTGTCGGCTTACATCCAGAAATGCATGGAGGACGTCTCTGCCACTAAGACTGTCACCACACGGGCAAATCAGAAACCCTGGATGACCAATGAGGTACGTGCTAAGCTGAGGGCACGGAATATAGCGTTCAAGTCCGGGGACAGAGAGGCGCTCAGATCAGCCAGAGCCAACCTGAACCGTGCCATCAGAACAGCTAAACGTGCCTATGGTCAGAGAATCCAGGGATTCTTCCACGACCCGACAAACACCAGGCGCATGTGGAAAGGCATCCAGACCATCACCGACTACAAAGCTGCTCCTCTACCCTGCGACGACAACACAGACTTCCTCAACGAACTCAACTTCTACTTTGGTCGGTTTGAAGCACGTAACCACACTCCTGCGAGGAAATCCCCACCTCACCCAGATGAACAGGCACTCAGACTTGAGACAGCTGAGGTCCGGAGGACACTGAGTAGAGTCAACGCGCGGAAGGCAGCGGGCCCTGATAACATACCGGGTCGGGTGCTCAAAGACTGTGCTGACCAGCTGGCTCACGTCCTTACGGATCTATTTAACACCTCGTTGTCACTTGCTGTCGTCCCTTCCTGTTTCAAGACTGCCACCATCATACCTGTGCCCAAAAAAACCCACAATCTCATCCCTCAACGATTACCGCCCTGTCGCACTGACTCCAATCATGATGAAGTGCTTCGAGAGGCTGGTGAAGGACCACATCATCTCCAAACTCCCCTCCTCTTTTGATCCGCTACAGTTTGCTTACCGCTCCAATCGCTCCACAGAGGACGCCGTCTCCTCTACACTCCACCTGAGCCTGGATCATCTGGAGAAGAATAACACCCACGTGCGTATGCTGTTTCTGGACTTCAGCTCAGCATTTAATACGATCATCCCCCAGCATCTGGTGAGCAAACTGGCCCCCCTTGGACTCAACACCCCCCTTTGTAACTGGCTGCTAGATTTCCTCACAGACAGGCCCCAGTCTGTGCGGGTTGGCAGAAACACCTCCAGCATCATCTCCCTCAGCACAGGCTCCCCCCAGGGCTGTGTCCTGAGCCCACTGCTCTTCACCCTGATGACCCATGACTGCCGTGCCAGGTTCAGCACGAACCACATCATTAAGTATGCGGACGACACGACAGTGGTGGGCCTCATCAGGGACAACAACGAACTGGCCTACAGAGAGGAGGTGAAACATCTGTTGGACTGGTGTGACATGAACAATCTAATCCTGAATGTCAACAAAACAAAAGAGATCGTCGTTGACTTCAGGAAAAAACAGCCCAGTCACACCCCCCTCCTCATCAATAACGCCGCAGTGGAGCGGGTCAGCAGCACCAGATTCCTGGGGGTGCAGATCACTGACACTCTGACCTGGTCCCTTCACACCTCTGCTCTCGTGAAGAGAGCACAGCAGCGTCTGCACTTTCTGCGTCGGATGAGAAGAGCATTCCTCCCCCCTCCCATCCTCACCACCTTCTACAGAGGGACAATAGAGAGCATTCTGACCAGCTGCATCTCTGTCTGGTCTGGGGCCTGCAACGCCTCAGACTGGAAATGTGTAGAAAGAGTGGTGAGAACAGCGGAGGGTATCATCTGTGCAGCACTTCCTGCCATCCAGGATACTGCACGCAGACGCTGCCTGACCAGGGCAGAGTCCATCATTAAGGACCCCTCTCACCCCCATCATGCACTGTTCTCCCTGCTGCCCTCTGGTAAGAGGTTCAGAAGCTTCAAGAGCAGAACAACCAGACTCCACAACAGCTTCATCCCCCACGCAATAAGACTTTTAAACTCCAAATAACTCCCCCCCCCCACACTCACTAGTCACTTTACTGGTCACTGAGTCACTTTACTCTGGACACTATGCGCTACCTCATTCCACTCTGTTACTCAATGTTTATATTCACTGTTTATTGCACTGTTCACTGTTTATTTATTTGTACTGTCATATATACATATATACATATATATTTTGCTCACTTCAAACCGCTGTGTAACTTTCTGTCTCTTTAGATGCTATATTTTATTTTATTTTATTTGTTTGTAGATATGTCTAATTCTTGCCTCCTTTTATATTTTATATTTTATCTTTTACTTTTTATCCATTTTGGAGGTTTCTGGAGCCTTGCCACGAAATTTCGTTCATGTATATGAAAATGTGCTTGAATGACAATAAAGTTTGTCTAAGTCTAAGTGTCTAAGTCTAAGTCTAAGTCTTATGAGGGGAGAAAGGCTTTGCTGTGAAATGTTTTGTATACTGCAAAATATAAGAGAGAGAGAATCTGCAGTTGTGTTTGA
The DNA here is from genome assembly GCA_038501795.1 of Pseudopleuronectes americanus. NCBI lineage: Eukaryota > Metazoa > Chordata > Actinopteri > Pleuronectiformes > Pleuronectidae > Pseudopleuronectes > Pseudopleuronectes americanus. Next base: position 4,815,733 of record CM076729.1, on the reverse strand, counting down.
TTTCCAATATTTCCATGAGTCTTAATTGACACAATCACAAATAAGCTGCTTATTGAGGTAATTAACTCATTTTTTGTTATACATTCATATGTCATTTCATATTCTGAGGGTTTGAGCTTTGTGATAATATGGCTACACATCTGCCGTGTGGGTGTGTGTCACTGTGTATATCTGCAGTTTGACAATGTCCTCACACAAACAGATAAAACTTCCATTACTGTAACTTGTCAAGAGCAGATGGGTGTCAGAATCATATTTTATCCAGGCACTATACAAGCGCTGATACAGATGAGGTTATCTGAGGGCCTCCTTGTCAGAGATGGACTTACTGCTGCTTTAAATTACATGTTGATGGAATCATGAGGGAAAGATTGATGGAACAACTCATTCACCTGCTGCAGATCCATGTTTATTTTTTCTTTAATCAAAACTCAGTTGGAGTATTTGATATATTCCTCTGCGGGTGTTGTGACTCTGCGGGCCGGGGGCTTGATCGTAGCAGTGTGCTCTCAGCAGATGGTGCTGGTGCCTCAGTAAATCCTGACATCCAACCTGTAACCTGTGAACAAGAGATAATAGCTCCAATCCCTGAAGTCATGCTCATTAATTCATCTTTATGACCCAGGCTAACTTTTGCTCCACATTCAAATCTTTGTGGTCTAAATTAATGGTTCACAACATTTATAATTTGCAATTATACACATTATTTGATCAGACATTTTACTTAAGTCACTATTTGTCTGTAAATGCATCATCCCACCCACTCCTGCTCTCTAACATGCAACTTGAGAGCACATACCCTTTAATGGGAACTTTGATTATAATTAAAAGAAGGTGCTTCTAATTACAGGTCTGCAGCTCATTTAAGTGGGAAAACTGCTGTGGAGATTTCTTTATCAATTAAAAACTTACATTAGTTTGTTCCATGGCTCATATAAAGATAAATGTATAATTCTAATGTACATCTTTTTAATAATATTCTTAATGATCTAATACATGCGTGTGCTCATATTTTTGTTCTCATGCTGGCGCTCTGTGTTCCAGACTCCTGGAATTTGGCTGGCAGCTAGGCAGAGGCTGCTGCGCCTGAGGCTGGTCCTGGCCGAATATTGTCTGGCCATGCTGGAGGAGCGATGTGCTGAGGATAAATGCCAAGCTCTGAATCGTGAGAGGAAGACGTCTGCTGAGATAGCACTGGAGGAGTTCACACGCTTCACACCTGAGCCAGGCTCTGTACAACAGGTAAGGCACGCAACCTGGGCCAGGGGAGAAAACCTTAATCTATTTAAGTAAAAACTCAACTTGCATGTTAGATATGAATAGCATCTTGCTTAATATAAGATTGGCCTTTTTATTATCAGCAAACCCATAAACACCAATAGCAACAATACAGTACTATAATTTAATATACTCACAAGTAATATTTATATACTCAATAGAACTTCATTGTTAACAATCAACTAAAGTGAAAGCCATTAGATGATGTATTTCTATATTAAAATGAACATGGCTCATAAACTTCCACCAATGACTGTATCAACACACATGAATGAATAATTCTTATAGCTTCTGTGAATTTCAGTAATCCTAAACATAGATATAAACCTAAGATATGAATCTGAGCATCAAAAATAGGAATACATCCGCTAAGAGCCGTGGGCCTGTAGTTTGCTTAAAGTGTAACTTCACCCCTAACGTTCAGCTGAGGTTTTAATAATCCAGTGTTAGGAAGAGGGGCTAAAACAACCCCTACCTTCCCCCTCGCGAGCACACACACACACAGATCTTAAAAAAACATATGTATACACACATACGACATTCTAATTATCTTGATAAAACTAAGTTGTTAAGAAAAAAGTTTCCTGACAGACCACAGTCGTCCTGAGCTGTTTGAACCGCTTGCACAGGTGGCTGTCTTAGCCAGAGGTTCAAACAGTGTGTGTGTGCACCCACTAAATTAATTTTAAATTAATTTGGTAATGAACAAGATTTTAAAACCAGCATTGATGTATTTCATCAAAGAGTCATATAATTAAGTTTACGGCTTAGAAACACATCTCTGTGTGTAGTATCTCTTTTTTTGTGGTTAACTCGAGCACATCATGAACAGACAAATTGAAACAAACTCCTTAGTAAACAAAAATTGAACGTTTGATGAAGTTTTCCCTGTTATAGATCTGAGGACAATGCAGGTGAGTTTTTTATTACTGCCATTTGGGACACTAACATGCAAAACAACACTAAGCTATTTTTTTATTTTATAATATTATTATCATTATTATTATAATCACAGTCATAACCAGACAAATGCAGCATCAGGAAGCATTCAGGACCTGTACCCTTGTTTGGGGTTTAGCTTGGCCAGACAGAGTTCTGTTTTCCTTCAGGATATTTTAATAATTTATATATATATATATATATATATATATATATATATATATATATATGTTCTGGATTTTTGAGAGGAAGATAGAGCAAGTGCGACTCAAATGTTTGAAAGGTTGCCAAGGTGCATGGGCCAGTGTACACTCACTCTACTCTGCTGTAATCCCCTGCTGATGTGCTGAATAACAGAGAGTAATTGAGTTTCTGAACATCATCTCATCCAGCATTTAATAAAGCATGTATTTCTCCTAATGCAATTTTGATTGATACAGATATAAAGATTTGATTTCCCGAATAAGAATATGCAGCAATTTGTCGACTCAAACTCCTGTCACTGGGTATATATAAATATATACAGTAAATATATATATTTATATGAAATATAACAATATCTCCTCTCTTGTTGTGCTTTTTGCCTGTCAACACAAATGAGATGTTTGCAACTGCATCAGCCAGAACTCTAAATTTGAAATTGCTCATTTAATGTTAATAGTTAAGGGTCAAATGGGCTTGCAGAGCTTTGAACATGACAAATGCAGTCCCATAAATTATATAAAGTTGATATATGTCTGTTACTGTTGTTTATTCACATTATTTGTCTCTCACTTGCATTTTTTGTCTCTTTCTTTCTTGCGTTCTCCCTTTCTTCATCTTTCGCTGTCTTCCTCTGCCTCGTATCACAGGGACTAGCACTTAAAACTAGACTACCTACTTTGTCTTTCACTATTCCTCCTTCCCATTTTACAATGCTACGTCTGAACCGCTTTCATAACAGCTTTCTGGTGAAAAAAAATCTTCCTGCCGAAACGGGATTAAACCCAGGGTTGTATTTGTTAATCAGTTTTTTCGAAACTAAATTAGAGAGGTTTGTGTCTCCACATGAGGTCCAGGGCTTGTGATCCACTCTTCATTTCACCTTAGTTCTCCTTGTGTTTCGCAGCAATGGGTGAGTGTGTGCAGTACTCTGGGGCAGGTGGCTCTGGGCCAGCTGGCTACGGTCAGCTCTCACTCCTCGGACAACGCAGAGACCAGAGCTCGCTACCTGACTCTGATGGGAAAGTGCCAGAGACTGATGGCTGTGCAGGAGGACCCCCTTTATCTCTGTGCTCTCTGGAACAAACACAAGCATGTAGGCAACACACATCTTTGTATAAATTGAAACATAATGTTTGTGTATACGGAGTGATGCTTGTGAGCTAGTTGACTCGAGCTGCGCTGCTCTAATCATATACCACTCACTCTGCCTATCCTCTAGTACACAATGATTTCCTAGATCTCCCTTTGCTTGTCAATGCCTCTGCTGCCCTACCATATTTTGTATATTAATGTAATCTTTTTAAAGTAATCCCTGCGGCAAAGTGTCTGATGGAAATACAGTATGTTTGGGGGATAGTGGGCTCCACAAGTAAGCTATTGAAACCAGGCACTTTAGAGACATACAGTAATCTATACCGCTTAGTCTATAAAGGGCTAAAGGGGGCGCAGGAGCCAATCCCAGCTGCCAAGGGGCAAGAGAAGGGGTACACCCTTTACTGCGTATCCCAGGGCCGACCTACAGAGTCAAACAACCACACCTATCGACAAGTTAGAGTCTCCAGTTAACCTAACCCCAATCTGCATGTCTTTCACTAATAGTGAAGCGTTCAGGCCAGTTTCCACAGTGTGACTGTGTAGCAAGTTTATTCTTTAAAGAAATATGTTGATTAACAGAGAGGCTTCACCGGTCAGTCATTATTTCAAAGAACCAGTAGTTGATTACGTCAATACATCCCTATGTGGGAATACATCACTTACAGTGACAGTGCTAACCAGTGCACCCCTCGCTGCCTCACAAAACCAACACGAGAGAGGAAATCACTAAAGTCAGTTTAATAATTCTCTTTAAATTATGGTCATAGAAGTCACTGAAGTCAGTGAATATATCACACAGGCCTCTTGGGGACTAGGGACACAAACATGCACATGTACACCAAAGATTACACAGAGTCAGAGGCTTAAAGTGATTAGAGAGATGGATGTCTGCTCACATAATTTAAGAGCCTAAGTCTTCATGGTTTGTGATCATGAGAGGATTTTTATACTAATCATTAACATTGTTCTGTGATCTTGAAATAACTTTGTGCAGAAGGAGGCCTGGTCTGACCCGAGAAGCACTTCTGTCGAGGAGGAGAATTCAGAGAAGGAGAAAGACGGAACGGAGCAAAGGAAGATCTCTGCCAAAAGTGCTGAGCTGCAGGTGCATACCTCCTGACAAGTGACCCCATCACTCCTGAGTCATGTCTAATCTGAGCTCTTTATCTTGAAGTTCATCTCACCTCTCAAATCCCCCATGGGTAGAGCCCTGGGTGTTCTCATTGTTCTAATTGTCAAAGTTAACATAGAGAGATCCAATGTCCACCTCAGAATCGAACTGTGGCAATATTTTATTTATGTCGAATCATTTTAGATTGAGTTATTAAGGATACAAATAAATTTAGCTTTCCCTGGGCTGTCTGTGTTGAGATTAAATGTAACAACTTTTTATTAATATCTCAATGCCATTTGAATCATATCAAAATGAGATAAATGCTTTCACAGACAGTCCTAATCTGCCAATGGGTGAATCAGCAGATGGTTTCCAGACAAATATATTTAAATAGCGCTGATGTAAAGACATGAATTATAAATGTGAAAATATTATGTGTCTGTTAAATTATTCTAAATTATCAAATATAAAACCTACGCATTTAATCATGAATACCGGGCAGGACAACAGACTGATGCTGTGAGCGAAGGCTGGAAAAGTTTGGCATGAATTCCTGTTTGGGGTTAAACAAAACACGGCAACACAGGGTTTAAGTGTCCTTTCAGTTTGATTATACTAAATGGAAGCACAGCAGTGGGTAAGAGCTATGAATAATAGCAACAATCCAGTTAAAAATATTTTGAAACTATGGCAGAAACTTGTGTCTTAATTTAATGAGCTATAGTGAAGTATGTTAAAGGAAAACAATGACTGTTGAGAATACTCCATTTGATCTGACGTTTACATCCGATTTAATACAAAGACACAAATGTCAAGATTAAAGAAAGTTATTATTTCCTCAATTCAACTTTTAAGGATAGTAAATTACTACTCACGTGCCAATACATATATTTACTTCTCACAATGATCTTTCTTCTTGTCTATACAGGCTGTAAAGGTATTACTCTCCTCAGATACTTCCAGAAGAAACATACAGAACTGACAGTCCTCATTATGTGCAAAAAAATGCTTTGTATATTTAATTTATGCTAATATGAGGCTACAGCCGCTACACGCATGAAAAGGATATCTTCTGACGTCAGTCTTTCTCGGACAAAGCTCCATCTTTGTGTTAAAACCCAACCACGTGTGGACTTACTTGCATTCACTTTTACAATGTACAGCCATACTGTCTTATCTGTCTGCATGTGTTTGTCTCCTAATTGAGCAGCAGAGAAGGCAACAAGCCCAGCATTTGTTGGCACAGGCCACTAAAGCACTCAGTGAAGCCATCGACCTGTGTCTTCAACACAAGCTGCCATCTTCCATCCTGGCTGACGCCTCTATCAACATGTTGGAATGTCAGGGCCAGATGGAACCTGCAGCGACGGGACAATATCTCGCCCTGTTTCAGGTATTCTAGACCAGATAATACAGTTTGTGTATCTTTGAGTTAAGCACCTGTACTTCCAGGTACTGTCTGGAGTGTGCAGTGTGTAAAAAGGACATGTTTCACTGTCAGTCTTATCACTGTTATGCCCAGAAGGTTCCGAATATACTGCTTCCTGCATGAATAGCACAGGTGGCTCTATGCACTTCACAGTCATACAGGCATACCCACAAATCATCTCAGCTTACTTAATAGCATTCTTTAAGATAAACTGCACCGATTGTTATTCCAGCTATATCGTTCTTCTGCTATCTCATTTATCTCCCTTCATCCGTCTACTCTTCTCTTGTTCCCAGAGCTGCTCCTCCATTGCTATGATGGCAGAAGTCCTGAATTTTGCCTGGACTGACACCAGTGTGTCCCAGCTCTCAGTTCTGCTCAACCTCCGCAGGAAACGGCTTGGCTTTCAGGAGGAGAGGCCCAGAAGCATGCTGAAGGGAGCAGAGGACTCCCTTAACAGCCTCTCCAAGGTACCGGGTCACGAACCTCCCAACTCTTGATTTATGGATGCTGTCATGCCCACCTTGGTAAACTCCCTTGATGGGGAGCATGATATTGGTGCTGTTCTGGCATTTGCTCTGAGTGTACTGTGTGATTCCAAAAATCACACAGAGCAGTGGAACCAACGTGCCAGTGTGTGGGAGTATGTGATGAGATACTGTTGATAGTGTCCATTTTAAGAGCCATTGATGCTGGTGAGTTTAACTTTAGATTAGCTGATGGAGTTAGTGTAATTTAGCTGTCGTTTAAAAGGAAGGTGTGTCACATTCTGTTATCACAAAAAATATCAAATACAATTGTAATTCAATTATTTTCATAGTGTAACTGATAAATGTTATGATGAGGATTATAATGATCGTTCTAGCTCTAGTTATTAAAAGATGATTGACGTTTTATGTGATAACACAATCTTGACTAAAACATCATAATTTTATGTGTCATGCTTTCAAGATATTTTGACTGACAGTTTTTTTGATGCAATATAATTGCTCTCTCTTTTCAGAAAACATTTCAAATTCAAATCCCTCTGTTCCTCTTTGTACTGTATCTCAGGCTTGTTTAAATTCTGAAATCAAACATCAGAACCATTTTTATGCTTTCTTTAAACTTGTGAGTGATCTTGCAATGACCTTCTGGTTCTCAGGCCTTCAGGCAGCTGACTGTTAATCCCAAACACCTACAGATCCTCGCAGAGCTCCCATCCGACCTGAAAATCCTGCTGCTTCAGCTCTCTGAAGATGGGTAATTTCTCATTTAAATTTATGTTTGTTCTCACTACTTCCCATACGTTCTGCCCCTGTCTGTCTGACAGTGTCATGTTACATGAGTAAATGATCCAAGAGCACATAAGTCATAGGTCTACTTCCCTTCATAACTGGAGTAAGAGGAGTTTTGTGTGGTATACCTGCCACTGGAGGGCCGATAATCGAAACGGCAGTATTTGTTTTTTATGGATACAGATAGAATCTAAGTATTTCGGTAACTTGAGAAGTATAACATACAGTATACACATAAAGTTTTAAATAATTGTTGTTGCTGTGTTTCAATTTGAGGTCTGAACTTTATGGGGCTTTCTATGAGATGACCAAACCTCCAGAAAATTCAAAAGGAAAGACGACACAGCTAACAGGTTTGGTGCTTGTTCATTCCCCCCCCTCCCCCAAATACAAAGTGCCGTCAGGCCTCTTACTTATATAAGAATTGTGTGCCATTTCAAACATGACATTAACTGCTGTTATGTCTTTTTTTTCCTGAATCTAATTTGTCCCATTACTCCAGGAAATATGGTCTTCATGACACGCACAACGCTGCATTGTTGTTAGCATATAAATGGAGCCAAATTAATTAAGTATTCCCATGTAACATTTGTCTGCGAGGCAGATACAATATTCAGATTTCATGAAGATGTGAAGAGAGGGGGAAAAAAAACTGTGAAATGTAGAAAAATCTCTGTGCGACTGGCCTGGTGCGGAACACAGGGTTTTAGCATATTGTATCACCTGCTCACATGACCTTTCCTGGGAATAATCTGACATAAGCAGTTATGAGTCTAGATCTAGACTCATCGCTTGATAATGAGGACAAATTCATAAAATAGAAAAAAAAGAAAGAGGGGATGAATGCTGGAGAGGAGCAGCGCAGGTGCTTGCAGGCATCAATTACAGGACTCTACTACACTGTCTGTATGTATACATGTCTAATTGTTTGTTGGTCCTGTTGTCACAGGTAACCTGGCATGCTCTAGAGTGGCAAAGGTTTCAGTTAGCCCACAGGCTCTGCTGGCACTGAGGGAGCAGGTGCAGGCTTTAGGTCAGGAGAAGACACGTTCCCCACTGAAGGAAGCCGGTTGGCATGGTGCTGAGGGCAGAGTGGAGGCCTCTGAGAAAGATCACCTCTTTCCTCGGGTAAGTGTTGTTGAGATCGATGCAATTTTCTTTTATTTACACATCATGTACTGTAAGAGTCATAGATAAGCTCTTTCCACTGCAATCATTATTATTGTTCCCTGTTGTATCCCCCTTTATAGAAAACTGCTGATGATGAAAAGTTGGCCCCTCACTTCTGCAGAATTGTACAAGAAATGGAGGATTATTTGAAACCACTGCTCGCACAGTTTGATTCTTGTTTAAGGTGAAGTTCTGTGGTTGGCATCGCATTCTCCTTTTTTGACACCAGTTAAACTTGTTTTTATTGCTGCCGCAGGTACCAAGGTCAATGTGAGAAACATCTATATAAATGCGTTTTAAGTGAGACTGGTTTTCTTAATGTTGGCCTGTCTGGTGTGTCCTGCTCTCTACCTTCCAAACAACAGGATGCAGCAAGCTTACCCAGCGAGTGCTGGATGTCTATATATCTTGCACATTGTCACATCTGGCTCTATCTTGTGTGCTTGTCAGACATCAGGCATTATAGTCCTACTGATCCCCACCTGTCCTTATCCGCCTCAGGCTCCAGGACGCATCAGTGCCGTGTGTTGAAATGACCAAATCCAAAGATAAAGAAGACAAGAAAGGCTCAGGTAAGGGTAGAGTGTTGTGGGTGTGGGCGTGCATGTGTCAGTGTCATCCTGCAGGCTTTGTCGTTATCTTTACAGTGAGTTACATGAACCACTATTCCAACCTCTGCTGTGACTCCTATCTGGCTGCCCATCAGCATATTTCTATTCAACAGGCCACAGCTCATCCCCTCTAAATCCAGTGTGCATGCTGTCCATGTGCTTTAATGTTATAAATGATCACTTACACAGATGATCGTTTGTTCGAACAATATAGCTCAAAACTTTTAATGGTAATAATTATTCCTTTGAACTGTTCCCAAATTAATTTCAATCCAAATAGTTGGACTTCATAAGTGGACCAATAGTTAACGGTTGTAGTTGTCGTAGCACAAATCTTAAACATTCTAAGCTAAATAATAATTACACTGTCATAAAATACACAATATGTGAAAATCTATTTGCTTTTCTGTGTATGTGTGTGCATGCAACAGAATCAGGGGAGTACTTGGTGTTGCTGGCAGACACAAAGTTGATGGAGTTGCCACTGGAATCCTTGTCCATCCTGCGGAAGGAAAGCTTGAGCTCTGTGTCACGAGACTTTTCCCTCCAGCTTCTCCACAGTCGACTGAACAGAGAACAACCAGATAAAGGTGCCAACACACAAAAATATACATTTTACATTAAACATTATATGTTTACAACGGTTACCAGCAGTCTCCTAACCATCCCCATGAATATACAGAAATTAGTGTAGTGTTCTTTGTCTGCTGATCTTGATATCTTGTCTTTGTATAGTTTTTGCCTTAATTTTTCACAATTGTTATTGAGATATCAAATTAGCAATCAGAGTAGTTGATCAATACAGACATAATAATGCAACCTTAATTCAAATGGGACTCAGCAGGAAGCAAACCTCCATCAAGGTAAAATAGTCTGATCCATGCTTTATCCCGCGAACATCATTGAAAATGTCCAAAAATGCAATGTTAAAGAAAGTGATAAAATACTCCTGAATGTGCCCTTTTGTTTGGATCCAAGGTAAAATGTAATCATACTTTCTTAGTCCATGTCCCATCCTGCAACCAAATTTTGTGGAAATCTATTAAGTAACTTTTGCATAATTCTGTTGACAATTAAACAATCAAACAGTGGCAAAAACACAACCTTTTTGGTGGAAATTACAAATATTTAAAATTAGCCAGAGTAGAATTAAAGCTCTATGTTACTGCTCGTCAGTATCACTATTGAGCAACTTGTTTTATTTTGTACTTATTTTTATATGCTTTATTAGTGCATGATGCAGGATTTTTTTAAATGGGGGCTATTGAAGGACGAACAGAAAAGGCTGAGTCCCTTATTTAATTAATATCACCCTTCACATTGTGTCTATCCACAGTCTCTCTGAGTTGTATTTTGGATGTCCTAAATAAGTGTAAAATCCCCCAAAAAACATCCTCCTCTGTAGTGATGATGCTTTAGGTTGAGAATTATGCTCATGAATATTTTTGGAGAGAATAGAAAAGGGGGCAAAAATAGCACCGGAGCTGATGCTGCAGAGATCTTTACCTTTTTAAAGGTTGAATCATTTGCATAACTTGAGTGAACGTTCAAAGGTTACATTTAAACTGTGTGTGTGTGTGTGTGTGTGTGTGTGTGTGTGTGTGTGTGTGTGTGTGTGTGTGTGTGTGTGTGTGTGTGTGTGTGTGTGTGTGTGCGCCACAGATAGCCAAGTACACAAGCATGTATTTTACATCTTTCAATACCTGGATCACATGTGTGTGTGACAAAGCAACCACAATAAAAGTACAGAATATCATTACCATAATTTGACATCTACAGTTTAGCATTGTGTCAAGAAGATATAGTGCCCGAAAGCACTTTTGAAAGGGCTATTTGTTATTCTGTGCAGAGCTTGGCATGTGGTATTCACAGGACAAATTAGCACAAACTATAAAAAGACTGCCTGCAGGTCGGAAATGTTTGCCTTTGCATGACCGTCTGTTCCATTTGCTGTCCTGTTGAGCCCTGTTTTTTTAAGTACAAATAGTTTTACATGCAGTGTTAGCTCCTAGAATGAAAAATACTGTCAAATATAGATCCCAACCAGAGCCCAACTGTTAAACTATTTGGCCGATAAAATTGGGTTAGCCTTCCACAGATTGGTATCTGTGTTTATGTTTTCCAATATGCACTGGTATTACATAATAAACATTGCAGGAAAGATGTTTATCTATGTTTATATGATGAATAAAAATAATCGTTTATTCTTAATTCAACATGTCGGCTGAAATATCAGTATCAGAATTTTCTTAACTCCTTAATATTGACTATAGAACTCTATACTAAAGTCGGAACAAACTGTAGCCATTTGATAAGCAATACCAATTTGTCATCAAAAAGTGAAGCCGGACAGTAGATCCAACAAATGGGTTACCGATAAGTTATTTTATGATATAACATGTTCACATGTCAGGACGCCATTCATTTGCACCAAGGTGGAGGATTAATTATATATCAAACTATGGACAATATAGGAAAATGGGAAAATACAATACTTTTCTAACCCTAGCCCAACATTTCAAATCAAACAGTCTGACTTGCAGGTTCAGTTCACTCAGGTAAGGCAGAGGTAACCAAAATCTGAAGGCAGGGTCAATTAAATGAATGGGAAGAAAAATGTTGGAACACTTACAGAAGTCTGTAAAGACAAACTGACAGGGACTGAGGGGGGCACACAGACTAAATACGCAGGGGAATGCAGGATAATAACACACTGGTCTAATTTATCCAGTTGGGACCATAGACTGTGTATAGGGTGGTCCAGGTATTCAAAAAGGGGAGAAACCAGACAAAGACAGGAAGTAAAGCTCTTTGAAACGAGAGACAATGGTGGCCACAAAATAAAAGAGAATATAACTTAAAATGTACAAACAGAGAAATCATGAGCAGAGATCTTGTGGACATATTCAGGTCTTGGGATTTAAAAAGGGAAAGATTATTTCATGCATTTTCTTCATATTAAAGGGACAGTTAAATGAAACATTTAAATTCACTGATTATCCGCTCACCACTATGCCGATGGAGGGGTTGGTGAAGTGTTTAGAGTCCGCAAAACACTTGTTGTGCTCAACATTGATTTCAATTGTATTGGAAACGACTGTAACGTAGTTTGTGTTTCAGGGTCTCAAGCACTTCACCAACCCCTCCATCGGCATAGTCATTTGTTATGCGAAATAGGTTTGCCTTGAGCTTGGCATTAGAGGTTTGCACTGGTGGCAAGATTCCTGGGTCGTTGGTCCTAGAGGGGATAAATCAGTGATTCGTCTTCTTTTGGCATTGAACTTTTATTCTGCCATTGAGTTTTGTCATCATGGGGATGTTGGGAATCTGCTGGTGATCAGCATTTGTTTTGATTCTCACCCAGGGAACTTTAAATATCTGCTAGATATCGAATTATCAAAATAGATATGATACAGTATGTCTCTTCTGCCAGTCCAAATACTGCATAATATTCATCGTACACCGGTACCTATTCTTCTTCTTGTTCTGTTCATCTTTTTTGCGGGTGGTAATCCAACGTCAAGGTGTGCATTACCAATCACTGGGCTATACCCACTGGATATCCCTCTTCTTCCTTACTGCTCCACCGATCTCCTTACTGCTCTTTTCCTTTTCATTATTTCACAACCCCCAACGGGGCACATGTATACATATTAATTCTGCTTCCTGTTTATGGCAGTTGACAACAAAAAGGAGACCAAAGGTAGCGTACCAACTAAGGGGAAGGGAGATCTAAGCCAAAGCATCAAAGTGGTAAGTTCAGTAAATTAATCTGGGCCTCCCAGATACACACAGCAATATTACTTTTACCTGCTATCAGCATAGGCAATTATTTGAATTCCTCTCGCCTCTCTTTTAAAGTGTGGGGTTTCAATCAATTACATGATGTGTTTTCATAAAGATGCTATTTCTAGCTACCGAGCAGTGATCCTCTGTCATGCATCACTTCTGCTTTTCTCCATCTCCCCTCCCCTCTTTGCTTCCATCGCTCATGCTGTCTCCTCAGTCGAAAAATCCATACTTATAATCTCTCTGCTAACTGGTATTTGAAGATGTACATGCCCTAGAATCAATATAAGCATGTGTTTATATATGTTCTTAGCTAACTACTGCTTTCTATTCACATCCTTAACCCAGATCTCCCCTGTCGACACACGCAACTTGAAATGTATCTTTTTTGAGCAGTGTCTCGTTAAATAATATGTCTAATTCTGAATTACTTGTGCATAGGCCTTTCTAAACCTGCCTTTTGGGATGGCTGTTTTCTTGTCCTGTGTTAATGCTCCAGAGCTACTTCAGAATTATCCCTGGTCAGTAGTGACTCCTCCTCAAACAGTGACTTTTTATTGTTTGTCGCTGTGTGTCCGTCATTAAATTAAAGGAATTCACTTTATTATAGTTTACATGTAAAGTTTATATATAAGAAGAATGATTTAGTAAACTACTGTCATTCTTTCAAACATTGCATTTTAAACTATTTCAGAGGTCTGTTAAGCAATCTTCAAACCAAAGTTCACTTCAGCTTTTAATTCAGCTCAGTAAAGCATTGCTGCGACAAGATGAAGAGCGGGCTTAAGCTTTGTAGTCAATGTTGAAAGAGAGAGCAGTTCTATGAATGTTTGTTGACATGCTGGGAATGAATGTTTGTGTCTCAGCTCAATATGGTGAAAACAAATTGAAATGATGATCACTGTCTGACGGAAAAATCACACACATCTCAGCACTCCTTTTTCTCGAGGAATTAACCATACACACAGAACAAGTGTGAAGTAGATAAGATGAACGGTTCACGAGGTACATGTTCCACAGAGATACAGGAACTTGTAGCTGCAGACTGGAGCACAGGCTGGCAGTCTTTTTCAAAGATGATTATTCTTAACACACCTCTACAGATATTGTCGACCCTGACAATGTGGGAATCTTTGGTAAGTAAATGTTCACATCTTACTGTACCTACTGTTATGGATGAAAATATAGTGCTTTATGGAAGATATATTGGGTTGTTTCTTATGATCCATTGTATTGCAGTATAGTTCAAACTGCTCTTATGTCAATTTCTATGTGGGTGGTGTGCACTGGACCAAATCATTACCAGAGGAAATCTTGCAGTGCACCCTCTTTCAGAGATGAAGGCTCTCTTTATGTTGTATAGCAGACAAATGGCTCAGTGAGTGATCCTCTCAGCATCGAGCCTTTTAAAGCCTCCTTCATTTACATTTACAGTGAACTATTTTAGGAAAAACGCCAAATTACTTTTTTCACCTATCGCAAGTGGAAGTTTTGTTCTATGTTGTTGTCTGTATGCGAAACAGATGGGACCAGTCTGAGCACAAGGATGCAGGAGATATTGGAAACCCACAGCAACCAACTCACCTATCCGTGGGAGGGCTTCATGGGCAGCAAAGAAACGCCCAGGTTAGAACCTTTAAGTACAGAACCTTTAATTCGAGCAAATCAATGCAGTATGTCCATCTTGTTACACTTCTCTTTTACTCTGCCATCTCTCTCATATCTGTCAAGTCCGTCCGAGATGGAGCAGCTGCTGTGCAAAAGCAGCGCCTTCATTTACCTGGGAAAGGAGCGCTTCATGGCAAACGTTCCACCTGTCAAACTAGCAGCCCTCAATCTATCTGGTACTGTACACACGTGCACTGCATTTTGTCTGCATGGTTTATAATTGGATCGGAGAATATATTTTTGTGAATGAATACAAGGTGAAATTAAGGATTCACAGCATGCTTGACATATCCGGGTTAATATTTACATGGACAGAAACATGTTGCTCAGGTCTGATACTTCCTAGGTTTCAGTTTATCACACATAACACCAGCAACATAGACCAACTTAATGTATAACACTTCCGCATAAAAAGCTCATAATATTTCCATCACTTCACTTGCTGTTTATATTGTCAATTAACTGGAGTTGTCAGTAAAAAAAAAGCATATAACATTTTTTTTTAAATGTGAATAGCTCCGGACGCATAACCTATTTCACTGCATGGTGACCCTCTAAAAACAAAAAATAAATAATATAAATTCAATATGAAAACACTGACAGAGAAATTGTCCGTTTCATCAAAGGAAGGAAACAAATTAAATAAATGTTGATTTGTTTGATGAAATGTCTTTATTATAATGTCACCATCAGCAGTTACATAGGTCCCTATAAAAGTTGCTTTCACTATGTAACGAAGATATTTCACAACCAACAGGAAGAGGATAGAGCTTTTATTTTCCCAAATAGCTGTCTGCAGCTTGGCCCAGACGGAGGAAATGACAGGCGGAGATGCGACTCATAGAAACAAAAGGATATATAGAGATATGATAATAGGGTTCAAAAGTGGCATTCAGTTGGTGTTATTTCTACAAGATCTGTAAGCCTCAGAGTTACACTTCCTCTACCACAAACAATGAAAAGGGAAAACAATCCGATCTTTGCGATAACAGGGCCAATGGTAATGCAACTCTTAAACACTAAGTTGTCTCTGTACACGTGAATAATATTTTACAACATCTTGTGTTTTCTAAAAAATTTGAAACAGTGACACAGGAAGAAAATTTATAATTGGCAAAATAATCCAATGAATGATTTGGGAGCAGAGCTGTGATTATGTAAGCACTAAACGGGGCAGTAGACTTAATCTCCTCAAACACACCAATCTTTCATTTGTTGTGTGGTATATTTAGAAATATTCCTGATTTGCCATTTGAAATCAATGAGGTTTTACTTTCAGATGCTTTTACTTGCTCAAATTTTCCACCAACTTTACCTCTGAAAATTTGTAATCTGAGAATATGTAATGATGATTAATGGTTGTGTATTTATAGTTGAGCAACAAAAGCAGTTGAAGTCAGACTGCATTGCTCATATAGTTACTTACACATGCTTATCATAATGCTCAAGACAGATATTTGCTGAATCATTTCAGCCCAGACTCAGTGTTGTCTCAGTTGATAAATGAGTACATTTTCACTGATGTAGCATCTTTCACAAAATAGTTTTTACTTGGAAGTCATAAAAGAACTCCTGAACATTGTCATTTATTTACAGTCAGGGGAAAAGAAGTCTCTCAACCCCACTCCCCTCTTCTCAATTTTTCCGACAAGGCCTTTTCCCTGCTACTCTTTAAATAAATAATAAACCACCTCAAATCGCCTTTGAGCTCTTACGCCTTCAAAAAAAGAAACTGCACAAAACAAAGATGGCCTCATGTTTTCAGTGCTCCTTTCTTCTCCTTCACCATCAGACAAAAGGATGGGCGGACTCTCCAGTGTGAGTGATAGTGTCAGACTGGCCTTACACATCGCCCCAGGCCAGACATATGTGGCACCCAGTAGCCTGCCGTTATTGCTGCTAACTATAGTGTGACTGACAGCAGGGTCTGCACTGCTCCTACTTAATTGGCCAGCAAGACATGATGAGACAATTGAAGTGTTTGTGTTTTCTGAGAAAAAAAAAGGTGTCATCCAGTACACGTTGCACCATCTGCACTCGTATCTTGTCTTGTTTAGGTATTATGAGTATTTATAGAAGGAGTATTTGTTTTTGAGCAGGACTCTTGGAGGACAAAGCTTAAGGAAACAAACACTGATTTGACAATACCTGCACATACCTCATATCAGAGATGGTGTTGGGTTTCGTTTGCCTTTACTTTGATACCGGTGCTAAATTGATACAATTATGGTACTGAAATGGTGCCAGAGCTTTCCCACAAAAAGTCGATCACAGATAAGAATGGCTTTTTTTTATTGCTTTGGTAAATTTAAATTTAATACATTAGCTGGTAACAGTTTAAAGGATACTTAATTTAAATATAAAATCTAAATAAGTGCAAAACTCTTCACATATCCACATCACAAAATCATATAATAAATACAAATATAGACCAACAATGTCATTGCTTAATACTGCACAATTCCCTAGCTCCAAACCTTCCATCAATTGTCCCCCCCACTGCTGGAGCCAGGGACATCCACACTGCCAGCTAATAGGCTTGGGATGTCACGCAAACAGACAAACACAATGCAAATACAATGCAAAATTGTTTTCAGACAATTGCTGCACGTCCCAGACACACCTTAGATACATACCATTTACTTTTGACCATTTAGCTTTACGCTGTGTCCAACATCACACACTCATTCACTAACCTTATACTTCACTACGTAGAGACTTCCATGTCGAGGATTATGTAGTGAGCTCATCTTGTTGGCCGCAGTTTGTGCTGTGATGCGCTGCTCTGCTCGTATTTACATTTGTACGACAGGTTGGTCTGTTCCTCCTGCCCTCTCTCCTCTCGTCTCCCAGCTCAATGTAGGGTGATATATAAGATCAGTGAGTGATCTTGGTCTGGTAGGTACCGGCCCTGTACCCAAGCCTAATCAGAGTGTACTGCTGTTGTAGCTCTGAGCCCTGAGCTGTGTCTCGCTTCAGACACACACACATAATTCTCAGTGAATGGGCAGACGGCTAGAACACAGCTGAATGGCACTGGACAGCCTTACTGCTATAGAGAAGAGAGTGGACAGTGGATGTCCTGACTTACACACACCTGGTGTCAGACACAAGCGTCACATAGCTTATCTACAGTTAATGGTCTAGTCCAAGGTCTTGTACAGTAAAAGCCTGTCTGTGTTCTCGTACATGAATGCATTGTGTTGAAGTAACAGTATTCCTGTGCTTGATAGTCCTGCTAAAAGCTTCTTTGGCCTTGTGGCAAGATTTACCACATTATTCTACTCTTTTTGTTGGAAGTACACTGAAAGCTTCATCCGAAGGCACATGGCAAGTATAGGTCATCTTTTTGTGAATAAATGGAGTCACATATTATATCCTGTTTTGTAGCCAGAGTAGCACTCTGTCTTCTGCGTCAAAGAGATTTCTGGTAATTTTACAAATACATAAAAGCAGACGAAGCAGTCAAGTCACAAATATAAAACCTCTCACCCTCCCATAAATCAATAACAACCTTGTGATGACACACACCAGCCTGAAGAGTGCTGCACTAGTAAAGTTTAAAAGTTTGAGACAAAACACAGCTGATCCACATTGTGTCAGGAAAGAAGAATTATGGAATTTGTCGAATGGAAAGTTCAAATTTGAATCCATCAGTCCAGGTTAATTTGGCAGTGCATGTTATTACTTGTGGTTATTGTAAGTGTAATCCAACAACAAGCATTACTTGAGCAGCCGCCTTTTCAAAAATACAAGCGCAGCTGGTGTATCTGTTTAGAGTGAAACCTTAGAACTTGTTTGGTGCTGTATTAAAGACCTGAGTCAGTATGTGGCCTTTTCATGGAGGTCACTCATTAGAGCCCACACTTCCGCCAAGGCCCAACACACACAACAGATTGTTTTTCATCAAGATCCGTGAATTCTACCTTGGGAAATCAATGAAATCCATGAAAACACCCAATCTCACAATGTTAAAGAAAGTGATAAAAAACTCCCAGATCCGGCCCCTGAAGTGGATCTTCAACAAACCGAATGGGTTCTCCCCTGACCCACACCACATCCTGTCTCTAAGTTTCATTGTAATATGTCTTGTAGTTTTCAATCTTATTAAAAAGTATATATAGACCAATCAACAAACGAATTGGTTTTGGAGTTTGTTTTATTTTTGTATGGCTGTTGATGAATAGCTTCCTTTTATTAAAAGCTTTATTTTATTCTGCTGCCGGATAATCCTGTTTTCTCCTCAGAGTGCCGGATCGCTCTGCTCTTTGAGCAGCTCTTGAACAACAGCAGCATTCACCGCCACTCAATCCTCGACACGCACAGGAGGTAACAAAGCAGCTTAATTAAATGAAGCTCCTACTGAATTTGAACACATTTCATCTCACTCCGTCTTCTCTTTTACACTCCTATTGTCTTTGTGCATTCTCTTTACTGGAGTGACAACTGATGTGTGTGTCTTTTAGTGTTGTGGTTTCACCTCTTCCTCTCTCTAATAATGTCACGGTTTCTCTCCTTCCCAGTGGAGGAGATTTTGCCCTGGAGAAACCCCTCGAGACAGCTCTGCTGTTGAGTCTGTGTGGTGTCGGCTGTGTTGTCCTCAATCAGTGGCACAGCAGTCCTCAACAGAACATGCACAATGTGGCCACTGTTCTTGGTAGTAGGTTTAAGATATAATCCAGTCTCTAATTTATCATTGTATCTAATAAATTGCACTTAAATGTCTTTAAACCTTTACTTGATGCCTGTTTTACCATTTCTTGCAGATCTACTTGGGGTGAGACAGACCTCAGGTCAGACCATCCACACCTTGAGGAGAAGGAACAGTTCAGACATCGCACATTGCAAGGACAAAGGATCACATGGTACTGAACCGTATATGTACTCCCATTTATTTCTATTCAGTGTCAATGCATGTCATGCAATTCCATGTGCTCTTGAGTAGTACATCTCAGACACCCACATCTCGATCCTTCTCTGTGAAGGAAGACTTGGGTTTATTTGCAAAGAGGGAAACATCAAGCGGAATTCTCTAAGTTTTCAATCCATCAATGCTGAGTGTCAATATATCTCTCATGTGTAGAACAGTAATTACAGCTTCTCCTGGTTTTCCTCTGCAGATACGGTTCTCCTAACTGACTCAAAGGAGGAAGATGTTCATCACAACATGGCTCTTAAACCATCAGCCTTCAACTGTGTTCTTTATGGACTCCCTCACTTAATTTTCAAATGATACATTCCTGAAACACTTATATTTCTCAGCTCACAATGATTTCAGGTAGATGTGTATACCAGCTTTGCAAATAATACTGTATGCAAAACAACTACGGAAGTATGAGTGGGTTACAAGTTTCATTAAAAATGATAAACTACTTCCATTGTCTACTACATGCTTTTATGAGACTAGACTAGTTTTGATACTTTTTGTTTTTAAAATTGTTATATGCACTATACACGGCAGACGTATGATACAATGTGTAATATAAATATATAAAATATCAATGTTACTGTCGACCATAGTGCTGACAAATTTTACTTTTAGGATTTCTGTGTCGCAGATTATGCTCAATATATCGATACATCCACATCCGTCACCGGGATTGCAAATTTTGTATTATATACATTCGGATAAGACTTTAAAACACCCACGGCTAAGTATGTTATGAATGTCTCATTTTGCAGCTGTAAGCTGTGTTAATGTGTTTATATTGTGTTGTAAGTTCTGTTATGAATGCTTTCTCTTTAATTCCTCTTTACTCGAGCTGTGTTAATTTTAGCTTCTGTAAACAGTCAGTGCTGCTTAAGCCTCTTCTTTACAATCTTTAAATAACAGTTCTTTCAAACATTGATGCCAAAATTAATAAGCTTGTCCTCTCTGTTCCTACATTGGTATGTTCATCCATCCCATCTTTGTGAACATGATATCTCAAGACCACTTCAAAGGAATTTATTTAACTTTGGTGCAATGTTCAGCTGGACTCAAGAATGTACCGATTAGATGTTGCCGGTCCTGGGTAAAAGGTCAAAGTTGCTGTGACCTCACAAAATACATTATGTGAAGGAGGAGGCCGCGGAATCCCAGTTAGTGGAGGAAAATTCATGAAAAAAACAGAATGTCATAAGAGTTATCAACTAGGATGCCACAGGTTATGGGAGTGTGAAGCGACTCTCTCCCCTTACGTAGAGCTGACTGGTGCTTTAGCCCCGAGCAGGAGCCAGGGGGGCTCTTGGAAGGTACAGGAAGACCTTCCAGTGATTGGATAAGAACCAACGGGCAGGAAGGAGGAAGCGTGAGGCCGATAGGGAGCAGCACGGACCTGTTCAGGGTCGAAGAGGATAGAGTCTAGGTGTCTCTCTACTTCCTGGATTTTGGAGCTTGTCTGCTCCAACTCAGCGATCTTCTGCCAGAAGTTAACACAGTTGTAGCAGCCAGAAGGCGAGCTAAGCAGCGCCACGATAATGTAAGGAGAGAGGCTGCAGACTAGGCCTGAACACCTTTAGAGAATTCTTTCAATGTTGGCACAAATGTTCACTTAGTCTCACAGATTACCTGAGTAGATCTGGGCGGTCTAAACAAACCAAAACAATAATTAATTAGATGTCAAGGTTCAAAAGTAAGGATCATGGTGACCTCATATTATTGTGAATATGATTTGTAAGGACAAACTGCAGTGGTTGGCACATGCATACGTGCTGTGATGAAATACAATTAATGAGACATTTCAGTGCGAGCTAGCGTAATCCTTGTATTTCCTGGTGTATTGAACAAATGTTAATTTAGCAACTTGGTAATTAAGAAATAAAGCCCTTCAGAAAGAAATCGCATTACTCTAAGAACTGCGTAACCTGAGCGTTGACGTGGCGCCCTACTTATTGTGATTCTCTCCAGTTCTCTCCTCAAACTGCACTGAAAGCAGGATCTGGTTAAGCAGAGGGTAAAAACACATAATACCTACTAGATTGGTTGAAAAAAGCACTGTTATTGTGCCATCTCTCAATTATATATGAGCTTCTAAAGGGCTCTAGTCTCATTTCGCTGGCTTGTCAGATAACAAATTTGTATTGATTCAGCCAGTCCCCGATACACTGTCCGCAGCAGCATTCAGACTCAAGCAACTCTGCTCATGTCTGCAAAGCTGATGTCTGGACGGCTTGTTCTTCAGCAGCTGACACTCTGCTGCCGGAGACCAACCCATCTTCTGCCCTTATTCTGATAAATAACTACTGCTAACTGACAGTCTCAGCTTGTCTATTCAACAACATGGGTTTTCACCCCTCTGGGCAGACAGCAGATTCTCTCTCTTGCTGTTTGGCTCCCGAATCCCACACAAACTGTATGGAGAATGTCAGTGGTAAATACTGTATAGATACATGCAGTATAAATAAATCCGCATTTTAAAAGACTTTATTTGAAATTCATTTTGGGTCTATGCTTTTACTTCCTTTTTCTTCATCAAAGTTGATTCATGCCATGCTAATGTATCAGAACCACAACTAAAGGTGTCATGATTTAGCTTCATTTGAATTAATTGACATACTGAAATCTAAGATGGAGTTTTAGGGTTGAAGAGAAAACTGTATTCGGAGATTTGAGAATAGTCACATTATTATTAGGCAAAAGTAATCATTTAATCTTATGAGCTATTGTAGAGAAAATCCGGACTGACAAGGTCTCACGAATAAAAGATTGTGCAAGAAGCTGGGTCAATTTTGAAGAAAGAATGGTAGTTGAAGACTGTATATCACTGCTTATATGTGTGTGATATTCAAGGGGGTTTCAGAGTTTTACATTCAGATTGGTTTAAGACTTTGGATCTGAGAGAGTGAATTTTGGCCAAATGCGTGTTCTGCTTATTTCTTTTTTTCTATAGTCTCTTATGACTTCATTTTTGTTACCTTTTTCATAAACTTGGATTTTATTCTCTGTTGTGGTGGTTGAATTAATGATGAAAATTTCAAATCAGTGGCACATGGAGCATACTGGTACTTCTACAAACCACTAAAGACACATTAATAGAGATTTTGTTGTGTCCTACAGCTCATGTTTTAATTTATCATTGCTTGTTTGACCAAAAAGAACTACAGCCAGGGGGTGTTCTTCTACATTCTGTTGTTTGACCTTTATCTGCACTGTGTGTAAATCAGTGGGTCACAATGAGCTCTTTGCTGTGCAGTAGGACTTACTACACACTAGAGTTAATAGTACCTCAGTAAGCATCATCACAACTGTGATGCTGTGGGAGTCCTGTAAATATTGATATGGTAGCAGGAGCCTCATTGGGTTCAAATAGAGGAAGTAAACTGAGGATTTACTAAAAACTGAATCGAAGTCTTCCCTTTATTAGATCTAGTTGACTGAGTTAGTGTAAAGTAAGATTGGAACTTCTGTGGCAAATAATTTCTACTTTAGAGTGACCTTTTTTGTTTTTGAAATGCAAGTTCTATGTGTTTGGGTCCTAGAAGGAGGAAAAAGGAAAATGACATTCAAATGGGTTTTAGGACAAGTCAAACTCTTCCATTGAGACAGGACTCATATCCTCTTCTCGGCGTCACCAGTATAGTATTTTTTGTCGTACTTGCAGCTGGTATAGCCGTGGATCAGTATTTCTGTAGTCCACTCTGTGCCCTGACACTTGACTCTGTTTTCATTTTCCATGACTATACACATTTTGTACATTATATGCAAAAATGGTTGGAACCATAGTACATGTCTCTCGATTTGGTTCATTATTATAGCATAACAGTTCAAAACCAAATCTTGTTTGAATATTTATGGTGTATGTGAGAGTATACAAATGTTAAAATACGGAAGCATGCGACAGTCCTATCTGAATAAGAAAAGTTCAACTTACTGTTATTAATCAACTTTAATCACAGATTAAATGTTTTGTTTCTGCGGAAAAAAAGTGAGGCTTGAGTTGGGCACCTGCATTGTGCTGTCCTAGGTGTTTGCTCCATGACATTCTTAACAATGTAAAAAAAAATATATTTGACATAAGTGAATCTATTCAGAATAGAAGAGGATAAGAATCATTATAAATACAGATTTTTCCACAAGTTGTCAAAAACAGCCCTCCGATCTGTCTGTCTACCAGTCAAGAAAGCAGGAGCAACTTATTTCACATTATCGCAAAATACTGAAAAGTCAATCCTATTCTACGAAGAGGCTGAAACCATAAAATGTTTGGTATTTTCACTGCAAAATAATAAATTCTTATGAACTCTATTCTAAATCAATCTGCAATTGATTGACCAATCAATGAATTGATCATATCTTCCCGGCTACTATTCTTTCTGTTTTTTTAAAAAAGAGGAAGAGAGGCATTCCAATTCACCTGGCATGACCAGCTTCTTGCCCCACCATCTTAGAGCAGGAGGCAACGTGACAAAGACAAATGAGATGCACCTCCTGTTTGTGTAGGCGTGAGCTGCATAATGTAGGGCTGCTGCATGTCTGGCAGTGAGTGCAAGGGCAGATATAGAGAGTATTTGATAAGGTTCATGATTCTCAACATGTGGAACACCAATGTCTGCCCGTACGACTTATCCTTTCCCCACCATCACCCATTTTCAGCCAGTCCACAAAGTTTGTGCTAACTGGGGTAAGCAATGTTGGGCTGCATGACTGTGATGCACAGCCATTCTGTCATGCAAGGTTGACGGACGTAGCTGAAGTACAGGAAGCCTGTGCTACTTTATTCAAGGTCTAAGCGGCCTGTCTGCAAACCATGGTTGTCCACACGGAGCTCTGATTTATAGTTACACTGCCTCTGACAGCTACCTCTGCTTGGCTCAGTTTGGGGGGTTTGTTAAAATAAAAGTCTGTTTTGTCTGGCTGTGCAAAAAAAATGCACATTACAGACTTTCCATTAAGTCTACGACCAGGCTGCCCTACACCAGATTAACTACCATGTCTGGTTGATATTAGCCAAATTGAAGACAATATGTGACAAGTTTGAAGTTCCAGCTCCAATAAGCAGAGAAGGCTTCAGACTGAAGCCAGATTTTTTCATCTTTATAAAAAGGTGCTTGGTTGATCTTGGCAAAGTCAACCTGACACATCGCTACTACAATTAGAGCCCAGCTCACAAAGGACATCATGGATCTTGGGCTTAATGTTTTATGTTGAACACTCTAACTGGCTCCTGTTTTTATCATGTAGCAAGGTTGCACTAGAAGCCCTTACCAAATCCAAAACAGAGCAGTAAAGCAGAGTGATTGCCTCTTCACTTTGAGCGGGGAGGAGAAACACATCCAGTCATCAAGCATCATTTTATTACCAGCGAGTCCCCTTACAGTTTCACTGCATGGCAAGATTTGGGCTCCTCACATTTGGTCTCCAGTCATATAATCATATTAACCAAGCTAAGAAATGCAGTTACACTGTATAATCAGATCAGAACAGCAGGGGATGTAGCTCACCCTGAACACACACATTTGTATTGATTTTATAATTGAATGTGTGGAGAGATGCTGTGCACAATAATGTTCTGTTCTCATGTGGCTAAAGTGGCTCTTCTACTTAATGTCCAAGATCACATGATGGCTATTCGTTTCTATTTAGTTTCTAGGAGAAGGGTGGGGAAGAAAACGTTTAAATTACAAGTCTCATTATTTCATGCTACAGGAATTTATGAGGAGCAGTATGAACCATAGTCCAAACAGTCTTTTTACAATGGTTCAAACTAAAAAAGTCACACAAAATTCAACAAGGGAGCAGAATCATGAAAAAAACACATTTGAGGTGCAACTGAGCAAACCTCATACCTGCATTGTATTGGAGCATATTCAGCCAAAATACACAATTAAGTTCATATAGCAGTTTTTAGATCTTACTGCAAATTTCAGTCAAACAGCTTAAACAAACACAGAACGTATAGAACACCATATTGACAAAAACTATTATTTTAGTGCAGAATGCTTATCTTCTTTTAGGAGCCGGTCGACCACTTTCTGCACAAAAATGTTCTGAGTGACCCCGGAGTCACAGAGGACACACATAACCTATGTGCAATAGAGTCCACTTTGAAGGAAGTCTAGGAGTTGGCAGAGCCAGATCCCATACAGTGTCAAAGCACTGCCTGAGGCTCTAAGTATCCCCTCCCAGATAGCATACTTCATGAATGATGCAGCTTTGGCCTTCATGTTGCGGAAACACAATGTACTCACCAAACAGCAAGGTGTTGTTCAGCTATTCCTGTTTCAATGCTCTCAAAGCCCAGTTTGACGTCAAGGTTAAATAAATGCCTACGCCATATCAATGTCATGTTGTCCAACATCAGCTTTGCCGGTGGATGGGTACTCAGTCAGTAACCAAGAGCAACTCATTCTGAAGCTCTAGTTCTGTTGTATGTTGAAATGCTGAAAAGCTCAATGTGTATTCATACCACATCCTCAGATGGGGGCAGTTTACTCTCTTGCTGGGGACTGAAAGAGCAGTCGATTACATATGTGTAATGGACAAAGAAATATACTTTCCTCACCAGAAAGAAAAAAAAATGTTTATTCAAATGCTTAAAAAAAACTTTAAAACAGGTGACAGATTACAGGAAAAAACTGAATTATTTAGCAAAGCAGTATAATTATTGCTTCCATACAGGGCAAGATTGGTCACGTAACTGTTTGATAATTATGATAATTGCATGATTTACAAGCAATGGTTTTATAGCCGGAAGATTTCAAGCAGAATTAACACCTCTGTATCACCCCTCTAAAAATAAAATAGTGAACGTCTTTGAATACTTTCCATTTTTATATTTCTTAAACGTCTTTTAAGCAGTTTCATTCATTATTGGAATTAAATAAGACCACCACTATCTAAGAACAGTCAGGCACCACTATCCATAGTATTGAGAAAGATTCTGTCAATCCTTTCCGTGGCCAGGCTGGCTGAGGTTTCCCCATGTTGAGTCATATGACGCTGCAGGCTCCTCTCCTGGTGGTCCAACTCCGTCAACTCCTTCAGCTGTACACCAAACCCCTCCTGGACCCGAAACACTTTGGTTTCTTGGAAGCTGGCTCCTGGGAATAACGCAACCGGTTGCTATCTGGTGTGTCTTTACGAACTGAACTACGACTCTCGTTTTTTGATTCATGAAAACAGCCCTAGGCTATGTCGCTGATCTTTTAATTCCCCATTTACCGCTGCACAGCTTGCGATTATCGGGCATGTTAATTGGTCTTTATCTCCATCTTTATTGTTGCCATAATTATTTATCTACTTCCTTCTGTATACCAACCATTTGATTTCATGTTGTGCAGCACTTTGAATATTGTGATGAAAAGTGTTGTATAAATATAGTATAAAGGTCCTGGAAGGATTTTAGACAAAGCCAGTGTATTTTCACAGCTCGCCAATTTGGCGCACAGACCTGTAATCGTTTCAATCTTCTGATCTATCTCTCACTAAGATTCTCACCAATGGCACACTTTTTAAAATCCTTTTGTTACTCAGAGATAAGGTCATTGGAAAACGATCAGTTCAGCTTGTCAGTAATGGTCATGTGGCTTGTTTGAGCTTATTTTGTCATAGGACTTACAACTGGGCCTGAGCCATTAGCGCACCCTGAGACTCCCCCTCCGTAGTAAAAGTAAGTTGCACTGAGGGATAATTTCTATGTCTGCTCAGCCCAAAACCACTGAGAAGATATTGAGACCATTACAGTGCAGGCAATTTTCTGTAGTTAGCCACAAGCTAATTAGTTGTGAGTCCAGTGCATATTGCCCGGCCATGAAGTGCAGTCATTGCAGGTGAAACTGTATTTGTGAGTTTGTGTTCACATCATTCAGCAGCAGAGGAGTGTATTAGGTGAAGCACACAGATGGGGCACTTTCTGTTCTACTTCGGTTTCTTCTTCAAAACTTCACGTTCGATTTGCTTTCCTCGGCCATCAAACATTCCCTCAGACATTTCAGGGTGCGATCTGTGCCAGCTCAGTCCAGATGAGGCTCGGACACGTCACGTTCACCTTTCAGTCGTTGCTTTGTATGCTGCAGAGGAGCCAAGAAGGTGTATCAGAGACAGTGTCAGGAGTGCTCTTGCTGTATATAGGATTCAACTCTGACATCCTTCCTGCCCTCTGCTCACACGTAGTGGGCTCATATAGGATCAGTGGATTTAGGACAGTAAATAATCTTTGCAGTGATATACAGGCAATAAGGCACATGAACAAAACAGGAACAGTTCCTGCTGGAAATTAACACAGACATTTGTATAACACAAGTATTACATCTGCCATATCATTTGGGCGACAGAGTCAATATGGCATAAGGCAATGGGACCTGATTAATTTCTCAATCTTGAACAGTCACATAATACATAATGCTCTTCAGATGCTGAGTTGCAGGGTTCACACATCAGAGTTTGGTTAATAGCTTCTCCTGTGGTAAAAAATCTGTAATTAGCACTGATGCATAAAAGATTGACTGATTGCTATACAAGTCATTTAGCTGCACCATGCAGAGCGGCTCAACTGGGATGAAGTCATGATACAGAAAAACAGTGGGAAGTGTGAGGCCTGCGCAGCCTGCTCAGGAATGAGTCCTCAGTCTAGACTCCTGCTTCACATCAGAGGCATGTTTAATATATATAATTATTCAAATTGTGACAAAGGAAAATCAAGTTTTTGCTATTGAGCCCCCACACTCATTCATTTTTACAAATGTATCCCTTGAAAGGCCAATGTCCTTTCAGTCAGATGCCTTGTCTGGTTTTAAGAAAAGAGCTACATAGATAAAGTTTAGTATAACATTTACTTAGAAAAGTATGGAGGACCATACATGACTTAAGTATAAATAAATAAATGTTTAAATAAATGAATAAATTAATTAATTAATAAAGAAATAAAAAAGGAAAGAAATAAATTAATACAGAAATAAATACGTTAATAACAACAGAAATGTATAAATAAATGTCTTAAATATATTTGCACATTTATTTATTCCCTGATACATTTCCTTTTCATTTTCAGTGTCCTTATGCTAATGAGAAAGGCGGGCCTAGCCGCAGTCTCATGCAGGATTGGTCACAGGAGTGTAATGATCCAGCCCTACTACTTCTGCCTCTCAATACTGACTGGTGTCCAATAGCTGTTTGCAGCGTTGAGCCAGTTCACACTTACAAAATTAACTAGTTCAAGTTCAGAGGGTTAGTTAAGGTTACTTTTATTGGGATGATTTAGGTGTCAGTAGTCACCTGGGACAGGATACTGTAAGTATAGTCACACATTTATTTGTGATCAACCATCCAGTTCTTTATTTTGTGTACATATACCTACAGTATATGGGGAATGTGTTGTACCATAGCAACAAATTGGATAGCAGGAATAGACACATCCGTATAATTATGAAGTAAACATACAAAATAAAAAACTGAGTGTCAGGCAGTATATATAACAATAGAATTGTGGCATATTTTAAAGTCAACATGATTGGATGTGGGAGCTGGAGAAAAGTCTGAGAATATGTTTCTGTCAGAAGTTCCTCTTCCTTTCTGTTCTATGATCCTGTCTCAGGCCCAGATTCATGAAGAATTCTCCTGCAGCTTTACACAAACATGTTATAATAAACCTCCACAATAACAACCAG
Organism: Pseudopleuronectes americanus; assembly: GCA_038501795.1. Lineage (NCBI taxonomy): Eukaryota > Metazoa > Chordata > Actinopteri > Pleuronectiformes > Pleuronectidae > Pseudopleuronectes > Pseudopleuronectes americanus. The sequence continues at coordinate 4,786,573 of CM076729.1, read as the reverse complement.
TCTGATGGTAAATTCAACTGACCCTTGTCTCTCTCTCTCTCCTCTCCCCCACTTCTCCTCTCAACCCGTGGAAGCAGATGGTCGCCAACCCTGAGTTTGAGGTTTCTCGTTTCTTATCCAGTGTCTGCGAGCATCTCCTTGCATCAGGACGGTGATGAGGCCCCCCCAGGCAGCGCTGACTGACAGGCTGGGTCAGTCTCACTGATTAACCAGCCAGCAGTGCGTCAGTCACGGCTGAGGAGAAACACTGATGGATTGTGGTTGACACTGTGTGGATGGAGGTGTGGACCTCAGGCAGGGTTCTGTGCTTGTGGCAGCCCTCTGGGGCTTCACACTCCAGGTGCAGCTCCCTCTGCGTGCTCCTCCCTGCACAGAGACTCAGGAGAGAGCCATAGTTGGTCATGCATTTTAATACAGGCTGGCCTCTCTCTTTGGGGCCATGGCTGTCATATAGTAAAGAGTAAAAACAACAGTGGAGGATGGAAAGATTTCCTCTAAGTAAAAACACTCAAGTGTCATCAAGTTGTGAAGCACTGTTAAAATAAAACAAATTTAAAAATGATGTGTTTAGTTTCCAATGTTATTAGTGATCATAGCTTAAAATTAGCACAAGCAGAACCCCTATATATACACATGGAAACACAAGTTGGTGGATAATTTGATAAACAGGATAACAGTCTCTAAACGAGGGAAACAATTTAGGAAGTCCAGACACTCAATCTCAAATGATCCAACACTAAAAACTGTAAAAACATAAGTGGAGCTGTGCAACGTGGTCTCATGATAAGGTTTGTTAGATATTGTACTAAAAGTTAAGTCCCAATTTTCTAGAGAATCCTATGAAATGCACAGCACTACATTTTCGTAGAGAATCCTACGAAATGCTCCAAATGTCAAGTGCGCCTGCACAGACCTCTGCCGCGCTCTGATCAAGCAAGATGGCAGAGATTGCTGTATTATTGGTGGAAAATGCTATATTTTAGCAATGCTTCTTAATAAAAAATGTGTTTTGATGATATTTATGGCGAGATATAAGTGTTTCAGTTTCAATATTTTCATTCATGATTGAAAAAACAAACCCGGAAGAACCATACAGATAATTACAAATTGAATGGTGTTACCGTACGTATGTGTTGTTCCCATCTTTTGTAGTTCTAATGTGTTTTCACTATTATCTGAGATTGCGACCGGGAACCTTGCATGCTAATAAAATGGTAAAATCTAGTTTTTCAAGGTTTTGGCCCTACTCAGTTGTGCCCCCCCCATAAGTTTTTATTGGGTTATGGTAGTGGAGTTCAAGAGCTTTCCAAAACAGTTCATAACATGTCTGTTGCATATTAGTTTCCATCCTGTAAGCCAGGGGTCTTCAACGTTTTTCAGGCCAAGGCCCCCAAACTGGTGGAGAGATTGAGCAGGGACCCCCTACTATATATTGTTTAAAATTGTGTTTTATATTAAACTGGGCCTAGTGCCATGTATAAACATAGCTACCCTGTTATTGTGCATTCAATACTAAGCGATTCAAATATTACCCATTTATAAACATACATCTTTCATACAACACTGAGCTTTTAAAGTAATTCACAGCTTCATGTTTTTATTTTAAACATACATGTAGAAGAGACAGGTAATCCTCAAGCCATCTATGGATGCCACACATACTCCCCTTAGATGTCAGACCCTGATGGGTAGCACACAACTTATCTAACCTTGGGCAGATGGAGGTTGTCAGACAGAGGTTTAAATCAGCCTCTCAATATGTTGGATACATGTTAATGTGTATTTGAAGACATTTAAATTTGTGGGAAAAAATTGGGTACAAAAAAATGAAAAATTATAAAAAATATAAAAAAAATTGTCTCATCAACCAAGCATTTCGCGACCCCCCTGCAGTACCTCCGCGGACCCCCTAGGGGTCGCGGACCCCCTGTTGAAGACCTCTGCTGTAAGCCATCAACATTGACTCAGGTGCAAGGTTCAAAGGTCATCCCTGAGGAGCAGGAGCCATCCACAATTGTCCCACTGACATAGTGTTACTACTAAGGTCAAGACCTTTACGATGAAGTCTTTGCTTTTGTCCTACGACAAAGTTTACACTTCATCTTGCTCCAAGCACAGATGTCACTCCTTTCGAACCCCGTGGTGCAGACTCCATATGTATTTTTCCATTTGCCATGTTTAGTTTTTTTTTAGAAGAGAAGTGCGTAGCTCACGTGTCCCCAGCCTCCTGACTCACAATTACGAATTCATACGAATTCTAGTGCATTACTTTTAGTAGTATATCCTACGAAATTTTAATGAGACCAGCCTGAACTGTGAAACATGGCAGGAACAAACAAGACATGACCGAACTGAACAGTAGACCTGACTAAGAGAAACACAGAATACACCAAGGGGCAGGGGAACACAGGTGAAACACATAAGGTATTAGACAGTCACAGGGGCAGGGAACAAAAAAAGACAGGAAGTTAAGAAAAGAGACACGAAGAAAGACGTTTAAAAATAAAACAAGAAACAAAGAAAGAACTCAAACTGCAAACAAATACCCAAACGGAGGATGTCTTTCCAGAAATCTAAACTCAGGTAAAAAAAAAGGTAAATGTCCATCAGATGAAAAATTCAGAACAAGAACGTCTTTACCATAAACAGGCCATGAATTTTTCAGAATCATGACAACATTTTTATCTTGCTCATTATAATGCATGTGAAAGTGTGTTAAGATTAAAATTAAAAAAAGAAATGTGTATTTAAAACAAATTTAATTCTACAGACCCAGTAGTAGAACTGACACTGTCAGTGGAACATCTCCTCACTTCTGTTGTTTTACTCTGTTGCATCAGCGTTGTCAAGCTGCTGGAGTAAAGGCAGAATGATTGACAAGATAACTCACCTGCAGCAGGAGTTCTCCTGTCTGAGTGTGTCCTTGTTCTCACTATTATTTTGTAACCCTGTCTCCTTAAAGGATGTTTATATGTTATGCACAAATTAAGGAATAATTTGGGATTCTATACAAATAATAATAAAAATAATGGGGGCTGCTGCATTTCTTATAAAATGGATTAACAGTAAAAGGGCTGCAAGTAAATTCTCAGGAGATGGAGTTGAGATTTAATAGAACGGTAAGTGTGCTTCTGTCAATTATGTGCATCAGCTCATTGAGTCAAGGATGAAGCATGCGTTTTTTGAAGGTCACCAGATAACCCTGATTCCCTTTCTGTATTGAACACCAGCGGAAGACAGACTCAGCTGAGGGGTGGCGGCGGAGCAGTCAGGCCAGAGAGGTGGATCTATGGGTAGTCTCTGGCAGTGTCAGAAGCTGTGGAAAATCCTGCAGGAGACAATCCTTGAAGTTATCACGTCGGTGATGAATCTCACCAGGTTCACAGACGATTTTGGGGGATTTGGTTACAGAGCAGTTAAGGGGACGATGTTTCATCATGGCTGACTGAAGTTTTTTTTTAAATGTCATCTATGATATTTGTCCTTCAAAACATCTCACAAGGGTTCCGGCATGCAGATTTATCGCTTATAGTCAGAAAAGCATCGACGTTGATCTGATGTAAGCTCTGGTACCTAAAAGTAAAAATGTGGAATATGGTTCCACAACCTATGAAGACAGGTCAATTTTTCCTAGCATTTCGGCTCTTGCTCTGGCACCTACAAGAAAAGCATTTTTCTTCCTTTTAACGCCATCATTTGAGGAAACATGCCTGCCACGCTTCCTGCCCAGGACAGCCAGTTGGCTCTAAGAAGCCTGCTCATCTCTGGATCTTCCAACTACCAGATGCAGTCATTTCTCGGACAGGGAACTTTTCGAATGGTCGTAAGGTGCAAGAATACTGACCTGTTTAAGTTTACATGTGTAAAGCTGATACACAATCTTTGTGTTCACATGCCATGTATCTCCAGGTGGCTACTCTAAAGAAACGTAAATCGATTGACTTGAGCAAATGCAACATTGTTCAGTGGAACCAGTACTTCATTGACAGAGGACACATTTGCCTTGAGTTGGAGCACCTAGACAGAAGTCATTTTGGATTTCATGGAGGAACGCAAATTCAGACCTCTCCTAGTGAAAGAGATAAGACCAATTTTCCAGCAGGTGGGTCCATCAGTTTTCCCCTCTGCACCAAAAAGCAGTATGAATATATATACTTGTGGCACATTGCTGACATTTTTATGAAAATAACTTTTCAGGTTGCCCAAGCACTGAAACACTTGAAGGCTGTAGGAATTATCCATGCAGACATCAAGTTGGACAACTTCATGTTGGTTGATCAGCTATGGCAGCCCTAGAGTCAAGTTGATCGACTTCGGACTAGCGCGTCAGGTGTCAGCTGCTGTGGTGGGGTCATACATTCAGACCCGTCCATACCGGTAATTAGCTGGAACCATGACAGACCTTTTTGGGGAATCCCTTCACAGTTGCCATAGACATGTGGTCTCTGGGCTGCATGGCCGCTGCTCTTTACCTCGGGGCCCTGCTCTACCCTGGTTTGGGTGAATATGGAATGTTACACATAATACTTGAAGTGCACTGTTTTCTGTTCTATAGACATTAGTCAGTAGTAGTTCACCTTGACTCCGGTGGAATTTTTTATTTGTGTTGTACTTTCAGATCAAGTTCATCATGGAGATTCAGGGCCAGCTCCCCGTCACCATGCTAAACAAAGGACGTAAGTCAACTCCACCACCTCCGTTTGGAAACTCATGGTACCGACCTGAAACAGCTTGTTATTTTCAAATATGTCGATATACTTGCTGTAACATATTTGGTTCGCAGTAAGGGCATCTTCTGATGTCAATTTCAGGGGCACTTCTAAAATATTTTGAAGCATCCTCTGCCACTGGTCAGGATGAGCCACCCACTTCCCCGCTAGACAGGACTATGCTGTAGTCTCACTGTTTCAGGATGAGGAGCAGCCATCTACCTCATCAGCTACAGTCACAGGCCTCTTCTGGAATGGTCTCGACCCTTCAGGATAAGCTACTTGTATGTCTCCACAAATAAACGACATTGAGGATGAAGACCTCTTTGCCTCTAGGCCTACTTCTCCCCAGCATGAGTCTATGCCAAGGTCCCCGGATTTCAAACAATTTATTTGCATTTGTGAGTGTCTGAGGAACATCCTCTCTCATTTTCGTTCAAAGTCCATTTTTACCATACACCTGTTTTTCTGTGTATCCCAGTGTATAGAATAGTGCAACCTATCTGTGGTGCCTATATTACACTTTCATCCACATTTCCTACACACGCGGTTCGATTTTGCCGCCCTTTTCACTGATTGGTTGGTTTGAACAAGTGGGTGGCGTCTACAGGAGGACCGCCCCCGACTGATGGCTTTTAAACATTAAATCCCATTTGAAGCTGCTGGCGACCTAATGGAAGCACTATAGGATTTAAAAGATACAGGTAAGCATTCAAAACTTGTAAACAAAGTAGATGGAAGTATTTTACACTATAACATTAACTTATTGACACGTTGAAGCTGTGTGTCGGGAGCGGCCATGCCCCCTCGTTGAGCCGTGCGTGCGTGCCTTCACACAGGTGATAGTAATGAGCACAGGCGGTGGGGATGAGGATAAAAGCTTTGAGCAGATGGAGTGGTCCGGTCAGTGTTTGGGATCGGAAAACAGCTAAAAACAAGATAATGTGGAGTTGTTAGTTTAAACAAGCTGATTGTCAATCTAGTGGCTACACTGTTCTTGTTAACTTCTATTGTTAGGTCTGCTTGTTAAATCTTAATCAGTGCTTCCACAGAGGTTTTGGGTTGTTATTGTTATTATGAAAGTGTAAATTACAATAGTGAGGAGCAACAAAGCTGTGGTACAGTATCTGGTGCAGTGTGTGCCATTTAAAAATGCTGTTTAATGTTCATGTCGATTAACTATTCCATAGCTAAAAGCAATGATGAAATGTAAGCAGGTTTTATTTCTATTTCATTTTTTTCCCTGAGACTGGGTTGTATGTATGATAGACTCACAGCACTCATGTTCTCTTACATAGTAATATTAAGTTAACATCTTGCATCTGGTAGACAACAGGTTGAGCAGTGTATTGTTTTGGGTTTTTATTTGAATTAAAACAGAATTATGATAAACTAATCACATGTCAGAAGCACTGACAAGCACTGCATTCTCACTATATGACTTTTCATTTAACTTTTCTTCCATTTATTATCTGCTACAGATGACGACAGAAAGAGGCCAGATTGAGATGACTGCAAGCAACCTGAACCAGACAAGTCCAGTGCTTGATTCACTCACCAGGATTGGAAATGTAGGTGAAATGTGCTGTGTGCCTGAAGGGTTAGGGTTAGGGACATGTTTATTGGTAGTGTGTGTGTGTGTGTGTGTGTGTGTGTGCATTCACCGGAGTGTAATATGGTGTATAGGGACAATGGTATTTAAGGACAATCTAAGAGGATTTCTTTCAGAGTGCCAGTCAGTATAACATTTGAGTGTGTGTGTGTGTGTATTAAGCACTGACACCAATATGACTTGGGTGGACCATACGTTATTTGGGGTCCCTCCCGTAGGTGGGGTTTTTAGTGGCATTACTTTGGTACTTAAGAGTACTTGTACAACCTGCAGTGGATCTTTATGTTTTTTTAATGGGAGTGGTAAGTTTTTGTATTCATGTTGTATGTCACAGATGTGGACCCGGTCACCAGTAATGCATGAAATGCAAGACAAGATCATATTTAAAATCAATCAAAACAAATCTAGGCATGTTAGAGGCATGGAGTCAGACAGCAAAAAGCTCATAGCCACCAATCACAGGTAGCGTGAGACCAAAATGGGTTGTCAGAATATAAAGAAGGAATCAAAAATCTAATTCATCCGTCACAATTAACTGTGATTAGTACAGTTCTAACAGCTTGCAGGCTGCTGTAATCTGACACTTCAGGTGACTACAAACACTTCCTAAGTGCATTTTTCTCCCCACAAAACACTTCGATCCACAGTAATGGTGAATGTCACATAATGTCACAGGTGTGTAGATGTAAAAATATCTAGAGATGTTCCGCCAGTGATTTTTGTGGAAAATACGTGTTCTTTTATCCAGACCTCAAATATCCCTTTTGACTGGTGCATTCTCAGTATATGACTTTATATTTAACTTTTCTTCCATTCATTATCTGCTACAGATGACGACCGAAGAGGCCAGATTGAGATGACTGCAAGCAACCTGAACCAGACAAGACCAGTGCTTGATGCCCTCACCAGGATGGAAATTTAGGTGAAATGTGCTGGGTGCTTAAAGACATTAATTGTTGCAAAATGTAATGTCTACCGGCATGTTTATTGTTAGTGTGTGTGTGTGCATTCACCGGAGTGTAATATGGTGTATAGTGACAATGGTATTTAAGGACAATCTCAGAGGATTTCTTTCAGAGTGTAAGTAAGTCAGTATAACATTTGAGTGTGTGTGTATTAAGCTCTGACGCCAATATGACTTTGGCGGACCATAAGCTATTTGGGGTCCGTCCCGCAGGTGGGGTTGATAGTGGCCTTTCTTTAACATTCAAAGTTTTCCAACATCTTATAAGTGAAACGTTAAATACAAATTTACCTTTTTGGCAACAGTTGTAAGATGAGCTATTCAGAGAGCTGAACAAATATATTGGTGTCTCAAATGGGCTGTCTACAAAGTAACACTGTAAAGAGATACTGTACTAATATAATCAAAAATATTCCATTCACTTTACATCAAAAGTATTTTAAACATATACTAATAATTATTATGAGTAAAAATGTTTACTATTGGTGTCTGGTAAGGCAGAACACCAGGAACACCAGAAGAATCCAATCCACTTCAGTTGTGGTTTATTCCAGTCTTTGTGCAAAGCAACGGCAGTTTATATGGCTGATACAGACAGGTGGTAGCTGGTCAAGGCAGCTGAGGCTGGTTTTATTTAAACAGAAAATATCACTACACATTAAACTTAATACATAGGAAGCTAATGTGTATGGCCACCATGTGACTAATTCAGTGTAATCATTCTAACCAACAATTCAAGTATTAGAATACATTCCAAACTCGGTGTTGTAGTATAATCAATACGTGACCACTGATGTGTGAATTGATTTTGGCAATGGTTTATAAGAGTAAAGAATACCCTCCAAGTACATTATCTCTTTTCTGTGTTTTTTCTTTGTAGATGGTTCCTGTTCATTGTTTTATTGGAAATTAGGTTGTAGCTCATTGTCTACCTTTTCTACAATTGGGAAGTGTTACGGTTTGAGGGAGGAGAGGATGGACCCAGGATGCGGAGGTTGAAAACAAAAAGGTATTTAATGTACAAAGGGCTTAAAACAAGCCAAAAACAAAACACTAACAGGTAAGTACAGGCGTCACAGCGCACGGAGAACAAGGCACGAGGTGCAGGAGAAGCTGGTCGAGACAGCGGGACAAACCATATCTCACCACGTGTTGAACCAAGCGTGAGAAAACATCTAACAACGAGTACGACCCGACACCAGACAAAGGGAAAACAGAGGCTTAAATACACAGGAGGAAGGCAGGGGCAATTACGCACAGGTGAGACACATGAGGATTGGAAATGACAATCACAGACAGGAAGTGAGACACCAAGAAGCTGGAAACAAGACACAATGAAAGTGAGGCTACAAAATAAAACAGGAAATAGAAAACACGAGACAGAAAACCATAAACATAAAGTGACCGAGCGTCACAGGAAGGACTGTTTGTGTTTTAAGAACGTTTCTCCAAGAACGTTCTTAAAACACAAACAGTCCTTCCCAATTGTAGAAAAGGTAGACAATGAACTTATCCCGTGCTCAAAAAAGTATTGGATTAATCAAAACTTGTATTTCAGGCAATAGCATATTGAGTCCTTAATTTAATAAAACCATTGTCTCAATGCCCCTCTCTAAGGTATCTAAACCTATTCAGAGCTATTCAAATCTTGCAAACTAGTGTTTTTAATTCTTTTGTCTTGACCTGCTGCCCAACTTAGATGCATGTGCATTGTGTCTTTTTAACGGGTATGTCTTTCATGATTACAGCACCTTATAAATGCATAGTATATCTAATCTGCTTTTTATTCTTTTTGTTAATTGTTACTCATAACAAACAGACTGTGACATATCTTGTTTTTCCAATGTTGGACACAAACAAATGTTTCACTTTCGTTATTAGGGTCTGAAACATCGCCTGGTGTGCGCAACAATAGCCTCCTTGGACAAGAGTGTTCAGTGTGTGGGACCTGTATCCTCCTTCAAGTGGCTTGGCTATCAATGCAAAGGTGAATTTTTAATGGAGTATGTGGTAAATAGGTGGATGAATTCGCATTGTTCTAATGTATGACTGACCACACTGTAAAGAAAAACGGGTAAAAGAGATTTCATGATGAAATGAAACACTGTTCAATTTGGCAGCAAGTGAATAATTGTATTGTCTTAAATATTAAGATTACTTGAGGTTAATTTTGCCTCTTTGTCACTGATAAGGACTGAGTTAAATGGATCTAAGTGATCTTTTTAGAAGTGTAGTCAAGCGTCCGGAGCGCAAGTGATTCCTTAAGGTGATATCTTCCTGTTTACAAATCATTTAACTATATCAAAAAAAAACATAAAGAAAACATAAAATATTGAAACTGAGAAATAGTGTTTGGACAAGGCAGAAAAATTAAACAGACTTGCTGCAATCTTCAGGTCCTCAGGCGGCACTGTATTAAAAACAGACATGATTCTGTAGTGGAAATCACTGCATGGGCTGAGGAACACTTGTCTGACAAACCATTGTTCTTTCTACTATTCTCACTCTTACTCACTATATTATCTGCAGCAGCAGTGTATCTGTGTATTTTCTCTATTAGCGACATCACTGCTGTCCCATAAAATCGCTCTTCAACTCCGACTCAGTAACAAACACCTTGTCAGTGTCAGAAAATTTAGCTTCCTCTTCTCAACGCTTGACGCTGTGACTCATCGTGGAAACCCATTGGTCAGCAGGATAATTAAAAATGTATTATTTGCTTTGCATAGACCATTTATGGTCGAATGTCGGTTTGCAGATGGCAAGATATGAGGCATAGCCACGTAAAAACGTTTCCAGGTGCACATATACACTTTTAGAGTGAATCCTATGCACTGTGTTATAAATGTGGCCCCTGATCTTAACATCATGATGTCAATCTGGGATTACATGCAGAGCCAGAAGAGACATTGAGACAGTTCAAATGCACAGCAGAACTATGGGTAGTTCCCCAGGATGCTGAACAACCTACCTGCCAAGTACACAGGAGAACGGGTGCTCATACCAAATATTGATTTGACTTGGGTTTTTTATCTTAACAGTTAATATATAAATAATTCTCAAACTATTAATGGTGTAACTCTTATAAGCATCCCAGATTTATCTGCCTAAAACTTGTGCAGAGTATCGTATATACAATATACACCAATCATCCACTACATAAAAACCACTGACGGGTGAATGAATAACATTGATTGAATATTAACAACTGAGTTAGACAAATGTAGATGGGAAAATCATATCAAGTGAGCCGTCAACAGGAAACAAGTTATCAAGAATTTTCATCAAAGAGACAATAAGTTGGAAGTTTTGATGAATCCAAGTAGCCAACACAGTTTGTTTTCTGTTTGTGTGACAAATGTTTTCTACATATTTTCCTGTATCTCTTCCAGGCAAAACTCATTCCAGAAAAGTGAAAAGAAGACATGGTCCAAGGCTGAGGTGGCTGCAGTAATGTGGCACGTCAAAGCTTGCATAATCAAAGGAAGACTAGCCACCAAACATGAATGCAGTCACTGCAAGATGGTGGAAGGCTCAGTGTTAGCACAACGAACAGTGCAAAATATAAGGGACTTTGTTAGAAACCGGGGAACAACTGCAAAGAGGCAGGCAGAGCAGCAAAAGCTGTAAATCCACTCGCCTGTGTTAATTTGTTTTTGTTTGCATTGTGGTTTGGCTGATGCCTTAATGTTTTAGAAGGCACAATGTTTCTAAAAATATTATTATAAAATGTATATACATATATTGTGTTCTTATTTCAAGAAATATCTCAAGTTTAACCTAATTTTAGGGTAATAAAATAATGGTCCCCTTTATTCTGTGTTCTGTCAGGTTTGTGTGTTTATGTTAATGAGGAGCTATTTAAAAGGTGACGTCATTATCCCTTTAAAGTCCCAACATTGTTTGTTGTGTCCTCAAATGCCAAGTAGGTTGCCACCTAACTTTGTTTTTCATAAGAATGAGATTGATGGGAGAGGTTACCACCACCAATATATTAATAAGACATTAGTTAGTGGTGTAAAGATGGCAAGAAGTTGGCTGATGTATTCCATGGAGAACAACAGCCTATTTTGCTCCTGATGCAAATTGTTCTCCAAGAGGATCATTAATGTTAACAACTTCAGGAATGGCAAATTGGAAACATGCAAGTGCATACCTCATAGCACATGAAAACAGTCCAGAACACTTCAATTTCATGAAAGCATGAAAGGAACTGTCAGTGAGGTTAAGAAGTGTGGAAAAAATTGACAAGCAGGAGATGGACTTCTGGAGGCAGAGAGGGTGAGATGGAGAGCAGTGCTGACATGTCTCACTGCTATTGTGCAGTCACTGGCAGTCCGAAATTTGGCTCTAAAGGCAAACACAAAAACACTGTTCACACCATCAAGTGGGAATTTTCTCAAAGAGGTCGAACTGATGGCCAGGTTTGATCCCATTATGAAAGATCACCGTAACCCTGTCACAAGAGGAACAGCAAGTCTCAACAGCTACCTAGGACAGCATGTGCAACATGAGCTCATTGATTGAAAATTTTCATCACACTTAATTAGCAAATTCACAAAATGTGTGAGTAGGATAAACTATCTGATTAGACACGCCAAACAAGTGAATAGTACCCAATTCATAAATACATTTTCTAGATGCAGATTAACTCAAATGAACCCTCATTACACTAGAAGAGTGAGTGTCCCTCCCAACCCACCTTCTACATTTTAATAGGTACAGTACAGAGACAGTTTTAGAGTTGTTCAAATGCTCTACAAAGACATATATTTTTAATCATAATTTGTTATCATCAAGTTAAATGGCGGTGTTCTATTAAATATAGCCCTAGAGTCAATTTCCTGTTAAGACTCTGCTTTTACCTGAGTTCACTTTTTACCACCTGAATAATGTCTACTAATTGAAGTGAGTGAACACATTTACAATTGTTTACAAATAATTCATTTAACCAAAATAGTCATGTATTTTAAACAATAATGATTCACTACCACAAATAAAATGTACTTATGTTTAGGCTATTTAAACTATATTGAGCTCTGTATAGCAAACTCAATGGATATGGGCACTAGGACAATAATGAAAATAGCAATCTCCCTAACCAATGAAATGCATAAAAACAGCACCTCACATTTAAAACTAAATTATCAATACGGAAGCTAATAACAAGCCGCACAAAATAGTAACTGTAAAAAAAAATCTCCCAGTGTAACATCAACTTTAGGCCATTTGTACACATAAAATAACAGTCACCTCTTACAAACAGGGACATGCATACAAGTATAAAAGAAAATACAAAAGCCGGCATGGAGAACAACAAATAAAATTACCAGTTCAACCCCCGTTGCAGGCCTGTAAACTGTGTTATTTAGCGCCCAGTAAGAGCTACTCAAGACCACCATGTTTGTGCTGCGTGCACCGTTGATATTGCCTTCATTGTCTGTTTGCAACTAAACGTAGCTAGCTGGCAATCGTTCCTGGCAAACTGGTTGTCCCACGTAGCTGAATGGAACTGCTAACATTCCCGGTCGCTAGCAGCGCTATTCAGTGACGTGGCTCCCTCGTAGGCTTCCTCAAAGGAACCACGAGTGTCCGGGTTACTCGCGTGCTAGTTGAGCAGCACGTGCTCTTGCAAAATGATGGCTGTTCATCGTTATAACACCAGTACTACTCTACTAGATTAGCTAGCACTAGCTATAAGCTCACAATGCTGAGCAAGCTAGCTAGCTCCTAAACAGAACATAAAATACTGTGTCCTTTCGTTGGCTGAATGAAAACAAGAAAGCCTTAGGTACACTAAAACTAAAAGTGGCTCAACCTTCTAACTACTAGTGTAGTAGTCTTCTTAATTTCACACGTTATCTTGAGTGTTACCTACCTAAATGCGGTCGGTACCGTTTTTTAGCTCCTCTTTGCCTGTTTCAAGGGTTCTCTCCTCTCTGGTCTTTTTTCCAGATCTCGCCTCTCAACAAATAGGGAGTCACTTTTCGTGAGTTATGGCCATTACCACCAACTGCTGACCATTTCACCTAACTAGCATGTTAGATTGACTACACGCTACACTATTTTACTATTTGAATTTATTACTGAAAATTTGTTGACATAAATTTGCCCAACCATATCCTATTGCTTAATCAAAAGTTATTTAATTACCATCTATACATTTTAGGTATAACATCATTAATATTATAGCACTAACATAGCCTGAGGTTATACCCGGGCTTCATAACCTATTACGTTTATCCAACATATTACTCCAAGACTAATTTAAATTGTCAAAATGTTACAAGACATTTAAAAGCCAAAATGTAATGCTGTTTTATTGCAATGCGTAAAACAAATATGAACATGTATGCCTTCAAAATATGTTTCTGCTTACCTTTTTGAACATGTCCTTACTGAGGAAGGGAAGCATGGGTTTGTCTGTTTGGTAGGCGGGGTGAGGAATGGAGTGACTCCTTGTGCAACGATATTGAAGATTGCCACTTTCACGGGGAAGAGAAGATCTGCACAGCGGTCCTTCATAGCCTCAACTGACTTCACCTTTGGATTGGGTAGTTCACCTTTTCCTACCATCTCAACGTAGGCTTTTACGTGCGGCCAGAGCAGCATTCTTCGTTCCGACATGTTGACATTTTCGATTCAACAGTGATTACAAAATCGTAGCAGGTTGTTGCTGCAACCAGTTGCTGTCACAAAATCTTCGTGACGAGCAGGGTAGTCGGGGATCAGCCAGTAAATGCTGAAGAGTGCCTGTTCAACTTCCCAACCTGTACATTTGCATCCATTTCTGAATGCGTTATGGAGTATATGCAACCCACACAAACCAATGTTGAGAAGCGACTTTCTCACGTCGCACACTCTTATCAAGTATTTCGAACACTTTCCAGTTCACATTCGGGCCATCCATAGAGTTTTGGATAAGGTTGTTGACTCCAATCTTTTACAGCAGGTTGGTCATTTTCCCAGCAAAATCAAGCGCAGATGAATGGCCCAGGAACTCAGAGCCGATGTATTTGGTTTTCACATCGGCGCCATCCCATAGCCACACACTGCATGAAAAGAAGAGTTTGTGTCACTAAGTGTCGCAGGAAATTTTTGACAAATTTTCCTCACTCCCGACAATCGATTAAGACAATTTGATTGAATGCCCATCACTTATTTGTAGCCAAGCATGGTTGGCTACAAATATGACAGGGAATTGTAGAATTCCCTGTCATAATGCATTATCCTGCCTGCTTCCCCAGCGAACTTTTCAGTTAGTGTGTGAGCTTATATTTTGAGCGTATTTCTTTAAAAGCATATGAATTATTTAAAACTCAGCGTAAATGAACAACATGAATATAACAAATTTCAATGACTTCTCCAAAACTTTGGTGAGTAAATTTTTTTCAGGCACTTTTACAGGCCTGGAAATGAACATTTTACAATTCCATGACTTTTCCAGGTTTTTCATGACCGTAGGAACCCTGGTAAATACTTCTTAGTTCCTGTGAAGTCCTGGGCATATGGGAAGCAACATTTAAAAGATTAAACCAGGCAAAACTAAATGAGGAAAATTGATGGTGGCATAGGTCGAGGCCACCCGCATTCAGCATCTTTATTTTCTCCAACATTCATTTCCAAAACTCTTAACGTCAATGCTCCATCTATGGAGGTTCTCTCTGAGCCCACACGGATATACAGAATAATTCAAATTTGAATCATTGAGATTTTATTTACAATTTAAGAAAAATAACTCAACAGTTCAGTGAAGAAGATGATCACAAAACCTAAAATATGACACTGTTGAAGTTTAGGCCAAGTGTCAATGAAACAATCAACCTCCCTTTTAAAAAGAAGTGACATCAACTCCGAAGAAACCCATCATGAGCAAACAACCATGCTCAGATGGCCTGCAGCCTGCGTAGAAAGTCCTGACTTTGTCTCGGTTACCTACTTCTTCCAACTGAGCTAAAGTAAACCTCATGGCTTGAATACGCAAGAAACGGAAACACATTTTTCACCCACGTCTCCTCCACCCAGTCAGACAGTCCAGTTTAAACGATCGTCTCTCCAGTCATTAAGTCATTAGCCCAATTATCTAACATTCCTTCAGGCTACAACTAGCCCCATCATTTAATTATGTTTACAGAACTTGACAGAACACACTAAAAGAAGGAGAATGCTGCATTATTTTATAGCATTAAGATACTCTTACTCCAATGTTTCTAAAGTATTTTTAAAAGTTTGCACATTCTTATTGGTTTTTGCTCCCTTGCCTCAGCCTCACAGAAATAATTCACCTGTGTTTGCAGTAATACATGTAATACATGAGAAAACCAATGTGAAATCACTCAAACCTTTAACAGCATAGACAATAAATAATTATATTCAGACAGCACCAAGCATGATTCAGTCAAGGTTCGTAATTCAGCTGCACAACTAAATGTAGTCAAAAATACTGCAGAAGTGTAGAAGGTACAATGCAAAGTAATGGATGGACAGTAAAACCAGGCTACACTGACCCTGGAGCACCCCGCACCCTCAATTTAACATAAACCCTCTGCAACATCATTCCATTTTGTAAGCGAACTGCGAAGTTACCTGTTTACATTTACATTGTTACTCAGATATTTATGGGGTCCTATCAAGGAGAAGTAGGTCAGTCGGGATGCAATCCTTTCCAAAACGCTGCACACGATACTGAGGTCAAAAAAATGTCTCATGCTCAATGTCAGAGATAGCGCTAAAGCAACTTTCATATTTCTTGTTTCTCTGGATCTTTTTCAGTAGAGGAGAAGTTGTGAATGAGAGGTAGAAATAACAAACTGAGGGGTTACACAGTGTAGCGTCCTCCTTTGTCCCCATTTATTCATTCTTACTAATAGAGGTGAGATTAATCACCTACCCTGTTTGCCTGTAGTGCCAAAGGGAGAAGAATCACAGTCAGTAGGAACTGAACCAAGTCAATCTATTTTCATTAAGGTATATTTTGCTGTTTTTTCATCACTTGTAATGAATGAGATTATTATATGAGAGCATGGTGTTGGAAATTATACAAGTCTGAATCATTACAGGCCCGGCGCGTGCATTTTTCCGCTCTAGGCAATTTAGTTTTTGCCGCCCCTCTTTTTGCAATGTACAATACCAGCAACTACACACAAACGCCAATATGCTTTACACCGAAAGTGCTAATTAGATTAGATTAAACTTTATCGTCATTGCACAGTACAAGTACTTATACAACGAAATGCAGTTGAGCATCTAACCAGAAGTACGAAAAAAGGAGTTAGAGTGCAGAGTATTGTGAGTATAATGCATCGCTGGACGTGCTTAAAGTGCCAAAAGTATTAAAATATGCATTTGCGGTTCATATCATGAGTCATGACAGCACAGGTACAAAGGCTTAATTATCAGCAGCACAACTGTAGCGGGAGCGCATTGAGAAGGTAGTACGAGCAGAGAGGAACAGAGAGACAGAGAAGAGAGAGTCAGATGTCTGTCTGAGACCTAACCATGCATATCACGCCAACATCCCCTCACCAGACACACACATACTACGCTCAGCCTGTTATGGGCATACATTCTTGTACTGTGATGTTGCTCATTAAAGGAACGTAACAAGAGAGTCATCTGAGTCTGTGTTTTAGCAGATGTGCTTGTCTGATTGGTTAATTTTATTAGGAAGCTGATTATTGTTATAAATTCAATAAGCAGTAAAAGCAGTGATAGGGACATAAAAACAAATGTAATTTATTTATAGTCTTACAAAGGGTTAAAATGGTTAAGCTATAACAGTATCCTGTGAAAGGTTTAAAGTTTGAAACAAAAAGGGTTAACAAAGTTAAACACATTTTTGTTAAGAGAATAGGGATTTCTAACTACCAGATGAGCTTATCTGTGATCTACTGGTTTAGCCTGTTTGAGAGGTGACATTTGGTGATTGATTAGTCATACCTGGAGAGGCAGTCTAGGGGAGCTCTCGTCCACGGTGCCAGAAGAGGAAACATTGTGTCAGAGCAACTTTATTGATATCTCCCCTTTTCAGGGCCCAACACTAGCGGCCTCTAGAAACCGTCCCATACAGGCCGGACCTACAGCCATAACAGAGGGTTATGATTTAAGACCTGACGGGGCACTTCTATGGACTAACCCTAGCCCAAATCTATCTTGACCTCTTAAAATTGTTGTTTAATACCACTGATCTGCATGTTAGAGACCATAATGCTTCATGTGATGTAAGCAATGGGCCTTCAGATGTCTGCCCAGAAAATGCTGATTCTGCAGTTTTTTTAAATGTAGCCATTTCAATGAAAACTACAAAGTAAGTTATTGCTCCCATCCTCTGTTATTCAGAAAAGTCTTGAAGATTTTCAAGTTATTCATGACATCAGCCAGTCACACCTACTTTTAAAACTGAAAGAAATGTTGGTTGCACTTGAGGTTCCAAAAGCAACTGCCAGTGATGTCCTGAAAACTGAAGATCTTTACAGAAGTTGTAATACTTGTATAATAAAGCCTGTGTTCATTATTATGTTAAACCAACTTGAACCAGTGCCTTTTCCTGGGGCACAAACAATATTGTTTGTATTAATATATCCTAATTAAACAAACCATTGAATCTCTCTTTCAATGTGAATCAGTGACCATATGTAACTTATGCTTCTTTGTAAAGAACAGGATTTCAAATATTTTCGTCAAAATTTCGTCATGGGCCCCCTTGTCAAAGACCTAAAGAATCTTGAAGTCAGTAGCATTGACTTGCATGTTGGAACCGTCAACAAAAGGAACAGTGTGTGCCATTTCAGATGATAACTTAGGTTCATACAATCTTGGGGGCTTTGTTGAGAATTTCAGCAGAAATGTTAATTTCTGCAGATATTGTGAAATTAACCAAGGGTACTAATCGGCCAGCACAGTTGTAAAGAGAACAAAGATGGGGATTCCACTGTCAGCAGAGGTTTTAATGTGATTCTGTGTTCAATGAGCTGTCTTAGTTTCATGTGTATTAGCTAGGATTATATCTTGTCTTGGTCACAATCTTTTTGAAGGAATTGATTCATCTGATCTGGCATTGTACATCAATCATCTCATCAAGCAGACTGCCACTCTTGATTAACATGTTTAATGACTCGCTATCCAGAGGTACTCTGCCACAAACCTTGACAAATGCATTGATTACTTTATTGTTAAAACCTGGAAAAAATGCAAACGATTATGAATCCTATCGACCAATATCTCTCCTGAATGCAGATTATACAAATTTGGCGAAGGTCCTAGCTGTACGTCTGGAAACAGTTATTCTCCAGGTTAACTCTGAGGACCAAACTGGTTTGATAAGGAATTGCAACTCTTTCAGCAATATCCGCCACCTGTTGAATGTTATTCACTCCCCTTTTTCTGGACAGACCCCAGAGATGGTTACCTCTCTAGATGCAGAAAAGGCATTTGATAGGGTGGAATGGCCATATCATTTCAGGATTTTGGAAAAGTTAGATTTTTGTCTTAAATTTGTAGCATGGGTAAAACTCCTCCCCTAGGGCCTCTGTTGTCACCAATAGATCAAACTCAGAATATTTCAAGTTATACAGAGGCAACTGTCAAGGCTGCCCTCTAAGTCCCAGATTGGTTTGCCAGATCTTAAAACTCTAAATTCCCTAATCCCGCCCGCGCCCGCACCCCGACTCAGTTTATGAGAAAATCCTGAACACCCAACCAAAGGTAAAAGGATTTATATCCAAATATGTCAAATCATCAACTCAATTAATGACACTAACATTGGTAAAATCAAAGCAGATTTGGAAGAATTACTTGGCCTGAGCACACCCGATTCATTTTGGAACCAGGCCCTTAAAAGGGTCAATTAAAGCTCATCATGCGAACAGTTAAATTTACTACAATTCAAGGTACTGCACCGCTTGCACAACTCTAACTCCAAACTTTCAAAAATGTACTCTAATGTTGTCGATAACTGCCATCATTCACAAGCAGATCTCGCTCATATGTTTTTGACCTGTCCACATCTCACAGCACACTGGAACAAAGTTTTCAAAGTATTATCAGACTCCCTCAATCTTAATCTTATACCCAATGCCTGAATGTACATGTTTGGTGTTCAGGGCGACTGAGACAAAATTTGAACAGGGGACAAAATAAAGACTGGGCTTAAATAGCAGGGTGAACAAAGACAAGATACAGGTGAACAATCAGGCAAACACTCAGGGTGATGATAGGGAACAGGTGAGGGAGAAAAAGAGCGGGAAGCAGCAGAGGGCGGAGTCTCAGGACAATAACAAAACACACATGGTCTGACAACATAAACACAACAAGCACATGACAACATAAATAAACAGGGGGAAACAAAACACATAACAAAACACAAGCAGGAGGCACAAGGGAAAATGTTTTAGATTGCCCGGGATCTTAACAGTCACACCATCTCCAAAATTGTTCTATGTGGCTGATTGCTTTGATGTTCTTCTTAAAATTTGGGGTTACTCTGTAAAAGAAAGTCCTGCCCTAAGTTTATTATTGTGTGCCTTCTGTATGTGGCTGCACATTCACAGCAAATGGAATTTTTCTATTTGAGCTGTTAACTGTATCTATTTGTATTACATTTTTATATAGAATACATGTATACTTCCACCTCACATGTATTCTGTTAGGTTTTTGTCTTCAACAAAATAGTTGTTGTTCCAGAAAAATAAATATATAAAGTAGACAGTTTACTTATATTGAGTTGAATCCTAGATTAAACCAGTTCCATTATCTTGGCAAGATCAGAACCTCAGTTGCACACATGCTTTTGAGCCCGAAAACACTCATAACCCATGAAGTGACTGGGGAGGGTACAAAATACAAAAAAAAACATGTTCATTATGATTGATGGTGTTGATGAGGGGCTCATTGTTGGAAACATCTTAATCAGTGTTTGAGATCTCCTCCGATCAGTTTTACTGCATGTTTGCCTTTTTACTCTCTCTTTATTCTCCCACATCCGCCGACACACACGTTCTTACCCTCACACACATATTCACGTTACACATCACAAGGCCTGTCCGCCATTTTGGCTCTAAAATCATAAGGCAAGTCAGCCATTTTGATTCTATATCTGGTGGGTTACATCACCAATTTGAGTTTCAAACCGAAGGGTTTGTCGGCCCTCTTCATTTCATGAATCATATCGACCCCCCTCCATCCTCTCTTACACACACACACGTAGACATAGACTTATCAGAAGTATTGCAGTGTGATAAATTGTGATGAATGTTGCTGCGGCTATTTTGGTTATAGTGGAGTTTGTCAAATGAATAATAATTGAATACAAATAACTTTATTACCTTTTAATAAATCCTTTTGTAATTAAAGTATCTGTATCTTGTGATTATTTGTTCATGTTTATGTGAATACAGCTGGGTTATGATAGCCTGTGCTCGAACTTAAAACCCTTCAATGAACTTTTATAAACTGAGACTGATTCTTGCAGATTGACTGTTCAGATTGACTGTTACCAGGATGGTGCCCCGTTGGCGATAAATGATAATTACAGATTGTATTATTCTTAATTGATAATTGTATTGTTTTCATTAATTATTTAACTATTCTTAATTGATAACCGCATCATTTCTAATTAATTATTTTACTAGTCTTAGTTAATAGCTTTATCATTTTTAATAATTTTTAATAAATATGTATTATTTTAATAATCATATATCATGATTAATTATAATTAGCCAAGGTCAAATCTACTACAATTGCACAACATCGCATTGAGATTAGTTTGTATCAAATATTTTATAATAACTTTTGATATTTTGTGTGGTTTGAATTTATATATGGAAATAATACTCTAGCATGCTAATGCTAATGATACTGAGGTGGTGCAACCCATGGTGTTAACATAGCACATGTCAAGTAACTGCAATCCTATTAGCTGGCTAGATAGAATAAAACAGAAAAGTATATCCTTTGTTTGTGTCTGTTATGTCTTTACCACCCTACATGTTTATGGACTGTTTCCTGTAGACTTCAAACAGTGAGTGCTTTGATGTGTCAGTCCAGGTCACATGACAAAGACAACTGTTCTTTATTCCACCTTTAGAAACAGCTCAAAGCCAAATACTTTACAACAACTCTCTTAACACTTGATCCCCTGGGTTCATTCGATATCATATAATAAGATAAGATAAGTTTATCTTTATTGAGCTACACACCCTGAAAATTCAGTTCATCATAATGAAGAGGATCAACTGCTCAAGAGACAAAGTAGGTTCTGTTCTAAGTAATCAGGTTAAACTGTTTTTAGTTTTATTTTCAAAACACAATTGTCTTTTATTTATTTGTGTTACTTTACAGTAATTTTACAGAATTTAGGAGCAGATGTGTGTAAATGACTAAAGTTCATTCAGCTGTGTGTCTTTGAATATATCTGAAGTTAGAACGGGACAGTGTTTTTACCTGGTACATGTATATTTGTGTCTTTCAGTCCGTTGGACAAATGCTGTCTACAGTAACTCAGGCCTTCTGCAGAGCCACCCGCAGAGTCCTCTGCTGTGTCCCAGCAGCAAGAGCCAGAGAGGAAGAGTTGCAGAAGGAGAACAAAGATCATCAGACACAGCAAAACATTAAGCTTCAGGTACATTACATCCAATAATTTTAGATTTGAAACTGTTTTAGTTTTGTTTTTAAAACCCAATTGTCTTTTATTTCTTTGTGTTACTTTACAGTAGTTTGACAGAATTTTATAGCAGACATTTGTAAATGACTAAAGTTCATTCAGGTGTGTGTCTTTGAATATATCTGAAGTTAGGATGTATATTTGTGTCTTTCAGTCACATGGACAGATGCTGTCTGGAGAAAATCGGGCCATCTGCCCAGTCATCCTGGAGAAAACTGGTCTAGCGGCTGAGAACATTGCTCTAGCTGCCGAGAACGCAACTCTAGCTCCTCAGAACGTTGCTCTTGCTGCTGAGAACGCTGCTCTAGCTCCTGAGAACATTGATCTGGTTGCTGAAATCACCGCTCTAACTGCTGAGAATGTTGCTGTAACTGCTAAAAATGCTGCTCTTACTGCTGAGAAGGGTGATCAAGCTCCTGAGAACATTGCTCTAGCTGCTGAAATCACTGCTCTAACTGCTGAGAAACTGGCTCTAACTGCCTATAGCGCTGGTCACGTTCCTGAGATCGATGTTCTATATTCTGAGACCACTGCTCTAATTTCTGAGAAGATTGATCTAATTGCTTATAACAGTTTACTAAATGCAAGGAATAATGCACTGAAGAGGCAGCAGAATGCTTTGTGTGCAGCTCTGGCTGAAGACAATCGTGCAGCCAGAGCTGCTCTGGAAAAAGAAAAGATCACACTGACAAAGAAGATAAACCCTTCTGCCTTAAAGCTGTTACAGGCCACATTCCTCTTGACCAACACAGAAAAGTCTATGGAAACAGCAAGAGCCAAAGCGGAAGATTTGGAGACGGAGCTTAAAGATCTGAAGATGACACTGAAAGTGGAACAGGAAGCCAGATGCAAACAGAGAGAGGATCTGGTAAACCAGATCATAGAGACAGAGGAGAAGCTGTTTATTGAGCAGCAAGAAGGAAAACTGACCAAGCAGAATACTGAGCTTCAGGTACGTTTCATCAGGTCATTTTAAATTTGAATTATATGGATTGTATGTTTGTTTCATGTTTAGACTTTGAAGAAGAAAAATACAATGAAACTTATGTTCTCTCTGACTTTTCAGGAACTCGCATTGAAGGCCGATGAGAAGAAGGCAAATGTCAAAAAGCAGAGGAAGCAGGAAAAGAAAGACCAACTGAAGAGAGAGAAGAAGGAGAGAGAAGAACGGAAGAAGACAGAAAAGAAGGAGAAGGAGGTGAGAGAAGAACTGAAGAAGACAGAGAAGAAGGAGAAGAGGGGGTGGATAGAACGGAAGAAGAGAGAGAAGAAGGAGGAAGAGGAGCGAGAAAAACTGATGAAGAGAGAGAAAAAGGAGAGAGAGAAGAAGGAGGATGAGAAGGAGCGAGAAAAACTGATGAACAGAGAGAAGGAAGAAAGATCTGCTGCTCTAGCTGCTGAGAACGCTGCTCTAAGTGCTGAAAACACTACTCTAACTGCTGAGAACGCTGCTCTAAGTGCTGAAAACACTACTCTAACTGCGGAGAACGTGATCTAGCTGCTGAAAACACTGTTTTAACTGCTGAGAAAGCTGCTCTAGCTGCTGAGATTGCTGCTCTAAATGCTGAGAACGTCACTTTAGCTGCTGAAATTGCTAATCTAGCTGCTGAGAACATTGCTCAAGCTGCTGAGATAGCTGCTCTAGAGGCTGAGATCGCTGCTCTAGAAGCAGAGATCGGTGTTCAAGCTCCCGCCATCTCTTTTCTAGTTCCTGAGATCGCTACTCTAACTGCTGAGATTGCTGCTCTTACTACTAAGAAAGCTGCACTAACAGAAGTAAATAGTTTTCTGGAGAGGCAGCTGGTTGTTTTGTTAGCAGCTCAGTCTGAAGACAATACTGCAAAATCCATTGCTCTGGCAGAACAAAAGATTACACTGACAAAGGAGATGGACTCTATTGCCTTAAAGCTGTGTCGGACTACATTCGACTTAACCAAGGGGAAGAACGCCCTGGAAACAGCTAGAGCCAGACAGGAACAGCTGGAGCAGGAGATTCAAGATCTGAAGATGACGATGAAAGTGGAACAGGAAGCCTGCTTAAAACAGAGCGAGGATATGATAAACCAGATCATAGAGACAAAAGAGAAGTTGTTAATTGAGCAGAGGAGGTGCCCATCCAGAGCAGTGGCCTTGAAGGGCTGGAACCAAGGTTCCTGATCACCATCCAGCTGAACGGCAAGAGTACAGTCCAGGAGATTGTTGTCGGCCTCAGAGTCAATAAAGACTGAGGCTGTGTCAGTCTGTCCTTTGCAGAAGAGCTGGGCATGGAGAAGGGGCTGAGGCGGCATTTCAGAACTTGTGATGTGGCTCACCAGCGCCCTCGGAATTTCTGGTGAGCCCGGTCTTTTACCGGACAAGCTGACACAAAGTGGCCTCCCTGCCCACAGTACATGCAGCAGTTCTCTCTATGGCGGTGCTGTCATTCCGCCAATGTTGATTGGCGGTGCTATGACTCCGCCCACTAACTCAGAGACACACATAGTGAGATCAGAGCTAGTTCACGTGAAGCAGCCACAGCACCTGCCCACAATAAAAAGGTTAAACAAGTCAAGGTTTAAAAACAAATTAAAAAAACAAACCAAATAACAAAATAACACATACTATATAGATACAATATAACTGGGGTTAAAAGGTAACTCTAAAACACGGGTGCCCCCCCAACGTGTTCCCATCATGTGCAGTAAAGGTATAGCGTAGAGTAGTAGAATCCGTAGGCAGAAAGCTAAGTAGTTGTCATACCACTCTTGACCTTGTGTCGGTTATCCAGCCATTTGAAGCGTTCGTTTGATATCAGATAGTATTTAAAATAAAATAAAGACAGTCTTTCTTGACCTGACATATTTAACTGTTAACACTGTAATGGTAAAACATACTATTTAAGATCTACATTGTTTATAAATGTAACTTTTAAATTTTGTTAACATGTTTTATGAGCATTGTATCTGTTGTTCACAGCATTAGAGAAGCAAGGAATGGTTTTACAAAATAAAACAAGTGTATAACACCACATGTAGGCTGATATCATGTTTACATTTGTTACTTTGACCTAATCTTATGATGTAATCGCATGTTATGAGTGAAACAGTGGAGTGGGGCGAGTAAACCAGTGGTTGTACCTCATTAACAGCAGCCTCTCAAACCTCTTGTCAGAAAGTCTATTTCTTCTAGGGAGTGAGCACCAAACCTCCCAGACTGAAAAGCCGCTCCGTCGGAGCACTTGATGGGGTTGGAGTGTTATACTTCAAGAAAATATTCTTTATGTTTGAAAACTGATGCAGAATTGGAAGGTCATAGGCTGACCTCAGGTAGTCAATGACTTCATTTTCTGCAGAGTAGGTCTCCTCTGGCTCTGCCTCAAAAGTGAAAAGGTCTATGGCTGTCAGATGTTGTGGGCACACTGGCAGGGCTCTGTGCTGCAGGTTCAGTTGTGCGGCGGCACTCTGCTGTCAGAAGCTCTTTTACTCGCTCCCTCCTACCTGCACCTCTCAGCCATCGGAGTTGGAATTTTGAACAACCGGCAGCTGCGAGAAGAGCATCTTTGTCGTCCAGCACACCGGCAAAACATGTCTGGATAGCCTTAAAAATATAATTCAGATGTTTATGCCTACAAGGCCTACAATTTATTATGTCATTGAATTACTTGCAAGCCACGCCTAATGTGGGACCAATATTATGGATACATTTGTATTTGTTTTATTCTTCTTTTGCGATGATAATGAATATTATGTTCCATGTTCATAAATAGTGTGATGCAAACATTTTTAACTAGCTTAAAAGATGGAGTATACCTGCACTATGGCATCTTCTGTCACTTCATATTGTGCATCAGAACTTCTAGTGTTGGTAGTAAAGTCCCATAAGGACAGTCGCCTTGCAAAATGTCCAGTGCTGCAGTCAGAGGCTTCATGGCGGTTCAGTACTCATGCAGGAACTGGTACTCTTTGTCTTTGAAGCACTTAACGCCCAGCTTGATGCACAGAGTATTCAGCTCTACTCATGGGGATATCTGCAATTCTCTTTACAGCATCAAAAAAGGAATTCCACCTTGTGGATGTTGGTACCAAGAGCTTTCTTTTGCTGACTTCCTCCACTGTTTCTGATGCGAGGGTAGATCTACTTGATTTGGTCCAAAGAGCTGTGCATTTTGTTGTGCTGCTCCTATACATAGCCTTGCTCTCTGCATTGGAAGTTAAATATTTCTCTGTTGAAATGAGGTTGATGGTGTGTGAAGCACACCTGTGGTGCGGGGGAAGAGACAGCTTGCCATCACTTTCATCCTCAGCTGTGAGGATTTCTGACACATCTAAAAAAGTGACATCATAATCATCTGTGGGGGTAGACTCTCCCTCCTCATCATCGGACTCTGTGACAGGCTGATAAACGTTAAACGCCTTGACAAAGTTGTCTCCAATATCACTCACTGTTGCAACTACTTTGTTAAGTAATGCATATTAAGAGTGAATGTTTTCGATTTCTCTACCAATAACATCCTACGTGTGTCAACCGCGAATTCTCCTACATGCTAATGCAGCCTTCTGGCGCTCTAATGTGGATCTACTGATCCAGTGGAGCGTTTCTCCCATATAACTTCTATTGTTAGCAGTCCAAATATTTGCAGTAGTTGACACAAAGTCGACCTCATTCAGCACGGCCTTCAGATTTCTCTCCATCACTGCATACTCGTTCTCTATGTAAGAAGAAAAAGCTGTCATGTGAGGCAGCCCGGCAGGCACGTGCACAGATAGACCCCTAGTGGTGCTCAAGCACTGGCCCTTTTGCCCTGGATGAGAAAAGTGCCCTTCTGCTGGAGCCAAATTTTTTCTTTTTCTTCATACATCAATATTTGAGAATAAAAATTATTCTCTCTGTCATCAATTCCCCCCAAATGTGTGTGATATCTGAAGGGCATTTATTTTAGTTCTTTTGAGAAGTTCGTCCCGACATGCTCCGCGGCGCTCACAAGCCCCCGCCGCGCCCCGCCATCTTCCTCCTCCTCCTCCTCCACTTGGTGCCCATGCAGAGCTGAGCGCCAAACGGCTGCAACCTTCTTCTCGCAGCATCAGACAAACAGGTAATGACGGTGATTGTGCAATCCTCCGACGTTGTTTGGTGATAAATTAACCACAACATTAGCGCCGCTGAAAACATTACGTGGCAACTGGTCCTATGTTTCCTTAAAAAAAAATCAAACAAAAAACTCACGAAATCCTGGATTTCAATAGCCTGGATGCCAGACGAACTTAGCCCCGCCCACAACATTTGAGGTAGGGCAGTTCGGTCTGGAGTCGCTCCGTTGGGGAGAAATTATGCCAGGGTCGAAAAAGTCAGAGCCAATCAGATTGTCAGGGCGGGCTTTATACGATTGACAGGTGATCAACAGTAAGGTAATCAACCACGTCATCACAATCAGAATCCTTTTTATTGCCATGTATGTTTGCACGTACAGGAAATTGCCTTGGTGTCATCAAAGTCAATTGGATTGAATGCCTGCCGCTGGAGAGCTGAGATGTGTAGATGCTGCATTTGAGTCTGTTTTAGGAGACATCGACAGCGCATTCATTTTGAAAGAGGAACAGAGAACGCGGAGGCGACGCCAAAGCGCAGCGCCGCGCCGCGCTAATCCCTATATCGCGCCGGCGCTTGGCTGTTAACACCGGACGGTGAAGCGTCGCATTCTGACTAGAATTGTGAGTATGACAACGTCAGGCTAGGATTTCAAAGCCTTGTCCAGCTGTTTACTGAGAGAGGGAGAGATACAGGCAGTCAGGCAGGCAGTCAGGCAGTCAGGCAGGCAGTCAGGCAGGCAGTCAGGCAGGCAGTCAGGCAGGCAGAGAGACAGACAGAGAGACAGGCAGGCAAAGAATTTTAAGGCAGTTTTACTGTTCTACAAATTAGACAAGTTCACTAGTTTTGTTTCATTTAAAATCTTAATTATTGAAATGAAAGGTAGGTCTTAAGTTGAGTTACATGACAGTCTGGTGAGGAATATTGTGGTATATTATTAGTGTAATGCTGCTTATGCTTCAGTTGGCCTTGTTTTGTCTGTTATTCATTTATTTTTTCAATTTGATCATTTGAGCTAGTTTGTTAACATAAACAAATATATAAGTTGAAAATATCCTACTGTGTTTTTTATTTATTTATTATTATTAATTTTAATTTCATAAATAATTTTGGCGATGGGTGCCCTGTTTTTTTGGTTTGAGCACCTGCCCCCAAAAATGTCTGTGCACGTGCCTGCAGCCCGGCATTGACAGTAGTAGGGATCATGTCTATTATGGCAGTGGTCCCCAACCTTTTTTGCGCTACGGACCGGTTGGATGTCAGACAATATTTTGACGGACCGGCCGTTAAGGTGTGTCTACGGAGCCTCACTACGGAGTCCCTCTGGTACCTCTGGTGACAGCGGTAGATTTTTTTTTATTTAACGAAATTTTGAGAGGTTTTTTTGGGTTATTTAAAATAAAAAATTAATTCGTTAATTAAAACAAATTCCACCGATGTCACTACAGATATGATGTCGGAAATGGCAACAGAGTTTTTAGTGCTGTTGTGGCGATCTCAGGGTATTCTGCCGTGACTTTAATCCAGGACACCGGAGTTGTTTTCTCAAACATACTTTTAAGGCCGCCGTCATGTGCGATCTCCAGCAGCTGTTCTTCTTCTTAAACAGACATGCTGGATTCACCTGGTTTGTTGACAAATGGGTCCGACAAATACTGTGTTGGTTTGTGTTCAGCGAAAAAGTGACGTGACCGAAACCGTCTTGAAATGCGTAAAGCATGAGTCATAAAGGAGAGGATCCGGTCATTTTTCAAAATAAAACGGTGTTTTATTTTGAAAATGACCGGATTATAGATAAAACAGAAAAAATGTAAGCTCTTAATTCTTTCTGTGCGGCCCGGTACCATATGACCCACGGCCCGGTACCGGGCCACGGCCCGGGGGTTGGGGACCACTGTATTATGGCACGAAACGAGGGCGAGTCAACCGTGTTTAAGGGCAGCATTTCCTCTACAACATACTGCCCGACCAACTTCTTCAACTCTCCCCCACTTACTGGTTTAGCACCGAAGTCCAGCTTGTGTTGTTTGGGTGGCGGGGGACTTCCTGCTCTCTGCTTCGTACCACCTTGTGGGATTTGCTCTGTAAGTTTTACTGTGCAGTGCTGCGACTCCAAATGTTTCATCAAATTTGATGTTGTGTTTTTGTAGCTTGATAGCACTTTGTCGCCACCTGCACAGGGTGTACAAAGAACCTTAATATTTCCATCTTTAGCTGACAATACTCAAAATAGTGATCGTATTTCCAACTCGAAAATGCGCATCCATCTCTCCTCCTCCATTGTTGTTTGTGTGGCTGCGTGGTAGGTATGTATATACACGTGACGTGACCCTCATGCTAAAAACGTGACTTAATTGTCGCATAGGCTACATGACTTCACTCCCAGAGACGCAAGAAGAAATCAAATATATATTTTACTATTAATTACAAAATAGTAACACACAGTGACTTGGACAAGTAACTTTAATCTGATTACTGCTTTGGAAATAGTAATGAGTTAGATTTCTCGTTAGTTAGTAATGCGTTACTGGCATCACTGGTGCAAATGCACATACATAAGCCAATACCCTGACACTCCCCCTTTTAAAGCGCTCCAACATTAAAATTGATTGTTTTGGCCAAAAGACATGTTAGACATTGATTGAGGCAAATAATGTTTTCATCTGACAATGAGTTAAGCAGGAGTTTCTATTTAGTAAAATCACTGTACAAAAATCAAACCTGGCAACACGAGAGTCAAACAAACCAGCCTGGGATGAGAATCCCTTCAGAAATACTTTCACCTCTGCTTAACATTTCCTCCATTCCTCACCCAATGTTCTCTCTATAATAAGATTAACTTTCAAAAGATCCCATAATCCATCAATGACATTAGCTACTGAATTCCATCATGCCAGCAAGTCAAAATACATTACCGATTAAATATGGGATAGATTAGTCTGGCCTTGAGCCTGCCATGTGGAGATTGCATGGTACACTGTCAGGGTCCCCTTCATTACACACTTCTCTTTGGTGATGAGAAATGAACACAGTGTTTGGTGGCAGCATTGTGGCTCACCGGCTGACCATTTCGGGCTCGTCTCGGGCCATCTTACCCACACTTCCCATCTGTCTTGGTTTCATTCTAGCTCTCTAAACAGCGTGACTCACTAATGGCTGTGTTTCAGAGATGATGCTCCACATCCCTTCCCAGCAAGGAGTGTCAGTGAGGGAGTCAAGCAACCTTAAACGATCTGTAGGACTAGCTGGGTTTCTGATTGATTATTTAGCTCTGTAAAGACTTTCCTTAAATTATATTCCTGGGATTAGAAAGTGTTTATAATAGGTTGTACACTGTCTATAAAAACATGAACTAAGTAGTAGTCAGCTGGCTTTTCCCCAACAGACTTTATTGAAGTCCAAATAACATTATTGTAAATTGTGTACTGAGCTGACATTGACTTTTGCATGTAGGTTTGGTAATTGGTTCTGAATAACTTTTTATCTGAGAAAAAGAGGCCAGGGTCTGGTTGTGTAATAACCACAGCCAATTGGTCATGAATGATATCTGTCTGACACTGTCTTCACAAGCTGGAGAGACACCAAAGCAGGGACGATAGCCAGAAGTTATATAGCTAGTCCTCGAAAAGTCGGCGTCTACCAGTCGTCAGGCTGTGCACGTACATGGGGTATTGGGGCATAGTTTCAACAAAAGGGTCAATCAGTTTAATAAATACAAAAAAGGGTTGACTACTCTTGCTAGCTTTTCCAGGCTTACCAACCCTACCTTGAAATTGAATACCCCAAAACTGCTAAACTTGTCTGAAGCAAAAAGTTTGTCAATATAGCTGCTGACTGGGCTACCTACTTAGTGAGGCTAACTTTGCAATCTATCAATGTCCCATGATGCAAAAGGCCAACCCTGATACATGGCTGTCCACTACCTATCCTTCATCAAACAGCAGACAAAGTCTGTGACAACTGGTAAATAAAATGGAAAATCTAAGCCATAGGCCCAGTTATAAAAACAATTCTAAGAGATGGTTGAGACCAAAACAGGGGTAAAGGCAGAGTTGTAATGTGGTCTGTCCTGGCTCGTAAATGGTGGAGCGAGCTCCCAATGACAGGATTAGGGTTAGTTTACTCTACTCTTCACCCCAAACTGTTTGAGTGTTGTCATTTTTTAAGCGTAAGTATTTGGCTGATGTCAACAGGAATATCAACTTTTCACCTTCTTTTCTTTTCCTGGATGTCGCCTCAATTCTGGTCAGTGATAACATGTAACAGTTTCACGTGCAGCTTACCAACACCCATTTTTTAACGCATGTCTCCCATGGCAGCACTTCAATATGTATGCATGACTGCGACCTGGAAAGCTATTAAAATCAGTGGTCCAAGATGCTAAAAGGCTGATAGACAGGTAAATTAACATTGTTAGATGAAATGTATTTGTTAGCATTATGTATTTATAACATCAAACAATTAAAGTGAAGATAATTCAGTGGAGACTTTAAAGAGTTTACCTGCTGCTCATGACAGGTGTTGAAGCACAAATGAGAAAGTATTTATTAAATCAAGCAGCCACAGACAGTGAGGGCGCTGGGATGGCGTATACACATTGTGTGCAAGGCTGCACTAGCTGAAGAACACTGAAATGACAGCAAGGAGCTGTTAAATGGTATTTCAACTTGCCTGCCTGACATAAGCAAGATTGCTGGCTGACAGAAAGCCTGAGCAGATAACCATGTGTATTCAGGGGCTGATAATAATTGTGAGGCTGGGACATGATGTATGCCCTACAGAAAGAGTGATGAAGTCAAAGAGATTTCATTGCTGCTCAAACTAAAATCGACTTCATGATATAATTTAATTCTCTGTTAAATTATTAAATTCACATGTAAAGAACAATGGGATTACCAAAGTAGAATATTGTGCCCCATTCCAAGCAGGTGAAAGAGAATATTCCCATAATCTGTCAAGACTAATTATTTTAGAGCCCAATTTAGCTTATTTTTGAATTCATTACCTATTCCAGTCAAAATCTATCACTGACATTCACATTTATTTTTAGTCCAAGTCTGAATCATCCAAAGCTACCAACAACATGGTGCCTTTTCATTCTGTCCCATTTCGTCAGAACTCATTTTTCTGCCTTTGCCCCCTTTTTCCCCCCCGGATAAAATATTAATGCTGGAGCCTTGACAAAATGATGACATCTTCTCAATTAATGATGGGTATAAAAGTGCAGGGGAAATAGAAAGCCCTAATGTCCTTTTTCATCTTGTGCAGAAAAAAAGACTGATGTTGTGGAATATTTTTACACCAGCAATTAGACCTGGCCTTTAGAGTCATTTTCATTTTCATTGAAGTGAATGTCTGGTAAGTCACTAATATATCACAGCATTGATGTAAACCAATACTGACTGAACCTGTGGTCCACTGATTAAAGTATTACAATATTTCATATTTGCACTCTTATGTGTCTGTGGTGATGTTTCTGCAAAAAAAATAATCATTGTGCCCTATTGAAATTGAAAGGATTCTTATTATTATTATTCAGGCAAAATAAGGGGCTTTCTGAGGGCTTCAACATGCTCAAAAAGTTTCTAAAGTTTGCAGTAAATTAGAAATTGGTGAAAATGTACGTCTTCTCAATCAAACTATTGTCTCACTCATTTGTGTAATTTAAGCTATACTGTATGCTTTGAAATTCTCAGTTAGCTTAAATACTACATTCTCACTTTTCCATGTATACACCGAGAGTTCACAAAATGTTTGTTCGTGGAAATTAGGTTAAAAGTTATTGAAAAGTAATTGATCCGTTGGTCAAAAAGTGTATAAGTGCCTAGAAGTGTCCGAAGTTTTGTACATCCGGCTCATTCTGATTGGTCGGGGCATTTTGCTAGTATTATTAGTGTTGTGGTATCACCAGAGGTTTAACCACTGAACAGGGTGTAGGGCAGTGCGTCACAGAAGCAAAGAGAAGTCATGAAAAAGGTTTCAAACCAAGTCCTGGTTTATTAAACAACAAAAAGTCTCTCTCAAAGCAAAACATAAAGTTCATGAAACGGTTAGGATATGTCCTCCATCCAGTGGCTCCTCACACGGTTCCTTTCCAAAGGTGTTTGGTCCAAGTCTCCTGTTTCCTGCTTCTTGGTGGTCTCAACTCCTTTGTTCTCCCCACTCGCTTCCACACCTGTGCTCCAGCTTTAAGTAGGCCTGAGAGCTTGGACCCTCCCCCAGCAGTGCCTCCTGGGAGATGCAGTCCTCCCGGCAGACATCTTGTGGGGATGTATCCACTTCTAGAATACGGCACATAATGCCCCTCTATTACCTGCCCTCTTGTGATGCCACAGTGTCTAGAAGTGTCCCGCTCATTCTGATTGGTCGGGACATTTCTAGGCATTTTGCTACTATGATAAGTGCCTTGAAGTTTCCCAAGAATTGCACTTCCGTAACCACTAGTGTGGGAGATTTTTAGGCATTTTGCTTAAATGTAAAGTGCCTACAAGTGTCTCACGTATTCTACTTTCCTAACACCAAGAGTGGAACATTTCTAGGCATTTTACCTCAATGATAAGTGCCTAGAAGTGCCGGCTCATTCTGATTGGCCTCTTTTAAGGAGCTGCCACAGAAAAAGAGGAGAATTGGTGGATTTACAGGATGAAGTGGCTTAGAAGAAAAGCATCTCACACTGCATTTACAGAGATGTAAGACTGCAACCACCAGCTCAAGCGGCAGAAGCGATACCAAGTCCTGGACTGTGAGAATGATGAGTATGTATGTTCAGACTCTGAGCCTGAGGTCTCAGACACTGACCAGGAGATCTCAGACACTGAACCCAAGGTCTTAGACACTGAACTCGGGTTCACCTGAAACGCAGCCCACGACCGATCTTCACCAAAATCAGAAAACAGGTGTATCTTGACCATTCATACAAAATAGCCTCAAGGAGCATTATGAAAAAACGCAACAGGAAGCCCACCACTTTGGCTATGCTCCACATTTTTACTTCAACATACTTAAAATCACAGCGCCACCTGCTGGCCACAGGAAGTGAGGCATTTAGCCTTGCAACAGTTCATAATTTGCAAAACTGTTATAATTTGAATAGAGTACAAGGTAATGTTGCAAACTAGATTACAATTAATTACGGTTTTCTGAAAAAAACAAACAAGAAAAGTAACTTGTATACATCAAAAAATGTAAAAGGTATCCTGTAATATACTTTGATAATTTTTACAGTACTTTATTGGCAACTTTTTTCCAGGTATTTACTGTTAATTCTACAGTCAATTATTTACAGTGTTCTTTATCAAATGAGGTAAACATTTTAAAGATTTCCTCTGAGATGTATTGCAGTATTAGTAAAAAGTAGCATGAAATGGAAATCATCAGGTAAAGTAAAAGTCCCAAAAAACTGTCCACACATACTGAAATGATGTAGCCTAAGGAACAATCCTTGTCTTGTGGTTACTGGTTATATTGCTATGTGAAGTGACCAGGAAAAAAACACACATTTTATGCAAATTTACATAATGCAATGAGCCAATGCCTAGCTGACTTGAGCTTATTTACCCATTAAACACTTAACCTTAGCCATCATCGCAACAATTGCAAAATTTGGCAGGAGCTGATGCATTCATGTCTTTGACCTGTGAGTGGATGCCTTAATAACCCGATAAAACCTACGCAACCACATGAAGAACTTTTTCATCTGAGGCGACAGTGCTAACCATCGCACCACTGTGCCACCTTTCGGAATGATCCAACTCAACATAAAGAAATCAATTATCAGATGTTATTTGTATAGCCCATATTCATTAATCCAATTAGTTTCATTGGGCTTAACAAGGTGTGACATCCTCCGCCCTTAACCCTCAACAAGAGTAAGAAAAAACTACAAAAAAAAGGAATGTCAGGGTTTGATCAGATAGATGGACCCAGAAGCAGAGCTTTAAACAAAAGTGTCCTTTTAATAGGATAATGTCCAACAGAAAACACCAAACAGGGGAATCTGGACTGAAAAGTCTAAACTGAAAAAACAACTAATAGCACACAGCGGAAAACACCAGCAACGTACTACAATACAGAGGGGATGCAGTGGACGCGAGCACAGGAGACAAGGCATACGAAAAGCACAGAAGACGAGGCATTGACAACTTAAGAAAATGAACCGACCTGAGGCCTGTTTCAGGTAGCTGGTTTTGAGGCAACCCCGAGTTTGTTCGCTCTGAGTTAATGGAAACTCTGGGTTTTCCGTTTCAGGTAGCAGGTTCAGCGCAACCGAGAGTTAGTTGCTGCGGCAACATACGCCGTGGACCTAACCTGCTCGGGAGGTGGTTAGACCTACTCTGAGTTTGTTGTCTATAAGGCTGAAGGCAGCTCTCCGACAGAAGGAAGTGTTAGAAATGGCATGTCCTTTTCTAAGAGAGCCCGTGGACGTAGAGGCTGCGATCCTCAGAAGGAATCTCCGTGAGGAACGATTATTAAGACCCCGTTTGGATATACTTTCTTTTCCTGATCATTTTCTTCACGAGCGCTATCGTTTTTGAGGACGAGAGCCAGGGTCGAAAACACATTCGGGATCCTGAAGGCAAGATTCCAGTGCCTCAAAATGCTGCGAGTCACACCAGAAAGGGCATGTGATATAATAATTGCATGTGTGGTTCTTCACAACATCGCGATTTTGAGAGGGGAAAATTGCCCACCTGCAGTTGCAGATGAGCAGCACATAAACCCAAACCATGCCATGGATCCACAGGACGGAAGGGTGGTTAGAGATAAAATCATTTTGTTTGAGTTTTCTATGTAGTTAAATGTATTTTATTATTTCCGAAATGTTTTCTTTGGCATTCTTTCGCCTTCCTGTATAATAATACATTTAATTTAGAGGCGCCTTTCAAGACACCCAAGGTCAAGTTTGTATGATAGTAAACTCGTGTGACAGAACCAGCCTCTGGTAGGGGGTGACACTGTTCAACAAAATAACTTGTCCCACCACAGCCCGTGTTCTAATAAAGACAATCTACTTTTTATGAGGATTTCTTTATTTCCTGAAAGCACAAAAAAAAGTCATTCATATTGGGTATGTTTTTGGAGCAGGAAACAGCATCCCAGTTTGTACCTCACCCACCTTTAACTTGTGTTCCAAAATTTGGATCTCCAAAGCATCCTTTTGCAGCTTTTGCCTTATGTGGTCCATTTCTAAGTCTGCTTTGTTTATTTGTTTTCCCAGATAGATTTTATAGAGCTCTTTGACTGGAAGCTATAGGAATGCAAAAGATGACATTGGATTTCACAGTGCCAAGTACAGCGTTTCATTATAATTCCAGGGAGAATCTTACAGAGGTAAGCTGTGAGGTAGAGCTAGAAGTGGATGGCCTCTCATTGAATTCGATTTCATCCTGTTTGAGAGAAAGAAGATGTCAGTTTTAAATTGTACAACGCTATCATCAACTTTTAGATGTTATTTTTAAAAGGTGTTAACCTCAATAGGCCTTTCCTCTTCCCTTTCAAATGCCGCAGACAATGTTTCTCCATCATCTTCCTGTAATGACATTAACAGTTGGGTTCAGCAATTATCAAGACATTATTAATAATCTGTGGAAGGTGAAGAATTGTTACAATTGCATGGAGGTTGGTGAGGGCATCTGGTTCCAGTAGGTTGATGACGCCATCAGTAACTGGAAGAAGATGATTAGACAGTGAAATTATTACTTGAGCCAGAATATTGCCCCATCTAATTTGCAACGCGCTGGGTTGCGTGTACACATTCAATTATTTTGAATAACCAACCTCTGATAAAGGCACTTCTATCCTGGGGGGTGGGGGGATCAGAGGAGCTCCCTCCAGGGATGCCCTCAGCCACAGGACGCATACTCTGTTGGCTGAGGGCCATCTCCTCAGCCACTGTGAGGGCTGCAGGTGGTGGACCCCCTCCAGTCTTCCGGGCCTCTGCTTTTTTTCGATTTGCTTACATGGAGGAAAATGTTGCCCTAATATTCAGTAAGCGCTATTTTGAAGACACATATATATGTATATACACATACATACATACATACATATAATGCATTTTGCCTAGGAGTAGCCTTCTAATATATGTAAATCCTATTAAATATTGGCAGTGTTGGGGTGGCTGAGAAATGTACTACTTACATTTACTGCTTAAATATAGACCCATCACATGTTGAATATAGCTGTTAAATTAGGTAGAGCAGGCAAAACAGCACAATTGATTTGATTTCAATTCAACATTAGTTTACCTGTTTGAACTATATTTTTATACTTCATTTTCATTTGCTGCCAAGTCCTCTTGGGGCAACTCGGGTTGTTCCTGTGTAAATACACACACACACACACACACACACACACGCACACGCACACGCACACGCACACGCACACGCACACGCACGCACACGCACACACACGCACACACACACGCACACACACACGCACACACACGAGGAGTGGTGCAGACAATCACAAAGACAGAAAGAAAACACATTAAGAGCAGAGCCTACAAAATAAAACAGGAAACAGAACACAGGGAATGGGAAAACATGACACATAAATAACTCAAACAAACATAAACACAGGGATAACCTTGAAACACGAGGTAATAATTAAACTGAAAACACTCTTCGTAAAGAGGTGGAAAATAAACACTCTGAATACACAACCATGACAAGAAATTTAAAAAAATGTAGAAGCCTCAGAGAGGGATCCCTCTGCCAGGAGGGACAAAAATGCAATAGATAGTGCAGCGATGTAATGAACAATGCAAAATTAAGCAAAACAGTTAAATCTCACTGTACCCCTGAGGAGATAAAAGCGTAATGGTCAAATAATGTAATAAGTAATTTGGTTTGTGTGTCACCATCAGTTATGTAAGTTATTCATTTGGATATTGCTGATAGTGATTTTAAATGGGGTTTTAAACTATTCCAGCTCTGAAGATTTTTCATTCACCGCAGCAGCTTTGATAAGGCTGAAATGGAGCTGTGCCAGCCAATTTGATGGATGTTATGTTTATTGTCCTGTGTTGGCATGTTGATAAAGTATCAGTTAATAAAACCAAAATTGTAATTACGTAAACAATTCTTTAAAACATTTTAATCCCATCCCATTACACTATGAATTGCGATTTTTCAGACTCTGGGGGTTTTACTGATCACATTAGTCCAATGTCACATTACTAACATTTCCATTTTTTTACCACACTAGCAGGCAAACATTATTTAACCTACCTAGGTGGGTGAAAATAAAGTTTCATTGGGGATGTGTCTGTAACTGCGACTGTAGATGACAATCAAAGCAAAGACTGACACAGTGAAATGTTTGACCTGGGCGATAAGGCTGCTTCGTTACAATCCCACTGAGTATTTACACACCAAATAAATTATTGGTTATTTTAATGTATTCTCAGCTCACACACTGTTTCTAATCAGATGTTTTCATACATACAGGCAATAATTTCTGATATAGTTTGCTTATTAAAATAAATAAATAATTCATAAGAAATGACAGCATATGTGTTGAATGATGTTGGTTTACTATTTCTTATCTTACAGGCTATTTACAAAAATTCTGGTAATGCATAGACTGTATAATAGTAATAATGATAATAATAATAATGGTAGTAATGAAAAGCTAAAGTACTTGTATACTTATATGGATGTCAGTTACCATGGTAAAGGACAAAGCTCAGATACTTTGAAGCAACCCAATACTGTTTTCTATACATTCAGCCTCCTGTCACGCAATTCAAACCCAGATTAGAACATATTATTTTTACATCACTCTCTTGCTACCTCTATGTCCCCAATCAAAACTTCAACACATGCTGAAATCTTCATATAAAGTACTTACAGTAAAAGCTTATGTAATAACTGCTCTTGCATCATTAAGCCTGCTTGGCATCTGTGCTCATAAATGAACACTTCAGTCCTTTTCTTTCTCCCTTCCAGGTTCCTCAGTTCAGCTGCTCTGTGAATGATGCCCCCCTTGACATCCGAGCAGCTCTGTCATCTGCGAGACACAGCTTCATTTCTCTGACAGTGAATGATCTTGTGTGCTGGGCTTGGTGGTGACACACACATCCAAGGGGAGCACACAGCCATCAATCCATTGATGGGGCACTTTGTAATTTATTTTCCTTCTCCTTAGGTTGCCACTGAAGCTGTCTCTGCTGTAAGACTTTTACTGATTGACTTTATTGATGCACATCCCTGTTCGATGGCTTCGAGAATAAATGCAGCCATGGTTAGAACATGAAGAACTCGATTGTTTGCTCCATCCCTTCCAATTGGATCTGGAGGTCGAGCTGTAGCGGTGGATGATCAATCACAAACTAGGTTGTGGCTGCAGTAGGGGTACCACTGATAAACGATGAGATGCTTGATTTTGAGTCTTGACCGCCCCAAGGGTGCACTCAAGCCGGGAAGTGATGAAAGATGGAATGGTGACACGTGTGAACGAAATTATATATAAGTTGGGTGTGGAATTTTCTGAGGCATCTGGATTTATTCCCAACGATAAAACATTGACGACAGGGTTGATTGGGCAGCTCTCCAGAGGTTTGTTATCGCAGCATTTTGTTTGGAAAAGGCTAGATTATAATTTGATTTGCAGATTGATTAGTTGTAGAATTTCTATAGGCCTGGCCACAGCGATGGCAGTTGGTCAGTCAGCCACTCTCCAGCCTGACATGTCTCAACAGCTGTAGCTCTTTACCTGCCACAGCTCAGAGGATTGTTGTTTCTCTCAGCCCGTGTGATTGAGCCTGTTGAGCACTGAAGACAAAGGAGTTGGAATAGTTGTCCGCAGATTTCAATATCAGTCTAACCACAGCTTGTCACGTAAAGGACGGATGGCCACTGTCAGAGTTCTGACTTGACAAGAGAATGAACACATTGATTTATGAGCGGGTTAAAAAGGTTCCATGTAGAAGAATTAGTATGTGAGTGGAGGAGGAGGTGGACATTATGTCTGAGCATAATCATGAAACAAGACACATACGTTACAACTGATGATTATGATTGCACACTTCCATTAAATGCATGACATTGTATAGGGTCATTTGAATTTTGCACTTCGTGTCTCCACTGATGCCCATTGAAAACATTCCAGATCATAACAAACAGTGTGTACAGCCTTGAGGTAGACTAATATTTGTTATCTCATCTTTAGTATTGTTATGATTTGGTTTGTTTGAGCATGTCAGCAGAGAGATGATACAATCTCATGGCCAGTCACCAACAACACTTTCATCTCAGCCAGCCTTCATGCCAAATGTGGTTTGACAGTCTTTGTAAATATTTACTTTTTCTTCTGCATAATGGATATGGAGTCACTGGTGTCACTATTGCTTTAAAAGGGGGGTTGCGGGTGGACTTCCGGCTGGCTACAGAACAAGATGGCGGGTTGAGCACTTTGCTCCCGCGAGTCAGCGTATTATTAACCCCCGCTAACGTAATTAAAATATAACGAAGTGGTCTCTTTTAAGATTATGATGGGGGGAAAGAAAGGCAGAGGTAAAGGGGCGCAAGATACAGCGGAAAATGATGCTCACCGTGCAGAACAAGCAGAGGACGACATGCGGGGAGATGAGGGCCAACATGGCGGCGACTCAACACCGGGAGCGATGCGCACAGGGCTTGAAACTATAAGTAAGCAGATCAGCGTTCTCAAGTCTGAACTAAAGGAAGACTTAAAAATGTTCAAAGACGAAATTAAACGTGACATGAGAGAAGAACTCATCGAGTTCAAACAAGATGTTAACCGGCAGCTAGCTACAAACATGCTAGCCATGCAGGAGCACAACGAGAAAATCAACGAGATGGCCACGCGGATCGACGACACCGAAACGTGGAGCGCGGAGGCTAACGCAGCCCTTCAGCTAACCATACAGGATCAGCAGAAGCTAGAAGACAAGCTGAATGACATAGAGTCGAGGGCAAGACGAATCAACCTGAGGATCCACGGTGTGCCGGAGGACGCAGAACGAGGCTCGGTGATGGAGTGTGTCGAAAAAATGCTCCGGTCCGAACTCAAGCTGAACGACGATGTGGATTTACAAATACAACGCGCACACAGAGCCCTGGCGCCCAAACCGGGCCCAAACTCGCCTCCGAGGTCTATTATCATTAATTTTCAGCAATACAGCACCAAGGAGATGGTTATCCAAAAAGCATGGCGACAGAAAATCACAATGGGAGAGAAACCGCTGTATTTTGATCATGACTATACAGCTACCGTTCTACAACAAAGCAAGGCGTTCACCAATATCAAAAAGGCTCTCAAGGAAAAGGGCATTCGTTTCCAGACGCCCTTCACGCGGATGCGCATTCACTGGGAGAGCGGAGTGCAGGTGTACGGCAGTGCCTGGGAGGCAGCGCAGGAGCTCCGGCAGCGGGGATACAGCGTGGAGGTGCCAGAGAGACCACCCGGTAGGAGTCACCTGTT
Organism: Pseudopleuronectes americanus; assembly: GCA_038501795.1. NCBI lineage: Eukaryota > Metazoa > Chordata > Actinopteri > Pleuronectiformes > Pleuronectidae > Pseudopleuronectes > Pseudopleuronectes americanus. The sequence goes on along the minus strand of CM076729.1, from coordinate 4,745,120 downwards.
GGAGCTTCTCCAGCGGGCTACACCGTGGCAGCGAGTGGGATCAAATGCAGATGTAGGCACTGCCAGACGCGCTAAAGAGCGCCTACGGAAATTTCAGCATTGACGCCAGGAGGAACGGTAGTGTTTAAAAAAACTGATGATATACAAGCGACCCTTAACATAGAGATAAACATTGTATTCATGCGCTGGCTGGCGGGGCGGCGAGAGTTCGGCCCTACCAACGGACTCACACGTAAGTTCAAGTGACAGTTTGTAGCGGACTAATTGGGGAGGGGGCCCTTTCCTTGTGAGAGGTTTATTTCCCCCTCAGCTGAAAACTGGAGAATGCTCTTCAGACTTTGGAAGTCCTTTCACTTTATTATTATAATGCTTGTTCTAAGCCGTTCTGGGCTTGTTATTGTGTTCCAGTTATCATTGGTTACTAAGTTAAGCCTGTGGAAACATAATGTTGTAAGATTGACTCAGTTAAGTTACGATGCAGCCTGATGAGGCAAAGCTAATGTCCTTAAATGTGAACGTTTGGGAAACCCGATTAAAAGGTCTAGGTATGGCAAAATTGAAAAAAGAGAAGGCAGATATTATTTTTATGCAAGAAACCCATCTCTCCCAACAAGAGCATGAGAAATTTAAACGATTTGGTTTTAAAAATACTTTCTATAATTCATATGTGCAAAGTCATAGAAGAGGGATTGCTATTCTGGTCGCTAATAAATTCAAATTTGAATCTTTTAAAGAAATTAAAGAAAAGGAGGGCAGATATCTCATTGTTAAGGGTAGGATTGAACAGGATATAGTAACCTTAGTAAATGTATATGCACCACCTGATACTAACAAACTGTTTTTCAAATCATTAATGGATGTGATTGCACTGGAAGCTGAGGGTGTCTGTATATGTGGTGGAGATTTTAATGTAGTATTAAATCAACATTTAGACACAACTAGCTTAACGAGAAATAGAAATAAATTATCAAAATTGATTAACACAGCCTGGGATGATATCGGGTTTTGTGATGTCTGGAGACATATTAATCCATTTGACACAAATTACACTCACTACTCGGCTCCACATTGTACTTACTCCAGGATAGATTATTTTTTTTGTTATAGGGTGAAAGAATGTAGAATTGGGGTAGCTGATGTCTCTGACCACAGTGCTGTGTACTTGACAGTTCAAATACAAGGAAGGAAGAGGAAGACGGGTTGGAGGTTAAATGTAGGTATGTTAAATAACAAAGCAGCTGTAGAACAGATAAAACTGGAAATTAAAGATTATTTGAAGATAAATGACAACGGAGAGGTGGACCCATCTATACTGTGGGACTCATTGAAGGCGGTGATGCGTGGGAATTTGATTGCTTTAACAGCATTAAACAAATGTGGAGCAACAACATAAAAAAAACAGAGACCCAGAACTGCTGGTGCATATAAAACAATTAAGGAAACAGATGAATGATCTATTAGAACAAGAAGTTGAGAAGACGGCCCAATTCTATAAGCAGACCTATTATGAATCAGGTCCTAAAGCCAAATTACTTGCCCGACGCTTGCGTAAACAACAAGTGGATAGTACCATCCATAAGATACGGGACCCAGAAACAAATCATTTGAAATATCAACCACAGGAAATAGAGGCCATTTTTCTAAATTATTATAAACAATTGTATACAGAGACCTCTGATACCAAAGTGGAAGCCATGCAAATGTTTCTTAATGAGCTTGATTTGCCTTGTATTGGCAAAGTACAAAATGATTTCATTATAGCAGATTTTACACTAGAATAAATAAATAATGCAATTGGCAACTTAAAATCAAGTAAGACTCCAGGTAGTGATGGCTTCCCTGCGGAGTGGTATAAAACCTTTAAAGAAGAACTAGCTCCACTCCTGCTAAAAACATTTAATTGGATTAAAAGAGAATGTAAACTTCATGGAATGAGGCAGTCATTACAGTACTCCCAAAGGAGGGCAAAGATAGGGAATATAGTAGTAATTATAGGCCTATTTCAATTCTCAATGTGGATTATAAAATGTACACAGCCATTATCGCAAAAAGACTTGAGAATATTCTCCCAGAATTAATAGACGAGGACCAAACAGGATTTGATGGATAGAATAGAAAGGGAAAATAAAAAGGCAGTAGTGCTAAGCCTCGACGCCGAAAAGGCTTTTGATCGGGTCAATTGGCAATTCCTGTATCAAACTCTAGATAGATTTGGCTTCAATGAGCAATCTGTAGATCTAATAAGAACACTTTATCAACAGCCAACAGCAAAAATTAAAATTAATGGGTCATTATCTCCATCATTTATATTACAAAGAGGAACTAGACAAGGTTGTTGTCTCAGCCCCACATTATTTACTTTTTATATTGAACCCCTAGCCCAGACAATCCGTCAACATGAACAACTACAAGGCATCACAATTGGACATAGAGATCATTTAATTAGTTTATTCGCGGACGATATTTTGGTCCATTTAGTGGATCCTGAGAAGTCGTTCCCCATATTGATGGACATCCTCGAAGAATTTAATTATTATGCTGGTTACAAACTAAATATTACAAAGACACAACACTTGTCATTTAATTACAAGCCTTCTCATCTCATCTCATCTCATTTTCGTCCGCTTATCCGGGGTCGGGTCGCGGGGGGAGCAGCTCAAGCAGGGGGCCCCAGACTTCCCTTTCCCGGGCCACATTGACCAACTCTGACGGGGGGATCCCGAGGCGTTCCCAGGCCAGTGTTGAGATATAATCTCTCCACCTAGTCCTGGGTCTTCCCCGAGGTCTCCTCCCCACTGGACGTGCCTGAAACACCTCCCAAGGAAGGCGCCCAGTGGGCATCCTTACCAGATGCCCGAACCACCTCAGCTGACTCCTTTCTAAGTAAAGGAGCAGCGGCTCTAATCCGAGTTCCTCACGGATGGCTGAGCTTCTCACCCTATCCCTAAGGGAGACGCCAGCCACCCTTCTGAGAAAACTCATCTCGGCCGCTTGTACCCGCGATCTCGTCCTTTCGGTCATCACCCAGCCCTCATGACCATAGGTGAGGATAGGAACGAAGATCGACCGGTAGATCGAGAGCTTTGCCTTGCGGCTCAGCTCTCTTTTCGTTACAACAGTGCGGTAAAGCGAACGCAATACCGCCCCCGCTGCTCCGATTCTCCGGCCAATCTCACGCTCCATAGTACCCTCACTCGCGAACAAGACCCCGAGGTACTTGAACTCCTTCACTTGGGCTAAGGACTCATTTCCTACCCGGAGTAAGCAATCCATCGGTTTCCTGCTAAGAGTCATGGCCTCAGATTTAGCGGCGCTGATCCTCATCCCAGCCGCTTCACACTCGGCCGCCAGCCGATCCAGTGAGCGCTGAAGGTCACAGGCCGATGATCCAATGAGGACCACATCATCTGCAAAAAGCAGTGACGAGATCCTCAGACCACCGAACTGCAACCCCTCCCCACCACGACTACGCCTCGATATCCTGTCCATGTATATCACAAACAGGATTGGTGACAAGGCGCAGCCCTGGCGGAGACCAGCACCCACTGAGAAAGAAACTGACTGGCTGCCGAGGACGCGAACACAGCTCTCGCTTTGGGAGTACAGGGATTGGATGGCCCTGAGGATAGACCCCCTTACCCCATACTCCCGCAGCACCTCCCACAGTTTCTCCCGGGGGACCCGGTCATACGCCTTCTCCAGATCCACAAAACACATGTAGACTGGATGGGCATACTCCCAGGCCCCCTCCTCCTGGAGGGTTGCGAGAGTGAAGAGCTGGTCCGTAGTTCCACGTCCGGGGCGAAAACCGCATTGTTCCTCTTCAATCTGAGGTTCGACGATCGGCCGAACCCTCCTTTCCAGCACCTTGGAGTAGACTTTACCAGGGAGGCTGAGAAGTGTGATACCCCGGTAATTGGCACACACTCTCTGGTCTCCCTTTTTGAACAGGGGAACCACCACCCCGGTTTGCCACTCCTTTGGCACTGTACCCGACTCCCACGCGATGTTGAATAGGCGTGTCAACCATGACAGCCCCTCAACACCCAGAGCCTTTAGCATTTCTGGCTGGATCTCATCAATCCCTGGGGCTTTGCCACTGCGGAGATGTTTGACTACCTCAGTGACCTCCACCAGGGAAATTGACGACGAAACACCATCAACCTCGAGCTCTGCCTCCAACATAGAGGGCGTGTTATTCGGATTCAGGAGTTCCTCAAAGTGTTCCTTCCAACGTCCGACGACCTCCTCAGTTGAGGTCAACAGAGTCCCATCCTTACTGTACACAGCTTGGATGGTTCCCCGTTTCCCCCTCCTGAGGTGCCGGATAGTCTTCCAGAAACACTTTGGTGCCGACCGAAAGTCCTTCTCCATGGCCTCTCCGAACTTCTCCCACACCCGCTGCTTAGCCTCCGACACAGCAGCAGCTGCAGCCATTCGGGCCTGTCGGTACCCTGCAACCGAGTCAGGAGTCCTCCAGGATATCATATCCCGGAAGGCCTCCTTCAATCGGACGGCTTCCCTGACCACCGGTGTCCACCACGGTGTCCGAGGGTTACCGCCCCTTGAGGAGCCTAAGACCCTGAGGCCACAGCTAGCCACCGCAGCTTCAGCAATGGAGGCTTTGAACATCGCCCACTCCGGCTCAATGCCCCCAACCTCCACAGGAATGCCAGAAAAACTCCGCCGGAGGTGTGAGTCGAAGATACCTAGGACGGGGGCCTCCTCCAGACGTTCCCAGTTCACCCGCACTACTCGTTTGGGCTTACCAGGTCTATCCGGAAATTTCCCCCATTCCCTGATCCAACTCACAACCAGATGGTGGTCGGTTGACAGTTCCGCCCCTCTCTTTACCCGAGTGTCCAAAACATGCGGCCTCAGATCAGATGACACGATCACAATCGATCATTGATCTTCAGCCTAGGGTACTCTGGTACCAGGTACACTTATGAGCACCCTTATGTTCGAACATGGTGTTTGTTATGGATAATCCATGACTAGCACAGAAGTCCAATAACAACCGACCGCTCGGGTTTAGATCAGGGAGGCCGTTCCTCCCCACCACGCCTCTCCAGGTGTCTCCATCGTTGCCCACGTGGGCGTTGAAGTCACCCAGCAGAACTACGGAGTCCCCTACTGGAGCCCCATACAGGACTCCATTCAGGGTCTCCAAGAAGGCCGAGTACTCTGAGCTGCCGTTTGGTGCATACGCACAAACAACAGTCAGAGTTTTCCCCCTACAACCCTTAGGCGCAGGGAGGCGACCCTCTCGTCTACCGGGGTAAACTCCAACACCGCGGCGCTCAGCCGGGGATTTATGAGTATCCCCACACCCGCCCGGCGCCTCACGCCCTTGGCAACTCCGGAGAAGAATAGAGTCCAACCCTTATCCAGGAGTACAGTACCAGAGCTGAGACTGTGCGTGGAGGTAAGCCCCACCAGATCTAACTGATAGCGCTCCACCTCCCTCACAAGCTCCGGTTCCTTTCCCCACAGCGAGGTGACGTTCCACGTCCCCAGAGCCAGCTTCTGCCGCCCGGGTCTGGTCCGTCGAGACCCCTGACCTTCGCTGCCACCCATGTGGCTGCGCACCCGATCCCAACGGGTCTTCCCACAGGTGGTGGGCCCATGAGATGAAGAGAGGGGGGGTGCCACGTAGTTTGTTCGGGCTGTGCCCGACCGGGCTCCGTGGCAAACCCGGCCACCAGGCGCTCGCCATCGAGCCCTCCGTCTGGGCCTGGCTCCAGACGGGGGCCCCGGGCTTCCTCCGGGCCGGGTCACATCTCCTCTTTTTCCGATATTCATTGAGGATTTTTGAACCTACAAGCCTTCAGAAGAAATAAAACATAGGCATGATTTAAAATGGGATATGGAAGAAATAAAATATTTAGGGGTAATCATTACAAAAAATTTTAACAGATTATACGAGGCAAACTATAATTTGATTAATCAGAATATTAAAAAGGATATTGAACGATGGTCCACCTATCCATTGGATTTTGGCAGTAAGATAAATGTAATTAAAATGAACATGTTGCCTAGATTGCTATACCTGTTTCAAGCTTTGCCAGTAGGGGTTCCTAAACACCAGTTCTTTACCTGGGATAGACTTATTTCTAGGTTTATCTGGGATGGAAAGAAGCCTAGAATAAGATACACAACACTGCAGTTGGCCAAGCATAAAGGAGGAATGGCACTCCCAAATCTCAAAGATGACTTTTATGCAGCTCAGTTCCGTCCCCTTTTTCTGTGGTGTAATGATAACTATTTTGCTAGATGGAAGGAAATTGAGACATATGTTGAGGGTTATCAGATCCAGTCGGTTTTGGGAGAAAAATAAATCCCCCTATTAGTCAAAAGTCAAATAGATTCAATAACCTCCGGCTCACTGGAGTTTTGGTTTGATTTTGTAAGGCAATTCAAACTAAGGAAAGACCAGAAAGCACTTAGATGGTTAGCCTTTGACACTCAATTTAGACCAGGAGAAAATGATGCCATATTTAAGCAATGGGGAGTAAAAGGTATTAAGGCAGTGTGTACACTGATGGAAAAAAACAAAGAATTACAGACTTTCCAAAAACTAAAAGAAACATTTTCTCTTCATAATCGGGACTTATTTAGGTATATATAATTTAGAGATTATTATAATAAAGAATTGAAGATGGAAATTTCTCACGAAATAAACCCAGTTATAAAGAATATGATCAATGCATATAAACCAAATAGTAAAAGTGTAAAAGTAATCTCCATGTTTTATGACAGTATTATGGAATGTAAGGGCAACTCAACATTGTATCTAAAATTAAGGTGGGAAAAATAATTAAATGTAGACATTTCATCAGATGTATGGTACAATATGTGTGAAACTCAACATACTTCCACAAATTCACAACAATTGAGGGTTTTCAACTGGAAAAATTTGGTGCGGTTTTTTATTACACCTAAAATCAGCAGTAAAGCATCTTCAACACCCCAACCATGTTGGAGACAGTGTGGCTGCTTAGAAGCACACCACACACATATTTTTTGGAGTTGTGAAAAACTGAAGTCATTTTGGAAAGAGGTACATTTAATCTTAATTAATGTGCTTGGATATACGATTCCTTTGTCATGCACTGTCTTGTACTTAGGTCACATTTCACTGGTTACTCTACAGAGGGACAGATACTTGGTAAAAGTACTCCTTACAGCAGCAAGGAAAACCATAACTAGAAGCTGGTATAAACCTGATTCACCTAAACAGCAACAATGGTTTGATGTCATTCAGGAAATAAGGACAATGGAACGACTGACTTGTGTGATACGTTTGAGGTTAGATTTGTATGCTAAGAGATCGCAGAAGTGGATACTTTACTTAGACGAACTATAAGGACACTGGCTCACAGTCTGTTTGCATTCAAGTGTAAGGCAGCTACTTGAGCTGCGCTTAATCTTTACATAGGTATGTATTTCATCTTTTTATCTACACCAAGTTTTCCCGCAGGCTCCGTTTTTGTTTGTTTTTGTTATAATTGTTTGTTCATTACTGTATGTTTGTTTTATCTGCACTGAATTAACATCTGCAAGTTGATCTTACTATGTGTAGTTGAGATGTGCTAAAAACTCAATAAAAACTAAAGTATAAAAAAAAGGGGGGGTTGCGATAGCCCAGTGGTTAGAGGGGAGAGGAAAGACCACTTGAGAGTAGCAGAGATGCTAATCAACAAAGACATTTAAGCGTGGCAGTGAATCTCAACTACTGCCCCTGTCAGTGTTCCACGGCTGCAGGGTTTTTATTTTTTACTTCTTCATTGTTTGTACAGCAACAAGCCTCCTAGGTTTCTGCAGTGATTGATTGGGTTGCACGATTTCTCGTAACTGCTGCAGAACAGCACTTCTTTTCTTGCAGGAGATCAGGTTTACAGGTGCGGTCGCCCCAGCTGATGATAAATTTGAGATTGTGTCGACTAAAAGCTGCAGTGTCCATTGATTATGTTCATAAGGTAGAATGCTTATGATTCACAAGCCAAAATACAACAACTGCTTAAAACAAGAAGTTTATAACATCTTTTCATATCCACTTTTATGATCCTAGATCTCTGGGAAAGTTTGAGATTTTATAGACATTTGAGCTCTCTCTTATCCAATGTCTGCAGGTTATTGTGGTGTGTGTGTAGTTAGCTTTTGCAGTTCATTCTTATGCCTTTGTGTGTTTGTGTAGGATAACTCCACACATAGATTTTTAGCTGGGATAATTCATTTTCTAACTGAATGGTTGAAGGTCACAGTTGAGGTCAACAAAATAAAGACTAAAGAGATCTAAAGTTCATATTGATGTGAAAATGAGTCCCTCGTCATGTGATCAGTGATGTCATAAGGAAGTCACTATGAAGTCAGAAATGTATCATGCATAGCACTCTGGATGTTAAACAACCATTTACACTCAAATTCACTTTTAGGGATTATCCAGGGATTAGCCTGAGTTGCTATCAATGTGAACTCCACACAGGGACTCCGTAGGCAAACTGGGAACCTTCTCTCTGTGAGGTGATAGTGCTTACCACTGCCTCCATGCCGCCCTCTTACATTGAGCATCATTTGTCATCATATGGTATACATTATGTCTGGCCCTCTCCCTGCGCCCTCTAAACCGAGCCCCGAGGGGTTGGGCAAACATCTTCTCATAGTGATAGGGAAACCATTCCTTATGTCATCAGCAGCCAACAAACGTTATTTTAACCTAATTTACGGGACGCAGAGTAACGGATATTACTCGGACTGTTTACATGCTTTTTTTAACAGTGTGAATAGCGATTTTCGTGAATGTCTTGTCACAGCGTTTGAACTACGTTTTAATTTTCTACTGGATTAAAATATTCTGCTGAATAAAAACGTTTTTAACATAAATAATAAATTAGGAGATTTCTTACTTACAGATATTAGCATTTTACCCGCAGTGGTCGCCATCTTGATTCACTTTGTCAGTTCTTAATGCATTTCCGTAATTTCGGTCTAACCCTTCGTTGTTTTGGGCGGTCCTGAATACACTCTGGTTGAAGGGGTGTTTGAAGAGCTAAATGTCCACTACCCCTACACTACTTAGAACAATGGGACAATATTACCCCTTTACAGACATGCACAAAATGAAGGGGTAGGGCTTAATTGGTGAATGGGCCGAGGGCATTATCATTATTACAATATATAGGTTAGCATTGCTTGATTGTGCCAAATGCTCAAGGTGAATTGCTCCTCCTGTTGTACCTTAGGTAGTGATAATTCGTTTTTTTGTATATGCAAATCCTCTACTTACTCCCGAGGCCAGTATGTGACAGTGATTTAGGGACACACCAGTGCTTTGCCTCAAATAATTCAGTCAGTACCACTCTTCCCTACTTGTTGCTTTGCTTACTTATAAATGAAGGTTTTATTCTCTGACCACTGCCGCCTGTGTTATGAGGAATGAAAATTACACCAACATGTCCTCCTTCAACTTCTCCTGCCAGTTACACAAATTTGAAAGCACATTGGTGGTCCCTCCGCCTCCTCTGTAGTCAAGATGGAGATATTTAAGGGAGAGAAGCATCCCTAACACTAACCCTCTCCAAATAATAAGTGTAGAGGGTGGGAAAACAAAAAAAAATTGATGGAATTTAATGATGAAATTTAAAATTCTCAAGTAAGACACATTTTTGACTGTCAATATTGAGACCGAGTAAACAAAAAACGTATGAAAGTTATAATTTAGTATTAGTAAGTTTAATTTTAGTTACAATTTTGGGGGGTTTTGTGGTCAAATATGATATAATAGATCAAAAAAGAGTTTTGATTTTGATTCTGTCTTACTTTTAATCTGTTTTCATGGTGGAAATGGGCTTCCATATTCTTAGGAAGCAGTTAGGACTTTCATCTGTTTACAATATACTGTATCCCCAGTATATTGATTGCTCTTCCAATGTTTCCCATTTCATGTGGATTCTAACAACAATATTTTGGTCAGTGTGTTCCCCTGAGTCAAACAACAGATGGAGATTTTCCTAATGATGTCTCCATAATAGACCATGTAATATTGTGCGGGGACGTTCCTGCAGCTTCAGGGTCAGTTAATACAGTTCATGTTGTGTGGCACTCCCTGTGGAACACAACATGCATGTGCTCAAACATCCATCATCCAGAGTAGGTTGCAAATATTGATCGCTTGAATGTGGGAGCGGGACGTGACCTCGAGAACACCCATTTGGGGCAAGAATGATCTAATAACAATGAAGACAAAATCTATTTTTAGCGCCAGAGAAACTAGAACCTTTGCCAAAAATACATCAGAGAACTAAATGACAGAGGCCAGACTATAGTTACATGGCAGATGGAAGGATAGTGCTCACATAGTTCCCATTTTTCTTTGTCTAGTCATCCGTAATCCATGCTTTCCTTTTGCAATGCATGCTACAAAATGTAATGTACATGGGTTAACATGCATTGAACTTAGATGCGTAAATATTCATGAATATTTCTGTTCTTATAATTGTATTAAATCTTGGGGACAACGTGCAACAGCAGTTCTTTTCTTTGTATCGCTCAATATGCAACACTGGCAAGACAGTGAGGTGAAAGAGCTTGTCTTTTTTCTGGAACATATATGAGTCACGGCGGGAAAAACCAGAAAGGCAATCTCCTCTACTGGCAATGAGAAATTACTTTCTTTTATTTTGCAGGTTAACCAATGTTTTAAAAAATGCATATATCTGCTAATTTGGTGTTAAGGAGGTATAACTTTCAGGTGGACTGCTTGTTACACAGTCAGCCAGGAGCGTTTGAAGGGTTCTGGGGGCACCACATCGAACCAAACCGACTGGGCTTGTGGGGCATTATTAGGTTATTTCTGACCATGATGCCATTGCAGTCTCCTGTACACAGCTGATGAAAGAATTTAATATGGTTCAAATGAAAGTGTTGTTGACGTAAGCTAACGTTATTAGCCTACTCGGGGGCCCCGACAAATGCCTTCTTTGCCTTGTCTCTGTTGCTGCACCCCTGCAGTCAACAGGTCTCAGTTTACATACCTTTGTGTGTTAAAAACAGAATATGATGATTTACAGATTACATCAAACTCTGTCTCAATGCATTTATCATGCTGCTGGTCAAAGTGAAGAATACGGAAGATAACTCACTGCCACTTCAAACCTTCCTTTCATGAGGACTTTCATACTCCCCCTCTCAGAATCATTTTCGCTTCATTATACGCTTGAAGTACTATTCAGTATAGTCTTGAGGGAGTGAATCATCAGAAAAAGAAAGTGTAGTCAGAACAGCAGTCAGCATTTTTTGAAGTTGTGTCTCAGTAAAAAGGAGAGATTTTTTCTTTTCCATGTTGTCGTTTACTGACCCCAAATTCGTAGTTGGCAAACTATAAATTTAAATACATTAGTGACTTCCATGATCGGCTGGAGGCATCTTTCTTCCTGTTTTTGTGTTTCACCCTTGGTCCCAAAACTGTCAGACTTTAATCCACGAGGTTAAGATGTAGCCCTCTTATTGCAGTGTAAAATAGATTAAGGGTTCAGAATATAATTCAATAGAAGAAAAAAAATATATATTAACCATGGCTTTATAAAGTGCTGCATGAATTAGTCTTTTTGCATTTACTTGTGCTACAGTCAATAGTTTTTCTAATGATCTATTTTTAACTTGGTAAATGATAGTTGTCAACAAGTGGTAAATGAGACTATTGATTCTGTCGATAACCATCAGGCTGAACATGAAAGCTGACCTCCTGGTAGTAATTGCCTTTACAGCCTTGGTGTGTTTATTGTTGCGTCGTTACAAACGATTACTAGCTTTCTCAGAGGAAAGGTTTTTCGCAGAAGAGGTAACCAAATCAAGTTAGAAATAGGAATGGTCAGTGGCCGGAATTTGAAGTCATGTGACAGTAGCGTAGTTTAAATTTTAAAATCTTCACACAATTCTGATTTGTGAGTCATTTAATCAAAGTCAAGTTTCTCATGTTTATTCATGTTCTTAGCCAATGATTGAAACTCCATCCACAAATGGATTGTGGATGGAGTTTACTTCTTTTTTTTTAATCAGTGGATATGCACTTCTAATTACTCAAATTTCCTTTTGTCATAGTTATTTTGGCAAAAACCTACACATAAAACAGTGTATGATTGCTTTTCAAAAAATATACTTTAATACAGACATGTTTATAACCAGCGTGCATCTATGACTTTTAAACCAAGTTAATCAAACTCAAGACAGAAGTACTCATGACACAAAAACGTACAGCATAACAAGTCTTGACATGCCTTTGTAAGTACAATACAACAGACGGGCAGAGTTGCCTGATATTCAGGTTGAGGAGGTGAGAAATAGGAGCTTTAACCCATCTATACATGTAGGAATTGTTCAGCCCCTTTATCAGCATGCAGCACAGTCTGTTTTCCTTCCACCGAAATGTAACACACTGGCAGCTTTGTTTGATTTATATCCTGTCTGATCTTCAAGGTGAAGTCATTGCTTCCAAAAGCCCCCAATGCACCTACTGTATCTACAACCAGAGTGTATGTGTATGTGTGTAGGTGGTGGGGAGGCTGGGGAACAGTTAAATGCAACTTTCTGATAAGGAAGATATAGTTTCGAGGACATTTAAACACAAACTTTTTTTTTATGACAGCAGTAGATAGTAGGCGTTACTGACCAGATGTAATATTGATGACTGGACATTAGTTTAGGTGTGCTTTTGTTACGGGTCCCAAGATTGGGACCACAGCAGCAAAGTTAATCTGTAGAAAACAGAAAGAATGAACAGCAGAAATGACACGACGCATTCATTTCCTTCTCCAGACAGCATCTTATTAAAATGTAACACAATTTACAGTACAAACATTACAATATAGAACTAATAACAGTATGTGTTTGTCGGAGCTGATCAATACAATATGTAACAGTCTGTGTTTGTCGGAGCTGATCTATTCAATATGTAAAGTAAACAATATATTTATCATTACCCTCCTGCAAGACGACAGGCAGGTAAATACAGACACCTTACAGGCGAGTTAAGCCCCGCCCACCTAGTAGCGCGAGCGTCTCCCGCCTCACTGCCCAGCGGAGTTTCTCCGTTTTTTTACAAATCTAAATAAATACTAAATACATCATTAACATAAATCAGTGACACCCGTGGTGATCATGGGAAGCTTTAAGAGCTGACGTAGGGGACTCTCACTCACTACTAACCTGTAGAAAACAGAAAGAATGAACAGCAGAAATGACACGACGCATTCATTTCCTTCTCCAGACAGCATCTGGCGTGTGGGCGGAAGTTGCCCCGAAAGAGACAGTACGGGGTGAAACTGGTCCCGTGCCAAATGTTCCACCTGGATGCTGCGGTCATTCACTGATCTCTCTATATTATAAGAATGGCCTTATATTAAAATTACTATTAAAGTAATTAAATAAAATATTTTGGGGTATACCACACTTTACTGTGGTTGTCAATTGTCCAGCAAGACATGGCCATGTGATCCACATATGATCAACCAACATACATTTCAATGTAGCACGGTGGATTCAAAAGTTTTGTGCTACTATTTCTTGAACCTGGTCCCACACAGAAAGCCTCACTGTTACTAAAGGGGCTATATGATGGGCTGCTTGTTAAGTTCACATGTTGTGTGTTTACTGGTTCTGTGCTGCTGCTTTTTTTTGGATGAAGCCGTTGGCTCTCTGGGAGATCATCAACCAAAGGATTCCTTGCCTGGGCTCATGTCCACACATTAAACTTTTCAGTTAATAACTCCATGTTATATCTACATTTATGACATGACACTTAGTTGACCATACAGCAGAGGTCAGAGTACAAACAATTTGAAGCCACACTTTATCGTAAGTTTTATGCTTGGCTTTTTCACGTCTGTTGATACATATTGTGTTTGTCAGCTGCACCAAGAAACACATGAAGTGTTAGCAAATTCTGCCTTAACATGTTGTAACCAAACAATCAGGTAATAACCTTTTAATTGTCCATTTGCAAATTTGAAGAAGGTTGAGTTTAATACTGATGTTGAAGCCCAATATGGCCGTACTGGAATAGAGAAATTATCTTATATGCTACAACATATAGGGTGCATCTGTTGAAATCTTGGCATAGTAAAAAAAAATGACATAGGGAATTCATACATTTTTGTAGGGCGGTGCCACAATAATAGATAATTATGGCTAATGTGTAACCATGCAGTTGTCATCTTACCCTGAAATACAGAGTATCAAAAATAGCTTTGGTCATAATCATTATTAATTTTAATCTAAAATCCATGTTTTTTTTTGTTCTTACCAAGTTTTGAGAACATAATAGAAACTTTCTTCACTAGCCGGTTAAAAAAGGTCATTCAATCTCATACACTCTGCACCTCCTGGAAATGGTGATCGCAACGTTTGACAGTGATTTACTTCTGTCAAAATAACTACCCACTGCTTTGCTCACTTGACTTAAAAATAATAGTTTGACTTGCTTGTACCATTTTAAGTGATAATGGAAATTACACCGCCATCTGTGGTGATGTATCCTTTCTTGGCCGTCATTTTCACAAATTTAAAACCACCTTGGTGGACTCTAAAATGGGAGGCCAAGATGGCGACCGTTGAGGATGGTAAATTTCCAGTGTTTCTCATTTCTACTGTTTGACATGTAGTGCCTGCTCACACATACTCAATTGCAAAGTGAATATTGTGGGTCAATGTTCACAAAAGTTAAACACCACATGAAGCCATGCAACGATTTGCTTCACCACAGGAAACAAATGCTTTATTCACCACCTCACTCGCACAGATTGGAAGTGAACGACAGGCGAAGGTTAGCCACTGAAACATTTGCGTATGTGTGACCTTGCCTTTATGAATACACCATCAGGGAATATGCACTGCATGTTGCTATACTTGTTATGGGAGAATGCAAATTGAGGCACAGCTTATTCACCATTACATCTGAGCAGGTAGCTTATTACCTGCTGATGACATGGGGTTGAAAAGACAAGTGAGCTTGAACCATGCAGTGGGTGTGCAGCTGTAAAACCAAAGAGGAACTCGTCCTTTTAACATAACACTGCTGAGTGGGAACTTACCAACATGATCAATCCTTTCGCAAAAGCGTTTAGCAATTACTAAATTAATTTCTAAGTGCATGTTTATGTTCCAAAATTGTCAAAAACATTTAGCTTTGAAATTAAAAACAAAACAGCGTTGATGAAATAATAGCTCATAATTCTGGGGAAAACATCTGTGAGATATAGGCTGACTTGGCAGTTGTCTTCACCACGGCCTCATGTTGTTATGCTTCACAGGCATTAGGCATCACATTTAGTTTGACACAGAAGCATTGATGCTCAAAGACGCTGAATGTCACCTCTACCAGACAGAGTGGCCGGACATGATTAGAACACACACTTAGTTCATGGCAGACAGACACAATAGTGCTACTTTTTCAACACAGTGAATCGCTGTGCAGCATAGAGAATACAACAGTGTTTTGACAAAAATCCATTAATAGTGAACAAACATGCACCACAAAGTCAAGAAGAAGACATTTTACAAGTCAATGCTACATCTACTGTAGCTAACGGTGAAGTGTTCAACTGTGTGACCGTAGTTAGCTTTTATATTGCTGTTGACCTGTGCTTATGGTGGGAATACTCATTGCTTCTTTATTTGATACTCTTGTGCTAAGATATTTATCTTCACAGTGCCTTTAGAGAGCTTATTGTAATAAAGGCAGTGAATTGCAATCTGTGTGTGTTCATGTGTTTGTGTTGTGCTGTGCTACTTAGTTGTGTGCATGTCTATGTGTTTGTTTATCCCCTGCTGGCACTTCATAAATATGTTGTCCTACTACATCTGCAAAAGAGACAACAGGAGACTGGCATATCATAGTCCCATTGACCATCTTCACTAAAGATGAAAGCTTTGACACAAACAAGTCCACGCAGGACTAAAGTAAAGTAAAAGTATCCAAATTCAGAAAGGCTGCTGCACCCTCTTGACGAGCAGAGATGAATGAGGATGCGCTGCCAAAGTACTGAAACAGCATAGAAAAACAACGCTTTCTCTGCAAGCGCCATCACAGGGCTTCAAAGGAGAAGGCGAGGATGAGATGAAAGGCTGGATGCATTGTGGTGTTTGAAAAAAAACACTGGCTAGCCCTATACTAACTGATGTCAAGGTTTGCATTTTTAGCAGTCTCCCTTTTTTTCACGAGGATATGAAGGCTGACGCTATCAAGTCGAATCAAGTGTCCTCTGATGATACACACGCTCAGGTTTGTAATGATGGTCAAGAGAACATTAAAGTTATTCTTTAATATTATGACAGAAGCGTGTCCAGCGAGCAAATATTTACATAGATAACTTGTGGATAAAGCTTTGAGCGTTTCTGTTGGTACGTTTCCTTCTTGTCCTAGCTGTTGGGCCTTTTTTAGTCAAACATTGAACAATCAACTGAAACATGTTAGAGCACAAACCTTTCTTTTATGTTAAGTCTCTGTCCTTAATAACTTATACTTGACATATAAAAAAATGGGCCTGGTCCATCCACTTTGAAAACCTTTCAAGAGCTGACTCTGCTTTGCACTGTCCATCTCCCCAAGTTCTGTAACTGTCTATCAGTTTTCGGAAACACACAGTATCTAGACAACAGATGGTTACTAAGGGCTCTCGGTCAGAAGACAGTAAGGGAACGCCTATTGGGTGTGTTACATGGGACACACTTTGTTCTCTGGGATAGGCAGCTGGGCAAACGAGCCGCAGTCGGTCGGGGAATCGTCAGACCTGGGTGATGCGTTGCCGCTCAAAGGGATGCGGGCTGCGATTGCTGACATTTCTCCTGTTTGACTGTCTGCGGTAATTCCTGGTCGCTCAGAGGTCTGGTTCAGGTTGCTGTCGGGTATGGTCCCTGTGCCGGTGAAGAGCTTGATCAGGCACTTCCGAAACTGGGCAGAAAGAATGTGGATTATGAACAGTGAGATGGAAATAATTTGTGATCACAATATTTTAGGTATCATCTTTAAAGCACATGAAATAGTCAGTTTAAGCTACTCAAAACTTGAGTGTTCCGATACTGATACCAGCATCAAAACACTTCCATTACATGTAAATTAACACAAATTTATTTATAGTGATCATGTTTGTCCCGGGCCAAAATAATAACCATAAGCTGTTGATTACTGTAAACAGATTGCATAGCCTCTGTAGAATAGTCCTGGAACTTGAGGGAAAGGTATAACATGGCGCACTCACGCATGCTTGCATGCTCAAACTCACGGACACTGCTGCTCATTTCTCTCTCTCTCTCTCTCTCTCTCTCTCAGACACACACCCACAACCTCACACAGACTCAGCTAACGTCTCTGACCAATTTCAACATTGATTTGTTGAAATAACATCACAATATCAAGGATCATTATCATAAAAAGGTTTGTCCCAAATTCTTTGATTCATAAAGATGGCTGATCACAATATCCGTGATCACTATGCCTGGTTTCTACTGTATTAAAAAACTTTATATTGTAGATTTTTTTGAAGGCACTGGTGTCGGATGGTACTCAGTATTGGCCGATAAGTCCAGATGTCTGAATCTGTATCAGTACATCTTTAGTCTGTTCATTAAGCATGCATAGCTTTGATTAAACAACATTTAGTTGTGTCTGCACTGTCCTCTCAGACATACACACACAATAAGCAGTGACAATGATTCCCTGTCTAAAGCTGTTCTCGGAAGAACACAGCCATTGTCAAGTGGTCCTCACTAATAGCCTCACAATCATTCGTTTCCACATTACTTTTCATCTATAAAACACTAATTGACCTTTTTCTGTGCTGAAGTTCCCACTCTGTGAAGCCCCGGGGGAAAATCCTGATTCCTGACCCTTGGTGACCTATCTAATTCAACATCTGCCTGAACCACCTAACTGCTCCCCTCAAGCCAGTAATCATTTTCTAAGTGTTGCATTAACTCCTCTCTTAACCTCATGAAACAAGCAGAGGGGTACTCAGATCACTCTAGGACCATAAATGTGATGTTAAACCTCTAACATGTCCTACTTCCTAAACCTTTGAATAACAAAGCTTTTAAAAAAACTCCTGCACTGAGAAAACGGTCGTAAACATTAAAGGTGGTGACATTAATATGAAACTTAAAGGATGCAGTGCAGTAGTTGCCACCATTAAAAACTAAAGATAAATAAAGTGACTGTTATTTGACAAAACCTTCACTATTAGAATCATAACCTTAAATCTGCATTTGTTGACATACTGTATGACTTACTAATGTTGACAACGGCCAATTTACACAATTTGGAGATGTGTTCACTATTTTTTGGTCTGGTTTGGTCTCCACTCACCCCTGAAGACCCCTGTCTCTTTAGTTGATGTTACACAGCAGCAGGAAATCAGTATAATTTACAAATCAATTTATACATTTTGTAAGAATTTCTTTATTTTGTGACACTCTATTTTTAGGCATCCTCAGATATTGCTACTTCAAGTAGCTGTGGTCATGCATCATGGAAATCCCCTGATACTCTGGTTCCCCTCACTTTGTTATGTTACTCTCAGGCCCTGATCATAAGGGTGACAACTCAAGTGTTAATGCCAGATATGAAGAGAGTCAAAGAGATGGAAAGGAGTTTTGCGATCATGCACTAGAGGTCAGGTGACCTCCATGAGCACCAGCAGATGGGTTGAAGCAGCAGGGGCTCTGTATAACCCAGAACCCGTCCTTATTTACATCAAGTGGCTGTCTTAGTGGATGACCCATTTAAAAGTGAGTGCAACTCAGAAGTGGGGCAGTCAGATGGACATGCAGATTCTGTGCTGCTCCCTGGCAAGAGGGGTTTTAATATGGCAGGTTGCCAAGCACCTATACAGTGCATGTACTGTAGCTGGACTCTAAAAATAGATTGCTCTAAAACTGTTCTGTGGGCCAGTCTTAACTACAGTCATGTTAATCCTAACTGGCTTTGACAGTTAGAATGTTCTCTATTCTGACAGGAACGTATAGAATCCTATTGAAACAAATAAAACCAGGCATGCACGGTGAAAACTTGCCACCGAACGTGCGAATGGTGAGTAATACATGTGAACATGAAAAGGTCATTAACAACTTGGAGGAGACTTCAGGAGGGTTTCGTGTGAACTTTGAACAACAGTGGTGCCAAACTGCAGCGTAAGGTAAAGTAAAACTGATGTGACATCTGTAAATTGGACACAGCATGTTTACCAGAGACACAACAGCACCAAGACAGTGGCTCCGGTCTTCTAGGAGCAGGCAGACCTGCAGGGCATCACAGTTTAGCTTGAGGACACTGTGAGCTCTATTTCTGCAAACAAGGACTGTTTGGCGGTGAAATACCAAGTGACTGTTTGCATGAGCATCGCTCTGTTCATCTTAATACATAAACCTCTTGTTACACCGAAATCAGCAATTTTACATAGCTTTGTTAATTGCTTGTGAAACCCACTAAGCCAGACGTTAGTCTAACTACATAAACTAGACCACGGACCCCCATTTGACAAGATGTTTGGTTTTAGTTGTTGGACCTCAGGAGTTGTATGAAATTTACATATGGATGAAATTATTGTGAAAATAAATTCACCCCTAGCGATCCCCAGGGATTTTTTTCTTTATTTTAGATTTTGGTAATCACAGTTAATGAGTCTGTAATCATCATTTGGAGCTCAAAGCAGAGAAAATAATTAGATTTATTCTAAATAAGGAATGATGGTTTTACAGGGAAGTTACCAAAACAATTGCTCTGTGGTTACATGATCAAAAGTGACTCAAATGGAATCTAGAAACGTATGGACAGACCTTTTTATATTTGCACAGTCAACAATGATTACCCAGAGCGTGAGTCTCACTAACACTGACACAAAGAGCGTGGCAGGGTAATGCAAAATTAAACAAGGTGGATGGCACTTAAAACATGTCAGCATGCGCCCTTTCACATACCATAGGTAACTAATGTATTTCTTAACAACGAAAGCATACATGCACAGTTTTAACTTATTCACACACTATGCATTATTTACATTTAGCTGACAGAAATAACCGAAAAAGAAAATCGTTTCAATATTCTGCAGCAGCTTTCATCTGTTGCACACATGCTGTGATGTGTCTCAACAGTGGCAGAGGAGGGATTTTCGCCACCTGCCATTCTCTGCTGAAACTTATACAGCACTGAGCACACAAGGTCCTACTGTGGACTGAAAAGAAAGTTACCTGTTTGTTCATGTAGACGTAGATGATTGGGTTGTAGACAGCAGCTGTCTTGGAAAAGAAGGCGGGGATAGAGGCCAGCCTGGGATCGATTTGGATGGTCGGATGAGCTGTGACCAGGAGGGCGAAGGCTGCGTACGGCGTCCAGCCCACCATGAATGCAACGATCATCACCACCACCATACGGGTCACCTGTCGCTCCGGCTTCTTAGCGGTGGCCAGACGACCATGGGACACCTGGAGGAAACACATAACCATGACATTCCCAACAGCACTTTCTATCTTACTCAACACTTCAGCTCTTAGGATTCAATAGACAGAGGCTTTTCAAGGCTGACACGACATTAAATATCCATCTCTCAATCTATCAATTACATAAAAACTCTATTTGGAATTCAGGTCAAGAACTATTCATCTTATCAGCTTCAAACTTGCCATGTCTATAAATAAGAGCCCAAGAAAGTGCAATCTAATTTGGTACGATTTGGACGCACATAATAATGAGATTTGAATAAACAGACGACCATGGGACTCATCAATGCAAGTGACGCTCACAACAACTGCAACAACTCAGTTCCAGTTCAGGTTTGAGCCTTTGTACCAGCTCGACCAGAAACTCAGACATTGGAAGTACGTGTGCAGAGGATGCAACCTTTTTTTTTCTTCTTCTTTTAAATTTACAGTAAGTGCTTACATCTCTTATTTCTATTTTTTTTTATTTAATATTTCGTTACAACATAAATATCATATTCTTTGATACCTTTGTGTCAGGGTATTATAAGTGTCTCCAAATCTATATTCTAGTAGAGCCCACAATTACTCTCATTACAAACTACTCAGGTAAAGTTTAAAGTCAAACAACATCTCAAATAGAGCTCAGCTAAGTTTGCATTGCTTCTTCACAGTCTAAATCTGCTTTTCATACAACTTTAATGGAAGTGTTTCTGCCAGACTGCAAACTGGTGTAAGCGTAATGCAGGCTGCTCTACAACACAGCCACCAGCGGCAAAGTGTCTGCGCACCACTGGATTTGCAGGCCGAATGCACGGTAGATAGACTAGTTGTAATGAAGGTATAAATGGCTTTAAGGCTAAATGTGGCTAAGCAGAAACGCAGCAGAGGACCACTCGCAAACAGGACAAAACAAGTTCCATACTGTGGAGATGTGCAAGACTGCCAATTTTTCAGTCCATGTTGGACTGTCCTCAGATGCAGAATGAGATTACCACAGGTCACAGCAGCTCACAGAGATCTCAAACAAATGCTGGCATACATACAGTGATGGAAATTAGACTAACTGGTGCAGACAGACAATAACAAAGAGTGACAAAA
Source organism: Pseudopleuronectes americanus (assembly GCA_038501795.1). Classification (NCBI taxonomy): domain Eukaryota; kingdom Metazoa; phylum Chordata; class Actinopteri; order Pleuronectiformes; family Pleuronectidae; genus Pseudopleuronectes; species Pseudopleuronectes americanus. The sequence continues at coordinate 4,723,553 of CM076729.1, read as the reverse complement.
AACTTCTCACGTCCAATTCTTCCTTGCAGCCACTAGGGTGGAGTGTTTTGAGATAAAAAGTATATCTACACTAACATTGGAGCAGTATTTGATTTAAAATACCCCCACAAAGTTTGAGTAACTTCATAACAGTGCAGTCTTTGTAAATATGCTTTTATCCAAAGCTACTTACAATAATCATCATATAATTTGATAAAAAGCCTTGGGTCCATATATAGCTCAGTGTAGTCACCACTCTGTAATGGACAGTGTTGTCCAGGACGGGAAAGAGATAAGTATCCTACAGGTAAAGCAGCCAGTACCCCCCAAGAAAACACGTCCAACACCCTGAGCACATCACACTAAAAGCTCCATTTCAGCCACACTAATGATTTTCTGTTTTTATGCAGTCAGTGAATTTACAAAGAGGACAACTCTACAGAGCCACTCTCTAAACTGGCCAGGACTGTTTAATTGTTGCTGATAAAGCTCCTTGTGAACCACTCAGTCCACTTAATTAACTAGACATGCACTCAGTAGAGAACTGAGTTGAGGCCAAACAATCCTAGACGTCTCACTCTTATAATGGAAAATAAAGGAAAAAACTCCAAACACCATATACAACAGAGAAAAAAACATGCTTCACAAATCTTCTCTCTCTCTCTGCACTAAAGTGTAATGGTTTCCTCTCTGGCCTTTCGCTCCATCCTTCCAACAAGTTGGTGCAAATCAGTTCAGCACATTTGGCAAAATCCAGCTTGCGAAGACATAGGTGAAACCATAACTTCCTTTGTGGAGGTAACGATATGGACAATAATCCAGACAATGACCCGTATATGTCTGAACACAGCTTGTTGTGGGTCTATTTACAGTAGGACACCATAAAATGTTAATTCGGGTTCCAATTAAAAGGTAGGTTTCATTTTTTCTCATTTGGACTTCCAGCCTCGTAACAATCATGAAACAGAACTTGTGTCACATTAAATGGCTCCAATGGGCAATCTGGGAGTTTTTTTAGACCATCAATGACCATTTGGTCTCCACTGGCAGATATTAGGGTGAGTGATTGAGTTACTGAGATGACAAAATGAAAACCAGTATTCTCACAGGATGAGCATGCATTTTGTTTTCCTATCAGAGAAAATGTGTCTTTAAAAACATTGTGAGAAATGTAATTAATCTAAAAGCATAGAGTCTTTTGAAATAAACTGCAGAAATGCGTTTGAGTGAGAACTGACCTTCCTGAGCTTGCGGAGGAGTTTCCCGTAGCAATAGAATATCACTCCGAGAGGGAAAATGAAACAGGTGGTGAAGAAAGTGATGATGTAGCTGTGAGCCGTCATGCTGGTGGAATACCTGGTCAGACACAAAAACAGGGACATAGACAGTCAGTGTGTGTGTGTGTGTGTGTGTGTGTGTGTGTTGTGTGTGCGACCACAACATAAACATTTTAATAAATAATCATTTACTAAACAGAAATGTAGCCTTCTGACTCGTCATCTCTTGATTTTAATGAGAACGTTTCCATCAAGTCGCATAAGATCGATACCAAATTATCTCTTAAGAACAAAGTGGTTGTAAGGCCCATTATGTCCCAGGCTATAAATTGCCATTTTTTTATTCAGGGGCTTTTATCTAGCTGGAGAGAAGGATGACAGCTTTGCACCTCATTTGAACTTAATTTAACAAAGGGACATAACACAGCTGAGACAAATATCCGTGGCACAATTAAGGGCCTGAGGCCTGTAATTTAGTCTGATTATGTTATTTCCAATATCACCTACCTACAACCGTCATAAAACAAGCCCCCAGATTCATTTCATAAAGAGTGTGTGTGTGTGTGTGTGTGTGTGTGTTTGTGTCATGCACGCATGGACCTTAATCCTTGTTGAACCAGGGAAGTGTGGCTGAGCACACATTTACGATGCTGCATGTTACACCTCATTTTGTCATGTGTCACATACTGTATATATAATAGCTATTCATAATGAATAATTATTTGCTCAGTTCGTTCAAAAATACTTATTAAGAAAAACATCCAGGTGAGCAAGCAGGATTAAACTGTTGTTAGTCACAAAAGAGAAACTCTAAACATCTGTAATTCCTGACATGTTATGAGGCCGGAGTGCATATCTGGGCCCCTTGTATCATTGAGACTTCCTCACTTCATTTAATTTAAGACAGGACCAGGGGACAATCCACAACAGTAGTTTGTGAATTCCACTTTTGAAGCCTCAAGTTTTTCTGAGGTAGCAGGGGGTGAGAGCACGGGGACTTTGCATGCACCACCTACACCTGCGACCTGCTAGCTGTCAAAGCACCACATGCATTTGGGTGTTGATTCTATGTCCTTAACATTTATTGGATTCTGAATTGAATCACCATTTACTAAATTAACGTCTTGCTTTCGTTAAGAAATCGCAAAACTAGAAATTGAGACCATAAACTCTTTACGAAAACATTTACTGACGTTATAAATCAGGTGCGAACTCCAGTGGAGTTGCCCTCTGCTGGTCATTTGATACAACAAAACATTTCAGGCACTTGCGAATTGGCGAACTTTCCGGACCTGGAGTGTACATCCCTGTTTAATTACAGTGTATGGCCAGGACATGAGCTGTAGTTTTATTAAAAATTATTATAGTATTTCTGCGGCAATCTGAGGCCATTTGCTTTATTTCTCTGCTACCTTAAATGTGCAGTAAGAATCTCTTACAACTCCAAGCAATTGTTGAAATGAATAGTTGCCTCCATACACTCTGTTCCCAGCAGCTTCACCTTTTGATAAGGAGGCTAAAGTGCTTTGAGAATCAGGGACTTAATGAGCCGCTACTGTCTGTGTACAGCATTTACATAATCTCCGACAGCGCTGTCTCCAGCCGGTCTGTCATGTTAGACGAAATGCATAACATGAACCTGTCCCGTCAAATCTGTCAGAAAAATTCCCAGCAAATATAATTAGTTTAAAGAAGACGTCTTCCCACCACCGGCTTCTGTGCCCCTGTTCAACATCTTCCCGCATGACTGAGGAAAGTCAACACTGGGGTTTCTGGTCCTTTTTTATGACATCACCAGGAGCCTGCATATTTAAATCTGCATTAAATCTCACAACAGCCACCGCTAGTGTGGTGTCATGAACGTGCTCATCTTTTTGGTGAACTGAAGGGATCATTTCACAACTGCTGAACTTGAGCGTTGTTCACTCATCAAAAATGAAAGATTTAAAGAAAATGCATACTTTTAGAGTGACTATTACCTATGAAATCATCCAATTGTGTAGCCAAAAACCTATCAAAATCTATAGCACAACATCTGAACAGTATCTCTGTCACATTTTAGTCTTATAAAGTAAAGCAGGGTAAAGTAAAAGGTTTTAATAGAGACCAACCGCGAGAAGAACTCAATTTGCTTTATGTTACCTTTTCACTGTCTGCAGTAATGTCAACCGGAAAAATGTTTGAGCGATAACTATACTTGAATCTTTATGAACTTAACTTAACACTTTTGTTTTTAACTGTCATATTGCACAACACTAGCCATCATCCTCACTTCTTACAGAAACAGGAGAAGCAGTGAACAGAGTGGTTTTAGAAAGTTCACATACCTTCACTTTTTGCACGTTTGATTGTGTGTTGGTCTTTGTATGTGTGTGTCTGTGTGTGTGGTTTCTCAGTCACCCAGCTCATGGTGTTTCTAAGTGCGACATGAAGCTAACTGGACTTGCTGGGTGATCTTGAACACGTTTCACCTCCTCTATTTCGTAGAACAGTCACCAAAAAGAAGATGTGGTCCACAACACCACCACTCAGCCACTTACAATTCAGTCCTGCGATCCTGGCCCAGGCAGCTTAACACCCATTCATACTACCACTCATGTGACCCTAACAACTCACATGTGATCTCCACAGAGATCAGCACAGCAGGTTTTGTGTTGTTTTTTCCCCCCCCAAAGGAAATCTCTGTATTGAACTGCTTTCACCCTTCACTCACTTCTCACGGGTTTCCCTGTCATCGCCTCTGATTGGACTTCACAGTTTGGTATTTGTCCTGACAAAGTGTGTACAGGCACCTTGTATACACACGCTCACAGAAGGGAGAATCCATAAGCTCAAGGGCTCGACTCATCTCAGGGATGAATAAAGCAAAGAGGAAGCATCTCACACAGTACAGGATCTATTAAAAGTAGATATTTCTACAACTAAGAACTAAAAAACATATTTTCCCTTTATCATTCATGCAATTATATCCATTAAAAAACTGGAATGGCCCTCAGCAGGTTCAACAGTCACCTTATGAAACCCCATTTAAATTCACTAGATCTGGATTTTAATTTAGAGCTGCACAACATTTCACAAACCCAAAAATATCTGTACCTTAAACATGTATGACATTATATGCTAATCATATACCTGAATCCATGAATTATTCTTTGAAAAAAAAAGTGTTAAAGACGGATTAGCCTACAAACCAAGTGGTTATTACCCAAGAAGCTGCAACAAAGCAGCTGGATCAAACCACATAATGACGCAGGTGAGCTAATTCTACTGTTATCAAAGTAGATGAATACGCTGAAACCACCACAACCACAACTTGGAGGTGTAAACACTGAAGTAAGTCACTTCACAGAGAAATGCTTTCAGTCCACAGTCAGTCACTATGAGCTTATTGCAGTAAGTGATGACGCCGGTGCTGCAAGTGCTGGAAACAAATTACAATTTGTCTGAAAAAATAATGTCTGAAAACTGCTCGTGTTAGAGAATCCCTTTCTGATATGAAATCTCATAACTAATTGTTGAAATACTAATTTCTTACCATTTGTTACTACTTTGTATTTTCGTTCCGTACCCAGAAGACATAGTGGTGGGCTGGTGGAGGAGGAGGAGTTAAACGGAATCATAGGATGTTTTTTTGAAACATCCAAACCACATTATTACACTAATGTTGATGTAACTTTCAGGTAACAGCAATTTTTTAGGATTCAGGAGTTTTCCATTGCTGCATATTCACATTTAGCCTCTGCCAAAATGATGCACATAGATGAGGCATTTAAAATGCATCCGTTTGTGCATGTGGAGACGCTCCTTACACACCTGGCAGTTTGAGCTGCGGCTGGTAACCAAATGTTCTGACTGGCTGCACACTGTGAGCTCTGAGGTGGATTGGGTCATCTACGAGATCACATGGAGTATCTCCATAAGGTGATCTCTTAATTGTATAGACTGGAGCATTCGTTCCTCCCCTGTGTGCTTCATTGGAGTAATGGTGCCTTTAGAGGGCTTGAGGCCAACTCTCAGCCCCTTATCTGCACGACTTTGATCACAGCAGCTAAATAGCATTACCCAGATGGCACCCGGAGGGCCAAGGTTACAGCCAACTGCTTTCTTGATTCCGTCCATGAGACACATTCACACAGGTTGAGCTAATACAGTTGAAGCAGCATTTAATATCTGAGCCACAGGCTCAGTGCAGAATGTCTATGACCTTTATCTGTTTGTGTGTGAGGAGGGAAATAATGAATGCAGGGCTCTTCTGGGTTTGAGGTTGGGTGAGGCACCAGGTTTAAAATAAGTTTAATGTCCAGTATAAACATGGCAATAAACAAATAGATGAGCTTAATGTTGGCGCTAATTTTACAAAGACTGGATCCCTTTCTGTTTGATCAATGCCTAGATCAAACAGAATAAAGCAATTTTCATTACTGCTCATTTTAGAAAGGTCATTACCAGGAAACATGTTCAGGCAGACTATGACTCATTGCTGCTTCGAGCAGCTATTGCTGGTGCAGTGGATCTAAGATTTTTTTCTGATCAATGGCAATAAAGGGGCCATAATTTAAACAGAGGGGCTTTGTTTACAGTTAGGTCTATAGCTTTGAGCAAATCCACAAATCATTGTATGTATGTCGATATTTTCTCCTTGTTCAAGCACATTGTGTACTTCAGGAAAGAAATTATTTACAGATTGTCATATTCATTGTTGGCAAGTGACTAGTTTATAAAAAAATTAAAAGATGATTGACTGCACAGGGACACTTCGGGGGCCAATCAGAGTGCAGCTGTGCTCGGGCCCCTCTGGCCTTGCCCCTGGGTAGGGTTAGTGACATGGCTACAGCTATCAGCACACTGCTGTCCATAGCAGGAAACAACTGAGAAGCTGATTTAGTGATGTTGATCTCAGTGCTCTGATTAAGTCATCCTGTTCTGTTAATACAAAGGCAGATTCTGTAGCTATTAGATCAGTCAAGCCAAATATTTTAACGATAGACCCAAAAAGAAATGTATTCATAGTTTTTACCATTTCTGTCAGCCCTTCCTCTCTGAGTGTCTCTTATAAGAGGTGCTGCAAGTGTGTTCTGGGACTAAGCTCAGGAAGATAGGAAAGCAAAACTTTTTTTTTAAGAATACATTTTTTAACCACTTGTCAAAAGCCCATTTTCTTCTCCGTCAGGACACAAGTTATTAAAAAATGAACTGTAGTTTCTGCCATTTGGATGATGTGGCCCATAAATCCTGAAGACTCATTTTCTCAATTACTCCTTGTGGTATTGAGCCATGGGGACAGTTTTCTGCCAGGATTTTGAGAATTAAAAATACTGTGTGCAGCCACCTCAATACTGTGAAGGTGAACAGAATTTTGTTTGTGCTGATCAAGGCAATAAAAATGATGCCTGAAAGATTCCACAGCAATATGTCTTTCCAGAAACAAAATAGCCCGGCTGAAATCAATAACCCGCAAACTTCCCTGTCACCAGTTTTTAATTTAGACGATTTCTCAAGTGGTAAGAACAAAAAAACAGGGAGATAAAAAAAACGTGTGTGTGTTCTGTGGACTGACCCTCGTCGTCCCTAGGATCAGTCATTGATCCTGGTGAGTTACAGAGATATAGGGAAAGACGTTGGTTTCTTACCAGTCAGGCTCACAGGTTGTTCCGATCTTACTCAGGGTGTATCTGTTCCAGCCCAGCACAGGAGGGAAGGTCCAGATGAAGGAGAAGGTCCAGACGAACAGCAGACCCAGGATGGCGTGCTTCGCTTGCAGCCGGATGTTCCCCAGCGGGCGGCAGATCACGAAAAACCGCTCGAAGGACAGAACGGCCAGAGACCACAGGGCGACGATCCCTGAGGCAAACAACAGCAGGGGGTCAGTGTGTGGAGAATCAGTGAGAAAACAGCCAAAGGAGAAACACCTTCAAGACCCAAAATTAGTTTATTAACTATGAAAATCAATGCTGTCTTTATTTGTCATCACACAGTAATACGCCTATAGACTATTTTTGCATCTCTTAAGGATTCTCCACTGTGTGGTTGTATTTCATGTTGCCTGCTTTAACACCCCCCTCTTAATACGACCCATATTTCTCAATGTGTGAAAAGAAAATGTTTTTGTTCCGAGGTGGACACATTACATGCTGACGTGTAATAAGCTCAGTTTAATTATGGTAAAATTCCATTTTCACAGACCCGTTTATATCTGATCTTTCCACACCAAAGATCTGTTAGCGTCTACCCCCGGACACACTATGGGATGTTCACGAAATAGCAAATAAAATGTACACCTATACTGCTGTTAATGTTTTTGATCAAATCTGAGCTTTTTAGAAAAGACTTTCCCTCCCCCCCCATTAAGTTTCACTGTATTAATCGGTAAAGGTGGGTGAGAGCAAGCAGAAGACACCTCAGTGGGCTATTGATTACCGATCAACAAGGCTTTCCTCACCCCGATCTATGACATCAGTAGGTTTCTTCACAAGCCGCAACCGCTTCTCATCCTAATGACAAGATAAGGCTCTCCGCTGCTGTGTGCTGCAGCCGCTCTTTGCCCTGACGTATTTGTTTTCATCTACTTCTTGAATCATTCATTATGGGGCTTGTTGGGGTGGTAATTCAGTGAGTGCATGATCCACCATAACAATTCACATACTTAAGTCATCGTGCTTAGATTCATTCTGTGTCGTGGGGTTTCAGTTTTCCTCCTCTGGCATCTGTATGTTAAGTCGATAACATGTGATATATTGCTTCAGTCAATATAAACTGTAATGCGTGTCTGTCTCATTCAAATGCTACAAGTTATTGAAAGTGACTTACTATTACAAGTGAAAGTAGTTTGATCATATTTTCATAGAATCATATAAAACTAATCAAATTTCCTCAGCATCTCAAATAAATGATGGTCTATCCGCCAATTTGATGTAATAAAAACATCCTGTGACTTCCTGTTTCATTCTCCTGTTGTCGACGAATAATCCGCCTGTTTGCCCCGACATAAACAAGTTTCTCGCTTCATGTACTGGAAGTTACTGGATCCCACTTTGAGGACGTCTTTATTCTGTCTGAAATGGAGCTTTGGCGAAGACTGTGTAAGCAATCCACTGACTTAGTTAAATGCTATTGGCGGTCACTGTGCTGGTAACGTACTTAATGGCCAGTCATGCACCGCAGTGTGTGAGGAGGCTTCATGTGCCGTACTGCATCGAACATCCGCCACGAATGTGGATTTGATTTCTGCTTTACAGAATCCCAATGGGCTTTGTGACTGATCCTGAGCTCCGGCTTTTATACAGACAATGGCTGCACAACAGCAAACATCAGGCAGGCATGAAAAATCAGATGCAAGGTACTCTGCAGCGTAGACTCACAGAAGTTAACAATGAGTCAGAGACTATTTCCACTGTTATCCTCACAACTTAGAACACATTTTACTTTGTACACACACTAAAGTCCATCACCTCAGCCCTCATGCCCTGGTTTCACTTCCCCATGCTAATGCGGATTACAATTACAGAGCTGCATTGTGGGGAATCATCTTAAAAGTGTGAAGCTGGAAAGGATTTGTAAAATCTATTCTGTGGATTAAACAAGAAGTTTAATCCTAGAAAAAGCTTCAGTTATGTTGTGTTTTTGCAGCTCGAATTGGGGATTTTATATAATGTTCTTAAAGTCTTAGGTTAGTTTATAGTGTGTTGCATAAATCTTTCAAAAAACCCTCTAAGAATATGATCAGTTTTTCCATTTTGACAACAGCTGAAGTTAGACAGATTGTATGTCACCTCCCTCTAAAACGTTTTAATTTATGAACAGATGTTTGATCCAGCTGTGATGGAAGCCTGCGGATGTGCAATGTGGGGATGTCATTAATCTTACATCTTTGCACTATATCAGCAATGCATTGAAGAATAAAAGCGGAGAAAGTTTTAAAAACCTACCGAAGAAAGTCACAGCAAACCCCTCCAGGATACAAGCCCACTTCCCAAGGAAGAAATAACCCCTGGAGTTCGTCAGGAAACTTATTACTCCACCGGTGAGGGAGACCAGAAAGTCAGCGATGGCCAGGTTCACTATGATGTAGTTCAGGGGCTGTCTGAGCTGCTTGAACTTGAAAGTGACGAACATGACGAGGAAGTTCTCGCTCAGGGACAGCGAGGTGACCACGAACATGAGCACCGCCAGGATGGTGAAGTTCCACGGCGCGATGTTCTTGATGGGTGCATTGAAGGGGTCGTCACTGACGGGGAGCTCAGTGGCCACGGTATAGGACACAGCGTTCACTGACAGGCTTAGAGTATCCATCGTCCCCCGGACTGTCGGCTACCTGCCTGGTGACCCTAACCGAGAGAAAAGCCGGTCTGCGATCGCTGCCTCATACCAACAACTTCACGTGGAGTCACTCGCAGGGATCCGCGCTCACTGCTCCGTGCGCGGAGCATCCTGTGCGCACCGGGACACTTCTTTCACAAACTTCTGCTGTGGAAATCCGCCTCGGCCGAAGCGCACGGTGGAGACAGAGAGAGATCCGACAGAAGTCCCGAGCCGAGCTGTTGGAAAGCCGGAGTGTGGTCTACATGTGAGGCGCAGTTGCGGAGGATCGAGCCCACGCTGCGGGGCGCGCAGCGGAGGCGATGGGCTGCAGAGCGCTGGCAGCAAAGTGCATGAATGACCGATCAGGGGCATCTTGGAAGCTCTTATATACTCTGCTGCTCCGGCATCGCCGCCACGCGTCCTGATTCGCGTGCGCATCACTGCCTGAAACCGCTGCATCCAAGTGGTCGGGCTTGACGCGCGCACACTCTGGCTACACAGGTTAAAGCTGGGAACGACCCCACTCCGATATTATCACGAACCAATAATCACCGTGAAGTCAAGTGAGTCCTTGTCTTTAGGCGTCACACACGGACACCTGGTGGATTTGTCTTTTTAATGCGCAATCATAAATCATGCGTAAATGTATGCACTATTGGCAGATTGATCAGCATTAAGTTCACCAGTGGAGTGCCCGTTCTAAACCGGGCACTCCACCTCTAAACTTGATTGTCCTGTGTTGATGCTCTGCAGCTACTTCATAAATGATTCCTTGTCAGTAGTGAGTCCTCCTCAAACAGTTCTACAATATACTGTCACTTTTTATTGTTTGTGTGCTTGACGTTGTGTGCGGAGCTTTTTATAAACAGCCAAAGGTTCAGAGTGAAGTTGGAAAACTTGCTCATAAACTTGGGGGGGCGCGGTGTGGCCTAGGGGGGGTAGAGTGGGCGTTCTCCAACAAGAAGGTTGCCGGTTCAATTCCCACTCTTCCCCATCTTCATGCCGAAGTGTCCTTGGTAAGATACTGAATCCCTAAAATGGCCCCTCACAAATGTTGAGTGTACTAAAAATGTAAGTCGCTTTGGACAAAAGCGTCAGCTAAATGACATGCAATGAAAATTATACTCAATGTTTTTAAAAAAGAAAATGAATTTGCGTTATTACTGCTCACGTTTATAGGTTATCTATAATTGAGAATTATTTATTCTACTGGTGGTTGTTTTCATAGATGGCATGTCTGCCATTTCAGACAGCTGCTAAACAATTGATATAATCTTCAGGCCCAAGACCGACACCCTACTAAAGCACATAACAACATGCCACCATATCCACCTGCTCATCAACAGTCCAATGAACTTTAAAAAAGAGACACCCTTTGAACACAAAGACCCTAAATTGATTCCATTTTCCAAAATCCCACTGTCACTTTTTAGCCAGATGTCCAAAACAGAGAGGAAAGCAACAGTTACAGCAGCAGCTTATAGGCGGTCCTGACTCTGAGACACTATTAGTAGCTCAAAGGTCAAACAAAACAGCAACAAGCTGAATGTTGCAGTGATAGGTGTGATGCATGATCAAGCTGCAACTGACCTTCTGGTTTCATCCAGATGTGTTTCAATAATCCTATTTTGCATTTAAAGCCACACAGCATTTCGAAGGCAGTTAAAATTGTGCTGTGAATGTAATTCATATCCCACAAACACGTCATTTATATTTCAGGTTCTCCTTTCAAGTTCACCTCGAGTGAGAACTTGAAGGTCAAGTCGGCGCAGAACTTCTACTAAGAGGTGAATTACCATCCTGCTGCCCTCATCATCTCTGCCCAGTCTTTGATCTAGTTCCCTCTTGTGGAAACCAGCCTGTCACACCAGTGACCATCATGTAAATGAAGACTTATTGGCTGTGCTGTCTGTCCAGACCTCTGTATGACTGCTTTTGCCTTTGGCAGGTGTTGAAAAGTATCATGCGCAGAGTATAATCTTGTACCTTAGACGAAAAATTGTCAAAAGAGCAGTATGTGCTCCGACTTTGTCTTTGGGATGTTCTTCCCTGTGGCATCATGTACTCTGCAGTACTGATCCGTATAATTGAAATAAAATGTTTACATGAACAGTTACATGCTGTAATTCAGTGATTTAAATGTCAGAGACTCAAGCACTGACAAAACTAAATAAATCACTAGTGTAGGTTACAAAATTGCATTATTGTGACACCTGCAGTTTTTCAACCTTATGCTGACAGACAACACAATCCTACCCCCTCTATTATGTGATCACCAGGCAGTGACCTGTGGAATTGGATGGTCCAGCTGTTTCGCAGAACACTACGATTGGATGGAAACACAAGCCCATGAGGGAAAATCTTGAGGCATTGGCAACTGAGGGACAAACCTGAAATGGAGACGTCAGCGATCATCTTTCCATTCTATAAGAGTGTGGTGGTGCTGACAATGGGAGAAACCCAATGAAAAACAATCGAATAGGATGATTGTTAAAGATTAACTGGTAAATTTAAATTTTTTTTTACTATATTAGACTGACACAGACATTCACAGGAGTGACTGGGGCAGATCTCCCTCATGACAAAAACATTCATAAAATCACTTCCTCTTGTTGTCGTCTTCTTGCAAGTTGTCTTCTTAATAACAGCACAACATTCGTTTTTTCGTCTGCATTGCTTCACACTAAGCCAAATTAAAAAGCTTTTCTTTTGAAACGTTTTAAATTTGGGTCTGAAGAGTGTGTCGATTGCTAATCAGACCTTTGAAATAGTCGACATACAATGAATGAAATACATAACACCAGGTAAATTATTCAAACTTATAAACCACGCACACGAACAGTAAAAAAGCTCTTACGTTTTATCAAAAACCTTATTATACAATATTCATTGCTGATAAACCAGGTAGAATAGAAACACAGTTTTATAACTCACTCTGCACTATAGACTGTTTATAAAGAGCTCTGCACACAACATCCAGCAAACAAACAATATAAAGTGAACGTATATTGTATAATTGTTGGAGGAGAATCACTAATGAAAAGGATTAATCCTGAAGTCGATCCAGAGCTTTAACACAGGACAAGAGAACAGCCCATTACAAAGAGGCAGGTTTAAAACAGTCACTGCACTAATATGATACAATATAATATATTTCTTGACATATTTCTGTAGTTTCTCTCAACCTGAGGATATTGCTCTGCTTTCCTGGGAGACAGGAGAAAAACTGACCACACAGGTTCTGTTTATTTCACCTCCCTTGCTCCCGGTCACCTGCAGCGTGCATAAACACCCTCCAGCTCTGGAGATTTTGTGCTGGACATGTGTGTGTGAGCTCAGTTGTGATAACATCATGTGACTTATTTGGGTGAGTTTGGACATGTGCGCTACACACCAGTCTTCCACCTGATGATGGTGTGAAAGTACAGAAAACAGTTGAGGGACTTGGCAGCAAATTGTTTTTCTTCAGCTTTCTGAATCTACCGCTGGACACACGGATGTACACAGTCTAATCTAGGGATTTGAACTGAAATGTTAAATCTATACACAAACACACATTTTAAGAATTGTGTATTCTAAAGGCGTAGATGTTTGGTTATTAGAAAGAAAAGTAAAGGATTTCGTGTGCCGTGATTTCAAGGGGCGAACCACACAAACAAACCTTTCAGCCTCACTCCAAAAACGAATTCCAATACTATCCACATCACACATTTGAGATTTAATACACATTTTGAACATGTGGCTGATGTTGTATACATGGCCTTTGTCATAAAACTGTTTGTATATATATTACATATTTTCACATTAGCTGCTTTCAGACATGAACTCTGGAAATTACCCGATTTGTGTCCCTCTTTGAAATCTTGATCAGCATCTTCTACTCTTTTTGATCCTGAGATATTTGTTGTCTTCCAGTTTTGCATACATTGCACGTTAGAAATTACATCCACATACCCACTGGAATATTTGACTTAGAGGCTGGCAGAGAAATTTCCCAAAAAAGCAACTGACTCTGACATTTGTCTTCTCAAGCACCTCAGTGAATGACTGAATGCAACTAAAATTGCAATGGATCTATCAACAAAGACTCCAATGGAGGAAATCTGCCTCAATCTATTGACACTCCATTAAACATTTTGCAGTGATGGACATGTTGACTGTGATTAGGGGTTCTTAGTTGTAAGGCCTTGTGTCAAACGGTGGCTTTGCAATGACATGTTGTTGCCAAGTGGCATATATAGTAGATCATGCCTTTATATAAAGGAGAGCAGAAATAATGTGTGTTCACAAAAAGGAAGAATTATCATATGACTGCAAAGTCAAGGAGAAACATGATAGACTGGGGATATGTGCAAAAAGGAGCAACACATCAGTGAGGTGCTTTAGTATTCAGACCTTACATTGGTGTGGCTCCTTTGACCGTGTGTCTACAAACACTATCCTACAAACATGGACCATTAGAGAAGTCTGTTTCCCAAAAAATCCATTAAACACACATGATCTAACCACAACGCATTTGGTGACATGTTCCCTCATTACCATTAACTCAACCTCCACAATTAGCTTCAGTGCCGTAATACACAACCTAATGTGAAAAACGGATATTTAGTCCTGTTTAAATTACACCTTTAGAAGAGGCTGATAGCCACCAACTCAGTTGTGAATGAATAATATCAAATTTTTATGGAAGAAAAGGCAGCATCTATACAGAGTCTGTATTTTTTTGTTGGGAATTGTTGCACGTTTAAAGTAAATAGGACCTCACACTGTCAATCATGTTTACAAACCGACTTAGAACTTTCAAGCATTAAAGTTTTCTGATCAGGTCGGATTTGCTGCGTTTTTACATTTCAGAGTTTTTAAGCACTCAGAATGGCATCTTAGAAGCTAACACATCTCGTCTCAGTACACAAAACCTTGTGTGAAAAACAATTTAAAGAATACAATGATGCAGAAATAGAATTGGAGGCGATAGGAATAACTTCACAGCTCTTTGATTAGAAGATACAATTCTCCCCGTTCCTGACGGCTCCCCAGGATTGGATGGACCCAATGTTTTATTTTTTCCAAGAAGTGAGAGGACCACAAAATCATCCTCACTGCTTGACTCCATTTTATATCCTTCTCAAAAATTTAAAACAAATTGAACTTAGAGGCTGGCAGAGATATTCTTGGGCCCAGAAATTTCCCAAAAAAGCACTGACTCTGACATTTGTCTTCTCAAGCACCTCAGTGAAAGTCTGAATGCAACTAAAATTGCAATGGATCTATCAACAAAGACTCCAATGGAGGAAATCTGCCTCAATCTATTGACACTCCATTAAACATTTTGCAGTGATGGACATGTTGACTGTGTTTAGGGGTTATTAGTTGTAAGGCCTTGTGTCAAACGGTGGCTTTGCAATGACATGTTGTTGCCAAGTGACATGTACAGTAGATCATGCCTTTATATAAAGGAGAGCAGAAATAATGTGTGTTCACAAAAAGGAAAAATTATATGTGCAAAAAGGTGCAATACATCAGTGAGGTGCTTCAGTATTCAGAACTTACATTGGTGTGGCTCCTTTGACCATTTGACTAAAAACACTATCAAACAAACTTGAACTCATCCTGGAAACATGTAGCATTAGAGAAGTTTGTGTCCCAAATAAACATGAAACACACATCATCTAACCACAAAGCATTTGGTGCCATGTTCCCTCATTACCATTAAGTCAACCTCCACAGTTAGCTTCAGTGCCATAACCTAATGTGTAAAACACCCTGCAACCGATATTTAGTCCCGTTTAAATTACACCTTCAGAAGAGGCTGATAGCCACGGACTCGGTTGTGAATGAATAATATCTTTTCTTATCTTTTTTTTTGTCGGGAATTGTTGCACTTTTAAAGTAAATGGACCTCACACTGTGTCAATCATGTTTATAAACCAACTTAGAAACTTTCAAGCATTAAAGTTTTCTGATCAGGTCAGATTTGCTGCGTTTTTACTTTTCAGAGTTTTTAAGCACTCGGAATGGCATCTTAAAAGCTAACACATCTCGTCTCAGTACACAAAACCTTGTGTGAAAAACAATTTAAAGAATACAGTGATGCAGAAATAGAATTGGAGGCGATAGGGATAATTTCACAGCTCTTTGATTAGAATATACAATTCTCCCCTTTCCTGACGGCTCCCCAGGATTGGATGGACCCAATGTTTTTTTTTCCAAGAAGTGAGAGGACCACAAAATCATCCTCAACGCTTGACTCCATTTTATCGCCTTCTCAAAATTTTTTAAAGAAATTGAACCATAAAGCACATCGAACTAACACCCAGGCCACACAGGATGCGTGACCAGCACGGGTGTGTTGAAGAATATCTTGCTTTTCATTTCGGCACTTATGTTATCAGGTTAGAACGCTCATACTTCCTGCGTGAAACACATCTCAGCAATGTTCACAGCTAAAAGGGCAGTAAAAATGATCTTTCACCACAGTTTTAATTATATCTGTCAAACATGAAACACTTCCTGTACCTCATTAAAAGTAAAGAACTCAAGCGTTCATGGTTTTTATCGTTATTATCGCAAGACATTAAGTTGATTACATAGGCTACTGTTATTAAAGCAAATACAGGGATCATACCAGAAAACTCAAGTAGCAGCGATCAGAGACGCAGCCGTTATGCGCTGCACACACACTTGCTTGATGAATAATAATTTTTAAAATCTTACAAAAAATATGGACTCAGTGTGCAAAAAACGTTTTGACAGGAACAGCTGCTTGTCAAAATCTGAAAGTTTTACTTCAGGTCAGATTTGCACAAAATCAACTTTTGCCTCAGAACAATGTGTTGACTTTTTGTAATGAACTTCGCAGAAATCTGTCCTTTAACCTTTTTTCAGCTGGTCTGTCTGAAGATACCACTGAGTTTACATATAAGAACTTCCTCTCCGTCACAAAAAGTCACGGGGCAGATTGAAACAAAGTATCTTGGGGCACCAATCAGCTGATCATGGTCTCATTTGTTTATAGAGCATTTAGAAACATGTTAGAGTGCTGAGATGCTACATGTGCTGATTTGATCAAGGTAAATTGAGAGCAAATATTGAAGTGCACCTCTCTCCCTCCAGACGCAGGTTAATCCGGTGGGACTTATTCGATGTTTGTCTATCTTTGGCACCAGGCTGTCAAACACAGGTCACACAAATTCACTCCCTGTGAAATCACCGATGGGCAGATTGACAGTTACGGCCTGCCCTCGTGCATTCGGCACACTGACCTTTGCCCATTCTCCTCGCAGCTCTGCACTTTTTCAGAGGATGCAGTGTTTTGAGTAATGACTCATAAACACAGGTCCTGCATTGATTACTCCTTAGGCTCCAGTGGATGGTTTGCTCTGTGAACTGAAAGCAGCAGCCCATCGGCAGGGCTCACCAGGGGAATTGCAAACCCCCCCATAACATGAGGGCTCACTGATTACCAACAAATCCCCGAAGCAATCCCTCCTGGGTTACCGGATTTCTTCTAGGCACACATGTCTGTAGGGGCATGAACAATATTTTCAGGAGGAGTGATGCACATGATGGGATCCACACCCCCGTGCATGAGTGTGACCGCTCATGCATCTAACTTAGCTTAACATGTGGTCACCTTGAGAGATGGTTAATGCAACAGAAACAAACATTACAGATCTCAGATAAGAGGCAGAGTCAGTCAGAGAAACCATCTGTATAATTTCTGGTCACCTACAGGTATTGATTTCTACATCAGTTCTCACCGATTTGAAATGACTGAGGAATAATCAGATAATTAGCAGCTATATTTCAAATGGCTCCTTTGAAACGTTGTGGTTGTGCTCGGTGCTTCCTGCATGTGCTCATCTTCAGCATGTGTTGGAAAAGAAAAAAGCTGTTAAGAAGAAAACTGTCTCCAGTGAAGTTCATGTTTAGATGAATGAGACTTAGCATGGGCATTTTATACTCTGGGATATACAGGGAAAAGTTCAGCAATCAGAAATAATCTCGATTGAAGAGTCTAAATGAGATTCAAAGATTATTAAATATCCCACAAAAAATATATTGTAGAAAGCTTGAAGCGAGGAGTCTGCTCTCTGCTCTTCTATTTTGAATGGTAAAGAGTTTTCCCGAAAATAAAAACGCTCAAAGAAAGAATAGGTTTTGGTCCATGTCATGGTTGTTTTTATAAAATTAACATGAAGGAAGTCAAATTTACTTTAACAAGATTTACAAGGATGTCAACATTTACCTCAGATTGCCAGACTTCAAATCATAAGTAAAAGTATTTGTAAAAGACTTATAGGAATTTTTAACACAAGTTTTCACGTAGAATTGTAGGGACATGAATCTGATTGAGTCACATCATGGGGCAATGTCTTCCTTATGAGGACAAAAAAGAGCCCACATAACGTCAATCATTCAATTGGTTAGGCCAGGTGTGTGTGTCTGCGTGTGTGCGTCCTGCACATTAGCTACCATGTGTGTTTTTGTACCTTATAATCAGCTTCTTATATTTGGGTCAATGAGGTCATTTATCGTGAATACAATTTATTATTAAGATTTAAACAAGATTAAGAACATTTATAATCATGGGGATTAAATTGAGTCATGTTAGTCTCATGTCCTCAGTATCTCTAAAACCCTGGCTCCAACTCTGCTCAGTATTTCATGTGATGTGATGCTGGGACAAAAGCAAGATAAGGGGAATGACGCATCACAGCACCTTCATTTAAACTCCAAGGGGAGCTCATTGGACACAGAACCACAGTCTGACACACAGCGTGCAGACAGACAAATGACACCCCCATTTGAAAACCCTGTAAGACTAATTGATTTCTACAATTGTCACATTATACCTCAATATTTGTATTAAATGCAGAAAGTTTAGACTTGGAGGGAACTTCGCCTTGACTCAGAAAATGCAGATCAGAAGGACCGTCGTCTCATCAAATGCACTTTGATTCCTCTGCCTTTGAATGAGTCTGCAGTTCTGTATGTGAAGCTGAGATGACCTATGACAGAGCGTCAGTATCATTTCTGCACCTTCAGCCCGGGCTCATTCCTCCCACTCTGTGGACCTTTTAGAGATCAAACAGTCGTGGCACAGACTGTGTGTGCGTCTGGTCTGGGAAGGGTGGAGGTGACAGTATAAGATTTTGTTGACTTGTTTTGATGACATTCATCCTGGGCCCTTTCTTAATATGCCAGTTGGCTGAATGGCATTACACGTTTCTCTCTCTCAGTTTATTTGCCTTCTCTCTTATCTGCTACATGAGAGACCCAGACAAACCCCCATCAGGAGATGACTGATAATTGTCTGCGCCCTTCCAGGAAAACGCAGGTAAGGGAAATGGACTGGCATTTATCTCCTCATTAGTTTATTGGTCCAGCTGGAAAAAGATGGAGGTGAGGCTCCGGGCGGCTGGAAGAAAACTGGTTGTGCCTATCCTGCAGACACAACCAGTCACTCTATCACAACCTCAGCAACTGGATTTCCTTCATGAATAAGATATGAAAAAGCTGCCACGGTTCAGAGTCTTTCCTCCATCTAATTTTCATTCTACACCATTAGATGTCACGTTCACTAACATATGTTAATTGGTCTGAAGGGAAAAGAGGCATAGTAGCAAAGTGGGGCATCCCTGAATGTTCTCATTAAGTCACACGTGTCAGCTGAAACCAGACCTCAGCCTTTACTCCTCCTGAAGTTATCTTAATCATGCCCCCCCGCCACACTTGGAACCTATATAAATGCTAATTACTCCTTTGTAATTGTACACAATGCCAGAGGTCCGATGCACATGGTTATAATATGCAACGGTCCCATGAAGCTGCAGCAACCTTTGTGATAGTGCAGATAAATGACTTTGGTGTTAAGCTGTTCATTTGTTGTAACCTTTTAGCACTATGCTGGATCAGAGAGCAAAGCATTGTGCCATTCATTTGGTGTAATGTGACACTGACGTAGGCGGGCCCTCCGCTGGTGTTGCAGTGGTTCGACCTTTCCAAACTACTCTCCAGGGGTATGTCTGTAAATGTCGGATCACTTCCCATTATGGGCGGGGGGAAAAAAACTCATGTCTTGCTTCTTGTTATCCTGCTTATGTATAGAACAGACATGTGTTGAATGTTAGAGCCAGAGTTATGTGCATGATCAAAATCAAATTAATCTTCCTGTGGTCGGCCTTTGCCTGATATCTGGCTTGGCAAAGGTAAAAAGGAAAAGTCCGATTCGTGTACGGCGGTTGTAAAACCTTCAAAGTTGTAATCCTTGAGATTTCCATAAAAATCAAATTCCAGTCTTGAGACTACATACATATTTCAACATATCTGAAATAGCACTTCGGTGAATTTTCACTGATGTTGGCAGTCTGTCAAAACATGAGGGATTAAGGAAAAAGGATTTATGGATATAATCAAGTGGTTACTTCTCTAGCTCTTAACACCTTTTCAAAGCTGTGTTAAAGCAAACAGTACGGAAATTGCTTCACAATAAATTGTTCTCTATGTGAAACAATGGCTGCTTTTGGGCAACAATAGTTAAAAAAGTGTAGAATGTTAATCTACAGTAACAACTATTTTGTGACAACTGCTTTAAATTCCATGATCTGCTATGTTTAACACCACCATTGTCAGAAACCTTCTAACGAGACCCCATGCCACTAGATCTTAAAAAGTTTGGTTGAAGACTAGAAGGTGTGTGTGTGCCTTGGACGGGGGTGCGGCTTTGCACTTCAAGATAAAACTTCATTCTTGGCAACTGCTCATTAAAATGTCTAAAAACATGCCTACGTTATGTATGTTGTTGAGTGGGGTATTAACATTACAAACAATGTCCAATCCCATGCAGCGAAATCCCAAATTTGATTAAAGGTAATGGGAAGTTTCATTTTGGTCGTATATAAATCTACAGCCAGAAACCGGTTAGACTATAGAAGCAGGAAAAAAAAACAGCAAGCACATAGAACCACAAATTGTCCCATTTAAATTTTGATGACATGAACAGATTAAACAAACAAGGTGTGACCTGTTTATTAGTGAGTTCTGGATTTATTTCATCTTCTGACAGCCAGGTCGGCTATGTCCCTCTGTTTTTAATATTCTAGCTAAGCTATGCTAACTAGCCTCTAGCTGCAGCTTCATATTTAAAGTTGCAGATTTTAGATTAGTCTCAATCTTATCAAGTAACTTCGAGCAAGTTTGTGAACAGTTGTTTCCAAAATGTCAAATTATTGCTGCAAGAAGATTTAAGGTAGGAAATAATCATCTTATTCCGACAGACCAGACAGCATCATGTCTTGTTGAAAAGTCAAGATAAATTAGAAAAGGGATTTAATCTACTCTTATGTAAACCTTATTTGTTTGAATATTTATTATCTTCCTTGATATAAATATATATATAGAATGGCATGCCAATATCTATCTATCTATCTATCTATCTGTGTCAGTGTGGATCTGCTGTGGCAGGAAGCTTTGGGGACAGACGTTGGATAGCCTCTTCATGTTATTACCACCTGGCTGAAGGCTGGTAAAAAACTGAGGTCACACACACTCTTCAAAAGTAATTGATTTAACTAAGATTAATAAACATAAAACCTAATTTGCTGCGGTGTGTAAGTGGTAGAGTAATCAATCATGATACAATTGCTGGCTGGTGCAACACACCAAACAAAGGAAGAGGGATGATGAGTCTGCAGCAGGGCAGTCCTCCGGAAGAGGTGTATGCGTGAACACAAATGTCCCAGTGCGATCTATCGACTTTCTGTGGACTTTCTCCACCTTGCCCCCTAAGTGTCAACTCTGCAGAGAGTCCGCAGAAGTCGATGTGAGGACACAGCAGGAGATTCCCCACTGGATTCACCAAGTTTGGCTGCACAACAGGAGATTGTAATGACGGATATCAAGGTGAGTCAATGAGTTTAAATTAAGTTAAGCTTACACTGGTGCCCATACAAAATAATGTTCAAGCTTTGACTCCCAGCGATGCAGAGACCTTTGCTTCATGTCAAATATCTCTTTCTCCCACCTTAACATCTCTTGTGTGTATCTCTAATTAAAACCTGAGCTCTCTTTTCTCTACCATGACTTAACTTTGAGGTCAGGTTAGAGCTGGGCACTAAAAAAAGTGAAAAAACTGATAAAGGGGCGTTGTGAGGCTGTTGTGGCTGTTTGGAGTAAATCAGTGTTGCTAAATGAGCATGGCCTTAAGGGAGGAGGGTGATGGAGCAGCTGGCTGTCTGTTGGGAGCTTCAGCACTGCTGGAAATCCAGACTGGATGCCCCTGATGCATGTCTCAGACACTTCTGAGAAAGTCAACCAGATTTATCTGCCAAACCACACATACAGGCTCATTACTGTGCGCCTGTGTGTGTGTGTGTGTGTGTATGTGTGTGTGTGTTTGTGTGTGTATGTGTTTGTTCATGCCTATATGTTCAAGAAGAAAAATATTTATGTTTTCTTCCCGTTTAAGCATATGGTGTAGGTTGTAAATAGACTGACATTTGTAGATTCTGAAGCTGTCGCAAATGTGCTGGAAAAATATCTCCAACTTCTACAGAAGAGATTTGCTAATTTTTTCCAGCATGTTCTGGATAGTACAAGTTTTTTAATGTACACATGTTTTTATTGTAGAAACAAATATGTGCAGCTAATAGTGAAATAAATTGTCCAGTCGAATTAATTTAGCCAAAACATGCATGGAATGGACTGTGGGAAATGGATAAAACATTGAGTATTTTAAAAATACAAAATCATGCAAATCACACATTAACAGAGGGGGATTTCTGAAGTACCTTTGTCCTGTCCGTGGTTTATTTTTTAAATGAACTTGTCACATACTATTAATACTAACAATAAATATTACAATTTGTGAAGAATTTGTAATTTTCTTAGCTTTTTTGAAGAACACAATGTGCTTGAACAAGGACCAATTTTAAAAATGTATTCAATGATGTGTGACTTTGCTAAAAGTAAATAAGGAATCACATAAATGTGCATCTCTTCTGCATGATGTTGGATTGGGGCCCCTTTATTGCCCCCTGATTTAGAAAAATTATAAATAAGCTACTGACTCTTTATATATTTTGTGCTCGTACGGTGAATTTGTACGAGTTAGTACGAGCTTTAGTTTTTCAGCGTCAAGCGAAGTTGCACAAACATGTGAAGATTTAACAAAAGAGATTACCCCAGATTGATAAAGATTCTTTGAGGGCTAGCAGCTCCTTAATTCTCTTCAAAAACACAAATGGGGCTACCGTTGGAGCGGTGCAACTCCAAGGTCACAAATTTCTCCTTGCTCTTAATGAGATGTGTTGTAAATTCGAGACCAAACACAAATCATGTCAACAGGGCAGCAGGGAAAGGGAGAGGCAGGAGAAGACCGAGCTCCAAAAACGAGATCAGTCTCAGCTGTTTCGCCTGAAGGCTCGAGAAGCCCAGCGAGATGTGGGTCTGTCTACACGAAGGAAGAACCAACTGTCACCTCAAAAACACAGCCCCCCCCCCTCCCCCCCTCGTCTCGCTGCGACCACATGGGGACCGGGCAGACGTGATGTTCTTCACTTCCTTCATCTGTATGACACAATATGACCCACTTTGTGCAGGTCGTCCAGATGAGATAAGGCCAGACCGTCAGTTGCACAAAGTTTCTGAAGTCAAACGTCAGATCGCTACTTGTCTGATGACCTCTTGCAAATAACAGCTACTCTCCTTTAAAAAAAAAGAGAAAAAAAACGACACTATTATTGTTTTTTCTTCATGATCCACTATCAAACAATCCAGATACATCAATTAATGGAGTATTCCAGTATCTTGCTTTTCAGAGAATAGCAATTGGATATATAGGAGAGAAAAAGGTGTAGAGTCCTACTACTGTGAGTAAACTCACCTTTGTGGCTCAATGATGTGTCAAGTCAGAAGAGGTTCTCTTTTGTTCAAGGAACAAGAAAACTATGTAAAACATAAACATGCCCCTTTTTAAAGATGAACAAATCTAGTTAGAAATTTGAAAAAACTAAAAATTCATTGCAATTTAAAAATACAAATGTCATTCCCGAATGTGTGTTTTGGTGAAACACCTCCAGTAGCATAGTAGTTTAGCCTGTGGATATTATTCCTATAGTACTTGTTTCAAGCCATTGTTAATGTGTTTATAATCACAAAAACATTGCGGATACACTTCAATCTGGATTGTCTGGATTTGGTGGACGTGAGAAAACATCACAAAAGCCTCAGGGCAGCGACTGATCTGGAATTAAGCAAAAAATCTGTTCAATAAGAAAAAGCTAAGAGATCAGGTGAAGAATTATCCAGAATGTGCACAGCTAATGCGAGTTAAGTATGTGAGGGTATTAGGAGAGAAGATTGTCTCACAGAAGAGAAGAATAGAAAAAACAAAACACCTTTTCGACAGCGTTACATAATGGATTCTACAAGACTGGCCGGGGCAGGAGTGAAGCTTGCATAGAGCTCCAAATGTGCTAGGTCCGGCCCTGTGTAGTGCAGTGATTCTCAAACTGTGTGGTGCGCCCGGTGCGCCCCACCGATTGGGCGAGGAGGCATAACAGGTGGAGCGCGTGACCGGGAGGGAGAAATGCGAGGCGAAACTAATATTATGGCCGAACTGATGTATTGACGTCGGCATCTCTTTAACGGCGGAGCAGTAAACAAATCGCTCTTTCGCCGGAGCCAGGGATTGGCAACCCGTGGCTCTGCAGCCGCTCTGCGGTGGCTCCCTGAGCAGTGGTGTGCATGTCGCCCATAGTTTTCGCCAACAGTGAACTTTACGATCAGTTTTCATATGATGAACGTGCACGTGAGGTTTACTCAGTAACGGATGTAATTCCAATGTAGCGAAGTACAATACTCCAGTCAAAATCTACTTAAGTAAAAGTAAAATTACCCATTTCAAAAACTACTCAAAAAATTACAAAGTACACAAAAAACTACTCAATTACAGTAACTTGAGTAAATGTAATTCGTTACTTTACACCTCTGCTCAAGGATAACCTAATTATAATTTTGAGGTCAAAGGTCACTGACCATACAAAATCCTTTGGCCTCTTGAACATGATATCTCAAGTCGGCCTTTGAAGAATATCTTCACATTTTGACCAGTTGTAATTTGGACAAAAAGATGTACTGATAAAATGTCAGTGGCCTCATAAATAGGTCAAAATATATATGTAGACTGAAACTGCAGTGGTTGGCGGAGGCACACAACCACATGGTGGCAAAATTAGTTTAATAATTTTACTGATATTAGTCGTTTTACTTTGGACTGTATTACTGAAAAAGGAACTTGAAAACAACTGATTTAAAAAATCTTGACAATGGAATACAATAACATTTATTATGTTGACGGGTTCCAATGAGAAGATTTATGGAATGAGATTTCATCCAATCACAGGCTGACTGACACCCTCACCCTGAGCCAATCCCCTGAGAGCAGTCAGCGTTCGAAATGTTCTCTCTCCCTCCTGTCAAATCAATAAACAGTTTTACATCATCTGTCTGCAGTGCTGAGCCATATCTTTGCATAGATCACTGTGTATAAACCATGCTATATATTCAGAAAGCACACACAAATAACTGCCTTTTAATGGGATTTTGACATGACAAATGAAACTTAGTTTGCACTTGAAAGTCTTCAACTTGTTCAGGAATGTAAACTTTAAATTAGCCTAGGGAAGAGGTATCTTTAAAGTCATTAAACCAAAATGAACAACCAAATAAGTGTCCTAAATATGCACATCATCCATTTTGGCTGTGATAGGTCTAATAGACTTGTGGGACCTATAGTACACTTTTTAGAATATGCATAGGAAAATGTTTCCAACAAAAGATAAAACAGAATGTGCTCTTAACGGTTGAGTGGACCAATAAAGGGTTGATGTTGGTTCACTAAATGTGATGTATGGACCTACTTTGTCTATGCATCAGTACATACAGAAAAGTATGCAGAGGAACGTCAGATCATTCCACACTGAGCAAGCCCCCTGCTACAGAAAAGAGGGCATTCACACTTCCCCAGGAATAGGTCGTTTTTGGACAACAACAAAAAAAGGGGTCTGCATTCTTTCAATATCAAATTGATTATATGAACATAAAGATACAGATAGATATAGATCAGCAGCAGTAAGCAGTGTAACAGATTGGTAGGGCGGGCGAGTGTCCAAGTTTGGAGTGGAAGAGAACAGCTTGAAGGCTAATGAGCCAATCAAGTGGATATCCTCTGGAAAAATATGCCAGGAGCTGCTCTCATCCCGATGATGTGCTTAACTGAACTATGGCTTAATTCTTCCTTAGACACACAAACCCTTCATGGAAGCTTTAGATGAGCCAAGCAGAATAAACCTATTAACCTGTTGGACACTTTGTTAAAAATACCACATCTCTACATTAAGCATCCATCAACTTGCTGTAAAAGCATAGAAGAGGGGGAAGCTGTCAGCTGAATGAGAATTTACACATAAAGCAAAGTATAAACCATAAAATCATGTATATGTCAATCCATGCATGTGTAGCCTACTTCCTTGTCAGAGCAAAATTGAAATTGGACAATGAGGAAAATAAGTAGATTTTCAAATTCTCACTTTGAAATGCAAAATTCAGATAAGAAAAACATAAGCTAATGTTGGTGATGAAGCAGACTGCAGGAAAACTTCAGTGAGAAGCACTGCTGTAGTTACGGAGTTGGGATCACTCGTCTACCAAGAGGATGACCCAGATATAGAGCCCAACGCAGTGAGACAGCTTTATACTGCATCGAGAGGGGTCTGGCTGCACCAATAATCAGTCTGGGACATTCTACCTTTAACCACATTTCATCCCTGTTTCATTAAAATGACTAAAGGAATAAAGATCGACGTATGCTGCTGCAGAGTGAAAACACGTGGATCATCCACCCGCAGTCAACATCCGGTGAGTCAGACGAAGGTCGGCGGTTCGATCCTCATTTACCCCATTTTGCAGGACGAAGTGTCCTTGGGCAGGATACTGAACCACAGGGGTGGCTGTGCTGGCAGTGCGCAAGAGATGTGTGATCCAGAAAGTGCTGCACATGGATGTACTGCACTGCTAAGCTCTATGAGTGTTCAAGACTAGAAAAGTGCTGTATTGATACAGACCATTCACAAATAATAATAATAATAATAATGATAATGATAATATAAATGTATGCTTTACCAAATGTTTGTTAGAAATCAAAAGGGTATTGTTGGGAAAATAATTATAGACATTTACCGAACATTTAGCTGATTCATTTAACAACATTTCACATCTTGTTCTGTTTCTTAAAGGAGTTTCAAAGAGAACTTGTGATAAAGCTCACTTGGTTGGCCTCGCCTCACAACCCTTAAAGAATAAGTGGTATAACGAATGGATGGATGTGCATGGATGGATGGAGGAACTTGGAGTCCTTATTTGCACACAATTCAGACTGAGGACGTTGTTCTCCATCGCTTAAATTGGAATTGCTTTGCTGTGGTTGACCTGTGTATAAATATAAATACACTGTAGCTATTATTAGTCTGTTAAATAAGGGAGTCTATCCTCGGCCATGTCAGGGAGAGTTTGAGCGGTGCAGAGGCAAACTCCTTGGACTGGTGTCTGACGGATGTAGGCTGTGTTCCTTAAGCAGAGTCCACCACCACCGGCCTCATGTGAATTCATGAGGGCAGAGGAGTTGGAGTGACTCTCCTCTCTCGGTGACAGCTCTCCTGTAGTGATTTACTAAATGGCCCGTGAGCAGCAGCCCCCAGAGAGAACTCTCAGGGTGGAGCTGCTGAAACACATCCACGGTAGCCGAGGGTTACCTGAAGCAGGAAACTCAATCCAAATCCTGACATTGTTTATAGTAAAGCAGAGATAATGGGCAGTATAACTCTGCATCACCGTGCCCACCCTGATAGCTACAATAGTACAGAAAAGACTCAGGGGAACTTTGGAGAGAGGAAATGGCTGCTATTAATAGAGGTGATTTCTACTGGAGAGTCGCCGGCTCTCCTTCGCTGTGGCTAGATACAAATGTCACCTGGAAAAACAGAGCATATAATAGGTAGCAACCTTGGTTTATCCCTCTGTGTTTATGGGGACAACCAGCAGCTTTTTCCCTCCCATGAAATAAAACCTGCAAATGAAAACCCTCTCTGAAAATGTGGTCAAAGGCCTTAAAGGGCTAATTAATGTTATGTCAGTCAATACATGATTTAGGTGATAAATGTGATCACTGGGTCCCGTCTGACACCTGGTGCAAAGGGGCGTCATGCGTGACGCAAGTGTCTGTGATAGTTTCAGACTCACACAGTTGCTCACGTTGTTGAAATAGCAAAAGCACCAATGCCCACCTGAGAGCACATTGGCACATTTCTATCCGGAGGCAGTAGAAAATGATTTTAACCAACAAAAACCTTAGTGTGAAGTCAATGGCACAGTATTTCACCGTTATTTTAAGGATGAATGATCAAGATAGAAATATACACTAACATACAAAGAAGTTTTATCATTTGGTGGTTTGTTACTTTTTACCAGCAGAGAAGGCCCTTAAAGAGGTTACACTGACATGCGAGGCAAAGAGCGGCAAAATGCAAAACTCCGTTAAGTTTTAACAGGGACATAAGCAGTTGTATGTGTCAAATATATTTTGTAATAGAGAAAAGTTTCCTTCAGATAAAATAAAAAAAGAAGTTTGGAATTAGTGGTGTCATATGTGCAGTATGGCGGACTGCAGCGTCCATGTGCAAAAATGTGTTTGTGAAATCTTGTTTTGGTTGTTTTGGCTGTTTTCTTCAATTTGGGAATGTCCTCGAGAGCTGCATAGTCACTGTCATCCTGTCAGAACACACACAGGCTGAGTGCGTTTGTCAGGTAATATGTTGAGCCGAATTTATCATTATCACACATCCCGTCGATGCTCCTGAACTGCAGCTCCTCTTGTCCTTGCACTATCTCCCGGTACAGACAGTTTATCCCCAGTGTTGCCAACAGTACATCTCCTAATGTATATATTCAGTCATTAACTCTGAGAATAAACTGATTTATTTCCACTTAGTGACACTAAGACATAATGTAGAGTTACTGCACTCTGAAACTCTGAACAGGGTAAGAACACTGAGGTTGTGCAAGTTTGTGACACAACCGTTACCGCAACACAGAGCATTAGTCATTGTTCTTATTTGGGGATTTGTAATTTTGATCTGTGGATGAGCAAAGATATTGTCCAAGCAGTGAGTCATCTCTTGTGCTCCGTGTGCCTCACTGTATAGGATTGCCTTGTGGCTGAGCTACCTGACTCGTAGGCTTATTTTAAAGTCCCCTTTATTGCACTGATAATTTGAAGCAAAGAGTCTCTGATACCTTTGCCATCTGTATTATTATTTTTTTTGAATTTTAATGAAGCCCTGTGTTTTGTCAGGATTGTTGGTATCAGCACAGGCAGGTTGGACCCGAACACAGACCCCAAGACAGGCAGATTTAGTGAAGATGCTTGAATAATGAAAAAGCTGGATAACAAGCAGGCGAGATGACAAGGTTGGCAGGCGGGCAGGGGCAACAGGGAAAACCACATGTAAAAAGAAGCACAAGGAAAACAGTCCAACCTAAGCTTGAGCAGAAACATGCAGCCACAGCAAGAAGAGCCGAACGCAGTGAGCAGGTTTATATGGAGGGAGGCTGATTGGCCAACGAGCTGCAGATGAGAGGGGACTGATGTGAAGAGGGAACAGGTGTGTGGGACACACAGGCACACATGAACTCAACTTAAACAAAATCAAGTAGTTCTTACTGAATATGACATAAAGTCTAAAATAATGCAGCAGGGTGCTTGTGTGGTTTGTACGTGTTGTTTTGGAGCGTGTTGCTTTTAAAATTAATGGGAAATAATTAATCTTCATACCAACTTAAAGCTACACAAAAGATTTAATTCAGGAAAATGCACCAATTTATCTTTGGAATCAAGGTGCAAAATGGCAGGACAATCATTTATATATAGAGGAATGTGGCTCTGATTGATGATTCGTTATATAAACTAAATAAAATCATCTGGATCGTAGAACTGCTCAGACAAATCGAATTATATTATAGTATTTACAGGCAGAGGTTAAGTGGTCAAAACCCATTTGATTCTAAAGTCTCTGCGTTCATTAAGACATTGACCTTGCAGTGTATGACGCCGAAGCTGCAGCAGGGAGCAAAGGCAATATTTTGGATCAGTTGTTTCTGCCACACAGTCCCCTGTGGTCCTTCCAGTCAATCCTTACCAAGACCGCAAGAACACTGGAGAGCCGAGGAGGCAGATCACTGAGAGGTCAGTGGATTATCCTCCTGAATGACGTGGACAAGGTTTCCGGAAAGAGATGTTGCTGCTAACAGTTTCCAAATGTCTATTTTAAATGCTGCAAGCGCCAAATACAAATTATACTCAACTCCACTGTGTTGAGGGAGCAGCAGAAATCTGTTTCTAACATAAGAACATGTCTAAATGACATTTAAAAGAAAAGGATATGAAAAAAAGCAATACAATTAAATAAATATATGCATTAAAATACAAAAGAAAGAAAGGGATAACAAATTATAAAAGCAAAGGAGTGCAAGATCTAGTTAAAGGCTGAGGTAAAGATAAATGTTTTAAGTTTTCTTTTAAAGACGTTTACTGAACTAGCTTCTCTGATATCGTGCTGCAGTCTGTTCCACAACTTTGGAAAAGCTGCATCTCAGATTTTCTTCAGCTGTTGTTGGGAACCTCTAATAGACTTGCTGCAGAGGCTCTCAGGGCTCTAGAGGGGACATGGTTCACTAAGACATACATCCTGTCATCTTCGCCTACGTGGGCTGTGCATATATTTGACATTGATTTGTCTGTGGACGGGCGTGCGTCTCACGTTGACTTGTTGTCAATTCAGATATTGTATTTTCTAACTTAATAAGCTGGATAGAACATTTTTGTCTTGCTATTTAAATGAAAAAAAAACATTCAGAACCTGTGAGCCACTTCTGGTTTAGTTTGATGTGTACCAAGATCAACTATTTTGTCAAGACTACATTTCTGTTCATTGGTCAGCTCTGTGGTTCCGAGCACCTTTCACTGCTATTAAGGTTCGGACTGAATGAAAATGTCATAAACAGTTCTCTTAGGATGTGGATTTACTCTAAATTGCGGCTCATGTGTGGGTGTCTCCTTCATACAGGCACATGGCAACAATGCAAGCCTTTCACTGCAAAACTCAATTGAAAAAAAACTATTTTTCCTCAGCGGCCCCAGAGGCTGAATGGGAGCCAGATTACAATCTGTTCCTGATTTACTCACAAAATCACATCAGAGCGGATGAGCTGAGGATATTAAATGGTCTGAGTGGTTTCCCAGTCAGTGTCTGTGAACAATACCTTCATTAGCTCCCCCCACTGTGCGCCTTGATGTTTACATGTCTGACATGACAGGCGCGGCTGTGATCTAATTACGCTCGCCATTTATCCACAATCCAGCTGATCTCCTGCTTTTTCTGTCCCTTTACAGTCAGATTGTACAATGAGGTATCAGGCTGAGCTAAATGGTAATTAGATCACAGGAAAAAAGAGGCCCTTGTGACAGGCGGCTCTCATCTATCCGCCTTTATCCGAGTCTGCACACACCTCCTTCTGACCCGCTTCTATTATCAGCCATGATGGTAGTGTGTGGAAGCTCATCACATTAAGCAGTAATGGGGCTCTTCAATAATACATATATTTTTTATCCACAGCTGCTTGATACATATTCACACACCTTTCAACACACAGATACTGGACAGGACTTGGAAGACTTTGGATTTTTTTCATACTTGCCATCAAACCACAGCAGTGTGAGGGGCTGGGACATGTGGGGATGAGTGTAATTAGTTGCAGCGGTAAACCACAGCCATGTCCCTCCTCCTTGCTCTCCCCACTCACCTGGAGAAAGCTGCATCTACCCCTCCCTCACACTGTCCCCACCAGTTCATCTCTATTAGGGAGCAAACGAGCCGTCGAGCTGCCCACAGAAGTGCTCAGGCAGACGAAGAACGGGACTCACTGTCTCCTGACGCCCCGGTATGGGCATCTACCTTCCACTCTGCACGGCGAGGCTACTGATCGATCAGTAACCACGACGCTAATTGCTTCTTTAAAAGAAAAAGTAAGGCTTTACAAGCCACTTAAAAACATTGATTGGAAATTGTGTTGGGCAAACTCGCTCTTTAAGGATGACTTTGGAAACAGCAATGGGCATTACTCGTGAAATATCCCCGTTATCAGGGTAATTTGAAGTTGTGACCCAGAAACAAGAGCCTGGAGAACAGAGCACGCTGCCAGGCCCGGCCACTCATTTGTCTTCATCTGTATAAACTCCTTATCTTTCATCTGCCTTTAATTCTCTCACTTCTTATTCACTCTGTCATCAATAACTGCAACAGCCTAAGCAGGGCGGCCTGCTGCCAAGGAGAGCAGACATTAGCACTTTGTCCCTGACAAATGTCCTCAAGAAAAGAAAATGCCGTGTTTTTATTTAAGGAAAGAAAGGAAAATTCAAACAGTGGCAGCTGCCGGGGCCTTGGGGCTGCGTCAGAGGCAACAGGACCTTAGCCATGCTGACCTTTGGGTGTCAGAGCGATCAATCAGCCTGACCCTGTGAGCGTCCTGCTCTCCTGAGCGGCCCAGTCTGTAGCCTTGATATCTGCCTAAGAGGAGGCATTACATTAATCTCCCTGCTGACTGTGGTTACGAGAGCTCCAGACGCACCAGACAATGGTCCGGCTCCACCTCCTTACCTCAAACCACACCTCTAATCATCGCCTTCATAACCAAGAAACATTGTCACCCTCACAAAACCATGTCACTTACTACCGGAAGTGCACAGTTCCTTGGATGTCAATAAGGTCTTTTATATCGACAAGTCCTTTTCTTTCGGATCAATAATATCATCATGGTGAGGAACTGATTTTCCTCCAGCGATGTATTTCTAAATAGTGTGACTCACCAAAAGGACACAGCCATAATTTGTTGGACATCACTGACAAATGAACTTTCAGAATACTCTAAACCAATGTTGCTTTTTTCAAGACGTTAACATTTTAGCAAAAGGTTAATGTTCCATGATTGACAGGGATTTTATTTCGATGCTCAACTTCCCCAAAAAAAAAGAGCTGATTCAAAGCGACCATGGGCAGATACCTCGAAGGAGCCTGTGCAGTAATCATCTGAGTATCCTGTCTAAACCATCACTGCCCCATAATCTCCCCCAATTTTGTGTGTCTCTGAAATATAGCTGATAATCCCACCAGGACTTTGGCAACCAAGGAACGCCATGGTAAGAAAACATATATTTATATATGTGTACAATAAGAAGCCCACAGATAAGGCTGTGGAACAGCAACGGATAAAACAAACAATGATGACTCGAGGTTTCAAATGGCACATCCAAAAACAAGCTCCTGGTAGTTTTAATTGAGCAATGATTGGATCTAACAGAAACTGCTCTCAGACATGCACTGAATTCTGGATAATCTCCTGAAATGATCTGGAGCGACTGGGAGAACACAAATGTCAGCGGCTGCAGACAATCTCCAGTCTCATAGTATTCACACAGGATTCATGGGAGTGAGGGGGCGTGTTGACGTTTCAAACACGCATTGGACGCAAACTGATTTTTCTTTTTGATTAAATCGTAGATCAAGCACCTGTGTGTGTCTGTGTCTATTTAGAACCTTGTAATGGTGATTCACCAGCGACTGGCGGAGATCATGACAGCTTGAAATGTGAGTCAATTGCTGTGTCAGAGTTATTAGTACAGCATGAGTCTGATTGTTGCCTATTGGTTTCTAATGGTAAATCAACAACACTGTCCTGTTTCTTTACTCTCATAGTGTGTAACGCTGTCCTTTATATTCTACACCAGCTTTTTTTCTTAATTTACATCATAATAACTACTGTTGCCGGATATTATACAAATAATAAAACTTATATTATGCAACATGCAGATAAGACAGTCTCTGTCTCATCAGTCAACATCGGTTGTACATCTCACAGCCTCTCACAGACTTTAAAGGGATAGTTCACCCCAAAATGAAAATGCACTCATTATCTACATACTACTATGCCAATGGAGGGGTGGGTGAAGTGTATGAGTCCACAAAACACTTTTGGGGTGTCAGGGGTAAACACTTGACGTAACTGTTGATCACTTCTTCAAATGTAAAAAAAACAACAGAAAAGAATCATAAAATGCCTCCATACTGCTCCTGTGAGGTCATCCATGTATCTTTAAGCCTCGAGATGCAAATTCTACTGGAAAATCCAAAAGCGTTTTATTCTCAATCAGCGTAGTGTGGCGAGGATAATGAGTACATTTTCATTTTTTGGTGAACTATCCCCTTAAGTCCCTGCGATGAGTCAGCAGCACATTTCCGGAAGATGCCCAAAGGAAACATACATGACCAGAACCTTCACGATGGAGACACAGCTGGAATTTACCTTTTTTAATAAGTTGCCGTATGATCCATAATCAGAAAACAAACTTAAAGTTGATTGAATCAAGAGAAGACTTTCTGTACGTCCCATTCGGTCACAAATCTCTCTCACTCAAACTTACACAAACTATCAATCAATCAACCGACTAATCAATCTTTCAATCTGTTTATCTGCTGTGACTGAGGAATTATTACCAAATAAACTTTAAACAAGGAAAAATGTATGTAGAAACCTCAGAGAGGGTCAGATGTGAGGGATCCCTCTCCCAGGATGGACAGAGGGGCAACAGATGTCACGTACAGCAGAGCATGTCAACAGACCTAATTTCAACATATATGAGAAAAGACAGTGTCTAACATATATGAAGAGGTGTATCAAGTTGTTAGAATCAAAAGTATTGATAGAAAGGAAAATGTCTGACAGAGATGAAGGGAGCAGTAATAACAATTGCAATGATAGAGGTAGTGCCCGTATTGGTTGTGCACATAAGTAGATATATTGTATACCTATGCAATTTGGTGTTAAACATAATCCATGATCCTGGATCTGTTACGATAAAGCATGAGGACTCTGAGGAATAAGTCAAGTCGGTCCCAATACAATTTAAATCTGTTCTCTCTCTCCCCCTGTCAGCCTTCATTGATTCACTGCGGCCCTCCTCCTCCTCAATCACCTCCAATATCCATGAGCAGCGTCCTATCATCTCACTCAGATCCTCAACGTTCATAGATCCATTCAACCAGCAGTGTTGAAGCCCTGGGGGGCGTTTTGTTACTGGTCATGGCCCCACCCCCATTCAACCTTGATGACATCACTAAGGGTCTAAGTGTCAAACGGACTCTCATTTATATCATACCTCTTTATTTATTCTTTTCTTTCCTGTTACTGTGCATGGCAACACATTTTGTTCAGTTTTCAACTGAACCCTCCGACTGAGCTGAATGCTTCTGTCACTGATGCAGAAATTCACTTTTAAAATTGACTTCACTCATCATCTGTTAGACCCGCAGTTGCGTTTTCAATCTTGAACATGTTACACACTTGTGCCCAACACGTGCGCTGAGTAGTAATATGAGTTGAGAACCTCTGCAGCTCGGCCTTCAAACACTATTTGGAGACTACGCTCCTCAGGAGAGAGAATTATTGGTGGAGTTAAACCTCAGCGCTCGAAGCCAAAGAAAACCTCAGCTTGTTATTCTAAGTGGTTGGACCGAAGTGTGCGTCTCCGAACTGCACCGATCATCTTTGTTTACTGCAGGACGTTGATTCAATTCCTTGACATTGAACTCATCGTGTCGTCAAACTGCATTTATAGACATGCAGTGTATAAAACGGATAGTCATTTTACGATAACATGCTGTATCTATGAATCTCCACATGATTAGATCTGTGCACTAATAACCCAGAGCAGCTGGGATGCACAAGGCCGCAGGCAGTGTGTGTGTGTGTGTGTGTTATCTCACTCTGTCAAGGTGATTGGTTTTCCCCTCATCTCACAGAGGAACTGAATCCAACACAGATATGTAAGGTCGCCCCACTGTTGCCGTTAGTTTCGTGAAACGCAGTCTGCAGCCAATCAAGACGTCGCAATTCAGAGGCTTCTTCCCATCAGCAGCTGCTAATCATCCACAATATGACATCAAGCTCACCTACATCAATGCATTATCCTGAGCATGAGGCTTCACACACATAGATGAAACAAAGATTAAAGTGTGTTTGTCAATCACATAGTGTCACTTAGATTTGCCCTCCAGGGACATATACGGTAAATATTGAACATTCAAATTATTCTGTACCACAAACTGTAGAATTGTCATTGGCTCCCATGTCGCAACCACAAAGCAATAAGCTGACCATGTAGTCTTTGTTAAACCAGCGTTCACTGAGGTATCCATGGGAAATTTAAAGGGATGATATTCCAAAATCCTTAAGTATCCATGAAGATATGGTTGTCTGCCGTCCAGCCCTGCCCGGGCCGAGGAAATAAGGCTGCCTGAGAGTTTTGGCCAAAAGCGATGTTTTACTAAGCTACAGTCAATGAAAGCCCAGCTGCATCACCCAGCGCTTTCATTTCCCTCATGTCCCCCAAGTTATTGCTCCCGGATCTGAGCAGTAATGCTGCCTCCTACATCTGATTTCCAAATGGCAACATAACATAGAAACAAAGACGGAATGTGTTTGTGTTGAGAGGAATGTGTCCTGAGATGACATGTCATTCAGAGAGCCTCACCGTCTGAATTACTCTTCTGTTTTTTTACCTGGTTTAAATGAGCCACGAAAAAATAACATTAGACTCACTGATCAGATCTCACCTGACTAATAAGAGAGAGAAGTGGAGCAG
This sequence comes from Pseudopleuronectes americanus, assembly GCA_038501795.1. Lineage (NCBI taxonomy): Eukaryota > Metazoa > Chordata > Actinopteri > Pleuronectiformes > Pleuronectidae > Pseudopleuronectes > Pseudopleuronectes americanus. The sequence continues at coordinate 4,687,187 of CM076729.1, read as the reverse complement.
ACGAAGGAAACTACAACTGGAACCAAAGAATGACGGGAAAAGGCCGTGAATGATCATAAACCCTGAGCTGACATGCTGACTAGATGATCGACTTATTGTGCTAATTGAATAAGCTTCATTATGATGTGTCATCATAGATTCACATCTCCTTGTTTTAAAGTACTGTAACGTTAACATCAGCCTCTACAGCGTGTGGATGGGTCAAACCTGGGACATGAGGGCAGAGACCTGCAGACTGACACACATTCATGGTCTGCACAAACACCTAGACACACAGAGACACACTCACGCATACACACATACACACATCCATGTTACAGGTAGTTGTGTCTCTCCTTGATGCAGGCTGCCATCTAGTGGCTTTACTGCCTTCATACTCCTCTGAAGTGTGCGTATCATCACTGTCATTAAAATGAGTTTAAACAAAACTTAGTGGTTCCTCAAGCCATGTCAGTGTTGCTAAACAGGATGTCTGGATAAATTATATGTAGCTTAAGATGACTGTCAGTAAACTGGAATCGTACGTTATACTCACGTTATTCATTCAGTAAACAGAAATTAGTGAAAGATATTTTTGAAAATATAAATCCATGTTATTTCATGAAAACTCAACTGGGTTTATTTTATTCCAAGGTTTGTTACCTGTAAATAAAAATATCATCTGCAGCCTGTGTCCAGATCGCTGTATTCTGTTTATGGCCACTAGAGGGAGCCATGGCGACAGGGACAGTGTCTATTTACTGATTTTGTTGGGAAGTCAGGTCACCATATTTAGATTAAATATGTTTTTCACACATACACTGCGAAGTAAGAAATATGATGTGAATCAAAAAACAAATAATAATATGTTATGTTTTAAACATTGGTGTGTTCTTCAAGGTGCCTCCAATGTTAAATATGCAATTTATTAGTATTCAGGGCAGTTCTTGGTGGATTACTATAAATCTATGTGTAATTGGTGACAGAATTATATAAATCATATAAATTGTAAAAAAGATAACTGAGTAGCTTGAGTAACTGTGGAATGTGACAAAATGCAAAAGATTTTAGCTCAATATCAAATTATTTACAAGGTGAAAATCTGACATGATTTCTTTCTCGGAAACTATAATCTTTGTTGACGATTGACCAGTAAAAAAAAATTAAAAAAAAGATAATTCACAACTGCACAGAGTATCTTCAATAGTATTTATCCAAGCCTCCTCTCTGGAATGATTCACCATATTACCATCTATTTAAAGTATTTTATTTCTCTGAACAGTGGTGCTTTAATGAAACTGCGGATGTTGCTGATGTGTCTGTCTGTTCCAACATGGCTCCTTCGAGTCTTTATTTTCTGTTCATCCGGGGGAAACGTAATAGTCTGTTTACGCGTGTAAATGAAGTAGGGTTCACTTCCAGCCGCAAGAGGGCGCTCCTAGACAAACTTAACAGGGTTCCTTTGGTTTCCTGTGCAGCACCATTTACATGCAGTCTCCAGTTTGACAGGGTCCCAGTCTTTATTTGTCCATCAGACTTTTCATTAGGTGCTCACAGACAGAATTTTTATTAAGAACAGAAGTAATGAAATATTTAAACTTGTCTCATGACCTGCTTGTGAATTTATATATTCTATTCAAACAAATAGAAGGGTTTAGGTTTTTATCATAGAGCAATGTACTGTTTTAATGTTGGTGAAATTTGGCGCTAATTAGATCGTATGTAAGTGTCTATCTGTGACGTATGTATTTCAGTGTGAGTCGCTTTAAATGGCAGCCAGACAGTGGGTGCTGTTGGAGCAGCTGGACGTCCCCCGTGACTGAGCACGTCCACCGGCTCCAAACCAACAACAACCCTCTTTTTGTCCAAACATCTGCTTATCTCCTCTGTCACTGCGCTGTCAATTCACATTTGTGTGGAGCTCACACTCAGATAAGATTATCTTTACGCTGTTTATTAACCTATTTCCAGTCAATGGCAGGACAAAGGCCTGAGGCAGATACGCGCCATCAGCAGGCCAACAATCCACAATAGAGTTTACTGCATCAAGAACACTGCGCTATAAGCACTCAGATCAACAGGTCTGTGATAGTTTACTGCAAATATATATATATATATTAGGAAATTATGTGACTAAAATACTAATATTATTTAAATTAGTATTCTTATTATTCGTATTATCCGTATTCTTATTATAATTCTTATTATTCGTATGTAACTCTTATTAGGGTTATTATTATTACAGTTGGTGTCTTCGTAATTGTTATAATTGCATTATTATTATTATTACATTAACATGCAATAATCGATAATTATGTTGGCTATAGGTCTGTCAATATCTTCCTTTTTAAAAGTGGATTTTTCGTTTAATTGGATTCATTGTTATTTTATTCCTTTCATATATAATTATGAATCAATATTTTCACTTTCTCTTTCTTTAATAAGCCCCGCGTCTAATTCTATTATAACAAATCTGCTTTTGAGAATTTAAACTTTAAATTAGTTGTAGATTTACGAGAGAAAACCCCAGATCCTTCATCGTGTTGAATTGCACTGATGGTTTTGTGGTGACGGGCTGTTTGGCAGCTCCGCTCACTGGCTGCAGATGAAGGTGCCAATCTCTGTGTAATTGATCCCACACTGGGTCAGCCTCTAACTGCATGTGTTTAACTTCACTACCATCACATGGACCAGCAAGCGGAGCTGCAGGGAAATCTATATAAAGCGCTTTTTATTTTTTTGATCATTCCACCCAACAGCTTCTCCTATAGTGATCATTTTCAGAAAGACCTTAAAACAAGATAATAAAATCCATGTATATCATCAGGGGGAAATCTACGGGTATAAATTAGACACAGAGGGACATTAACAGAATTAGAAACCGTGTGTATGTGTGCATCCCTTCAGGCCGGAGACATACAGTCAAAATTGTGAATCACCTCGCGTTGAAAACCTTTTTAAAATCCACAATCTTTCCCCGGTGAGCAAATGGTTCAGCAAGGTGCATTTGCTGAAGCCTTTCAAATGCTAACGTGGCCATATTTCACTCTTACAACCTGCTCACATCTCCATAAAATATGACTGCACTCAGAGTGATGACTGCACACACACACACGCACACACACACACACACACACACACGCACACACACACACACACTTTGCTCCGAAACCCCCCAGGGATTATCTCCCTCATATAAAATCCAGCTCCGTCCTTTAAAGACTTTGTAGCTTCTCTTAAATGATCCGCTGCACTTTTATTTTATTTTTTTCTCAAATGATATATGAAAATGAAACACTGGGGATATTCAACAAGGTGATGTTAAGTTATTTATTTTTACGAAGTTAGAATAACTGAGTTTATTCCTCATCATCTAGGACTCAGTTACAAAAACGTTGGTGCAAAGGAAATTCAAGTAAATCGTAACTGGTTGAGACCACATGTCCACATTATTTTATATCGAATAAATCCACTCAAAACAAATTGAAAAAAAACTAAACGTTTTTTGTGTTTTCTGTCATTTATGTAATATTCACTAAAGTCCTAACAGATCTGTTCCTCTCCGTCTTGTCCCATTTTAATATACTCTCATCGTCTGCCAGCAGCTTATAATGTAAATGTATATTCTTTGTCACATGTAGGAAACAATGATTTCCACAGTGGGAGACGCGTCATTAACAAGATCTTAATAGTGTGGCTGCGTGGTGCCTTCAGGGTCTCCTCAGACACCCCGCCCGCCAGAGGCTTTAATGAGGCTTGGATAAAAACTAAAATTGATTTAAGCTGCTAGTAGCATGCGGACACAGTTATTGTATATTCTATTTAGTGGAACAAAATTGGAGGGATTTTTATGTAAAGTTTGTTAAATTATTGTAAGTCATATTAAAATAGTAAGTCATTTAAAAAAACAAAAAGTAGAAAACTTTGTCTTTGTAGTGCATAGGCCAATAGGCGTATATATAAATATATACATATTTATAACACAGTCTTTGTTGTTTGTCTGGTGTTGACTCTGCTTGTAACGTAACTTTCAGACAGACTATGATTGATCATCTGTCATTAATCAATTCAGTCAGTCACTGACGCAATGAAACGGCTCCTTCGTGTTGCAGCATAAACTAAAAAAACTCATATTTCCGACAGTAAGTTAAGGCACCGTTGTTCCAGCGAAGACCCACATGTGAAACAGCGGAGTCCCCGTCTCGTCCAATCACGTCGCTGTCTCACTCAGCCTCGTCCAATGGGAATAGGGCTGGTGCAGGTGGCGGCGCTGTTATCAGCTGGCGGCGCCTCAATGAGAGCAGAGCGGAGAGAAGCGAGGAGACGAGCTGATGGTTCCATCAAACCCACTGACACACCACTGACACCCCGCCTCAGGCTCACCGACACCCCGCCTCAGGCTCACCGACTCCCCGCCTCAGGCTGAGCAGGACACATGCTCTTCTCCCCCCGCTGACCCACCGACACACAGACCAGCACAGGAGCCATATTTTGGAAGTTGGACCGGGATCTTCCTCAGAGACGAGAAGTTCGCAGCTGCTCAACTTTCCAACACTTCCTCCTCTTCCTCCTCCAGGAAGCGTCGGGACAGGGAGAAGCAGCCCGACTCCTGAACACCACCAGCCCGCCCCGAGCCGTCTCTTTCTCCCCTGAACTTATTTTTGTTCACCGTTCAGTTTCTCCGAGCGACTCTGGTGGTTCATGTCCACAAATGTTAGCGGTCGGGCAGATGGAGGCTAACCGGCAGAGTGCTTTCGTCCTGGGCAGCACCCCGCTGGCGGCGTTGCACAACATGACCGAGATGAAGACGTCCCTGTTCCCGTACTCGCTGCAGCAGGGCCCGGGGGGCTTCAAGGCGCCTTCGCTGTGCAACCTCAACTCCCACCTCGCCTTAGGAACTCCGCACGGAATAAGCGACATCTTGGGGAGACCCATCACCACCGCCGGGCAGCTGCTGTCCGGCTTCCCGAGGATAAACGGCCTGACCACCACCGCAGCCGCCGCGGCGGCGGCAGGAATGTACTTCAGCCCGGCGGTGTCGCGGTACCCGAAGCCCCTGGCCGAGCTGCCGGGGAGGGCGCCCATCTTCTGGCCCGGGGTGATGCAGGGCAATCCCTGGAGGGACCCGCGGATCCACTGTCCCTGTAAGTTCCCGGCTCTTTCTCTCTGTTCGCACATTTGTAAAAGTTAGTTTATGATTTGTAGAAATTCTGAAAAACTACTTAAAGCTCCTCTGTGAAATGGCAGATTATTTCCTGTGATTTTAGACATTATTCAGGTATAAGAACTCTGTCATTACACAAAGCGAAATAACTCCAGTTATGGTTTATTTTCCACTGTGATGACAGCAAATCTAAAATATAATTTTGAATATTAAGAGCTTTTCTCGCCCAAACGAATTAACCTGTTTTATTTTCACAATATGGTGCTTTGGAGCGTGAGACAAGAGTTACTAACATGAAGATGATCATTATAATAATGTGACACATGACAGGAAGCTGGAACCTGTTAAATAATAAACACATTGAATTATAAATCATGTAAATAATAAGTTAATAAACTCCACTTTGAGGAATATATGAGGCTCAACGTGAAGTCAAACGCGTTGACCTTTATTAATCCGCTTCACAGCAGCGCAGTTAAATAATCACTGTGTAACTGTTAACTGTGCTCACCTTCTAACCGTGTGTGTGCTCGTGTCTCTGCAGCTCAGGCCAGCCTCATGATGGACAAGGACGGGAAGAAGAAGCACTCCAGACCCACTTTCTCCGGGCAGCAGATTTTCGCCCTGGAGAAGACCTTCGAGCAGACCAAGTACCTGGCGGGGCCGGAGAGAGCCCGCCTGGCTTATTCTTTAGGGATGACCGAGAGCCAAGTCAAGGTAAATACCGAGCAGCACCTGCTCACTGAGGTTTACATAGAAAACATGTAGACTATATTATTACCACCAGTTTCCCTTCTGTGCAAACTCCCAACACTACCAGCGCAGGCCAAGGGAGTTGTTTATTGTATTACTACTGAATGATTACACTTGACATTATTATTATTGTTGTTGTTGTTGCCATTATTGACTTACTACGTGGCAGTTGCTATTCATTTCGCACACACACAGGATTATTGCCCCCTGTTGTGTGCTGTGTTAGAAATAGTGCACCGTGTCTGCAGTTGTGTTTTTGTATCATTTGATCGCCTGTGTCTATCCGGACCTGTTGCTCGTCCTGTGCGCGTCTCACCGGGCTCTGCCTCCTCTCCTCCTCCACAGGTCTGGTTCCAGAACAGGAGAACCAAATGGCGGAAGCGGCACGCGGCGGAGATGGCCACGGCCAAGAAGAAGCACGACTCTGAGACGGAGAAGATGAAGGAGAGCTCGGACAACGAGGAGGACGACGAGTACAACAAACCGCTGGACCCCAACTCGGACGACGAGAAAATCACGAGACTGTTGAAAAAGCACAAGGCCACCAACCTGGCGCTGATCAGCCCGTGCAGCAACAGCTCGGACACCTTGTGATGCCCACAGCTTGTGGGGGTGGGGGGGCAAAAGAGTCCAACAGGGACTCGACGCACTCTTTCGGACCCCCTTTCCACCTGACTGCTATGAACATGCGTCTGAGGGGGGGGGGATACGCAATTTGAGAAATCCAAGTGTGCGCCACGACGCATGGAAGACGCGTTTGGCTGCATCCGAACCCACTTAAACATCCCCCCCCCCACACACACACACGCACACACTCAGACACACACGCACGGTATGCATGGAGATGTGACTCCAGGCAGAGCTGCAGACCCCAAAGTTCATGTCGGTGAAAAAGGACACAAATGTCGGACAGTATCTGGCAGGGTTACGCATACGAGAGGAGTTTCAACAACAGGTGTAAATGTAAAATACAACATTCCGGATCAGTGTTGGACTCAGATGCTTTGGTATAGTAACAAATACAGCTGATTAACTTTTCCCATAGCTAATGACACTAGTTTCATTATTTTATTTCCACCTGCACACACTATGTGCGGCCTCTTGTCCCCTTGAAGGGTGCGGGTCACGTTTGCCCTCTGTGGGAATAGTCCTGTCAGCACTGATGCGATATTTTCACCTGAAAACAAAATGAGCTTATTGTGTAATTTCCTCGATAATTCAGCTTTTTGTGTGATTTTAAACTTCTAAACAAAAGCATCATTTCCATTTGACGCAGTCCCATGACAGGGGTCTGTTTAACCTTCTAGCAGAGGGGATCTATCCGCAGCCAACACTGATCCGGATCTCAGACGCATGTTCCGTTGTGTCAGGTGTGAACGGGGCCTGTGATGCTTCTAAAGCTCAGTTTAACCAGGGTATCCACTGTCCTAGAAGGCGAGCAGGGGAGAATGTTTGGAGGGGGCGCGGGTTTGAGACGAGTGAATGGTTTTTGTGCTGTAGCCTGAGGATGAAAAAATGTACGTGAGATTGTGTATATATATTTTTTACTGAATAATAAGTTATGTTGTTTCCGCCTGTGGAAACGCGGCAGCCTCTTTCTTCCCTCCGCAGCCCTGACGCGCTTATTCCCTCCCGGTTATTCCCGCTGCTTGGTTTTGATTCCTGCAAAGTTAAAGTCGTGCCCTTTTTCTCCATCTTTTTTTTGTTTCTCCCATCCTCTGTTCAGCACCGGCACACAAATGTATAAAACGCTGTAAATAATCACTGTAAAGGAAGAAACCCCGCTTGTTTTAACCACCTCACACGAACCTTTCGTTTCTTTTTGGATTTTCTTTTTGAAAGAGTTTATGTTTTTACCTCAACCCACAGCGGAACAGAAAAGCTGCACCGAGGTTTATGTTGGAATTAAAAGAGTATTATTGCTTCCGGGAAGGTTATAGGAAGAAAAAAACACTTTGTATTATGAATAAATTATTTAACAAGCATTTTTGTTTTTTTTATTTTCATTACGGGTTTGTTTGAATGTATGGGCTTAATATAAATTAAAGACAAATTCATGACTATCAATAATTGAATTTCGTTATTGGCAACAAGGGTGTTTTTAGAGGATTAATGCTGATTTAAGAACGATTTATATTTTATTATGAATGATTCATGACGGAACTGATGACAATAATTATTATTGTCATCATCATTATTTTCATCATCAGCAATAATAGTTTAATAATAGGCTAAATAAATCGGATAATGACTAAAACAAATTCTGTGACTATTTGAGTATTGTTTTTAACTTTAGCTTTGGGCCTATTTATTTACTTATTTATTGGGTATAAAATCGGGGGAATACAACTTCTACAAATTTTAATTACCACAACTTTCAAATAGGAGTTATTTGATTTAAAGCATCAACCCATCATTATTGTCAATCTAATATATTTAATCAATTATTGTTATTTATATTAGGACTGTTAATTTGTTTTATATTGTTATTTTAATTATTTCTGGGCCGCCATTTGACTGAAATCCCCTAAAAAGCAAGTCCGGCCCGTGAGTCTTTTCCTTTTTAAATGAAAACGGATGGTTCACATTAAAGTTAATGCATTTTAGTTGAAGTCACTTTAATTTATTGTATAAAATAAGTGTCTGTGTTTCGGGCCTGTGATGTTTCAGGTGGAGATTTATTAATGTGGAGATCTTTTCACAGAGGTGCGCCCCCTCTGTCTGTAACACGCCGCTGCACCTCCGTGACTCCACTGTAGTTTCTGCACCGTCTCCTCTGGATTCAACCAATCAAGAATCAGATCATCCTTAAGAATCTCTAATAATCTGAACATGAAGTGAAAACTGACTGTCAGGTCAGCGAAGTAGGAAAATAATGTGAAGACAGACTACTGATACTGAATAGTTTCCTCTTGTGGATACGTTGGTACTTTAAACGTTATTGAGACAAATCAGTGTCTGTAGTATTTATATTGACTTCAGTTCTTTGCCATTTTAAATGTTGCACTATTACTATCTTTTACAAAATCCTCTTTGAAATGTAATAATCCAAAATTATTCTCAATGAATTGTTGGATTTGACTGAGCGTAGACTCATAATCAGGAGGGCTTAAAGTTAAAAATACACAATAAAATCATGCAATGTTTGAAATGTTAAAATTTTTAATTATTTTCAGATATCACAACAAGTTTATTATGGACTGATGTGAATATTTTCTGGCCTCTTGCTTCTATCAGTACATTTTACTCAATTCGTTCCTGCCTGAGTAAAGACTTGTAAATTAACGGGGGCAGACTTCTTTACAGATAAAGTCACATACAAAACACCAAATGGGTATATTTGCCGATATGGAGCAGAAAGAGAATATGAATATCCAACATAAAGTCAACCTTATAAATATATGCCCATAGGATTTTCTTCTTTAGAGGAAACATGTTCAGTCACTTCTGGTCACATTCACTTCTCCCCTGCAGGAAACAGAGAAAGTCTGTAGCTCTCCTCTATATTGGGCCTATGACTGTATTGTATTAGTACACGGATGATGGTGTGGAAGACCAACTGTTGAAGGGCTGTATGAAAACCTTCTCATATAGTAATTGTGTAGTAAAGAGGTAAAATGAGGACAAACAGCCATTGAGCTCTAATGGTTTTTATTGCTTGAGAACTGCATCACCTAAAGTAGAGGCCAGGCCGAAGGGGCTAGAATAAAATCTCTATCTGCCTTTTTATAAGATGGAGTGAAGAAAAACTGCAGCTTATACTCCTACAGTAAACTCACAATGTCCAGCAGGAACAAAAACAAGCAGGGTTCTGGTTTTCTTATATATATATAACTTTTTGCCTATGAACCAAATCACACGAGACAACATAAATTCTGCGGCAGGCACAAAATCATTTCTACTTGCGGTGATTTAGATAGAAATAAAAAAAGAAAATCAGGGAGGATCAATGTGACGGCTTCACACGCTCTGAAATCTGTAGTGTAGTAAATGAAATCGATAAAAGAAGCGTCTCTGATCGCTCCCTGTAATGCTCAAATGATCTGCAGTGAGGGCTGCTGAAGGCTACATACAAAACAAATACAAAGCAAGTCTTCCTGCTCGTCCTCCACCTTTTAGAGTTTCTCTCTATATTTTTGTTACATTTCAGAATCAATACCTTTACCATCTGACTGAAGTCTTTTTTTTTATAACTCTTACACACTTCATCTCTGTGTAGGATACTTGGCACCATAATGCAGTAACAAAAATAGACAAAAAAAGTTTACATTTTAAGGATACCCAAGCCTATCTAAAATATCACATTCAGAATCATAATATTATAGAAATAAGTTAGAGTAAGAATAGTAATGTGAGAGTGCTATGTATGAAACAATATCTTATATACTTGCATGGTCTATGGCACTGCTTAAAACATTCTTGGATAGGCAACGAGTCGCTGAGGAGCTCTTCCTGTTCCTCTCCTCGTGCGCCCACTCGTCGAAGGTCACTGTCGCTGCTCGCCCTCTGCACGCGCTTCAGCATAAACATTTTGGTAAGAATTATAAATTATCTCTTTAAAAAGTACAGTATATAAAATGAGACTCATGGATGTGTCAGGCATGGCAGTGTGTTGTGCACACAACAACAACAACGATAACAACTCAAAAAAACAAAACAAAATAAAATATATGTATATAAACTGTTGAAATAAACTGATAAGATCCATCTATTCCAACAAAGGGACCAGGAAGTTTGGTCAGAAAAGAGATCGGCACTAAAACCATCAACAACTCTATGTTATATTGTCTAATGTACAAATAATCCTAACAATATAGATATACAACTTTTTTGCATTGCACTTTTCTTTTTTTAAAACACCTTACATACTGTATGGAGAGTAGCTTCTATACATAGAGGCATACCTAAAAATGGCGAGTACGGTGTCTAAACATGTGTAGTAGGACTGATTTCAATTAGAGTTTTGGCAAAGGAGGCTGTGGCGTGGAAAAGAGTCGTCCGCCGTCCGGCTTCTTTCTTCTCTGGGGAATGGGGGTTGCATGGCAACGGCGAGGTCAGCGATGTGTGTCTTGTCTGGAGCCGGGCCCTCGGGTGCTCGTCCACATCTCACCGAGTGTTTTATGGAGAGAGAAGGGGCCGGGTGTTTTCGTATGAATGAGGTGTCAGGACAACTGCAACTGGTCAGCACTGCTGAAAAAAAGTTTGTCTGTGTTCTTCAGTGTACGCTTGTGCAAAGTGTGGGTGCATACGTGTGTGTGTGCGTGTTTCTTTGAGCGTGTAGGTTTCTGTGTGTGTGTGTGTGTGTGTGTGCGTGTCTGTGTGCATGTGTGTGTGTGTGTGTGTGTGTGTGCTGTGTGTGTGTCCGGTTTGTTTCTCTGGAGTTCTCACAGAGGCGCTTCACGAAATATGTTCTCCCCCCTTTGGCAAGACTTCCCTGTAGAGGTGAAAAAAGGAAAAAGGAAAAGTTTATTTAGCTAAATTCCAAGATTTCATTTCAAAGAAAAATGACCTGGTGCCGACTCTGTCTACGTTAACATACGAGATGCAGTTTGTAAGTAAACTTCTTAAAATGACTGGAGCATTTTAAGCAATCATGTCACCTTTTTCCACTCATGATGTTTTATTCTGGAATAAAACTTTCAAACAGACAGTAATCTGCCTTTCAGGAAATTTGTGCAAAGTAATGAAGAACTCAAGCAAATCAAATCAAACAATAGCAACAATGAGAAGATGAATTATAAGAATGAAAAAAATTAATATTTACCACGACATCACTGCACCACACAACACTTGTGCTTATTTGCATTAGGTTTACCTGCCCCCGCTGTAATTCGGAAGGACAGGAAGACGGGCTGGCATGGGGACAGAGACGGACACAAAGTTAGAGACAACAAACTGAAGTTCTTAATGCTCTCTGGGACAAGTGCTCCCTCTCTCCCTCTCTGAGCACCTATGACACACAGGTTAAACTCACATACCAGGGCCCTGCGTCTTTGTGCCTATGTGCTAACTACATCGGACATTTTTTAACATAGCCAGCCGTGATTTTAGCAGTAGTGTGTGGCTCGGAGGTGACGGCTGCCGCAGTATCTGCCGGCGTGCTCGGGTCACCTCGCACACACACACTACTGCATATGTCTCACTAAGCGATGATGAAAGACCTGACTTAAGGCGCCTCTTTTCACTACAAGACCTTCCGTCTGACACGGCAGAGACTGAAGCGACAGTGTTGAACACTTTCTATACAGTCAGCTTCAGGAAAAGAAGAAAATACAAACTGTGCTCGGCTGAAATGACCTCTCTCCTACTTTTGAAAAGATTCTTCCTGAAAATGTATATGTAACTCTACGCTACATTTGAACAATTTTCAATACCATTAAGAAGGATCGTTCATGCTTAAACATTTTCTTTCTGTCCATTTGAAACTAAACCTTTACACAATGTTAGAAAAGAAACTTAACACATAACTGAAATATAAGATATTTGTTGAAAAGCATTGATAATGATGCAGTAAACTCTTAAAACATTTGATAGCATATCATACTCATATAGTTCCCTCCGCCAAGAAGGCTGTGTTTCCAGTACTGTTGTTTTTCTGTTAGCAGGTTTACATAAAATTGTAGTAGGCCTTTTTGTCACCTTAAACAGTGAGTTTTTTTTCTTTTACATTTTAACTGATTTCCCAGGGAATAATTCATTGATGTTGATGAAAAACATCGAAATCAAAAGATGTGGTATGGACCCGGAAGGAACCCATTCCAGTTTGGTGCGGATCCAGATCAGGGGAAGTTTCCAAGATTTCATTCACTTTCTTTAAAGTTGTGAGATAGGACTCTTTTAAAAATTTTGAGAGAACAATTCATGGATCTTGATGAAAAACAAATCAGGTATGTTTAGAGGATTGATATTTATGAGTTTGAGCAATCTGATGCAGATCTGAATAAAAATCTGGATCTAGTGAATTGAGGTTTGATATGTACACTGGCCTTGGCGGAGGTATGACATTCTAGTTGGAATATATTGACTTCCAGTTGCACCATAATATACATAGAATACAACAATATAAAGGTAGTGGATTCACATGTGTTGATAAAAGTCTCTCTTTTCTGTTCAGAATCAAACTTCACAATCAACACTTTTTTCACAACAGCACAACACGAGGACACAAAGTGAAGATGTGGGCAGGGCCCCTGTTACCTTGTGGTCCCCCATGCAGACATTGGGCCCAATGTTGTCATAGACTATAGACTTCTCTTCATTTTCAGGCTGCGGAGACACAAAACCAACACATTATTTTGTGAAGCAAACGTGATGAACAACAGTCGTACTCACACACGCTGTCGCACAGTGATGCACAGTCAGCAGCACCGTGTTTGTGTTTACACGGCACAGACATTACAGGCTTGTGTTGTGGTTTATGACACGTTCACGAATGAGCAATCAATGCAGCAGCTTCATTAAACACAATTAGCAGGAGTATGGTGTACCTTTCAAAATAAAAGCAGAATTACCTATTTAAATAGAAGGTGGAAATATGTATTTGAGGTGGATACTGTAGTGGAGCTGTTACAATAATTTACTGAGGTACCAGTAAGATCCTTATTGTGTCACCAGTTCAAGTATGTATTGCTGGTTGATATTCACATTTTTCACACGTCATTCACTTTGGATGTAGTAAAGAGGAACTCACACACTCAGATATTAGTTAAGAACCACGACTAGAAATAAGAACATTTTATGCAAAATACCAATTTTTTTTAACAGAGAGACAAGCTTTATGATGCTATATTTATCATCTATAAATATTCCAGAAAATATCACAAATATAAATGTATTTAGTTACGTTCTTTCAAATGAATGTATTACACTTCTTACAGATACAGCTCGTCTCCACTGAAGTGAACGCACCTTCAGAAACTCTGCACAGTTTTCACTTTGACACTTGCAGTCGGTGCAGCGAAGAGAAATGAGAAGCAGCAGTGATTTACAAAGTGGACATTTGCCTCTCGACCAAATACACTCCCACTGTAATCTAAGTGCCTATCTGAGAGAATCCTGTTTCAATATCACTTTCTGCACACAAAGAAAGCTGTTACCCACTCACACATGGATCTGCAGACTGGGGAATAAATCACACTTGTCTGGTTGAACTAAAGACTTTTTAAACAGCCGCCCCAACCCCCACGTACGCACACACACATCCAGGCCGGTGGGTGGGTGCTAGCAGTTGTGTCTGTGATCTGCACTGGCGCCTCAGACGAAAGAGACAGAGAGCTTGAGAATGAACCATAAAGCAGAATCCAAATTAACTTCAGACCAATCCTGCAGCGGAGCAGGGTCAGCACACGTGCGCCTCCACCTCACTACCTTTCGGAGCGGGCCACGCACTGCCACCTCTCTATTTGTCTGGCAGCCGGCCCCGAGCCGCTGCCTCCCGCAGCCAGAGATACATTCATCAAACACACACTTGATAATTTACAAAGGCAGCATAAAATTGTGGATTTTCGGGCTGCATAATCTTTAGACAGATAAACAAATTACCCGGGCCCCACCGGCAGAGAGGGAGCGCTCGCTCGGCTAAACATTCATTACTGGCGCTCCCGGGGCTGGTGCCGCGCCGCACGGCCGGCGGGCAACCTTTGGCGTGTTAGGGCTCGGCAAGCAGAAAATAACATGATGGCGAGTTAACCGACCGTGCCATGATAGATGACGCCACACGCTGGGCTGTTTACGGGCCCATGTCTCAACAATCTGTAATGCTCAGAGGCGCAGAGTGTGTGCTCAGTGAATCATCAGCCAATCTGCGAACACACTAACTGTTCCACTCTGTCCCTGCATTACAAGCAATTAGCCGGTGCTTGAGGGGAAGAAAAGCAAACAACAACCCAGCTGTGTGTGTGTGTTTGTGTGTGTGTATGTGTATGAGAAACACTGTTTTCATAATTCTGACACATTAAATTGGTGAAAGAAACTGGGTGAAATTATTTAAAATGCTCTGTACTCTGTTTTACACAGTTGAAGGTCGATTTACACCTCTGTGTAGGTGCAGAGGCGAGAATCGCAACTGCAATTACACTGCCAAAACCCTAGGTGGCAGGGAAATCACGAAATCCTTTACTGAAATCACGATGCAACGTCGGACAGAGAGACGACATCGGGGAAAATTAGTCGTACGACCATTGAACAGACGAAGGCAGAGTTAGCATGAATTTTCTGCTTCAGTCCTAATGATCCGAAATGTAATGCTACCATGAAGACCGATCAGTCGTTGTGGTCTGTATTGTGTAGCGACAATTTTAGTGAGGTGCACGTCTTAAACTGCTTTGAGACATGCACAGGAAATAAGAGATTATTCTAAGAAGGAGGTGTATGCGAGAATGCAAATATCCCAGTGAGAGTCCCAACACTTTCTGCGGACTCTTTCCGCCTGGCCCCCTCGTATAGAGTCCACAGAAAGTCAGCAAAAGTCAATGTAGGCACACAGCAGGGGATCCACCACTGGGTTCACTGCAACCGACACTTCACACATAAGAAAAAAAAATAATCAAACAAGAAGAGAACAAATATCTCTGGGTGAAAACGCGGCGTCACACCCATAGAAGACACAGGCAAAAATGTCAAGAGTTTATGGTGATAAGAGCCGAGAATCCAGACCCAATTCTTCAGAGAACCTCCACAGGACATGTCTGCAAATGACCGAATGCTACGTGACTACATCATGTCTAAGGTGTTACTTCTTCGTAGAGCTATGAACTAGATCAGTGTTATTGTTCTCGTGTGGCTGCAGAGTCCTTGTGATGCTCAGTCAAAGAAGAAAGATCAGGAAGGAATTTCTCATTTGTGGCCGACAAAGAAAGCCAAACTTCCTGAGGAGCCCCCTGCTGTGACCTGCTACTGTACAATACACTGCTGCATTTCTTTCACACACATTAACAGATGAAAGCCTGTGTGTTCCAGCTCTGGAAACACTCAGGCCTCTAGAGTCAAAGTTGAGTTTAGTAACTAACAATCCCCAAGTAACGCATCTAAACCACTAATGAACAGATTTTGGGATTTCTCATCAGGAAAACCTTTGCAAAGCGGCCAGACAGATCTCTACAGCTCTTTACACACTGGACTAAAATGGCTTTTGTCTTCAGTGGGAAAAGGATCAATCTGATTTATTCTGGGTCAAATGACTCTACAGTAGTCAGGGGTATTTATCGGCTACAGCTCCGATCGCCGGTGATGGAAACATGACACCCGGCGGGACGTACACATTTTCACTCCTTTTTCTCACGAGATGCCATGATGCCTGTCAAGGAGGCAATGAAGGCTTGTCGCCAGCGGTAACGTCTGCGACTTAGATACAAATTGTATCTGTCTCTGTTCAATCAGCGCTCTAGCATCGTTCAGTTGGCATTCAGTCTGAAGTGACTGGAGTAAAGATCTAAAAGAGTCACAGCTGTAACACAGTCAGAGGCCTTGACGCTGTTCTGTGCCATTTACAAACCCTGATGTGTTCCTGACGTCAAACACACAACAGGAAGAAAGAAACTCGTCAACTGGCAAAAGTGTCAACAGACTTCAGTGGGTTTACCTGCATTTACAAAACTCACATCCAGAAAACTAAGAGAGTCAAAGGTAAACAGACACAGGCTGTACAGGAGGAGGAGGGGGACGAGGGTATGGAGGCGGCAGATTGGCTGCAGTTTACAGAACTGAACGGGTTCCTGCAGGGTTTGACTCTCTGAGGAAGGAGACAGATCTGGGGTTTTATGAAGAAGATGGGGCCCAGTGTAACTCTATAAGTCTGGGATATATGTACTGTCTGGGTGGACCCGTGGCTTAGCGCTGCGAATTAATATTCACAGACACCTCATCCTTCCATCTGTGAAGTGACAGAGGAGGGGAGGGTGATGAGGATCAAGGACGATGGAGTTGTAGACATAAAGAGCGAGGCATTAATAAAGACCCCTGTGTTGAGGCGGAGAGAGAGGAGAGGGGCGGTTACTTCAGGTTGTGACTCACCTTTAAGACCAGTTCTCTGGCAGAGGGAGACATGAGGATCCGGTCACACCAGGCGGGGCATCTGGTGTTCATGTACTGCTTCCCCTGACTGCTGTCTTCACTGTACGGATAACTGAGGAGACACAATCAGAAATACAGTCACTTCTACGATAATTTATGAGGGTTTAAATGCTTCCCAGGTAATAAGGGACTTTATATTCCAGTATGGTGCCGCACAAAGGAGACAATAAAGGAAAGCCCACGAGGAGAGCAATAAATATGATGCATGTGAATCAACAGGGCTGCGGAGGAGTCATAAATATGAGACGTCACGTCATCTGCCTTATCTCAGAGACAGATCAAAATGTTTTCCAGAGAAAACAGGAGGTCCATTAGTATGACCAATCATCTGAGTAATCTCTTGAATCAACACACATGGATAGCTCAATCAAACGCTCCTTCTCTGCCAACTGTACAGGTTGTGAGTGAGTGTGGGTGTGTGCGTGTTTGTGGGTGAGAGAGATAGACAATAAAAAAAAAGGAGGAGGAATGAGAGAGCTTTAGGAGGAGTGGGCCAGAGGGAGATCCAGTTGCCCATATGTATTGCTATCTCCCTTCACGGTCATCAAAAACAGATTAGGTGCCGCGGCAAATGGCCAAGAGAGAGAGAGATTGTGTCTTGGAACAGCAGTGAACAATCGAATGATTTAAGCGGCGGCAGGGCTGGAGTCGAGAGGGGAGCCATTGAGCTGATACAGATTTACATTGTTGAGAATTCAATTTGCCCCTTCGACTCATCAAAGTGCTTCAGATTTACACGCCACCAATCCAATTTGTTTGTCGGCGCTCATCAGGATGTAAGAGAGGGCTTACATACTGTAATACCAATCCAATTTGCTCCTTCAGTGCCACGCGTGCTAACCGTAGCATAGCACGAAGTGCCTCCTCTGTGAGGATGGTGATATCCTAATGATAAAATAAACACACACGCCACACACACTTCAATTCTTCACACTCACCGAGCTCTGATGGCTTAACTGGACTTTGTGCTGAGGCAGAATGTGTTTGATAAGCATTTGGCCGTGGATGCTTTATATGTAAGTTTATGTGTGCATTCAAATTACTATGTGCCTGATGCTGCTGTCCCAACTTAGGTATAACTAGTTCAATGGCTAGTATAGCCGTTTTCAGACATGAACTCCTGAGAATGTCCACACAATTGGGTCCAGACTTTCTCCAGAGTTAACAGCTCAGACGCATTCACAACAGCACAAACATCTCTGGGGTATTCAGGTGACGGATGGTGCGGCATGCAGAGGGAGGATGTAACATATTAATGCTGCTGCAGAGATCACATGGTTGTGTTTACATCACATTAACACCACTGTATCACCAAAAGATCTCCTGACATCTTGTCTGTGTCTCTTTTGTGCAGGGTACAAACCTCTCGACTGTGATGGAAGCTCTAACATCACCAGTCAAATTATTTTTGGGCTGGGCAAGAAAACAATATCAATAAAATGTAATTTTCATCAATAGAAATAGATAACTAACATATATCGATATATTGCTTATCCATTGTGAACAGTAAAGAGAAATAACACACAATTGATTTACATCAGATTTATTAAATGTTTTGTTGTTTATTATTATTATTATAAAATAATAATTTGACATTTCTCATGATAATTATCTATATCCACTGACGTGAACACTATTATCTTGGTATAATTTTAACAATATCTCCAAGCCATTCTTGAATGCAAATAAAGTTAGGAAAACAAGATGTTAAAAGTAAGTGAGATTCTTCCAGTGAGACTCAAAGTAAAGATACTTTTATCAATGGAAAAAGGTTTTCAGATACTATTGATGACTTTGTGTCATTCGCCACTGTTTCAAAACATATTGCACGTATACATGAGCCAAAACCCCATTTAAACAGCCCTCTGTTTAAATAATAAAAAAAAATGTATTAGTCATGTAGCTCTTTAATAAAAGAACATTAGCAGAGTTTTCTTTACTCCTCGTTGTTTAGTGACCTATCTGGCTAACCACTATACAGTTAGGTCCATAAATATTTGGACATTGACACAATTTTCATAATTTTGGCTCTGTAAACCACGACAATGGATTTGAAATGAAACAATCAAGATGTGCGTTAAGTGCAGACTTTCAGCTTTAATTTGATGGTATTTACATCCAAATCAGGTGAACGGTGTAGGAATTACAACACATTTTATATGTGGCACCCCCTTTTTAAGGGACCAAAAGTAATTGGACAAACTAACATAATCATAAATGTAAGGCGGTGGTCTAGTGGGTAGGCGGTGGTCTAGTGGCAGAAACTTGGACTATGGGCAGAGAAGGTCTCTGGTTCGTCTCTGGTTCGATTCCACGGAAAGACAACAAAAAGACGAACCTGGATTGATCTGCCCAAAAATCCAAGAGTCTCTCTAGACCCTGTCTAGTGCCCCTGAGCAAGGCACCTTACTCCTCCAACATCTGCTCCCCGAGCGCTGTACATAGTCGCTCACTGCTCTGTGTGTCCTGCACACAGATGGGTCAAAAGCAGAGATAAAATTTCCCTACCTGCATGAGTGTGCGTTTGCATGTCTGTGCATGTGTGTGGGATAAATAAAATGCATCTGGATCTACTTAATTTAAATGTAATTGTCACTTTTAATACTTGGTTGCAAATCCTTTGCAGTCAATGACAGCCTGAAGTCTGGAACCCATAGACATCACCAGACGCTGGGTTTCGTCCCTGGTGATACTCTGCCAGGCCTCTACTGCAACTTTCTTCAGTTCCTGCTTGTTCTTGGGGCGTTTTCCCTTCAGTTTTGTCTTCAGCAAGTGAAATGCATGCTCAATTGGATTCAGGTCAGGTGATTGACTTGGCCATTGCAGAACATTCCACTTCTTTGCCTTAAAAAACTCTTTGGTTGCTTTCGCAGTATGCTTTGGGTCATTGTCCATCTGCACTGTGAAGCGACGTCCAATGAGTTCTGAAGCATTTGGCTGAATATGAGCAGATAATATTTCCCGAAACACTTCAGAATTCATCCTACTGCTTTTGTCGGCAGTCACATCATCAATAAATACAAGGGAACCAGTTCCATTGGCAGCCATACATGCCCACGCCATAACACTACCTCCACCATGCTTCACTGATGAGGTGGTATGCTTTGGATCCTGAGCAGTTCCTTCCCTTCTCCATACTCTTCTCTTCCCATCATTCTGGTACAAGTTGATCTTTGTCTCATCTGTCCATAGGATGTTGTTCCAGAACTGTACAGGCTCTTTTAGATGTTTTTTGGCAAACTCTAATCGGGTCTTCCTGTTTTTGAGGCTCACCAATGGTTTACATCTTGCGGTGAACCCTCTGTATTTACTCTGGTGAAGTCTTCTCTTGATTGTTGACTTTGACACAGACACACCTACCTCCTGGAGAGTGTTCTTGATCTGGCCAACTGTTGTGAAGGGGTTTTTCTTCACCAGGGAAATAATTCTTCTGTCATCCACCACAGTTGTTTTCCGTGGTCTTCCGGGTCTTTTGGTGTTGCTGAGCTCACCAGTGCGTTCTTTCTTTTTAAGAATGTACCAAACAGTTGATTTGGCCAAACCTAATGTTTTTGCTATCTCTCTGATGGATTTGTTTCGATTTTTCAGCCTAATGATGGCTTGCTTCACTGATAGCGACAGCTCTTTGGACTTCATAATAAGAGTTGACAGCAACAGATTCCAAACACAAATACCTCACTTGAAATGAACTCTGGACCTTTTATCTGCTCCTTGGCAATGAAATAACGAGGGAATAACACACACCTGGCCATGGAACAGCTGGGCAGCCAATTGTCCAATTACTTTTGGTCCCTTAAAAAGGGGGGTGCCACGTATAAAATGTGTTGTAATTCCTACACCGTTCACCTGATTTGGATGTAAATACCCTCAAATTAAAGCCGAAAGTCTGCACTTAAAGTACATCTTGATTGTTTCATTCAAAATCCATTGTGGTGGTGTACAGAGCCAAAATGATGAAAATGTTGTCAATGTCCAAATATTTATGGACCTAACTGTATATGGTGTGGTGTTACTTATTGGTAGATGTGTACATTTCTGCATATTTAAGCTATTTCTCTCTGGTTCTCTCTTTCAGCTGATTAATATGCAGTTGGCCATTCAAATAAACAAAGAATAAATCGATCTTAATCAGATGAATAAAACTGATTTTATTGGGGATTAGTTATAAATATGCCCTGAATGAAACTGTTGAAATGTAATGCAACAGATGACCTTTTTCGCCCTCGAGAGGATTCTTTAGCATAGAGGTGACATTGACAACAATGCATAGATTACAGTTATTAAAATATGATCTATAGATATGACAAGTTGACCATTTCTGTAAATAATGTACATACAGTATCTGTCAGTTCGAGAGAACAGGGTTAAGGCTGGGGCGCCTGCGCGAAACCACACACACACACACACACACACACACACACACACACACACACACACACACACACACACACACACACACACACACACACACACACACACACACACACACACACACACACACACACACACACACACACACACACACACACACACACACACACACACACACACACACCACACACACACACACACACACACACACACACACACACACACACACACACACACACACACACACACACACACACACACACACACACACACACACACACACACACACACACACACACACACACAGCCCCCCCACCAGGTGTACAAATAGACCTGCTGAGAGCTACTTAGAGAAGTTCCCTGCCTCCAATTAGCATTAATAGCCCTTAAACCATGGGGGAAATGCATGGGGGTTTTAGTATGCAAATCAAAGTGATCCTGGGATAAAAGAGAATGGAGAAGAGCACGAAGAATAGGATGAGTGACGCAGGGATAGACAGGGAGGCAGAGGAGAGGGGATAAAGATGGATCAGACAGAAAGAGGCAGAGTGAGGGTGAAAGAGAGCAAAGTCTTCAAAGGGCTCGTGGAGCTGCTCGACTTCAGGGTGGCCTGAATACTCCCGCTTCCTGTGGGATGGTGGCCAGCCTCAAACAGCCTGCAAACAATCCTCCTCCTATCAGGGACTCTGTTATAGCTTTATTGACTAACAAGCTGGGGTCATTTTGGTGTTAAAGAGATTGAGAGAAAATCAAGTTTCCCCCCTCACCTCCTTCAAACAATGAACTCCCGCCTGATTGCAAACTTCCCAAAGCACTTCAGCAACAAAACTTTGCTATCGTTCCTTCATTTTTGATGACAGCGAGCCATTGTAAACGCTGATTAAAAATACGCCACAATGGCCATTAAAGGGCCATTCTGTGTCCCTGTGTGTGCAGGTAGGTTGTTCCCCTTTCTGTTTTACCGCACCCTCCATTGGCTCCAATAGAGATAACAAGTCTTAATGCAACAGCAAACAGTCCAACGGGGCGCTGGGGCCAAAATGATTAATGTGTCTGATTAGCGAGCTCACAAACTTATCGGGGAAGGTAAACGGTGCGACTGGGCGTGTGGGCTGGAGGCCGTCAGCTCATATCAGACACCTTTTGCCTGCAGCAAGACTAATTACCCTAATTAATGGGACAAGCTGATAACTTCAACAATTGTGTACCTCTATAGGAGGGGGAGCCGCACTTCAAGGTATCCACATATAAACATATATGAAATGAACCAGTGGATAAACTCATGTAAGTTTGTTAGTTTTTGTCTCCAAGTTCGGATGGTAAAGCCATCTTGTATTTAGACTTGTAAAAAGTAAAGGCATTAGTCCTGTTGTTGTGTTGAACTGTGGAGTTAGGAGTATGGAAAACACAGATCCAGGGAGAAAGCCAGGTGACTGGGGTCCATCATGAGGACCCTATTGTCAGGACCAGCACAGAGGCTGGAGCCAGAGGCAGTGAAGACCGAGATATATATAGATATATTTATGTGTGTATTTAATAATAATTGAGAGTCCCACAATCACAGGTAAAATGGAAAAATTGTCACGTCCTTCTGACGGGAATGTTTAGTTCTGTTCTTGTCAGCAATAAGGAATAATATGTACCTCTCCCCTCCTAAACTTAATTCCTGCACCAGAGCCAAATTGTCAATCATAAAATTCAGAATATTCTATGACATGTGGATAGTTTTGTTGAGAGAGAGGTTTTGTCTACACTATTGTGGATTTTTTTTAAAGAATACTTTACACTGCCTTAAAAAAAAATAATTCTGGCCATGCGGCCTTCATTTGACGGAATCTCACCATCTTGACGTGAACACAAAAATGACTACAATGAATAATTTACTCTCTGTATGAATGGTTACATATGATTTTTATATACAAATTGCACCACCTGCTAAATTAGCATGTATATAATGGCAAAAAATAATAAAACTGGTCCAAAGCATCTTTGTCTTTGTGCAGAGTCGGTGAAGGTTAAAAAATGATAGAGCTAAAAAGATCGGCAAAGGGGTGCCTTTAAATGGACCCTACATCCAGGACACCTTGTATAAAGATTAGTCTCACACTCTCTTGACAGTGCATAACAAGCTGTCATGCTCCAGAATAAAACTGACGAGAACATTTTTTGACCGACTTCAGTGTTGAATAATGACATTGACACTGCTGATTGATTGATGACTGAAATTCTTGTGTCTTTGTCTCTCCCTTGTGTTTATGGTCTTTTACAGCCATCCCCTCTTGTGTGAGGCTGATCCTATGAATACTGTTTTGCCGTTGGTTCTTTTGTGTTGCTGAGCACATCTCAGATGAGACATGTGTGTGTACAGTCGCACATTGAGCCCCTCCAGCAGCCATCGAGAGCTCATTCATTCATGCTTGGTTTGGGGTTTAATGTTTGACTTGGCTGCTGACACATTACTCACATGCGTTCCGGTCAATGTCAGCTTGTTTGTCTTCCAACAGTAAAAAAAAAGAAAAACACAGCGAGGTGAGCACAGGCTACACCAGCCTCACCCAGTCGAGGGTGAGGCTGTTGGGACATACATTACTGTAATTCACAAGCTACTGTATTTGCACACACCAATACAATTGGCAATAAAAAAGATTTAAAAGATATAATGCTGCATATAAAATGCAGGCCAGACGACAACCTTCTTTAAACCTGGACACTCAGTCTTGGAATGGATATTATTACAACCTGTCTGACAGGGCTTCCTGTTCCCATTCCTGATCTCTTCTTTTTCCTTATCTCTTCTTTTCACCCAGTTTCTCATTTGTCTCCTCTCAACCCAGCATCACTTTACACCCTGAGGCTACGTCCATAAAAATATTGGGGGGAAAAAATTCTGTTTTAAAACAAAAACAAACTGTCCACACAAGTGTTATAACTCTGCATCAGTAATAATCTCTGTTCATACTAATATACCCGAAAAATTTACCTTTCACGTACAGTGGGCATATGCGTACCGGTCTAGACAGGAAGTACATTGTCTTCTCTTGTGTAGCTTAAGCCATTTTTCTTTCAAAACTAAAACGTAGTAGTGTGGATGTAGCTTGAGTCCAGTTCTGTCAGAGGCTTCTTCTTGTCTCAAAGCACTTTCTCATGGGGTAAAATATTGTGTTTATCTCCATCTCTTAATGTAAGTTGTTGACCTTAATCTGTATTGAGTCTTAAGATAATGCATGTTATGATTGGTGCTACTATACATAAGTTAAATTGAATTGACAGCTCCAGCCCAGGTGTTCTGCTCCTATCTCTTGATCAAAAGCTAATACCTCGTTCAACATCATGACAAATGAGGCTATACACTTGCTAATTTTTTAATGAGGGCAATAACAACTTGTTAAATACAGGAAGGGCTGGAAGCTACAGATAAGAGTCATCGTATCTGAGAGATGGGGGTCAAGGGTTCATCGTGGGATGTTGGAGCGGCCAATGCTGGCCCGACATTGGCTAAAAAGTTTGATCTGCAGGTTTCGAACGACTCCCTGCCTCTAAGGCTGTGTTTGTTTGCCGTTGTCAAGGGAGGCTTGACAAAACACACGCACACTCAAACGCACGCACAGATTCAAAAAGATCGGCCAAATGCTATCAATAAAGCTGGATGTTTGCTTCAGTTTGTAGAGCTGGGAGGCTGCAGGCACAACATTGGCATAGTGCAGTACAAACAGAGTGAAATGCCATCAATAGCTCATGGCTCACAGCCTGCTGGGCTTCAGCTATGACATGTTCTGCCTTTAGCTGCTCTAAATGAAGACGAGAAGACACAGATGGCATCCATTTGATTCTCTCCATGTAAGAGTGTTTCAAACAAAGCCTCCCACTCAGTGGCATCATCCCAGACAAGAGGCAATGACACATGACAGCGAACAATCTTCAGCTATTATCGCCACAATGGACCCTCATCATTTTCACAGGCTCTCTAGTAGTTAGAATGATGGATGCACTGATGGTTGTAAAACAATGTTCCTGTTCAGTAGATCAGCCTGTTACGCTGGATCCCGCTGTGGCGCCGAGCCAACACGAGCCACACACTTACTGTAGCTCGGACGCAGTGCTATGACCAAACGTTGTCATTAAGTGTACCTCTGTGGGGCTGTATATGGTGCCACTGCTCCAGTATAGCAAGGCTGTTCACAGTGCAGAGAACAAAAAGCCTCCTTCATATAGGATAGGGCTATAGGAATAATGTTTTCACAGTGAAATAGGGTAATAAGGGTGACATCATTCGTACAGGCCTTTAGAGGCCATGAGTGTTGTGGGAAGAGTGTTGTTCACAGAACAATGACAGTGACTGTGCACAGGGGAGCCATCTGTGGGAGCACTTCCTATGATCTCAAAAGGAGTCTTGAGGAATTCTCCACTGCCCTGATAATTCACTCATATGCACTTATTAGCAGTTATTGAGGAGCTGGCAGGCAGCCATTAGTGCCACCACAACCCTCTCTCATCTGAGGCGCAAAGTCGTTCTGACCTTCCTCTTTCACCAACCTGTGAATGTTGTAGAGTTTCCCAGCTCGTCCTCAATGACCTGCAGCCTCAAGAAATGTTAGCCAACATGAAGACGCTGTTCTCAGGGTGCTTCCCAAACAGTGAAGACACAACTGTTTATGTTTCTGTCTCCTCACTGGCCTCACCTCCTGACCTCCGGGCCACACTCTGGTCCCCTGCTTCTTTCCAAAGTCTAGACTTGACAAACACATGGGACTGGAGCCATCCTGTTAGGTCTAACACCTTCCCATCTTCCCATATGTGCTTAAGGAGAGGTTTGGCTAAGCCATGGACTAAATGGAAAGAGTGCCAGAGAGATATGAATCTTGTCACTCTGCTAGCCAATTCCCCAAATATACAGTTTTGGTTGGCAGCCGAACATTTTTAAAATCCAAGTTTTCCAGGTCTAATGACAAATTTCAGTGTATTCATGTAACTGAAAGAGGCTCGTACGTTCTGTTGTATCTTGCACAATGTAACAAATCACAACCAAAAGAAGCTGTTGAATGTTGTTCCCCACATTATAAGTTTTTGTGTTAAACAAATCAACCCCATCTCATCGACGCATTAACTCCTGGGGTCCACACTTTCAGAGCCCCTAAAACTGAGAAAATGGAAAAACACAGCCGACTCCGTTTTAGTTTGAAAAATTTGGTTCAGTTTTGGACTGCCGGTGTTAGGTTAAGTTTTCAGGCATGTTGGTATGAACAAGGATTAAAACGGAAAGAAACCGTTTTAGTTTGAAAATGCCATATCCAAATGAACACATAGTAGCCTAAGTAAATAATTGTAGCCGATGAAGGATGGGGGTTCACACATTTTCCTTTTGGCCAAGAAATCCTAATTTCCACATTTTGTTGCGCTTATAAAGATCCATATATAGACATCTGTGAACATGCATACATAACAACCTGTAATGCCATAATGTAATTGCAGTGACACTAGCTGTATTTCGCTCGTATCTAGATCTTGGCTCCTCTCCTCTTCCTTTACAGACACAGATATGGGACAGCAGCCATCATACTCTCCTCCTCCTCTTCCTCCCCCTCCGTCTTTTACTACCCAGCTCTTTTCTCTCTGCACAACTTCCACATCATGTCGTTGCCATGAAATCACTCATGATTTGTCCATTGATGGAGTTGTCCCGCTGCTCTGATGTCACTCAAAATCTCCCTCAAAGCCCATTCCCAGTAACCATGTTACAGGCAGAATACATTCTTCCACTGCTCCCTGATCGTCTACTGCTTTTCCTTCTAAAGACGGCGTCCCGATTCAATTTTTGCATCGATCTCGTGCAAAAAAAGGGCAAAGAAATCAGATCAGGAGAGTACTAAAAGCTTTCCTCTAAATCAATCAAAATACATGAATAAGTTACTTTTGCCGTAGTATGTTTTAGGGGATATTACCTTTATTATGCCATTTCAAGTACGACATCAAAAGAACCATAATGTAGAGTAAAACTTACCATAATTTTCAGTCAAATGGCCGCGCTGTAGCCTATGCAGAGATAATGATATAATGGCTGGTTGGAGGCTCATACATTACTGACCTGATGGAGAAACTACGTCTAAATAAATGATTGGTTTCTGATTAATAGACTCATCCATTCTCTGTCAGAACACTGGCTGTGAAAACCATACACGGGCTCCTGTGTATGACTGTAAGTGTGCGCATGAGTCTTACGGTGGCTGATCAGTGCACGGCAGCCTCCTGGCTCCAGGTCCGACTGTGACGAGGCCCGGGCAAATTCCTCACCCCAGTGCCCAAGTAGTTAGACTTGTCCCGGCCAACTTTGACCGACGATTTCTTGAAAGTAAAACCATAAGCATTTCGCAGCTTTGAGGGGTCGAATTCATGTGCGTGCATTTATAGGGACAGAGATGTACGTCCGCCGAACCTGGACATGCGTTTAAAAGAATGAGACGAGCTGCTGACCACTGATGCTTCAGCTGTAGTTAGCTGCTAAAAAATATAAAGCTGGAGATACAATTTTCTGCACCGCGGCTGCAGCTA
The DNA here is from genome assembly GCA_038501795.1 of Pseudopleuronectes americanus. Taxonomy (NCBI): domain Eukaryota; kingdom Metazoa; phylum Chordata; class Actinopteri; order Pleuronectiformes; family Pleuronectidae; genus Pseudopleuronectes; species Pseudopleuronectes americanus. The sequence continues at coordinate 4,659,304 of CM076729.1, read as the reverse complement.
CATATGTTTGTCCATCGGCCAATTTATTATCCACCTGACAGCATGTCTCATTTTGTGACAACTTCTTACCCGGCACCGGACAACAGACAGAATTAACTTGCAGATTAAATGTTTGTGACTACTATTGATTTATAGATTTGAACAAAAGTGAGCCGTGTGCGTGCATGATTGAGTGTGTGTGTGTGTGTGTGTGCATGTGTGTGTCAGTGAGGGTGTGTTCCGATGGCCTGCATTAAAAAGAGTAATAACCTCACAGATGGTGAGGGGCTGGTCCGGTGCAGGCGATGTGATGGAGAACAATCCTTGAGGCTTGATTGCTCAAGGAGCACAAGGCAGACCTGACAGGGGGAGGGGTATCAGTATATGTGTGTGTGTGTGTGTAGGGTGTGTGTGTATGTGAGAAGTGGGAGGAGGGGGTTGTTTAAGTTTAACTAGGCCACTGCTACCCATTACAAGGCCGACAATGTGGCTTGTTCCACACACACAGAGTAGATCAAATCAAATTTCATACGCTGCTCCTGGGTTTCATCTGTTTGATTCATCATCAGTATGAGTATGAGAGAATCATTTGCATTTCCTACTCAGCCGCACATTCATTCCTCCCTGTGGAGAGATGATTCAGTATTATATGGATAGGTGCAAAAGTCAGCCAGTGTAAAAGGACAATAAATCCACCTGTCACTTATGCAAAGTGATGTAAATGGGGTCCCTGATTAAGACACAGAGTCATTTAAAAAACAGGGACTGGAAGAACCTTGACACACACTCACTCTCTCTCACACACACACACATTTTGATAGCTCCACACACAGATGCACACACCCTCTAAAATCCCCCACCGCCCCGCGCCTGCCACTAGAGCAGTTTATCAAGTAATTATTGTTTGATTACAGCGTTTCATTATCTGCACTGATTGAGTCACAACCGACGGCAAAGGTCAAGCACCATTAACGCGCTGCTCCCGAAACATATTTCCACGCCGGCCGCATGTTTGCCCTCCCTCTCCTCTGAAAGGGCTAATTGCAAATGCATTTGTTTGAGGAAGAGGAAAGGAGACCACCCGCTCCAATTTCCCCCAAGTCCCACTGAGACGGAATACCAATGCCGCTCAAAGCCAACGCACAGCGACAAACACACACACACACAAATATACGCAGATACACATGGGAGCTGTTTGGGACCATATCCAATCGTACTTAACAACTGATACCCATCAAGCACAGATCTAAACAGCTTTCATGAAACCATTTTGGACAAAGAGGGGTTGACCGACTCCTTCTGATTTTACATATTAATAATAACTCCTTATGGCCAAGGTCTGGTGAACATGATCACTGCATTTACCAACATGTGGCTCTGTTTTGAGGCTTCAGGTTTTACTCTATTCAGGTCGTTTCATTCTGTCATTTCTTAAAATAATTTTCTATAGAAAGTGAAGGACTGAGTGGGCTTTCATTAGAAAATTATCCTTGGCTGGATAAACTATTAAAATCCCTTATTAAATATTTCTTGAAACAACAAGTGTAGTAACAAAGTTCTTCTTATTGGCTCACGAGAGTCATTTAAAAAATAAATGGTTTCTTATATTTGGTAGATGCAACTCAACTTTCGGGCCATATCACTTCTCATCTCATTATGTAATTGAAAGATATGTACTATGTTAACTCATTCGAGTCAATGTTATTAAATGTATTTATTTTTTAAGACATAAATAAAATGATGAAATATCAGACCAGTAAGATCAAAAATGGGACATCAAAAAATTCACATGTCGTCACTCAGTGGCTCAAAATGACCATTCATCTAATCCATTAACCGGTTGAAGAGATATTTCACTGGAAAGCAAAGACAACCAACCCCATTGCAAGGGGAACAGTCAGTGTCATAGGTTTACAAGGAATTCGTCCTATGGGGACCTTGAATGTCAACATTTCATGTAGTTGAGATTTTTCACTCATGACCAGAGTAGTGGAAAGAAAGACAGACAGATACACCGGCACTGCCACACAGAGGCATGCTGCTCAAGTGGCTAAAAAGATGCAGGACATGATATTGCCAGAACATCAGAGAGTAGGATCAAATTTCAGACACTATTCATATCACCCCGGACACATGCTATGCCAGGTATAAACAAGGCCTGAGACAAGTGTTGGGTTGTAGATGTTATAAGTGTGAACACAAAGTTGTTGTACCTGGGTGGGAATGACATCTCCAGCTCATGCAGCCGATCCTTGAACACCAACAGCTCCTTGTCAAACACTAAAAGCTATGGAAAAAAAAAGAACAGGAATAAAGTTAAAATAATTTGTTCTTGTTTTTACATTGTTACAAATTTAGTCAGACTGAATTGTGATTGGTCAGCCACATGTATCTGCAGGACATTGATACCATGGCTCCACACCACGATCGCCACTGTGATTGTCCATCTTTATATTCAGTCTAATGTACATATAAATAGTTTTCCACTGTAGACTTCGGAGCAGTTCCATGTCCTTCTGAATTCTTTTTAGGATAAATAGTGTGAATACCTGTTTTGAAATTGTCTTTACAAAAATAAATAGGGTTTTGCCAACGTGAAGAAACATGTCAAGACTTCACTGACAATTTCAAATCTGTTTTGACTCAGACACTTTAATTTGGTGTGTCATCCTAACTGACACTAGAAGTCAATACTCTTCAATCTCCAGGCCTCGGCCTCAGTAGGTTGTAGATAAGAATACAATGAAAATAGCAGAATTGAAAAATATTTTTTTGGGCTGATTGAGTTACATCTAACACTGCCCAAATCTGACAGCAGCTGACCAGTTTTGTGTGTTCCTTCTGGGTGGGTGGGGGAGGTCTCTCCCCCCCGCACTAACCGTGCATCCTCACACTCTTCATCAATCATGTCTCCTCACCCAGCTGTACTCTCTCACTAGAGTGTACACACACACTTTCCCCAGTTTCCCCCCTTTCACAAAACCCATAAATCATTAGTGAGAAGTGCAATTAGCGGCTGCTTGTACACATTAATTATCTGGGAGATGAACAGGTAGCCTGGGCACCTGCATGACTGCCTCACTGAGAGACTGACAGTGACGTTTCCCAGCAACCCTGGCGGACTTCGCGTTAGGCCCACCCTTTCCTTTCAGACAGGAAGACATCAGGGTGGAGGCGAGGCATGTTCGGTTAGTGGTAAATTGGGCTATTGTGCATGTTTCAAACACCGGCGTACAATTATGGCCCGACGAAGACCTCATCCTGAAGTAAGGCAGTTTGACGTTAATGACATTACATTGGTGTAATACATGCAGCGATGTGTTGACGGATACATGATGAAATATCAACGCGGTGCGCATGGGGAATGTTCGGGAAGGACGTTCTCGCAAAGTGGAGACATGGGAGGAGGGAGGTGGGTGTCATACCAGTATTATTACATCAGCAGAAGGTAACTACAGTCTTCCATCTACACTGACATATTTATGTTGTGCATGTGTGACCATCCACACATTGTTTGTCTCCACGTGACTGCAGAGTACGCCCGCAAATAAGCCAAAGTCCAGTAAGTGTGTTCACGATGACGCCATGTGATCGTGTGTGTGTGTGTGTGTGTGTGTGTCTGTGTGTGTGATTGTGTGTCAGTGGTGTAGAACAGTGGCCATTACTTGCAGGCAGAGGGGCCTCCCAGTCAGAGTCTCGGAGGTTCAGGAGGGCAGATGTGTGGCATTCATCAAACTCACACTGCCGGGGTCACAGGAGAGACTCACACACTGTGGATGAGGGATGGCAGAGCAGGGGATGCAACCCCACGCTCCACTGTACACCCCGTTTTACCATCCACCCTCTAGTGTGTGTGTGCGTGTATGTATGTGTGTGTGTGTGTAGTCTGGGATGCCTTTATCAGTTTAGAAATTTGAGTTTTTAAAGAAATCTGAAAAAACAGTCAATAAATAGAATATATATTTTATAGATTAACCATATTTTATATCCGTACTAACAACATATATATATTTTTTTCAATATTTTAAACTGATTGAAACGTTTGTCTAAATACTTCAACCAGCATTGATGAAGACATTCCTCCCATAATGCCTCACACATTACATTGATCTCATCCTATTTCTGGACGTGCTTCCCCCTCCGTTCCAGGTCTAAACTGTCATCTGTGTAATTGTTGTCCGACAGTTATCACTTGTCCACTTCATATTTGCAGTTTACCAAGCTGGTCAGCTCCCAGGTAATGGAACGTCAGCGAGAGTCATTTGTTCCCTGAGTTTGTCCTTCAGGCGCCGTCTCTTCTCGGGCCGGGTGCAGATTTTACAAGGCACTTAACAGCCTGTGAGGAGGCACAGCTTTAAAGACAAAAGTCTGCAAACAGAAGTCTCCTGTTTGCTATAAAAGCCACAGATTACTCTGCAGGAAAGACTGTAACACGATTGGTTTTAGCGTATATGTGCTCTGTACCTATTTTGAGGTAGATACAATTTACTGTGAATCCCCCTGCACAGAGCTAAGTAAAGCCAGATACCTGCAAATATGCATCTTTACACTTGTGAAGGCAATACTAACCAGGTGATGTGCTGGTAGTAAACATTTTTATAATGTAATCCGTAGCTATACTTAATAATGCTTTGTTTATAGAGTGAGGATACGGAGCCCAACAGGTCCAATAGGGTCACGGTTAATTTTCTTTAAATGATATTCAGGCTTGGGCCAGGTCAATGTGCCTGTTATCACCAAAAGCGAGGGGAGCTTGGTGTCAGGTTTGGACACAAAAAACAAAATCCATGTCAGTTTCTCAGCTTGCTAGTTTTCACTGGTTCGGAGAGAATATTGCACCCCTGATCTATTTCCTAAATTGTTTGCAAAGCTATGATTGAACAATTGCTGTTTAGTTCAGTAGAAATTAATCAACAATGAACAATAACTTTGATTCATTTTAAAGACATGTATTAAAGAAAAATTATATATATGGTGATATTTTTGAGTTACAAGAAACTTGTCAGTGGTGAAAAACTGTGAAATGTCATCTTTATTTAGGTAATTTCTTTGCTGAAGTTTCTTTTTACTTACTGGCTACAGCTGATATATTGACCCAGCCGATTTATCAGTGAATGTGTGTGTGTGTACAATATATTGAGCTGCAGCCTGGGACAAAGGTATTGGGATGTTAAAAGTGTGTGTCAGAGTTTATTTAGCGATGGATGCGCGTACCCAGTCCTAAGATCAATAATTGAGACTTTTGTTTATGTACACATGTGTATCTATGATCACAGGTGTGATTCTGTTTGTTTGAGGTAAATCACCTGGGATTATGAGTGTGTGACACAGTTTAAACAGCAGGGGATGAGCAACATATGGCTGTGTGTATCTACGGAGTGTGGGGCTTAAGTGACTGTTGAGTAATTCATTCAGGTGAATGGAAAAGCCTGCGGCCACAAATTTCACGCTACATTTCATCCCAGGTCAATTAAGCATAATGCTCTGCCGCTCTGGTAGGTCAGTAGTAAAAAGAAAAAAAAATACGCTTATATTGGTTGGAGGCCTCATGACTTTGTACAGCCAGGACGAGGCAGAAATGACCTTGAGGCGTCGTGGAGGAAGTGGTGTGAGATGCTGCTGCTCTGGCAATATCACAGAGGGACAAAGATGAAGAAGTGTCTGGGTAAAAACTACCCTGTCATAGGCTCAAATTTCGGACTGCTCGGATGATCAGTGCGCACCTAAATCAAAGTGGTTGTGATGGTTCACAGGCAGGAAGTTGAAGGAGGGGAAAAAGAGAGGGAACATGAGGTCTTTGGCCCCCAACTGTCCCTCCCCTCAGCGTGATGGCGGACCATCCACCACCTGTAATTGTGCTTTGATTTACGCGTTGTCAAATATCTCCTGTGACAACACCTGCCACCATTAAAACCCATCAATAAATGTTGGGGTGAAAGGTCATTTAATTTGATTTTTACACCTCACACTTGGCTTTCATTGCAGGGGCCATATTTTTCCTTCTTTTTATGGCATCTTCATTATTTTGTGTGGAAAAGCGATAAACTGTCACTGACGTGTGTTTGGGGGGGAGGGGGGGCTGATTGGTACTGAGAGCGGCCAAACCAAAACCAAACAACACTGTGCTCTTATTTTCATGTCTGTTAAAGCATGCAGTAGAGAGGAATGAGATTAGATGGGCCAGAGTTCTGATATACTGATCAGGAAATAACGACAAATGGCTCTCAACACACTTTTGACTTTTTCAGCACAGAGACATTGCTAGAAGATTGGAATATCAATGGGATTATCGACTAAACAAACCTGGGCAACGGCAGCTTACTGTGCGTGTGTGCTATTCTGATGAGGCTAAATAAGCAGTCGATACTCTCCTGAACTAGAATAGAGGACAAGCTAAAGGAAAAGACATATCCCCAATGCAGAATCACTTTATATAAGCCTGCTTTAAATCCTTTAAGGTCAGATTTCATTAAGCTCGGCTTCTGCATTGCCACTTAGGCGCTCTGACGGGTAAAACACGAAAGAACTTTTGATTTGAAGCAGCATTTGTTCTTTTTTATGTCCCTCTCATGTTTAAACTGGTCTCTGGGCTTGTGAGTAATGCGGAGGACGACGCCGCCGGCATGACAAGGAGAGGCAGGCCAGACAGAAAGGTTCATCACTTACTACAGCCAGTACACAAACACACCCTCCTCTCCCGCTCCCCCATCTGCCGACACCACGTTGATAAAATTACAATAAAGAGATACTGAAACAAAATCAATGGGGACGGCCCTGTGGGTGTGTGCTCCCGGAGAGGGAGAAAGTGTGCGGATCCGAGGGCGCACACGGCACAAGCATGCACGGGGCGCATGCGTGCACACCCCCCTACACACCCCCGTCTCTCACACGGAGCAAGGCCCCGCGGTGCCCCTTGACGACACGAAAGCCCAGAAAATTTAATCTTCCCAAATACTCATCATGGCTCTCCATCGTCCCGCCGTGACAGCACTGGGGATAATTAATTATACAATTTCGATGGGAATATCGACTAAACAAACCTATTAATCATAGCAAAAGTCAATAGGCATGGACACATTCAATCATGTCCTGGCCAATGATTACTCCTCTCAAAATACAATAATTATTTTCAAGAGCTGCCTCGAATTAAATTTCTGTCAAGCCGGTACAAGTCTCACAGTTGATGAAGGATGCAATGGATTTTTCCCCCCCTTCTCCAGTGGAGGAGTGTGAGGAGGAACATTTATCCTTTTGGAAAGGTAGTTTGTTTTATAAGGATCATAACATGGTATGTTTAACTAGACCATGACCATCAGATTATCTCTGATGCCCCCATTATGTCATCCATCTTGTCTGCCTCGGCGGGGGGGAGGGGGAGGAGGAGGAGGAGGAGGAGGAGGGAGAAGGAAACGAAGGGGGTACCTCAGCCTCCTACAGCTACTGTAACACATTCTATGTATTTCTGCTGATCACATTCCGTGATGTCTAACAGCACAATGTGCAGGGTCAATAAGTGCCAGCGTCTCTGTCTTCAGGCTCCATCTTTGCTTAATCAGTTGAATCGTGTCCTACACTGATTTGACAGGGGAGATAAAAGTGATAAAATAATATTCATTCAGGTAATGTGTTGATTATTTCTCTTGAAAATGACAAACCTGCCATTTGTGAGTCCCACTTTTTCCAAAGATGACACATAATTAAGTAAGGCTTTATTTTATTCTAATTCTAAGGTAAATCACAGGTCTTTTATTTTGAAACTTTTCTGTGACTGAAAACTAAGTTGACCAGAATTATATTGTCCTGATGTAGTTTTGGTGAGAAACAAAAGTTTAAAAATCCATTTTCATATGAATGGGCATGCAAACAAATTTTTTTACATAAACTATATGTAGATTTTATAAATAATTACCTACAGCACATTATCTACTCTAAAATGCAATGCATATCATACTCATAAACAATAATTGAGTTGAGATATGGCACATTAATAACCTTGAACCTGACCTAGACAACCATTGGGTTAGATGGAAGAAATCAATATTACTATGAATAAGGGAAATTTGAACATGTAATATGGAACAAATGTGCAAAATAACAGCTTTCTGAAGGTTTCAGAAATTTAACCTTAAACCTTTTTAAGACATAATGAAAAAAATGTAAGATCCATGTCATGTACGACAGATGTGAAGGAATATCGGAGTCCAAGAATTACACCTCCCAATAATTGAGTAACGTTGGAACTACTAAAAGTACAAAAAAACAGGGAGACGTTACAAACTATGCATGCAGCCAAAGTATTAAATCATTTTAAAGTGTGATGAAGTAGTGTTAACCTAATTAAGACTTACCTAAACATATTTAAGACCTAGTACTTCATATTTGAACATCTTTCAGAGACTACAACTGAGCTTTTAAGGCCTAAACTGTCACATGTGGTGAAACAAATCTTCAATCATTAATTAACTCGACTCAACAAATAAATTAGAATCTAAATCTAGTAATTCAAAAAGGATAATACGGAATTATTTCCAAGAACTTCTACTATGTTTTATATAATGTGTTCAACAGTTTAATAAAGTCTCTGCCTCCACTCTGTCAGGACTTGTGGCTTCATGGACCATTCTGTTGATGTGTAGGTGAGTGAGTGTGTGTTCAAGGTTTCTTGGGATTTTAACAAGGTCCAACTCTGAACTACTTAATGTAATATACAGCCATATAAAAGTGGAGGAGTGTGCCGGGTGTTTTTCTTCTGCAGACACTTAAGACTCACCTCATCCACACTCAAGTCTCATTTAAAAGTTAATCCAGAGACATTTGGCCCCTCAGCAGGGACAAAGAGACCGTGTGTGGGGCCAAATCGAAGTGAGAGCATCTATTTCAGCATGATGAAGGTTCAGTAGCTCTGAGAGATTGTGTTTATTTTACCTTTACCATTTCTGTACCTGCTGTCAAAATATACAAAGCCTCAAATCAAATCGTATAGCTCATTCTCTTATGTTCTGTGCCGCTCAGAGATTCAATTTAAAATCTGTTGTTACTATACAGTGGAAAAAAGGCAATAAAGCCAGTGTTAGATATCAAATTTGTTACAGTGAGAGTAGGGATTAAAGAGTAGATGAATATATGCAGGGTTAGAAGCACAGGGGTGACTTACTGAGGTCCCATTGTTTTCCCGGAAAACGTCCTGGTTGACATAATTAAAAAGCTTCTTCTCAAGCTGAAGAACCACCTAATCAAAGACGGGAGAGAAACGGAGCTTTGATTAATACCAATCCGAATGTGGACTTCACTTTGTAATTAGAGCACTGATGGGAGCACTAATGAACAGCGCTGTGCTGCAGTGGCAGACAGCGCTGCTCATTCTACACTGAGGTATCCTAGTACTTTATATCACATGGTAACACAACCTGTAATGCCTCAGGTTGAGGGTTTAAGACAATATAGACAATTTAGATATGGAAAATAATTAGTGTTTGAACATTTAATTGTGCTAAGTTAAGATTATTTAAATCCATAAGATGGAATGGTGGGTTTTTACAGTCAATCAGTGGTTTGAATGGGATTGATGGTGGGCAGATACATTCTTAGCGATTCTTAAAACAAATTAGTTAGCAATTAAAAAACACAAATTTGGTAGGAAAACCCTATAGTTAAATTTTGTTAAAGAGTTTATGCTCAATTTGTGTTGTGCAGTATTAATGCAGTACAGCTTACCTTTCGGTCATTGTCATTTTCTCGGAATATTAGCTTGTCAACTTCATTGGGGTCGGCGGCTCTGACTGTCTGCAGGGTGGCAGTGGAGCAAAGACTCTGGAGGAGAGTGGAGAAGAGAAAGAATCGACACGTTAGAATAAAGGACAAGAATGATACTTAAATATATATATATATATTTATGATGTCGCCGAGATGTTTATAGGTGGCTTAAGTATGGCCTATACCCCCCCACTCCATCACATCCGCACATTGTGCCCTATGCTTTGTGTGCTGCACCCTCCACCAAACTGTGCTGCGTTTGAAAGTTTTTTTAAAGAACCATCTCACAAAGTACACCTCCACTGTCCCCTCACTTTATCTGGGTCTAAGCACTGACCCCATGGACTGTGTGCATGGTTAAATTCCCCTTTGTGGACTCTTTTAACAATTAGTTAAACATTCGACCATCTGTGTTTGAAGACAGTTGAATGAGGTAATCCCTCAGCCAGTGGTTCCCATACCACACGGCGGAGACTGGTCGAGCTGATTGAAATTCAAAGCACAGATCAGATAATCAGGTCAAGCCAATATAGCTAGCAGAAAAAGGCCCTTTATACTGAAATGTCACAAATCAGTCCCGCTTCGGACACGGAGAAACTTCACGCCGGATTAGAACAAACACCGTGCCCTGAGAGAAAGTGGAACAACTCTGCGCAGTCCCCCCCCTCTGCCTCAATCCCATTCCTCCGTGCTTGCCCCCCACCCCCCACCCTTCCCCAAAAGCAACTTTCTAAAGCCCTAACAAATCGCTCCATCTTTCACTCATTTAGGCCATCCAAATGCAGGGTCAATATGGTCCCCTGGCAGCCAAATGCTAATGCGCTTAAGTGCGCTTAAGCAGCTTTGTGCAATGAATAGGCCAAAGAAGGAGCTAGTGAGAAGGGCAAGAGACACTTTCCCTGTCAAAAAGTCATTGTAGCTGCAGCTTGCAAAGACAACCACAGACAGTCATTTTTCTGCCGTCTCTGATTAGCACCAATTGTGGTCATGGGGCCATTTTTTTCTTTCGCTTCCGATTTAAGGAGCAAAAACTATGTTTCCATACGGTCAAGCAAGGGTTGTGAGTATAACATTTAAAAAAATATTTTACACAAATGGATCTTTAATGCTTTTGGATTCTATAATCATCTTATAATTCTTCCGGCTACCCTCCTTCTGTCGTCCACTCCGCAAATCGAAAAGTCAGTCAGGCAGTAATTCCTGGCCACCGCAACTACTGAAGCCAGGAGCTCAAACTGCTTACTGGCACAATACGTGTTAATATTAAAGCAGAGAAATATCCCTTCCATTCACGTTCAAATTATTTTTGTGATCCGGTAAACAAAGCTAGGATTCCTAAAAAAAAATACATGAATATGTGTTCATCTGGCAGCGGTACATAAAGAAGTGCATTAAAAACATGTAGATGTGAACAGAGAGAGATGTGTTGGCTTCTACTGAGACAAGAGAGGGCTGACATCATCTTCAGTGAGATAACTGGGCCACAGGTTTTGCATTTGTGTGAATCTATACCTTGTGCCAGGAGAGACACTGCAGGAAAGGTTCCCATAGAAAAAAAAGACAATTAGCTAATGCTGTTTTTTCTTAAGGGAAAAAGTCATTGCTCAGAATGATAAGACTCGTGATTCGTGGCTGAATTAAACAGTTTTAGCTTCAAGGAAACTAATGATTCCTTCTGCAGATTTTAAGAGTTGGCCAATTGCAAGAGCAACAGAGAAACTCTACCACGCCATTTTCAACTCTTTTATTGACTCAATTATGAACTCCAGAGAATTTCTGCACAATTGGGTGATGCAGCAGGCAGAGGCAGGATGAAACATATTATTTCTGCTGCGGAGATCATATGTTTGTCTTTACAATACATCAAATCTTGCTTCAGCCCTTTTCACCAAAAACTCTCTTGACATGGTGTCTTCTGTGTTTGGCCCCACATTTTCATCCTGAGATTGTTTTTTTGTTTCATTTTTTGCCTCTGTTAGAAGTATCATCAACATGCCAACTCGCTTGCGATGAATTCTGCGGATAATCTCCAGCTTTAGCCTCTCATTCGGACATTTGCGTTCTCACATACAGCCCCTCCTGAGAATGTGAGGAGATTATTCGGAGTTCAGTGCCGGTCTGAAAGCAGCTTCAGTAACATAACAGAGCAGGGTTTCCCATTTATGTGAGTCTATAACTTGTGCCAAGAGAGGTACTGCAGGGAAGATTCTATTAGAAAGAAAAAGACAATTAGCTAATGCGGCCGTCTTTTGAAGGAAAAAGTCATTTCCCAGAATAATTACACTAGGGATTCGTGGCTGAATTAAAGTGTTTTAGCTTCAAGAGTACTAATGAATCCATGAGAAGATTTTAGAGTTGGAGCAGAAAAAAGCTCTGAACATCACTGCTGTAGCCAGAATTGGAGAAGAGCCTTAGCATACTGCAAGATGCTGACATGTGATTGATTGATCCTTTCATAGGTTTACTGATTGACCAATCAGTGTGTGTCAGTGCAGTTGGTGGCGGTTGATTGAACTCAATTGATCACGGCTCTCCTACTGTCGTCCTTTCTGGAAAAACATCCTGCGCTTCCAACACACACATGGCCTCAGTGCTCACTAATCCCAGCATCTCTGTCAGAGGCCACCATACAGTGATACAGGGAAAATGAGAACCCCATGCTGTCACTTAAGGCTGTATCAGTGTAGTGATGTCGGCCAGCAGAGCCCAGGTGCTTGTGCAGAATCAATGAACAGATCTCTCCCTTCAAAGTCCCTGCCTCCAAAGCATGTTACACGTAAACGTTCTCTCACTGACTGCTCTAAACGATGTTACCATAATTCATTTGCCTGCAATTGGCTCCTTATTTGATACATGCCAATTAGTGTGAGGGAAGGAGGGAGCAGAGAAGACAGGCAATGGGAAAATATGAACAAGCAGCTGTCGGGAGAGAAGCAGCCCGTAGTTCAGGAGACAGTAGGGATGTCTTCACTCCTCTGGGGTCCTTTACTGATCCTGCACAGTGACTTTGCAATACATCTCTGCATTATGGGTCAAAGGTCAACGCTGAGTGTTTGCAGAGGGCCAGGGGCCGGGGGGCTGGGATGAGAGGTTGCCGAGGAAGGCGCTGGCTTTGTGCATCAATGGAGGATAATCTCATGACTGTCGAAGGAGGAAGCGGCTGTTTAAAGGAGCTCTCTATTCCAGCTGCTCTCCTTAGAAGAGAGGTTAAAGCAATCTGTCCCACTTCAAAGAGCAAAGACACACACACACACATACAGATTCAAGCCTTCTGTCTATGGTCCTGCCAACAGATGGAGGTGATCCACTGTTCCCAACTTAAACAGAGAGAAACCCACACACACACACCAGGGTTTTCCTGACAATGCATATCAAACACAGGGGTGTTTCACATGTCAATAGTTAGAAAAGAAAATGACATTACATTAAACTTTTACAGAAACGTTTTAACTGACTAAATATATATTAATATATAATGGCTTTGCTTAGTAGATAAAAGCTACTCTTATACTCAACTTTTTTCAACAAATCCCATTAACATTGCGCTGGTTGCATTGTTTGAGCACTTTTTTTTGTAGTTTCCTCAGTCCAAAGCCTAGATTCTGTAAATCTCTGCTTACAGGTCACAAATAGACTGGTCGACTAAAACTGCGTTTTAGTCACTTTAGACCAAGAACAATAACTTTCATCAAACCTAAGCAGACTGCTTTCAATAAAAATGAGTAAATGCTCCTTTTGTAAGGTTTGATTTGTGAGGTCGGTAAAAAATGTATTCTGTAATTGTGTAGGCCTTGGTGATGCTGTACCATGTTGACATATACAGTCACAGTTAAGGTTCTGCACTAATATTTAAATATATATATATATATATTTATAAATTACAGGATTTTTTTTTACCCGTTTTACAAAATCAACAATGTCATAAAATAAATATAAATCTGCTCCGTTTGATCAAGGCATCAGCTGTACGAGTTACATACATACAAGTTATTTATAGCTCAGTTGAAATGTTGCCCCGTCACCCTTTGAGTCATCGAATATGGGATATTTTCCTGTCAGCTTACCCAAACCCACACAACCACAGGTTAGGGGTTGATATGGACTAGTTAAGAAGACCAATGAGAGGTCCAGTCTCACACATAACTGATGATGAGAGGGCAGGTGCAGGCAGGAAGACACTGCTGAGCAAACAAAGGGGAAAAGTTCTACTGTTTACCACAACTGCAAACTGCAGTATGAGGGGGGTGCTATGCTGTGTTTGTATTGTAGTATTGACATGATATCAAACATTGTATTTAAGGCTAATAAATACAACCAATGATTGATAACTGATAATGAAAGTTGTTTTGTTCTGTTAAAACTATATAATACAGGATTTATTCAGCCTCTGCTTCTGGAAAAGATTATTACTATTCAGATTAAAATATTTTGAAAACATCTTGAATATCTTGATTCACTGTCGATTTTAACAGATCAGTACAAAACTAGTAAAAGCTAATTAATATTCATCAGCATGTAAGGTCCTTGATTGATACTCTGCTAACTGAAACCCTTCAAACAATGATCCAGAATTGAGCTCTTGTTTAACGTCTAATCTAAAGACCTGTTCTCAGTTGACTATATGTGCATTTGATTTATGTATTAGTCTATTCTGAACTGGACCCGAACCCATCTTCTGGTCAGTAGACGTCAGTTCAATCTTTATTTTAAATACGAACAAAATCAAAGTCTGTTAAGTCGAACCTAGTAGCAGAAATTTGTGACATGACAGCAAACTAGCCAATGCACAAATCAACCCAACTATTCTGGAGTTTATAAATTAATTCCTCCTGGCCTCACCCTACTCCCATGCAATGATTCACACTATTCAATAAGAATTCATTCCCCCAATATAATAATCCAGTGAGTGCATTTAGAACTCAGTGATTAAACATCAATTAGGTAGAGTGAGAATGAGAGCGTGCGCAAAGAGAGGGGGAGGGGGGGGAGGGAGAGAGAGAGAGAGAGAGAGAGAGAGAGAGAGAGAGAGAGAGAGAGAGAGAGAGAGAGAGAGAGAGAGAGAGAGAGAGAGAGATGAGAGAGAGAGAGAGAGAGAGAGAGAGAGAGAGAGAGAGAGAGAGAGAGAGAGAGAGAGAGAGAGAGAGAGAGAGAGAGAGAGAGAGAGAGAGAGAGAGAGAGAGAGAGGATGAGTAGACAATGAGCTAACTATTCATTCTTCATTACCAGAGGCAGGGGACAGGGGCTCCCCTTTGTGTCAGCAGGGGCAGTGGCATTGTCAGAATGCGCCATTATTCTCTCGTTGCCACGCAAAGCGGGCCTGCCAGCTGAGTTAAGGTGTGCCAGCAGGGCTGGCAGGTTCAGCATGAATTGCTTAGCACTCCGATCGCTTTTCTTCCGCTCGCCACCGTTCATCATGCCCATCCCGCATGCATGATTGCGACATCTGCCCCAGCAGGGTAGAAGGGGGCATCCAAAGTAGGCAACAACAAATTTGGCCTCTTACGTTCCTGCCAGCTATTACACAGGGAAGCCAGTAAATCAGCTGTGACCCTCCCCACCCGATCTGACTGGACACAAGCCAGAGTTATCCACTCCTCTCTCCCCTAGTCCGACTAATTTAATGCCTCCAAACACAGCGGATTCATCACTGACACACACGCACTGCGGCCTGGGGAGTCAACATGGAGGAGGTGAGAGTGGAAACATTATCACCCCTAAAGTTAGCCTGTGGGTGACCCACTGGTCAACGCTTGACCCTAGTAAACCTGGCCTGCGTCACCCCTAATAGTGAGTAACACACACACAAGCTCTCAACCCTTCCCATGAACTCACTGAGCTGCGTGAGAGCTGACACTGGGGGCTGTCGGCAGTGTGTGCGTAGTAGGAGGTCTCCTAACCTGCCACGCCCTCGCCAAAAACCGAGCTCGGAGAGGTAAGAGGGTGTGCGAGGTAGTGATAATGTGCCCTATTTATCTTGTGCATTATAACATCTGGGAAACTTCTCTAAAAACAATGGCGCGCATTGAGGGCTGCCATTCTGGCTTTACCTTCACAAACTGGCCAAAAGCATTTGTCCCCTTGGAATGGATAATGGACAGGCCACAAATCATTCAGGACAACAGGACTGAGGGGTGTGTGTGTGTGTGTGTGTGTGTGTGGGAGAGAGAGAAACTGAATGTATGTGTATGTTTTGTGTGAGTGTGTGTGTGTGTGTTCCCCCCTGGTATTTAACTTCTCTGCTGGCCCATTCTGCAGGGCCCCGCAGGACAAATTGCCCTGCATGGTTGTCTTTGAGAGGCAGTGCAGCGCGCAGAGAAAGGGACAGGGCTGAAACACAGGGAACAGGCCTATAAAAATTCATCACTTTGACCCCGGTGACCTCCCACTCCTGGGGGGCTACGCGCACGCACGCACGCACACTCACACAAGCACACACACTTGCCCACCCACCTAAACTCATGGTCTCAGCTGGGAGCCAGTACTCAAAAATCATCTTCAAACATTTTAGGTAAAAAGTCATCGTATGATAGAAACACACTAACAGTAACTTAAAGAAGACAACTGGTGCCACAGGATTGAACTGAGTCTCCGCTCTGTCTCTTTCTCTAATACATGCACACTAGCAGACACAATGGCCGTGGAAAAGCCTTCTACACAGGAAAAGGCCACCAGATGCTTCATTGTGACAGAGTCTGTGTGTAAAGTAGTGGCAGTAAAAGGAGGGTGGATTCTCCAGAGGCATATTAGTCCCACTAGGAGGAGGACATTGTTTCAGGCCTGGCTCTTGACACATTACTGCCACCTGTACAAAGAAAACCTAATGAGAGATTTAATCTGAGAAACCTCCCCTGCCACTTTTAGTCAGCACTTTGAAACCAACCGCGGCAGATGTCTACAAGCCTGTTTAACGTACCGGCTTCCCTCCACCTCTAAGGCCATGCATGCTTAAACGCTCAATAGCCATCTTAATGTGGCATTCATTTGAATGTTGTTAGCTGCAGCTGTTATGTTTTGAATTGGGAGCTTTGTGATGTGAAGGAGTAGCCGGCAGCGCTGCGGCCATTCATGCTTTCCCTTTTCCACGCTTCGGGCTTAAAAAGAACATTTACACTGTTAATGAGGAAACAAATTCACATACAACCGTGAAGCAATGATTGTCGCCCATTAAATGCTGTCGGTACAGGGAAAACACTGAGCACCTGAAACCATCGCACACACTCATTTCATTTACCTATTCCACCATGGCTCCGGCTGGGAATCAATTAAAGGAAACAGAGGTGAGGTAATTTGTCGTGCTGAGTCAATTACGGAATATCGAAGGCCCGATCAGTGACTGGTGATTAGTGATGGTCCAATAGGAGCGCAGCCCGTTGAGTTCATTACTCTGGCATTCGATAAAGATCAGGACCAAACAATTAATGAAAGTATAATTCTGGACTCTTTCACGAGGACTGGAGCTTGGTTAGCACTGTGCAATAGGACATTTTGAACTAATTAGATCAAGATTCATTTGATGAACAGTGATCATATCTGCACAGAGTAAAAGTGCCATATTGAGAATACTACTTTATTCTCTAATTTTCTTTAAATTGAACAGGGCCTAAATATTCCATCATGAATTAGTGATTTACTTTCTTACAGCAAATAGTTTTACCTTCTCTCTCTGATGGTCGTAGGAAAGCTCTATCTACTGCAGTTTGTAAAACCATATTGAAAACGGTTTTATTCTCAAGTGACTTGGACTAAACTATTTTAAGAGGTCATACCATCATTGTATTTTATTCTATTTTATTTCATTATTTTACATATCTTTATCTACTTTGCATTATTTTTCTCACTCAATGTATCTTATTTAAATTTTGATACCGATTTTGCCTCTTTATTTGTTTTACCACTTTTAATCTCTTCACCTCTTTACGCTGCTGTTTTTCATCTCCTATTTTGCTGAAAATGTTTGTAAACTGCTTTCTGATTTTAAATTGATGTCCCTGTACAGCACCTTGTATCTACCTCTATGTACGAAAGGTCCTCTATAAATAAAACTGCCTTGCTTTAACTTTTCTGTAGCAACAGTTGAGCTACCCCGGCAGTTGATGGCTTTTTCAGCCAGGTGACCTTCCTTCCTTCCAGTGTGCAGTGGAGGAGAAGACCCCTGGCGAAGCACAAAAAACCTCCTCACACACAAAGAACATTGATTCATTTGGAGCACCACCCTTTAATTTGTTTGCACCATTTCATCTAAATGATGTGCTTGTCCACCAGGGTGGGAGAGAGAGGTGTAATTCAGCCAAGGAAAGGGGGAAGAGGAAGGTACAGGGGGGAGAGGAGGGGTCTTGACACCCCAGCACAGGGCGCTAGGCAACCATCTAGTGGGTGGGCTTTGTGATACATTTTACCAATTTTTCATGCCCATCCCTCTTGATGTGACCCCACTCAGGGCCTTTTATGCCCCTGACAGCTCCGCGCAGGAAAACATGCTGCCGCTCTGATAGCATGAAATCGGGAACAAAGACCCCCAGGGAGAGGAGAAGGGGGCCACCGAGGCACGCTGTGCTCCGGTCCCGCCTGGCTCCGGACACAAACAGATGTTAGGCCAGCCCCGGCTCTCTCTGCCCCCTGAAAGAGGAGGCCCTACAGAAGAAATGGGCCTGAGATGCATTGTTTTGGGCCTCCTAAGACAAAAAGTGGAACCACTCCTTCTGAAAGGGCCCGGCAATATGGCCGTCACAGATAAATCACACAAGGGGGGCCGGTAGAAAGGCCCATGAATTCTCAATGTGGCCCTTAATGGGCCCTCTTAAATATGATGGGATATTTGTGTGTGAATGGGGCCCAGTGACTTTTAATGTCAGGTTGCAGAGTTGTTTAAAAGCCCATGGTGCCAACGCTGGGTTTACAGCTACAATGAGCCATTCTGAAGGAACATCACTCTGCTGCTGACAATAAAGATTCTCACTGGGGAAACCTGTAGTGCAAATAGTTTAAATAAAACGAGCACTTCTTCTGGCTTCTGTAACAACAGCAGCATCTATCATCACTCATCCGTTTCTATTCTATAAAGGAACGAGCCGCGGCGAACAAACGCCACGACTTAAAGATATTATCTGATTTGAATAAGAACTGTGAGCGACTTGTTGAGTGGGTAGTGAACTCAGCCATGTGCAGCCATTCATAGAGAGGCTGCTATTTGCATATGCATTAGAATAAACTATAATGAATATAATGCTGCAAATGGCTTTGGAGATGGTGTGTGTGCGCATGTTTATGCACGGCCCCCAGAGACAACATGTGCTATCTTGGCAACCACTCGATGCTTTCGAGAGAGAAAAACAATTATTGTGCCGAGGACTGCATTAGTCAAAAATAGACTGACATCATAGAAGTCGGACACTATGTGCCAGGCACAAAGAGATCCCTATCCCTCACAGTTTATGCCACATTTGATCTGCACCAAATAATAGCATCTCTGTTAGCTGCCTGTGATTTCAAAGACATGGGTTATTTCTGAGCTACAGGATACGACCAACCATCAATAAGGCAAGAGATAAAGAAAGACTGAGCTGGAAGCCAAATTTGATTATTCGTGATTTATAGAGAGATTACATTGTTAAGAAAAAGTACTGGATGAAATAAAAACGACATTGATTCAGTATTGAGTCGACTTGAATTCACAGACTGATGCGATTGTTCACTGATTGGATTTGGAATAATTATGTTGTTTGCATAATCTTGACAACAGCATCAAACAAGACAAAGGAATAATCTCCATTATTTTAAATAGATGTAAATAGTTTAAATAGCATTGTATTAAAATAAATGTAATTTTCCTTCTTTCATGAGGCTTCTTGAATCACACAGACAGAAGGATCCGGTATGTTTGTCATTAAATGATTTAATTGGTATGTTTTTAATGAACTGATAGCTTTTGGCTTATATACTGCATATATAATCCATATGGTGCTAGCTTCTGTAAAGTTCATATTTGTGGGTTTCTTACATTTTCTATGATATAAACTGAGTAATTTTGGGTGTCAGACCCCATTCAGAGGTTTGTGAGATTTTAATAGATTTTACAGATGAAAAGATAATTCAGTGTCTTTATTATATATTTATAATATTCAGCAGATTAATTGAATATGACAATAATCCTTGTGGTGTGGCTCTGATTTGTACGGAGGAGTTCTAGGACTGTACTGAAAAACAATATATATAGGATATTTTTCGAGAATAAAGTTGTTATATTACAGTAATTAAGTTGTGATTTATAAAGAATATCGTACTACAATAATCAAGCCAGATATTACAATAATGTGGTGCTGATGAGCCAAAAGATTACGAATTTCATTTTTTGTGAAACTTTTACTAAAGCATAATTTAACAACATGCTCCATGTTCCTCATTTTAACACAGGCGACAGGTTTATAGTATTTAGACTTTATTTTTGTAATATTATGACTATCGTCATGATCTTACCACTTCTTTCTTGTAATAATGCGAGTTTCTTGTACCGGTAATATAAACATTTTTCTTATAATATGATGACTTTATTTTCTAGATCTGAGATTTTTTTTTCCTAAAAGAGACCCTCATTTTAGGATAACCAGGAAATGCATAGACAGGTAATGAAAGAGGACAGGCCAAAGTAAAAGGGAATAACTAACTGAAAGACTGAGGAAGCTAATGCACTTGGGAGAGTGAGGATGAAATAGGGGACATTTTGTTTACTTTGTGTGTTTTTTTATAGCAGTATTTAAGAAATTATAGACTTGGCTTCAGCAGCACTCCATTATGCACATCAAACAACAAACGAATGAGCGCGATAAAGTCAGTTTCCTCTGATAAACAACAATAAAGCTGTTCTGGGAGAGAGGGGACAGAGCAGCAACAACAAGTCTGGATTTAAAGGAGTCATCTGAACGTTGGCAGAGCTGGAGGAGACAGCAGAGGTTAAGGGGCGAGGGGTAACTCAGGCAACGTCCCTGACCGGGGCCAACCCCAGGGCCCTGCGAGGCGGCCGACCCCCCCTAACCCCACAGGCCCCGTTAGTGCCAGGCTCTGCCCTCATCGTTGGCTTGGTTTGTCACGCCATCCCACCGTTGGCACGGTGTTCCCAGCTGCCAGTCACAGTGCCCCCCCCTTCAAGTACACAGTGGCAATAGCATGGCTGGCGCCGGGCTCAAACGGCCTGTTGTTAATGAGCAGCACCAACAGAAGCCATTGCTTGTTCTTCATTTGCCAGCGTTTTAATTATATGGACAGCGCTCCCATCAAAGCTGCATTGCTCAAGTTACGCCCTCATAGCTGAACTCTTCTTTCCTCTGTGACTTCAGAGCTGTATTCATTAGCATCGAAGACAAACAGAGAGAAGAGAGAGAGAACAGACGCTGTTGTCTAGAGGGAATAGTCTCCCTCTATATCCAGATGGGTTATCTGTGATATAATGGGCCCTCATTGTGATAGATTGGACTCTTCTAGCCAGATAATATGCTTTTATTGTATTGTAAAGAAACGTCTCCATCACAAGCTTCACCTGTGAAGCTGTAAACAGGCCCGGGTCAAACAGTGGGTGTAAATAAGCAAGTAACTTTATGTGTCTTTGTGTGGGGCAGTAAACAGGGGAGGGGGAAACTGCATCAGGACAGTGTCAGGTGGGCTGTCTTCAACGGAAAAGTTTATTGATTTAGTGGGCTACAAGAAACCATACAGACGATTTGTAAATACAATTTGGTGTGGGCAACAAAAAGTCAAATACAACCTTCCTAATAAGACCCTTCAGTCTACCTTGTTTCTGTACATTAGAGAATGAATTAAGTAAAGAAGGAGAATAGAAAAGCTTTGGCATAAAACTCCCAATTTTTGTTATAATAAACTCTCATTTTATTCCAAATCTGATTGAGGGTCTGTGTGTGTAATATACGTGTTCATATACATCTGTGACTCTGGGTGTTAATGCATGAGAAGCTGAGGGCAGCCAAGGAGGCTCGTGGTCCCCAGTGTCAGGGGTTCCACAGAACAGAGGCCCAATCAGTGCTGGCCCGCTGGTTAATGGATGGATGGCTCCCAAAATTAATTAGCCTGACTAATGTAGTGTACACTTAATTACACTGGCCACCTTTTGATTTATAGCTGGCCAGATACACACATGCTAGTCAAAGTCAGACTAAAAAGGGAAAACTGTTTAGCCTTTACTGGTGCAAATTATTTAGCCAGACTAGGTTCAGCAGCCAGGAACAACGGCCAACAACTATTTGATGAACTGTTGTTGGTTTCTGCAGGTGACATGCACACACAACATGTTTAGTTGCCTTCCATAGTTTAAACTGTGAGGTTATTTTAAAATATTAATAACAAAATAACGAATTAAAGAAAATTATTGTGATCAAAGCTAAAAAATGTTATTGTATTTTTTAACACAATTCGCCATGGAGGTCTTGTTTTCTAACCTATATGTTTGTTTGTTTGTTTGTGAGCCAGTATGCACGAAAACTACTGAACGGATAACCACAATATGGTTTGAATCCAAGAAGCACCCAATACATTTTGGGGGATCCGGTTCAGGGGCCAGACCCACTTCAAACTTCACATCACTTTCTTCAACATTAAAAGATGGGGCGTTTCCAACATTTCCCTTAATTTCTCAGAGAATAATTCATGGATCTTGATGAAAAAATAATCAGTCACATTACGAGAACTGATGAGTATGATGTATGAGTGAGTGAAATTTGGTGCAGCTTGATTGTATTTAAGGGGCCTGGGCGGAGGTATACTCTCCATCCAGTTGATTACACTTTTTCTGACTGGTTCGAGGAACTAAAATTTCTTCAAAAATTCAAGTTTGGCTTCTCCAAACAGCTCATACATATGTACAAAAATAGAGAAGCAATTTATCCAGAGCCTGATGTATAAAATTCTACGCATACATGCAGCAATAAAAGTATGTATAATAAGAACAATATGATTTTTCCTGTATATGTAACCCTGACCACTGCTAACTGATATTTCCATCTCAGCTGTCATGGGCATGTGCGCTGAGCGACTCCACAGAGTGAAAAATGAATGATCTATCATGTCGTCCTGTCATTACCGAGCATTTTACAGCATTCATTAGGAGTGGGGCTAGTCTGGGGCCCCACCTTTAATTTCATGCTGCTTAAGCGAGAGAAAGGACACAGGACAAAGGAAGGAAGATTGATGCCCGGTCTGGCCTCCCCCTGCACTTCCTGCAGACGCAGAAAGGGGGTGCTGCTCCGAACCCCTGTCAAATCAGCGAGAGGCCAGCGAGCCTAATGAAATCTATCCATGTAGCAGCAGATCAGGCCCAATTAAAGCAGCCCCACGCCGTGTCACGGGGACAGTAGATCAAGTCAGCAATTAACCTTCCCGCTGGCCTCTATCAATCCTTAAATTGGAGCGGGCTGGCCAGCAGCACACAATCTCTGCAGATATTAAATTTACATTCTATTAAGTTTAATTAGGAGGGATTTTAAATATACTGGAAGTCTAGGCACGGAG
This sequence comes from Pseudopleuronectes americanus, assembly GCA_038501795.1. NCBI lineage: Eukaryota > Metazoa > Chordata > Actinopteri > Pleuronectiformes > Pleuronectidae > Pseudopleuronectes > Pseudopleuronectes americanus. The sequence continues at coordinate 4,636,060 of CM076729.1, read as the reverse complement.
CCCTGAGGCTGTCATCGATACCGCTGATTCACGGCCACTTGCCACCTCCAGGGACACACACACACTCCCTCACACACCATTATACACCTTACACCTCCCTCTGACTAACGCATGGAACCAAGAAAAACTGTGTTTGCTGTTGGTGTGAATGGGTCAACTGGGGTGATTTGACCCGGCTTCATGTCGCAGATTCTAAAAAGGGAGGGGCCACCTCTCAGCCGCGGCCTACAGGGGGGAACATGGTGTCCATAATAAGATTTTTGGGGTTACTGCAGGACAACTCATACATGACAGATATTGGCAGCTCCAAAAGATCCACCATCCCAAATGTTCTTGCTCTCCGGGGCTTCTAATCAGTTGTACCTGCAGCATGTTGTCAAGTGTAAATCGGTGTGTATCATCACACTGTTGGTGCTTAATTAAGGGCATCAACTACAACCAAGGCTGATAACATTACGTTAAAAATTTATGTTTTTTGCAGGAAGTTGGAAATTAAAGAATAGGATGTTATAGAATTGATAATGAATGCTAATAATTATTAATGCTGAATCTTATTCCAGCAGCTACAAACCAGATAATCGAGGGTCAGCAATGAGACATGTTTTGAATGGATGATCAATAAGAACAAACTGTCAAATTTGAGCTAGAAAATTCAGCACAGCAGAGGACTGCAACATCTGTGAATTTATTCAAATCCCATTACAGCCCTCACTGACCTCTATCTCCCAATTTCACATTTTCTGCCATGTAACAATTTTGATCTTTACATGATTACATTTGTTTACACTTTAGAAAGTGACCATATAAATAATAGGAGTATATGTACCTCTTTATCAGATTCTTCAAATTTGCAATGTCAACAGGCTGTTCAACCCACACAATTCTGTAGTAATGGTTTATGTAAATAACCTAGTGGGTAACATGAGTTGAACACGTGTTCTGGACCAGAGATACCAACGATCAAAGCACGAGAATCAGGTCTCATGTACAAGGTCTGATTCTAATGTAACAGGTCTCCAGTCTGGAACAACATGCACGGCAGCTCCAGTCAGTTAATTACTACTGGCTTGAATGGCTGCTTGGACACGATTGCCCGATAAGGGATTGAAAGAAACGGGCAAGCGGTGCATCAGCAAGTGGACTGTGAAGCATCTGATTCTCCAGGCAAAACGTTTCCTTTGTGGTTTCCTGTTTTATCAGCACCGATGCAAAGCATGATCAAGCCAAAGCATGATCAGACCCATGGGAGAGGAAAGACAAGGCTGGTGGGGACTAGACCACCTCCAGGCTGCTCAGCCCTAGCATTAGTCTCCACGTGGCTGTGTCCTTTGTCTGCCAGTCAAAGGGCCGCTGAATGGGGGTCAATTGAAACCAATTCCCTCTGTCGGACACAATTAATGGGGTTGCCCAGGGTGGGCAAAAAGGGGACTGCCGCAGGCCTTTGGTTACTGATCCTGCCGCACAAGCATGCCAGGAATTTGCCACCTGGAATTTGCCCCTGTGACAATAACAAATCCACCCCCTTCCAAACCCACCTCCTTTTCTGTACACACATGGATACATCCTAAAATACCCCCTGTCCCATCCAGCCACCCACAAGGGAGGATGGGTGACAGGGGAGTGGCTAGTGGTTGTCCACAGTCTAGTCACCCACAACGGAGCAGAGACAGAGAAGAAGAGAAGTGGTGTAGTGTGCAGCTGTAGCTAAATGGACTGGACTACTTTCTGTTCCAGTGATTCCCAGAGTAGGGCCTGGGGATCCTTCATGGGAGTATCATGGTTGTCCCTGATTATCATCAAATCAAAAGGACAAGTCATTTTTTTTGTGATTATTTTGTCCACTTAACACAGCAAACAAATTTATTCATCTGCACTGCTTTTTCGGGCTCTTTCCTATCAATTGAGCTTGGAGCAAGACCAGTGAGGAGAGCGAAAAAATGAGAGTCAGGCAGCGAGAACGAAAGCCACCCTCTCTCTGTCCGAATCAATCTTCTGATAAGTATGGACGATCGATCCACCCACCAGCCCCATCTACAGTTAAGCACTCCAGTGGATGTGCACTAATTGTCCTGTTGACATTAATTGTCATTAAAGGGCTTAAAACGGCCCCTCGGCTGTGAGTTACATCCTGCACCAAGGTTGCAACCCATTTGTTTATTGGCGATATCACAGCTCTCTCTGCTGCACACGCGGGTCACTGTTAAATCAGACAGGTTGGCCAGGGCACAGGACGGGTTTATATGAAGCAGTGCTGCCACTTTAATGGCCCGTTTCTCACAAGATGACATCATTAGTCTTTTCTGTTGTCCCCATTAAATGGTCAGTATGTTTGAAGAACTCATTAAGGTAGAGGGGTAAATGTCTCGGATTAGGTGTGTGTGTGGTTTATGCCACAGCCCACAGCTCTAACTATCGGAGGGGAAGTCTAAAAAGCCTATAGGACCCCCTGCATTGCTGCCACACCCCTGTAAACAGGGTGAATCAATCAGCTTCATTTGGCCTAACAAATTGGTTTGTGTGTGTGCGTGTGTGTGTGTGTGTATTCGCCCCAGATGTAAATAGGGGACCAAGGTGCATAAGAAAAGAGCTGTGTGGAGGTGAGAGGGGGCAGAGATGGATACATACCGATGCAAGCCCAACACATCCCTGGAAAAGGGGTCGTGACCCGCGCTGCACTCAAACAGCATTTCAGAGTGGTCGAGACACAGAGAGGGTGATGAGCGCAACTTCCCTGCACAGATCCAAATCATCTCATCGGACTTTGTATGATTGGATGTTTTCCTTTCGTCTATAATGCATCCATATTGTATTAAACTTTATTGGTAATGAAAACACATTTTTCCTATGAAACCAATTATTATGATTTATTACACATAGCACAGAGTGTTTTATCACAGCAATGTGGATAAGATATGAAACAGCACATTACTGCTATAAAACCACTGCAATGACCTAAGATATGTGCCAGGTGACATTAAGTTGCACGTCTGAATAGCCTCAGTGTTTGCACATCTGCTGCTGTGGCTTCTCTACTTGGATTTATTATCTCCAAAGCAACACTGTTCACATGATCAGCGGCTTAATGTGACCCAATTACGGAACCATAATCAAATGTACTGCACAAATGTTGAAGCAATCAATCAATGCCCCTGATGGATTTGCTGAGTAAAAACATGTGACGGCCATCCCACTTCAGCTGAGTGTCCTCGAGGGGATGCTGATTCACCACACCTCTAGTGGCCGGATGACTAAACTGCTATGAAGTTTGGTCTTGAGCGCCACACAGAGTGAAGTCCTTCCTAAGTCATTTGAGCAAAACCCTGCCATTCACAAAGGTTTCCCTCCTCTTCCCTTCTCCCATGAATGGGGCCCTGATTGAAATGAACAATGCCCACACCTTGAACAGGCCCGCTGGTTCGAGGGCCATTGTGCTGGAGAGGAGAGAGAGGATCGGCCAACAAGTGGCTCTCCCACTCTCTTATCATAGGACTCCACTGTCTGTGGTGGGCCCTTTATTAATTGTTTTGCCACTAACACCCCACACACACACACACACACACACACAGCCATCGCGTCACGGAGAATGCTGAATGACTGCGCTACCTTGGCTTTCACTGGCCTCATTTGCACCAGGAGAAGGAGGAGGAGGAGAAAGAGGAAGAAAGAGGGGAGGGAGGGAGCAGGAGAGGAAGGGAGAGAGAAAGAGCCGTGAATGGCACCATAACATAACAATGCACTTGGAGGCTCAGTTGGCAAACACAGCTGGACCAGCCACAGTGAAGCATTTAATGAGTCATAACTCTAAAGAGACAGGGGGCTACTAAAACCACTTTTACTATATTGCAGTTTCTCTCGAATACACACAAACACACGCACACATACACTTTATATTGCTTTGAGTGTGATGGAAGTCAAACGCGCATGTATATAATATATTATCATACAGTTGTACACACATTTTCAGCATATTGCACACATTATCTCTATAATAAGCCGTGCATCTGAAATTCATCAGAGAGAAAACAAAAGCACTCACCTCAATGACCTGCTTCGAGTCCAGCCTGAAGTTGAAGTCCCCAAAGACAAAATGTGGCAGCTTTTCAAACCGCTGGTCGGTGATCCTGCAAAACATCACAACCACTCATCAGTGACAATGTTTTAAACAATCGTTGCTGTATTGGGTTCTGGCACAACACACACCATGACCCTAATGATCCCAAATCATTATCATTGATAATAAATAACAGAGAAGATCATCTTGGCAAACATCACCATTAGCTGTCAAATACTTTTTTTTTCTAAGCTGCCACGATCCCCCTGACCTCAGGGTATTTAATTCATGAGGACCACAGCACCACCTAGTGGCCTGATCACTTTGATCAGAGGCTCTTCACCTTTGCAGAGCTGTCTGACAGCTGTCCTTGGTCCAACACAATCTTTTGGTAGAAAAGTTTTTCCATCATTCGTGATTTAAAACAGTACACATAGTGTAGATGCAAGAAACATGTGACATGATATACAAATTTACAGGAAATACATAAGGCCTGTGAAGATCATTTCCAGGTTTATAGGTGAACATGATATATTTGAAGAGAATGCAATCCTGAGAAGAAATTTTAGACAAATGGTCAGGAGTGAGATATGAACCAGAAAATCTAAACAATATAATCCTAGTATTCCCATCACCCACAATGAAAAAATGAAAAACTAATTAATAATTCAAACAGCACTGGGACGGCTAATCAGAGTACCCATGTCCACCCTGAAACATGTGAAGTTCATTATATCATTGTATGTTATAGGTGTTCAAACATTCAGTTTGAATTCTACATGTTGATCATTTCTTTTGATATGATCCTATATATCTGCTTTTAAAAAAAAGAGTTAAGCACCACAAAATCCTCTGACTTTCTGGATTGGTTCGCAGGCTTCTGGGTTTCGTCCTCCGATCAGAAACAGACTTTAAGAGCTTGACAGACTCAATCTACCCCTGCTGCCACAGGCTCTCCCTCAGCAGGCCTGTAACTAAAGTGACTCCTGCTCTTTTGATGCCTCTTAAGGGTCTTTAAATCCAGCACATTTTATTGTCTCTTGTCTTGCAAATTTTTTTAATACAGTGAATGCATTGCTTTTTAAGCCCGACAGTGTCAAAGGATCCACAGAGTATTGATCCTCTCTGTCATGAACTACTTCCAAATCTCCGGAACCTCGCCACCGCGCCAGCATCCGAGTGCTTAAAAAAACACACCTAAGCGACATATAATTAACTCCTTTGCCTCATCACTTTCTTAAAAGTGGCTCTTCTACAGAGCAGAGATAGGAAATTAAGGTGGACGTAGCACAGCCTCTTAATTAATGATTCAGGATGCTTGGCTCGCTATCTCCACTAATCGTGCAGATAAATCTCACTGTGGACTTCCCAGGCCCAGATAACAATATATTTATGGGGCTGTAAAGAGAGAAGAAGCTCCTTCTTAGTGGTGGGTCTCGGCTCCGGCCGGCCGCCGTAAAGCATGACCATTTCCTCTCTAGGAGGCAGGGAGAAGGAGCGGCACGGAGGCGAAGGTGACTGGAGTAAAGGAACGCAGCTATTATATTAAATGGAGTGTATTTCATTTTGACATTGTGTTATATTAAAGAGAAACTGGATCGTCTTTCTTTTCCGGGGATTTTTCAACAGGGATCACCATGGAGATGAGGGCAGCATGATCTAGAATTGAATTTCCAAAGTAACAAACAGTAAATCTTTGTCGTTTGAAACATGAATTAAATTACTTATTATTTGCAGATTAACTGTTTAAATTTATTGACTTTTTGTTAAAGCTTTACTGTAGATTGAGGGCAGTCGTGTCAGACATTTTTGGCAGAGAAAATTAAGGGACAGGATCTGAAGAAGGAAACAGAACCACAATGTGGGGCAGAAGAGAAGTGATGAGGTGCAAGAGAAATGTTGGTGCCTCGATTCCACTCCAAAACTTGTAGTTGTGTCTATGGGTGATTAAAGACATGTGCAGATAGTTAAATATACTCTATGTGGACCCACAGAGACCGTCCGGCTACATGAATGCAGTGGATAGAACTTGTTGATTTCTACTTCACTTTATCACTGCTTAAATAGTTTTCACGGTTCTTAAATAATCAGCTCTTTTCTGAAGCCATTTTCAGATATGAACTCCAAATCTGCTGCAGAGATCACATTTTTTGGTTAACAGCAAGTTGACACCAGCATCAGCCCTCATAAAAAAAAATCCTGTTCTTTCCCAGTTGAAATCTTTGTCTGTGTCTTCTACGTGTGTGACTCTACTCTTCATCCAGATATTTGTATTCTTTTCAGTTTTTTTCAGTTTTGTATCCATTGTGTGCTAGACACATTATAAACACACCCTCTGATTCATGATGATCCTGCAGAGGATGTCCTGCTGTGTTCTTAAATGGGCTCACTTGGACATTCTCCAGAGTTTTACTGGGGAAGTGTCAGGAGAAACTCCAGAGAATGTCCAAAGCTGCTGACATATGCAATCTCACATTATTACAGGTGAGTTTAGTGGAGGTCTTAAAAGCAGCTTGAAGAAGAAGTAGAGTGTACTTCTTCTTCAGAGTAATTGTATTCGAAACCCAATAGCCACTAGCAAGTGAGAGGATGCCAGCTGGATAAGCGCTCTTTCATATGTGGTCCAGGATGTATTCACACTCACAAAGTTAAGAAAGTATGGACACGTGCGTCTCGATCAGACCATCTCTGAATGTGTTCTGAGACATCGAATCTCAGGACGTGTTCAGACCTGAACTTAGCGCTGGCATCTGTGATCAGACGACTCAGGATGAATGTTAATATCAGGTTTGAACGGGTCCAACAAATAAGGACAACATGTCGTCTTTCTTAACAAATGTGTTTAAATTACAGCACTTTTTCAACTTGTTTACAATGTTCCACAACAACATGATGAGCCACTGATGATTCAGCCAAAGACTGACTCACTGCATACCACAATGGTTAAAATTATTACACTAAATTAAAGTCTCGCACTGATCACAGCCTAATAAAGACTGTTTGTGTGAGGGCTCCTTAATACTCTCAAACTGTGACTGATGTCATTAATGACTTCACATTCTGGTGCTAAGAGACTTGGCTCTATTTAAACAGGGTTAGTGCCCAGTTTATCCTGTTGGCCTGAATGCAGAGCAGTAAAAATGGCTGCACATACACGTCAGTGCAGTTGTTATAGGCGTGGGAACTTGTGTATCCCCTGAGCTAATAGAGAATTTACCACGTCTGCGGTTATGAGTGTAGAATAAAAACCAAAAGTAAATGGAGCGAGGTGCAAACTTAGTTTTACTTTCGTGCAATCTGTGCCAATCAAACAAGGACACGCGGAAGATAAAGAGAAGAGTCTGGAAGTGCAAAGAAAAGAGTAGTTGAAATGTGCGACAGGGAGTAAGTGAGTGTATGGGTGTTTCTCCAGAGCCTGGAGGTCTTTCTCCTCTACGTCCTGTAGCTTTATTCCACTAACAGCCATGTCTAATACCCGCAGCCTGGCTGTTTTGTCTGCCGCTCCAAGGTATCAGCCACAGGTCAAAAGGTAACAATGTGTTTACACGATCATTTCCTAAAGCACTCATGGTGACCCGCTGGTGTGAAAGTTGACTTTTTCCTTGGCCTTTGTGGGGGGAAGCGAAGAATCGCAACATTACTTACAGCTACGTGGATTGAAAAGAGGCTTGAGGGTGGGGGGTCCCAAACTTGGGGGGGCCCCCCCGCTCGACTGACCCTCACCCTCGGAGGGGGCCCCCATTAGCTTCGTCATCACAGTTCATTCAAGCAAACTGTTACAGTGTCAGTGACATTCTCCCACAAAGACGCACTCCTTTACACAGTCTATAAACGTGCTTTCTCCCGGACAATTCATCGCGTAGTGACACCCCTGAAAGAGGCTCCTCACAAGGGCCGTTCTCACTGAGGTTTGGGCTGGGGCCTTCGTTAGGCCTTCCTAGGGGCCACACAAAGACAGGGGTCAGACACTAATTTATAACACGGCCCCCGGCTTTGCTCCCAGGCTCCTTAAACCACCAGCACAAAGCAACCGCGGCACATTCTCTCTCATTGCGACCCTACGTCTCTCCCACACACACACACACACAAACACAGTCATAGAAGTGAAAAAACACTGAAAATATTCTCTGCCACAGAAACCGACAGCATCTAGGTTCAACACATAAAACTCAAGTATAGCTCAATAATTCCTGGCTGCTTTTAAACCTTTCTCCTTCACACCAGCCTCAATCCCTCACTGACTCCTCGGCAGATTATTCGCTGTGACTGACAGCTAAACTGAGCCATAATAGACAGTCTATATGGGATTATGAGGGTGCAATTGGGGGCCATGTCATGATTATATTGACAAGATGACTTACCATAAGTTGGCCAGTCAGATTCGACTTTGCACACAATAGCTGGGCTGAACGCAGCCATCCATTGTAAGTAAATGTTGAGAATCTGGGAGAATGTTAACATTGTGAAGAATGTGCTGGGTGACGTCTTTTTGAATAGGCCCTGACAGGACCTTTGACTCCGCAGGACAGGCTTCCCCTCGTCCCCCTGTTAGCTCCTCTGTAACGCCCATCCCGACAAGAGCAACCACACACAGAAAGATGCGGTGCTGAGGGGGTGCAAGGATGCTGCAGCGGTCACACAGAGGTTAACGAATAAGATGGCGTGAACTAACAGCACCTTCGACATACAGACAAGATGGGAATGATGTCTTTTAGGAAAAGGGAAGATAGCATTTTGGATAATGTGTGGAGTGGAAAGAATGTATTTTTGCTTAATCTTTGCTGAATGATCATTTACAAATCTGTTAGGGACTTTGCATCACTACTGTATAAAATCAACTGGATTTTTGCATTAATGCATAATTCAAGCAAATCCAGTGTCCATGTCTAGTTATAACATATATATTTTTCAAGATTTATAATATTTATACGATGATAATATTGTGATTTTTTTTTACTGAAAGGGGAAATGCATCAACAGGAAATCAAAAATCAAAAACTGACAGCTCAGTTGTTTCTGTACTTTTGGTACTAGATGGGAGCATGGACTCAGCCTTTTTTTTTGGCTTTGAAGCCTCTAACTGATAAAATGCAGGAGCTACTTAGAACTAAATGTATAAACAACAAATATCAAAAACTGTTGTCAAGGGAATCATGTGAAACACTCCACTTAATTACTTAAGTTGTTTTCATTGATACTGTATCATTTAAGTTGCCTTTACACTGTGGATGTGACGTTTCTTTTTAACTGTAAAATCTTGAATTCTGGCATTGCCGCAACAATAAATTCCCAGTGTGGGAATATAAGATCTTTTCAGATGGTGATGTCTGTCCTTATCCTCGCTGTGTGTGTGTGTGTGTGTCGTGTGTGTGTGTGTGTGTGTGTGTGTGTGTGTGTGTGTGTGTGTGTGTGTGTGTGTGTGTGTGTGTGTGTGTGTGTGTGTGTGTGTGTGAGTGTGTGTGTGTGTGTGTGTGGTGTGTGTGTGTGTGTGTGTGTGTGTGTGTGTGTGTGTGTGCTTGTGATGAAAAACAGGTCTGCTTTGAGTAGAGAGACACGGGGGAAGATTAACCTCTGCTCCTGAAGGCCTCCCAGGGTGAGAAGGCAGCTCAAAATCACAGTGACACCACAAACATACACAAACACACACACACACACACATTTACACACACAGTCACCTGTACACACACATGCACACATTGGCACAGCAATTACTATATACCTGACCTACGTACCTACTTTCTGTTTCTTTAGATACCAGATATAAACAAATCAGGGGAAATTGACATATGTATGACATGGTCACTGTATTAGAAAATGTAATTATTTGGCACAGAGTGTACCGTTGCACGTACGCACACAAACACACAGTCTCTTTAATAAATTCATTCAGGCTTTATGGAGGATCTGCGTGTGATTATCCAGTCCTCCCTCTTGCAGCTCAACATATCTATTGGCTGGAAACTGGCCGGCCATTCTCTCCTCTTTCAGCCTGTTGTTCTGGGAAAAGCCCAAAGGGAAACATTTAGATTGGAGGGGTCTTTGAGACGCTCTGACAGTTGACTGATGACCGTCCATAAAATGACAAAGCATCGCTGTGTGGTGGCCAGTGCGGCCCACTGCCTCCCCATGGGAAACTAATTGCTTTGAATTGTTAACGGCAACATTATTTTTCTGCCAATCATTGCTTTTCAATGCCCCGAAAATGAGCATGAAACAAGTCTTTTCAGCGAACAAAACAGTTAAATGTCCCCAATGTTGATCAAATTAACTTCAGCACTGTGACAATGGACTATATTTGTGTGAAAATAATGGCGCGTCACAAAGGACGCCTTTATGCCAGGATTTCACAGTTGTAATGTAAAACTGTTCTCCCCTGAACCGGACCAGCCACCCTGAATGGGAGTTTAAAAAAAGAAACAAACGCTGATGCACAAAAGGGATTTTTGTTGAGGAAGAGGTAAAAAAAACCTGTTGATTTTATCTCATGCTATCATTTCATGGGCTCATTTAGCAGCCATGTTTTTCATACTCTTTAGAGGCCAGGGGTTTTCAGCATCACTTAAATTGATCAGCTGTAATAAGCAAAAAAACATAATTAATAACTTCATACATATTTTCTAGCATCTTGTCCATTTGTACAAAATATTTTATTCCTTAAATTTAACTACATGCCAAACTATTTTTAAAAGAATGAAACAAAATATTTTGTTTTTTTCCTGACATTGTCAACACAAAATGTATTACATCTAAAACAATGATTTCCATACATCAAGGCATAGCTGAGTCAACAAGGACAATAATGCTTCAGCAGCCCTGTGCAGCCCTGTGTATTTTCAAAGGACAGGAAAACAAGCAGGGGATGCATTTCAAGCAGAGCCCTGGTTTGCTCTCAAGGAAGTGGGCCACACATCAGCAACAGGCTTTAGAGCAGTGCTTTTTTGATGTGACTCAATAGTGAGGTCTGGCTGGCTAAACGCTGTTCCTTCGCAGCATTGTTCCCCAGAGGCCTTGAAGCACTTTGGAGATAAACACCGTTTAGCAGTTAAAAGGGCCACAGAGGAAAAGGCTTATCAGATGTGTTCTCAATGGGCTGCAAGCTGCATTATTAGGCCTGGGCCCCAGATAAGATGGTGGCTGAAGTTTGATGCCCAGCAGCAGAGCTCTGTCCCCGCCGCTGCTGTGTGATCAGCTCCTGTGCCGGCTGCCTCAAGGATCTCAGCTGGCAGTGTGTTCAACAGCACCCCTCCCCTCATCTCCCGTTTCGCAATGAGAGATTAGAGCTCAGAGAGGGAGAGAGGAGAGTGAAGAAGGAAGGGGGGGAGTTTGGCTTTAGATATTCCCCCTGTCCCTTTTCCTGCTCTGTTTTCTGGGGGTAGGAGTCAGAGTTAGGACAATGGCCAAAAAGATGGTTCCCAACCAGCCGCTGAATGGGAACACTGTTGGTGGTAGCGCTTCATTCAAAGCCCGGCCCGGGCACATTGTCCTCCCAGATCGGCAGAGGAGAATGGAGTTTGCTGGTGGCTGCCAAAAGGTTAGCAGCCCCTGTGAAAGGACCGACCCATTATTCACTGCCCTTTACAGAGCCCAAGCACCCTTTGTGCTCCTCCTCCCTTCCCGCTGCACCGCCAGCTTTTTCTCACTTCGGTGCTCCGGATCTGCACCCGGCGGTTTCCCCCAAAGTGAGCGACTGAGGCGCGATGCCCCCACCATCCCACCCCTGTGCCCCTAGCAAGGAATACCAGGGTAGCCAGAGCATATAACAACCTCCCCACCACCACCTTGCCTCACAACACTTACCCCTCTCATCCCCACCCCTGTCAAAAAGGAACCTTTAAATGATATGGCCCAGAAGTAACAACAAGTTTACCATTCCAACACAAGGGGAGCGAGGGAGAGGGAGCATGGAAACTGCCAGTCAGGCATCACAATTTCGATTCAATCTCCTTAGCCACCCAACAAGAACTCGGAGCCTCTGCTATTAGGGGGGGGGACCCTTGAAAATAAATCAACTAGCAAAAGCATGATGAAAGAAGAGGAAACACATTGATAACACTTAAATGAAAGTAACAACAGTGGTCCTTTTCAAACTTCATGATGCCAGTAAATCCAGGTAAGTTACAGCGTAATAAAAATCGCAAAAGCTGCCATATTCTCAAAACACTCCCACTTCCCTGTCCATTAAAGGCAGAGCATTCTTTCATCAAATCAAGACTGAAGCGCAGGTAAAATATGACCTCGCCGACGAGAAGTGCCTCATAATTCATGTACATCAGATGGCCTGGAGATAATGTATGCCACCCATATGCATGTAGTTATTCAAAGCTGCAGCGGCGGGGAGCCACTCATGCATTCTGATGTTATTTGAATGGGAGGTCACCTGCTGCGCGGCTCTTATTCAGTGTTAGCATGGCCAGGTAGGGAGCAGGGGTTGCACCATGCACTCTATCATTCTGCTCTCCTTCAAATGGATATCCCATAAATCACATTACCATGGCCAATGAATGGATAACCTGGCTTGTTAAAGTCGGTATAAGGGCAGTGCTTTACTCAGTGCACGGTGACGAATCTTTACAATTTCTATTACAGTACCTACTCCTACCAACAACAAATGTGTTCTAAGGGGTTTATCCTCTTGGGAGATCAAATGTGCAGATGGTAAACTGCCTTATATATAACAATAAATCTAGAATTGAATTGGTAAATATTGGCCTGTTGTTGTTACTACAATTAACAGTCAGTTGCTCACAACATATATCAAGGTTTATCATTTTTGGACTATAAATACCTGGATAAATTTTAATTGATATCTGAATGAATTTTTGATATCCAATGACTAAAGCTTCAAAACAGACCTGAGGGTTGAAGACCGTTGGAAATGGAGAGGATTCTTCTTCTAGTGCTCATGAACGTGCTCAGGTAACATAGAAATCCAATTAGAATTTATCATATGGGGACCAGTTTTTTCCATAATACATTTTTAGCAACTGTAAAAAGTTGTTGGTATCTTCTTGTGAACCACAGCTTTAAATATAGAGGCGGTGGTCTAGTGGCAGAAACTTGGACTATGGGCAGAGAAGGTCTCTGGTTCGTCTCTGGTTCGATTCCACGGAAAGACAACAAAAAGACGAACCTGGATTGATCTGCCCAAAAATCCAAGAGTCTCTCTAGACCCTGTCTAGTGCCCCTGAGCAAGGCACCTTACTCCTCCAACATCTGCTCCCCGAGCGCTGTACATAGTCGCTCACTGCTCTGTGTGTCCCGCACACAGATGGGTCAAAAGCAGAGATTAAATTTCCCTACCTGCATGAGTGTGCGTTTGCATGTCTGTGCATGTGTGTGGGATAAATAAAATGCATCTGCATCTACTTAATAATAACAAGACATAAGTTAAAAAAAAATAATTAAGGGGTCCTGGACAATCAGGCCAAATTTCACATACATTATTCTACTATTTTTAGAGATATAGTTCCCTAGACCGAAGTGTAATAGACAGACTTGTAGCTGAACAACTTAAGAATATTTGCATCCTTTCATGCTTGCCAGTGGGACAAAAATGAGGATTACGCCACAAAAAAAGGGAAAATCTGCAAAGTAAGAAGGAGTTAGAGGGAGGGACAGAAAAAGAACAGATAAAAGAGACTTGGGAGTCCACAGACCGTGTAGTTAGTAAGACCCCCCTACTTCTGCAGACAGATGTAATCCTACTGGTCTAGCCTTGAATCCCATCCGAACCTCTGGTGTGCCTGTGCTATTTAGTCTCGCTCCTATATTACAATATAAATGCAGGTTTTGTATTGCGACTAAAACTGAACCTTATTATTATTATGCAATTCAGATTCTTCATTTGAAAAACGTTTTATAAAAATTTCAGAATATCAGTCCTGGTGTTGTTCATCTATATGAATTTTTTCTAGATGAAGATCTTTTTTCTTTTACAGCTGCAGATTTTAATTAAACACGACAATACTCTCTACTCTGCAATAACTTTATTAACTTCAAAAGATTCTAGAGGTTATCTGAAAAAAAAATACAAAGTGTAAGGCTTCCTAGTGAATTTAACTTGATTATGTTTCATATTAAAGAGTCAAAACTTTAAATAGAGAATGAGTTCAACAAACACTGCAAACTGCATCTTCCTGTTCAGATCTCAGTGATGTTTGCGGGTGGCTTCCCTTTATCTCACTCTAGCTACATTAAGTCTAGAAAACATAAGAGTAAGAGGAGTAGTGTTTGGTGTGTACAGTACCTGTCTAAAACGTAGGCCAATGCCTTCTGCCTGGTCCCAGAGTAGACAGAAGGGCTTTTCTCCCAGGCCACCAAGTTGGAAGCATCGTGGAAAAGGTGGATGTTAACCAGATCAAAGGCACTGGGATAAAAGAGAACATTGTGAGTGCGCTGCTTCTCCCAGAACATTTTATATACTAAATGGCATTAAACATCTGAGGCTTAATTGCAAGTGGCAAAAAGAAAATGTACTTTCTCAACATTACTTAAATATAATAATTTGCCCTAACACATTAAAATATTATTCATTGAATAACCAGGATGAAACTAAATGCAAAAAGACCACTTCTTAACCCAGGCCTTTGCACAGCATAGATCACTGCAAACATTAATCTGCTTTCTTTTAGTTTGTCCTGTCAGGGGAAGGCAAGATAGCTCAATGTACAGTGATGAACACTGCCCTGCTGATCCTATCAATCTGGGGTATTTGTTAGCATCATGTTCAGCAGCGGGACCCGGAGGAATTGGTCTTATCTCAAGGGTTTTATTCTTCACTGACATCCTGAACAAATGAATACATGCATGGTCTTCGCTATCTCTGATGGGATATCTCTGATCTGATCTCTCTATTCTTCACCAGCCTCTCTCTCTCTGCTGCTCTTGTCAAACGTCATGCCCCTATTAAATGCTTACCGTTTCAGCTCTTTAGTTCTCATGTCATCCCTCTATTAGATTACTATACCCGCCTTCCACCCCCCAGCCACCTTCCCCCCATCCGATCCCCTGTGCTGCACACTGGTAGCCAGCGTTTGTATTCACCCGGTACAGGTTCAATGGCATGTAATGTTTTTTGTCATCTGTCATATGCAACTGCTTGACTAACACGATTATGTGTAATCAAATCCCTCCTTGCTTCTGTGGCACACTGTCCTGAGAGAATTCAGCTGTGCAACTCACTTTCTCTGTCTGTTCTGCCTATGATAACCACACTACACACACACCGGCACACAGAGGCACACACAGGCATGCACAGGAACGCACACACACAAACACACACACACACACACACACACACACATCCATACACACGCAGCCCACTGCGGCTGAAGCCAGATATGACTCACATGGTTAGATCTTCATCTCTAATCACAATGATACAGTTGTAATGATTCAAGGTTGAACAGAGACAAGGATGGAAGTGTCATTGAAGGGACTTATTAATAAAACTCACCAGTCAGCCAGGGCCCATCGAGTTCTGATGAATCCCTTTCTGGACCACTTGCACTGCAGAACACAGAGACTCAATTTAGCATGACAATGGTAGATTTTGACATTACCGAGGCTTCAGTTGTCATCATGAGGCAAATTAAAGCAACAATGTCAAATGATTTAAGAAAGAGTAGTTATAATGTCCACAATGTGACATTTTTTAACAATTCCATAAAACAAATTATGAAAGGTTTCTGGTGAATTAACAGTGGAAAAATAAGTACTCTCATATGAAGTACATTAACTCAAGTGCTTTACATAAGCACTTTATTTAAACAGTTCTATCTGGAGTTTTTTCTATACTTCTATTTTATAGCGTTTCAGAGGGGATAATTGTATTTTTTTTTATTCCGCTACATTTAGAGTGGTGGAGAGTCAAGGTTGGTAATTGCTGCGCACGTTGAACGTTGTTTACTCTGGTAAAATATATAGAATTAGAAATAAGAGAGCAATGATTCTATATTGACAATGACCACACAATGCAGTGTAAAAAATGAATAATAATGATCCAAATATATAAAATATTGTATCATATTAATATCTCTTAAAAAATGGACCACTGTACATTGTAAATAATTTTACTTTTGACACTTTCTACAAAAACACAAGTGAAGTACAGGATTTGAAATTGCTAACGTCTGAAGTCAATCAGTTTTCCACTATTTTCTGACATTTTACAGTGCAAAAGAATTACTGCTCAGTTGGGAAATTAATCAATAATGAAGACAATTATTAGTTGCAGGCTTACACTTGTAGTATACACTTGATGTAGACAATCTGAATGGGCAGGAAGCTCACACTTAAAACCCAACTGACAGACACGTATCCACACATCTCCTGGACAGATGCTTTGCAACACGTGTAATGAATAATAGATAAGAGATTGAATACAGAGCGGCGGCCAAGGGGCAGCCATGAAGTGTGACCACCACAAACATGACTGTGCATATATTACTTGCATGTAACATATCTGTTATATAATAAAATACAACACAATATGAAAGGGCTCAATACGGTATGTAGCTTGTATAGGTGAAAGTTATAGAATATATAAAAAGCATACAGCTCAGTGTTGACATGTCATACGCAGCTGCTTGATCAGATCCCACCAGCCTCGAGTTAACTATCCAATCACAAGTCCAAAGATCTTCCTCAAGCAGCACATGATTCACCATGAAGCTGGTTATTAAATGAAAGACAAATTGATGTTGTGAGTGTTCTCATTCTGAATAGATAAATAC
The DNA here is from genome assembly GCA_038501795.1 of Pseudopleuronectes americanus. Taxonomy (NCBI): domain Eukaryota; kingdom Metazoa; phylum Chordata; class Actinopteri; order Pleuronectiformes; family Pleuronectidae; genus Pseudopleuronectes; species Pseudopleuronectes americanus. The sequence continues at coordinate 4,619,275 of CM076729.1, read as the reverse complement.
GTCTCCTTCCCTCAGCCTCCCTCTTTTTCTGTCCATCTCCCCCTGATACTCCTGATGGGGAGTTAACTGCACTGATGGATAAACTAATTATGGGCCAGGTCACATAATTACAAATTGACTAATTTTATTTAGAGAAAAAAAACCTCATATGCAAATTAAAGGGCTAAGAGGTATTTGATTACGGCTCACATCCTTCAATCTGCATTAGTACAAGATTAACTGTATCAAATTGAATTACATTAGCATACTTGAATTAATCCATACTGCCTCTGCAGGATGTATGGGCCCAATTATAACTTGCTGTCCCAATATTATGACTTTGAAATGGAGCAAATGGAATTAGATCTTAGATTAGATGTTTCACTTGGAAAAATGTTTTTTAAACTAGCTAAATATATTGGAAAGATAAGGACTGGCAATGAGGATGGACCAACTACATTCATGATCACATTCCTGTGTTTTTATACACAATATTTGTGCGTTTGTTGGAATAAGTTGAAGAGTGAGAGAAAGTCTTGCAGCGTGGAGGATGAGGAGGGAGATGATGAGGAGTTAGCGTTAAGGGAGGGGGGGGGATCAGGACCTGCTCAATGCACATACAAGCTCTGACTGCAGCAGAGACGTTTAATCTCGATTTAATTTAAAGAGCCATTAACTACAATCACAGCATTAAAATCCATCACTTCCTTGACACCCAGTCCCAGATTGCCCCATTTCCTCCACGTATGACTGATTGACCCCCCCTCCCCCCCTCCTCCTGCTTCATTGCATGCTTATAAACACACTCACACACGGTCACACACACGGTCACACACACACAGGGTTTCCATGTATGCACAGTCCAGTGGAACAAGCATCTTCATATTAAGAAGTAATCCGCTATCTAGTTTTACCAAATTTGAGTGCTTTTATTTTGTAATAGGAGTCCGATGAACATGATTAACTCGCACAATCAATCAAAGTGACAAAGAAGAGAAGAGTCCCTCTCTCCTGGTTGACATGATGACATCATGATTTGGTCGCTGCAGCTGATTTTGCAGTAGATTTGATGACACAGATGCTGTCCGGCCCCATTTAATCTCCTCCAGAACATCATCATCACCACTTCCTAACCCCCGTCTCAAAACAAACACACACTTTAAAACATACACACACACAAACACACACAAGTCCATCTTAAAGATAGTACGAATTTAGCCACACTGCTTTTCGATATGCTACGTTGGTGATATTTTGAAAAGAAGGTGTCACCGGATGAAATGGATAGTGGCTTGTAATGATATCATATATCAGGTTTGGGGGCTATAAAGAGTCACTGGACAGGGATGAGGGTGAAAGTCAAAGGGCAACGGTAAAAGGTCACAAGGCTCGGGTTGACATTGGGTGACCTTCCACAGGTCAGCGATGGCGTCTCCGCCCATGACAGTGATGAACGGCGGCTACACACTGGGTCACATCCAAGGGTGTCGGGCAATACATGTACGCGCTGACCGCGACACACACACACAGAAAGAGAGACAGAGAAAAGATGAGAGACATGAAAGTCAAAAAAAGAAAGTGGGGAAACTAGAAATCATCAGATTCTCTTGAACCTGGAGACCACTACATAAAACTCCCCAATTGTGACCAATGGAAAATTACGCTTGTGTAAAATGTCATGCATGGCACAGATGGGACACACACACACACACACACACATCCTACCCCAGAGTCCTCTTCTAAAACACCCTCCCGTCACCGTTTCCCCCGGTCGTTCCCGTTTGATTCTTTGACCTCTTATATTTCAGCTCAAAGTCTGACCCCCATAAATAATATTATGGCTGGGTGATGTTTTGGGGAAGGGGGGGTGATAGAAAAGTGCAGGACAGGGAAGGGAGGGGGATGTGAGGAGAGGGGGGCTACACAAAAGCCCCGTGACAGAAATGCACTGTGAGTAATAAGTAATACACACAAACACTGATTGATTTGAGCCCCGGTAGACAGTCACATTTATCTTTATTCCATCATCCAGGGTGGCCCATCAAATAAGACAGGGCCTCACAGAGGGTTTATATAACTGGACAGCACATAATGGTACGTGTGTGTGTGTGTGTGTGCGTGTATGAGTGTGTGTGTGTGTGTGTGTTAGTGTGTGTGATGTACCACAAGTATCGTCACCTCTCTAATATAAAAAACAATTAATGGTGAAAAGCAAAATGATGGATTCCACGAGGCAAAAGTCAAGTCTGAGGTTTTCCTTTCCTGTTCCCTCTAATTCCACAAATGTCTGTCTGCGTGTGGAACACATATTTCTCGAAACCATTCATCTTCTCAGCTTCACACTTAGCAGGTGTATTATTCCGGGGAGGTGCACTGTCAAATTTGGTTTGGTTGTTCAATAGTAATAAAAATGTGAATAAACAAGTGACCAGTGCTCTATCCCAGTCGGTGGGGGTGGGGCCCTGACAGGCGCTCTGTGAACTGAGATGAACGTGTCTTCTTCTACGTCCTTGGATAAACTAAAGCTGTGTTCCACAACTGGAGGCCCACTAGCCAAAATGTCCCGTCAGCAATAATATCTGTCCCGCCAGATAATTTGGATAATTTGATCATTTTTATTGGACTGACATATCGGACTAATCTATTTCATGGCAACAACATTCATAGAAATATCATTAGCAATTTGTCTACGAAGTAAAAGCACAGCGTTTATCTTGTTTCTGCAATGCTTTTAATAAAGCTGAATTACAGATATAATAATAATAATATAAAGGCTCGTGAACAGTATTAAAACCAATTCACTTATATTTTATAAAGACATTGATTATGAATTCCTCATTGCAGACAAACCAGGTAGGATGAACACAGAGTTTTCAAACTTCACGAAGCACCGTAGAATGTTAAGATGTTAAACACACAAATGATAAAAGAGTGACAGTATATTGTAGAGCTGTTAGAGGAGGACTCACTAATGACAATGAATAATTCTGAAGCTCTCCGGAGCATTATCAGAGGACGAGCAAAGAGGCAGTTTTAAAAGCGGACACTGCACTAGTACAGAAAATGAGTGAAGAAAACCTTCATTTGGTTTTCATTTCAACATTATCCCTGCATTTATGAGCTGCTTGCAGTCTCATGGATCACACCTGTCACCGACAACAGCATCTGTGTCACAGGTGTCTTGTCTGGTGATAAATGCAGAGAGCGTTTTACAAGCTATGCCAGTTTAAATGACTTCATCTCCTTAACGTGCGCATCACAACTATGAATCACACGGTGCCGGCTTAAATCAAAGGAGGAAAATAGAATAAGGAAGTTAACTTTCATCAGGGGCAGAACTGGAAAGTAATCACAGCCCCGTATCAGAGCTCACTACAGAGGGCACTAAAAGGCATATGAAAAGTCAATGCTTTTATGGACACGCTCATGGTGCCAAACAACAAATAGAAACTCATATGGATGTTGATCTACAGCCTGTCGCCTATTTTCTCCCTCCCTATTTTTTTCCCCCCCTACGCCTGTGTAAAACAATCAATAGCAAGGGCACATTAAGGTCTGGGTCGTATACTTTATTTATATAAGGCAATGACAAATCCTTATGATGCAATGGTTTTTGGAGGCATGTATTACTGCGCCAAACAAATAAATATATTAATGTCCACTGGGGGGGATGGAGAGATTGACGGAACAACGGAAAACGACAAGCCGCCAAATCCATCACGCCGACCTTTCAGAAGAAATGCGCCCACTATTTTGTCCACTTCCCTCTTATTCAGCATTTCAATTAATGTCCCCGCTATTCTCCCCTTCCCGTCCAGCTATAACTCAAGGGTGGGATTATGGATAGAACTGACGTTTTGCATACAGACGGGTTGTCGCTTAAATCAGAATCTAACTAGGAGCAGAAAGAGCTCCAAGCAATAAGTGTGAATGTAAATTATTAGAACTAATATTTTATTCCATGACACAGAGTTTCAGCCACTTTTAAAAGGCGAAATAAGAAAGCCATCATGAGAGTGATTTAGGTTAAATAAAAATTGATCTTTTTGACATTATTAAATTATTCAGACGGTAAAAGACTTGTCAGCTTTGAGTTCTGTTTGTTAAGAACAGTTGATGAATGGACTGAAGAACCATGAATCTAGGTGATACGATAGATTTATTTTAGAAGTGTTTTCTGTTTTTCTAATATTTTACATCATTGTAAATCTAAACTCTTCGAGTTGTGGACAAAGAGAAATGGTTTGAAGACTTCACCTTGAGCTCCGGAAAACTTTGGTGGAAATTTTTCACATTTCTACAGACAAAACAATTCATCGGTTAACCTTGAAAATAACTGATGGATTCAGAAATGGTAAAAAAAAAGAAAAAGAAATGCAAGCTGCAGCTCTGCTCTACAATAAAGAATCATATGAGTAAATACGGACAAACACACTTCAAGCTCAAGTGCACTGAAATGTACTGAATGACATTTTGTTTGTGTTTCAAACCAGCAGCCCTCCCACTATGATGTCATCAGCATCTCGCTCGCTGACACTTTATTAATGGGTGACTGTAAAGGTAAGACACGAGCAGGGAAACATACACATCCGTCTCCCAGCACCCACCTGAGCTGTCTGCTGTCACTCTAACCTTCCTCCCGCCGGATTCCGTCTGACAACCTGGACAAGTTTCAAACCCACAAAGTTTTTATTTGCACCAGAGATGAGTTATGAGAGTGTAAAACAAGAAACCTGACCGCTAAGTCTCTTTTTTTGTCAACTTTGAATAATTTCAGGTATGAAGACCCAAAACTGGTTCGGGCCCCTGTTGTGGCGTCCCGTCCGGTCCAAGATCCCCCGTGTAATAGGATTCCTCAAAGCTGCAGATGGATGGCAAATCTAGGCGGTTTCATCTACTAAAAGAGGGCATAAATCACCAGCGGAGGAAGCGGGGACGAGGCAGGGGTTATCACCAGTCTGCCTCCCTCATGAGAGCTTTGCATTAAAGCATTAGTGAAATTAATTCATCTTTCATAAGAGGTTTGAGCAGTATCTGTGATCTATGATAACAACCAATTTCTCACTATGGAGGAGAGGCGGAGGGAGGCGGGAGAGAAAAAATACTCGCCGACCCTGATAGACTACACAAATCTGCTCTTTTTAAATGGGCTAACATTATCTGGAGTGCTGCTCTCTGGAGCATCATCCCAGATTCATATCCCGGCCGGGAAAGAGGCATAAATCACCGGGCAAAACTTTTCTCATCTGCCCCCCGCGACACACACCTCCTTTCTCCCTACATCACTCCCCTCATCCTTCTCACCGTGCGCCGTGCCAGGTTTGTTTTGTGGTTTTCTCGGCTTGTCCTGTTAAATGCAGAACAATGCTTTGCTGTAAGCATTTTAAATGGCTTCGCGCCTCAATCAGTGTAATTGGTTTTAGATCATCTCTGCAATGGGAAAGCAGAGATGTGAAGCTGTTTGGGGGTGTGTGTGTGCGTGGATGCAAATGTTTGTGTGTATGTTTGGGGTGGGCGGTGGGGTGGGGGAGTCCTGCAGTGTGTGAAAGAGACGGAAATTGGGGGGAAGTGTGTGAAGGGGCCGTATCCATCTGTTTTGCATATATTTGCGGAGGCGGCCGTCGGAGCATGGTTGACAGATGAGTGGGGAGTGCGGGGATGACACACGGGCGGTCGTGCTCTTTATTACTATATCAGCACTGCTATGCTCTGCGCTCAGCTCCCTCCCCGCCCACCCCCAGCCCCGATGGCACACCGCACCGACACCAGGAGACTGAACACGGCAGAGCGAGCAGAGAATTGCTCCACGGGACACGGGCAAGAAACAACAAGGACTTTTCTCCCGTTTTCACGATTTGAATTTTCTGACTGATTTGTTTTCAAATCAGCCATGTGTCCGCACGATTTCCTTGAAGCGGAAACCAAAAATTGGACCGTTAAACAAAAGGAGAAAAAGACACAGAAGAAGTGAAATGGCTTCTGACAGAAATCAATAAAAAGTAGGGGAAGAGGAAATCTCTTCTGTTTGAATTATTATCTGAAGTTTGGCATTCATTTCTTTTTTATAAAATGTCTTATTTAGGGAAAAATAAATGAAAACTCAATTATATGAATTGTCAAAAGACTGTACTTCACTTTGCCATAGATGACTTTGTCAAACCTGCATAGTGTCCGCCATTCACTGTGACACCTGTCAGTCAGCTCGTGTGTTTATCACTGAACCCACCTCGGGAAAGTAGTCCTGTGGAAACTTTTCCTTCTCCAGCGATGGTGTGCTTTCTAGTGTCTCTGAGCAGGTTTCCTTCCCCACCACCTTCCGGAATTTCTTGGCTAAAGGGGGGAGCAGACAGAGAGATGGAAAGAGAGGGGGGAGGTGGAAGGGAAGGGGGGGAGGGGGGGGAGGAAGGGAGAAACGCTGTTTACTGTTACAAACACGACAGGTTAATTTTTGGAGACCTCTCATGTGATTGATAATCTCCTGATATCATTAGAGCTCAGTGAGAACAAGAGACACCTGGACTTCCCCAGACAACTGCCCCACCTGCTGGTCTGAAAGAGAATCATCTGTATTCAGCTAAAAGAAGAGTGTTAAAGGTCATTTAAAAAAAAAGAAGACGTGCCTGTTAATTTCTATTTCACAGGTTGAATACTACAATAGTATATGAAGTGAATGAAGAATATATCATAATATAATCTGAGTAACCTGCAGCAATTAAGACTCACGCAGGAAGCATAAAGTTGTTGGAGATTATGCATTCAGTCTTTACATTTAATTTTGTTTGGCATAATGTGAACAAAATATAACAATGTCAACATAGAATAATGCTTCTTTTCTTCTATTCAATTACTAATGCACGTTTGTCTCTCCAGGTTCATTCCTATTGGTCTTGAATTTTCACGTTGGTATTGTTGTAATTTCCTTTTTTTAAATCAAACTACCTCAGTATAAAGTGTGATGTAGAGAGAGTAAAGTGGCCTAACACAGGTTTTTAAACTCTCTCGACCTGAGAGTGAATACAAAGTCCACAATCAAACCTATGTACAAACCCTGCTGTGTTGATTTAATGGGTGGGAAGAAGAATTTAGTGCCATTTATGGATGCAACGACGCTGTGACACAATAGTATGTCATGACAAAGCAACAATTACACAATGATAAATTCGGTCATTGCGATTCCTGTTATCTTTTACATGAGTACATTATTGTAGGAAAAATCTGATTTAAAGATATTCTACAACTCTATTTTTCGATAAATCTTAAGGGAAAATGTTTTTACTAAAATATAGTTTTGCTCATTTAATGTCTGTGTACGGTCAGTTTGTTTTCATTCCAACTTTTAACAAAAATTGTGAGCCCCGAGTATTGTATCTGTTATGCAGGGTATCGTTACCTGATTTTAGTTCATGTTCAGTCTTTGCCTATTTCATTGTTTTATTTTGACATTTCACAGAAGGAAAACCACAAAGTGTGAATAATAAAATATGTCTGAAGCCAATTTAGCTTTGTCATTTTCAGGGTCCTGGTACAAACTGGGACACTAGAAGGCATTGAAACGGAGGAGCCACATTTTTACAAAAAGTCCCTGGACCTTCTAACCCCAAGAACTTTTTTCAAGGAACCAGAAGGTTCCAGAAGACAGTTTCCAAATTAGCCTGCTGACGTACAAAAACTGACAGCTACCACAAGCTATTCGTCTCCAGTCCACCAGGTGGTGCTTATGCAACAACGACAACGCTACAAAAATCTAACAGTTAACATGGAGGAGAATAAAATGTTGATATTCTGCTTTGCAAATGGGTTTATTGAGACTACTCTGGAATAGAGATGAGATATAAAACAAAATAAATGCTAGCCTTTAAGTAAGGAAATAAAACACTGGAGTGCTTGACCAATCAGGCATCTTCAGCACAGTAAACCCCACCCAAAGATTCATGGTCTTTCATGAACTTCTACCCACTGTGCAGGGACTTCAGGAAATTAATTTAAACCCTAGTCCTTACGATAGAAAGACACAAAATTATTTTTAGCAGTTCCTGGGAAAATTATCTGTGGTGTTAAATCTGGTTTACTGGTTACACTTGAGCTCTTCTGACTGTCACAGGTCTAAATATCCGCTGCGACAAAGCCTTGTTACAAAAGAAAACCAAATGTGTTCAGTAGTCGATGTAATTTTAAATAAAATCTTTAGAGTCTGTGTGTACAAGGGGAGTGGTCCTGTCCCTTCTCGACCCCTCCCCTGCCTTCGCCCTGTCCTTCACTGGGGTAACTGGTGTTAATGCTGACTTGGGTCTAATAGGAAGTGAGGTGTCTCCACATCTATATCCCTTCTTTAATTAGCACGGCCACTGCACCCCGGGGCCCTCTGACACCGCAGGCTGATGAGACCGCTGTAACTGTCCAATAACCCACCACACACCATTACTGTAGGCCCGAAATCTTATGAATTAAATCCTAATATTAATAAGCATTACCATTCTGTCCCGCTCCCTTTACATTATCCTCAAAGCCAATCTTAGCTCTCTGCTTTTGATGGAAGCGGGAATAGCCTGCAAATGGTTGTGTGTGATATGCAGGGGTGGGATGAGGGGGCACGATGTGAGGGTTTCATGGGAGGTGATGTATGTGGGGGAGTGTGTCGGAGGGGGGGCACTCACCTTTGAAATCAAACTGCTGGACGTTTTTCAAAGACTCGTGGATAAAGTAGAAACTTCCGAGAGCCTGAAAAGGAAAATAATTTGAGTTAACAGGTTTTCCATGAATCTTTTGAAACTCCCTTTTATTCTAAAACATGAATATCAATTTTTTTTTACTGGATTTGCTGCACCTTTATCAAACCACAAAATATCCAATGTCCTAAGCTGTACAATATAGCTCACCAGTGCAGTGCCCGTTTTTAAAACCTGCCTGTTCTCTAATCCTGTGCTAATGTTATAGATCAACTTCATAATTATTCCTTCTCAAACAGTTCCACTATGTATTGTCACTTTTTCAATGATTGTGTGCAGAGCTATTTATAAACAGTCTATGGTGATGAGAGAAATACTTAGCTCTGTCATCCTACCTGGTTAAACTGCAATGGAGGTTTAATAATCAATGTTTTTCATAAAATTAAACTGAATTATTACTATTCATGTGTGTGGTTTGTATATATAAGTTGAAAGATTTATAGAACTAATGATATTTGTTCATACACTACATGTCGACTTTTTCAGAGATCTGATAAGCAACTGATAAAATCATCACATCCAAGTTCTAACCTTTTCAAAATAAAACCTCTGTCATTAAGCTCCATAAAACCATTGAAGCAACTAAACAAATGTTGTGCTTTTGCTTTGAAAGTGATTCTATAAATGTTGCTGTTATGAAGGAAATCAGCACCCACGACTTCTATGAATGTCTCTCTCCGTCTGTAATGGTGACTGAAAATGAACAAAATAATAAAAGATTACTCTGACTGCAGTTTGACCCAGAGATTGGTCCAAACCACATTTGTTCACGAGATGTGGGTTCCACATACAGACAGATATTTGTGGAATTTGTAGGTAAATAAATGTCTCCAGTTTCTAGGATCCCTGATCTTAACCTTCTCAAAACTCGACTAATAAACTGGGCTGAGAGTGCAGTGCCCCACTCTTTAACACACTCCACAGCACACTACCCAAAGCTCCACTCAATGGGAAGCGACAAGCACTACACACTATCAAGTACACAACAACAGGTGCAACGTGCTCCCAGTACAGTACACTCAGCACACCCCTATTCTGGGGGCTCAGAGTCGTCTAATGTGGCGAGTCAACAATTTGAGCTTTCAAAGGACACATTCAGATGGACCTTTTGAATGAGCAGAGATCGACTTCAATAGGCTTAAAATCTTAATTTTCCCTGTGAACAATCAGGAAACTTTCCCAGTCGGTGGACAAGCCAATCAAAGTCTGTGGGAAGAAGTGAGAGTCGTGCAGAGCGGGGGATTTGATGCGGTTCACAGTCCACTACACTGCTTTCTGTTGCCCTCTTTACATTTAGGGCAAATGGAGGCAAAGCTCAAGCTCAATCCCCTGTGTCTTTGAGATAGCAGACCTTTGCCTAGGGATCATTCGGAGTCTCCTTTGCCCCTCTCAAAGAATGTCAGAGTGGAGAGTAACTTTTACTATAAAAGACCAGAGTGACCAAATTAAAACACAAGTGAGAAAATCAAGGCAAAAGACAAAGAGTTAGATGAGAAATGTAGGGTGACTAGAGTTAAAAAGGAAGGAGTTAAAAGAAGAGAGAGACACCCATAATGCTTAGGTACAGTAACATGGTTTGAATGGGTGTGATCATAAGAAGGAGACATCTGGAAAAAAAAAGAGGCCGTCATTTGGGAGGATTTAGTGTTTTATTGTGTTTTCCTATCGAGGCCGGGGGATGGACACCTTTCTTTCCGACCCGCTGCACAGGGGATAGTTTGGACCCAGCCCGGCCCGGCCTCTGCATTATTTATGAGTGCCGGCACATCTTGAGATTAAACATTTGCTGATTTGTCAAAAGCACAAACATGAGGTCCTGCCCATCTCCTTGACATATAAGTTCAGCCGGAGGAAAACACTGTCGCACATTTAATTGATGAGAACAGCGGCTGCTGACCCGAACCCTCCGCCGTGCTCTCCTCCCTCTGTCATCCCTTCCCCTGTTCAGAGGGACGACGGCAGAGACAAGGGGAGGGAGGCGGGCAGATGGGATGTTGCATATGAGAGGGGCGTTGGGCGAACACAGGACTCAAGGTCATAGCTTCCCATTGCGAGGGGATGGCTTCCAGGAAAGGCCCCCTATACTTATTTGTGCTCACTTGTCTTTATGGTCTCCTTCACCTTAAAGTGCCGACAACAGACTCAGAGATAGAGATGGATACGAAAACGGGGCGAGGGAGGAAAAACTGGGCAATTTGTCAAAACGCTGCGTTTGTGTGAATATTTCAGTGGCTCGTGAAATAAAACTGACCAGATTGAAATATGTCGTGGGAAATTAAAGATATGCATTTCCTTCTGTAGCAGATTAAATTGCAGGGGTGAATGTTTTTCTGTCTGCAAAGTCAAGGTACAAAATAAAAAAGGAAACAAATATTGGTAAGTGATATTTGTTTAAGAATATCTTGTTAACTGCACTTATGTGGAATTTAAGCTTTCCTCTGTTATATAATGTTGTCACTTGTAAATTACTGTAAATCTTTAGATTTTAAACTATTAAAAAACAAGAAAAAACTATACATGTTAGTTATTGATAAATTGATTAAGACTGACTTGTTATGCACAAATGAGGATGATCTGCTATCGTCTGTTTTCTAATGTTGTAAACTATAAATTACTGTAAAAATGTTTGATTCAAACTGCTGAACAGATAAAATAATAATAATATAAAAAGTTAACGTTGGTCTCTGTTAAGACTTTCATCAAACAAAATGATCAATGAGTTAATCAAAACCTACTTATAAACTTAATACAATAATGACTTAAGTCTCCTGAATAATGATTCCCTGCAAAAAAATAAATATATAATATAGTAACTGATGGATGAATGGCGTCACTTGAATGTCAGATTGCCACTGTCTCTCTTGCAGTGGCAGCGGATCCCTCTATATGCCCTCACTGCCTCAGACTACTAAAAATAAAATTAATATGACATCAAACAAATCGGCATGAATCAATTTTCAAATAAATGATAAACAACTGTGCTTAAGTGGCTATCCGTGTAATCGCAAAAATCTACTTAACCCTCAACCCTAATAAATATTTATTTGACATCAGGGTTGAGAACCTCGCAGCTCTCTCTCCTCTCCTCTGCCTCCCCCGTGCACTCTTCATGAAGAAGCTATTATATTAGCGGGGCGCAATTAATCCATTTGTCTCCTTACATGACAGGCTCAAAATATTCATTAGGGCCGGACTGCGCTGACAGGCCATGCTTATCTTTTACCAGTAGCTTTACAATGGCCTGTGTCAAACGTATGTTTGTCACGTCCCTCTTTATTGATTAGCTGCCAGATTCACTTGAAATAATTAAAAGTATATTTTACATATTTATAAACCCCACTGCCACGGCGGCTACTTAATTTTCCATTAGTAAAATGCAGTCTATTAAGTGCACCATGAGGGCCATGGGGCGAAGTAAGAGGAAATGAGTAATCACCATAATTGTAGACAGAAAGACAATAACCGCACCATAAAAGCTGGGGTTTTATGACTCGTTCTGGCAATGCTATCTCTTATCACAAGTCATATTGGCCACACTGGTCCCAGATAAGGGCACAATGACACGACGCCGACTCTGCTCGCTCTCTGTGTGCATGTGTGTGTGTGTGTGTGGCTGTGCAAGTGTGTAGTTGACATTTCCAAAACCCCTGCAGATACGGGCTGAACAAGTCCCAATAGACTGGCTGGTGGAAAATAAAGACTTGAGAGCTGCAGTACATAGCCTGCATACTTTGCTCCGCTGAATGCTTTATCGATACCAGGGGCTGCAAGAATTAGTTCGGGCCGACCAAGAGAAGCAGGAATTCTGTGACCCTTGAATAGATTTTCTGCGTCTAATGTGAAAAATGAGCCATAAAGCAAACATAAAAGTAATAATTTTTCTTCAAGGTCTCACCTCCAATCTGCGCTGAGGGAGAGTGGCCAGTCCCAGGAGAGCCGACACATACACACTCCAGTGTCATCACAGTGTCACTGTACAACTTCAGGGGCTAATGTTCTGCTGTCCCCCGGCACTGGCAAAGTGCAGGATTATGGCTTTCTGGAGCACAGCGATGAGAACGCGTGTCCAACGAGGGTTTTAATAGGGAAAATAAATGATACACTCACAGCAGGGAAAGCTAATTCAAATATGTGCACTGTTAGTTTTTCTCAGGGTGGTATTTTTGGTCTGATGTGGGATCGGATGTCATGGTGTGAGAAAAGACTATGAAGAGTATTTATTGTTGTGAGTTTTTGCAGGTTTCAACAAGTTAATTTCAAGACTTTAAGTATTTTTGGAAATGTTGCACCTCTTTCTGTCTTATTTTTGAGTTGAGGAACTTTGAAGCTTTTTTCGGCTTCCAAGAAATTTGTAATCATACCTTTCCGTGTCAATAATACTGCTGACATGACGTAACTAAAAACTTCTGGCGACACATGAACACAACTGAAATGCTGGTCATAATCTCTCCTTGATACTTCTTGTGATTTGTTCAAAATGGATTGTGGGTTTTCAAGATGGAGACTGTGTCCTTATCAGAAGTATGAGGAAGAGCCTTGTGCTTGAAAGGTCACAGGCACATAAATCCTTAAACGGCAGCTTTAGGTGTCAATTCCTTTCTTTTTAAAAGGTTTTATAATCCCTCATTGCACAGTAAGATTATGTGCATTTGAGGAATAAATGTATTTTCTTTTCATTAATAGTCTATTAGTCAATCAACATAAAATAAAGTGGCATCAATAGTTTTATTGAAAGTACCACAAACTCACTCAAATGTGAATATCTGTTGTTTTTTCGTCCTAAAGTGGTTGTCTCTCAGTTCTGGAACTTTGGGATTTATGCCTTGTTTTTTACTTAATGAGGGACATTTTATTTACTAAAATATTAATGAATTTAATCTAATAAGTTAACTTATTCAGAGAAAAATCTTTAAAAAGTAAATTAACTTATTTTATAAATTTGGCAAAACGATTTGGTCTGGGCTTCTGTTTATGATTTCGACTGAGAGTCTGAATGCAAGTTTACAAGTAGTCTCAGCAACTACTTGGTGAGATAAGTCTTATTAGACAAGATGAATCACAAAAACTATGAATACTATACTCAAGCTGCCATAAACCTCAATTATCCTTCAACAACTCTTAACTTTGAATTGATACTCGCACTGCAATCATGGTGATTTTGGCCTGTGGGCTACAATGTTCATTACAGGCACCTCAGAGAAATACCTCCTCTGGGTTTTCAGTGGCATTTCGCCTCCTACAGCGGAGACAGAATGGGCCGTTTCCCAGTTTATATCTCATTGCTCAGAACTCCCTGGGGTCTCCTCATCTGTCAAATCACAAGTGATGCCACACTTCCACATAAACCTGCACATAGATACATCGCCACATAAACACACAAACGGACACACACACACACACACACACACACACACACACAGTCTTATTGGAAAGGTCAATCAGATATGCTGTCATGAAGAAATTGCGTTGCGATACATCACAAAAACATTCCATGTCAAAACAGCTTGGAGCAGGAGGCTGCACAGACAAAATCTCTGACTAATAGATTCACAATATCCTCATTAGTCAGCTAAGACCAGCATTCACACATGGCAAAAGTCTCCACGTACTCCAGCTCAAAGTGTAAAAGGTGAATCCTTCGGCAGACAATGGAACAGCTCACTATGTGGTCTGACGACAGCTCCTGAATGAAAGAATCCACATATCTATTTCAGGATAAGTCCCCTATGTCCCAGTGAGGGAGCCATTGATATGCAGGGGCCGGGGCTGAAGGAGCACCTTCACTGGAGCCTCTATGCACAAACCTCCAATACTGCACAAACAGCCTGTTTGTCATCCCCAGCAAGGAAAACACCCCAGCACAAAAGTGAGCGGCATCAATAGAGATGGGCTTTTTTTCAGAGATACAGACGGAGAAGCCCCAGTATTTTCTTCCCCTCCTGAGCCCACCGCCCACCCCGGGCTGCCATATGTGTTTGCCAAGGCCCTCTCCCAGTGCCATTGATTGAGTATTCAGAGTATTGAGCCATAGTGTCTATTATTCATCTCCTGCCTGGAAGGCCTGACTGGATACACAGACAAAACTCTCATTAAAACTTCCTCTGTCACTTCCTGTGATTTGAAAGCGACAAGTTTGTTGGAGCCATCCGTCACGTCCTGAAGGAACTCTTGTCTCTGGGGTGTGTGTGTGTCCCTTTTTGTGTGCTTGTGTGTATGTGTGTGTGCATGCGTGTGTGAATGCCTGTGTGTTTGTAAGCGTATGTGTGTGTGTGTGTGTGTGTGTGTGTGTGTGTGTGTGTAGGGGGGGCGGCGTAGGTAAGGTAGGGACAGAGGGAAGAAATATAACATTTCGAATCACAGTAAAAGGATTCGAGTCAGCTTACTCTCTTAATGCTCTTCCGTGGCCCCTGTGTGGGACCTCATGAGCAAACCTTGCTTAAAAATTGGTTAACATTGCAAAGTAGGACTAGAACTGATCCCTGGCAATTAAAACAGAGAAGGCCACTCCTTCATTCTGATTCTCCAACAGGCCTAAACGTACGGTTTTGACTGGCGATGTTACTGCAATGGATGAAACTGACCTGTAGCATCATGATATAAACAGATAAGGCCGTTTACGCTGTGATACTGTTATAATATTTGCATCTTTGCTATATGTGTACACATCCTATAATCACACTTGCAGATCTCCAAGGCTGTAAAACTCCAGCTACACATTAGAAATGCAACTGGCTTTTGAATAATTAAAAACAAATTGGCCTTTATCGTAATCTTAACATTACTTTAACCCTCTAACTCAACTTTATTAAAATAAAAAGTCAGGGATCATCAAAGATAACTATAAATTCCTGAACCAAATCCCATGGAGACATTTTACTTTGGACCACAAATCAACCTGCTTGACGTGCTAGAGAGAAAAAGTCAGGGAATCATCAAACACATTAAGATCCATCCTATGGGGATCATGAACGTGTCCACATAATTCCATGTCAGTCCTTCTAATATTTGCTCAGATATTTCTATCTGGGCTGAGCGACCGTCGCTGTCCTCCCTGGATCCACAAACTGAAACTACTGTATTTGCTGCATTTCCCATTTATTTATGGTCTCTTTCACGTAAACCACCACTGCTGCACGGATCAGTTATGATACATTTATTTCAGCTCTGTGCGACTCGGAAAGCTTCTGGCAGAGTGTTTCCGGGCTTCCACTTCATTATTCTAAAATCTCCCAGAATGCAGAGCGACATGCGCTTGTGATTGATCTCAAAACCACTGATTTTATTTTCTTTTGAGGAAAATATTATGGATGGGTCTAAACAAGGCATAATTGGCCAAACCCATGGCAGCGCCTGACCTGCCAACAATCCAGACCCGCTCCCAAGGTTGGCTGCCTCCCTGGGAAATATTGTGCATTAATTTCATTTAGTCTCCCCTCCAACATTCAATGGTAGAAGTTAATTAAATTGCTTGTCCATTGTGTTCATCCACTTACAAAGTTAATGATATTGTGCCGGGGAATTAAAGAGCGTTTTATAAAGCGCACGGGATGGGAGCTGGCAGGCACTACATTGCCCAGTTGAACCCTGTCAGTCGGCGGGCTTCTGGACCCCCTAATTAGCGGTGAAATGGATGCTTCCATCTGCCAATTTCCTGCCACGCTCATCAGTCGTGCAGTCGCTCCCCTAACCTGCCCGGCAGAGGGGTCTAAAGCAATAAAACCATCACAGCAATGACATTCAACAACAAAAAAAACAAAAGTGAATACGCGTATACATGATATGACTCAGACTTTAAAAGGGCTTCTTTATGATGCTCGGGCTGTTTTCTTTTTGCTCTAGACCACATCATTGGCTTCTTCAGCATAATTCAGATGGAAGACTTTAATAACTTTGTTAAAAATGTCCCCTACACACTGTAATAGCACCTCTTTTCTATTTTCAGAGGCTGGTTTGAAGAGATGTCTTCTAATAAAGCAATAAGAAATGGATGCGGTGCCTGTAATACATGGTGGGCATGAAAGGTACATGTCTCCGGTCTAATATTCAGCTCAATGCATGATTATTGCACATCCCCCCCATTTCCACTTAGGTAGCAGTGCTCTGTTGTGAAGCAATGATTAATGCTCATATATATTCCGGCTGCGTATTTACTAATACCTTGTTGCTACTTCAGCAGCTTTTAACGAGGACATAAAAACTGAGGATCAAAGTAAATGGGATTACACCTGTGGGGCCTGTGCTGCTGCTGACCTCCTAATGAGACTGGATAAAATGGTGCTTTGCATGTCTCTATGAATTAATGCTTAAAACAAATTAAATGGAGGCACGGTGAGGGGCATTTCTTTGGACCATAACCCAGGTACACCCGTCAAGTGCAGGATCAGTAGTGGAGAAGAAAAGAGTTCAAGCAGCAGCCGCTGATGAGGCCGGTCAGTTCAGACCACAATGTTGTTCCTTCTAGTTTCGGTACAGTAACAGGAAACAAAAACCTGATGTTTAATCAGGGTTCACTTGCATCTTAATTGTAACAGATTTAGCCTCAAATGAAATTTTAACGGCCAGTTCACCAATTGTCTATGTTAAATTCAGATCACTTGTGCCAAGGAGTTTTTTTTTGTCAGTGAAACTGTTGTATAAAATCTATTGGGAGCTTCTTAAAGTCGAAAAGACGTATTCCAGATTAAGTCATCAGTTCCATTGTGAGATTCAAAAATCTATAAACACAAAACCTGTGTTACAAATTGGTGGTGGAGAATTTAAGGGGCAGGGACGATCTAATGTTGCATCCATACAATTCCATCTTGTTTTCATTTGGCTACAACCAGATACAAAGACACAATGTGTAGCTTCTATACAACAAGCTGATATGATTGTATTGTTTATACTGGACATTATTTTTAGGATACCTCTAGTGATGGAGCCTTGAATCTGCCAACAGTGTGTTGTGTTCTTTACATAGTAAGAGATATCACTGGTGTCTCAAATTAAATCTCCGACCTGATAATAAAAGTCGGAGGATATCGTGAACATTTTTGAATCAACGTTGGAACCTTAGCCATAAAGACAAGTCTCTAACACTACTGCTTTGTCAAAATCTGTTTATTTGTTTGTTATGTGTTATTTTGAAGGAAAAGTTAATTTTTCCTTAAGAAGGTTTTAGAGCTTCATGGAAGCACAAAGCTGAGCAGACAATTGTAGAACACTAGTAGTACAAACAACATTACATTCACAACCATAAATATTAGACTGTCAAATGTGTAACGTTATTCACAATTATCTTAATAAGTCTATAACTAAATCTAAAGATCAACCGTTAATGTAAATTAACTCTACGTTTGGTCAAATGGAGTACATGGCACGTAGAAGACAACAACTAGACAAGGTCCTCGTGTCATGGTTATCTGGAAACAAACAGTATAACACCACCAATGTAGTGATACTGACTGATTTGTAATCTTTCCTATTTAATCCTATGGCAGTAAAAAATCATCCTGCATGTAATGAAAAACTTTAACAACTTAAACCAATGTCAATCTAGAGCAGTTAAACAAATCTTCTACAAACATCATGTAACATCATCTGCACTGAATTTAACAATATATTGTCAATGCCAAAAAGGGCCATTAGGACCTTGTGTATGCTTATTATATATAATATCAAATTTATAATGGAGTGTTTTAACCTAATTAGAGCGCAATGTCAAAGACTACTCTGTAGTGTCTCATGTGCTGGTGAATTGCAGTTGACTAGAGCAGTTTACCAAAGCAGGCAGAGCACTTCTAAGGTCACCCAACCCCATGATTTACACACAGCTCGGCTGTAACTTCATAATAAAGCTCAGGTCAAAAACACTGTGGCGCACAATTTAATCAGGACACAAGAACAACTAGTACTAAAACAGGATGTAGCATTCACTCAGTGACAAACAGTGAAGAGCGATATGTGGGACAATTATAGTTCTAAAGGGGAATTTTACACTGTTTGTCCCGGCTAACAAGGTCAACTTCTCAACCCTAAGTGTATCAGACGTCTGCAATTGGGCATGAAAAGACCTTTCTTCTTCCTTCACAGCTAAATTATCTTTTGAAAGCAATCTTCAAATAAAACTTTGATCTCGGGGGCCGGCATGGTACATGTCCACTTCCTTTAAATAGCTGCGCTGTCTCTGCTGGACAAAATCATCATTCTAAAAGGGGATTTGAGGATGATGAATATTTACCTTATTAGATTGTATCCAAAGATGAAAAATCAAAGTCTGAACAATTGAGGTAACCATTAGTAATTAAAGTGACATTACCTCCTCTCATATTTTCTCAGGCCGCTGCCTGGTTGCCAGAGCCATTATTCAATCGTTTCGGATGCTGGGAGATAAAATGCCTTTAATATACTTACGCTCATTAATGTAAATCATATTTGGCTATGGATGTCCAATAATCAAAAAGAATATTTCAGCTTGTAATTCCCTGTCTGTAAAAGTATTCCCATTAGGGGAAGAGGCCCATGCAAATGACAGGTCTTTGAGCTCATTGATTTTTTTTTCCACCCTTTTTGCATTTTGGAAAGGCTGCTAATGTTGTCATGGACTGTTCATCAATCTATATTATCTGATTTAATATTGCGCCTATTCATGTGGCCTCATTTATGAAAGAACTGATTGGATTAAGATCATACAGGCTGTAGGGAAAATGGAAGCAATATCATTTTAACTGATCACTGAGGTTGAATTACGACCGTAAAGAAGTTTGAAAAGTTCTCCATATTGACTGGAACCACAACTTATTGTCTAGCCTTAAATTAATTACCTATTTTCTCCATGTAACTGCATTAGTAAAAGGTGAAGGACATGTGCAAGCATGCACGTCAACATCTGGGCTGGACTGACTGGTGAAAAAGCAACTTTCAATGTCAAATAATCTGTATTGAGCCAACTCTTCCCTCCCTGAGGACGCTGGGATGGCTGTCAGAGCAGTGATGTCAGCGGGAAAAGTAATCAGTCAGCTTCTGTCCAGCGGCAGCTTTGATTCTGTCCCTGTCCCACGCTGCCTGGGGCTCGCTCATCTGGCCTTGTAGTGACAAAGTGGCATCCTTGGCTGGCCAATGAGATACAGCTCTATCGCCGAGTCCCATAATGAAATATATTAGTTTGCTGCATCTTAGTGGCATTACTTTGTCACTTGTGAGAAGAATTTATCAGGAAGGTTCCCATTTCTCTGCATCAAGAGCCCTTCCTCCTCCCTTAGTACAAACACAACTCTTCCTAAATGAAGGCAACATCGTCTCTAGATCATGAGCCATCTCGTGAAACATCTATATAATATGACAGCTTCCACTGCACAGGGACAATTGATGGCGGTCTATAGTGTCTCCTTAGACTCAGAGACTGGAGCAGAGCACTCCTCTGGAGATCAGGACGAGAAGTCGCCCCATCAGAGGAGAGGGTTCAGTTTTGAGTTCAGGCTCAGGAAAAATTATTTTTCCCTCCTCGATGTATAAGAAAAATAAGCAGCTTTCTGTCTGTGTGCTGTCTGAGTATGAGCAGAGGCGTTCTTGGAACACAACAGTGACCACAGGACCGTGAAGCTTTAGAGGAGTCTGCGAAAACACACGCAGCAGCTCGTCTCAGGCTAAGAAGCCCGTCCGGTGGCTCTTTGTGGCCTTCTTTGTCTTTATGTAAAAACCGATGCTCGCCAATGATGTGTTATGTAAAATTCCCAGAGGCTTGATTTAAATGGCTGGATATCCTCCATGCTAGCTTAGTTATACTCCAGTGCATCGCCCCTGAGAGCACATGGACGCTGCATGAAAAGCAAATGTAAATGCAGCCTCAGCTTCTTAGATAACAAGAAATTATGTCATGGGTTTTTCCCTCTTATTGTATTATTATAATAATAAATAAAAAAGAGCGAACAACGGGGGACTTTTCTTACGCAGATGTTTCTTTTTATCCGTACAATCTCAGCATCCGGCCCTTTCCCGTGGCCACTCATAAAAGCCAGCTTTAAGATGTGAGCGAACAGAGGTCCTGTGCCAGGGGCGAGAGTGGCAGCAAACCCACGTCTGCTCTCCTGTAAATATCACACCCTCAGAAATGTGGGAGGAAAAGAGGATTTGGAGGGGCCCGCGCAGGTCGGCAACAAGTCTCCTGGGCCACCCCCTTTGAGAGCTCCACAGATGACCAGGTGGTTCTGAATTGTGTATCCTTGAGTCATGTGTAAGTCAAAGGGGAACACACAATGTACACTGCATCTGTTACATCTGAGAACAAACCAAACTCCGGCTTTGCAGGAGCCATCATTTACATTCAGCAGAGAAGCAATTGTGCACTAACACGTAAAAACGTAACCGCATAATAGAATAAAGACGCCTGGTTTACATTGTCACTTGTGAATATTGCGGAGGTGAGATGTTAATCATAAATAACTAAATGATATTATCACTGAATCTAGGGTAAATTTTTTAAAGTTTCATAAAAGTTGTCTTTAGAGCAGTTCTTATCTATTCAGTGGATCAAATTGAATGATTAAAGACAAAGACGTTTTTTTTAAAAGAGGGATCAGCGGTTAGTCCTAAATGATTCCATGCTTTTACGTTTTGGTTAATACGTGAACGATTTTCATGTCAACTAGATGTTGCACTAGAACTTGCATCTGCGTCACTGAGGGCCTTAAGACTAAACTAAGTTGTTTGTCTGCCACACCCCCCCTCCCACAGACAAGATGAAAATAAGGTGCAACCTTGGTGTTTGTATGTACCGGATAGAAAATAAGAAATACACACAAGCACACACAGAGGGCAAACAACTTAATTCTCTGCTAGGGACATCTTTACTCCGTTATATCTTTATATAGACAATATCTGTCTTAAGGTTGGCTACCTTAATGTATTTTCATTGTATTACTGTTTATGTGTATATCTCAGGGTTCAGAGAGTCTCTAAATAACGTTCACTGAGAGTTGTATGTGGGAAATTGCTATGAAAAATGTATATATTTGTTAGTAAAATAAAAGTAAATAAATACAAATTTGTACCTCAGTTACATATGTAACAGCCACTAGCTTATTCTGTGAGGAATTTTGTGTAGAAAACACATAACAAAAATTCATAAGATAGAGACACACTAAACAGAGACGATTCGGTTCTCTGCAGCAGGCCAAAGCATGCTTTGAAAAGTGTTTTTCTTCATTTTCAGAAATGTAATTAGACAGTTAAAATTAAGAGCCTGAATTTAACTGAAAGAGCATAACATCCAATCTAATTAGATGGCTCTTTAATGAGTTGGTAATTAGCTACAGCATGGTGCACACAGGGTGCCTTTGTGGCTTGAACTTGTGCAGGGACCCTGCTGACTGGAGCACCCTTTGTGTTAGATTGGTTCCCACTTGGGAAGCATTACACTCTGAAATATGGTTATGCTTTGCTTTATACCTTTATAAGACACCGCTTGGATATGTGCTAGGGGTCAGACAGAGGTTTGGGCTACTCATCAGGTTAACTTCCCCCCTCAGTAAATATTTTCAAAAAATGTAGTAAATAGTGTTAGTTTCATATGTTACAT
Source organism: Pseudopleuronectes americanus (assembly GCA_038501795.1). Lineage (NCBI taxonomy): Eukaryota > Metazoa > Chordata > Actinopteri > Pleuronectiformes > Pleuronectidae > Pseudopleuronectes > Pseudopleuronectes americanus. The sequence continues at coordinate 4,597,015 of CM076729.1, read as the reverse complement.
AAAGTGAGAGGTTTGTGTGGATCCCATATGGAGTTCAGGTTCGAAAGATATCTCATGAAAAGTAAATGACAAGATAAAACAAGGGCAACCATCCCAACCAGAATTGGGATGAGTGAATGTAGTCAATAAATGGGCCTATATATTTTCTCGGGCAATCATAGGAGATGCTTTTGGTTGTGTGTATGAAACAACACAGACAATACATCATAAGCTATTGCACAGTCCGCCCTCAAACAAACGCACAGTTTAGTTTCATCAGGCAGACTCTGGCAGTCCCATAGCTGCATGTCGCCTTTCCGTTTGCCCAGCACCGCCCCTCATCTGGTGCAGCCCGTCTACCTCTGACCTCCAGAACCTCACAGCGACTGCATTAATTTTCCTAACCAAAATCAATCGGCGGAGGAATGGGAGAAGGAGGAAGGCCCCTTGTTATTAGACTGGGCAGGACACACCCTCTGACTGCGAGTGCGCGGCTGTTTTTATTGGTAATAGTTTAACTGGGGTTGGTGGCTAGAGGACAAAGGGATTGCTCATTTCCCCTGACCCCAGAGATGACTCATTCCAAATAAACGCACACGTGCCCCATTTAATATCATTAGAAAATTAGGCCTTAAGACAATTTGGGGTTATTTGATGTCTATTTGTTCTCGGTTAATCACAAGGGGGGAAGCATATGAGACTAATTTGTTTGAAAAGATCGCATTGGAGTGTTGAGGTTTGAAAACGAAAATAATGCGTCCAGTCAAGGTCAAGGGAGTGCATATGACTGCAAATTCCTGGCCATGTGGCTGTTTCATTTTTTGTCTATTTATATGCTGGCTAACTGAACAGACGCGCAAACATCCCCCAAAATCAGATTAGGAAATTATGAGCCCCATCATTAACCGACTGTGTCAGTCTCGAGCTTGGGCTTCCTTTTTCCTAATGAAGAGCAAGTAAAAGATGATTCAATCACACAGCAAATGCGCTTTATGACCTATTAATATGTAGTACAAAACATAAACATGACAACAATATTGGCTACACATTTAAAGATCTGAATAAACTGTCCACGCTGGGTAAAACACAGAGTTATGACAATTAAATAGGGAAGGCAGGCGGTGCATGGACAGCTTGTGATGCCATTACTCTGACAGCGAGCGGGGGATCATCAGGCCAGAGGGGGAGGCGGAGTGACTGAGTGTGTGTGTGTTTAAAATGGCCTATGTGTTTAAAATGTGCTGCACAATACCTGCTAATTCTATTAAGTGCCTCTGTGGTGTGGCGGTGTGGTTATGGGTTGATGTAAATGGACGGCTGGTTGACTAAACAATGCAATAGCATTAGAATAAGGTGATTGGATAACAGAGTGGAGTAGAAGGCCCGGGCCCGGCCACCCTGGGCTTGCCAAGTCCATTACGTGTATTGGAGACATCTTGATATCCGTCATGGGGAGTTGCCAGCCAAAAGAGAGGAGGTTGTTGTTTTGTTCAGCTTTCATCGTCAAGATAGCTTCCACCTCCCGACATGCAGGTGTAGGTAATGCAATCAAATGAGGACCTCACAAACAATCCCTCCCCCCTCTTCCAATCCACTCTGGGACTTTGAGGCCGTTTTAGGAAACACTGGTAGTCAACTGGCTCAAGGACAAGCACAAGCTTGAGTTCTAGTTTGACTTTGCCACAAATCCATCACCGTCTAATTTCATGATGTGTACGAGAGACTTTTGTTTTTCAGAAAGGGACAGAGAAGACCGACAGGAAATGCGGGTGAAGTAAATGCGGCAAATGGCCAAACAAGGCGTCAGTCGGGCCGCAGACTTGCTGCTCAGGTTTGCTTTTTTGAAATCCAAACATTTGTTTGAATGTACAAGAACATTGTATATTTAAACTGGAATAACTGGTTCTACTTGAAGTTAGAGCACACAAAATCTCCATCAGCTTGACCTTTTCCATGTCCTAGTGACCTGTCCATAAACAAAGCAAATCAATAACTAGAATTACCGCCTAGTAATTGTGTGCTTCTGCCAACCAGTCACAATCTCGCCTTGAATAATGTCTAGATAACTGTTTACATCATGTTGTTATAGTGAAGCTAATCTTTTACCTTAGCATATAAAATGCCATTACTTCATCATTTAATCCCAAAATTTGTCTGACTTATGTACACAACATATCCCATCCACGAGGTGTGGATTGGATCATCACAATCCCAAAACATCTGAGAGGCAGTGTGTTAGTATTTTGGGTTCTTCACAATAGATGGTAAAATGACTGCCTTGACGGCCTTCTGCCACTACAATGCTGTGTGTGGGCAACACAACAATATACTGCAGCTACTGTCCCTGTTGTGGGACAAATAAAGGATTATCTTGTTTCATTATTTTGTAATGAGAGACATTTGGATACTACCATCTTTTGTAGTTTTACCTTCAATACCTTTCAGGCAGGAATACTTTAGGGCAGTAATTGGACAACAAATTGATCTCTGTAGAATTGTATAATTTAACCTGAACTGGCCTATATATTATAATATAAATAACAAAAATAACAAATTTTCAATAATTTTCTGGACAATTTATAAAAATCACAGTATATGAGTCGGACATAACATTAAACAATTTTAGCTCTAATCTATTGATTTAAGTCCGCCCCTACACTCCACTGTTGATTGCTGGTTGAACACTAACTATGTTAAAAACAGCATATGTCTGACTGGTAATCAAAAGCCCCTTTCTGAAAGACCAAAGGGGGGTTAGTTACTATTGTTGCTTCTAAATGCTCATGGAAAATCTATCAAAGGGTTATTCTGGGTCAAATTATTGACCCAATTATTGAGATTAATAATAATACATTTTATTTAACAGCGCCTTTCAGGTCACTCAAGGACACTTTACAAATTTAAAACAATTTAAAACAAGGGCAAACAAATAAGATAAGATTGCATGTTAGATGACTGTTGTTATATTCACACACAAAAAGTAAATTATTTGCATAAGATCGTCAATCACCATCTCGCAGATTTAAGCATCACGCACTATAGTGCATAAAGGCAAAGTCGCACATTGTCAGGTGTAGCAGACTTCCTTTGGGTGTCTGCTCACTTCCCGCGGCTTTATGCTTATCAGCCCCCTCACACTAAGAGCCAGTCATCAAAAGCACTTGTGTGTGGAGTGTGTTCATCGGAGACAGGTGTCAAGAGGTTGTTTTTACAGCTGTAATTACTCTGCAACGCGGCGCTTACCACAGCAGCCACAGGCTTTCTTCAAACTGGGGGAGAAATTGCTTGGATTTAATGTAACGATTTCCCCCCCCTGATATTAACCATCTGTGCGTGACACCAGGCCTGAACGAGGAGATCAATTCCCCAGGAAAGTGTCGTCTTCCACAGACGAGCCGGTGAGCCAGGATGAGGGGGAGAATCACGGACCGGCACTTCCAGCACCGGGGGAGATGTTTAGATTGGAGGCTGCCGGCTCGCTGCAGGTGTCTCCCCCCTGCTCCCTCTCCTCCCTCCTTCTGTACAAGATACCTGGCACGGGGCAAGGTGCTCCCAGAGGAGGGAGGGGATATATATATACACTTAGGCGGTAGAAAGGTCAGGCGGGCTGGATGTGGCTGGCAAACAGGAGGTGGGGGTCTGGGGGCATGGGGATGAATCACAGGAGAATTGGTGCATGGCAGTGAATGAATAACCCGCCATGGCTCCCCAAACCCCATTATTTCCCTCCTTCTCCAGTGGGGCCTGAAATTCATGTCTGCGCATGCTGGCAGTTCATTAGGGGGAGGATGTCATTCCTCTTCTGGCTGCAGCAGGACAGGCCAGGCGGGCCCCAGGAGGACCGGGCCCTGTTTAATTCCACATCAACCGCTCCACTGAGGGCCTTAATCTCTGCTTGTGTGATCAATACTATATCAGTGTAAATTAAAATGACAATTTTAAAGTAATTAAGCCTGTTAATGCTCGATTCAAATGTCATTATTTGCCAGAGGAGAAGCTGGCTGGATGTGTCCAGGCTACTGTATGAGTGAGGGGGAATTTAGATTTTTTGAAGAGGAGGCTAAATTACGAGCCATGTGCACAGTGACAGGTAAAACGCTTTAACTGGCCCAGCCTGATGTTGCCGCTGCATGCAGCCACCAAAAGGAGGGCTTAACAAAAGCAGATTAACTCTCCACCCATGCCAGCCCAGGGACCTCTCCAATTTCAGAGGAGGATAACCCAATTGCTGAAATCTGATTTGTGCGACCAAACCCAATTATGGCCATATTAGATGAGAAGTGGCAGGGAGAGAACGCTTGCCGAGGGAGGCAGGAAAAATAGAGCGGGGTGGACGGGGCGGGAGAGGGTGGCGGGGAAAAAGAAACGTTACACAATAAAAATGCACTTAACTATAGAATGAGGCTGAGCAGTAATTGTGTGATTGGATTATTTTTGTCTCCCCCCCTTACTTGGCTTTTGAAAGCCTATTTAGAGTCATTGTTAGAGAGAAATAAATGAGGCCCAACGCTAACCTTGTACCCGTGTGTGTGTGTGTGTGGGAGTGTGTGTCTGTGTGTGTGTGTGTCATGTCTCATGTGAGGCGAGGTGATGTGTAAGTGAAAAGGAAATGAAATGATCACATTGTTGGTTGTTATTATGACAGGCTCGCAGCCCATAGCCAGGGACCCTCCAGCTCCTCTTAGACAAGATTCACCAATTACGCCCAGTCACACCAGATCGGGGCCACGCGGGTCCCCGACAACCACACTTTCTACCACAATTGTGGCCTTGCTGAGATGGGACATAACGTCATTAAGCATAAGCTGCACTTTCTACATTTTCCCCATTTTCCCTAACACATGCATAACAAATGCCCATATCTCACAATCAGCAGCTAGAGTGTTGACAAATTAAGAGGAAGGCTAGCGATTAAAAAAGGAGCCATTAGCCTTTAGAGGTGTGCGTCAGTCGTGGAAGTGTCCGTCAGTGTTCGGCTCGTTCAGAGAGCTGTCAGGACACGGAATAACTCGGATGCTGTTGTCACTGCTGTCGAACCACCTCAGTGACAGTCGGAGGAAATCGCCCAGAGCTGTAGTTATTTGGCAGCTCGGCAGCAAATGTCCCACAGTGGTGCGACTGCTTCAGATGAATGTTGAGAATCATCTGAATGATAATCGTTATTAATGCGCTCCATCTTTATCGTACACTATCGGCATGTAGGATGTAGGTGCAGGTTTAAAAACATATAATCCGAAGCAAATAGAGATTCATTTAACCCATTAAGACCTGGGGCAATGTTAGCGAGCTTCTACCTTTAGAGCCGGATGAAATGTGTGCATCTAAAACACAATGTCATCATGATGAAATACATTGAAATTCCCTGACATTTAAAGCAGAAATTGACTATGGGAAATGTATTTTATTTGTTTGTTTTGCCCGAAAAAGACTTTTATGTAGTGTTTCAATGGCTGACAATCTAAGCGAGCTCTGCTGAAGCAGATTACAGCAGTGTTTTGTTGACATAAACAACCATGTAAATAACCATGGAGATGATTCAGATAAATAGAAAGAAAGAACACTAAGCTTTTTGTTGTTGTTCTTTTTTAAATTCAGCACCTTAGGTTTTAATGGGTTAAATAACTTTCCTTTAAGTACAGCGAACACTGAGATCTGTGAGCTATTTAATCTACGAGATGTAGCTGACAGTCTTAAGTGCAAAACCTGAGCCACGTCCTCAGTGATGCAGCTCCATGAATTATTAAATACATGCCAATAGTGAACAGATAGAAAGCATCCCGGCTGAAAAACAAGGGCAGTGTGTGGGTATTTAATTAGCAGGGTGGGGTGCTCCTGTGCATGCCTGATCATGCAGGGTAAAGGACACCCAGGGGCCTTTCAGGGGGCCGGAGGAAAGCTTGTCATTGTATTGGTTTGCATCCAGAGCTGTCCGATCCATCATGCTCTCTGTTGACTGGTGTTTGCAGAGCCAGCCCTTATTAATTATCAGCTCATTTGGAGAGGATGGGGTGTTAAGGGTGGAGAGTGGGCGGTAGGTGCTAGGTGCTTCTTGATCAATGGAATCTATTGCTCTGAGAAAACTCTGCTGAGGGTGATTAAGGTCAATTTGTACTGGCACACTGGATGTCTCCTCAAGGAGAGGAGGAGAGGATGCTCCTCTGGATGGACAGGTGGGAGGTGAGTGTGTTAGCTGCAGACAGCCGAGCCACGTCGCTTCAACCTATTGGTTGAGATGTCAAACCTATTGGGTTTACTAGCTACTAGTGATCGTTCTAGTGATCGTATTAGCAATTGGTTTTTAGTCTAGAGGGTTAAACATGCACAGCTAAACAGGAGTGTAACACCCCTCAAATCCCTCCCTCTGTGTTATACACGTCTACTCATTGAAACTAACTCTTGGGCTGGTTGAAATGTTGGCAACACTTAATATTTAAATCGTCCAGCCCTCTAAGTAAAGTGAATCTAACAGGCATGTGGAGAAGTGTACCCTTTAGAGCAGTGCCCGTCTCTCCCTCACCACAATACTGAGGTGCCCTTGAGTAAACTGTTGCAACTGGGGATTTTCCATTATGAATTTAACTAAAACCAATGATCCTCAGCGAATATACTGACAAGATATCTTTCGTTTGAAATTTATATCTCAAAGGTGAGAACAATAAATTAAGTGACTGCTGTAAAGCATATGAATGATGATTAAATATGTTGTAAATAGTTGTACTAATAAAAGGTTATTTTTAAGTAATCACACTTTATAATTTGTATTTAAATGCAATACTAACTTGCCAATTATTGTAAAAGAGGAGTCATTCCTCCTGTCCATACTAGATGTAGGGACATTACTTCCTTATGATTTTTCAATACAAATTAATGGGAGAGAAAAAACCCACTCTCTTTATTGAGGACAAAAAGGCTTTTTTGTTTACTGAGCTCAGTTGTTTTCTAAAGTTTAAATTCAAACTGCTAGGAATCAAAATTGAAGTAAGAAATGATTTGTTAATTAGCTATAGTTATTTGTTACTAGTTACTTTGCATTGACTTTTGCCAGGTTTGAAAGTGGTTTGATAATAAGGACTGGTGAACTGAAATCTAGGTTTCACACTTGACTCAGCAGACACTCCCTATGGAACATAATGAAACTGAGAGAGACCACATTGAGTGTGCTCACTCTAGACCAGTGGTCCCCAACCCCCGGGCCGTGGCCCGGTACCGGGCCGTGGGTCATTTGGTACCGGGCCGCACAGAAGAATAATTTTCTGTTTTATCTATTATCCGGTCATTTTTCAAAATAAAACGGTGTTTTATTTTGAAAAACTACCGGATCCTCTCGTTTATGACTCATGCTTTACGCATTTCAAGACGCTCGTCTTGGTCACGTCACTTTTTCGCTGAACACAAACCAACACGGTATTTGTTGGACCCATTTATCAACAAACCAGGTGAATCCAGCATGTCTGTTTAAGAAGAAGATCAGCTGCTGGAGATCGCAAATGACGGCGGCCTTAAAAGTATGTTTGAGAAAACAACTCCGGTGTCCTGGAATAAAGTCACGGCAGAATACCCTGAGATCGCCACAACAGCACTAAAAACTCTGATGCCATTTCCAACATCCTATCTGTAGTGACATCGATGGATTTTTTTTTAATTAACGAATTAATTTTTTATTTTAAATAACCAAAAAAAACCTCTCCAAATTCCATTAAATTAAAAAAAAATCTACCGCTGTCACCAGAGGTACCAGAGGGACTCCGTAATGAGGCTCCGTAGACACACCTTAACGGCCGGTCCGTGAAAATATTGTCTGACATCCAACCGGTCCGTAGCGCAAAAAAGGTTGGGGACCACTGCTCTAGACCACTTCGTGGCAATAATGTACCTCTAAGCTTGTTAATAAACACACACTAAAAATAGAAGAAGCAGTACAAGACAACTCAGTAACGCATCATGTTTTATTTAAAGTTGAACGTCTAAATTTTGCCTACGTCCTAAAGCATCGTTTAGAATAATCCAGATCGACGATTCACTAATGTTATTAGTATTCATAATAAACTTAACACTCTAAAAAGGCCATAATGAGCATTTTTAAGGTGAAGTAAATTTTGTAGACTTTTATACAGAATACCGCTGTTGTTTTTATTTACATCATTACAACTTCAAAAGAATTTGTATTTGACTATTGATTTGATTATTTTAATTGAAAATCTTTCCAGTGTGATATTGTTAGTTTAACTTAGTAATAGAGTGAAAGATTTCAAAACTTTCCCCACTGTCAATAAAAGAACAATAATACGGCATCACAGGGCCTCGTTGCAGTGTTCAAATAAACCAATGTATATATGTGTGTGACGCATGTTGCTGTGCAGGTTTTGGGAGTTAAGTGACTGGGATGGGGTGAGTGGGGGTCTTTTTCCTCCTTGGAGAGTGGGGCTGTGAGGGCTCTCAATAGACAGAGGATTATGGAAATCAAAGCTGAGAGATTAGCTAATGGGAATATAATGGCCACTGACTGCCGGGTCGGCTGGGCCATGCAAATGAAGAGGCTATAGCCTGTGGCGGAGGGAGAATCGATATGTATGGACAAAGTGCTGGCCGGCGATAGCGCTATATCAGTAATGCTGCACAGACGCACACGTATGAGCACACACAGGCTCACAGACACACACACAAACACACAGAGTGAGGGCCTGACGCCAGCAGACAGGAGTGAGCTTTCAGCGGGAGGACCCGGCTCAAGTGGGGAACCGGTGATATCGCCAGCTCGGGCCCCCGCTCGCTCTCACTGATGTCAACAGGCAGCATGTGGTTCTCCACGATGCCTGGCACTCATCCCCACTGACACAGCACTGAGACGGTGATACAGGCCCGGCCCCACTCGCCACGCTCCATCAAATATCTATTCATCGCGCCTTGGCCCCCAAAACAGAACAAACGTCCTTGTGCACAATCAATAGTGCTGCGACCAGGACGGCCAAGTATTACAGCAGCATTTAGATACCGTAAATAGTTTATTTTGCTTCAGACGCTGGACAATCTGGCATCTGCCATTTAGGATGTGTGGATATTAACCTTCCTCGGATGTACGAGGCAAAACCGGTGTCGTAAAACGCAATTGACTGGGACACATGACGGCTTTCATCATCAAACTAAATGGAACATCTCCTCTCTTATATATCAGAATACCAATTCGGGGCATGTCAGAAAAATTTCAATTTCAGGTGGGAGCGGCAGGACTCCGGCTCCCCGCGCCTGGCCTCTCCCCTCTCATTTTCATTCCTGCCCGAGTGGCCCGACCATTCATCAGGACCCGGGCAGAGGACACCTCCCGCCAGCTCACAAATGCATGGAGCAGGCAATAAAATTAACCTTGTGGCAATTGTTTTCCCACCCGTTTGATGGCCCCGTGTCAGCTCATCTGTTACCGCGGAAGGGAATAAAAAAGTCAAAGCTCGGATGTGCAAAAAATTATGACTCTATAGGGATGAGGTTGTGTGTCTGTGTGTGTGTGTGTGTGTGTGTGTGTGTGTGTGTGTGTGTGTGTGTGTGTGTGTGTGTGTGTGTGTGTGTGTGTGTGTGTGTGTGTGTGTGTGTGTGTGTGTGTGTGTGTGTGTGTGTGTGTGTGTGTGTGTGTGTGTGTGTGTGTAGGTGGGAGGGGGGGTTTACCTAAATAGAACCGAGTTAATGGCAGATTATGAAGTCAAAACCCGATCAATCAGCGTTAGAGAGTAGCTGAAAAGATGGTTGTTTGTTGATTTGTGTCCGTGAACAATAAAACACATAAAGAGGCAGAGTTGTATTATGAAGACAACTCGGGAACAAGATGGTGGGATGTTTTTTGTTGTTGTACAGTTCAGCTAGCCACCATCCCTGACCCGGTCCTCTCGCTGGGCGGGGAGGGACAAGACGGAGGAGAGGGGAGGGTACGCTGGGGAGGGGGGGGGGATAAAAATCCTTCAGAGGGTGTTTATTTGCTCTCAACACCTCCTAAGCGATCAATATTTTTAATTTGGGTCCGAGTTATTATTTTTCACATCACTGCGCCGGGGAGCAGAGTAAAGTGGCTCATATTTTAGCACTAAAAAGATCGATATGACAGGCTCACCTTCACTCTGCCCCCTCGGTGGCTGGGGGCCGCACATCATAATGGACGGTGGCGAGGTACACCCAGCCCGCCTCATGCTGGAATCACATCATTATCTGTGGACCCCCACCCCTGCACGCAAACACACACACACACACACACACACACACAGATACATACCCAGCCTCCACGACAGGACAACAACACCTCCACCTCTAACACAACTGATTTACTTCCCTCGGCTACATCCCATCAAAACACACACACGCGCACACACACAGTTAAACACTTTATCAGAGCTCTGTTTATGGGGAGACGCGTGGTGTGAGTTTGTGTGAAGTGTGTGAGTGTGTGTGTGTGTGCAGTCCAAAGCCCAGTGCAGTGATGATCCAGGAGGGCAAAAGGCTCAGTTCTACAGATCCGACTCCTCGTAATAAATGCATCAATTTCTCCACCTCTTTACACAATCCATTAATTATATCTACATTTTCAGTCAAAATATTTTCACACGGCACTCCCTCTACCCCATAACTCAAGTCTGATGGCAGTTTCATTGATTGTCGCTCAACACATGTCCATAGCGTGTGCACGCGTGTGTGTGTGTGTTCTTTGCTGTGTGCATGCTAGCCTATGTGTTTGTGAGGCTTCCTCGCTGTATACGTGTGTGTCTGCACTTACGTCTGCCCCGAGAGCATGAGTGATGGCCGAGGAGAGTTATGGCCCGGCGATATTACCGAGCTGACATCTACTCCATTCAAGTGGCCTCAGTCGGTGCCGTACTTCTCACCATATTGAAATAAGAGCTCTCTTAGATTTAGTTTGCAATATTTTAACCTGCTTTATATGCCTGCTGCGGCCTTTTTAAACACAGAGCGGGGGGGCTGGAGGAGGGAGGAGGAGGAGGGCTGCTCCTGCTAGTTAACCTCTGTGTGTAAAACCAACAGACTGTACACAGACCCCTCCTCTATGACCCCACTCTCTCTGGAAAGTATATAATCTCTATATGCAACCTGGATTTGTTTCATCATAAAAAAAAAGGTGGAACATGGGGAGGACGAGATACATTAAAAAGAAAGAACGAGGGGGGAAAAAAGGCGTTAAACGTGGGTGACACATATTTCTGGGCAACACGGTAAACACACTCACGCCGAGTCCCTGTCAGCACAGAGGGACACTAAGTGTTCATAAATTCCTGGCCAAGCAGAGCGGTACTGATGATTGCATTACAGCACGTTGCCTCCGGAGCAGAGTGAGGCCGAGCTGCTGGCAGCGACTGACAGCGCTGCTCCGCTGACCACAGATCAGGAGGCAGGAAAGGCAAGAAAAGAAATAATTAGGCATTTGGCTGATCCTTAATGATTTTGTTGAAGCCTTAAATATAAATTAAGAGGCTATAGACTCACTATCAATCCAGCAACATATTAAAGACATCCTCAATGAATATTTGGGTTTTTCTACTTTCTCAACAGCTTGAGGAAATTAGTCTTTGACCACATGCTGAGACTGATATATATTTAAATACAAAGAGATTAAGGAGCAGTTCACCTTCAGAAACCACAATTCAGAAAAAAGTGCAAGTGTAAAATTCTTATGACATAATTTGTATCTAAATTATCATTGCCCATAATATTGCTTTATGTTTTGCTGCTATAGTAGCAGGTAACTACAAACTGAGAACATACATTTTTTTTTAAGTTCCTCTTATATTATGCATTCTAGAAAATTGGCATCTTTGGAAGGTGCTTTTCTTCTCATCGCTTTGGCTTTCTTAAAGAAATTTGTTCATATAAATATTTTATAAACAAACTGTTAAATCGTGTCATTTTGTACTGTAAAAAAAATAGGTTGTTTTAATATTGCTGAACAACACATTGAAGAGTTTCCCTTCAAGTTTCATATGTGTGTTTCTGCTCTTTTGCTCTCCTCTCTTTCCCTTCATTTATTTTTTCTGCACGGCTGATTATGAACAAATTATAATCTGTGTGCCATCCTGTTCTTATTTAATAATCTGATAATTAAAGAAGAGCTTTGTTTACTATGACTGAATTGTTGAAATCCTAATATAAAAATGTGGTTTATGATTAATAGTGCATTTCATTCTATATGAAATTGATTCAATTCAAAGTAAAATTAAGTTTACATGCAGCCTAAAAGTTATACCTACCATATTCAAAATAATGTCTTACATGTAAACACACTATAATCCAATAAAATACAAACTTTTAAATCACATTCAATTAACTGTTACCGGTTTTCATTCAACGTTTCTCACAATTTGTAGTTTGTATTCAAACATCAGACTCTGACTCCATTAAAATGAAATGAAAAACCATTGACACGCACGGAGGCTTGATTTGAACTTTGAATGTGAGTGTTATTAGATCCACAAATTAGCCAGGACAAAGAGCTCGGACACTTAAACGCTGTCTGCCAGGGTGGAAATGTTTGAAGGAACATAAACATGCATTCTCACACACACAGACACACACGCACCGAGGCACGGTTTAAAAGGAGACAGCGGTGTCCTGTCAAGCCGCAGAGCCTGATTTATCCTCTGCTGCTCGTTCCTGTCCTGCAGACCACTGACATGAGGGATGCCTTTAATTTCCCATTAAAATGCCTTGGAACAACTGAGGGCCGAGGAGGCAGCGTGCACCGCGGTGTGTCACTGTCTGTGTATGTGCATTGCTTGATTGGACTGTGTGTGGCAGGCGAGTGTTTGCGCATGAAGGTTTGCAGGCGTTTCCGTGAACCTGCACAGACACCGGAGTGCGAGCGTGCGTCGGGAACACGCTAACATCAGAGAACATCATTGCAGATGACACTGGGCTGCGGCAGCTCCCAGGCCAGGCCCACGATAAATATTAATGGCCAAGAACAAGTGGATTGGGAGTTGAGTTATCAGGGCGGGCCTTCCTAATTGACATTTTACCTGCTGTATACCTTAACAAGGCTGTAAAACACTGGGCCCGGACTCAGCCGTAGGGGGGACGTGTCAGTCAAGCTTTCCCCCATCACCGCTGCCCTCCTCTGGGAGGAGAGGAGGAGCTCCAGCTGCCTGTTCAGATTCAGCATCATGGTGCCACAAGCAGCCTTTCAACACCAACAAGTTATCAGCATGGATGATTTGAAGAAATTAAGTAAACAAGGCAAACAAGGCTCCAACTTCTTTTGGTTTGTACACAGCCGTATGCTTCATCGATCAGCCGGTTGGATTTAAGGGGAAATCTGTCACATTTCAAATATTAACTGTTTTTACTCAACAAATTATAAAATAGTTAATTTCAGTACGAATTTTGCTTATCTTTGTCGTTGTGTTTTAAATGCAATTCAAACGGATGGCTATTAACATTTCCTCAAATTTAAACCACAGTTTGGATGAGAGATTTATTTATTTTCTAATTGTATTTACTCATTTAATCCTTGGTTCATAAAAGGAATGACAACACTAAAGCCATCACAATTCAGCAGGCAAAAGAGAGTAAATATTCTGTTATAGAAGACAAAAGAAAAACAAGAAATACTCATGTTTGACAAGCCTTTGGTCTTTTTTTAAATTAAATCAAAATAAAAACAGATCCAGTTTGTTTCGATCAACTACCTGATAAACTCATTTCCAGCTTTAATTGCGTTTGTAAAACAGAAGGAGATTCTTTCATAACTGAACTTCACACTTTGATTTATCAATCACATTCCTCTGACACAGGGATGAGGTTCAAACACACTCTCCCACTGAGCAGGCATGTGAACACTGAAACAGGCCTTTACCACACACTCGCTACATTACTACACTCCCGCTCATCCAAAACATTCACTTGGCGGCTTCCAAAAAATCTACACAAACACACTCACACACATACACGTAAACTGCATACAAAGACGCAACAAAAAACACACACTCATCCAAAGTGGGAGCTCTGGACCCAGAAAAAGTGTTCCCACTTCCATTATCTGAAAATTGACAGGCGAGGCAGACAACAAACAATTATCCCCGGAGCACAGGGGGGAGAGAAAAAAATCGAAGACTGAGAAAACAAATATGGGTGATGTCATCAAAGCTAAATGGCAAGCCCTGTGTGAGAAAGACTGGAGAGTCTCTTCATATTTACTGTTGCCGGGATTTCAATATCAACATCCTAGAAAGCACATCAGATGTTTCTCTTTCCACTGGCTGCTTCACAAAGAGACGCACAAACTGCCATCTCTATTTGACGAGAATGAGAACACAACAAAAAGGTTAATCTATAGACAAACACCATTAAATAAACAGCTCATGATGCTGGGATATTAGCCGGAGCTTATACGGAATGGCAGATAATTATATTTTCTAAAGGCCAATGTTTGTAATATTTTTTTGAAAAGAGCAAATGGGACTCGGTGGGTGTTGTGATTTATGAGCGTTTGTAGAGGTGCAGCGTAGCGTGGTGATAAGGCCAAAAACATGAAGGAGAAACACAAGCGACTATGACTCAGTGATCACAGAAAGAACCCGGACCAGGATCCACACAGGGAGCTGTTGAGTTTATTGTGCTACTGTCCTTTTCCCCCTACATTATCACCTGGGGACGCACAGAAGATCATCGGATACACAGTGTGTCAATCGAGCATCAGACATAAAACTACACTTAAAACCACACTTGTTGTAATCCACTCGACGAGCACAGGGTTGAAGTGGGTGCTGCTCGGATTGAGTATCTGGCGCCACCAAGAGGCGACATTAAAGACTTCAGCTAAACTGTGGGACGTATAAACGCACGACAAGGGGCCAATCGCCAACATTAAAAGTTCTGTCACAAAGATGCTTTCCTAAGTGGTCATATAATATTCATAGATATCTGTAATATTTGTTGATGTGTCTGTTGAACAGGAATCATTTACCATATATTTGAATATATATGGTCCTAATATGTACCTGTGTAACACATTATTCCACAACTGGACAATTGGAAATATTTTACAAAAATAGACAAGTTCATATATTTGCATTGGTTTTAAGTTGAATTGCTTAAAGTATTTATTGTATATTTAGTATTTTTGGCAATTTAATATCACCTGTATATGTATTTGAAAGCTTTGACTCACAAAGTAATTTGAAAGAATTCTGAATTTGTATTATTGCTATGTTACTATCTTCATAAAGATATTAAAACATAAATTTTGACTTCAGAGCTGACAACTGAATTATTCCCAGGTGTCTACTGCCATTGTGTGGCCACTTGATGTCATTGCAGCGTGAATGAAAAGTGGCACACATTATCAGATTATCAAGTTTCATAAACTCATGAGATCAGTCATGAGTTCACTTACATTTACTACATGCAATACCTCTCTGTTTGTAATGATCTCTTTATGCATCTGTGTGTAGTGTTTCTTTGCGTCAACCAACAGCTTCAAGTCAATAAATTAAAAAAAATGTATTAATACATTTGATAAGATCTGTTTTGGCTGATGAGTCTTGAATAAAACGATGGCTTCTACAATTAACTTCAATCACAAATAAAACGTATCTTAACCAACTTGTGCTAACCCTCAACATCAGTGTTGAGGTGCCAATAATTCACCCTTCAACATTTAAAACTCTCGTCAGTACTTTGTTCTTTTTCATAGAATTTTGTATGAGACAGTACTCACTGTGAAATGCTCCTGGGATTTGTAGTTCTCATCGAGGTAGATGCGGGCTCTGCTGTACTCCTTCATGGTATCACTGGACAAAAGCTCTCTGATGGACAGAGAACACACAGATATATCAGGGTGTGCCAATCAAACCTCTCAAAAAATCTACGTTTGTCAAGGTGCATCACATTTATAAATACATTTACAATACTACAACTACTACTAAAATTTCTATTAATAATAATAATTCATTTTTGCTGCGCTGAAGTACAGCTTCAATCAACCAGTGGGGGGAGTAGTACGCTCAGTGGAAAATCTGTCTAATGCTGTTGAGTTTGTAGATATGTGTTTTCATTATGTTATTATGATTATGGTCAAAATAATTAGTACAAACTTACTTGACAAAAGTATCCACGTGTGACATGGACGCCTCGTAATTCTTCCCGCCCACCTCTTGACAGTGCACTGCTAGGAAGTGAGGCTTGTGTGACTGGACTGTCTGTGAGAGCAGAGAGAGAAAAACACCAGGTTACAAAGGATGGACAGTGACAAACAGGCCTATTCACTGCAAGTGCATCCATAACAGCCACAACAACACTGCAGTCAACCCAAGGGCTCATAATAAACAAAACTTAAGTTGAATTATTCAGCCGAGAGCAAAAGCCTCAGCGATTCTTCCTAACTCAGCTGTGTGACATGCCCGTGTATTTGCACAAGACAAAGTGCCTTGCTAATGTAGGCAGGAGGCACTTAGTGAGCTTGTTCCAGAAGCACAGCACTGGCCCCTGTTCCTCCACCATCAGGGATGTGCCTGCAGCTCTGTGTGTATGTACAGCAGGGTGTGACAGATGCTCACACGTCACCACCTCTGCTGACACATCACTCGCAAAAACAACTCCTCGCCTCCAGGAACATGTTAGCAACACGCATTACAACGTGTGCAGGATACAGGCTGCTTTAGTCAAGTTAAAAAGGTGGAATTCTAAAAAAAATTTCAGGTATATTATGTTTTCCGCCTACACAAACGTCTGTCAGTCTGTCCGTGTTCATAGATCCGAACTCACACTTGGCAAAATTGAATCTGCAGTCAGTTGGGATGGGACAGTGAGTTGAACATGTCTTCTTCTACATCCTCAGATAAACTGTAGCAGTGGTCAGGATTGATTTGGATAAATTGTGTTACTTTCAATTCCCCATGTCGGACTGAGACAAACATTCACATGAGTAGATGTTACTGATCTCCATAATGGGAACACAATTCATAGAAACATTTCCTGTTTGGCAATTTGTCTTCAAAGCAAAAGCACAACGTAATCTTTTCTTTTGCTGAAATGCTTCATATTGAGCTGAATTACAGAGCTTTTATTTTGAAAAGCTGTGAACTTTAGTATGAATGATATATCAAAAATATAAAAGCAGTTAAGTAAACGATTAGAAATATGAATAAACCACATGTGAACATTAATAAAAACCAATTCAGTTTAATTTCATGCAATACATAATATATTTTTATTGCAGATAAACCATAAAGGAGGAACACTAAGTTTTCCAACTTCACTTTGAACCTTAGACTGTTTTTAAAAAGCTCTGCACACAACATCCAGCACACAAACAATAAGGTTTTGAACGGGCACTGCATATCAAGAGTGATTCCATCTGTAAAGTATAAGTTGTACGATCCACTTTCCTGGAGTCACATGACCTCATGTTACGTCCCTTAAACAGGGCGAGGTGTTTGTGAGCACCCCGTCAGTGGTGTTCAGAGTGGCTGACCTCTAATGGAAAAATCAATAGCACTGAGTGATTTACAGCGCTCACAAGCACTCACAGTGCTCGGGCCTAAAGATGGCAGGCGGAGGCTATGCATCAATGTCACCGGGTGCTGGGGAGGGGGGGTTCTACAAGCGGTCAGTAGACTTTGAAGGAGCCCTGCTACTTCCCCCAGCACCCGCCTCAGCGCTGCATAATGTTCACTACAGGCCCAATCAAATAAAAGTAATGTATGGCAATAACACTATAGATTTTCCATCAACCTATGGCTTGTCACTTAGCTCGATGACCCAGAGGAGGCAACCTACAGCGGCTCAAACTTGGAAAGATTAGTGGACCTATCAACTCGCACGAGAAAAGGTCACACTCTCAAGGAGCCTGCAACTAATGTCAGGCTCAAATGTGACATGTTGGACATGAGTGCATGTGAGCGCGCGCGCACACACACACGTTAATCGACTGCATTGTATTTATCTTTCCAGGCTGTAAATTCAGATCTACACTGGCAAACAGAAAGGGGGTAATTTCATTACCAGAATTAGCATTGTTATCAGCCCAACTCCAAACAGCATTAGCCACTGACCTTATTTTACACTGCAAAGAACAAATAACAATAATAAATAATTAAATCTACCACTGTTAACAAGAAATCCTACTGACATTGGAGCTGAAATATAAACACATTAAATAGCAAACATGGAGCCCTGTCTAAACAAGCCTCGGACAGCGACAGCTGCTGCGACAGTGGTGAGAAAAGCCTGCAAGGCTTGTGACCCAGAGCTGCTGCCATAGGAGACCATGTGCCTCACAAGGATATCAGAAAACGATGCGTTTGATATGGAGCAGCTTTAGCGTAAGCACTGAGTGTGGTTGATGTGTCAACTTAAGTGTGATTCTTGAGTAAAGTGTCGGTTAAAGTTCAATGAGTAAACGACCCAGTTCCAGTTCAGGAACTGACAAGTGATACGCTGGCCTGAAAGTGTGAGCTGAAGTGGCAGCCCCCGAAACAAAGTAGTGACAGATTAAGTGTATGAGTCGAAAGGAGACATCAAGTGTCGGCTGGCGTGTAAACACAGAAAGCAATCGAGGCTAAATGGAATTTGGACAGGGGAGGTTTCTCAGACTAGGTCCTTACAATTCATAATCATCATAAACTGAGATGAAACAATGACCAAAAAAGTGCATACATTCTTATCTCAGTGCCCCTTTAGTCTGTGACAAAAACACTTTGCCTTGTCAATGTCCACATGTGCCATCATTCCACTGTAAAATAGCTATAAACTGGCAAAAGTCCAACAATATATATATATATATAATTAAATATAAGTGTTTACTAAATATTCATATTTGGCACCAGCATATCAATAATCATATATCATGAGGAACGACCTTGATAGATATATCAATATTTTGTCCCAACCCTATATTCTTATTAATTCCAAAGAAAATAAATGATTGTTTCAGTTTGATTCATGTTAATGAACTGATATAAAAGTCAAGAGCTGGACTGCGCCCCAGATAAAATCCCCCAGACAAACAGAGGCTTTGATGAGAAATAATCAGGACGGCCTGAGTCCCATTTCATGGTTCCCATTTGAAGAAAGGTAATAAATAATCTGAAACATCCGAGAAGATTGTGAGCTGACGTACAACAAGGACTTTTTTGCTTTAGTCAAAATCTGAAAAATAGAATCCGATCTCTGCAGGGAAATTGTTTTGTCACAGTTACACAACACGCAGTGAGGAAGTACAAAAAATGGAAACTGTAACACAGAACATGGGGAGACTCAGGTCCAGATGATGTCCTGAGTCTCAGGGTAACAGTGTGAATCACGTAACCACTCAACTGTGGTGCATTCACTGACTCAAAAGCTTCTGTGTAGATGCATTGTGGAAAAATAGAGCTTTGAGATACAATCAGGCCAATTCTCCTAAGATTTATGAAGTTAATGCTTGAATCCTATTAGACACATATGTCACCAAATGATAAATCAATGAGTTTTATCATTTTATTTTTTTTATTTTTTTATTTTGGGGGATTATTGTCAATTCACATAACTCATGACTGGATGTGGGGACTTGACACTACCACTGGCCGGTGACCAAACTGCAGACAAGTTTCCAATGCAAATCAGCTGTGGGATTATACAATGCAGTGTGGTTGTGATGCAAAGCAGGGTTAACCCTATCGGAGCAGTAACATCCGATTGCCATTAGACCCAGGATACTGCTCACGTGGAGCAGGCAAATGACGCTGCTTTGCTTATGTGTAAAAGACTGGGATATCCTGAGAGAGAGCAGGAGTCGTAAAACAGGATTTCATTGGCTCCCTGGCATGAGTAATAGGGAAATGAGAAGCAAATACAAATAATCATTGCATGTGCTAGACATATGACAGCAGAGCATTGCTTTTGATTTTCACCTTATTTAGATCTACCTACAAATTCCACAAACGTCTGTCAGTATGTATGTGAATGCATATCTCACCTTTCATCTTAAGTGCAGTGTTGATATTGGTGCAATTTGGACGTGTTACACCTTCAATATCAATAGAAATTAAATGAAAAGGGTGACCAGCACTCTGTAGCAGTCATTGGGGGCGAGGCAGTTTGCCTTCATATAATCACTGCATCTTATACAATTGGTCTTCAAAGTAAAAGCACAACGTTGTTTTTTTGTTTTTTTAGCTGTAATGCTTTAAATTGAGCTGAATCACAGTTTTTATTTTGAAAAGTTGTGAACATGGAGATTGTGTTGATGCTTGACAGACCCCAGAAACAGCCGGCATGCAATGTGTAAAGAAATAACACCAGTTAAGTAAATCATTCAAACTCATATACAATCCCCACGTGACCAGTAATGAAGACAATTTAGAACATTCCCTTAAAAATATTGACTGTGAAATATTTATTGCAAATAAACCAGGTAGGATAAACAGAAAGTTCACTCGGCACCATAGACTTTTTATAAAAAGCTCTGCACACAACATCCAACACACAAACAGTAAAAAGTGACGTTATAGTGTACGTTGTAGAACTGTCTGATGAGGATTCACTTATAACAAGGAATAATTCTGAAGTATAGCTCCGGCGGATAACACAGGACAAGAGAACAGAGCATTCCAAACAGGTTTAGAAACAGAGACTGTGCTAGTTATTACTTTTATTCTAAGACATGTTTTGTAGCAGGACAAAATCAAACATTCACCATGAGCTGTAAAAGCCTGATGGATATTTCAGCACCCTTTCCTGTAATTTGCTGTCTCTGATGTTCATACCAGAACCATACAACAAAAAACGCTGAGTGAGTAATTACACTCTGTTATATGAGGCGGCACATGTATGAGTATGAGTAAGTGCTGGCTGCCAGATGTCACTGTGAGTTTCTCTACACCCCTCCAGCCATACAATCAAAGGTCGATTCCTGTAAGTGGTTCTGATTAAATGCTCTCCTTCCCAGAGATGAGCTGCAGCTCTCTCAGAACAGACTTGGATCTGCAGACAACTTGCGTCAATTGGGTTTGCTTGGAGCTGCCTAAATAAACTGAACTAAAAAAGTTACCACAGCAGAGTTTGTCTAAACTGCTCCAAACATGCCTGGTATGAAGAGGCCTTGTCAGACAACACAGCCGCTGCACAACAATCAAGTGCTATGAGATGTACACAAGGAACAGGAGAGGCAGATCCAGAGCAGGATAAAGAGTGAGCGCTGTTCTTTGGAAGCTGGTATGAATCTAAACTATGAGCAAGGTTCGTCATGAAATAAATAACTTAATTTCCTTAAGGAATTCCCTCCAGCTGCAGCTGATCTGGTATCTGCAGAGCCGTTACCCATGATAAATAACTGATAGAAAGGAGATACAACAGCAGTGGCTTACAGAGACATACAGCACACACACACATCACGTATTAGAACATGTGGTAGGAGTGCATATACCAACATGCAACTTTGCACAACACCCTCTGCTGTAGCTGCAGCTCTGTAAAAGCCAGTTTAACTGCTTTTATTGTTTATTTTCCAGGATGCTGCAGTGGAACTATGTGATGATTTTTCTGTGAAAAAAAGGAGAAATGACAGCTCTTTCCTCACAAGCAGACTGACTGAGGAATGCCAACAGTTGCCCTGGAGCAGAGATGCATGCATTTCTTCCGGGGATGTTACAGTGGGAATTGACAACACTGGTGCAGATCCAGTAAAATGCTCGCTTATGACACAGTGTTCCTACATGATTTAACCAACATTTCAACTCAATGGTTGTGAGAGCAGAGTTCTCCTGTGTGAAACAACCGGTGGATTCTCGCCAAGTCGACTCCCAGCTCAAGTCAGAAGTCATGACACCGAAGGTATCAGTCACACAAAGCTCACGTTTGTCGACGAAAAATAAATCTTAGTTCATGACGAAACAGCATGCTAACCGATGCACCAGAGGACACAGTGAACGTATTGTGTGCACAGAAAGGGTCACGATGCAGCTAGCGCAGCGTGGCTGATTGTAGTTAACTCTCGCCGCCACTGCTGGTTGTTCCCAGCCGTGCCGAGTCCAGAGTCTGATGCTTCTTTCCATGACGTCAGCCGGCAGCAGCACAGGGCTGGCATGAGGGTACAGGCCTGGTTCACACAGGGGCACTCCTCTGTTTCTCTCTCTCTCTCTCACACTTTCCTTGTTCCACACACCCTCTGTTACATACACACACAGACACACACTTTCTACACAAAAACACAGTCAGACATGAAACCTTCCTCTGAAGCGCACAAGCCTGCAGCACCATGCAAAGTGAATTCCTCAACAGCCATAACCAGGACATGTTTCTCCAAACACACACACACACACACACACACACACACACACACACACACACACGCACGCACAAACGCAACCTGTCAACAGTGTGCCGGTGAAAAAAACAGAGAAGCACAAAACAAATATATAACCACAAGCTGCCTCAGTAAACATGTCATCACTGGCAACCATCACAAATGCTTTTTGTTGGGCATGTTATTTTAAATTACTATTTTGCAGCTGGTTCTGGAACATTTCTCAGGTGTTCTACTTCCAAAGCTATTCTCTTGGTGGAAAATTGCAATTAAACAGTAGTGTTTTATATCAGAGAGGCTATACAAGCCGGAACAATTTCCGATAGGCATTATTCTCTCCCACACTATTACACACTTTGGGCTGTTTTAACACATGGATCAAATTTAGGAAGAGTCCAAATCCACTTCTAATACCGTAGTTCAAAGGTGGGAATAAAAGGTTGCAGGGCCCAGAGCATGGTCTAAAAGCATTGTCTATTATTCATGGGGGTGTTTTGGGCAAGCAATAAACCAATACGAGATCATCAGTCATTCCTTTAAAGGCCTGGTATGCTTGCTCCATAATATAAGGATTGCTTTGCCAGTTAGATATAAAGGACTTCTCTCTTCACTTTGAGCAAGAGCAGACGATCCTCCTGTGTACACTGTGCTTATTAGAATCGTGACACATCCTTTTAATAACAGAGACCAAGATTTGCATTGTTCAAAGCACAATAGCAACTTACCAACAATGCACCTGACCACACCTCATTTTAAATCCAATACACCCTCTGGTGTGTTGAATAAGTGCAAGTGCATTTGCCATTTAATCAAGATCTGCACTACACAAGAAACATGACAACTGCATTAGTCTGAATCTTGATGCTTGAATACCAAAATAAATTTAAATTTGATGGAACCTGCAGTGACAGCACCTCCAACACTTATCCTCTACAGGAGGTGTGATTAACATAAGAGGTAAGAGGAATCTCTGCATCAAAAGCAATGGCACTCCCTACATTTCCATATTTCATGATTCAAGTCCTGTGGTTATGTACAGTACAAAGTGATAAGGTTACAATTTGATTCACTGGACATTTAGCATCACCACAACTGGATAATGAAAGGCATCTGTATGCAAGGTGTACAGAAAATAACTTGAGTCATTATTGACTTCAGGAAGAAAAATGAAAAAAAAACATCGTGGACTGAGTATGTATGGGCAGGAGGTTGAGCTGGTGGCAAATACCTGGGACTCCACATATCTGAAGACCTGACCTGGAGGATGAACACTACCTCTTTGTCAGGATAGCACAACAACCTGAGGACCCTAAAGCTCAATGAACTCCCCCAGAAACTGCTGATCAAGCATTCTGACATGCTGTTGCACAGTTTGGTTCTCAAGCTGCACTGCAGAACAGAAAAAGGATCTGAGTAGTAAAGACTGCCTAGTGGATAGTTGGCTCCCCACTACCAAACCTGGGGGACATCCACTCGTGTCGGCTACACAGACAGGCAGTCAAGATCAGCAGGGGCCCCTCGCACCCTGGTCCCCACTTGTTCACCCCTTCCCCTCAGGCAGGCTCCGGGTCTTACGTGCCTGGACAAACCGGCTGAGGTACAGCTTTTTGCCAAGGGCTTTGGACAGGCTGTTGGTAAAATGGAAGCTATCTTGTTGTGTAGTTCGTTATTCTTCTGCACGTTGAGGGTCTCCAGCCAGCCGTACGCCACTGAATTGGAAAGTAAACCTATACTTCACAGAGATGTCAGTCGACCGCTGCCATGGAATCACCAAACAACGTCAATAAAGTAGAAGCCATGACACCAGCCAATGTACGTTTCAGGTCTCAGGAACACGCTGTAGCATTGAGGCAACTTCCTTGAACTAACTGGTTTGGCAGTTTCCTGGAAACCTAATCATAACCTAAAGAATTTTTAAATATAATTATATGATACAGGATTACAGGCAGACTGGACGGATGGCCTTGGCAGACAAAGTGAATTCCATTCTATAGTTTAACGATCCCATGTCGAAAAACATGAGGCAACCTATTACTTCTCTAATTTAACTACAGAAGCAAAAAAACAGGTCAATATAAAAAGAGTTTGGGTCGCAAAGTTTCAATATAAAATGTGAGTCATATAGACATTTGAATATTGTTGTTTTATACATTTTTTGTCTTTGTGACAATATTTGAATATGTGACCAACTGTATTCTTTTATGAGACTGAGTCTGTGTGTTCAGGGTGAGTCTGGAATATTTTCAGTCACATCCGATGGACCGGGGGGACAGTAAATAAGAATGTGTGCTTTCTCAACAGTATTTGACTTGTATATTTACTCAGACTTAAGTTCAGTTTAAACAAGCAGCTACGAAAACAACTAACTTTAAAATATGCCTACATTTGTACACATATTAAATTATGAATAGGCCTGTTTATTATATCATCTGTGTTTTTATTGGCATCTCTTCCTTGAGGAACTCCTGTATTCATATTAAAACACTTGACACAAAACATATGTTGACTTTTGATCGTAAAAACTCATTCTGCCAAAATCGATTACGTTATGAATAAAGAGTAAAGAAACAAGATACATCCTGGAACAGAAACAGCCGTTGTCTACGTGACTCTCTCCATGAATCCAACTTTTCTAAACTTGTCCTGAGTGGATAGTCTCTTTATCGTCCATCACCTTCCACAGCCACTCAAGACGTTCACGAAGGCACTCTTCGCTGCACAGTGGAGTTTATTCATTCATCAGTTCAATGAGCTCACAGCTAAAGACTGTGGAGTTGTAACATGAAAGTGATAGTCTGTGTCAGCTGCTGCAGTTATTCCAGGACACTTCTACATTATAAAGTTGTGACAAACCACTTGCTGGTGATAAAAGTCACCCTGAGGCTTGAGGGGTTTTATGTCTTTTTAAAGTCCAATACTTGCTCCTAAACAGCATCACAGTTTAATGTTTGTTTCTGTGTGTACTAACAATGCAGGATCCTTCACCTGTGTAGCAAATACACAATCAGTCCACATAATGTACATCCATGGCTCTAAAGCTCCTTGGTTGGCAATGACACACATCAAAACCGGCCTCGCAGCAATGTTGAGTAACAGCATATGACTTTCTCAATTTCTGATGAACTTGAAGATATGACAAAATTCATTCAGCCGCTTCTTCTTTTTCTACTGAGTGTGCCTACTTGGCTATCTTTCAATATTTCTCTTCCTCAGTTTCTGCCTGACTTTAACTTTTGTGTCTTCTTTCCGTTCATTCATCAACCACTATTTAACTTTGACGTCATTGTGTCAACTTCTACATGGAGGGTTTTATACTGCTGAAGTGACTTTGGTGGGTTAGAAAATACTGCAGCTATTGTGCACATTTCCCATTTTTCAAATAAGGTGCATTTATGTAATCAGTGCTGGAGCTTCAGGCTTTAGGGACATTTCAGATTAGAAGGCTGGCATTGGGAGACATGCTGGTACCTGACTCAATAAAGAACATTCCCGTCAAAGGCTAAAACTTTTTTTTAGCCTTTTTTTCAAACAAGCACACACGCGATGATCTTTTAGCCATTAGACCTATTGTGCTGTGAAGTTTGGACACACACGGAAAGTGGAAACCAGCAAGCTGTTAGGGTGTTACTTTTTTTCATGTTATTTCAGCACATGCTGAGTCACTGGCGTCTCCAGCATGCTTAGTGTTGAATTCATCCCGCAGTACACAAAAGACGGCAGCTTGCAACCATTCGTTTTTTTTAGTGGGTACGATTGTGGTGACAGCAAATGTAAAAAAATGCCCAAGCTCATTGCAACAAGTGTCCGAAAATAAATGAGCCCTGTGATACACATACATCGAGGGTGCTATAACCAGAAGATGGATGAAACAAAAATTGTATAACAATAATAATAATAGCAATACCAAAAAAGTTCTAACAGAAAGAATTAAAAAGACTTTTGTAAAGAGGTTATAAATAGGTTTTGGCAATGTAATAGTATCAATGGTTATCGCAAAAATCCTTTTCATCAAATATACAAAAGTATATGTAATGCTTATGTATTGTGTAAGCACAGAGATGAAGTATAACACATACTTGATCTACGTCAGGTTTGTAAAATGTTTTACCTTCACTCAGGAGCAGAAATCTGACTTAAAATAAATAATAATTTGACATTTATTGTGATAATTATCAGCATTAGAAATTTTGAATTGTTGTGTCCTGATGGAATTCCTGGTCATATCGCCCAACCCTAGCTATAAACAATAGATTATTCGCAAATATGAAGTTAAAGTTTAAGTTTCACCTTTTGAACATCATATTTCTCTGTTGAATTAACCTTTTTTACATCCACACTTGTGTTAAAAAGAAAAAGCCTGGATAGCGGAGCAAACCAATCAGCGTGTGTCTCTCTACTCTCTTTCTCTCTGGCAGCTTCAGACAGCAGCTCTACCTGCTGCACTTCCCTTACCCCAGTGGAAAGAGTTGTGGTTAGTCAGAGGTTTCCTATGTGTCTGAAAAGGTAAGAGATGAATCACGACTGCGCTCGAGCTTTGGCTTTTTGAAAAAAACGCTGCCTTTAGAAGTTTGAAAATAAGGTGAATAAAGATCACAGCAATATTATCGAAACATTAGTCTGCAAGATTTGTAAAAATAATAGGTTAGTTGTGAAAATATGCATTGAAGCTATTCAAAAAAAAATAAGCAAGTGCATCAGAGGTTACAGCAGAATTATCAGTGAGTTGTTCTCCTTACACAAAAGCCTGTGTACTTTCAGTAGGCACATGCCTTCACTTGACTTAATCTACAAAAGTACCAACTGGAACGATAATCATGTGAAATAGCCTGAGTGCTTTTTTAGTCACGGTCCCGAGACAACACTCGAAGCTATAGAAACAAATGCCAGCCCTGATGGGTCATTAGCACATCAGCCACTGTTCTACTACTGAAGAATGTTGTGGAAAAATAAGTAGATAACAATTATGTTGCATAGACTGCAATGGAACAAGCTGCAGGGTCATATAGTACAAGGAGAAGGTCAAATATGGAATAATCCTTCCAATCATTTTAGACTATTTAAGACATGTCATAACCTTGAGCAAACATCCTCTACACATCAAAATACACAATGATATCGACTGCAGCCAGGAGCTGAGACGTCACTCTGTCAAGGCAGTTCATGTAACATCCAGGATCAAAACCATGACACCTGTGGCTGTGTAAGGAGTCTCTTACCTGGTAAAACTCCCTCAGCCATGTCTTCTGTAGATTGTCAGGCTGAAAGAGAGAAAAAACACAAGCTGTTAGTGATGTCATGAAGAGGGTCCCCTAATACTTTCTGACAAGACCTCTTGTTAGGTTTCTCTTGAAAAAGCAGAGTAAAAACATTACATTACATTACAACAAGCATACCACCTGTGTAGTACTTCCTGTTTGTCTGATTATCTCTGTTCTACCAGCCAACTTTCTATTTTAGAAGTATTTCCTTTTGTTAGACCTCTGCCTGTTTTTTTGGAGAGGTGCCATTTTTTCTGAGCTTTGATGTTTAGTGCATTTTTGGCACCTTTGAATTTCCTTTCACTACTTTGTGTGATCCTTGCTAATGAATCAGATTTGGTGTTTTGGTCATCACATTATCACACTAATGTAATTTCAATTGCTCAGTTTTCTTCTGGCATATCCAGGATATTTTGACTGTATTTTTGGACGATGGGAACGAGGGGAAAAAGTCAACCATATGTTTAGATACCGTCTATGGTGGTGACCATGCACATACATTAACTGACAGGAAGTTGACTCTTTCCAGAAACAGTATCTTTCCCACAGGGTCACGATTCATGTTCCACAGGGCACTGCTGAGACTCTTCTTGCCATCTCTCCCTTTCTGTCTCTCACCTGCTTTCACTCTGCCCACATCTGTCGTTCCCTCCCACTCTCTCTCCCTCGCCTTCCTCCACTTAATAAGGATATTCCCAGACCTGGACACCATTCGGTTTATGCAGTGGAAACTGGGCCCTGGGCAGTCTACCATTTAAGGAGAGATCCTCCTATGTCGATAACTAGGGCTGATGAACAGCTCTGTGTGTGTGTGTGTGTGTGTGTGTGTGTGTGTGTGTGTGTGTGTGTGTGTGTGTGTGTGTGTGTGTGTGTGTGTGTGTGTGTGTGTGTGTGTGTGTTTGTTTATGTATGTTTGTGTGTGTCCTAACAGGACTGGTCTATAATAAGAATACACAAGGGATCAGCAGGCTCTGTAGGTATCTGTAATAAAGCCCTAATTTAATACAGACGTAGGTGCAGTATCCTTGGATGGCATGAGAGCACAAAGTACACCACAGCTAGCGTAGCTCTTTTTAAAGTTCATCACACCTATGAAGCTGATTGATTCATCTGTTTACCAGGAGACTTAATTTAACAGCTATTTGTGGTTTAAAGGTGAATTGCAAACCTTAACTATTCCGTCAGTTTTTCTGCCATTACTTTGGAACACAGCATCTCTATCTGTATCCATAACCTCCTTACAACACAGTGCCTGGTCTATAACACACCATTGTGCAAAAATACTTATTTTACAACAGTAAAAAGCCATGCAGTCATCATGAAAAAAGTGTTAATCATGACACGACGTACTAACTGTGGGGCTTCAGATGTGCTAGTAGCACATAGATAGTCTCTATAGGCTCTTGATTTACCCCCCTTTTCCAGGATTTGTGCAAAGTTAAGCTAACTGGTCTTCTAGCTCTAGGCTTGTATCACACTGTCTTGAGAGGGGCTATAATCTCCACATCTAACTCACTTTAAGAAAAACTAGAACAGTTTTCAAAATGCTGATCTGACTATCTCTACCATCAAAGGGGCAATTCATTTCAGAAATATATATAAATGAAACAATGTGCTGCGTGTGTGTTTGTGTGTGTGTGTGTGTGTGTGTGTTTGCATGTGTGTGTGCATGTGTGTGTGTGTGTGTGTGTGTGTGTGTGTGTGTGTGTGCCCTCATCCCAGCCTCAGCCTGATCAGAGCATAGGTCTATATAAGGACATGAGCACTGGACCTTGTCATTAGTCACATGGATGAGGGAAGAGAAAGAGAGAGTGAGACAGAGACAGACACACAGAGGAACAGAAAGGTTCAAACCAGAGAGTTGCCAAGTTCAGATCCTAACTCTGTGATGTGTGGATTCCAGCGACTGTGCCATCCAGTAACATGACAGCCCCTGACGAATCATCCAGATATTTTTAGCTCTTTCCATCGGATGCTGCTCGCAGGACCTCACGGCAGTTTCAAAGATCACTTTCTCAATCACACACTCACACAGAGGGTGCAAGAGCAATGAATTGAATCCATCAAAAGATCTCCTAGCAAGTGCACAAGTGGACCTTTTCTTGAAAGAAGGCAGCAGACACCAGCTTGACGGAGGAGTGACCATGTTAATGAGGCAATAAAACCATACTGTTGACAATTTTATAAACAAGTCTTAAAGTATCTCCTCTGGTGAATACGTGTCCTAGATCAACCTGACACGGAGCAGAGAGTGGAAAGAAAACAGCTCCAGTGGATTAGTTGTGTCGAAATCCGTCCACAGCTTTTCTAGAGCACTCCGATTGAGGCTGACCCAGCTCTGATGTACAGTGGACATGTGCAAAGATTCTGGGGAACAGATGTTGAACAGAGGCGGCCCTCGGGGGCCAGTGCCCTGGAGAGAAAGGGGGCTAATAGCAGAAGGGAAGGTAGGACGGAGCAAGTCTATATCTGTAGCCGCGGCACATTGCCATCCGCCCTCAGCTTTTCAGAAGTTAATTTGCAGTTAATTAGAAAGTGGGGCTATACAGTTGGAAAGGTAAAAATAAACCCATACCCTCCCCAGCCTCTCCTCCATGTACACCTCCTCTTCCTCCACTGGCACTTTCACTCGCTTAGTTCTCTCCACCTCCTCTCTCGTCTGCCTGTTTCTTTCAGTAGATGGCCTACTTCTCAGAAAGCATGGGGAACTGAGAGACCTGGCTTTTTATTTTCAGTGGGAATCTATTGAACATCTCGGCCCTTATTAAAAGTAGATCTGAGGAGTCCTTGTGTTCTTGATGAGCATAGCAGCAAACCATCCACTAAGGGCAAAATACCGGAAAATTAGACCTAAACCTTGGCCCATTAGATTGAGCCAAACCATCATAAAACCAAACCATGACAGTTTGGAACACTATTTCTTTCTACCTATCTCTTTATTTTAACACTTCCATTTCACCTGATATAAAAGATAAAAATGTTTTGTTACAAGATATTTGCAATTGCTCATTTTTTGAATTTAACAAATACTACGCAAAATATTTTTGTCATGCTGGACAAAATGTTGTGTCACGCTGAAATCATACGATGTCAATGACCTTGGACTGATTTTTCACAGCTGTATATTTATACTCAGGGTCTTCCCACAGTCCAAAGAAATGGCAAATATATTAAGTGAACATCTACATTTTCTGTAGGTGTGGATCCATAAAGTTCTGAGAAGAAATTTTTACCAAACCTGGAGACCCAGACCTAATGTATCGCTCTCACAGATGAGTCAAGTCCTCCCCCAAATTAAACCAATATTAATTTCCTAGGGAACTGGACGGACAGATCACAACCATGTAAGGCGGGCCGTATACCATAACAGACAGAGGAGCGTCCAATGGGAGCCTCACAGTATTTATGTTCACCACGTTCACTCCAGCTGAGGCTTATGAGGAAAGGACTGTACAATCTACTACGGAGATACTACAAAAAAAACAAGATGGCATATTTCTCTAGAAGAGAGTCACTGTTGTCTGTTTAATACATTTCTTTCATTCTGCACTACATGACATGTTTTGTTGCTCTGATTGGTTCTAATTCTGCCCCCTAAGTGTAAACTACGGCTAATCTTTCACTAGATTTTTCTTTTACTAAAGTCAGCATGGTATCTAGCATTTAAATTACGACAGTTTCATTCAGCATAATTCTGTGGCAAAAACAATTGAGACAACTCTGCGAATGGAGCAGAGGTCACAACCTTGAGGCGACCACAGAGCCACAGAGGTTGTGGCCTTGAGTGTTTTTCCCTTTGTGGCTCCTCAGTGAGACAGTCTCCAGCTGATAGTGAGGCAGCATCTCCCCAGCCCAGCTTGGTAAAACATCGGGCTGTTATTGTGTATGACTAGAAAGGAAATCACATCAAGGCCGGTTCTGTAAGAGATCCCTGTGGCGATCTGCTGGGAACACATGGCCGCCACATGAGTTTCCTCCTCCATCTACTCCAATTAATCATTCCCCTATTTTCTCCTGGCCTTAGGTTAAACTCCATTTTCACTAGGCTGTCTATTTTTTATTTTTTTTTGCTTCATCCTTCACAACAATTGTGCTATTCCGCCATTGCCAGCAGGTGTGCTCAACTTTCACTTTCTCAGACCACACCGGCATGGGGTTAGAGAAACACTGTTATAAAAGCCTCTGCTCTGCAGCATGCAGCCTCCATAATTGAAAACAAGAGGAGAAGAAGGAGTCTTAAAAAAGCAACGGTTGCTTGGTTACACCTGGCACTTAGACCAGACACGCACAGGTCTACCACACAAAAAAAAGCTGCATTTGAGGCACAACTTATAAACCAAGGTATTATGACTCTACTGCAGTTCTGTCTATGCCTCTCCATCTGACACACATGCACGTCCCTCTAAAGCAACCCAGACACATGGCTGAAAATAGAACGACCTTCTGCACTTGACATCAAGACTCCTTGAAGGGCGTGTTAACAGGTTACGAGGCACGAGGAGGATGCTTTTATCTGGAGTGCCTGGCACATTGATTTGAATAAAGAGACTCAATAATGAAATTCTGTCTCAAAACCACAAAAGAACACTTTCAAACCATTTCATAATTGAAACCAAATTATTTATCACTTTAGATTTAAGGGGCACTGCACCAACTTTGCAAGTTTTTGGCAAATTTGCTTTACAAATTTTTTTTTATACACATTTCCATTTAGAGGCACCACGTTGAAAATGATGAGTTATATTGAAGATGCAATTGAATTCCCACATGGGATATGTAGGATCTCGTGTTTAAGGAGCTTGAACTAAACTAGGGACGGAGGGTTAGTGCTTTGGGTCATGTTTTTATCCTTTCTCTTGTAAATCCCACACATTATAGAACAAATCCAACACTAAATCCCTGGAGGTACACTCACAGTTAAGATGTCACATGTAGCGAATTATCAATTTTGTATAAAAGGTGGACAACCCTAGGTTTCTCTTGTTGCTGTACTAAACCCACATAGTTTCATCAGTTGTTGGATTTTTGTGGGGAGGTCCAAACGCACACAAAAGGTTGCTCTTACACTGTGTTTTAAGCCTTTAAAGTCACCCATCATACTATTTAAGCTGCAGTGGAATTCTTCTGAAATTCTAAAAATATATTTGTCTTCGACCTGTCGTCAATGCTGAAAGTCAGGTGATACTTCTCTGTGGGTTAGTAACCAGCAATGGCAGCATGTTGAATTTGAGTAGACAAGCGAGGCATGACGAATGAAGAAGGATCCTTCTCTTCTTTTCAAATCATGTCCACCTGATTTGCTATGCAAAATGAGAATAAATCAGGGAAGTACCAGGAAGAACTGGAATGATTCCCCACAGCTCAGACCATATTTTCAGAGAGAAGTATGTCACTGCTTCGATGTCATTTTAAGTTCAACTGATAGCCCTAACTTTTTTTTTAATCTATTGCACATATCCATTGTATCCGACACAAACAACAAATGCAACTTGATCCTATACAGGAAGGTAAACAAAGATCTTGCAACAGGGGCCTTTAACGTGCGTGTGTATGTGTGTACGTGTGCGTATTGAAAAGACTGTTGGCAAAAGGAGGTAAACGGCTTCCAAGGGAGCAGCCATCTGACCAGAAATACCCTGCCTAGATAGGGGCCATTGACTGGGGGAGAGGCTTGGCGGAAGGAGAGCACCAAGAACATCAGCAAATGAGCCATTTGATTGGCTGCCCCCCGACCCGACCTTCAGCAGCTTGCCGGTGATGTCTTTTTCCCTAACCACCATTCTCACAGCTGCTCAGCTGAGGCCGGATGGTAGGAGGTGGGTCCCCTTAGTGTTTTATGTAACTCCACATCAAAGAGGCTCATTATGGAATTAATTAGAGCAAACCCACTCTGAGGAAACACTGAATTTGTTCCTGGGCTGGCTCTCAGGAGATGTCTACATCCTCGTGGAGGTACTGTAGGTGTGGAGGAGGTATGGAGGAGGGTTTATTGGATCATTAAAGAGTCCACACCTTTTCATCGTCAGACTCAAGGGGGCTGCATCTGAAAGTGTCCTAACCTTCAGAAACATTCTATCTGACAAGCACGCCCACCTGTGTGAAGGTGCTGGATTTATCCTTCTCTTTCTTCAACGACAGAAACAAAAAGTGTGTGCTGTGTCTCCCGTTCTCTTTGAGCTCATCCAAATTTTGCGAAAATATTTCAAGAAAATTAGCAAAGGGCATTGTAATGCAAATAGTAGGAGTTGGATCATGGAGATATACTTTCAATTAAACTACCACAGAAGAAGAGGTCACAAATTGGTGTATAAAAGAGCACCAGTCAAGAATAATTTAAAAAAAAAGATAGCGGTTCAGAAAATGTGACTCTCTACTTCGTGTATTTGGGAGGTTACAGTCTCACAGATCTGATGTATTTGTTACTTTGTAATATTTGTGCCACATGCTTATTCAATGTCAGCATTCACAATGTTTTTGGCTCAACTTTTTGTTCTTACACAACGTAAGATTATTTTTTTTTACTTTTACTTCCACTTGTGTAATCAAAAGTGAAAGTTAAAATGTTATAGTATCGTATAAACAATTTCCCCAGACAATACTCACAGAGCAGTGACTTCTCTGACTTTGACCTTTGGACTAAGAAAAAAAATGTCATCCACCTCCATAATAGTACGATATTTTATACAGCTGGGTGATATCACTGCCTGTCAGGAATCTTAACAGCTGCGGGTAATCTTGTTTTCGCTGACCTCCTGTGATACGAATCTTGATTTTCTGTAGTGATGTCGAAGTGCACCCCAAGGTGTGTCAGTACATGATAACATCTATGTCGCTGGGATAGTGACAAACACACCTTAACCCTGGTTTGGCTACTTATTTCCCTGTGTTTTTGATGACTCTGGAGGATCCTGTGATAATGTACCTCTTAAGAAAGAGTTAAAAGCGTCTTAAGTAACATCATGTAGATGCGAGTAGTTTCTCACCAGCTCGCACTGTCTGTCCTCAAAAAATGTAACGTAGTTGTTGTTCCTCCTGTCTTATGGCCTTTCTCTGTTTTGTCTGTTGTTTCTGTATCTGTAAGCTTTCAGAAGACGAGATCAGGATATGAACTGAACAGCATACGCTGCCAGAGTGTGTGCCCTATGTGTGTTCTGTAGATTATATCAGGCCAGACTAACAGATTACTAAATGAGTTGTCAATGATTTTTATAATCGATTAATTTGATTACTTATTGCAACCCTGGAGCGGAGTAATGCGCCTCATGCAAGACGGGGGGAATCACCAGTGTGTGTGTGTATATGTGTGTGTGCGTGTGTGCGTGCGTGCGTGTGTAAATTCAGCACAAATAGCAGAAACACTAGCATTCATACAAACAACATCAACTGGGATGTGTGTCGATTACATGTTTTTACAAAACAGGAAGTACTAAGAAAAACCACAAGATTGAGAGAGCCTTTTCCTCATTGCGTCAGACAGCAGTGCCATTCAAAAACTCACACGCCTCTTAGACACAGTAGCTGATGATGCAGTGAAGTAGAGACTTAGGTGTTGCTGCAGTGCAACACTGAACAAAGACTCACAGCGGAAGAATCCCGCTGTGGTTTCTTCCGATAAATGATTTCACTCATCCTTTTATCGCTGAAATGTAACTTTTAATCCATCATTTAAGAAATGGTAATTACCAAGGACACTCGTTATCGACACAGGGAGTGTAAAGGGAGCCCAGCAACTGAGAGAGCGATGCTACTAGCTGGGTAGTGTGAGCTCTCCCACTCACACCTCTGCCATGTGTTACTCAATACAGGCAGCTAACTCCCTCCAACAACAAGATGCACACAGCTCCTGTACTGCACTCACATACCTTATAGTTACAGCTTATAAACAGGGACCTTAAATATTTGGCAATTTCCAGGGAAAGCACAAATGAGAGGTGTGTGATAACTGTGTCGTACTATCAAACGTAAGGCTAACTTATGCTGCTTTTACAGACAAAAAGAGCTGTGCTAGTTTCAAACGATATATCCGTCAATGCCCACATGCGTACGTCCATGCGTCCTTTACATTGGCATGGTGATTAAGCAACACATCCACTAGAGGGCAGCGCAGAGTGAAGAGGTAGTTATAACGTCTACTGTCCGTTTCACTTGAACTAGTGGCTTCACTGCCCCCTACGATTTCCCAGGGTAGTGATCCTTTTTTGGTCTATTTCAGCTTTCAGAAGACAATGATATTAATGCGGACAAACGCTCTGTTCATTGAGCATAAATGAGCCTCTACATAGAACCATTGAGTTTGTTATAGAGCAACAAAGCAGCCAGCTAAAACTGATATAAAGTTAATCCTGCATGATAATGTTTTTTCCAATACTTCTTTTATATAATCCCACTGTCCTATTATATTAGGGTTGCTGTTACATTACAACATGGTAAAAACATGACAAAATTATTATTTGCACGAGCATTAGTATCCGTATTTGCACTTTACTCAGCCAAAGTAAGCATGTGTGTGTTGAAAGGTCAGACACTCAGAGCGCTTCACAAAAACGAGGACATGTCTTCACAAGACGCCTAAAAATAACCAAATGAGGGTTTGTCAAGCCCTTAGGGAAAACAGTTAAAATTATAAAAAGGTTTAAAAAAAAAGTATCTTTGCACAACTATCAAAGACTTGAAAGGTGGCAACAGAAAGGTTGTATTTAATCGGTCATCCTCTGGCAGTTGCACATCTCTTGTATTGAGTTAAATACTGTATATCTATGTTCTGCATGTGGTAATCCTCTAATCCTATTTTTACTCTTGTCAGTTCAACACTATTAACTTTACTAATGTAGTCGAGTAAATACGGTTTTATCTCTTTCCACAGTGACCTTAGAAACACAGCAGCTCACCAATGGATTAGTAAATGCTCAGCATCACTCTGTCTGTACATAAAAGATGTGAGACAGAATAATGCCGTTTTCAGACATGATCTGCGGGTAAAATCCAGAGAATTGGCTACAGAGTTTGATCCCAGTTTGCCTTTCTCACATACACTGCACAGAGGGAGGTTTCCTGCTCAGACGCGTTCACAACAGCATCAAATCCTTTGCATTATTCAGGTGAGAGGTGGAACAGCCGGAGACAGGAAGTGACTTATTAACTGTGCGGAGATCATGTGATTTTCTTCAACACAAAGACACCGGCATTAGCTCTTATCACCACAAACACTATTGACATCTTCGGCCGTGTCATCTATGTGCGTGTCACCGCTTTTTCCAGGAAGATATTTGTTTTGTTTTTGCGTCACGAGGAACTGCGGAGTTCAGTCCAATGTCTGAAAGCAGCTTAAGAGAGAAGTAGTGTGCACCACTGCAGAGAGGAAAGGGAGTGTTAAGTGTTTTAGGTGTCACCCAGACCCACCACACTGTAATTACGAGTCACAAATTAAGCAAAGATAAGGATTATCCGTTCTGAGAGGACCAGCTGTGTGTCCCTCTGATCCAGTGCAAGGCCCGCTCACATTCAGCTGCCTGTGATTACAGAACTGAAGGCTGCTTGCTGTCCCTATTGTTCAATTCAGAGCTTCAAGGGCAATCGTTCGTTTTCGCGAACCCGACAATGATATGGTACAAATTACGAACTGCTACCATACAGAACAACCAAGACCACACTAAACAATACTCAACACATTTTCCACATGTTTATTGACTGACTTACACTAGGGTGGTGTGTTGTATGGTTATTTATGGACCCTAATAAAGAAAAACGCTGTTGCCTGAGGAGATAAGAAGTTTTTTTTCAAATCAGCAACTTTTTCAAGCAAGGCAAAAAGGGCTCACCCAAGAATAGGCCTGATCATCAAAGCAGTTCTCAAACATGAACTCTGGAAAAGTTTGTCAAATTGGGTCCAGACATTTTCCAGGAATTGCCTTACACATGAAGAACGCAGCAAGAGGTGGTCTGAGTCAGTGGTTCTCACAACAGCAGGAACATGTCCAGAACAATCAGGCAAGAGTTGGCATCTGAGCAGAGGATGCAGAAGGCAGGACATGACATTGCACTGGCTTCCAGTATCACTGAGGATTGATATTCAAAATTGTTTTACTTGTTTTTAAGTCTATTAATGGCCCGGCACCCTCATTTATCTCTGACTGTTTATCAGAATATGTTCCAAACCGTTCCCTCAGGTCGTCTGCGCGGGCTTGCTCAATATCCCAAAAACAAACTATAAAAAGTTTGGGGAAGCAGCTTCCTCTGGTTTTGCACCAAAGGTTTGGAACAAACTCCCACCACACATCAAACAAGCTTCTTCTGTTGATAATTTTAAGAAAAAGCTCAAGATCTTTATCTACGATCTTGCTTTTAATTAATTTAATCAGTTTTAGTTTTATTCTTTCGTTTATTTTCTTATTTTCTTAAGTCTTATTAAGTTTTATGGCTCACATGTTCTTATTGATCTCTTACTTTATGTCTTATTTTATTGATTATATTGTAAAGCACTTTGAGCTACATTTTATGTATGAAAGGTGCTGTATAAATACATTATTATTATATGAATTCCATTGCAGAAATTGCATGTTTTTATATACAACACAACATCGCTCTTGAATCTTGTTGTCTTCTCCATGTACTATCTCAGTGTGAATTTCCCAGACATTTTCCCTCTGTGTTCGCACATGGGCTCACTCAGACATCTTCCAGACAAGTTACTAGGGGGGCTGGCAGGAACACTTCTGGGAATGGCTGAGGCAACTAACTCGAATATTTTTGTTCTCACATACAGCCCCTCCGGAACGTTTCAGGAAAATGCTCATAGCATGTCTGAACGCAGTTTACGTCCGTTTCTAGGAGAGGACTGCCTTCTTTAGCGGTCGTTCACAATAAGGGGCATCTAGAGGGGAGAACACAGATATTTCACAGAGCAGCTCATCAACAGGGACAGACACCCTTGTCTTTTACAAGCACAGGCATGTTCCTGGCAAATCATAAAATGTTCCTCTGGGCATCGGTAACTTAAAAAACTAATAAAATGCTGCACAGGCCTGGTTACTGTCACTGTAACTATGATATATTATACCCCCCAAAAAAATCTGTATCCAAAGCAAAAGAGCAAGGAAGCATTGTGTATGATGAACCTGAGGCTTTCAACGATACCAAGGAAAATAAGAATATTTTTTACACAAAGACCAGCTGCAGAGTAGGTTAAACTATCATGGATCCCAACACAGTATGTATTTGCACAATATTTTTGATGGTTGACATCTTGCCAATGGTTTTCCAAAAATAACTTTTGTCTCCACTATCAGTCATTTTCCCAAGAACCAGTGGGATTTCCCTAAAAAGTTGCATGAGAAGTACATTTCTTAGTCTGTGACACTGATATTATTCATATCCTTTTTTAGTGGAAGAACAAACAATTCAAGTTGGAGTTGGAGTTATTTTGGGAGTCTCAGTTTCACAAGTATTTGTAAGATACATATGTATTTGTCAGGGTCACAGCTGTGGCCTTAATTATAAACACTTTTGTGATTTGTTAATTAAGCTTTATCCTTTTGACAAAGAGCAGGGAATCTCAAACAGTCAAAATCCAGAAAACTGCTAATTAAATTTACTTTCAAGCAGAAGCAGCTACGGACTTGTTCTTATGCAGTAAAATACTGCTACTGGATGTCCTACTGAAATGTCCTCCAGTGTAAAGACAGCCCTTAAGAGTAATAACACAACTAGAATTTGTTTTGACAGTGTGTCATATCTGCTTCTGGTTCTTTGAATGTAAACTGAGGTTAACTGCTTAACTAGAGCCCATAATAATATGGGATATTCATTGACATCATTTTAAAATTATGCCTTAAAACAATGTTTTTCCCATATTAGCCGCACCTTTTATGA
Source organism: Pseudopleuronectes americanus (assembly GCA_038501795.1). NCBI lineage: Eukaryota > Metazoa > Chordata > Actinopteri > Pleuronectiformes > Pleuronectidae > Pseudopleuronectes > Pseudopleuronectes americanus. The sequence goes on along the minus strand of CM076729.1, from coordinate 4,557,637 downwards.
ATGTCTGTCTCACTGTGCAAGACTAGCTCCCCCAGAGACAGTTACTGCATGCTAAGTGTTACAACACAATATTAGTACACACCTGATCATTCAGACTTCTGTCTACATAAACGTATGTTTGCTGTCTTAACGACTGGCAGGGTACTTTTTGCCTGAGGACATCCTGAAGGACACAACCAAACTGGTTCTGCTCAACGTTTGAGGATTCATTCTCCAAAAAGGACATACTTAGAAACGTGCATAATTTAGCAACTGAGGAAAGTAAGACAGAGAATTAGGATGTCACAGATTCAACATCATTTTTTTATCTGCTCTACTTTCTCGATCTCTGAAAAGTCACTCTCCATCTCTAGAGGCATCAGCACAGACAGATTTGATGGGGAGTAGCTTTAAGTTGTGTTTTTATGTCTTTCAGCATTTGTGCGTAAAGACTAAAAGTCTGGTATTGCTTTAAATATTGTTTTTGGCGGTTGGGCTTTAGTGTCATGGACGGTTTATTGCATTGATTCAACACAATCAACAAAAAAAGGGACTTAATCTTTAAAAGGTACCAAAAACTACAAATGTTGCAGTAAAAGATAGCACATCCGTTAAAAAATAAGTTTTCCTCTGGTTGTGTGAACAACAGAGTGATGGACTATCCTCGTGTCACTGTTGTTATTGGCTGGGAATGTTAATCATGTCATCAGTTTCAATCTCTATATTAAGTGCAACTGGTAGTTGTGTTGTCCCCTGTTGTCATTGAAAGGACATGCTTAGAGGTGTGATGTCTGCAGGTAATTACACTATGGCTGAACACATCCATAAATTAAGTGTGAGGTGAAATAGTTCAAACTCTTTCACTTCAAAAGAATATCACACATCACATCCATTTTATTGTCTTCAAACTGTATGTGTCACATAACTATTCTAACCAATCATGAATGGGGGATCATGCCTATGGTAAAAGTTAGTTGGCAAATTAGCTATATATGGATATTGAGATGGAGAATGCAAAAGCCACATACGTTGCACAAATCAATCTTTTATTTCCTCCGTAAACAAAGTCACTAAGTAGGCAACAGGAAATGGTTAAGAGTAGGAAGAGGAGAGACAACATAATGATGTAGTATAAGCTATGCTTCCTTCAGATGGTAGAGCATATACTTCCTGTACAAGAATCACACTGTAATTGTCCTACTGCTCCTTTTCTGTCTCTTTTTGGGTCACCAGATCAGCTGTGCATCATCTGTCCCCCTGCTATTTTTTCCTTTCCCTGTCCATGTTGTCCTCTGCCCTCTAAGCAGCAACTTTTGTTATGTCTTTCCCCCCTTGCCGTTGTCTTGCCGTTCTTATCTCACTCAGCTCTCCTGCACACAGCATCCTGTTTGCACTGGGGCAGGACAAACATTGTCTCTGTGTGACGCCGAAGACATTTCACAGGCTATCACGTTTTCAGCATGGGCCCGATATCTCCATAATTGTGCTCTTCCTTCTGTGGGAGTGCTTCAGAGAGAGTGAGAATGGAAAGAAAAAAGGGGAGGAGGGAAAAGAGCAAGTAGTAGAGGGGGGGTGCACAGAAGGGTCAGTTGCTATTTCCACCGTGGCCCCATTAAAATTTCTCAGAGAAGCCCCGCCACAATTCTTTCTGTCACAGTGTACTATGTAGAGCAGAAAGATCAACTATGAGGATCTGTGTCACACACAAATAGGTTGAATCCATCATAGTTCATCAGGCAAGACCAAAACGGGACAAACCAGACTCTCTCCTGCTCCACCAACAGAGAGCTTGGACGAAATATGTCCAAATCAAGAATATGTCTTCCAGGCAGCCCTCTCATTTTAATGGTTCCCCACGGTACTGACCGTCAAAGAGAGCCAGAAAAGGGGACTTCCAAAACAAACAGTGGAGAGAGTTCAGGGTTTCCACAACACTGTGCCCATCACTCAGACCTCAACCAGACCCAAGGATGAGGAACACCTCCAAAACACTGATAAAACCTGGGACATGGGACATACAGCAAGCTTGTTAAAGATGGGTGACCGTTTGTCAATAACCTGGAAGTAGGTCACGTACAGGGTAGCTGATGAATGACTGACCCTGACCCTGACTCCATGACCCTGCATTGGAGCTGAACTCTTCCTCCAGTTTCACATCTTCACTGCATTAAATACTCTGTGGCTCCTCCCTGGATATTTTAAGAAATTTCCATTTGCTTTCACAGACATCAGAACATAGACTGTTGATTACACTCTGGAGAGATCCCCTTGACAGTTGCAGATCACATAAGGCCTCTTTCGAAATAATACTTTTATGATTTTTCTAGTAATTTTAGCTAAGCTCTGGTAGAGTCCTTGTGAGCAGGACATACAAGATTCCCCTTTATGATTTTCCCTTTTTGGCAATTAGAGTTCACACCTTTGATCCAGTTTCAGAAGTTTTCATTTGATCTGACATTACACAGCAGCACTGGAGGAAATGAAGAGGCTAGCCTAGATTTCAGCGAACATGTTAAGTGTTTTACATATTTGGCAGAGTGACGACCAAACCTTATTTGAGAGTAAAAGAACTACACCTGTGGCTATGTAGGTCACTTGAAAGACATGAGGAGTTTGACATATTAAGCCTCCTCTTTGAGGTGAAGATGAGTCCTGTTATAAAAGAATTAGCATTGGGGTGATGAGCAACCTTTGCATAAGGAAGTCAGACGTGTGCCTATGTTGTATGCATTGGCACATAGTCTACTGCAGTGCTCAGCAACTGGGGGCCTGTGGCCAATCTGGCCAACCACAGGTCTAATGTAATACACAGAGCCAAAACTAAGCATCTACAACCCTGCTTGCAGCTCTGTGAGGCTTTACATCATTTTAAATACCTGCTATATAAAAAGGTCAAAGATCACCAAAATCATTTGGGAGCATGAATATTTGTACATAATTCCTTGGCAATTAATCAATTGTTTTAAAGAAATCTGGATGTTCAATTCATTAGGTTTTATCATCTGAGGACCATGAATGACTGGACTGAACTCTATGCTAGTCTCCTCGACGTAGAGTTTTTGACCTGATGATGATCACCAGATTCATAACGTTTTGTTCTCTCAGCACTATATTATATTGTAACATTTCATGGCATTCACCAAATAGTTGTCAAGTAAATTATTGGAAAAAAACGTCACCTTGACGTGGCTTAAAGGAAAAGCCTAAGTTATTCAAATTTAAACAGCCAATGCTACCCCGGGAGCCACACTGATACCATGGGTACAAAATCTTCAACTACACAAATTGTAATGAGTAATACATGTCCACACTAAATCTTTGTGGCTTTGAGGCTCTTTTGTCAAAAATTATATGTTCTATGTTTTGTACTGTGCAAACTTTGAACTCTGTGGAAGCCAGCAACAGCAATAAAATCATATGAATTTATTCTTATCCCAAGTGAGATTTGGGTATTCACTGATCAAATGAGATACAGAAAATGGGGTAGAGCTAAAATGACTCTGGAATTCACCATCATATGTAAGGGCTGAAATGTGAGCATGTGCTGATAGCTTCAAAGTTTACCTAAACAAAAAGGTGAAACAAATTCAAACACAGACTGAACAAAAATGTATTCCTGATCTGCTGAAAGTATATTCCCATCCTCAACATGATTCACTGTTTTCAGGCTTCAACTCTCTGCAGCAGTCTGCTTGTTGTCTGTAGGGCTTAATAAGTGCATCTGACCTCACAACAAACAAACACCTCATCAGTTGTACAGATGCAACCACCCGCATTACTATTTATTTCAGTCGGCTCCCATTCATCATCCGATAAATCTAATCAGGTCTCACGGGCAGTCCTGTCACTCTCTGGCGACCTTTCAGCAGAATACAGGCACACAATACGACAGGACGAAATTAGGAAACTGCACACAGTCCGATTGCTAAACACAAACACACTCACACAGGATAAGGAGCTTGGTCTAGTCACCATGAGAGATGGGTAAACAGGAATTGAGAGACAAAGTCGTATGTAATCTCGCTGTTCCAGACGCAAAATTCATACAAACTCAGAAACTCCCTTTGTAAAGACACACAACAAACCAAAAAAGCAAACCATTGAAGCTAACTCAAACACCCAATGGCAAAGTAACTCCACAGAGTCACAGATAGATGCAAAACACTGTCTGGATGAGCTCCCCTTCACTTTCACAGAGCTCAACTGAAAAAGCTTTGAAGGCACACAACAAACGCACACTTGGCCTGTCCAAGTGCAAACATAGACTGAGGGCCATTATATCCAGTCCTCTAAAGCTGATTTCAGACATGCACTGAACTCCAGAGATCTTCCGCAGCTCCTCTGAAGGAGGTGTATGCGTGAACGTGAAGTCTGAAGCCTTTTTCAGACATGACCTACGGGTAAAATCCGGAGAATTGGCTACGGAGTTCCCCTCAGTCTGCCTTTCACAAATGCACAGAAAAGCGGGAGGTTTTCTACACAATGTTCAAAACAGCATCAAATCCTCCGTATTAATCAGACCAGAGGTGCAGCAGGCAGAGACAGGAAGCGACTTGTTAACTCCGCTGGGAAAACACTTGATCATGTTTACAGCACCCTGACACCGGCGTCCGCTCTTATCTAGCTCTCGTGACGTCTTTGTCTCCACTTCTTGTGTGTCACTGCTTTTTCAGTGGAAGATATTTGTTTTCATTTTTATGTTTTTTGTTTTGCATCTGTTGTGGGTTAGAAGCGTCATCTGAGCGTGACTATATACCTTTGGAGGGAACTGAGTAAAAAATTGGATAAAGTCACTTTTATTTAATCCTTCTCTTTCAGAGTTTTACCTGCTCAACAACAATACACACAGTTTTTAGACAGTTTCAGTCAGTGACAGGAGTTGAAGGCACAATCATGTCGATTGAATAAATTGTATGAATTTAATATCAAGTTAATTAAGCTAGCAGACTGGCTAGCTCAGAGTAATTTTGTAACCATTGACGAACAGACTGGTGCTAGCATGTTCACAGAACAAGGATGTGGACTAGTGGCAGAAACTTGGACTATGGGCAGAAAAGGTCTCTGGTTCGACTCTGGTTCGACTCTGGTTCAACTCCTAATAAGGATGCCTCTTTGGCACCTTTTCATTGTAGGTGTCCTCAGAAAGCCCTACTTTTATACCCATACCCCGAACATGCTGGAGAGTCAGCATATCCGTTCTGGGCAGGAAATGCCTTGAGATCCCCCAGGAGAAGCTAGAAAAGCGTGGGCGAGCAAGGGGATGTCTGGAACATCTGCTTGCCCGCTGCTTCCATGACCAGAGCTTGGTTAAGCAGAAGAAAAGGGATAGACGGATGTACTCTGCAGATTAAAACTAGATTTTCTGATAGATCCTTGGAGATTAGGGTTGTTTCTTTAAATGGAAATAACCACATGTATATTTCAAGGTGTATGGAGTAGGAAATAATTTTACTTGTGTTAAGTGAAAGGCTCAGATCATTCCTATAATGACCCTTCTCTTTAACCAATTACAGAATTAGAATATATCGTAAAGATCTACTGTGCCTTTTCAACCTGTACAACCCTACGCCAAAAAGATTTCCTTTCATACAATCTGAGCTCTGATAAATCCCATTAGGATGGCTGCAGACCTTTTTTACTGTAGGGAACAGTTAGCCTTTAGGAATGCTAAAGAGGCAAGTCAACCTAGAAGCAGTAACTAAAGGTCAACAAAGGTCAATGTAAACCCAATTTCTAAATGTTTATACAAAAGCTATCGCCTGTATAATCCTCGAATTCAATTCAGGACGCTATCAAGATTATATAAACATTTCAAGACAGTCAGGACTTGTAAAGCACCAGGATGAAGGCTTATTTTGACAAAACAGATTTTGTCAAAATATATATTTTTTTTTGTTTTACAGGAAAGGCCTGACCCAGACCAGCATCCCCAGAAACCTATTTTCTTAAGTGTCCCTTAACACACCACTTTACCTCTGCCAGCAGCCAATCAGATAAGACGCTCACACTGTCTTACGCGTCCCACTGTCACTGTGTATGGACCCGTTTACAAACATGTGAATGTGTGCACAAATAACAGGATAGGTCCCTCAGTCAAGAGCAACACCCAATGTGTTAGACTTACAGCTGAGACTGCAAACATACAGCAGCTTTAAATCCACTTAAATCTACTTAACTGTGTTTTCTCTTAGGCGAAAACACACTTCTTAACATATTGGACCAATAAACTGGAACTTCTCACCACAACTACAGTCTTTCACTACTCAGTATTTAAATCTTCCAGGAGAGAAACTTTCAGTAAGAGAGGTTTACTATCTTGTTAAAGGCAACTCAGATGTACTAGGTAAATGCTGTAATATAATGTGATCAAGAGTTTAAAAAGTAAAACAAACTGAAGTAAAGCTTGTCAGGGTAAATTGTCTGCTGAGTATGGGGATTGGTGTTTGCCAAAGTTTTAGGTCATAATAGCCGAGCAACACTTGAACAAACAAAGGTCTAATCCTGACCTGGAGATGCTGCTATTCACGATGGCGGGGAAGAGGGGCTTGAAATCTCTCTGCTGACACCCCTGCTCCTGTCATGCTCATGTCATGCTCATGTATTGGAACTGCAGCCTCCAAGCAAAAAAACAGCTTGTTGTTGCCATGTATCCTGACAAATGTCTGGCACGTTCAGGTGAGGGGGTAGCATCTGGGCAGAGCCTCCAGGAGGCAGGACATGACGAATTAATTGCTCTGAAGAAATCTTATGTTTTGATTTATAGCACATCAACGTTGCCCTTTCTGGCAAAAGCTCTTAAATCTAGCCGTCTTTCCAAATTGCCATTTTTCTTGGCGACACCTTGTTTATCCTGCGATATTATTATTCTATCACTTTTGCGTCTGTTGTGTGTTCGAAACATAACATCAATACGCCCACTCGCTTGCTGGGAATTTTCAAAACATTTTCTAGCTGTATTCTCACACAGCGTCAGTTGGTCTTTATACTAGGGGTTGGCAGGAATCCTGAGCAATTGACTGACATTCTCACATACAGCCACTCCGGAAACCTTACGGAAAATTATAGAAATAAAGTGTATGACTGAAAGCAGTTTAAGCCAAGGTTGTAAAGCCCAATTTATACTTCTGCATCGAAGCAGAACAATGGTGAGGGATACTAAGTTCGATTAACTAGATACAAAAATGGGGACGAGTCTGCTGGAAATGCGATGCCACCAAGCAGATGCATAGTTGAATCTTTGGGGAGGTGCACGTCAAGATATGAAGTAGGGCTCTGCGTAGGGTACAGGTCTACGTGAAGGCTACAATGTAGCTTCGACCCAGAAGCAATCGAAAATAATAAATGATCTTAGAATCCATTTCTCTGTATGTCTAGACATAAATGCAATAAAGATGTGCCACAGGCAATAGGTTTTTGCTCATTTTACAAAACAGGAGCAGAGACCGGATGCCAAACCTTGTAAAGCCTTGCACTGTTTTGTGTCTGATACTTTAATGTCGCCAGTGGTGCGGCAGTAATGATGGAACATCTCTTGGAGCCTGAATGACACATTTAACAGGACTTGGACAGGAGCATACATGTAAAAGTTGTATGTACATAGTTTAACAAGGTTTCCATCTGCCATGCACAGAAAGCAAATACCTATAAAAGCTAAATTATATTCATTAACAGGTGGAGAACTGTCTTTTTTTAGCATCCCTTTCTAAGTAGCCTCTCGCTGGCCAAATTTGGGCAGTAATAAACCTGTAAAGCAGGCACGGTAGAGACAGTGCCATCTGTTCATCTGTGGACTGACCTGTCCCATGGAGTCTGGGAGATGAACGGCAACTGGTCTGATGGAGTGCTGACAGGCTGCAGGCAAACGGCCAGGGCAACCCTTCAAACCAGGTGTGAGCGTGTGTCAGTGTGTGTGACTTTTTATCTACAGACCGCCAATCAAATTGTCTGGTGTCCCTGTGGGTACTTTGACACAAAAGGCTACAGGAAGAGCAATTTTTGTGAGCTCAAATCCCAACTTAACACTAAATACTTGATAACTACGTGATTTATCATCTACTTTGCAGACTTTGTCACTGGGAGAGGAAATTTGGGTGAGGCTCTCAATACGTCTCTGTCACACAGTTTCTCAAAACAAGGGAAACCATGGGACCTTTTCCCGTCCAACACCATAAAGAAATAAAAGGATGTCTAAGACAAAGATATACTTGTGGCTGAGGTCTATATTTAGTGGGGAAAGGCAGACGTGGCCGAGAAACGAGGGAGGGTCTGCATTGTTTGAGCTGTCCACAGTGGAAACTTTACTGTCGGTAGTGGAAGACCGACTGATAACCCTCTGTAGAGGCCGGGGGTGATAAGGCAGTGAGAGGGACCACACGTACACACAAGTGAATACACACACACATAGCGCAGGCACAAAAGTGCTGGAAAACTGGCAGAGCCCCAGTGACAATTTCAGAAACAAAGGGGAAATCAGTGGGGAGCGGTCAGCCCCCCACCCAGCTGTTCACAGCCCAGACAGGAACATGGTCGCGGTCAACAAAAGAGCTGCAGATGATTCTGCTTTCTAGCTTAAAACTGTGATCACTACCAACACAATAATCTCTTATGCATATATTAAATCTATTCAAATGTCAATCACTTGATTCATTCTGAAATTTCAATCTTGTTCTCCATTACCATTAATCCCAAAGTATTTACTACCATCAGCACAAATTACAGTTTAAATGTTAACAGTAGTAAAAGCAATTAGAAACAATAGAGACAAAGATGGCTGAATTCCATTTAGCTCCTTCAGGATCCTGGTATTCTTCATTATCACAGAATCACTATGATTTATTGGAAAACTAAAAAGATAATTTTTCATGTTAATAGTGACACCAGTGCAATTCATTTTAGTCCAAACGTCAGGTGTATTAGTCTAAATAGTATGTATTAATATAAGGGCTATACATTTTCTATTAGTCAGCAGCTTACAAATTAATGTGTAGTTAGAAAGTTGGAAGTTTTTCAATACAAGATTTAATACTGCAGCCCAATGCAGCTCAACAGCTCAACAGCTACGGCCACAACACAAATATTTCCATGTACTGCGCATGTATAGTACATGTCTAAGGTCAGTATTCTACACTATGCGTTTCTCCCAACTATGATGAATGCAAAACTGACACTCTTTGGAGTGCCATGTGACATATAACAGGATCTATCAAGCTATTTCAGTAGTGACGGATAACCAGCGATGAGTGTGTGTGTGATGTATTGCTCTAGCAGCGTACATCTTGGCCGGCCTTAAATGCGGACCAGGCTGTGTCAGGCAGTCGAATCCTCGTGTTCATTGGGAGGGAGTTTTCCATTATGGCTCGTCAAGTTGCTGAGAGAAACCAGGCGCAGCTCTGAGTGATGGAAGCTCCACTTCTGATACTGGCGTGAGCACACTTTTTAACTCTCCAGCAACGTATGTTCGTGACCAAATCACACGTGTTATTTATAGAAGAATGAACATGCGGTAATACCATCCAGGTGCTCTGACCCACACTTTGACTCCAGTGGGGGGGAAACCAAAAGAGGGCTGGAGGAAAAACACAGTCGCTACCAGGCTCTTTTTAATGACTTGGCCAGACCAGCTAGGACTTTCTCAGGCAGGGGCTATACGAGGATGGGAAAAAAACAATGGCCTTAACTGGGAAATATTCAATCACCTACTGTATGTTGAGCCGGGACAATGAGCCCTCTCCATCAAAAGCTTAGGGTTGAATAAACACACGTCCTGCTGGGACTGTGTGGAGTGTATGAGAAACAGATAAAGGGAACTGGTGAGTGTAGAGGTCTCTGCAGGGGATAAAGGGAGTGAGAGGAGAGGAGGAGTGCAACCCAGCTGGAGAGTTATTTTTCTCAGGATTCATAAACCAGCATTGCAACAACAACATAGGCAAAGAATCTAGACATAAGGAGACTATTTCTCGAAAGCCTGCAGGCAAAAGCTTGTTAATAAAGCTGACTTAACAAAGTGTCCAAAGTGTAAACTGTAGAAATACTGACATGACATGACCTTTAGATACGTGAGCACTCTCATGTAAGCCGTGTCTATGCAAGGACAGCCATACAATTGTAGAAGTACTAGTGGCAGCTAGAGGACTCTAAGGATGCTCATGTGTTTTAGTTCATTCAAACTACCAGTTGGGTTTTAGGAGCAATTTCCACATGTGGCAAATCTAAAGCTGAGGTGATGGATGGGATGTGGTTTCTACACAATGAATGAATGTCTAACGGCAAAGCTTTCTCTCATGTTTACTCACTGACAATGTTACGCCTCAGGTTCTCTAAACTGCAGACATCAAACACACACAAAGTAAGTTAGATGATTGATGTCCCTCCCATCCCTTTATATTAAATATAAGCTTCAACCAGCAGCGTGTTTACTCAGCTTATTATTACGAGTGGAAACAAGTGTGTAAAAGCTGGTCTAAAACTGTTCAGTCACTTCTAAATATATTATTTGTTTGATTCGAAATAAACCTATATTGAGATATGAAAACCGACCTACAAGGCTTTTTGTTTTATTTTTAGCCAATGGGCAGGATTTTACAATTACATTTTAACCATTTCATTTCAGTTAATCTAGACTAAACTTCTTCTGTCACTAGCTTCATTTTTACTTAGAGGTCTAGTGTATTGATTTTCTCATTCAATGTTTTAAAAAAAAGAATTAACTCATTACCCAAAGTTTTGTACTATATTCAAAGTGTTTAAAACTCAGGACTTAAAACAGTCCTTTAAAAATCAGGTCAAAGTGTGGACAGTTGATTCCTATTGTACTCTAAAGTCACTTGGCAAGAGAGAAATGAACACAAGCGAACAGTCCAAGTATGATGAACACAACTTCACAGTTTACTCATCACTGGTGTTGGCACAACATGCAGCCATTCACTCCTCCTCTCTGATTTGATTTTCTTGCACCCAGACAGTTTGCACAGCAGCGGCTGATACACTGCCAACACGATCAAATGTTATTTTTCAAACAAAAGTCAACCCCTAAAATCATCTGGAAAGGACAAGGCTTGCTTTTTAATCTTGGGATTTGGTTTGGTTAAAAACAACCAAGATCAAGTTTGCTTTAAACACAGCACAACTACAGCCACAAAGAGAAAGCACACTTCAATATGTTTCTCAACAGACTTCTGTTTAACGAGATAATATAAATTCGGAATTACTGAAGTAAAAGTGAGGCACTGCTGCCTGTATTGATATGATGAAGAGTCAGTCAAATTCCCTGAAAAGACAACCCCTTCTGTACAGACATGTGATAGCTGTGACCAACACAGTGTATGCATCCCTTTTTAAAAACAAAAAACCCTGCAGCTGCCTCTGATGTGAAGTGCCTGGGTGTGTGGTGGGGAATCCGAGCAGGGAGGACAGCCTGAGCTGATGTTCTGCTTCTGTGACAGCACGGACAGGCTTCCAGCCACGGCTCTTCTTCTTCAGAAGTTTGGCTTCTGTAGAGATAAAGGAGGTACGAGCGCTTCTGCAATCCTTCAATTTGTGTCTTTCGCCAGCAGACAGAAAAGACCACAAGTGTGTGCTCATGTGAGCGTGTGACAAACACAGCAAGAGGTGTTAAACTGACATTTTCCCTTGCATGTAATATGTTTGAATGTGTGAGTGTGGATCATAGCTGAAAACATAAGTGGACGGCTGTTGCTAAGCGCGCTCTTTAAAAACATACACACGCTTTGGGTTTACAAAAAGAGCCCGAGCCAAATTCCTTTGATAAACAGCACTGACACACTCTTAAATACTGCACATAAGCTCAGCAGAGATTTTGAGGTATAAATACCTACACTTTCAAGACCCACTGTTAAAAAGAGAGATAACATAAACCTCTTTCTACTAACAATACAACAACCTCAACTTCAAGATTTTATCCGCGTCAAACATAAAGGTGTTCTTGAGAAAAAAAAACAAGCTCTGGTTTTGTTCTTACCAAGCACATAACATCCTAGTCGTAACAAAGTCCACATAAACCTCCTTGACAAGAGTACCTTACATGCAAAGTGCCTATATCAAATTAAATGAAAGTTCAAGATGAGGTTCCACTCAAATTACAATATGGTGATAGAACAGTTTTCATATTTTTGGATTGTAAAAATAAAAGAAAACTGTTCAATCTAGTTAAACCAAATTGCACACAATCCTATCAGTCTCCTGATTTTATATACATCAAGATCCTTGGATTTTCTCCCAGGAAATTTGGGAAAAAGTCCAAATACGACTCTGCAATGTACTATTTTTACAATGATAAATAAAGTGAAAAAGGTTTCCTGCGATCACACCTTTGTCAGGATACATGCAATAATGTAGTGGTTCGTTATTTGCCCCATGTGACATTCTTCCACCAAGTTGTGTGGAAATATATTTAGTAGTTTTTGTGTAATTCATCTGAAACACAAACAACCCAACCAGACCACCAACTGGGGCGAAAACATAACCTTTTCCTGGCGGGGGGGCACATTTTTTAACAGGGTCAGTACCAAAAAAATACAGAAAATGAAAAACACATTTTTTTTTCTTTAAAGAGATATTTTACTTTGAAACTGAAATTCAGAGCATCTTTGCTGCAGTGGGGCAGCGGTAGTTATCCGTGAAACCATAATGTTAATGCATGCTGAGGACAGTGTAATAAAACTATGTAGCATAACAGCAAAGGAACATATAATATCTTGAATATGGCCTCTTTAAGACATTAAATAAGTACCAGCTACTTCCTCTTTCTTACTTTCTCAATCTCACCAGAGTAGAACACACCTCACAACTAATACCTAAAAACCAAAGCATGAATGTGTGAGCAGCCAGGCATGTCTGGACATGGAGGTGTGTTTTCTGGCTGGAGACAGACACATGCAAACCCCCTTCAGGTAACTCCTCATAACATCATATCCTCACATTAGAGAACTTGGAATCAATAGATTTTTTTCTATTTTTGGTTACAAATAACTAAATTATGATAATTTACTTATCAAATTAATTGCTGATCAATTCTCATTCAATAAACTCATCTGTTTATCAGCAAATAGTTGCAGCTGTAATGTCAACAGGCATTGAGCATGTAGAGATGTAGGACAGTGGTGCACTGTGGGTCTGACATGTTACCATCATGTCGCCCTCAAAGATTTGAACCAGGTCACCAAAGTAAGTCGGTTGTGTGTTGACGCACGCATGTGAAATGTCAAAACTTGGTTAAATAGCCCAGTTAAAACTTATTTACTCCCATATTAATCCCAGTACAGCTGGCTGAGTTTTAAAATTACACAACATCATAGTGTAAACAAAAAATGGCAACGAGCAGAATGAGTCGAACGATACACTTAATAATTACTTTAAAGCTCTTAAAAATCTCTGGTATTTTGCTTGTGACTTTGATGAACCTTCAGGACCAGAACCCTAGGGTTGGGTATCATTCGGTTTTCTCTGATACCGGATCTAAATTCATGCTTCTCAAACAACCGGTCCCTTAAAAGTGCCATAAAACGATTCCTCTTTAAAAAACACAAAACGACAGTCAAAGATAAGAAATTCTTTTTTGTGTCATGGCAAGCAGGGCAACTATTTCAGTACCGCTTTGTGATTTGGGTCGGTACCGGTGTCTCTGGTTGGTATAGTTCAGTTCCCAACCCTATTGAGTTCCCACTGTTGTCCCTTCAGGGAACTTATAAATGATTCCTTGACCTAATCAGTGAGTTGGGTGTGGACGTGTCTCTCAGTCCTTCCCTCCCTGGATAATCATAGTATGACCTCAAGCTTCCCCTGCTGTGAGTCGGCACACCCACTCTTATCGATCCATGTACCTATGTCACAATCAACTGTCTCAACAGTTTTAAATGTAAATAGAGCTCTTTTCCATTTTATTTTGTCCACAAAAACAATTGCCCTCTTTTCTTAATATGGATTTGTAATGTAATGAGTTAAACAGGAAAATCAAATGAGTTTCCATGAGTATAAAATGCAAAATTGAGGCGAAGCTTCAATTGTGTTTGTCAGTCTGTTCGCTTTTCATAGTTGTAAATAGAACGTTAAGGCCTAATTCAATCTAAGTCCAGTCTCCAGCATCATTACAGCAAATGCTATTGGATCAAGTCTTTGGCAGAGTTTGGTGACAGACACAAAGTCATACTGGCAAGTTTTGTGGTGAGGGCCCTAATACCTGAGAGGCTGAATCATCCTTCAGATGGAGAAGTTGTGAAGGAGCCTTGTTACTGCTGCGGAGCCGCTTAAACTAGACAAAGTAAAATTGTCACACAGAACAATCGCACCGTGAATTACTGATGTGACAGGATGTTCAATGCCCCTCGTGCTGGCAAACATTTATAATCTTTCCTGGGTGAGGTGGCATCTGGATAAGGTTGACAGTGTCGACCGACTGTAAAGTCCCTGTTATCGTAGACTCCAGAGTGTTGAATTGTACGTCTGCGGATTCAGTACATGTTTGTGCTTGTGTCATCCCCCTGACCGACCCCCACCAGAAGAAACTCCCCTGTCTAGTGCAGTGAGTGACTGCGTATTTTGCGTGATAAGATCAGCAGTTCAGAGCAGCCGGAGCGGCCGACCATTCTCCACATCAGTAACGCGATCATCGCTACACCTCTGCTGGTTTAGGGCCTGAACACACTGTTCTATTCTGGGTTATGATGACCTGACTCAGCACCTGGGAGAAACAGCTCAGAAAAAACTTCTGTTGAGCTTGAGGAACCGAGATGATACAGGCAAACAGGAGGAACGAGGATATGGTGATGTACCTGACTGACTTAGGAGATGAAGTGAGTGTGTGTGCTCTAATTTTAACTGATGACATAAAGTGCAAACAGCAACGTGTCAGACCTCAGGTTGGTCTGGCGTTAGGCAGCCTCACACATCCTGAAGCGTGGTTTGTAAAGTCAGAGATCAAAGAGAACCTGCTTTGGATAAAGTGACGTACCATCATGCATAGTCGATCACAGACAGAAAACTACAGGCAACCTCAGTATTGGGAGCTGTATTGTAGTCCTCACAGGTGTGGACTTTTGGTGGCGAATGTCAACACTGATGTAAGGGAATAAACAATTTCCAATACCAATATATCAATCAATATATACTACATATTAATATTACACCTGACAAAATGCAATTATTCCTATGATATAATTATCAAACATTTATGCCAAAGAAATGTAACTGAAGCTTGATATTTTACAATTCAACCATAAACCTTATTATGAATCAAATTAAAACACTAATGCAACTAAATGTATGCACATGGATTTCGAAAATAAATATCAGTCGTGCTCTACTTTATTTTCTTACTGGTTTCTCTGCACTGGACCTGACATCATGTTCTCAGGATTGTACATCACTTCAGTTAATAAGAAGAAACTGATGAGTGGAGAAGGTTTATTTTTAAGAGTCCCACTCACTTGCATGTCTTGGTTTACCTAACTAATGCAATCTGAGACTAAAGTTAATATAAATGCCATGAAGGTAAACATGTTGAACACCTCCTTAAACAGTTTCAAAAAATTTAGAATGCATAATAACTGGTAACTGAGTGCCACTGACGACTTTCTGCGACCCAGGCCTCTCTTGTGGAGCAGTTTGTACAGGTGAAGCCGAATACAACTGGAGGAGCTAATGGCTATGATAGTCTCACATTAACTTGTTATTTTATGATAATTTGTGGAAGCGACCTCGTTGACTGATGTCGCACTGTAACAAGTCGGTAAGTGAGCCACACATTCCGCCATGACAGCCACAGGCTGTGTAAAGACAACCCAGAGCTCTGAGTGATGCAGGCGACAGGGCTTACCTTGCAAAACAGGAAAAAATATTATCCTGGAGGGCCCTCCACTCTCACCCCTGGTGACAAGCTACAGTGTTTGTGGGAAGGCCTGACTGTGCAGAGAGAGACTAAAGCTGCAGGGTTTTCCTTGAAGATTTCATCATTCAAGGTATTTTATTAACCATGTCAATACATCGATATGTTTTTACTTGTGTTATCATATCATACTTAATGATAAGGATGTTAAATTTAAATTATATATTGAGGAAATAAGAAAGTTTATAGCAGATTGAGAATCCATGTTGGAATAAACAAACTATATACTGTTAACAATTTCAAGATATTGCAAATACTACAAGATACTGTTGGTTGATTATATGCATATTACATGTTAACTGGATGTATATTTGCCTCAGTAAGACCCTACATGCTGATGAGAAAAATGTGTTACGAGTCATCTTTCCAACATCTTGTCCTTTTGAATTTCCAATTCCGTGTTATGACAGGATGGAGGAGGGCAGAGCAGGGAGAGCACCAAAATAGCATCATCTGATCTTTCTTTCATAAACTTTTCCACTCCTGCAGCAACGCACTGGGACAGACTTTGGCAGAGGAAGAAACACAAAATCAAGCTGTCAGATGGAGCACTTGGTCACAGCCTCTGCTGCTCACACTCCCCATAAAACCTGAGCTAAACCCAATGAGATGGACACATGGTAAGGATTTGGTATTAAGGATTAAGCCATGCTCACATTGTGTGCTTCCTGTTTCAGCCTCTTAACAACTAGGCATCAGTTGTGAGATCACACAGTTGCATTTCTATTGTCGCGACTATAAATACACACCCTGAATGCTCAATTACCTTATTCAGTTAGGGATTTCACTATCATCAACCATGTGACTAAAAGCTTAATATAGTTCCAGGGTCTATGCTGCCTGCAGTAACATCCTCACGTGTTTACAGGGAAAATACATTTTATCCGGACTGCTCATATTTGATGCAGAGGGATAAGACTGGTAACGACAAAGAGCTCTTAAATATTTCACCACCACACAATCACACGCTGTATGATCATCAGTGATAACAAAATACCTGGGAGCAGTGTATGCAGTGTGCATAGCTTCCAGGTTTGAGGAAACACTCCCTATATTTCCCTGCTCCGTTCTATCTTTAGAGTTGTGTCAACCCAGTGGGGTTCGGGCTGCGACAGCCAGTTCTAATGAGCTGTCAGTGGACTGGAGAGGGCGAAACATAAGGAGCAACGGAAATGATGACAAAAATAAGTTGGAAGACCAAACCCACAAGAGGTTCACATAGGCTGTTTTAAGAGCTATGGAAAAAGTGTCGGAAATTGGGTCCGGAGTTTGCCTTTCAGATCTGAAGAACGCAGCAGGAGATGGTCAAGAGCTTGTCAGACACGGAAAAGTCAGGCCAGGGGTGGCACCTAGGTAGAGCATGCAAGAGTATAAATTCAGCTGCAAAAGAAAAAAATCACATATTTCTGTTGCAACACATCGACACCAGCATTGGCCTTAATCATCGATATCTCGATAATCTCTGTTGTCATTTAAAGTCTACTTCTTCGTCTTGCATCTTTTTCATTCCAGTTGCGCCAACAACAAGGCTGCTGTGAAATTTCTGGAAATGTCCTGCTGTATTCTCACATGGCCTCACTCTAACATTTTACAAGGGGGCTGTGAGGAGAGGTTACTCAAAGTGTCCGGGGGCAACTGACTCTGAGGTTACATCCACACTAATACGTTTCCGTCTGAGAGCCCATTAACTTGGTTACGGCTACGACTGGCATCATCACTTTTAGAGGCCTAAAAATTGAGAAGTTTAGACACTGAGAGTACCGTGAGCTGTTATATATATCTGGCCTTCAGTGCATGTCTGAGGCAGCTATAGGAATCCATTGCATCACAACATGGCCATCTCGACTTGGCGAACAAGACGTGTGTGAGTAATCATAAGCTGAGGGGTTGTAAACAAATGAAAACCACAGCAGGTGACCAGTTTGCACTGCACCCAAGGAGACTACAGGAACCAGCGTCAGGATAACATGCGTCCGGGAGAGAAGGACTCACGTTACACATTACCTCACATCCTCAACTCTGAAAGTGAACTGGAACGTTGGCATTTGTTTGTTTGATTTTAATCATTTAGCTTTAATGCAACCAAGTTCTCTGGAAATTCTCCAGAAGTCATGAAATGATCTCTCAATTACTGCCAATGACTCACACCCAGTTCCTGCCAAGATCACATAATAGACAAGGGCAGTTCTGTCACACCTTTCAGTTTGTTTTCTCTGAACTGAGCGTAAGTGGAAAGCTTGTGTGTTGATTTTGCGTGGGTTTATTTAGGTTTAGACCGCGAGCGACCTGTTGGCCTGTAAACAGAACTTAGTTCAGGTCCCTGGAACTTAAGTGGAGCATGATGGATATATTTGCATAGGTTTGTCTGTAATGTACATGAAAACAAGGCAGTAGCTTGCTGTAACTGGTACAGTAGACTACATTAACAGGTAAACCACCATTCCAAAACCTGCGCCTTGGGCACTACATTGAGGTTATCAATGACACATAAGACCAGCCAGCGCCCTGTCCATCTGTTTAAACAAACCAGTACTGAAAGGACAACACTCTCACAACATGTTTGATGTGAACACGCACACCTACTACGGACAGGAGTTTCCAGCCCGTCGACTGTGGTGTCGGCTCAAGTCCTCATCTGCTGCCTCTTCAGGATGGTGCAGCAAATAATCATCTGATTTGCACAATCTCAAAGAAAGACAACACCAGTGCTGTTTGTAATATCTGTTCAATTTACAAGTGAGGAAAGAAAATCTGATAAAAGAAACATCATTCTACTCAACAGTCGAAACAATTGGATTGTTTAATCTGGAGTGAATATCTTAATGCTGCCTGTTCTCATGATAACGCAAATAGACGTCAGGTAGGAAACAATCTCCAGGTTGGAAGCGTGGGTACCTCTGTCAAGGAGGTTATCGATCTGTCAGCAGGGTTACATAAAACTGAATTAATCTATTTCCATGACATTTTGTGAAAGGGTGTGGATCGACATCGACTTCTGCAGAACTTATAGGCGGTATTGTCTGTCTGTTAACAGGAACATGCAAAAACTACAGAAAAAAATTTCATGAAATTTGGTGTATGGGCCACAGAAGAACCCACTTAGTCTTACTCTCTTATCTCTCGAGATCGGGAGTTTTTCCAGATCGTGAATGTCTGAAATAATAACGCAGAGATCTTGACACCTGTAAATTGTGGCTACGGAAAAATAAACTGGTTTACATTCTCCCCTCTCTGGTGTCTCACACACAGCACCACCCACAACCAAAATGAAACCACAAATAAATTCTCTACCTTTGAGAAACGCTGTAAATAAAAGCAGCAGCCTAACACTGGAGCTGTGGTGCACCTGACTCACATCCCATTTTCCATCTCTGTTTCTGCACTGTGTGTTCAGGATGTGTAGGCCTGCTTTTTTCAGCACAGAAAATAGCAGGCTCATCGTCCAACATGAGGACACAAATGAATGGAAGCAAATACAACCAGAAAAAAATACTGTTTGTATCATTGTGTGTGATTCACATGTATGAGACTGTCCCACAGTCAACAAAGTGCTTGCTATCAGATATAAGGTCTCGACCTTAATATGGTGTGATTTGTCGCTTACATTGAACTGAGTTTAATACCTTTAATTTCTATTCATTCATTTTAATCTTGACTTTATGAAGCACTTTGTAACCTTGTTTAGATAACCACTAGACTCATAAGCGTCAGACTCACCAAAAAGCAAATAACAAAATTTAACTGTGGACGGTCACTTTAAACACCGGAGAAACTATTGTTTGCCTTCATAATTAGATTCAGTTATAGCTCAGAGCGCCAACAGTGGAAAAATACTTGAGCTTGAGGAGGATTGTTGATCTTGTGCGTTAGATGTTCTTCAAACAAGAACTTGAGACGTGGAGCCATTTGAAAATTCATATGTCCTAAAAGACGAAACAAGGCTGACCGAGACAGAATAACTGTCATCCACATCAAGCGTTTAATCCCTGGGCACAGGCCAACTGAGTGCATCGCACAAACAGATATTACTCTCCATATGAATTAGTAACAGCATGTGGAAAGAAACCCAAATACTTTGAATGTTTAAAATAATAAAGGAAAACATGGACATTAAATAGCAAGACAGCCTCTTGGAGGACAGCACTACGTTAATGTTCATATAATCAAAATATTGTCGGGCAGAATGATTCAAACTGTTGAAACTTTAGCTCCAGAGAAGTCTTCCGTTATCTATTAGGAACTATCCATTTCATCAATTTACAGATAGAGATTATGACTTTTAACAGCAACAATTATTTTAACTAGATGCCACCTATGATATCTCAACGATGACTCACAAACCAAGGACCAAACTTTTTGGAGTTCTCGGTTACATTATAATTTAACTTTGGGGAATATTTTACCAATATATAAATATAGGTTTGTTTTGCAATTCAACTTGAACTGCTATAATCACTCATAATGCAGTTTTTTGTGTACTGTTAAGATAAATACAGAGCTGGGAATGTGCTTTGAGAACCATATATCCCTTCATTTCAACCCGAGACACGTAACATTTTGGTTACATGGATTACTGATGAGATCAAATCGGCATTAAAATGTCATGAATATCTGTGACAGTGCAGCATGAAAGTGTGACGATTTGACAGGGAAAGACTCTCGTATAATACTTCCTTGTATGGCATTTGAACAGTTTCTACATGCTGGAGACATCTCAAGTTCAAATAAAGCATGTGTGCAAATAAAAGAAGTGAGATCATGTTAAGCCGGTTTCAGGCATGAACTCTGAGAATGTCCAGGGAATTGGGTCCAGACTTTCTCCGGAGTTTGCCTTTTGCACATGAACAAAGTAGATCAAAACCAGCGTCTGGCCTTGTCACCCTTATTACCACAAACTATCTTGACATCTTTGTCAGTCTCTTCGGAAAGTGCAGCAATACAATTTCCTCTTGAGAAATTTGCTTTCTTTGTGGGGTTGTTTTAGTTTTTTTGTTGTGTGTTAGAAATGTCGTCGAGCCCCCTGCTCGCTCGCGGTGAATCCTGCAGAGGACCTCCTCCTGGGTTCTCACATCCCCTCCATTCTCACTTTCTGTGGACTTTTTTCCAGGGGGCCGACTGGAGAATCTCTACAGGAAGTTCGGAGGCTCGCCCTAACACATGTGTATTTACACATCCAGCCCCTCCGGAGAATTTCCAGGGAAGTTTGATGCAGGTCTGAAAGCAGCTTTACTTAGCTCAGCAGAATGCTCTGCTGCGACAGTTGTCAATTACAGCTACGTTCAATGCTAAACTGCAGATCATCCGTGGGAGACTTCGATGAGGCTAATTCAGTGTTATCAATTATAAGGCAGCATTTATCCTTAGCCGGTCTTCAGCAGGTTTCAACAAGATAATACAAATATAAGACTTTTTAAAACCTTTAAATAATCACAATGAATTCAATGTAAGACAAAAGCAATAAGAACCCCCACGACTACTTACTTCCTAATAGCCGAGTCAAGAAAGCCCCTCGATATTCCATGTTATCGTACAAGCTACAGATGGAGATCAAATGTACAGACCAAGTAGAGCTGTAACAGCAAAGCACTTTATAGTGAATTTACCTAATTGTTTTCATTTTTAAATTAATCAATATGCTATTTGGGCATTCAAAAGTGTTCACGTAGAACCATGCAGCCATGTCATTTGAGTTGGAGGAAGGAAAGTTTGACATTTACCATGTCGGAATGAAACCATGAGATGATGTGGAAATATACCTCCATCTTTTGAGCGCTTGCTGCGTATCATGTTGTATTTTACAGGATCTGGTTCAGGCCATGTGCTGCCGAAACACGATCTTCTCATTAACAGCAGACCTAATAGTGGAATCTGCATTAACAGCAGGACACAAAGACTTCATTCAGCTCAAGCATGCATCATAAGGGGTGCCGACACACTGCCGACTAAAGATAGCCTCAAATATGACCAGCACACCCACTCACAGAGGGAAACATGCTCTTATGTGCATTTTGGCTAAGGCTGGTAGAAGTCTGGTGGAGGAAAAAAAAAGCGCCACAGAACACCCATAGTGTGGCGCTTGTAAGAAAGAGGCTATTTATAGGCTTACTCCAGCATGGGAGACTGCTCTTCCCTCATGTTTAGATCCGCACTTCACCCGGGTGAGAGGAGGGAGGAAGAGGGGGGGGCTCTCTATTGACACAACAGTGAAACTGACACACAGTGTTTGAGTCTGAACCATTTCAATGGAACAGTTACACTTTCCACTATAATTTAGTGGCACTGGGTGCCAATCTTCAATACATGATAACAGCCACCACTCACAAGCCGTCACAGAAACTCCTCATAAGGTGTGACACACCTATTTTTACAACTGAGCATGATGTGTTTGCTTTCTTCAGTGGAACAATATAATTGTTTTATCTGGAGTGAATGTCTGAATGCTGCCTGTTCTCATGATAATGCAAATAGACGTCAGGTAGGAAACAATCTCCAGGTTGGAAGCGTTGGTACCTCTGCCAAGGAGGTTATCAATCTCTCAGCAGGGTTATATAAAACTGAATTAATCAATTTCCATGAAATTTTGTGAAAGGGTGTGGATCGACATCGACTTCTGCAGAATTTATAGGCGGACAAAGTCGACAGTAACTCGGGAGGCTCTCACTTGGACATTTGTGTTCATGCATCTCGCCCTCCAGAGAAAAGTTCCGTGCAGGTCTGAAAGCAATTTATGAGCAATTTGGATCCAAATAAAATCTGTACCTGGTGAATTTGAATGTGGATTGGCAACGGTTAGGACAATTTATATTTTCATTGTTGTTTGTCTGACTGTTAACAGGAATATGCAAAAACTACTGAACAAATTTTCATGAAATTTGGTGTATGGGCCAAGGAAGAACCCACTTACTCTCACTCTCTTTATCATAGGGAGATAGGGATTTTTTCCACATCTTTGTGAATGTCTGAAATAATGACGCAGATATCTTGATCTGGTAAACCAGAACCCTTATACACCAAAATTAGCAGGTATGTGCAGGTTACTTAAACTAGGGTGAACCCGCTAAAATAATGGTGATTGACTCCCATCCCAGTGAAAGTAGAGGAGTTTGCCGTTCTGCTTTTACCCCCCGATGCGTCATGTTCTTTGTCACGAACGCACTGAAAGCTGAGGTGTTCTCTCACTTAGTGCGTTCACCAGGAGTTACATTTCCATCACTGATGGCCAGAGCCAAGTCATACCTGTGTCTTCTACAGAGTCATTTGACCCGGGAATGAAAGCTGATTGATCCATTCCCATTGCAGACAAAATCCTTATACTAGCAGGTTTAACTGGGTTTTTTGACTGGTGGAAGAAGAACTTTAGAGGACTGACATCTGTGAGTGTGTGCAATTTGGCACGGCTTGATTTGAATTCAAGGGGACTGTTGGGCCTTGGTGATGGTATGCGCCCTACTGAGGGACATTCTAGTTTACATAGCAGTCTAATTTAGGAAATACTCTCCTGCTCTTTAACATACTGCAGAGACATGACGTGAATGAAAGAAAAACTAAAAGGATGTAAAACAGAGGTCACACTTTAGTCTGAATTGCATCACATTTTTTGGGGGGGGGATATTACAACAAGGCAAGCGATCATCAATAACAGTGAACCCATCCCACAGTTCGGTGTTCAGCTGCCTGGATGCACACCAGCCTTAACGGGTGGGTGTTGCTCTGCAGGGGTGAACTGCTCCTGCCTCTGTGTTTACCTCCAGTTGCAGGCTGGGTAATAAGCATTTAACATGACTGTGATCAGAATCTCACCTCTTAACACTGTCATTCAAACACAGGAGGCTCGAGACGTGAGAGGAAATGTGGGTCACTACATGGTGCAGAACACACAACACACAGACACACACCATGTGTCTTTATGGCTGTGAGAGGGCCCCATGTGTGCGACGCGTGAGAGTGGAGGTGTTTAGGTTAGGCTACACACACACGCACACAGACACGCACACACACACAAACACACACACACACACGAGTCGTGACCAGCTGAGACGTTGTTTACGTTACTTTCATAGCGTGACAAGCAGACACAGTGTTGAGTGGAGAAACTCACATCCTCGAACAGGGATCCGACGTTGGCTGTCACCAGCAGTATTCCTGTGCCCTGCGCTGCTGTCAGCTTCCCTGCCATGGTTCTCTGTGGCCGGCGGCTCTGGGACTCGTGCGGCGGACTTTGGAGGCGAAGACTCAACAACAGCCAGAACACAACAAAAACAGCGAGCGGAGCCAGGAGCGAGTGTCTCAGGAAGGCGGCTCACAGCGGTGTGAACGCGGGACTGGAGCCGGGGTAGAGGCGGCTCGGCTGGAGCATATTTTTTTTCTCAGCGGTGCATGTACCGGGAGGAGCGGAGCGGCGGAGCGGCGAAGGGTCCGTTGGCGGGCGGGGAGCGTGATGCGGCTGCTGCTGCTCGGGCTACTTTTTCCCGTGGAGCGCCATTGTGAAAGTTTCCGCGTTAAATCCACGGTGTGTGTGGGCTCCGTGGGTCCTCTCGGTGTGGAAGAGTCGCTCCTGCTGCAGGACGCTGTCAGCTCCACTGTGGGGCCACCGCTCTGACGTCAGCGCGCCAATGGAAACACGGGGCTGTCTTAAAGGGCCAGCGCACCGTAAACACGGCGGGAGCTGCCTCTCGCGCCGAAGCGTCCATTCTCGGACAGGACCGGGGCTGCCCTTCTGTGTGTGCGTCTTCTTCACCTGGGCGGACGGTCACTGTAACCACCTCCACCATGTTTACACCCGTGTCCCTTTGTGTGCTGGTTTATTTGTTAACAGGATTATCTAAGAACTACCAAACCGATCTCCACCAACCTGGAGGGATGGAGCCTGGTAGGAACCGAATACATGTTGGTGCAGATCAGATGAAGGGATGGTAAGATAAGATAGATAAGATTAAATAAGATGAGATAAGATAAGAGGATCACATAAAATAAGAAAAGATAAGATAGGATTAAATTATATAGAACGAGATAAGATAGGATTATATAAGATAAAATGTACTTTTATTTTTTATTACTGTAGAGGGAATTCAAAATTGATACAGCAGCATAAGGGGGAAAATGTAGTGAGAATATCAAAAAAGACTAGAACAAAATAGATAAAAACAATAAAAAAAGCGATATCATATATAAATTCGAAAAATAATGGTAAAGGTTGTGTGATTTTCAATCACATTATCTTATTGATAGCCATCAATAAATAAAGTTGTCGAAAAATGCCGTGAATTTTATTATAGGACATGAATGGGCTCCTTCACCATCAGACTGTGCACCTGGGTTTACCATCACCTAGACTAGTGGCAGAAACTTGGACTATGGGCAGAAATGGTCTCAACTCCACGGAGTAAAAACAAAAGACGAACCTGGATTGATTCGTCCAAAAATCCAAGAGGATTCTCCCTACCCTGTCTAATGCCCCTGAACATCTGCACCTTACTCCCTCAACATCTGCTCCCCGGGTGTTGTACACGGCTGCTCAATGCTCTGTGTCCTGCACCAGATGGGTTAAATGCAGAGGTTAAATTTCCTAAAAATGCATGATTGTGTCTGTGCATGTCTGTCCAAGTGTTTGGGATAAATAAATAGATCTTAATCTTAATCTTAATCTTAATCTAATCTTAATTACATCCACCAGGGGAGTTGTGTTTTCACCCGTGGGTGTTTCACTGTTTGTATGTGTGTTGACTTTTTTGTTAATAGGATGATGCAAGAACTACTAAACCGATTTTCACCAAACTTGGTGAATCGATGGGCCATAATTGGAACCTTTACATGTTTGTAATGATGGATATGAAAGGCTAGATTGGTAAATTAAGATAAGATCTATATGTTAATTCTGGGACTGCATTTGTAGACTGATTGTGTCACGAATGGCAGAACTCTAGAGTCCCGGAGGCTCCTTCAAATGCAGCTTGCAAATGCATCCTTCCATCCCAGATAAACAAAGGCTCCAATGGGTGGGTCCTTTCCCGTCAAACATATCCCTGTATTCATCGCTCATTAGTGACAAACTGTTTTTCAAAGCAAGCAATGAGACGTCCAATGTCTGAGTATTAAGCATTAACTTGAGGTATGGGGCCTGGTAGGAACACATTTCATTTTGGTACTGACACAGATTAAATGAAGGATTGATGAGATAAGATAAGATAAGATGTACCTTTATTGATTCTCTATAGAGGAAATTAAAAATGTACACAGCAGCACAAGGAAGTAGCAGTGCATGGGGGAAATTATACTAGGTACAGAATCTACAAAGAATAAGATTAAAATGAAATACTTTACAATATACAATAAAAATAGATCAAACAAGGCTGTTTTTACAAATGCTCAACATAAAGGTAAAGGTTGTGTAATTTAAAGAGTCTCTGAAACATCTTTTATCTTATTTGTTGAGATCCTCCTCACATCCTGATAGCCAGCAATAAATACACCTCACAGCAAGAAGGGTCCCAGTTCGGATCCAGGCTCAGCCAATGTTTTTCTGTGTGGAGTTTGCATGTTTCCTGCCTTGTCTGTGTAGGCCTTCACCTACATTCCAAAGATTCCAAAGACATGGAGATTGAAGTGAGGTTAAATAAAAACTCCAATTTGACTGTAGGTGTGAATATGGGCGTTTATCTCTGTTGGTGATAAATGCTGGTGACCTGTCCAAGGTGTACCCTGCCCTTTGTCCAATATCCAGGGATGTTAATGAAAACCCTTTAAATTATTTCATAAACAATAGATATCTATATCCATCCATTATCGACACTGTAGATTTTTTAAAGTTGGACATTGATGAAAAACAGGCTGAATAGTAAAGACATACATATGGATTCATACGGAACATGTGGATGAACATCACATAAAGAAAGTTACAGATTTTAAAGCTGCTTTGAAGCTGCAGTGAGAGATTTTTGACCACTAGAGGGCAAAGAGCAATTTTTTTTTAATCTACTATTTGCGCAAGTGAATTTAAGGCGTGTGATACGGAATCTCATTGGTTTAATTGCCGGAAAAAATTATCAGATGCGTGATTCACAAGAGTTCCTCCCCTTCTTTAATAAGAGCTTTGTTTTTTGTGTAACGTGCAAAAACGGTCAAAGTACCAACGCCCAGACCATTTAAAATCCTGGTGAGCTTGCTTCTTTGTTGATTGTTGGTATAATGGCAGATTTACCGGGTATTAAGATTTAAAAAAGCTTGTAGAGGACAAGGTCCTCCTCTTGCAGCAGCCATGGGAGGAGGCAGAGTGTGCACACTTATTATTAACATCTTGTTAGTATGCCACTGACATAACACCAGGTCTTTGTTGGTCGAAGGTAAAATAGTTTTTCCCACCTGACCGCACCTGACTTTAAGAACAACACGTCCATTGGTGCTCAGATGGGTGCAGGTGCAGTTGCTGTTCAAAACAATGTGGGAAAAACTGTGTCAGTCTGAAACCAGCAAAGACATGTTGGTGCCTATTTGCACACATTGTAAGATAGGGCTCTGTGTTTTCATGTTCATATATAAGAATAAAAACATGATAACCATTGGTAATATATATTAGCAAAATTATTATTGTTCTACTTACTGAGCAAACTTTTTTTGTTTGCTAGATTATTTATAAGCCTATTCATACCTGGCAGGTCATATATAAAATTGACCGTGTACAGGTTCTGATCAAAGATCAATTGTGATCAATTGTGGGCTCAACAGTTCTAAAAATGAATTTACAGGCTGATTTGCTGAGTAATTTGATTCCTTGCTGACATTAAAATGTGACGTTTAATGCATCTTTAATCCTTACATAGACCTTTGAGCTACCAGAGGGTTCCCTGAGGATATACATGGCTTAGTCTTGTAACAAGCTAAAGACCAAACTATAGTTCAGTGTCAACAGAGTGATGACACATTCCTTTTCACAGCAGATGCTTGACACGTCACAGCAAGAAAAGTAATTAATTGTGTGTGTGTGTGTCCTACCGTCATGGCTTACTGGAGTACTTGACAATGTGTTTAGTACTTGTTCTATAATGACACATCTTTCCTGAATGGCTGCTTATAATGTCTTGCTAACAATTTTTAAAAGTAATCGTTTTCTCGATTGTATTCATGATAGCACCAGTAAGGGTTTAAAACAAAATTGAGTTTTTCTTTTTGTAGTATGTATGGTACGGAAACTTTGTCCTTATCATCACATGCTCATATCTGCCCTGACAAGAAGCTCAGGCATCTGGTGGATACCTCACAGCAGATAACTGTCTCTCTAATCTATGTAACTGTGCTCGAGCAGCAGCGAGGGCAGGCAGCTGAGATCCTCCTGACCTGACTCACATTTCCTGACATGTTGTGCTACAGAACTGAGACCATAATTGCCACTTTCCATTGCGTGCATGAGATCCTTGCATAGATCTAGACACTCTTTGCCAAAGGTGGACACGCACTGTTTGGTATAGAGACTTCCTCTTTAGGTTTTGGCAGGAAGATGTTGGAAATGTTCATATTAAAAGGACTGGAAACTAAATCAGAGTGCATGACTGGTTTTCCCCCAGGGTGCTGCAGAGACACAACCAAAGCCCATGTGTAATGGATTATTGTGAATGAGAATAGATTATATTATAACCCTTTTCCTGGCATCACAAAACCTGTTTGTTGACAACCTCTTGTTTGGGTTAGGGTTAACTAACCTTTAACTTACCTCATCTGAGAATTGCCTGTTGCGTGCAACCTTATAGCCTGAAGATTACAGAAAGCAGAGATCAAATGGATTTTGCTGTGAAAAAACATCTGTAGATGGATCTGTATTAGCCTTTAGCTGACAATTTTAATTGTAGTGCGTATTGTTTGGGAGAAAAATGATGTGTGGTGTGTTACCTTTTAGCTTCTGATCCCCAACATCTGGTAGAAACACAGCGTGACCTCTCCCCATCATTCTCAGATCAACATGTATTAATTACAGACGTGCTTTTCCCACAGCATGATGTGCTCTTTCTCCCCTGATGGTTTTTGAGGGAGCGTGGGACCATAAATAGCCCATTCCGGTTAAAGGTGGCATGAGGTCAACAGCTCAGAGCAGGCATATGACACGCTGGATAATGAGCTCCTGTTCTTAAAATGATGGAAGAGGTAGAGCAACCAAAGTTAAAAAGAACTTTATTGGGTCAGCTAAATAACACATGGCATCATAAATGCTGGGAAATTGTATTTTGTGTGAATTGTACTGGATTTCAACACATTCAGTGAGCGTCCAGCTGTGCAGAGATGTGAGGAGGGAATGTGCCACGACTCAAATTAACGTATGGCTCATGCAGCTACCATATAACAGTATGAGGTGTGCGTCTGTGTGTGTGTGTGTGTGTGTGTGTGTGTGTGTGTGTGTGTGTGTGTGTGTGTGTGTGTGTGTGTGTGTGTGTGACCACTGCTGATAAAGACGATGAGGGCTACAGCCAAAGAGTTTCCAAGAGAGTTGAGAGATTATCTCCAAAACAAGAGGGCTCAATGTGTGTGTGTGTGCACCTCTGTTTGTTGGAGTGTGTGGGTGTGTGTGTGTGTGTGTGTGTGTGTGATTGTGTGAGTGTGTGTTTGTGTTTGTGATTCTTTTGTCCTGATTGTGTTGTGCGGGAGCAAATGTTCATTTATGTCATGTCTCACCATGTTCTGCATGTGTGAACAAGATATGCCTGTGCCTATCCATAACCAGTCGTCCAGACACATGACGAGGATAATGATAACATTCACAGGGAGTATATCGGGACCAGTGCGATTGTGTGAGTAATTTAGTGTGTGTACACATACAGAGTTTTAATTAAAAACAGGTCAGACCAACCTTGAGAACAATCCGAAGCCACACAACACCTCTTTAGCAGACGGTTCTCACCACTGTCTGTCACAGGAAACCAAGAACCTTACAATAGTGTCAACAGTGTGAGGAGTGCTGGAACATTCTCAGTCTGACTGACTTATGTTTTTCATAAAGTCAACGTTTAGTCGCGATATCACAGTAAGAAATACTGCGTTTGTCTCAGAGTTAATAGTTATTTGTGCAGGATGAGACTGAAAGTATAAATATATATATTAGTTAAAAATATGTAACGTAAGCGTTGTCCTTAATAGAGGAAGGAGAGATGGAGGATGAGGAAAACAGAGGAGTGAGGGGAGGGAAATTAAGCTAGCGTATCGCCACAAGCTCAGCAACACAGGGTATATATATATATATACCCGACAGAAGCACAGTGAATTTCTTCTATGTGTCTACACTTCTGAAAGCTTTCTTCTCTGTATTGCACATCATTTCATTCCATGATGAGCTTAATTGAACAGATAGAAAGTGTCTCTGAGCTAATGAGGTTGCTAATCCATCTCAAAATGACCGCAAACCATTATTTGCTTGTCAAGAAATGCCGCCACAGTTTGGTAAAGGAGTAGTTATGATATACTTGACACAACGTTCTCAGACATGACCTGAATACAAGCCCTCTATCCTCAGTTTTCCTTCACCCATGCACAACGCAGCGGGAGGTTTTTCTGCACAGACGTGTTCACAATCCTAATCCCCCGCATTTTCAGGAGAGAGGTGGAGCAGCAGACAAAATCACGTGATTTTATTTACAGCACATCGACACTACTGTCTGCTCTTATCACCACACACTCTTGTCAACATCTTCCTCGGTGTCGTATGGCATCGCATTTTCACCAAGTCATACTTTAAAAAAAAATCTGTCAAGTGTTAGAAGCGTCAAACAACTTTAAAACTCCTTGGCAGTTTCATAAATAATAATGTAGGCCGGTGGACCCTCAAAAAATCCATAACATTTTGACACACCCTCTCTTTGTCCCTGTCATTACGGGTTTGCAGTCCCAGACACATGCCCAAGTACCAACCCACTGTGATGTCACTGGTTTGTCAACTGCCGTTTTGAAGCTCCGCAATCTTAAAAGTTGTGGTTGTGTGCTGAAAGTTTATAATGTTTAATAACCAAGCTTTTTCCTTTGAACATAGCCCCACCATCTGTTTCCACCAGCTTCCAAGCATAATGCTTGATAACATGGAAATGTTCTAGCTTTATAGTCTATGTATTACCCAAAATCAATAATCAATCTCTTGATCTAACCCTACGTAAGAAAGGTAATAAGCGTATTTCCTGAAATTACATCATTTTCCGTCAAAATTATATTTAAGTTAAACCATCAGTTCCCATGCAGCTGTATCCCAGCTGCCTTCTGTCTGCTGAGGCTCGTATACCTCCAACACTTATCTTCCTGCTAATCTTCAAGGCAGCGCAAGTGGAAATGGTCCTAAATATAACAGGACAAATATGTGTGGCGGTCTGTGTGCACAAAGATAACAGCACAGGTAATGTGTTCCATGAGGGTCTGTAAATACTACACTGTTAGTTCTAGGCAGGATATCCCACAGGGGGAACATGAGGAGGGTAATGAAATTTCAGTGTGTGTGTGTGTGTGTGTCTTTGTGTGTGTGTGTGTGTGTGTGTGTGTGTGTGTGTGTGCCTGTGTGTCCACGTCTGATAAAGAGGTTCTACACACTGACCAACAGAAGCCCCTCCTTCTGCACTCTGGGTAATGGAAAAGAATTATGTTGGAATTCCAGACTGCGAGCAAGTATGTGCACTTTGACCCCGATCTCTCTGCTGCTTAAATTTGCTTATCTATAAATAGGCAAACCTGGAAATAATCTGGCTTTCTCATGTCTCCAAAGGAGCAGGGATTCAGCCAGGTAATGATGTGCTAAGGCTCGGCCGACGAGAAGTTTAATCTCCAGCTGCACTCGGGAGTCAGCCATGTAAACCAGGGGCATATATCCCGAGGGAGCCAGCTTTGTAAGTATGAGAAAACACTTTCATTAGTGGAAGGGAGCTCTGTGTGGAGAGAGAGAGAGAGAGTGTGTGTGGACAAAGTCTTATCTCTGTCTCATTCCTGGGACAATTTGTAACTCATTAGAATAACATGTTTGCTTATAGTACTTTTACTCTGTTTGAACTAAACTATTCTGTCTCCTAAACCGTTGCTTGCATTACCTGAGGATGTTCACAGTCTAAGCTGTCCTGCAGCTGTTTTGCTAAGTGTGTGAAAAAATGAAACCTCCAGTCAACGTATACTGAGAATTTACTTTTAACATGGTCAGTATGAGTTGTGTTACAATTTAATTTTCCAAAAGAATATTTGATATCCCCTAAAACATGTACTGAGGGTTATAGATGAAGTTTCATTGTCTGTTGTCTTTACATTGTGTTTTATGTAATGTGCAGCCCTGCTTTATCTCTCTTTTGTTTCTCCCAAGTAGCTTCAACATTTTTTAAATCATTTTATTCCACAGTAACTGACTGAATTAGGGCCATAAAGGGGCCACAATTAACATAGAGGAGCCAATGATATCTCACATCAACACACATCTCCTGATCCAGTAAGGGGCAGATGTTATTCATTCCTTGCTACTGTTAGCGCTGTAGCTCTGTAAAGCAACACATCATTGAATACATATACAAAATGTAATTGTTCATTCTTCAAGCACATTGTCAACTTTAAAAAAGCTTAAAAAATAATATTCTTAACAAATTGTCCTATTTATTGTTAGTATTATTAGGATGAGTCTAGTTTATTAACAATTAAATAAATACTATGGCACTTCATTGTCCAACAAGATTTGGCCCCTAGCCATGCCCATTGACCCCTGGATCCGCCCCTGTAACATGAGCTCAATGCATCTGTTATATATTTGTATCTACATGGTTTTATTTGATTTCTTGATGGTAAGATGTCTACAACCATGGTTCTAGATGAAAGGGCTTTTGGACAGTAAGGTCACTGGTTCCATTCCCTTGACCAGCAGGAAGAAAAGGGTTTGGGAGGAGTGACTGAACAGCACTTTCCTCTCCCTCAACATACATCACAGCTGAAGTTTTCTCAAACTATGTTCCCAACCCCCCAAACTGCTCCCCCGGCGCTGCAGTGAGCAGCCACAAAAACCCACACCCACTAGTGTGTGTCTTTATGCTGTTTGCTATGAGTGTATATGTTCAACACTTACAGTTTAAGTACTTAATTGGACATTATTTTCTTCTTATTTTTGCACTGAGCCAACAAAGCATTTTGATTGTAGTTTAAGTGCTGTTGTTTGGATGGATGATGCAATGTCTGTTGGTCAAACAAGGTTTTGTTTGAGTGTGACTTTGAACCCAAGATAATTTACCCTATAGGGACAAAGAAAATATTGATCTTTAATATATGGTCTGCATCAGCTTGTTGACAAAAGACAATCTTAACTTCCCTTACTCTGTTTTGCCAGCACCAAATTTCAAATGCATTTGCACTGACGGTTGTTCTCCCTCAGTAAATTGAATTTGAATCTGTCACTACCTTGGTATGAAACTTCAGTCACACAAGATGGCTGAAAGCTCCAGAGGAAGCTAATGACTGGATCTTGAATTGATGTTTTTGTCTGAACTGTACACTCTTAACAAAAATCTTAAAAATTGAGACTACAAATATTTCCGATGCATTACACGTTATGAATTTGTGCAAAAGGTGCTGGGCAGTGGGTGGAGGTTTTTTGTGCTGGGTTCATCATATCATAACTTCATTGGAAGCACTGAGATGTGGGGAAAACACAGTATCCCACCACATGCAGAAGAAATCCAACCACTGGATACACAGGGCCATGAAAAGTCTTAATTTCCCAAGCGGGGGGGGGCTTCATTTAACCCTGTCACACTATTTCAGTCAGGTCAGTTCCCAAAGTCAGCCTTTTGTGCCGGGACTGTATACCCTTAAATCTCTGGCAAGTTCCTCCACCTCCCCCTCTTGTTCGGAGCGGCTCCCACTGTGAGGACTGGTATTTTGGAGCTCCCACAGGGTTCTTATAATATCGCCACATACTAATTTATCCTCCCTCGCCAATTAATCTGGATCACGTTATTCTACTGGGACAAAGGTCGGTTATTCTCAGAAAGAGGCTGCTGATGGCCTCAATCCTTTTTAGTTGAAGTGGGACCGACTGCTGAGACTCTCCCTGCTTCCACTCATTCCTATTTTCAGAACATTTGTAATGATGTAACTTTGGAATTATGTGGAAACCTTATACTTTATAGAAAGATGGAAGAATCCAGGGATCTAGGGCCTCTGTGGCCGTACCATGGATTGCTGTTTGTGGATCGCGCATCGGGGGTCGCAGTGGTGGACCCAGTGTGGCGGATTCTGTGTCGTGTGGGCTGATCGTGGTGCTGGTGGCGGACCCTGTGTCGCGTTGGCACTGGGTAAAGGAGGTGTACCAGGGCCACGGCGATGGCTCGTGGTGGGTCCTGGTGGGCGGTGGTGGACGGTGACTGAGGACTGGAGTGGCCTCTGGTCTGGATGGTGGATCGTGGTCCTGCTGGTTGCTGACCATGGACTATGATTGCAGCGGGACTGCATCAATGCCGCTAAAGACTTTAATGATGAATGTTTTTACACGTGGCATCTATTGCACTTCTGTCCGTCCTGGGAGAGGGATCCCTCACATGTGGCTCTCTCTGAGGTTTCTACTTATTTTTACCCTGTTAAAATGGGTTTTTAGTAGTTTTTCCTCACTCTTGCTGAGGGTTAAGGACAGAGGATGCCACACCCTGTTAAAGCCCTATGAGATGAATGTAATTTGTGAATATGGGCTATACAAATAAAATTTGATTGATTGATTGATTGAAGAAGGACCTGACTTGAAACGTTGAGATCTTGAGAAGTTAAACCTGAATTAAGGGATTTTCTAAGTTAAAGGCAATGGAAACAGAATGTAAATGCATTTGTATTGAATTAACCAAATACATATCAAATATTTGAACCAGGCACAGACTCTATCCATCTCTCCATCTATCTATCCATCAATCTATCTCTCCATCTATCTATCCATCAATCAATCTATCTATCTATCTATCTATCTATCTATATCTATCTATCTATCTATCTATCTATCTATCTATCTATCTATCTATCTATCTATCTATCTATCTATCTATCTATCTATCTATCTATCTATCTATCTATCTATCTATCTATCTATCTATCTATCTATCTATCTATCTATCTATCTATCTATCTATCTATCTATCTATCTATCTATCTATCTTTCTTTCTTTCTATCATTCTATCATTCTATCCTTCTGTCTGTCTGTCTACCTACCTACCTATCTATAAATCTGCACACTTCCTGCCTAACAGAGAAAGAACATGCTGTATGCTGTCTAGTCACTGTAGTGAAACATTAAGCAGAAAGATATGAATATGAAATCGGTGGACATGTAAACAGAGGAGCTGAAAACATAAAGCTCATGTTGTTTCATGAACGCTTGATGTGCAAATAGGCAACGTTCATTATTGGTCCCTCGGGGAGATGACAATTCCCGAAGGAACATGTGTTAGTCGTGAATGAGTCCTCATAGAATCATGCAGGTATTGTACAGGATGACGATTTGATGTTAAAGATTAAAAGTAGATAAGACATGCTCTGAACTCTGAGAATCTCTAGACATTCTCCAGAGGGGCCATGTCTGAACACAAGTGACAGACGCCAGAGTTTCTGCTGCGACAGACACAAAACTGAAAAAGACAAAAAGAATACAACAATCTCAGGATGAAAAGTTGTTGTCCACAGAGGGATCCCCCAACGTGTCGGACCAGTGAATCTCCTGCTGGGTTGTTCATGTGTGAGAGTCAAACTGGTGTGTTTACAGCTTATATCTCAGCCCCCTAGTGGACAAACACTCAATGAATGCAGCTTTAAATGTCAGATTGTCCTCTGTCCTCTCTCTCCCATGTACTCTGTATGACATTTCTTTGTTTGAAACCATTAACCGAGCTTTTCAGTGATGTATGATCCCTGGGAGGTTATTTGTTATGATGAATTAATGCCTGTTATCACTTTTCAAACCAAACAGCTCCTGCTCTCTTCTCTTCTCATCCCTTCTTAATTTTTCGTTTCAACTGACCATTTCGCAGCATAATGATGAATCTGTCAATCTTCTCACATGTGAAGATGATTCTTCCTTTGTTACTTCCATCTCCAGGTGATGTGCGCGCGCGCGCACACACACACACACACACACACACACACACAAATGTTGCAAATCAATTTCTGTCACAGAGCATCATTGCATCAGCATCAGGGTTTTTTTGCAGTAAACAGGATCTACCAAGAACTATAAAGACTGTAAAGAAGAGATGACGTGTCCCTGCTCAGGTCCATGACCACCTCTCAAACCACAACTAGCTGCACGTCAAGCCAATGACCTGATTCAGAGGACTGTACTAAATATAAACTGGGAGGATTAGGCCCACTTGCCTTTTGCTTTTTTGGGGGGGGTTGCTTGACAAACACAAGCCTCCTGAAGGTGCCGAAACCAGGCCTGTGTGTTTCTAGGAAACAGCCGCTGCCAAACTGGGAAACAAACCTCTCTCTGTGCTGCTCTCCAGAGCCTTATGTAAATGTCCTGGCAGAGTGGGGCTTAATTGACATCGAGTGGTGGCCTCGGCCGGACGGAAAATGATGAAGCTGTTCCACCTTGTGACAAACAGATGTGTGTTCTCGGATCATAAACTGAGCTTCCCTGACTGACCTGGTGATTGAGCTTCGGATTCTTGTTGAATGAAAACACGGAGGTGCACAAACTGGTGAAGTATAAGTTAGCCTGTATGCTGCTCCTCATGACACACATTATGGACGGAGACCTAACTATTCCATCTTCTTTTTGAGAACAGAATGATGGAAACATGAGGAAAGCTGCAAAGGGAATAATATTAAAAACTGTGACATGTCAGTTATTCCAATCCGCCAGGAGATGGCAGTATAGAATGTAGTATTTCATCTCCTGGCATTGATCTGTACTATTGAAACACCTTTAACAAGTTGCAGCATTTATCTAAAACAGACATCTGCTACAGTCTCTTCTACAGAGACAGAGGATGTGAGAAAAGACACGTGTCAGTCTTTCAGTCACTGGC
Source organism: Pseudopleuronectes americanus (assembly GCA_038501795.1). Lineage (NCBI taxonomy): Eukaryota > Metazoa > Chordata > Actinopteri > Pleuronectiformes > Pleuronectidae > Pseudopleuronectes > Pseudopleuronectes americanus. Next base: position 4,520,769 of record CM076729.1, on the reverse strand, counting down.
GTTGGCACGTAAGATAAAGACGCTTGTAGCTGAGGGAAGTGACACCTGTCAGAAACACTCAAGGACAATTCAAATCCTGCTCTACAGGATGTTTGCCTGCTCCCTGTTGTTTACAGATAAGCATCTGTATGTTTTATTATGATGGTTCCTTATAAGTGTCTGATCTCTCAGACTGGTGTGTTTCTTACAGTCTGTCTTTCCTCTCGAGAGAACATAACACACAGTATAATGGGGTTTTCCACCAGCAGTTGTCTTATCAAGACAAATGTGTCAAAACAGAGAGATAGAGAGAAATAAACCAACCAATAAAGAACCGAATACAGCAAAGCATCCATTTCTCTGTTTTAATAGCTGCTCTTCTAATTAAATGTTTTTCTTGCTGGTAAATGATCCTATGTTAAGAAAAGTGCTACAGAAAAAAAGGTCATTTTTGTTATTATTATTCAACAGTCTATTATAGGACATCAACAGGATACTTCAAATAGAACAAATCCAGCCCCATCAAAATAACCATTTCAAACAGGAAATGACAAACGAATAAACAGAAAGTAAAAATAAATTCAATAAAGTGTCGAAATTGGAGCAGGACATTTTAATTTCATTTAAGCAGAAATATTTACCCCCTATTACGCTGGATTCCCTCCTAGAACAATATTCCCTCATTAGAACAAACAAACAGAACCATAAAAAACAGCCTATCATGATAAATAAATTGTTGCTCTAGTTTGGATGCAGCCTTTCATGACAGCTAATGCAGAATTAGATTTGGGTGCCCCCACCACCTTGGCACTTCCAATGTTTAATACTTAATACTTCATCATTTACTTACCTACTGTGTCACTATCACAACTATTATAAATAGTTTTAGCTACTGTGGTACTTACATCAATAGTATAACCCAGCAGATTGATATAATCTCTCATTTTTATTTGATTAAAATAAACACAAAATAATATAAATATTGATAAAGGAAAATATTTCAGGCTTTCCTCTGGGACATTTCCAGCACTCCACGGAGCCTGTAATGGTCCCACAGAGCCCCTAAACAGGATCATAGTTTTTCAAATGCCTCAGGCTCTGGTTGGATGTGTTACATTCAAATACACACAGATGGAGGATTCTGGCAGTGGTTGGTACAGACACTCCACAATATATGTAATATGAGTTTGCCAAAAGAGAGACAGAAGAACATTCTCAGTAAATTAATGAAAGAACCTGCATAGTTTGTATGCCTCCAATCATGTGTTCCATTTTAATCCTTACTGCTGTATAATAATGAATCAAATGCTCAATATACTCACATAAGTATATCTATTCTTACCAGACATTTCTTACATTTCTATATATTGAAGTATTCTTTTCTTTAATTAATTTTTTAATAATTATTATTTAAAATGAGTCCTGGGAAAATCCAGACAAAACTGGATATTTTTCAGATTTCATATTGTAACCCAAAATCATTTTCAAACTCCGGAATTATTTTTTTTTATCTCTCTAAATGCAGCTTATTCCGAAAAATAATAGGATCATCATTAGCTTCAATTAAGAACAGATCATTCTCAAATGATTAAACTATAAGAATGTAAAGAAGAATATTGAATTTTGTTGCTCAAACAGACAGAAATGCCTGAGTCACAGATTTATCATAAATTAAACAAACATTGTAAAGTAGTCAAATATAAGTAAGTATTTAAACATCAGTGTTTGTTATTTTGAAAAGCAGCATAAGAATGTATTTATCAAGTAGTTGCACCCTGAGCTTTGTGTTACTCTCTTTCATTTATAATTATCATTGTTATGTCGATAACTATTAGTTTTGTGAGAGTGTTTCAATTCTGCGATCCCTCGCTCAGTGGCAGTTACCTCTAATGTACCACTGGGTGGCAGTGTAGGACTGACACATTCTTTATTCATTGGCTGATTGGGGCCCTTTATGTGTATTTGTGAATACACTCATTTACATGCACGCTGCTGCAGTGGGTAGAGTTTGGATCAGTCTAACATCCTCTGACCTTGTGATCCTGAAGTCAACACAGATGCATCATCTTGTGACTCGGTATTTAAATCATTCTCTCGCCAGTTAAACACAAATCCTCCATTCAGACTCCTTCAGAGGCCTTTTGTGATTGTGGGTCCAGTTTAACTTAAACAGTTTGTGAAGGCTGTCACTTCAGTGTTGTGTGGGTGGTATCCAGGAGTCACCGTGGAGACATCCCGCGAATGCCCACGCTGACCACAATCCCATTACCCAGTCCAGATGAGGGGGCCATGACCACAACACCCTGAGTGACAGGTCTGCGGCAGCTGTGTGGTGCAGGGGGTGCCCCCTCCAACACAACCCCCAGCCCCACCCCACCCCTCGTCTCTGGACGCCCGCTCACAGGGGGAGGCATTTGTTGCTGTGTGACAGCTGTCACTGCACCCCCCCCAAAACCCACCCTCACCCCTTCATCCAGCACTGCTTTCCACATCATTACCTCTCCCCATAACCTGCTGTCCCCAAAAAGCTGAGACTAGTGAAACAGGAAACCTCTGAACGTGAAGAGGCGATTTGATGCAGTGGTTGAGTTTAAAAAATATTTTGTGGCTGGATTTCTTGGTTTTTTCCCCCCCCAAAAATGGAATCATTAACAATAATGGAAAGAGAAGGAAAGCAAGAAGAAAGAAAACGGCTACAGAGGTTCAAACTTTTTCAACAGAAAGTCCAAGAAACTTAAAATTTACACTGCACACACACACAACACACACACACACACACACACACACACACACAGATCTTCAAGAAGTTATTATCATTTCTGAGAAATGATCCGAGATGGGTCCATGGATTAAAGTGTCTCCGATCGATGTGTGTGATATGAAGATATTTGCAGAGGAGAATCCAGGTTGTGTTGAGGAGGCACAGACGCAGGGCTGAGTGCACAAATTCAGAGAAAGCAGATTTGGCTTTTTATTACAGGATGAGTCACACACGAGCCACATCAGATCTTATGCAAACACACAAATTATAGCGTGGCCATATTTCACAACATAGTTATTCAAGGATGGGGCATATTGGCCTTGACTTCAAACGTCTTCCTGTTATTGTCATGTTGATGACTGCAGAATCACACAGCTGGATTTTGTAAGGATTTTTTTGATCTTATGAAAACTTACTCCAATAGCACAGTTGCCAGATGCTTTATCATTTAAAAAAGGAATAACTGACGGCAAAGAAAGAAAGAAGCAGACAATAGGAAATGATTAAAAACAAGAAGATCACTCAACATTAAAGCACAAATATAAGAATATAAATGTTACAATGCAAATAAAATCATGATAAAAGTATTCTTAGAGCAGTAAAAGTGAATAATTGAATTTGAATAAGGATGGATTCAGACTCCAGGTCCTAGCACAGCTATAAAAATACATCTAAAAGGGAAATTGAAGAGAAGTCGAGGAGTTTATCAGACAGATCTCCCCAGGGGAGTGGGGGCACTGACAGAAAAGGCCCGGTCACCTCGGAGGACCTCAGGTTACGACCGGGCACATAAGGTGTTTAAAGATCTGAACTGTACTAAGGTAAAAGTCCAAAAACATCAACAATAACAAGTTAAAATTCAATCTATATTGTAATGGAAGCTTATGAAGAGAGGCTGAAATGGGAGTAATATGCTCTCTTTCAGTGAGGGATCAAGTACTGGAACACTGGGAATTTTTTGGTTTGAAGTATTTAAACGGGTTCTCGGTATTCGGCACTTTGAAAATGGTTTAATCTTTAATTCCTAATGAGTCAGCAGTGAAATGGTTTTATAAGAGAATAAATGTTTCCGCCCACGGCTGTAAATGTGAAATTCTTTCCTGTAAATGTACAACGAAGTTCTGTTGCAACGCAGATGACTCCTTCATTGTACTTATATGACTCTATTACACAGTAAAAAGCAGAACAAACCAATTCAGTACACAATAGACCATGACGCACAGTGTGAGCACAGGATGTTCAGCTCTACGTGTTTTATTAGAACGTTTACTTATTTACTCCATTGCCTCACACAAATTAGATCTAGGTTACAGAAAGTAAAACTTTATCAGGCAGAATTAGTGGGTTTTAAATCGTTGGAGGAGCGTTTCCCCCTCTGAGTAAAACCACGAGTGCTACAGAGCAACCCGGCTGTCTGCGAGATGAGTCACAGATTGAGCCGCTAATTCAGAGAGGCGGTTAATCCAATGAAGGCAGTGACACAGTTCTTCCTGTACGCAACACCATCCTGTTGATTCATGGCCTCCACAAAGTCCCTGGCTCTGTCACCACACACACACACACACACACACACAGTCACAACCTGACTCAAAGCTGGACAAAGTAGGGAAGGCCTCACACGAGGTTAACCTAAAAATAAGTTTATTTCAACAGATGAACAGGAAATGTAAATGTAGAGATCAAAGTACAGGCAAAATCAAAAGCTGTGGAAGCCTGGGGTTTAGGCAGACTGGCTGAATGTCACAAGATTATATACCTCAGCCAGACCAGGTGAGGAGAATCTCCATGACGACCAAGCTTCTTGCATCAGGCTCCTGCAGGGAGAGGCCTGCTTTGAGTAGGTCATCCAAATACACACACACACACACACACAAACACACACACACAAAAGGCTTGGTCGGTGAATAACTGATAACTAGTTCACGAAAAAGTGACTCACAAATCGGGCTAAGCTAAGCTAATATAAATCATAAAGCTACTGTAGGATGTGGCTAAGCTAAAATCAACTACAACGCCATTTGTCAAGTTACTTCATCTTGCATTAGTCAAGTTAGCTTGTTGACCTCTCTTGTAAGCTAAAACAGTACAAATACTATATTAGGACTGTTTTAGGTTGTTTGTATTGCTCACCTATAAGCAAATGGATTCGGGAATTATTCACCCTTTCTATGATTAGCAGATATTTTCTGAATCTCTCTCTGCCAGTTTTCTGACAATCTCTTGTGGTGTTCTTCACTTGTGAATGACAAACAGCAGGAGATGTCTGCACCAAATTTTTCACACAATTTCCAGAGTTCCATAAAATGGCTTATCAGACCCCAACCACTGAACTTCTGACCCGTGCTGAGCCTAAAAGCAACAACAAAATGCTTACTGGATTCTGTTAAGTCAGGTACAATATGCTAAATGGCAGCACAGACTGAGCTTGAGCTTGTACGGTTCTCTGCCTGTTTTTGTTCTCAATTTTTCACCTTGGTATCTCTTATATTGCGTAACTTCACTTTGTGTGAGTCACTGCGCTGCCATCAAGGTAGAGGCTCTGATTCTGTTCAATAAGGCTGTGATTCAGAGCCTGTACTGAATCATTCTGCTGTTATGAGCTCTTGATCTCTGGTGCATATGGTGTGTGCTTGTAATTTAATGTGCATTCACCATCAGATTCATTACGTGTGAGTATGTGCACATTAGCCTAATGCCAGGGGGCATTGCATTAAAATATTATGTTCCACATCAACTGTGAGAGGTAAATGTGGACTATAATTATTTCAGAGACGATATGAAATTAAGCACAGATTTCCCACATTTAATTAGGGGGTAATTAATAGCTCTGATTAAGGATGAATCACAGACACATTCATTCTGGCTGATTCGTTTAAACATGTGAAGTGTGGAAAGGCCCTGTTGGCTGGCTTTAGATAGAGAGCCGTGTTATTTTCGGTCAGAGAAACCAATTGATTTTTACCCTGCTGATGAGCCTGTGAGTGTGTGAGTCGGTATGTGTGTGTGTGTATGTGTGTGTATGTGTGTGTGTGTCAGTCATCTGTGAGTGGGGGCTGTCGATGAGATGAGTGGAAAACCTGTCAGAGAGGTGGCAGTTAGACAACACCATGGCCCAAGGGAATTATGTGTGAGAAATGTGTTGCCTCCCTGTTGGATTTCACCGTCCTCTGTGTCCTAGGAATGAAGAGAGAGGCTGTAAAAAAAACAGTTAATGTGCTGTATGTTTAATCAAGCCTCTGTTCCTATAATATGTTTTACCACAGGGGTTTTATTCCTTGGGTGTTGGTGAAAAGCACGAACTCTAACCCTGCAATACCGTTTTGTCTGTATTTAAACATAAATGAGATTCAGGATGATAACTCTTGATTTGTGTCATTAATTGAAAAAGTTGACAAGATTGTCCATAACATTCGGTTTTAGCGCCTGTCTCTTTAAGGAACCCCTCCTAAAAAAGCCCTATCTTCTCTGATTGGCAGGCTGGCCCACTCTGTTGTGATTGGTCAACTGCTTCCAGCGTGTGTGCGTTTCAACATTTTTAATAAACCGAAAGACCATTTTCATCCGTAGCTTTGTTGCTCGGAGAATATGTCAAATAACCTAGTATCTATCTAAGCTTTACCCTGGAAGCTAATATCAAAGTTTCTTTCGATGTCAAGGCGCTGAAGCTGCTAACAATTTAACAAGCCAGTAAAAAATGGGAAAGCAAAGGTGGGATAAAGAGGGAATAGATGAGACAAGATAACTTCATCTACGACTACAAATCTGAAGAAAAACTGCATGGCCCCTGGCACTTCTAAAAATGTTAACAAACATGTCACAACTAATGAACTCTGAGGTTTCAGAAAACTCCGTAGGTTGAGAATCCCACCCGTCACCTTTTGTGGTAAGAATACTGTGACCAATCCACGTTTTTACACCTTGTTAAGTACCTCTGTACAATCTGTACAAATACTTGTTTCCCAGTGTTCCAGGTTCACCATCATCTGCCTGCCTCCCTCGTCCAGCTTTTTCCGAACTCTGGATTGGCATCACTCCACTGAGAAGCAGAAAACCAGCTCTGTAAACAGAAGCCTGCCAAGCTCTGCTCACCTGCTTGAACTGGTGTTCAGAACCGAACCTCAGATCCTCCCTCAACCAGAGGCTTCAGTCCATGTTACAAGTCTTGAAATAAACAATGTCTTACAATCGCTGATGAATTTATACAGACATTTAAGAAATATTGCTGTAAAGGTTTGCACAATGTACGTCAGGGGGCAACAATTTCTTCTAACTCTGAGCAGAGTATGTGCTAATCTAAAATAAAAAAAGCATCTGCAGTGGCAATGTCAGAATCTGATGTCTCGCAGACTTTGGTGTAACATCAGGTTTTATTGAAGTTGCCGGCTTTAGGATAAATCTAAGACGGCTGTACCGGTTCCACTCCATGGATATGTAAGGGCGTGTAAGAACATGTTAACACCCATACTTCCTGTTTAATAATGAAAAAGAACAGATTTAGAGATACCAAGAGTCAGCATTTAAAAGAAAACAAGAATAGTTGCTGACTGTTTTAGTCTGAGAATGACATTTACAATTAATACGTGTATTTTTTTAGGTCTTTTTATTGCTCTATTATCATATCTGAAGTCCACCCAGACTTACTGTAAACATAAGGTAGAGCACACCAGAGGGAACTGAAACCTCCGGTAAGCTCTGAGGCTCTGAGAAGCACAACTGTAATTAGGAGGGAAAGAAATACACTTGTTGTCTCAAAGATACACTTCTTGTTTCCTTTTGGCTGAAACCATGATGTTGTTGATTCACACAAGCGAGAGCTTCCTTGATGATTAGAGTACATGTGTGTTTCACAAGGACAGACAGAGATAATGAGTGTACAGCTCTGGTTATGAATGCACACATTGGCATTTCCTCCCTCTGGGAACACGGTGTGCAGTCACAGCCTGAAACTGTGACTCATCGCGACGCACTGGAGGGACACAAGAGGAGAAATGGACTGAGTAAGAAAATAAAAAGGAGGAGAAGAAAGATCCACAACTTGTAATTTGTTCGGCACAATTATCATTCCTCAAGTGTCCCTTGTTAACTCAATGAGAGTGTGGAGAGCATTTCAGAGTTTAACGTGGCCCCTATTGCATATATCGATGTGCGTTTCCAGCTGTGGGAATGAACACGAGAGCTGTGGAATGACCGAGCGGCTTCTTTCACTCTCTGAGGATACCAGGGCACACGGAAGACTCGGCAAGCGGTGGTTATTATTCTCCTCTGCGGCACCATCTGATGCTGATCTGCCATACAAGGCCAAAGAATGTTAAATATGAGGGAGGGCGAGGAGCGTATAAAGAAAGCTTGCTCACTTCTCCACCTCAGGACGTGCACATTTACCCCTACGTGCACGGCTCTAAGCTCACCGACATAGGGAATTATTGAAGAATCAACAGTTCCCAGGGCTCATGGAGGTGGAGGCTATGCAAACTCAGCTGCTCTGGCTTCCAGTAAGCGAGTAAGCTCATCAGCTTAACCACAACCTGAGCACAGAACTGTTTTCCTTTCCTCCACAGGGCCCGACTGAGACCATCTGCGCAGACCCCCGAGCGCAGGAGGTAAACTCCCATGTGCTTGTCCCATGTCTTAAAATGGGATTTTTATCTGCACTAACTATTTGTGTCAGCACCAAGCGCAGAAGGGCCCCCAGGCCGTCAGGGAAAGCTGTTCATATCAATATAAACATGAGCTGAGAGAGATGTTGCAGAGAGCGGTGGGCACAGAGTGAGGGCTTGGTCTCAGCAGCATTCGTGACCACAGAGGTTGAGACAGAAAATCTGCTCACATCATTGAATTCACTTGCAGAGGTGAAGGAGGTTGGCTGCCATATCAAAGTTTTTCCCCCCAAGTCTATACATAGAAATATTTTGAGTTGCTGTAATAATCCCTTCGGTCCACCCTGGCCATGAAAGGAACCTGTCAGGTTTGTTTGTAGAACCAAAATGCAGACATGTGCAAAAAAAACAGGAACTGCAAGAAAGTTGGGGCAGTATGTGAGAACGCAAAGGCCAGGATGAGGGGAGCTCTATGTCTTGGACATTCTTGGGAGTTAATAACAGAAAATAGCTGCTGTTACCTTTGCTCTTTATACACAACACAACTGGGTGGTTAGGCACCAAGTCTGCAACAGTGAGTTAAAAGAGGAAGAATGTTTTATAAGTTCCATCTCAGGCTGCATCGCTGTCAGACTGCTGAAGCTTTAACGCCCCAAGTGAGCCTGAGGGACGCTCAGCCTCACTATCAGTGTTGAGTTTTATCATCTGATGTTATTTAAAGCCACGATAAATGCACAAACGGAACAAGAGCTACAATGTTTGTTGTACATTATACTTCTGCTGCTGCCTCTATATAAATGAAAGGACATTCAATCCCGACTTGTTTCCATGTTACAAATATTCTGGAAATGTTAATGGGTCTGACCTGAGGTTGCTGCTGTGAGACCTGGGTGCTCATGCAGACATGAGACCAACATGTTTAGACGTCAGATGAACATAAATGAGTGCATGTCTGAAGGGGGCTTGAGCTCATTAACACATCTTTTACTTCTAAATTAACCAGTATACACATGTTTTTTTAATGTGACTAAACCTGCAAAAAAGCATTCTTCTGCCTCTCTGTTTTCTGGTTTGATGCCACTAACACCCCGCAAAGACTTTTTTAATCCCAAAGGAAATTCTTGTGCTAGCTTGCTCCATGGTTACAGAAACTGTCCAAAATAGAAGATAATAGAATAGAATAGAATAGTGATCAAGAACCAATTAAGTCCAAAAGTATTGTAAAGGAAAGAGACTATAAAGTGTAGTCTGAGTAATGCAGAGCCAGGGCCTAATAGTAAATAGAAATAGAAATGAGAATAAAATATGCATAAAACAAGCAAGTTACATGAGATAGAGAAACTAATACACAACAATGATAACAAAAACATTCATGGCCATTGACAGACCTGTAAGTTCAACATGAGCATGCAACCTGCAAAATATAATAAGAAGAATTTAGGGCGTTCACCCAGTTGTTGTTTTTGTTTAATCACTGCCAATCAGAGTCCATATAAACATTTGACCCAGGAATGAATTGCAGACAAAAGTCAGCTGTTAATGGGTGTTTGTGTTTGTTTTTTTTGACCAGTGGAAAAGGGGCTTTTAAAGTGTGTGTACACCAAATGTATGATCTTTTTAGAGTAACATTCTGTGATAGTGTGTCTCTTGACAATCTGCTGAACTGAATCAAACCAAGATAGGATCACAAGGGGCAACCTTCAAAGTCTGAAAGGGAGCACGGCCATTTGATTCGGCTTATTGAAACACTCAAGAGGACGACTGCTTTGAGACTCAGGATCTATTGGAGGAATAATGATTTCAGTGGGAATGTGGCTGCTGTTTTGAAACACACTTGGTCACATATAACCTTATCTTTGACCACTATTGACTCACTGACTGGTTAGTACACGCTCAGCATGTCTCACAAACCTCATAGCACCAGATGTTTCCCAGTTAAAGGCAACATTTGTGCCACTTTCTGACACAAACAGTGTCAAAACATGTCAGGTCTGTTTTTACACCATAATTAACTTGTGTTTGACTTGTTGTGTTCCATTTCCCTGATGCTACAGATGGTAAATGGGGAAAGCAACATGCACTGGGAACCAAAAACGCTCTCGTAAAAAAGGATTTCAGATCTCGACTCTGACAAATTCACCAACACACCTCACCTGGAGACTTCAGGTGTGTGTGTGTGGCACAGCCGGCAGAGGCAGGACGTAACATGTAAAGGTCAACACCGCCACGCCCTTATTGATAAAATCTCTTAACGTCTTCATTGGCATATTCTATGTTTAAGGCACCGTATTTTCATTCTGAGGTATTTGTATTCTTTTTGTCTTTTTCATTTTGCATTACATTACATGTCATCAGGCAGACACTTTTATCCGAAGCGACTAGCAATTAGTGCACCCAACATCTATAAGGGGCCATTTAGGGGTTCTGTATCTTGCCCAAGGACACTTCAGCATGCAGATGGAGAAGACTGAGGATTGAACCGCCGACTTTCTGGTTTGAGGACGACCACGCTACCCCTCAACCAGAGCATAGCGTCCGTTGTGTGTTAGAAAGACATCAACACACGTTTACTCATGGTGAATCCTCTGGAGGAGCTCCTGCTGTATCATCACATTGGCTCAGTTGGACCAACGTTAGAAACGTACGGAGCCTCTCACTCAGACATTTGTGTTCTCACATAAATCCCATCTGGAGAGTCTCCAGAGAATATCCGAGGGTTCTCTGGAGTTCACCACAGGTCTGAAAGCAGCTATAGAAGCTTGCACAGTGCATACCACTGTCGAGGCTAATGCTCTATCTCGACCTATTAAAGAAAGTTCCTGGATCCGCCCAGTGATCTGGACTCGCTCCAGTATTAAATGCTGAGTCATGCCCCACCCCTGCGTAATATTTCTTTGTAATCTGTTTTGTCGTTTTTGAGTTACCCTGAGGACAGTCAGGCAGATGTGAATGAAAACATAACCTCCTTGGTGGAGGTAATTAAAGACGCTCTCATGCCTGCTAGTAATTCAATTCTAACCACATCAAAACTATTTTATAAATATACATTAACAAGGTTATTATAGTAGAAGTAAGATCAAATGGCTAAGTACAACCTAATATATAAGACTTGCATTTAGCTTTTTACTTTGTGGGATAAACAGATTCTGCAGAGCATTTGCTCCAGAGTGAACCAGTGGTGAAGATGGATTTTCCGACGTCAGCATGAAGCAAACAAACAGGATCATTGCTGGAGGGGGAATTGATCTGTTTTCCAAGTACATAAATAATGACGAGTTTCCAACCGACAAGTTCTCTCTTTCTTTTCAGTGTCTTTTTCTTTTCTGGCCAAAATAAACAGTTTCCTCTTGTCTTCAGCACATCTTCACAGACACACGATTAAGAGGATCAGATACTGAACCATTATCTGGTTAACCAGGGTGCTTACGTGAACCGGGGTGAAGTCGGTGTGTATCATGTGAACAGTAACAGTAAATGGACACTCTGATCTCCAGTGACAACATGATGTGGTGATCCCCACAGAGGGCCGTTTGATTTTTGGCACCTGCAGCAGCACAGCCTACACCCCATCTTCAAAAGGTGCTAATCCACTGGATCCTGCTACCATCACACACACACCACACCCACCCACCCACACACACACACACACACACACACACACACACATGCACAACCCCCCCCTGTAGCCCCTCCCCCCTCCACCAGGATAATTAGATTGCAGTCTGCTCTGAGCGGAGAGTTTTGGGAGCTTCAATGTTAATAGTCCTGGATTAGTGAAACAATGGAGGAGGTGTTGGGATCAAGCTGTGAGGAGGCAGGGTTCACAGATGGGATCACCATAGCTGCAGGGTCGGGCACACACACACACTAACACACACACACACACACACGAGTCACCACACGTGTAGCAATCTACATACACTGTGGAGCATTCACAAAAGGGCCACAGATTATGGACCCACTGTGTGTGTATGTATGTGCAGATAAACCACACAAATACACATTTTTACTTCACAATGATATCTATTGCATTGCACAGTCACAGATGATTACTTACCAATCTCCCTCTACCTGCCTTTCACACACAAACACACACAAACACACACATTATCACATCGCAGAATCACAGACACATTTCCGACTTTTAAATAAGATTACAATTCCCGATGTGTGAGTGTACGTGTGTGACTCAGTGAGTGTGTGAGTCGATGATCTTGGAATGTCCTCTTTCATTGTGCCTGATGCGTTTGATGTTGGCAACATGCTGCGGTTGAGAATAATCTAGGTAAGGAAGGACCAGGGGAGCAGAGGGATGCATTTGAGAAGCCTCAGAAAAAAAAGAGAGATGCTGAAGAGATTAAGCTGTGCAGAAAATACCCCCCCACATGAGAGGAATGTGTGTGCGATGGTGGACAAGGAGGCAGAGAAAGATGAGAGAGGAAAGATGGCAGATGGTAAGATAGGTGTTGTATAAAGACATTAACACAGCCTGCTAAGAGTGTGTGCCAAGACCGTGTACACAACACCTTCCCACACACGTTGAGTTAATATAAGTGTCAACCTGTGACAGTGCTGATGTAGCTGTCCAGAGAATAGTTTGATTGGCACACACACTTCAAAAGAGATGAGGGGCGAAATTGAATGTCATCCTGTTAATACAAGAATACATATTACCAAACGCAAACACAGGTTGAAAAGTATTAACAAAAAAGCTTTTAGGAGTTTTATGTGCTCCCATTAACGGCTCTGTTAGTGGTTTTCATGTTATTTACAAAAGGAATTTTGCTCACATTTGTTAATATTATCATTAAAGTCTGTGTACATGTATACGAACATGTATTCGCAATATGGTCAGGTAAGCACTGAACAGTAATGTAGAATGTTATGTATCAACACATCTTTAGAGCGATTGCTATGATGTTTTGTTGAATTATGGGGATTTGTGCATGCGAACATGATTATGTGTATTTTTATGGCTGCAGCATGGGTGAAGAGCCCAAGACAAATGTTCCATTGTGAGACCATAATGTTTATCTTGAATCTTATTGGCAACTTATTATCTGGCAACAGTGGCACCAACACAGAAGTAACAGTTACAAATGTAGCATAGAACTGGGCCCAGTCCTTCAAGGCTACATCCACACCCAACATTTTCATCAAAACATGGGATTCACACTCATCCAGACATTTACAGCTGCTAGGACGGAGAAATTTGAAAACACTGCTGGACCATTTTTAGTCTGAATACGCTGGGGCAGCATTTTAGACCGGACAGGCAGAAATGGAGATGTCTGGACACAGTGACGTAAACACTCACAACCTCTTGCTGATTGGGTCCTTTCGATTACGACGTAACCACCGCTGATTGGTCGGGCTCCTATATCATGACCCCCTTCCAGAAGAAAACAAACAGCATTAGCCTTGGCTCCCAGAACGCAACATGGATAATCAATTCCAAACGTTACTGACCCTGTTGCCTTTGCTAACAGCTGTTTTGCAGTTCAATTCAGTATTTTAGTGTATCATTGACACTTGTGCGTAGGAGACAAGCTATTATTTTAGCAGTGCACATGCCCAGTGTACATGAGTGCTCCCATGTTATGTGTTTTCAGGGGGGTGTTAGTATGGATGGGGATTAAAAGTATCTCAATGCTAAAGTGCTTGTTGTAGTATGGATGTAGCCTAAATTGATTGGGCTAGAAAAAAACAGTTTGTGATTGAACTTGATTATCTTCCTTTTTTTTTATCCAGGACTGATAATCATCTCTTTAATATTGCTGTGATTGCTGTGCGCTTTACTCCCTGGTTACCACAGGGGTATGGTCGGTGCATGTGTCTCCTTGAATCTCCCGTGCTGAGAAGACGTTGGTTTATGTGCGTGTGTCGTTATTCTAATGAGTGGAACAACCTCAGCCACGTGTTGATTGACTGGGTGAGGGGACAAACGTCGAGGGAGGGTCAATCAATATGAGATAGAGAGTTAATCAGATCACGTCATCTCTCAGTATCACATTAAAAATAGCTTACATTCTACATTAGAGCAGCATTTGAGCTGACAAAGGACGGCCCTAAACTATAACAGTGTCACATTGAGTCATACTTATACTGTTGATATCACAGCCCAAGTGTGAATCTTTTGCACACACTGGGTGCCAGCACAATACTCACGAGGAACCCACTGGAGTAGAATATAGGAAATAAAGAAGTAACAATACATTTGACTGCAAGTACTTTGTATTTTCTATCACATCGTTAATGTATTCTCCACAGGTACAATAACCCACTAACATCTGGCTTTTGTCTGCAATGGGAATAGATTCAATCAGTATTCACTCCCGGGTTACATGACTCTGCAGTAGAGACAGGTTTTAATCAGATGATCGGCACTGATAGAAGCGAGACACCCCAACCCCTGAAATATTAGATTGATATTTAACCTTCATTCTAGAAACATGATTATTTTATTATACATACAGCTCTTAGTATCCCGAATGATATAAGAATACAGTATACGTAATATTTAATAAGTACATCATCATTTAAAAAAATATTTCAAACTGCTTAGTTATTTCCCAAAGTAATGTCTTTCTGAGTTTAAGATTATCTTAATAAAATGAATCATATTAATCTCATTATATCATTAATCTCTCTCTCTCAAATATTTTAATAATAAAGCACTGTAAGGTGCGTTCAGGAACAAACCAAAGATATCCTTAGATAGCAGTTTAAAAGTTATTTTCAATCACATATTTCCATTTATTATGTCTTCCACCCATATGGTTTCGTACAGTTTCTTTCCTGGTACAGTTTCATGATCATGATCAATACCCATATGCAATAAATAAAAAGACTTAGTCTGTAAAACACAGGCTGTAAACTTAGCTTTTATTGCCTGTTCACTTCAATTCTGTCTCATAATCACCAGCAGACTTCAGCCTCCTCCAGTCTCCATTGACCTCTAACAAAGCGTTAGGTAAAATGGCCTAAAAGAAACAAATCATACACAGGTCCACAAAGACAGAAGCTTCACACCATGATCCTAGAGGAAGCTCGAGTCTCAGTGATGGAGGATTCATTTACAGCCTCCATCAGCGTCTTCCCTCGTGCTCGATCCTCTTACATTTCAACATTTAAGATGCAGTGAACTACTCACAAACCCGACACAACCTTTACTCGACTTCATGTGCCGCAGCTCCCTGACAAAATGCATGAGCGTCATTCACACATGTGGCTGTTACGCAACCATCGAGCCAGCTTAGTCGACATTATCCTGTCATTTTTGTGGGTTGTTTTTCACACAGATGCCACAGCCTCTCTTCCTCCCTGACACTCTGGTGATTCCAAAGCCCTTAAGGATGTTTCGCCTAACTGTGGTTTGAACAGAGAGGAGGACAATGGAGGAGGTTGCAAACAGGACGTTGAGAAAGAGACCAAAGAGGAGGCCAGATGGGAGGGTACACAGGGCCAAGACAAAGGGTCAACTATTGATAAATCTATTTGGGAAAGAAGCGAATAAAACCACCTGATGTTTACGGTTTAGCTCTTAAATGGATGTGATGAAGAGATGCTTAGGAATTGCTCATGACTTCTCCATGTTTTTATCTATGTGTGTGAATGCCCATCCCCCCCCTCTATTCCCTGCAGTGAGAGCAGGCAGGCTGGTGAAGTTGGGGGGCAGGGCAACTCTCTCTCTCTCTCTCTGGAGCCCGCTGACAGCTGCTCAGGGAGGCCTGGGGCTGCTGGCTCCGAGTGGGCTCAGCCACAGCCACATCCTGGAAAAGAATCGCTGGAGAAGTCATGCACGCTCACGGACGGCGGCAAACCGGAGCAACCTGAAATAAAGATGGCCTTGACAAAGACGTTCTCCGTGTTTACTCAGTCTATCCGCCTGTGTTAATATTTGAGGAATCCCAGGGTGGCTGCCCAGGATGTGGAGAGAAATATGAAACAAACACACACACACACAAGTGCACTGTGTTTAAAGGGTTTAAAGTCCATCATAACTGACGGACGCTTCCTGTCCGGGGCCTTAGCTGTGATTAGCCATGTCACATAGCTTGACCCCAAGACTGTCATGTAAATGGTCGAGTGGAACCACACCCAAATCCATGAGATATATACTGTCGCCCGTCTCTTCCTGGAAATAGCCGGAGGCCACTTTGGGAAAGGCTGCATATCCGGCAAGAGAAGGTCATAAATTGTATAAGGTGGCTGGCGTTGAGGATCATATTAATGCTACGGGAGAATATACTTTAACTAGGAACATCACTTCATTAGCCAGCATTCAGATAATTTAGTTTCCATTAGTGTTTTCACCTACAAACCAGATAAAGTACAGAAAATAGCTCATAGAGAAAGTGTTTAGTTGACTTGTTATAGATTATAGAGAGGGAGCAGGAGGCGAGCAGCTCCTGAAAGCAAATGAGACACTGAATTGATCAAACCTCAAATGATTAACCTAGATCAATAAAATGACCCAATTCAAAAAACAAAGGGCTGGCTAACTCTGGCTGTCGATGCAGACGACAGGAGGGAGGAACGGCTTTGAGGCATCGAGGACAAAGGAGGAGACGGCTCTGGCATGATCGACTCTGGAGACGCTCCAAAGGCCTGGTTGTTTGAAGCCACCGTGCATTCTGCCCAGCGACTCGGGGGACAGGTGGAGCGCGTCAGATAAACACAGACACGTCGGGCGGGATGGTTTTCATGCTCTTCATTTTTCGTTATGACAGTGAAGCTGAGAATTTGACACTATGAACAAAGGTGTCCTCTGTGTTAAATAAAGTGGAAACTATTTTCTGAGGACAATGAGTGTCTGTTTGTTTGTCATTTAAGTTTCAATATATCTAGTCCGTCCAAGTGAGGAGGATATTGTGCTTGTTTCCCAGCTCGAAGCTAATTTCTGCTTGAAAAAAATAAAAGACGTGAACCATGTCACGATAACAAAATATAAGGGTATGTTTATATCCCAACTTTTTTTTAAAGAGATTTTCTTTTCTTGGCTGAAAGACGACAACGTTTTCAAGGCAAGAAATTATAGATTTTGGTCGATAAAAAATTATTTTTTAATTTCATCTTCTTCTTCAACATAGCAAATTGAAAAACGTAACATTTGTAACTTTTTACTCATGCTGTACACAGGGCAGTCAGACCTACACTGCATAAGCCTTATTGCTAGTGAAGTCCTGGAGGGAAACTCCATTAACATCCGCATCATGTTACCTCTTTAGCATGGGACCACCCAAGGTGTTTAATCTAGGGGAGCAGAAAACTTGTCTGAACAATGTCAGGTTGGCTTTCTTAGCCTTGGCTCTCTGTGCTACGCCTGTTCCTGGGAGCATCCCCTCACACAGACCTCAGACAGGCCAGGCTTCCTCAACACTTAATTATGGCCACAGCTTGCATGGAGGCATATCATTAGCAGTAATTGCACACAGCATCCCATCGCCATGTGCCTCTCCATCTTTCTTTCTGTCCCAAATTTACGTTACACTCATCCGTGGAGAACCGGTGCTCTGCTCTCCACGCTGCGAGGGGGAACGTGGTGCATGGAGGGGAAGGAGTGATGCAACTGCAGACCCTCCATGTGCGAGCATGTGTTCCCGTCTATCAACCGGAGGAAATCAGGGTCTAAGCCTGGGACTGGGTTTCAAAGAGGCCGGGGTGAGAGCAGGCACATGTGGACGTCTGCTGAGGCTCCATGGCAACTTCAGGAAATACGGGGATTAATGAGAGGCACAGTGTGTTTGTTGTGTAAGCAAGTTCATGTGTGTAGGCGAAGATGTGTTTTCATATCAACAGTGGGACAGTTGTTCCCTCCTCCTCGGTTACGGAACTGGTTTGGTGCACGTTGAGCCGTGAACTGTACATTTTCAAATCCAAATGAGCCAAAAGTCTTTTTCCGGTAGAGCTCAGCACATTGCGAAGAAAGAAAACGAGCTCATAAACAAAACACGAGGAAAGAAGAAAGCATCTTCATCAACTCGACATTGGAAATACAGCATTTAAAAAGATATGGAGATAAAGAATATATAAACTGAGAAACATTTATGACAACACATGTTGCATAAACCAAACATGCAGCTTACATAACCAAATGCAGAAGTGCACAGAGCTCCCAGAGTCACTGTAGCTTTACAAGCTCCTATTCTCCAAGTGGCGGATGAGAGGTTGGTATATTCATGACAAAACGTATGAATAACAGAAGAATCTTATTTCTCTGAATTCCTTCCATTTTGAAATAAATGAGTACATTTGAACGGATATTTTCCAAATACCGATGCACACTAGACGATGATGATAGCTATACTTCAAAGAAACGTAACCCGGGGTGACAAACCTCTCCACAGTGAACACAGTGTCTCTTTGTGTGTGGCTGCACAGCTATAGGTTGATCAAATGTGGCGTGATTGTCATTCTGTGTGCAGACCCCCACCCCCCCAATCTCACCTGCACTAAACTCACTGTGTAAGGTTCCCCTAAAGAGATATTTGTTTCTTCGAGAATAAAGTGGTAATTTCAGGTTATGTGCCATTTTAGGTGAGTGAATATATCAAGAGCAGGGTCGCACTCAGCCTGCGTTAAAATGAGTAATGTGGAAGAGAGTTTGTGATGAAGAGCCGACAAGGTGTCGGGGTTCTGCAAACATGGTCATGTGATCTCTACGGCGGAGATACTACGTCACTTCCTGGCTCTGTGTGCTGCACCTGGCTGCTCCGCCTCTCATCTGCATAATGCAGAGGATCTGATGCTGCTGGGAACCAGTCTCTGCAGAAAACCTCCTGATGTGTGAAAAGAAAACCTGGATGTCACGGCTGAAGGTATTAGCAGTGACGTAGTAGTACAAGCATTTAACACCTAAACTGTTATAACTTGCTATTTGTTTAATAGCAAACACCCTTCGGCCGGTCCCTGTTACACAAGTTCATGTGAGTGGAGAGTTATGACCTGACTGCCAGCAGACACATACAGTCAGGCGTTGGGGGTGAGGGTGGGGCCGATCTACAGCTGAGTGAGCCTCTACGGTAAAATGATCTGAACAGGAGATAGCCGGATGAGGGGGTCAACTCACCTTGACTGGCCTAATCCTCTGAGCAGCATTCCAGTTATGCAACAGACATACTTAACAGCTGCTATTTATGACACAGAGGCTGCAAATCAACATGTACAGCTGAGTAGACTGAACGGGTGAGGAGGCCAGGGGGGGAGGGGGGTACAGGTACACTGATGAGCATAGTGGATTTGGGGATTTCAGGCTAGTTTAATCTCCACTACCACTCACAGGTGAGCAGTCCCTGTAACCTCTGATACAAGCCTGCAGCTCTTCAATGGTTGTGTAAGATCAGAAAAGAGCAAAAGCAGCGGCGCCGTCTCAGCAAATCAGAACCCCCCCCCAGTCAACTGAGAGTGGAGTCATTACAAAACCTGAGCGCATGTGACTGGGTGACAGCAACCATGTGACCAAAGAGAAATCAGAGGCCGGGAGGTTGAGTTACAATCTGAGACAAACCCAAGAGCTCACTCAGAAGGCTGATAGCATGGACAGATAAAAGCTATACCTTGATTTCTTTTTGCTTTCTTCCTTGAATTAGTGAGGGCTTTGATCTGTCCATGCAAGTAGTGGCTTCGGCTTCCCGGCACCTTAAGTTAGCATAGCATTAAGTTTGGAAAACAGGAAAACAGGGAGCTATCAGCAGCAGCTCACTGATTAGCACAACAGCTGGCCAGGCTTCCTTGTTTTCCTGCTATGGTAAACTGAGGTTGATTCTAGCTCTATATGAACCGGCCAAAGATGAGAGCGGAGACGGTATGATGGATGACATGTCTCTCTCTACGTCCTCCTGCTATACGGAAATGAAGCCAAAATACCTTGGATACAAAAGCAGCCACCTTACGCTATTGGAGCCAGAGTCTGTGCAGGTTTGACCAGGGAATAGAGACAAGGTAGCGACGTCCCATCGATGCATGCACTCGACCAATCATGAGTCAGTCTCAGCTGTCAATCATGATATTTCACCCTGTTTTTATAACATCAAAAAACGATTAAAAACCAAACTAAACTTGATCATCAGCCTAGTCGAAGCCAAAAACGTTCTTGTTTGGTCCATGTCCAGTTCACCAAATTTGATGATGCAAAAAATGACAGAGCTGCCATTGTGATGCTTTGGCTTCAGTTTTGGAGAGCTGGCATTTCATCAATCTTAATATACAGTCTAGGGTACTAACAAATGAGTCACAAATTCAAAATTCTCCATTCAAACTCATATGTGGTGATAACTGGTAAACTGTACTTAAAAGAACCACTCGAGGAATCACACGCTCATAAACGAGAGGCTTGTGAGGTTGAGATTAAAAGAGAAAAGGTCAGACATGAAGCAGCATACGCTGAGATACTGTGACTTTCAACCCTAAAAACAAGATTCAAATCAGAAAGGTGGTATATAGTTGGATTTAACTTTTTCTAAAATGCAACTGGATAGTATCTTTACAGGAGAGTTTGAAGACATTGGAGCCCCGGGCAAAAGTGACCTGAGTTGGCCATGAAATTATCTTCAATCAAACCTCTAAAATTACATCAAAATTGTTGATGCTGTGGACTCAATTAATCAGGTCATCTAAGTTCATGTTTCATGTTGCAGCTGAATACCCCTCACTTCACCCTACCCACGCAAACATGAAAAAGAACCTGTGGTACCTTTATCTTCCTGAAGTTCTCATTTACAATTGACATCTATTGCACTTCTGTCCATCCTGGGAGAGAAGTTATAGTTTTGTAGTTTTTCCTTACTCTTGTTTAGGGTTAAGGGCAGAGGATTTCACACTTTGTTAATAAAGCCCAATGAGTCAAATTGTGATTTGTGAACATGGGCTATACAAATAAAATGTGATTGTCATTAAAGGTGTTTAGTTTGTCCAGTCTGGACACTGTAAAAAAACACGGTGGCCTCCGTAGAGGACCCGCTCCTGATCTTAATATAAAGTATTTAAATATTAAGGGCTCATTCTAGGGTAAAGAAAACAATTAATACAATTTAGATTAAACACACTAGTGAAAACATAACCAGGATTATTTAATATAATTAACTATCCAATAAATCCCTTTCACCTAAATCTTACAGACTGAATATTTAAGCTTGGGTCCCAGGGGAATTGCCTGCCTTGTCTACTCTGTTGCAATGCCCTTTAACATTGAATATTAAAAGTCACAGATTGAAATCCCCATGACTCATCAGGATTGGTTCTTTTTCTGGGAAATCTTCCTCGAGCCAAACACGCAATTGTCCACAGTAAACTTGAATATCTCTTTAGAAAGAGGTGATATCAGAGGCTGACCCACAACAGCACAGGTATTGCTTGTATATTTTATTTTTATGTACAGTACATGTAAAAAAAGAAAACAAAAAAGTGGCCAATAACATTGACCAACGTGGCCAACAGTAGATAGCCATGTTGCGCATACACAGGGGAAATCCTGACGAGCGTTTCCCCCCCCAGGCATTACAGAGATGTCGACTCTCCTACTCCTCATTGTGTAAGGCTGCCTGGACACCGGCAGGGCTTGGCAGCAAACAGTCAAACCGTAGATTACCAAAACAGGAGGAGTGCGATATCTGCTCCCCTAATAAGCACACCTCTCATTGACAATCAGTAAGCCTGTTCTTCAACCTCCATCTGAACAAACAGCTCCCAGGCAGGGAGGGAGGAGACGGGGCTGGTTGGCTGAGCTGTCTGACTGTGTGCAATCTTCAGTTGAGTTTTTAATACGGACCTGGCTGTGCTCGACCCTCGCCGCCTCCCTCCCCCCTATTCCAATAGTGCCGCTTTCCAACACAAAGGTCACTAAAGGTCAGCACTGCAGTCTGCTTTTTAGCGTATGACTCAAAAGTAACTGCAGGCTAGTAGCAAACATGTCTTCAGCGCACTCAGCAGTTGAATTCACAGTATTCTTACAGCATGTTATTTCATTTACTCCCAAAGTCACTCATAAAGCTTTAACTGATAATGCATAGGGGGCTTTGACACATTTGTTCACCCATGTTTCTCCAGTGGAAATGTGGATTGTTATAGTGTTTGTGTGGTGGATAAGCTGAGAGAGAAACACACTCAAATGCGAGAATACAGTGCACACAACCATCTGTGTCTGGTGTCCCCAAAATCGTACAATAGAAAATAACAAAAAAAAATTGTATCTCATGTTTCTCCAAGGCCATGGACAGTCAACCACAAAGACTTCTGAACTCCCCCTGCTGCTTATCAGGGCTGTATCTCGCAATAGTTTTTCAGACAGTGAGCTTACCGCAGGCCACCAAGGTACAGATAAAGTGCTTTTTTTTTCTCTTAAACATGACGCTTTAAATAATTAAAGTGATGTAAAAATGGTTCTCAGGGATAAGAGGGGCAAGTACGCTGACGTGACACTCAGTAAAAGTTTATGAAAATGAAATGGAAATAGAGACACAACATGATTGTGGAGAGGAATTGAGTTCATTATAAATACAACCACAAATGCAGGCTACAAGGATGGAACACTGTGATCGAAAGGAGAGCTGGAACAGTCCCTAATGTCTCTGGATGGAGCCATTCACAGTTTGACAAGTAAAGAGGATTCAGGGTAAGACTTTTTAAATCATGGTCAAATGTGTCATGGTCCAGGGGTGGGGGTGGGTTCTTCGAAGATGCCACCGGCGTCCTCTGGCTGGACGAGATGGACCTGGTGACTCGTCGGTGGTTGAGGACCGTGATAAGAGCAGCAGCAGTTCGGCAGGTTTTTGTGAGACTTTAGTAGAAAGGTGTACTTAACGGATCATAATAAAACGATAACAGATAATAAATACATTCGGGTCTTTGTAGTGTCACTGTTCGGCTCTGTTGAAATATGATTAAATCTAGGAAAAAAAAAGGAATAGTTTAGTGGGGCCATGTTTTGCCTGGCCTTTTCCTTTTGCTCCCTTATCCAGTCCCAATGACACTCCACCTTGGCGGCCATTTTCCACAAGCCTTTTGAAGAAGAAAAAAAAACCGGCATATAAATAGTAGCCGTGGCAACCGCACGTACTCCCTCCTGGGTCTTGATGACAGAGTCTGAGAATTCAGAAAAACCTTGGAGACCTCTCGGCAGTCCTCAGCCTCTACACAAGAGAGAAAGAAGAGGAGGAAGAAGGAAAAGGGGGAGAGCAAAGGCAAAGTCACAAAGAGCAAACAAAGCTGGGCAATTCTTTTTCACCACAAACACAGCTCAACAAAGAGAGAGACGTGCTTCTCGATATGTGGAGTTTGTCATGTGCAGATTATGGAGCAGTGTGAAGTGAACGTCAGCTACTTTCCAGCCGGCGGAAACCTCTGTGTAGCTGACGGAGCAAGACAGATAAAAAAAAAGCTTCCTTTTGTGAGCTCTGAAAAAAAGGACCAAACATAGACTGGTCTTAACCCCTCAGTGTTTATTCTCAACTACTGCTCCTCCTTGCTAATGAGGCCTTCAGCTGAGTTAACAGAAGAGCTGGGAGCTGCTGGTCTCCCTCTCATATCACTCAAAGACAATATTTAACCTTTGAGTGTGAGCCAAGACGAAGCAGGTTCACTGAACTCAGAAACCAGAAACGCCCATATCATCTGCCACTATGAGAAAGAAATGATATTTCTAGGCCCTCACACTTGAGCAGTGTTTTTGAATTGCGTTCACTTGACAGCACTCAGTTTGTTGGGACTCACTTCTGAAATTAGCCGTTTTAACAAGCGATTCCTGTTGAGGAGTCAGCAGTACAGCCTTTGCCTTCATTAAAGCTGCCCCTAATGTTTGTTTTGCCCCTTTCAACACAGCAACTGCTCCACGGCATGCATGCAGCACACACGGCAGACCTTACAAGTGTTTGTTAAATAAGCAGGTTTCCCACGGAGTCGTTTTAAATCACCACAAATTCCCCCCCCTGGAGTTCACACACAAATATCATCAAATGGGATCATTTATAGAAATTTAGGAATGAGCTGGGTGACATGGCATAAACCGTGTTTCACATTTGACAGCCATTTATTCCGTGAGGACAATGATACCTTTACAAAAACACTCCACAAAATCCTCCATTCTCATGTGAACGTCTTAGGAATTATTTATAATGCGAAGAAAATGACTGACGGGCTCTTTGCATCTCCCAAAGTGAGACACTGTGTAAGTAGATTTGAAAAATATCTTGATAGCTTCTAATTCAATTTACTGGATATTTTAGAGTAGGAAGTGCTCGAGGCAAATCAGGGTTCCAAAGTATTCTACTGGGCTCTAATTTCCGGCATATGACATGTGTGACAAATAGGATATTTGCTCAAACAAAAGTCGCTCTGTCTCTGTTTGCTTACTAATGAGCCATTTTCAGACGTGAATTCAAGAAAATGTCTGTAATGTTTCCATCAAACATTTCGCCGTTTGCCTTTCACATACGAAGAACGCGGCAGCTACCGTTTACTGCACATCGCCACAAGCACCGTGCCTAATAAGCAAAAGCTCTTGAATCTTGTTTCCTTTCGAATTTGATATCTTTCTCTGCATCTTCTATGTGTGTTGCACCTCTTTTTCAACCGAGGATATTTCTATTCTTTGTTTAATTTTTTGCATCCGTTAAATCATCACCACGCCCATCTCCTCGTACTGCCTGGAGCCACTGGCGTTTGCTTGCTCACAGAAAGCCCTATGCAAATTATCTGGAGTTCAGTGCAGATCTGAAAGCAGCTTTACTGATCAAAGAGCAAGTGAACAAATCTTTCAAGTAGCAGCAGTACTTGAGATAATGACGCAGAGAGACAGTGATCAGGTCATCGGCAGCTAATTAAGGCTTATTCAGTGTGTAGCTAGATAACAGTCCAAAATTAAATTCTGGTTGGTATCAGATCCATGAGCTGCCTAACCAGCGTCTGCACTTTTCCAAAGATAATGTGTGATGAAAATGACTCTCACTCTGTGCGACACCCACGTACAACTGTGTTTCATTCTGTAGCTCCAGTAACTGCAACAGAATGATAAATCTTCTTTTGTCAAAAGACTGCGTCACAGTTGATTCAGTTACATGTGTCGAGTGCCAGAATCTTCAGTCAACCTTCATTCATATCAAATCAGGGTTTAAAGCTGAGCAGCTTGATCGTTTTGAAACAGGAAATCCATATTTAGATCGTGTAGCTAATGAAAAGGATGATGGAAAAGTCAGGAGGCTGGAATTGATATTTCAATGTGTCAGAAATTTGCTCTGATGCTATATCTGTTTGTTTCCGAATGTTGAAGCGTATTGGGCACAAAGAGTTGTTTTCTACAACCTACAGAAAAAAGATTTGCATGGATTGAGATTATGAAAGGTTAATTTTATATTTTTTTTCTCTTGTTAGTACGCTCTTAATATTGTACTTTTCAGATGAGGAAAAGTTTTTCAATTTCTGGCCAAATTTGTCAACATACATACATCTGACACTTTGTTGATCTCAGAACTACTTGTTGGCGCAATGACTGAACCATCTGTCTTTATACAAACCCACACAAATCCCTGTGATGTGTTGTTACACAAACAGGCTCGGTAAACTGGTTGGTCTGAAAGTATTAAATAATCCAATATAGGGCAGGTGATATATAAATTATGCATTTAGTAACTGGTGGGGCTTATTTATGGTCTTAAAAGCCCATGGAGACGCAATGTTTAAAACTATAATTGTAGATGGGAAAAGCTGTGAACTAACCTACGTGTCGCAGTGGGAAAGCAGTGACGTAATCTCCGGGCTCATGTGACCCACAGCCTTGGCTGCCTCTAGGATGGCTCTCCTGTACATCCCTTTCTTCTTTCGGTTGAAGCGGGACCTGAAGAACTGTCTGAAGGGCGACAGTTTGGCGACGGAGAGCTGGGAGGTTGTGGGCGAACCGAACCAGGACACTTTCGCCTGGGGCCATTGCGCCTCGCAGCTGGCCGTCTCCTGTTTGCGGGTGCCGCTGATGCTGAGGACTCGCGCTGGCCACCAAGGGAAGCCGTGGATCTTCCCCCAAACAATGTCTCCCACCGCCACAGCGTGACCCTCCTCTGTTACACACTTTGTCATGCTGCGTGTGTGCAGCCGCACCGTTAGTGGTGGCACAGTCTTACAGTCCTCTCGTGAAGGAACCGACGATGAGGTTACAGAGAGGTCTTCACCTGGTGCAAGATCACACAGCTCAGGTGAGGTGCCGTCAGAGCTGAAGGACTTGGACTCATCTAGACTGTCGCTGCTGCAGACTGACAGACTGGAAGAGTCCGCTTTACGTTTACGGAAATTAATGAGAAGGGTAAGGTCACTGTGGCCCCGCTCAGCCTCCTCTCCAGAACTCCCTGACCACAACTCCAGAGAATTCTTGCCTTCCCCTGAGTCTTCAGAGTGGGGGAGGCAGGGGCCGGTGACCCTAGGGCTTCGTCTCCTAGTGCCTTCTACAAGTTCTGCCTCATACTCGACCACACTCTCCTCACCATCTCTCGGAGGGGGTCTCAAGCAGATCTTTGGAGAGGGCAAGTCCTGACCCACGGTTGTGAAAGGTCTAGTAAGTTTGAGTTTGGGAATGGACACAGTGAGGCCAGACCTAGTGGCATCTAGAATGTGCCGTTGTTCCTTGGTGGGATCAGAAAAGGCGTTGCCATTCTCACCCTCGCCATTCTGCACCAGCTGTTTGGGGCAAAATGGTTTGACTGAACCGTGGACACGTGAGGGGATCTTGATGACCTCCCCCTTGCCCTGTGGAGTGCTGTAGGAGATCTTTATGACAGGACTGTGGGGGATAATCACGTCACTTCCGGGAAACTTCTCCCCGTCGGCGTCCCCCCTTTTGTCCTTCCTAAGGCGCTTGCTGTCAAGGGTGTTGCCATTTTCCCGTCGTTTAGTGTCCTTGGCTGCAACAACATCCTCTTTCCTTGACAGCTTAGAGGAGAGATCTTTGTCATCACCATCGTCGTCACTAGGTAGTGAATTTTCTTTTCTAGACGTCTTAGTGTTGCTCATGCCATCTTTGCTGTCTTCATCACTATTCAGCGTGTTCTTGCACTTTTCACACAGTACCTGCCGCGGCCGCAAACGGATAGTGCTCATGGTCATGCGGCCAGGCTCTCGCGTTCGCCTCTTCTTTCTCTTGATTGGTCGAGGAGGGGGTTGGGGTACCCATTGGCTGTAGCTGTGGCGCACCCATAATGGCTGAGGGAAGGGGGCTCCTTCAAAATAAGGAGGATAAAGAGTCTGTCCAGCTGGCACTGGTGTGGGGATGGGGATGGGGCAGGTATGAGGTGCAGTAGGTGTGCTGCTTTCGGGGAGAGTGTCCTCATCCTTTGGTCTTTGTGAAGTCTCACTTGGAGAATTGGAAACCAGCTCCTCACTCAGAACTTCTGGGATTTCACAAGCTGGTTTGGATATTGGGCAGTCCCCGTGTGTTGCTGTGAAATCCGGTAGACAGAAGAGCCCGGTCCTGAGATGAACGAGAAAAAGGACAAAACAATATATTAAAAACTGAGCGTTTCATTCTGCTTTATAACAGTTCTACAGTGAGGTTCATGTAGCCTGCATAAAGATTATTGTTACACATAACAAGCATTTTTTGAATTTTTAAGTTTAGCAAATTGCCCTTCAAGAATGATACTATAATGCTGTGCTTGCGTTTCCCCGTGCTTGATAACTAGTCAGTAGGGACAACACAAATCAAATACCTCACTTTTCCAATATCCAAATTAGAACCCAGAGCTGCTCAGAGCTTTTTCCAAGTGTCACACTTTGTTTAACTTTGACTGGACACACTGACGCCACTCTCGTTGTCACCTGTATGCAGAAAATTCTTTACGCATGGGGGTTGGGGTACGCTTACAAGCAGGCAGGCATCCTGCTGCCTCAGGCAAAAAAGGAGCAATCGTATCAGTGGCTTTCTCCGAGTGATTTTATGTGTTCTTTTTCGTTCTCTGGGACCAGAAAACATGTCCAGAGAAGGCCCGACTGCCAAGTAGTCTTTGAGAAGTGCCTGGCAGGCAACAGTAACATGGCTGTGCTGCTTTAGTCAGGAGACAGCAGACAAAGAGACTACAGGATGCCCAGGAGCCCCCCCCACCCTCCCCAACATCTGACTGAACAAAAACAATCCCATGAATCACTCGGGATTCAGAGAGGTAGAGAAGGAGCCAGGAGATTTCGGTTTGTTTTTGCATCCGTGTCTGCTCAGGGCTTAAGGGCGGCGAAATTATTAATTAGTGCACATTTGGGGAGCTTGTTTTCCTCCCCAGGAGAAGTAACTGGCAAGCACCTCCGGATGATAGTCTCTAGGTGAAGCTTGTTCCTCTCACCTTTTTTATATGCGCCCCTAAAGTGACGAAATATAAGGGTTCACTGCGACTGACATGACACAAACAGTGCAGCCTGTGACAGGGAACACAAAGTTCTTGTTAAGCACAGTGTAAGGACACAGCTTAAGACCAGCCATGAGTCACCCCACGGATGCCATTTCACGTTGTGTACAGTGTAACTAGAGGTGGAGATCTGCCTGAGTGATAGGCCTAACAAACCTGTGGGAGACAATGACAGGAAATGAATTTCCATGAGCTGAAAATGAAGAAGTAATCAGATTTTTGTCAGTGACTAGGCCTGAAATATACGGGCCTATTTTAGGTTATTCCGAGGCCTGCCTTTCCCATTAGGCCGAGTTATTTTCAGGACGAGTACGAGCTCTCACATGAAAAACCATCTAAGCATACTAAGGGGCAAAGCTGGTCCGATTCTGATTCTGCTCATCTATAAATAGTCTAAAGCCCATGGCTTTTAAGGTGTACCACACTAAGAGCAATGCAAGGCCTATACATGTGACACACACAAGAAGAGGTAGAAAAGACTGATATGTCAGAATTACACTTCTACAGGTTTATCATTTGAACAGAAACATTTTATTCAAAGGGAAAGAAAAGAGCTGCTTCTGTCAAACACTGTTTAATATGGTCACTGGATCTGATCAGGGAAAACAGATGTGATGTATCAAATCTCACATGACATTTTCTATTGTTTCTATAACCAGGGGTGACTGGAAATCAATGCAATCAATCCACTTCTCAGAACTACAACTGCATTTCACAGTATTTAATTAGAGTATCACTGTACACAAATGCTGTGCACAATGCACGACCAGCATGTAAAAATAAACCCAAAACGTCCCTGACGTACAGAATACTGTTCAGACAGGGCCTACTCTATACGTTTTAGCTGCCCTGACTTTTATCAGGCTAACAATAAGCTAGAGATGAACCCAGTGACATTTGCAATTGTTTAAAAGAAGACATTAAAACACCTGTGTAGACACAGTCACTTTCTTCACATACAGTTTCACAACACAGTGAAACAACGCGTATTATCGCCTTATTGTGGCCGTAAATGAGAAGAGTTTGCCATTAGCCAGCAAGCTAACAGGAGCTACCTTGTCAGCTACAATAACCCATACGTCTTTTGTATGGAGGCCCGGTTAGCTTACAGCTAGCTAGCTGGCTAGCTCAGCTTGTTAGCACCCGAGGTACCTTAGCCGTTAGCAGAGTTGAGCTAATTCATTTCAGATGTAAATGTATAAAAATAATAAAGGGAACAACACTCACTTTTTGCCGCAGTCGAGTAATATGCCCGTGTAGCTCCTCTCTCGGTAGGTCAGCGTCACCACCAGTGTATCGTTAACTATTTGATCGATAGTGACAGGTACCCGAGAGCCGGCCCGCAGCTCCTCGGCCGCAGCCTCCATGTTTCCCTGGGTGAGGTGTCCGGCTCGGCGGTGGTCGATCCCGGCCAAGGGAGCCACGGTCGCGTCGGCCAAAGATCCGTCTCCCCTTCGCTTTTGGAGCAGGAGGCTACACCAGGGCAGAAAATGACGCCATCACCCCCACAAAGTAAATTACAACAGCACTGCCACCGCTGACATCACGCTCTCTGTGCTGGAGGAGCAGACAAGCTCCCAAGACAAGGCCGACCCTTTCCCCGGCGCACTCCGGCTGCTTTGACGCCATTCATCACTCCCGACTTTATCTCGGGAATGTTTCTGTTTTAGCAGCGAGAGACGGATGGCCGTTTGTTGTGAGCGTCTTTACGACGGATTCATGATAAAATCTGGATTCATTCTCTCACATGTAGCAAACCGTGCCAGCTATTTACTGAAAACAAATCATTATGGCCTGTTTCAACAATCCACCTCAGACATCAGACAGCAGCTTGTATTTATACTGGAACATGATCACTAAATGTCAATTAATGCCTTATTTCCCTTCAGTATTAATATAATTCTCATTCGTCCCCTTTAATAATAGTCTAATTCATAGTGTGAGGTTGTAGCTAGCTTTTATAATTGACACAAAGGCATATCTTTATGTATATCATTATTGTGCTTTTGACTATTAAATAGCTCAATTTAACACATAAAATGATTAAGATCTTATATATGTTATGCATGTTTGGGGTACTAAATGTAAATAAGGGGAAGTAGATGTAAAGACCACTGGTTTGTACAATAATGAGTGTGACTCAAACACCAAAGAGAGGTACACAATGGGAAAATTAGAAAAATGAACTCACTGATAACGTACAATTTAGTCACAGATTAAATAAGTTAGACTGTATTTATTTCATACACGTTTGGGGTTCTAAGAGTACATGAGGTGAATGAAATGTAAATACCACTGGTTTGTATGATAGTGAGTGTTTGGCAGAATTTCAGAAGAAAAAAAGGGAAACTAAAAGGAAACTGCTCAATAGCTTTGGGATTTTTTTATTTAAATGACTTGAGTATGAAATCAATACCACAACACTCAAACAGAAGTGTTATGTCCCCATCACTTATCAAGGAAACTCAACAATGTGTCTCCGGTGTAGATGGTGAAACATTTGTCAAGATCTTTTGCCTGATTTCTGTTCCGCTCCACCCGAAGCCGTGTCTGTATCTTTGTCAACTGGGATTAAAAAGCAGGACGAAACAATAAACAAATTCAGGTTAATGTCATTGGGGTTCAATACAGATACAGATAATACAGATGAGTCAGATGAAATATGGGTCTGACCTCCTCCAGATCTTTCTCCGCCGCTGCCATGTGCTCACTGGCTGTGCCCATGGGATTCTTGTGTCTCTCCTGTATCTTCTTAACATGGGCACGGATCTGCCGCCCTAGCTCACGGGACGATCTGTGTACAGGTCAAAACGTCAAAGTCAGGGACTGAATATTTAGAGGCTCATTTAAGTCCACTGGTATCATAGTCTTTATGGAGGAAGCTGGTAAAAAAAGTGCAGGCCTGTGACTTATTGTTTTCGACTTAGTTAAGATTTATTCTATCACTGAAAACAGAAAAGAATAAATCTTAATCTGGTTTATCTGTTTTGTACAAGACAAGGTTATTACAGAGGAACAAAGAAACTGCTGATGTTCTATGATGAGTGCACAGCCCCACTTTGTCCACTAAGGGTCTCTAGCTGTCCACCTGAATCAGCATGGCTCCCAGTATGGTAAACCATGCAAAATGCAATTTGGCTGAGACTCTGATGCTTTTTCAACATGTGCAGTAAGATTTTCATGAAGCAAATTGATGAGATGAATATATTTAAAAACTGATATACTTAATGAGCACCCTTATAAGGAAGGGCACCCAAATGAGGAGATGGAGATACCGTATATGATATACATATGTACTGTATGTAATACTGGTTCAGGATATTTTGGATGTTTACTGTGCTTTTAGTGTTTTGTTCCTCCAGAGTTCCTATGTACCTTCTCTCCTCACAGTCTATGATTGACATGTAGGACGTCTGTCTCTGTGGAGCATCACTGCCGTCCCCCACACCAGCTTCTGCTCCCTATAAACAGATAGTGGAGATGCTTGTTATAGTTATATGCAACATTTAATATTTTTTTGTATGTACAAGACAAGACAACAGTGCCACCGTTGCATTGTTGCAACCCGACAGCCTCATTTTGGTCATTCACATGAATGAGGTTAGCATTTACTATATTTGTCGGTCACACGGATGTTAGTGCTTGAATGCAAACATTATAAGATACTCTACAGATAAATGTGTCTCAGTCAAATCATTGAAAACAATCCATCTGCCTATGTGTCTTCATGTATATGCTGCTGCCTCTGCATTATCACAGATGCAGGGAGCTCCATCACAGGCCCTGACATCTGTTGCTGCCTTCAACAGCATCCACCACTTTGTTAAGGATCACTGACACTGATTCCTGCCTTGCTGCTCCCTGAAAACCTGTGTGCACGAGCATCAGCATGATTCATCTTGTGCTGATTTCATACTTATTGTTTCATTCCGCTCTCCGGCGTGACCGAGGTAGTGCTCTACTGCCTCCTTGTGGTTGACAGGTGGAAACTGAGGCTACATACCTTCTGCTTCTTTTGTCGTCCATTCTTCTGCAGCATTTGCTCTAACATTTTCTTCTCCTGTGTGATCCTGGCTTGTGTTTGCCACTTCTGAAGAGCCTCTTGGCTTCTAAGAGAGATCCAGATCAAGATGCACTGTTATATAGTGATGTACATTTTCTTTCTTTTTTTTCTACACGGTATATATTCGTTTTTATACCTATATTTTTTACATTCCTTTACACTTAACTATTGCATGTCTCTTGTTGCTGTAATATAAAAAATGTCCCCATAGTGGGACTAATAAAGGATGATCTTATCTTATCTTATATTAAGGTAAATGGTTGTAAAAGGGTCTGTAAACATTGACTATTGCTCTGGTCTTTACATAGTGGACATGATATTGATCCCTTAGTGTTGGTCACTTGGAAAAATGCCAGTTAGACAAAGTATGGTTTAGCTTTGTGTAGCAACAAATAATAGGTTAAAATATAGTAGGACACGCAATAGGGTAAATTCCATACAACAATACATCAAGCAGAAAATACACTTACTTTCTTCTGTGTTCCAGAATGGCCTGTTTCTCCTTCATCTCTTTCATTGCAGCCTGTCTCCTCTCCTCTGGCCTCCTCCAGATCTGAGTGTCAAACAGGAGGAGCCCGGGAATCATGCCGGCCTTGGTTGTTGCCTTTTTTCTGAGAAAATAAATTGAAACAAAACGTTTCATTTTTATTGCTCTCCCAGGCTCCGAGTCCCAGCGGAGACAACGATGGAGATTTTGATCGCTTGGTCTCCTCTGCAGAGAAAGTCATTAAAAAGTGTTGTGCTTTCCTTTTTCCAAGGCTGTACCCTATAATACTTAGCCCTCCCTCACAACTCCTCACCCTAGCAGTTATCTTCTGGAAGTAATAACATTCACCTCCTCTGTGCTACTATCAGATAGTCAGCAACATCTTCACTGGACAAAATCTCTGAACAGAAGATGGATTCATTGTATGAAAACAATAGCAGAAGCAATTAGATACCATGTTGTTTTCATCTTTTTGAAGGCAGTTGAAAAGGCAGTGTTAGGGCTACTTAAAGAGTAAACAAATGATAGTACTAAGAGAAGTTAGCCATAATATTATGAGAATAACTTTGTTATTTCGGGCTAAGTGTCATTTTAAAGGAGGAGTCAGAAGATCAGCTTGTCACCTGTGTTAAAATGAGGTACGTGGAGCATCTTGTTTCACAAATGACAAAAATCATTCAAATGTTCTTTACAAATCAGCACCACATTGTTATAAGTATCAGGACTTTATCTACACTGATGAAAGAGCCCCATGGACCTTGAGGAAAATTGCAGGTCGTGGGTGATTGTATATTGCAGATTAAGAGATGCAGATGCATTTTATTATCCCAAACGCATGCACAGACATGCAAAGGCACACTCATGCAGGTAGGGAAATTTAATCTCTGCTTTTGACCCATCTGTGTGCGGGACACACAGAGCAGTGAGCGACCATGTACAGCGCTCGGGGAGCAGATGTTGGAGGAGTAAGGTGCCTTGCTCAGGGGCACTAGACAGGGTCTAGAGAGACTCTTGGATTTTTGGGCAGATCAATCCAGGTTCGTCTTTTGTTGTCTTTCCGTGGAATCGAACCAGAGACGAACCAGAGACCTTCTCTGCCCATAGTCCAAGTTTCTGCCACTATATGTGTGATATTCAAAAGGGTGTCATAGTTTCTGAAGAAATCGGAACTCCAGCGAGAATAGTTGCTCAATATTTCCTAAATGTATTTCCTGTACTCAAAATATTAAGACTGTCTTCTAATTTAATTATTAACTCTTTTATTTTTTGCATGGCCAGTGTAGTAACTGGCCTCGACTATTTGGTTTGAAGAAATACTTTCACATTCGGGAAAAGTCTGTTTCTTAACATTCTGGAAGATAGTGAGATAATAAGAAAAATAGTATTCTTAATGTCTATATGTCTAAATATTAAATAAAAGTTAAAGGAAACAGTTGGTCAGAGTAGAAACAGCAGCCTGGCAATGTACAACAGTAACAACATGTACATGCAACTCACAAATAAACATGCCTTATCTCCCTTGTGTAAAGATGACAATTTGCTATTCCATAAATGGTTCGGTGTAACTGTTTACCAGTGGTCAGGCAAGCAGAGGAGACCCCATTTACTTACTGGTCCCAGCTAATTAATACTCCATTTCATATTTCCATATGTTACTATTTTGAATATATTTAATTCTACTGTACTTGCTCCTTAGTTTGTCTTATGCCACCCCATCCCTGTTTTTCTTCTTCTTTGTTATTAACAAAAGCAAATTCCTTTTTATGTAAAATACTTATTTGGGAATTAATCTGATTCGGATACACAACCATGTAAAATGTGGATTTTTTAAATTAACATGTATATTTATATGTTAATATATATATATATATATTCTATATAGCTCTATATATATTTTCTCATCATATAATTAAATTATTGAGGTTTAGGGGTGCTGGTAGGCAGAATTTACAACCTTTAGAGAAAGCTAAGCTGAGCTAACTGGTAGCTGGTAATGGTTTCAATCTACATATCAAATCTCATGCCCCAACATGGATTTTCACTTCTCTTTAGTGTCCTTTTAGCCCAACACCTTTACGTTTCTTACCCTTTGATAATAGGATGAAGATGTGACTTTGGGTTTCTATCACCCTGTGCCAGTGAACCCCACTCAGCTCTGTCAAGCAGGATCATCTTGTCTTTTAGTTCCTCAAACTTCTGCAGCTCGTCCTCATCCTGCTCCTCCACACTGGACCCCGTCAGGTCTGACAGCTGGAGCTTCTCCACCACTGGCAGCTCTACCAAGGAAACAACCATTGCAGATAGAAGTTTAATGTGAGGGCAATGCAATCTGCAGTTGGAGTGGAAGCACCTGGTGAACAGTTGGCTACCAAGAACTACTAATAGAATACAGAGTTATTTTCCACCTCCAGCTAAGATTTAACAGCATTTTAGGAGCAAATTCCCTAAACCACTTATAGGCAGGCAAAATATTATTTCTGAAAAACCTGTTTGGATCTTAGAGTGACTCTCTGTTCAGCAAGTTGTCAGTGAATTAAACAGTAAGTGGCTAAACGTAACTTCTACCCTCATGTAGGATAAATAGATTCAAGCATATAAATATCCCATGTCATCTCAGCTAAGAAGGGTTGATGACAATGCATTATGTAAATTAATGATTTATCTTCAAATCTGCTACACTTAGTGCCAATTAAACAAAAGCAGATTTCCCCCGGGAGACCAGAGGCCTGTCTTTGTTAATAGGCTCGTAGGCAAAGAGATAGCTTGTGTGATTGAAGGGTTCGGCTCAGCTCATTGTGCAGCAGCAGCCTCTCCTGTGATGGGTTGTCTTGGGATTCTCACAGTGATTACCTCCAGACAGTGCTCAGGGACAGAGAGCTCCTGTTTAGAGCCTGTAGGTTTATCAATCAATTCCATATAGCTAAATATATTGCAGAGCTGGAACAGGGTGAGTGTGAAAAGAGAGAGAGAGTCAGCTGTGTGGCACGCAACATCTCCAAGGGAACAAGAGTCACACCAGTGAAGTGGTATCAGGGCACGGATCTATTTTTGTGGCCAGTCGCCCTATCTTTGAGAAAAAGAGCAGATGGCTCGGTTGCACGTGCACATGACTGGACACCTTGCTGCTGCACTGTTCAAAGTTAAGGTGACTTTGATTCACCTGGAGAGGCCTTCCTCGTGCTAACTTGACGCTCAGCCATGATGGTCCTCAGGTACTGAAGGATGTCCTGGACCCCCTGGTGCACAATGTCTTGTGGGGGAAAAGTGATCGGGCAGTTCCTCAGGTTCAGGCCTTTGAGTGTAATCACATTTCCTGGGGAAAAAGCCAATAATTACTCTTTTTTCAATTTTACATTTAAGATGACTCTCTTAAACTGATTACTATTATTATATGTACATAATTCCATTACCTCCATTAACTTAATGCAAGCAACAGTGCAGTAATAAGTTTAAGCGATAACAGCTATGATGTCAGCAAAATAAAAGCAAAAATTAATCCACATTTCCTTTCCGTAAGTAACAGCTTTGTCATTCATGTAGATAATCTAAAGATCTACATTTCCTGCCAGCACTGCCTATTGAAAGTAATGAAACAGACACACAGCTTCTTATTTCAAAGACGAGAGACAGAAATCTACTCACCCAACTCTGGTGGAAGTTCTGAGATAGGATTCCCTTCTAATAGCAATGTTTTCAGATACCTGCATGAACCCAATCAGGGATTATTCTACGACTGCAATGGTATTCTTGATGAGTCACATGTTTATAAGCCATAAATCATTAATGAAACCAGACATCTATATAATAATGTGAATCTCATGCGCCACAGCGTGGAGTCACAGATTTGGCTTTAAAACCAAAACAAGAGGAAGAAAAAACTAATTAAAAACCTGTTCTAAAATTTGACAAATGGGCATACTGTACTCAGTTGGTGGTGCAGGCATGGCGTGAAATTTGGAATCATTCAGAAAATATTTAAAAGAGCAGTTGCATAAGAAGCCTACCTGTGCAAGCCAATTTTAGCGGGGAGCCTCACAATGAGGTTATTTCTGAGGTCCAGCCACTGCAGGCTGGGCAGGCTGGCAAACAGTGAATCTGGGATACTGCATATCTGGTTGCCTTCAAGATATAAATACTGAAGACGATACAATGCAGTTAGAATAATGCAGAAGAATACATCACACAGACATATCCCATTGTTGGCCTGATATTATAGTGGATGGAATATGGATTTTTAAATTGAATTTACGTTTTCAGTCAAAACTGGTCACAACAAACCATTTTAAAACCCGTTCTGCAGCAAAGTACATTTCAGATCTTTTGATACCATGTGTCTAGTCAATAACCTTAGTTCCTCAGTGACGCCACTCGGAACAAACAAACAACTCCCCTAGGTCTGAATTCACCTTAAACGTATTACTTTAAATTATGATTTTTTTTTAATCTAGCTCAGCTTTAACGGACTATTATAATTATTTCACAATATTTTATTTGTTTTTGCTTTTACTCTATTCAAATTTATATTATTTTCTATTATTCGCTTTGTTAAAGAGATAGTTCACCTAAAAAGTTAAATTTGCGTATACTCTACTGACCACTATCCTGATGGAGGAGTGGGTGAAGTGTTTGATGAACACAAAACCCTTTAGGAGTTTAAGGGGTAAACAGCGTTGCAGCCAAATCCAATACAATACCTCCATACTGTTCCTGTGATGTCATCCGCTTATCCGTAAGCCCTGAAATTCAAATACGACTCGAAACAAGGTTATTTATACCATGTTTTAAGCCTTAATGTCTGCTGTAATCTACACTCAAAGAAGTGGTTAACGTTTTCTTCAATTGTATTGGATTTGGTTTGGACTGAAACACTTCACCCACCCCTCCAGCGACATAGTGGTGGATAGATAATAGTTCATTTAAATTTTTGGGTTAAATTTCCCCTCACAAAGCAACGTGTAACTTTGTTTTTATAGATGCTTATATGTGTTATCATTATCATTGCAGTGTGCAGGTGGATGTGTGGAGACAGACCGATGCAAGTCCAAACCGACCTTCAGTGTGCTACTTCTCAGAATGCTTTCAGGAACATGTCTCAGCTTTGTCCTGCTCAGACTCAGCGTCTCTGTGGGATAATATTCCTGCTGCTCCTGTGGCTCAGCATCCTCAGGCAGAGGGAGGGGGGTCTGAGGTCTGAGGACCCCGTTCCCACAGACAGAGCTGAGCTGCAGGTCCTGATTCTCCTCCTCTTCCTCTGGAGAAGACATTGCAGAACTGGTGTAGAGATGATACCCTGGAGGTTCAAGTGTGTGTTTCCACTGGCATGTCCCTCATCGTGTCTGAAAACAGGAAAGTTCCTTTAAGGGTCAGATTCAATGGACAGTTAACTGCAGACAACTTCTACCTGTGATTTTAACATCCCATAAGAAGCAGGTGTTAGCCAGTATCAAACATGAGCTAACAGACACAACCACTAACCCCTGATTAAACACCAGTTCCCCCTCCGTGTTAGCTCACCTGCTCTCTGGGGGAACGCACCGTTAAACCTGTCAACCACACTCGTTGTCTTTTAAAAACTAAAACTGAACAAGAAGTAAAAAGACTATTAAAAAACTGTTCGTGCTAAGTTGCTGCTACACTGCGCCTCTCGAGGTGGACGGCGTCGCCATGGCAACGTGGCCAACACAAACTACGGCAGCTGTCCACGTGCAAATAAGACGAAGCGCATTCATCACAGATTTGATGTATTGTTGTGTAAAACGTATTTATACATATAAGTATGAGCAGTTCACAGACCAAAACTACACCGGACGGAATCCATATATTCATGCTGTGCGGTGAGACCAGCGTCAGTGAGCAGGTTGGAGACAGAGTGTTAAACCCTGGTTTTTCCTCAGTGATCCGCCACCACCCATCCATCCATCTGCTAATGAGATTGTGGAATAATTCACTGAGGTGGATGGGAGCTGCAGGATGATGGTGATCAGTGTGTCTGTGCCTCTGACAGTGACTGAGCCTCAGTGGGTTCTCAGCTCTCCTGGCTTCACCTCCACAGTCGGCTGCTGCTGCCGAGTGTTGATATGCATGACAGTCTGTGATACACTGCTACGTCGACTCCAGTCACTGGCCAGCAACTGTCACACTACTCTACCGACTGTCAAGTCCGACAGGAGGCTGAGCGAGGAGCTTCCGGCGAATACTTCCAATATAAGAGTACCGTCTGGCAGCCACACCAGAGGATGACACAACACCAGATAATCTTAAAAAGATTTAATTATTTATTTGTTTATTTTTATCTGTTCCAGTAAAGTCAACTTCCTTCTACTCCCTACTTCAGTGTAATGATTAGACACCACAGCGTTAAAGCATTATTCTTTTTATTATCAATAAAAAAAATTATACTCAATCAAGCAATCAAATTGTATTTGTGTAGCCCATATTCAGAAATCCCAAGTTGTCTCATAGGCCTCATTCCGTTAAACACACAATCCCACTCTGAAAGTAGTTTTTGCATGTCCTATCGCTGTGGTTTTAATCCACAAAGCCAAAAATACATGCAAATCATGCACATCTATATTTTTCAGCAGTTTCTAAACAAAAATAGAACTTCAGTTCGAAAGATAAGAAAATATCTGCACACCCAAAATCTTTTGTTACTGACACAGTATTATAAACATTATTTGTAATTTAAACTAGTATATCAGCCTCCTATCACCAGTTTTTACTGCAACTCTGTCTCCATTATTGATGTTATTGCTATTCATTTATCTTGAAAAACATTTTTCCTTTTTTTAAATGTCTGTTTTGTGCTCCGCACTATTGATTTTGTTTGTTGTCCTGTCAGATGTTGTTGCTGCTGTTTGTTGTCTTGTCAGATCTGAAATAAAGCAGTTGACAACAAAGTAATTGTTTAAAATTGTTGAACACACAAAAAAAGGACAAACTCAGACCTGTTATCAAGCTGAACTGGATTATTCACACACTCTGGTATTAGGCGACATAAGACAATTTGACTATTTGAAAGGACCTTTCACCTTAGTGCTTAACACCTCAGGCCAAATCTATCAATCAATCAATCAATCAATCTATCTATCTATCTATCTATCTATCTATCTATCTATCTATCTATCTATCTATCTATCTATCTATCTATCTATCTATCTATCTATCTATCTATCTATCTATCTATCTATCTATCTATCTATCTATCTATCTATCTATCTATCTATCTATCTATCTATCTATCTATCTATCTATCTATCTATCTATCTATCTATCTATCTATCTATCTATCTAGAAGACTTAAATGATGAATCTAAATGTTGAAATCAGTGAATCTACATGATACAGATTGATGAATCTATGTTCATAACTCTGTATTCACATATAGTTTGCATTTTCAAATTCCCACAGTGATCCTTGCCACCACTGGGAGCTCATTATATGTGACCACAGTGCTCCTGAAACACGTCGGTGCTTTTATTTTGTAAAGCAGCTATGTCTTCCTGCCTGCGCGTGTGCGAGCTGGAGGTGGACGCGGCTCTCGCTCTCGGCACCGACAAACACGAGTCTGTGGCTTCGGTTGGCAGCAGCAGCAGCTCCGGAAGACGACTGAACAACAGCGGAGTCCAGCGTTGACACGAAGCTGCAGCTGCAACTCACTCAACTCTCTCTCTCTTTCCTGAACACTGCACAGGTCGCCGCCTCCTGCTCCCCTCCCTCCCTCCCTCTCTCTCCCCCGTGCTGGGTGTTTCTACAGACTTTAACTCGAGCTGCTCAAAATCTCCGTCAGAACCAAACAACCGGACCAATAAAGAGGGGAAACAAACAGAACGGACGCGCTCTCGGGGGGTGGAATGTGCGGCGCGTGTCGGTGTCTTGTGGGGAGAGGGTCCGACACAGAGCTGTAGTTTCTCATCCCAGAGGCGAGGAATGCAATCTGAGCATCAATGTTTCACTGGGGCAAGTGGAAGAAGAGGATGGGGGCCAACAGTTCTTCAAAGAGACCCGTGTTCGACGAGAAGGAAGATGGTGAGTGATGGGGGGGAAAGTCAAAGGCAGGCAAATAATAATAATCATAACCATAATGCTAATACAAACTCGTGCAGGAGTCTTAACTGTGTTTGTTGCTTTGATGAGAAGTTGGCTTTGAAGTTAGCATTAACTTGTGATACCAAAGCTGCGGAAGTTGGGAAAGTTTCTGCTAAATGTTGTTGACAATGGAACACTGTTGCTGATAGGGCTCTGAGAGAAAGTTCCAGACTGTTCCTTTACATTTGACTAAGGCAGTTCTTCTGTCTTGTTTGAGGGGGATTTAGTCAAAAGCGTCATCAAGATAAAAAGAAACAACCAATATCCATACAATGTTTATTAATAGCAATATAACTATGGTTCAGTATATATCTCTATGCATTCTGTAAGCACAGTGAGGAGATTTAACACAGAATTGGCCTTAGTATTCCACCCCAGAGATGTAAAACTAGTGCAGTACCTGTTCTATACCTGTCTGTTTGGAATGAGCTGTTCTATTGGTCGGTTCCCCTCAAACAGTTCTACAATATACTGTCCCTGTTTGTTGTTTGTGTGCTGGATGCTGTGTGCAGAGCTGTTCATGTGAAGTCAGAAAACTCGTTGTATTCATCCTACCTGGTTTATCTGCAATGAATATGTTATTGCCTAGTCCCCACTGACTAGTACGGAGCTGTTGTTAGCCTTGGTTTTAAAATATTCGTTTGTATTAATTCTTACATCGCATCAAACCTTGCACTGCACTTCCTTGGCCATTAACAACACTCATGCCAAGGCATCCACAGACAGACAGACTGTCCAGATTGTGGATTTAGTAGGAAGATATTTTGCTGTTTGTCAAGTGTTAATCAATCAAAGTAGAGAATTCTGTTGTTTAAAACTCTTCTTTATGGTCACACAATGAATCAACGAACAGCAGAACATTTTACAAATCTCATTGTAGAACATTAAAGCCAATTGTGTGCATATCCCCTCACCAGGCTTACACAATGCCGCGGCAATATATCAACATATATATATATATATTATATATTATATATATTTTGAACGTTTGTTGTATTGCTATTGATGAAAATTATTTAGCAATAAATATAGTTACCGCTCTATCGCCCAGCCCCATGTGTGAGGCAACAAGTCCAAGTTCCTACTTCTCTCAGTTTAATTATCCACAGGCGACCATGAAACTGCCATGTTACCTTAAAATTAGCATTTTCCTCACACTGCCTAACGACCCGACGAACACTGACAGCATACAAAGTTTCTGCTTCAAATGAGCTTATGTTCAGATAATGTGAATATCTCTCCCTCAGAGCACAAAGTGCAGCATTACCACCCAGTCACAGTCCCAAAAAGAAAAAGGGGAAAAAAATCTTCTGCTCAAACTGTGTGAGAAAATACATTAAGGCCTGAATGAACGCTTTGAAATATGGACCGTTTGAAGACAGAGACTTAATTGCACAATTAGGAGCAGATTAGTGTAGTGCATGGAAGTAAGGTTAATTCATGGTGTCTTGTCAGTGTGTGAAGGGGAAAAAGCCTCTTGGAAGTGAACCCAATAGGATCACTGAATCTGTAGGATAGACTGCATTAAATCTGCTTCGCTATCCTCAGTGTGCTTGGCCAAGTTACAGGCAGAAACTTAAGTAAACAAGGTCATTTCTCTGCAGGGGTATGGTCATATGTCTTGTGTGTGTGTGTGTGAGAGTGTGTATATGTGTGTGTGTGTGTTTAGGACACACTCCTGTATACAAGGATAACCCAATTTAGCTCACAGCTTTTTTGTCAATAGCCTTCAAGAAAAGTGTCCAGCAGCTTATTCAGACAACCGTCAAGGGGAGGGGCTATTGAAGATAACAGGAGTGGTCCTACAAGCCTGAGTGGTGTGTTCTCATCCATTCGTTGAGCAGTTGATCAAAGGCCAGGCTGATGTACTGAGCTGGAGAGAGATGTTCTTGGCCAGAGTCCCGAGTCAGTCTCGTCATCATCATCATCATCACCATCATTATGAGTATCATCACGGTCATGATACCTGCCTTTAAACTGAGGTTGGACGTGTTCCCTGGTGCAAAGGTGCACTTGATGTAATGATACAAGGTTGTACTCCAGAGTGCAGGCCTTTATGCAACAATGAAAACACTCCAGGGATGAGGAGGGCATGTGTGCATTCAACAAAGACATCTGTTAATGTCACCGTGAGCATTTGCGAGGCGCTGATTCCACAGTCTTTGTAAAGCAGCTGCCTCTCTTTCCCCTTGTTCATCTTTCAAAGAGCGGATAACAGTGTGAGTGAAACGTGCTGCACTGCGCTGTGGATGCCGACTTCGACTCTAGATGTCTCCTGCTGCCTGTCAGGTCTCTTAGAAACAGTACATCTCGGGCTCCTTGGAAAACAGCATATGGCCTACACCAGGCAATTATATCAGAGCAGCGTTTGGCTCGAGAAGCTGCAAAACGTAATCAAGCGGTCAGGTTGATGTTCAAGCGTAGCTGCCAAAATAGCTTTTTTGGCAGATAGCTTGATTAGCAGAGGAAGGCTGTGGAATTGATTGAGACGCGCGTCCTGATCATTACTGCATTGCTTTTTCTCACTGAAACTCTTTGACAACATCATTCAAGGTGAGAAATAAATAAAGAGTCAGTGGTGAATAAGTGATGTAGAAGCCGTGGCCTCTTTTTTCCCCTATTTGGCTGCTACACCAGTGAACATGACTTGTATAATTCCAGAAAGTACAACACCCTGTGCAGCTGTTCCAAAACTTTTTGGCTTGTGCCCCGACAAAAAAATGAATTAGAAATTTTGGGGAATCTGATCATTTGCTTGCCTTTAGGCTACGTAAGTAAACACCAGAGGCAAGAATTAAAGATATATGAAGGAAAATTGAAAAAAAGCATAATCCTGTGCAGCAGGATTGTGCTTCGTCGATCGTCGATCGTCGATAATGAAAATCCTATCATAATTTGTATTAATAAAATATATTATGTCAATATAAAACTTGATGAAATTACTATCGTTTGTCTGTTAGTAGTTTTTGAACATTTACAGCACAATCTAATGATATCGCGATAGTACTGATAACCGTGATAGTTTTGGTCACTATAATCGAGATACAAAATGTTCACTGTTTCACTCCTTAAAAGGAATATTTGCTATGGAGTCTTGGCTGGTGGTCAGAGTAAACCATAGACTGTTTATAAAGATGGTGTCCCTGAAAAAGACGCAAAAAGCAGTTTGATTGCCCTCTGGTGGCCGGCTGCACACTAGGTTGTTTACCGTACCTCCTCCATGTTAGTGTGTGTGAGTAACTTTGAGTGTCGCTGGGTATTTGTCAGTACTTTTCAAAACGTATGAACAAAATCATAAATCATTCAGTTGGTAAATTAACC
The DNA here is from genome assembly GCA_038501795.1 of Pseudopleuronectes americanus. NCBI lineage: Eukaryota > Metazoa > Chordata > Actinopteri > Pleuronectiformes > Pleuronectidae > Pseudopleuronectes > Pseudopleuronectes americanus. Next base: position 4,476,101 of record CM076729.1, on the reverse strand, counting down.
ACTAAAGAAAACAACCTCTCATAGCAAGTGAGTAATTTTACTCTCCAAGTTCTCCACACAGTAGGAGGTGAATCGTAGAGTGGTCAAATGACTATTAGCTGGGTTCGGGGGAAAGGAGCATTTCACTCTCTCCAGGTTCTGGTGTGTACTTCGAACCATAGCAGGGACTTGTAGTAAATGTGCTACAGTATTCACGAGAGAGAGAGTGCTGGATGGACAACTGCCTGCTTTAATTGCGCAAGGGGGTCTACTTGTTATTTATATAACGCTCTCTGCCAATCAGCTTGTTGCTCCCTCACTGCAATTAAACACTCAACAAAATCACGACTGTTTGCCTCTTCCGCCGCAAATTAAAAACACAACTCTTCCGACTATACCTTGAATACAAGTTTAAACTAACAATTTAGTAGCACTTAAATGGCACTTACTTGTAGCAATTAGCACTTAAACTTGTAGTTTGGCTTTCATGAAGAAATTTTACTTTCATGATTGTTGTTGTTCTGGGTTTGTACCCTCATGGTTGAATGCACTTATTGTAAGTTACTTTGGATAAAGCTTCAGCTAACTGAAATGTACTGTAAAATGAAATGTAATTTTTAGCTCCAAAAGGATTAACAAGGTGGGCAAAACGTGCATGTGATGGTGTTGCCGACCCCTGGTGTATGCAGTTGATGCTGTTTATTCCACTGTTCACGGTCATTGTCGCATACATGTGATCATCCAAGTTAAAGCGAAAGGACATTAACATCTGTGGACAATAAACTTCTGTTCTCTCTTTGTGTGTGCGTGTGCCTGACGGCCTGAGTGTGTGTGTGTGAATGATCTTCCCAACAAAGATGAGCGTATGAGGCAGTGGAAGCTGATTTGGTCGAGGATAAAGATAGATGCAGAGGGAGAGACGGCTGATTACTTGCGCTGAATACAGAGGCGTTCACTGTCTTTCATCTCCACTCTTGGTTTCTCTCACTCTCTTTATTCATCCCCACTTCACGGCTGCCTGCAGCTACCGGGCTCTTACCAGAGCGGAGGTCCACTGTAATTGGCCTTTGCAGTAACACAATAGGTGGCCTGAGTGCTGTCCTGGTCATATTGCATATCATCTGATCGCAGAGCATGGCCCCAGTTCACACTGCTGAGTAGTTAAAGTGTAGGAACTTTGCACTTGTAACACTTTAATCAAATGCATTTTAACAGTTCATCAATCTCAGGCATAAATATATAATATATGGCTCAGGGGCTTAAGGGGAAAAGCAGGATGTAATGTAATTATTTTCTTGAAATAAATCTTCAGGCCTCAATATTTAGTATCCTGACTATTTATTCTGTCTTTGAATAGTTTCACTTCAAACTGTTGAAATGGCTGAAATTATTAGAGCTTGAAGTGTTTACGTGTTGAGTATTGAAATAAAGTCACTTGAGGTGTGAGTCCCGAGTCGAGCTGAAGTGTCAGTTGAAGCTGTGAGTGATCTTCATTAAAAACTGGAAGCAACTGAAGAGCACTTGTTTAGCTCAAGTCCAAGCACTGAAAGAAGTTGAAATGTAGGTGGAGGTAGACTTGTTGGTAAGTATCAACCAAGTAGAAAAACTGCCAGCTTATTTTAAGTATGGAAAAAAACTGTTTTTAACGGGTTTGTTTTTTGCTTGCTTGATACTTGAGAGTTTGAATTGTTATTTGAAATTTAAGCATTAAAAGTTGATATGTAAGTTTGTGTGTATAGCAGATGAACTCTCAGTTAAAGAAAAAGAAATTAAAGCAATTATTTAAAACTTAAGTTGTACCTTGTGATATATGCACAATGTAAATTATCACTTGGTTCTGCAAGTCTTAATGTCATTTTATGGTATCTGAATTTTTGCTGTAAAGTTGTCTTTTACAATTGAAGAGTGCTAATTGAAAAATTGCTGGACTTAATATTCATGATACAGTGGATCTGTAATGTGGCTTCAATTCACTGTCTCACACCTGCACTGCCAATTTCCCTCCAAAACGTTCATACGAATGGGTCAGAGTTTGTGCTGGTGCGCATATGATCAGTTCAAGCTTTTTTTTGCTTTATAAATGCCAGACTCCATTCTGTGCGTGCACAATGGAAATAAATGAGGCCCCTGGAATTTACATCTGTCCCAGAGGATCCAATGAGTGGACAGCTCTAAGACACACTGAGAATACATTTTAGATCTAATCAGTCTAAAATGAGACACAATCTTGTAGTCATTTAAACACAAATGCTGGGCCACATCTCAATGTTTCCCATGCATTGATTTATTTGTGGCCACTGCTACAATATTAACACTGACCCAAAACGAATGATTTGATGTATATTTTCTTCAGTGTTTCAAATGAGTAAAATCTGATTTCATTGTACGGCTGTGTGCAGTACATTAATTTGCTCAACTCCTGGTCCTGCTCTCTCTCTTCCCTCTCATACCGAATCTCTCACACACACACACACACACACCCTGCAACATGCACGCACGTACACATTGACGATGGACCCATCTGCAAACTCAGACTGGGTAAAAACAACACCATTTGGTCTTTGTAAACAACAATGATGGACGTTTGTATTTGCATATAGAGCGAGGAAGTCAGATCTGATCACAGGTGGTCACAGGAGATGCATGTGGAGTAGAGTGTGGATACCTGACCTGAGCCCGTTGGGACAGAACCAGACAGGTTGGTCCAAGTATCGGGCCAGAACTGTGAAAATTATATTCGGGGCTAGAGTCAGGTTTGGTCACTTGGCTAGCTTATCTCCTTGTTCATATAGTTTAATGTGCCTGTAATCAGCAAAAACATTAGGCTCCTGATAGAAAAAACTGAATTCCTGTCGGGTTTGGTCAGGCTCAGTTAATTTTCTCACGGGCTCAGTCAAGTCTGGACAAACAATCGTGGCCACAGCTGCACTCCTACTGTGGAGACCCAGTCTAATACCCGGTGTGAACAGACGCAACACAGACATCAATTCCATGTCTGAAAAGGGCCTTTCACAGCCCACTGGTTGTGATCCAGCCTGAACAATGCCAGCCTCCTCAAACTGAAGAAGCTACATTTGAATTAATCTTGTGTGCATTCAGTCGAATTGAAAGTTTTTGATTTTGATCCGGCAGCTCCCAATGCCTGAAGTGCAATTATCGTCTTCCGTAACCCTGTCAGCCCCGGTGATGGAGGCAAAGAGTCTTCAAAGAGCCGCACTCAGCGTGATGTGGTGGTGACAACAGAGAGAAGAAAGGTCGCTCTTGCTCGTTGAGGTGTTTGTGTCAGTGCCTCGTTCTGTGCGGGTAGGAAGGGATTAGGACGAGGAGAATGGAATTGATGTGGGCTGGTAGGGCGAGGGAGTGACTCCACGGATTCTCTCACACCTGCTGATTGTGTTGTCTTTCCTCTCTGCCGCCGGTTTTTCACTCTCCTGACCTCTGCAAAGGGAATGAGAACACTGAGCTTTATTGTGGACCATAAATCCACTCGTCTTTGTCTGTGGGAAATGAAAGACTGGAAGTGATAAGAGGAGCATCTAATAAAGCAAACTCAAGTGTTACCCTTGCAGCGGTAGTTGGGTTACTTACATATTTGGCTCCGTGGTCGCACTGTTCATTTTAAGGAGAAATGCATTACTGAGTTCAGCCCACACTCGGTTTATTCGTACTGCCTCGTTTGCTGAGCTAGAATTCATGACAGAGGGAAGCGACTCGGTGCTCTTTGCCCAGGCCGTTGCCTGTGGGAAACCTGAATGAAACTTTTAAGTACATTCTCACTGTGCCCATGCTCAGGCAACCTCGTAGCAAATAAGGAGGATTGGAGAGGATGAAGACTCGGGTTGCAAATCACAAAGTCAACACAAGTTGCCTGACAGACTGACAGATGTAAACTCTCTGTAGTTCATAATCCTATTCAATATGCAGGGCATGTGCGTGTGTGTGTGTGTGTGTGTTGAGGGACTGTATTTGCGGGGTGGCCTCGGTGCAGTGAGACAAACCCATGGCTGCTATGCTTCATTTAGCCGGCAGTAACTAATTAAAGACAGTATTCAGATACTCTCAGTGTCCCTGCATTGTTTCTGTGTCAAATGTATTAGCATTTTTGAAGAATATCATTCTGGCTGGTTGGTTGCCTTTTTGGTAAGGTACTTATTTAGCGTCAGTTAATTAAAAACAAAGTTTCAGGGGGATTATCGACCACTCGCCAAAGCCAACCTTCTCTTTAACTGTTGCTATGCAAGTCAAGCTGTTCATTCTTGCACGGAAATACAGTTTACAACGATAAGAGAGGAAAAACGTAATATCCTAATTATTGTTGATGGTACTTTTAATGTCCCAAATTGGTCTCATCATCGTCAGGCAGCTCAGTTTCCTTTACACCTGCCTTTAATGGGGGCGCAGTAAGTGACAGCTGTGCTATCATTTATCCTTATCTTTTATCGTCCAAATTCAGCTGGTACTGATCATACCAAAGTCCTTTATGTAAAAAGTGATATAAATTGTTAGTCTGTGCCTGTTAAGCCTAACTAATGCTTCTGCACCAAAGCTAAGTTGTAGGTATGCACGTAGCCTGTCCATGGGGATGAGCATTCACAGTTATGCAGTGAGTGTGAGTCTTGATTTTTTTGTACACATTTGATGTTGTAATATTGTATTATAAAGGCCAACAAAGGATAATAAACTCACTTAACTCTTAATAATGAGAGAAATCACAAAGACCTGCCACGTCTAGCTGCTGACCTACCATTGGACAATCATTATTTTTATGGCCGTCCGTCAGGGATTTGATTTTTTTTAGCAGGCTATTTGTAACTGAGGGAACAAGGTTGGAACAAGGTGTCTCTGTTCTTCACTGTACTTGAAGAGGACAGGACAGCACCTCTACCACAACACACCACAGCCACTGTATTTCTTTAAGTAGAGCCTGGTTTGGATTGAATTGTTTTGGACAGCAGGCTGCACCATCCCAGATAACAAACGTCAACCTGTCATCCAGCTGGACCAAGCACTATCTTCTGTGTGAAGACTTTTCATGCTTTTATTAAAAATCCTGCCAAAACCCAGTGACTGCTAAGTGAAAACCAGTCTTTATAGCAGAAATCCAGACGCGTTTAACAAATTTACCTTAATCCTTCGCCTCCCTTGAGAAAACTGAGTTTCTCATGTACATGACATTTAAGAAATCAGATTACTACAGACAGTCGACAGTTCCTTATGCGGTATGCAAATACACTGGCTCACTGGTAGCCGACAAACACACACATCCATATTCTCATTCCTGCAGTGCTCCACGGTGAATGGCCGCTGAAATGTGACTCCATTGATTGTGACAGACACTCCTCCTTTCCAGCTGCCCATCACACCCTCAGGGGAGCGTACTGTGTATGCAATAACATCTCCTCGTCTTCATACACCAGAGGTCTGTGGAAACATCACTCCGCTACTCACAGGTGTTGAAAGTATTGCTGCAACACACCCATGGTCAGCTTTAAAAAAAAGTTAATTTGGTTTACAAATCCATATGCAAAGTTTTATAAACCAAGATGACTGAGAAGACCCAAACATCTCTGTTTCTTCTCTGTTTCTGCCTGTCAAGACTAAAACTCTGGCCCGTATTTTTCAAACTAGAACGGGTCCTGCAGCATTTCCGTACTTCTCCATTGTAGCGGCTCTAAAACTCTGGAGTAGTGTTCAGGCGTATCCGTGGCAAAGTTGATGCATTTGAAATTGAAAGCGTAGTTATTTGGATGTAACGAGAGATGTTCTGATACTGATACCAGCATCTGAAATGATAGATTGTCTACTCTAAGATTCCCAATGCTTGTCCATGGATATGCAGAGAGTTATGACTTTCACACAACTGTTTTTTGAGCTTCAAAGACTTTGACAATGCAGCTTTTTTCGGGGTAAATTGAGTTTGGGCTGAGACGTAACAAGAGTGCACGGCGGAATATACAGCTCTGCCCTATATAACTGTGAGGACGAACAGAATTCAGGTGTATGTAGGCCGGAACACAACATGTCCTGCCTCTGCCTCATAAGGGGGAAAGAACTAGGCCACAGTGTCCCTTTCCTCGCACTTTAAACACACATTTAAATGCAGTGTCATACATGGAGTACTTCAGGTCGAGCTCAGTTTGTAAAGAGTATTTTATCTCTTCCTATGGTCGGAGAACAAAACAGTGGTATGTACAAGAAGCTGTTTTCTTTTTCTTAAGCCCCCCCAGGGTCAGCTAAGGAAAAAGAAAAGAAGAGCCATTTGTAAATATGTACTCTCTGTACTCGATGCCCATGGTATATAAACTGTGCGCTTGGATTTGTAATCCGTGCCCACAGATTTGTCAACCTTGCACACAAATCCGTGTGCACATATTTGTGAACAGCAAGGAATGGAGAATTTGGATGGCCACTGTATTTGTGTGCAGTGAGGCACTGATGATTTCAGGGGTGGGAAACGTTTTTTTCTATGAAGGGCCATTTCAATTTTTATAACGTCCTTTGAGGGCTGTACTAAATTATTGAACGCATTAATCACACCTCTCTGATGAGGTGGCTGGAACTGCTTCTTCTTCTTCTTCGAGAGGAGACTGATGTCAGATGATGTTGATGATACTCATAGCTTGTTTTAGCCAGGACAACTTGCACAATCGAATCCTCCCCATTGATAGATGCATGGAAGACAGAACTCTTAACTCATATCACACTCGACAGTGATCCTCTGATATAACCGTTCTCTCTTCTGGTTGGTGCAGACTGCATATGTAGTTACCCAGTAAATGTTTCCAGAGAATGAACTCTGATTAGAATTGGAGAGGTTATTGTGACAATATCTTTTGGACTATCCACATCTTGAAGCACACACTGCACTCCGGTGTTCTGTGTAGACCGACGGTGTTGGAAGTGAAGATGCATTATTCAGCCCTCTGTGTACTTTTCACCTTTGTGGGGCTGAAAATAAAGAGTGCTATTTTTTTTCTTCTCAGTACCTGAGTCACCTCAGAACATTCTTTTGTTTGTTTTTTTACTCACAATGCACTGACAGTATAGAATTTTACTAAACCCTGTAAGTCTTGAAAGGCAAGTTGTTCTCAAGACAAAAAATAACCTTTCAGGACTTGAGGGTCTGTGAGTTTACAGTACACTATTTCAATGCTTTTCTATAGAGCCTGTGACTCTTCTTCCTCCTCCTAGCTACCACATTCCCTCCCACCACCTCCCACCAGGCTCTAAATAGATCCATAATGTATCCCTCTGTGAACAGTTGAAAGGTTAGTATGGCATTTTAACCCTGGAGCGTGGTCCACTTTTTTCACTGCAGTGTGTCACAGCCCAGTGCTTTATGAAACCAGGTCCTACTAAAGATGCACACGGATGGTGGTATTTAGAGTTGAGTATTGAAATGATATTTGACTTTAGAAGAACTTGTTTCAGATGTAGTGTACAGGCAGCAGGGAGTTTGGACCCACTCAGAGCTTGTCTCCCTGGTTGGTTACGCATGAGTCAATGCTTGTGTTTAGTGTTAACAATATGGTGGAAGCTCCCTCTTGGAGATGATGCCAAATTTGCATTTCTGCAGCAGTGTAAGTGTTTTTCATAAGGTCTCAGAATAAAGCTAGTGTTAGCATGTCTTTTATATGATCAGCTAATTTCTCTCAGATTTCTTTCAACAGCAAAGGATTCCCCATCATATCCCGTCCCCAACAAAAAAGGTTTTATTGAATTTGATTGTGCACATGTATAACTGATGATATTCCGATCCGACTGAGTAGCATCAGGTATTAAACTAGGAAACACATTTTGTGTTCTATCTTTGACCCACTACTTCTAAACCAAATCATTTATCTTTGTTTGGGAGCATTTAATCTTAATACCCCCAAGGCTATATTATTAATCTGCTCATCTATCTTCTATTATTACTTGGACAGTATGAGTAATTGTTATAAGATTGTAATGACACTCCTACTCTTACTGATACTGCTTATCGATTTGGTTCTTTAACAGTTTTCTTGCCAGTTATTTATTATTTAAAAGGAAACCAACCAAGCAAAAATATACATTTATGGTTATGTTCAAAATTCAACTTGACTATTTTTTCTCCGATCAAAGAAGTCTCAGCATCAGACTTTACTCCATATCTGTTACACATTTATTATAGAGTTTATTTAAATATACCCTGAAAAATGCTGTAGCACCACTAGCAGTGGTGATGGAGATGAAGCTTTTGCTGCTACTTATGCTGTAATGATTATGCAGACGCTGACCTGGACTCATAATGCTGGTTGCGAACGATGACCTTTAAAGAAACAGCAGGGCTGTTCAATAAATCCATTGGATTTTTCCCGGAGAAACTTAACACTCTGCCGAAAGAGCAGCCTTCCCGAACACTGACCTGCATTCCAGACAATCTATATAGTGTCTGAGTCCATATAACAGTAGTTCACCAAAAGTCCAGTCCACGATGTCTTTCTTGTGTTTAAATAATGAGACAAATTGTGATGAATACACAATGTGCCGATGATGGGCCACGAGCTGTGAATCATGGTGAATGAATTATGCCAATACAGGGACCAGGGAATGATGTGGCGGCACTGTAACACCAACACACACACACACACAAAGGGACACATTATTGCCATGGTAACCTCAGAAGTTTTCACACAGTCCAGATGATGTTTCTTTGTGACAGTGCTGTGCATGTGAGAGAGTCCCCATGCTGCAGTGCAGGATTATCCTCTGAAGTGTTCTCATCTTGCGGGCTCTCCGTCTTGACAGCCTTTTAGATGTATGATACAGCCTACCGTAGTGATTCCTCTGTGTGTAGAGGTCCAATTTCACATCTCCTCTTTCATTCCCTCTGACGTGGCTCCCTGTTTGTGAGGATTTACTTGACGTCTGTGGAGATATTTCACACAGCCACAAAACACTATTTACACACACTGTACATTACAATTGCTGTTAGAAATTTAGAATGGAACTGATTTAATATGATATTGCCACTGCATTTCAAATGTTTGAGTTTGCTTAGTATTTAATGTGGATCACCTAAACCTAAAATTGGCAAACATTCATGCATTGAATGATGCAATGCATTTAATATAATGGTTGTGGTAAGCCTTCTCTGTGAAAGTATTGAAAATGGCATTTCATAATGGTAATAAAGTTTTTCTCCTTGCTGTTATACCAATTCAAAATGTGATGTTTCACTTTTGATCCAAGAGCAGCACATCAGTTTTCTAACTGTATAATCCATTTTTAAATAATAATAGTCAATTTAAACTTTGCATGGATGAAACATACACATTTTACAACAAAGCATGGGAAAGGAAAATCATCAGGGGTATCGATGGAGATACTTGCTTCAAACATGCACTAAGCTGTGGATATTCTTCTCAAATTATCTGAAAGAGCTGTCTTTGAGAAAGCGAATGTATATCCTGCACCAACCCGCCTTATAAAAACCCTGGAGATTGTCCTAGTTAGCCCATGCACGAATAAAGCATCCAGAGAATTCACTGTGAGCAATTGGGAGCTTTATGACATAGAACAGTGGTCCCCAACCCCCGGGCAACGGCCCGGGGGTTGGGGACCACTGTTCTATGTCATAAAGCTCGCACAGAAAGAATAAACAATTTACATTTTTTCGGTTTTATCTATTATCCGGTCATTTTTCAAAATAAAACGGTGTTTTATTTTGAAAAATTACCGGATCCTCTCCTTTATGACTCATGCTTTATACATTTCAAGACGCTTGTCTCGGTCACGTCACTTTTTCGCTGAACACACACCAACACGGTATTTGTCGGACCCATTTGTCAACAAACTAGGTGAATCCAGCATGTCTGTTTAAGAAGAAGATCAGCTGCTGTAGATCGCAAATGACGGTGGCCTTAAAAGTATGTTAGAGAAAACAACTCTGCCGGTGTCCTGTTAAATAAAAAAAAATCTACCGCTGTCACCAGAGGCCGTACCAGAGGGACTCCGTAGTGAGGCTCCATAGACACACCTTAACGGCCGGTCCGTGAAAATATTGTCTGACATCCAACCGGTCCGTAGCGCAAAAAAGGTTGGGGATCACTGACATAGAGGACCCAAATGAAGACGTCATCTGGGAAAGACGTATTCATTGAAGAGCTTTAGGTGATAAGGACTGACGCCAGTGTTGATATCCTGTAAAAAAAACTAACATTTGATTTACGTGGCCGAAATGTACTTGTGTAAATGTAAATGACCTGCATTCTGCATACTCTACCCAGATGCCACCCCTGACCGTACAGAGCAGAGTAAGAAAAGCCAATTATAGGTCTTTTATATATTGTCACAGGTAATTGTGAAAAATCTCCAGGTGTCTGAAGATATCAATTGTTCACAGGTTCCCTGTGCAGAGCCCTTGATCACAAAAGCCTGTGAAAAACTAAGACAGAAAATCAAAAGAGGTAAAAGATTAAGAAACGAGATATTGATCACAGTAAGTAAACCTGATTGAAAAACCAGATAACTGGCCTGTATCTAAGACAGTGCATAGCAAGAGGCATGACTGAGCTGCACAGGTTGAAAATCTGTATTTTTTAATGATCAGCAGTGAAGCCCAGACTAGGTTTGTTAGTTGGGCTGCACATCCCTGATCTACGCCCTGTGTTGGTCTCCAAGGCAGCAGCAGTTCAAGTTCATTCTAATTTGAAGTCTGACCTTAGAGATATAGTAGTGCGTACGCATCACATGCACCACTAGTTGTTTTTCTACCGAGATTCATCACATTAGTGAGGCGTACAAACATCCTCGGAAAAAAACAGCATCCAGATCAAGCCTTAATGGCTGCTCTCATTTTCCTGCAGTATGACTCTTTAGTGTCATCATTAAAGTCGTCCAGCAGATGAGGCTCAAAATAACACTCTCAGGGTAATTAATGCGCATGCAAGGAGACTCAAAGACGGAATAAGCACATGACGGTCTGCCCGCAGAGTCCGTCCAATCACCACTGGAATTGAACGCAGTGTTGCACCCTCACACCCTCTGAGCATATCGGTATCTCCCCATCCTTGTCCAATTATCAGTTGAGATCCATAGCTGAAACTGTCACGCCTGTGAAGACAATGAGCTCTGTGGCGCTCATGAATATTCATCAGGCGCTCTGTTTAGAGACCCCGCAATTAGGCTGTATTAGTGCTCTAGTGTACAAGGAGAAAATGATGATGATGGCTGTTCAATGATGATAGTGATTTAAGTAAACAGATTCATCAGTTGTGGGCTTCAGGGCACTGCACTTTCCTGCAATGCCACTTTGAAACTCGTAACAACAAGCATTTGATTTTTGTCACCCGTGATAAAATAAACTTAAGGTAGGCAGCCGCAGGCGGGATGCTTAATGATGCCTTTCAGAGGCAGCACTTTGCACTTGGTCATATATATGTATAGGTAATTGGTAATTTACTACTATAGCTGTGACTTTTTCACCCGACACCTATTTCTTTGCTGTCTGTAAATCCATTTATTTGTACTAAAAACAAGTACAGTAGTGTGGTCTTAAAATCAAAACATCTTGGAATGAAGCAGACGCTGCTAATTATGATGAGTCAAGTTACCATGCTCTGCTTTATCATCATCCGAGGCACATGCAGCCTTCCCTGTGCTCATCAGAGAACATGTGAGTCCACTCCCCCTATATGCTGTAATGAGGGTCCCATCAATATGGATCAAAGACAACCAGTGCAAGGTCAAGATCAAGATTGCCTTCATAACCAGTTCTACAGTTTGCGAGGGTGCTCCAGAGATGGAGTCTATCAATCAGAGAATGTTGGATTTGCAGTGAGTTGAATTGTACAGTAAAGCTGTTTTCAGACATTGGCTTCGGAGTTTACCCAGAGTTTGCCTTTCACACATGCACAACACAGCTGGAGGTTCTGTGCACACACTCGTTCACAACAGCAACAAATCCTCCACGTTATAGATCATGTGATTTGTTTACAGCAGTCCGACACTGTCGTCAGCTCTTATCACCACAAACTCTCTTGACATCTTTGTCGGTGTCTTCTACGTGTATGACTCCGCTTTTTACCGTGAGATTATTGTTTTTCATCTTTAATGCGTTATTGAAGCATCACTCGCTGTGGATCCCCTGCTGCTTCGACTCACGGAGGATCTGTGGAGTCCAGTGCATGTCTGAAAGAAGCTTGAGTCTTCCTGCATCTGCCTGTCGATGCGTTGGATTGGATGTTCAATATTTAAGGCTCTGATGTGCTCCAGCCGCAGCTCGACTACTACAGACCATGAAATATGGCTTACTACTGCACTGAAATATTCAGTAATCATGCGGGAGAAGATGCTGCTGTAAAGCAAATGTTTTTTTAGAGCAGTTGCTACTATGATCCTAGTCGCACAGTGAAGTGTCACATGCTCTCCGACTCTGATCCCTCAGCCAGCGTCTGTGCCGAGATACTAGAGTGCCGCCATGAGAACTTCAGCAAAGCACATAGCCCCCATCATATCTGGTGGTGCATGCTGCCGATGCTATAAAGCTGCCAAGGATGCGGCGTGGTGGTTATGTGCACTGTGTATGCAAATGGAAAACTTGTCAGCAAATCTGAGCAGTAGCTTGTGCACAGGCTGATAACATAATACAGAGGCAGACTGCATGGGATTGGATTAGAAGCAGAGGCATATTCTCAAAAGGCAGAACAGGAAGGGATCGATGCTAGGAGGTTTTTTGATTCCGGTCCAATGGGCTTGTCCACACAGGGTACATTCACTTAGTGTGATTTGATGGCTGGGTTCTATGCTAAATGTACTCCGCATTAACATTTCAGAGTTCACTTTCTGTAAACATTTAAAAAGGATTGAGGCTCACTCTGATATTTATTAATTATTACTCTGAGATTCAGGTCGTCATTTTACCATTATCTAAATAATGATTGATTTGGTGGCAGTTATGCAGGGCTTTGTTCAGACTGTTTCCATCTGGTGGACTGTACGAGATGTACAGAAGCTCTGTTATGGCAGCACTGAAATCCTCATCATCGACCAGATGACTTTAATTAATACATGAAGCACGACTGTGAACGTGGTGACACTTTTATGCCTGCTCTCAGTTTTTGACATGGATACAGGGTGATGGTGTTAAAGTGTACGAGAAAGTTGAAAGCTTAAAACAACAGCCAAAATCTGTGTGTAAGGGATGGTTGTCAGTCATTGATCAGTATCGATCTGTATTGATCAGTAATGATAATTCTGACAAGCATTTCCTCAATAATTGAATACCAATTCATTCTGATTGATGGACTAATTGAATAACCAACTAATTCATTGGTTGGTTAAAGAAGATATATGATGCTTTTTCAGTTTTCTTTCATCTAGTGTGTTACATAGTTCTTTATGTATCTAAAAAGTATTTGAAGTTAAAAAGACCAATGTCTGTTAAAAGATTGGCAGTTATTCTCCCCCCACCGCAAACACACAAACAACAGACATTGCTTACACATGCTGGATTGGATTGGTTGATCAATCACAACAGAGTGGGCCAATTGGCCAATCAGAGCATACAGGACTCATCAGGAGGGGGTCCTTAAAGAAACAGGTATTAAAACCAAGCTTTTCAGACAGAGACTGAAAAGAGGAACTTCAGAAATGGACAGTAAGAGGAAAATGAGGTGTTTTTCTGAACATTGGAAGATGTAAACATTTTCAAGGTATATCCCAAAATTAAAATGATGAACCTGAATATGGACATAATACAGTATGGGTCCTTCAACGATACAAATACTTTAATTTAGTTGAAACACAGCAGCTAATATTGTTATTGAAATTATGTCTTGGCTTTGATTAGGTCTAAACTTAATATGTAAAATATATATAAAATGTGTCTTCATGACGGAACTTGGGCCTTTGAATTCCAATTTTAGTATAATAAAATGTTAACACGTTGATTTCTGAATGGTTGACATGAATGATGTTCTGTTTATTGCACTCAGAGTAAGTGATCATTAACAGCAGTTTTAATGTGTAAAATATTCAGTGTTTGCCAATAATAAAAAAAGCTAAGCTCAGCTTACATTGACATCTGGGATCACTATATCATAAATGATATATTTTTTATCAGCAGAACATGTGACAGGACTTCATTGTCTTGGCCTATCCAAACCTGCTTTGTCAGCACCACAGCAACACTTTGAGATGTGATGGAACGAGCCTGCTGAACCATGGCTCCATCGTATTAAGTGGTACTGCCGTAGATCAATGTGCTCAAACTCTACTGACATCAAACCTATCAGGCTGCACCCCCTTACCCACACTCACCCACCCCCCACCCCTTGGCCGCTATTCCTTGGACTCTTTCTCAGTCTGTAGCTCTGCTTGATGCATCCATATTAGGTGACAGCGTAACAGTATCATTTGTCCAGGTTATTGATCATGCTCTGATTCTCCTCCAGTCAGATAAAGCCTCTCTGGTGAACCCAAGGTGAAACTTGAAGCTACATACTGGAGAACGAGATGTTGTGGGTGGTGTTTTGATTTGCAGAGGAATGCATCAATACTTAATTTGCTCTCTCCATGGTTTTATATTAAAGCCAACCAAAGTTCAGTTATTTTCTCGAGTGCATCACTGTAATGCGTTCTCAAAGGAAAACTGGAAGGATTTGTGGTTTTGTCAACACAGAAGAGGAAACTGCATCACCATTCATTCACTTGTCTCCAATTAATCATTTATTAAAAACACTGAATTCTCTGTTTCACACTGAATGGCTGTGTTATCCATCTATCCATCCATTATCTGTATTGGTTTTCCTTCTGAGGGTCTTAGGGGGAGCTGGAGCCAATCCCTGGTGACATTGGGTGGGAGGAAGGGTACAACTATGAGTCGCCAGCATATCACAGGGCTGACATGCAGAGACAACAAGCATTCACTCTTACATTCACACCTATGGAAAATGTAGGCTCCATCCACATTACACAATTACTACATTTTCATTTGAATATGCATCAATCCTGCTGTGGATACGCCTGGCATCCACAATACTACCGAGTTTTAGAGCCCCTTAAATTGAGAAATTGCTGACCCCTTGGTAGCTTGAAAACTCTGGGGATGCATTTTAATCTGGAGGGGATGAAATGGAGACATTTGCTTATTGGGATTTTTCGGTTACAATATAGCTTTTCGCTGACAGCTTTTCGTCAGGCCCTTATCACATGACCCCTTCCAGAAGAAAAAACAATTGGCATTAGTCTTGGCTACTAGGTTAGAACGCAACATGGATAATACATTTTTCAAGCATTGCTAACGCTGTTGTTGTTTTTGCTAACAGCTGTTGTTCAGTTTACAATGATATAACTTCTGACATGTGTAGAAGATGAGATATTATTTGAGCAATCTGCAACTAACAACCAAGTACTTCCTTTTAACAGCAGCACGCGTATGCTCAGTGTGCGTGAGTGGTCACGTGATATATGTTTTCAGACGTGTTACGCACTGGCTACACTGCCTGCGTGGAGTCGTGGACCAACTTGTTTTTCATTTTGCCTCCCATGTTATCAGGTTATAGTGTCTACAATGCCTGAGTGAGATGTTTGGTTCAGCTGAGGTTTTGCCAGTTTTTTCCACATACAGCACGATTCAAGGCAAAATAGACAGTGAAAATGATCTTTCACCACATTTTTCCTATCGATTATGTCGCAATTATGAATATTTTCTACACTAACTCTACCTGTTTCAAGATAAAAGCCCTCCAGGGTTTCCCGTCTTTAAACTGGGAAAGAGTTTTTCCAGAAACCTAACAGAACCACAGGAGAGACGCTGTCTGTTTGAACAGCAGACAACCATGACATGCAGAGCTGTGGCGCAGCAGTCAAGCACCTCTCGCACAGTGCTTCTGGCGCTGGTATGGACAGGGATTAAAACTGATACTGAGCCAAAATGCTCACATAGACAGACATCATTTTAGTTTGAAAATGCCATACTAAGAAATTGTAGTTGTATGGATGTAGCCTTAGAGTCTCCAATGAACCTAACCCTAATCTGCATGTCTTTGGACTGTGGGATGAAGCAGGAGAAAAGCCACGCAGACACAGGGTAAATATGCAAACTCCATTTATAAGACCCAGGCCAATCCTGCTGCGGTGGACCAGTGCTTACAACCGCAACCCCGTACTGCCCCCCAAATATTATACAACAGCTACTACTCAAAACAAGCTGGTATTTGAATTGGTTAAACAAGGTGTTGTTTTTGTTTGTGTACTTGACCATTAAGCGACTTTGGTGTGCTTCATCACACTTTCCAACATTGTAAAATACTGAGGACAGACAACTTTTCTCTAATCTGTGACCTTTGTGTTAAGAAGATAAACCTTGAAGAACTGAGCGTCTGTTTACAGTGAAATCTGCCTCAGCGATCTAAAGTGCAAATACTTGTATGTGAGTTGAACTCATAATTGATAAGCAACTCTGCGTTCTTGATAAATTGCCACCCCTCCTCCCCTCACACAACCCTCTTTGTGCCGCAAGCAGCGACTGTGATGGTGATTAATAAAGAACGTCTCATGAAAATTACATTATCTCAGGATTCATAATTAATATAAAAATGTGACTATAGAAACCTAGTACAACAAACCTAAGTGATATTGATTTGTAAACATATATTGGATATTTTGTATTTGTTAAAATGTTTGGGCTACCAGACATAGAAAAAAACTGAGCTTTTGATCAGATTGTATGGAAACTCCCAATGGTAGCACTGCCTCTTACACCTGATGCAGAGCAGCTCAAAGCAGCACAATCTCCCCCCTCCCCTCCCAAACACACACACACACACACAAACACACACCTTCAAATATGAAGGTAGTATTGTGTGCTCCATTTATACAGAGGTCCCACATCATTCAGGGTCTGGGGTCCTCAACCAATCCCGAATCAGTCTGCTGTTTTTATAGCAACAACAAACCTACTTATAAGCCACCAGGGGGCAATTAAAATACTTTCCTCTCACTTCTTGGGAACTGTCATGTGGCCCATCTTTATAAACAGTTTGTGGCTCAAACCTTTAATACAGAGCAGTTAGGCAGAATAAATGCTCTTCACTCCTGCTTTGAATAGGCTGTAGAAGAGGCTTTTGGGTCAATTAGAGCTTATGAGTACAAGAACTCAAACAGACACACACTTTCCGACCCTTTCGACAACTACTTTCTGTGCCTCTTAATATGGGCTTTATGCCTTTATCAGGTCCTCCACAGGAGCCAATCACCCACTGAGGACCCCTGTGGAGTCTACTCATCAGATCATCCTGCACTGTCAGCAGCTTTCAGCCCTTAGAGAGTAAAAGAGGTTGTCCTTCTCGCATTGTTCTTTGGCTGGATCGAATTCACTCACACTTCATGCTGCAGTCATCTGCAGGGTTTTACCTGTGGTCTTTTGTGCAGCATCAACTGTAATCTGAGAGCAGTGGATGGAGCAAACCCAGTCAGTACAGACACAGTTTTTCCCTCCAGCCTCATTCACCATCAACTTGTTAGTTTCTCTGAAGCACCACTTGACCATGAAACAACCCATATTAAAAATACCGACAGCTGCGTTCCATTGATTTATCAGAAAAGCCTTAAGTCTATTGAAATCTGTATTACCGACATCATCTGTAGTTAAACCAAAGGATGCCCTCTGTCCTTTAATGATTTTGCTCAACATCTGCTGCAGCAACGATGCAGAAAGCAGCAACTGGAAGCTGGGAAAGGAAAAAACTGCATATCTAAGAACACCCGTTGACAGATTGAGAAAAACATTAATTGAAAACCCGACGTCTGGTTGGATTTTTACAATGTAGTCAGAAGTTAAAGAGAAAAATGTAAGCTTCAGATAAGGCCTGCCAAGGTCTGTGTTGAACAATAAACGTTTTAAACATTTGTGCTGCTGCTTGAACCCATATATCGACCGGGCTGCGAGAACTACTTCACCTCTGCTGCCTCACTGGTGAGTCAGTTCCGTGATGGTCTCTGTTGTGATTAAAGGCAGCGGAAAGCTTGGATGACATGTAAGACCAGTGCACGGCCTCCCTCGTTATTCCTCCTCGCAGCATGTGTTAGCCAGACAGGGCCTCTCTGATGCTGAAGTGATGGTTACAGGAAATGCGGTGTCTGCACTAATTATCCCCTTAGCTCGGAACAAGACCCGAACCTCTTTTCACGCCTGAATCTGAAGAGCAGCTCCTTTCAGCAGGCCAGTTAAAGGGAGGGAGGAGGGTGCATGTTGGGAGGGTGGGGGGGGGGTGCTCTTGTTTTGCTTTTCCCATTACCAGATGACTCATACTTCGAGGAAGAGCTCTGATACAGGGGAAATCGATCGATGGTTTTAAAAAAGAGAAGCTGAGGTGGATGGTTAATTGTACTTTATGTCATGTAGAATCATTTTCACAATATTTGATAGATAATAATATAACATTAACAGGGCTTCTTTTGTGAATATATCAACATTTAAACTTAGATTTATACTATCTGACATATGATGTGTCTCAGTGCTGTTTGACAGTCCTCCTCATATTAAAGTCTGGTCAGCATCGAGAAGGATTTTGAAGCGGAGAAAGTTAGTCTGTAATGGAAAAATCCTGTTAAGAGTCTTAATTAAAAATGGCAGTTTAAAATGTTTGGGCTAGTTAAACTTAGGATGCATGTGGCTCAAGTCATAAATAGGAATAATGATTTAAAAATATATTATGTTAGAAATTATCTATCAAGGACCATACAGCTTCATGAGATGCTTTCAGACGTGAACTGAAGGTGAATGTTTTAATGCAAATATCCGGGTGAGAGTCTGCTTTTATCACGCAGAATTTTGCAAACATAAAAATTTAAACAAATTTGGAAAAGCTGTGCCATGAACGTAGAAGACATAGAAGATGATGTCAAGAGAGTTAATGGTGATAAGGGAGAATCGGATATCAATGAGTAAAGAAAGAAGAAGAGTTAATGGTTACATCCTGCCTCTGCCTGGTGCACCACCCCTCACCTGAATCCAACCAGAGGATTTGTTGTTTATTTGAATATGTCTGAGCCCAGAATCTCCAGCTGCAGTTTTATTGTGTGAAGGGAAACTTCAGGAGAATATCAGGACCCAATTCTCAGGAGTTCCTCTAGGCCGTTTCTGAAGGCGGCTTTAGTAAGGTGTTGGGCCACCATTAGCAGCCATAACAGCTTCAGTGCCACCTTTCATTGAACTCTCAAGTCTCTGAGCACTGCTGAGGATGAACACCATTAAGAGCGGTCCAACGGTTCTTAAATCTCCATTAGATGTTTAACTGGGTTGAGATCTGGAGACTGTGAAGTCCATGACGCATGATGCACATACATTTCAACCTCATTAAGTCATTTCAGTGATCCCTTGAACCCTAAACTGCCAATAAGGAGGGACGATACATTTCCATACCCTCCTGTTGTACAAAAATGAAGCTCAGATATAAGTTCCACCATCATGACATACTGTAATTTGTAGCTACAGTATGTACAGTATATAGTAAGATTGTTGTGGAGCTGTTTGATGTCCTGCCGATACAAGCCCAAGACCAGTCTAAGGCCTCAATCAACCTCTTTTTATTGAATCAGATAACTAATTTATTTGATGTGTTCTTTGACTTTTAGTTTGGTCCATGCCCCATCCACTAACGTGGATTATGTGGAGATTTCTGACCTATACTTCAACCAGCCACCAGGGGACGAAGAGATTTGGCTTCAGTTTTGGGGATCTGTCATGTTGTCCATCTTTATGTACATTCTATGCCAGCACTCTATGGATGACATTGTCAACCTGTTTTTGCCCTTTTAATCAAGGTTTCTAAGGTTTACCTTTTTTACCCTTAACTAGCACATGGAAAGCTATGTTTTATTTTACACATAACTGTATGATTCAATTGGGAATATTATAAAATACCTGAAATGATAACAAAAGTAAACCAGTGCTTAATGTTGCAGAACTTGTTGATACTGATTTCATTTTCTATGGCGGCTTGCTGAATAAAATGAGGCACTGAAGGCTTCCTTTGTTAGATATATAAGACAAACTCAATAACACATTTCAATTCGGCTGGATATTTTAATGAATTCGGTTGTTACACAAGACACTTAATGAAGTGAGACACACAAAAGTACGTATGTGTCCTTATTTTTTAGATGAAGGAGTGTGTTTTTCCTAGTAGAATGCAGTTGCATTAAGTATGAGTGTGTTTGAAGGCTGATTGATGTCAGTGGTAAACACATTTTACAAGAGTTCTATAAAACTGTGATCAGATTTGTGACATCATTAACGGATCTGGCTGGGAAAGCAGTAACTCACATAGGTAATTATTTTTTATTACCACTACCTTTCAGTTGTGTTACTGACGACTTTGCACACCCACTGCTGGTCTTCCCACCAGCACATATCACCAGCTCATACTGGCAAGAAACCACAGAATTCAAAATAACATTTTGCAAGTCCCCCTCATTAACACTCTTCCCTCTTACAATTTTGTTCACAATATTGCATGGTTTAATATGCAATTAACATTATAAATCATTATCAGGACAGTAAAGTTATACACTTTGCTATAATGTGACAAAAGCTTAAACAGGGTTGGACCCTTAGATAGTTAAGCAGTGTCTCCCATTTATTCTATAGTCTGATTGTTCTTACACAGTTTTATGATGGTTTTTACACACTAATGATAACATCATTGTTTGTAATTTTTTGTTTTGCTTCAATGCTTCATTTCATCGCTCCAGCTGTCTTGTTCGCTCACCCTCTCTGTCTCTGTTGCTCTCCCTCCCTCTCTACTTTGGCAGCACTTGGAGACATCCCATGTGGTTTGGGCCTTCAAAACACCCATAACGTTTTTACTGTTCCTTGTAGACAGCCAGACCTTTTCGATGTTTCTGCCGTAGGTTTTTATGTTCCCTGAGGGGCATGCAAATCTTAGCAGGCAAGGACACTGCTCTCTTATCCGTGACTTGGTCTCTGTTGCGCATGAGAGTGAACTTCATGCTTTTATGCATAAGTACACTCCCCACGTGTAGCTATTGATTCTCTAATTCCCTTGAAAACACTGATTTAAGTAACATCCATGGAACCCAATCAGTTTTACATATTATACTGCTGTCATATCTGTGAGTGAGCTGAAATATATATATTTGCCTGAGTTTTAGAAAAGAGTTTCAGATTGCTCAACATAACCTATATAGGTGTATGTATTTTCATCTGACGAAGAACCAGAACTTGAGTTTATGAACCCACCATGTTGTATATACATTTGCTTTTCTCATATGCCTTTATCCTTTTTAATACCATATTGAAAGCTATGTTTATGGTACAGAGTCTGTGAGTGTCAGCAACAGAGCGAAGCCAGAGCCACCTCATATGAAAGGATTAGCCATGTACAAAGGAATAAGCGAGGAGAATCCACACTGGATTAGTCTATTTCCCAGACAACGCATGCACACCACACCTTGTGACTTTTGTCTGGAACTAACTAGCATTGATGGGGTTTAGCTCTTGATTCAGCACTGAGTTGCATAGGTCAGCTGGCAGTGGGTCTGCCTGGAGGAGCCCAGCATGTGCTTTCGTCTCTCATGATCACTCTTTGTCTGCACGGACAGGGTGCTGAGCAGATCAGATGTGAGCTTCAGAAGTGACTGACTTTTAAGGAGGAGCCACATGAGTTAGCTACATGCCTGCTGCGCTCACATCTGCCCGAGGCACTGCACACACATACACATGTACACACCGACCAGAGGCAAGTCTCAATCAGTAAGACAGACGACGAGGAGAACGGTCAGGGGTAGCCCATCAGCTCATCAGCCCACATGCCTGCATTACAGTACGTGCTGTGCGTATTGAAAAGGCAACTGACCTTTCCTGACTCTAATCAGTATCAATGCACTTTCAAAAAACCTTTCAAAACAAGCCTTTTATTTAGAACTACCACTGCGTTTTAATTAAATCTCAAGCCCTCAGAACTCTCAACAAGCTCTAACAAGTGAAAGTTGATTCCATTTCGACGCAAACTGTCTTTTGGTGGGTTTACTCAGTTCTAGCTAATTGCTGCTTCTTCTGTGGGTTGGTAAAACAATAACAACAAGAACAAAAGTTTGGATGTTTTTTGGTTAATAAGCTCTCTGCAGCTGCACGATTTACACTTGGCCGACAATGGTTTTGTCAAAGAAGGAACACCACACTGTCTTATTTTGAAGCTCAAAGGAGTAAGAAACGGGCTATATCTTTTTGTTGTTGAAAGCCCAGCATAGTGGCAAGTCATTCCTACGTGATCTGGGTGATTGCTTTATGTCAGTTTCATGCTACTAGCTAACAGCTAATTAGACTGGTAGTTCTTCAAAGGAAAGGATAAACAGTCAGTCAACAGAGTTGTCACATATATATATATATACAGTCTGTGGTGAAAAACCTAAAGGTTAGGTTTTGCTATACATTTTAAATTATGATGCGATGGGCTCAGAAGTAAAACTAGGAAAATGTGACAACTCTGTTGACTGACTGTCTTCCCTTTCCTTTGAAGAACTACCAGGCTAATAAGCTGCTGGCTAATAGTATGAAACTGACATACTATATATATTAATATAAATATATATATATATATATATATACATATATATATGCATTTTTATATCCTGATGTACTGTATATTATACATAAATAATCCCTATCTTTTGAAGTATCTTTGTACTCTGCACCCTTGCACTTTTTTCCTCTTTCATTTTCTACTGTATGTCTATTTGTGTAAGTACATTGAGCACAATGAACACCACAGTCATATTCCTGGTATGTGTACACATACTTGATCCTGAATCTGATATAAGATGGACAAGGTGTCTCTTCTTCCTCCCACATTCTAGAATTGAAGCCAAACTATCCCAGATATGACCAATGCCATCTTGCGCATTTGGAGCCAGTGTCTGTGCAGAATCAGTCTGGGTATGGTAGCAAGGTTCTGCTGATATAAGTGCTCGACCCGATCGTGAGTCAGTCTCAGCTGTACAAAATGCAACACAATCCAATGAATCAACACTCCTCTGACGATTAATCAACAAAAACACAACATTACATAATCAAGAAATATTGACTGCATGGCTTTTCCATTGCTTTCCATTATATATAGGGTTTCTTTTTTCTCCCCTGAGATTAATTCCCTTTTACATTCTTTCAAACTATTCTTTACTCCTCCCAGTCTACGGCCCTCCCTCCCTTAAGATTTGCTTCAAACTCCAAACCAATCAATCAGCCGTACACACATCTACTGAGGAAGGCAATGAGCCCAAACATCTACTCTGCCATTACACATATTGATTAAGCAACATAATACAAGATGAATGATTGCAGTGCTGTGAGCCTGTTGTTTTTCTGAAGTAAGACTCATCTGCCTTTGCCTGATTCCCCTGGAACTCCAAATTAAGCCTTTTCATTTAGAGATTAAGGACCTGTTTTCCTCTTATTCGTTTCCACAAATTGATGCATGCAATAGCTGATCTTGATAAGAACTTCAGTGTCGTTCTTTAAAATGTCCAATTCAGTGTGATATAGCTCAGGCTATTTTTCTTTTTTATCAGTTTATGAATGTTTAATTCTTTGTTATTTAATTTTGATGATCTGATAAGACACATATAGAAAGTCTTTAAAACACAACAGTTTCAGTTCAGCAGAGCCTTTGTATTAGATTTTTTCTTGTGTTGTAACTGTGTCTGTGACTTTTCATCCTTCAATTGTTCATACAAACAGTGTTCAGATCAGCTAGTTGTCATTTTAATGAGGAATACATTATGCTATATTATATAACTTTTTCTTTAGTGCCACCATCAGGGAAAAATTTGTTTATGGAAAAAAAGAAATTAATGACATTCCCACCAGTCTTGGCTGTGCTTTGTGTTTAATAATAATCAGCTAATACTAAGATGCTATTATGCTAAACTAATATGATGAACATGGCAAGCAGTATGCATTTAGATCAACAAATTAGCGTTGTTACTGTGAGCATGCTAATGTCAGTTTGTGTCTACACAAAGCTCCACTGATCATGGTAGTGGATTCTCAGTCTTGTTGTTTAGGACGGTGCAGGAGAGCAGTGATTTTATACCAACAGACAAGACAAGCAAGGCTTCCTTTTGAGGCCAAACAGAATGTTCTTGACACGGAAACTTAGTCACCTGACCTCAATCCAGCTGAGCGTGCTTTGCTAAAGATCAGACCAAAATCCAAAGCAAAGCAAGAATGCCTGGTAGAGCATAAGCAGGGAACTGACTGCTGCTCTGCTGCATGTGGGCTAGAGACTTCAGCCATTTAT
Source organism: Pseudopleuronectes americanus (assembly GCA_038501795.1). NCBI lineage: Eukaryota > Metazoa > Chordata > Actinopteri > Pleuronectiformes > Pleuronectidae > Pseudopleuronectes > Pseudopleuronectes americanus. The sequence goes on along the minus strand of CM076729.1, from coordinate 4,451,832 downwards.
CGATTTTAAAGGATTTTCAACCAACCAATATATGTGGTTTGATAAATAATAAAAAAAAATAGTGAATCTTTAACGACTTTCTGTCCAATTTAATAAGGAAGCTCTAAACTAAAGGCAGCAACACATCCACTGCTCATCTGATGCAGATGTAAACACTTCACATGTAGATGTACATAACTTAAACCTCACAGTCATCGTTATGCCTCTACGCAGCCAACAGCCAGGGGCTGGAGGTATTATTGATCAGGTTGTCTCTCTGTACCTTTCTTGTTAACATAATATCTCAAAAATGCCTTAAGGGAATTTCTTAAAATTATTTATAATGGCTCTGTGTGACTCACGGATTACCTCAATAAATGTTTGTGGTCAAATTTGGCAAAAACAATCACTTTGACTAAAGAACTGATTTGTTTTTAGGGGTCGAACGTCAAAAGTCACTGTCACGGTCATCTCATGTACTTGTAAATGTGACATTTCAGGCACATTCATACAGAATATCATTACCTCTGGCAGAAACATTCACTTTGACTTAAGGATAAACTGATTCAAATTTGGTGGTTTAAGGTCAAGGGCACTCTGACCTCACAAATCCCTTTTTACCTTATCTTAAGAACTCCTCAAGAGAATCCTTTCACATTTGGCACAAGTGTTCACACTCACAGATTAACTGATCAGATTCAAATGAGTCTGACCAAAATGTATGTAGATTGAATCTGCCCTCGCTGGCAGGGGCACAGGATCGCATGGTGGTAATTTTAGTAGTTTTGGTTTAAATTTGATGTATTGGAGTAAAGAACTAAAACAACAGCAAAGATGTCACTGTGCTAATATTTTAGGATTTTACTACATGTGTTCCTTTTCCTGTAATAGGAGTCATACTGACGGTTTCTTTCTCTCACTCCCTCTTTTTCTTCACAGTGAACTTTGATCACTTCCAGATATTGCGAGCCATTGGGAAAGGGAGTTTTGGAAAGGTAATGTAACCTCCATTTTCAAGCTGTGTGTGTGTGTGTGTGTGTGTGTGTGTGTGTGTGTGTGTGTGTGTGTGTGTGTGTGTGTGTGTGTGTGTGTGTGTGTGTCTGTGTGTGCTGATACACAATTGGGCTCATGAGATTGGACTAGTTTATCTTCATTTTGAATCCCAAATATCATGGCTAATATTTGTTCATTACACTTGTGTCTGTGCATGCCTTTGCAAATTCTCTCTGCTTTGCTCTTCTCAAAACACAATCTTTTTCCATTTTTTTTAAACATGTCTCTCTCTTATGTGGAAAGTCATTGCCCAATGCTGAATACATTACCATGTGAAGTTATGTTAATTTTAACTTATTGCTTTGTTCCCTCAAGCTGCTGTCACTTCCCTTATGATACAAAGGGAAGCTGCAGTAAGCTGGGAAATACACAGCGTGCCGGCCGAGGGTTCAGAGACTGAAGCAGGACAACCCTGTCGTTTTGAATAGTGATTTACACTAGTCCTGTTTCTTTCTCTTTTTTTGGAGGGATTTTCACATGTAAATAAATGTGTATTCAGGCTTTTGTTTATAAAATTCAAACATAAACAGCTTGAAATAAGTAGCTGTCCTTACCTAGAAGGAAAAACAGGATTGGTGTTGTTTCTTTGAGGACACTTCCACTTTGGACAGGGGGAGCCAACTGCTTCATCCAAGTGGGAGGGGAATAGAGACAGTCCTTGTCTGAGACTTGGCTTCCAGCTCCATGATATCTATAACGCAGTCATGTTCACATACGTGATGCTCACAGAGACTTCCCAATGAAGGGTGTCCTTGTTGGAGGACATCTTTTCTGAGTTATTTGGCCCACTGCGGTCTCACTCTGTGTTCCTGCTGTTTCTGAATACTTAACAGCGTGAGACATTAGTTTCCCACTGAACACACTTAAGCCTGCTGGTGTGTATGTGAATGGAGACATAATTGGAAACAAATACAATAGATAAGACTTGACTTCTAGTTGACATTAAAAATTTGGTTGAAATTATTTATATAAGTGTCAAATAAACATGAAAAATGTAAAGAAAAAAAAACAGAATCTGGCACAAATGTAGAGAGAGGTATATATCTCTGTTGCACTGAGGAACAGGATCTGTAAATCCCAGCTTGTAGGTGCTCCAAGAAAATGGGTTCTTTGTTGTGCGGTACTACAGATCTGTGTGTAACAGTGTTGTGTTGGTTTGAGAGAGTGAGAGAATGTGTGTTGCGGGGCTCGTCCTCACACAGCGGGGAGTCGTGAGGTGGGTTGGAGCTGAGAAAGGGGAGGCCGCCAGAGGGGAAGCCGAGGAAACCTCCTACCTGCAAACATGGCTCACCACAGTTTTACTCTCTTCTTCATCCCTCCGTCTGCCTTTTTTAATACAAATACAGTATTAGTGTTCATATTTTTCACATTACCACTCTTCTTTCTGTCACTTTTACTCATAAGAGCTTCTCTCTGTGTCAGCTCCCCCAGGTTTAAAGCCTGCTCAGACTGCAAGACTTTCTCATTTTCTCTCACAAGCTGGTTTCATATTAACGTATAGGGGTACACAGAGATTAGTCTTGAAGCCTGATAACCCTGTGCAGTTTTTGGCTAAAACAATTGGCCATTAATCTTAAAAAATAGATAACCATGATGAGTCAAGAAACACTTAACCTGCGTCAAAATTCCTCCAATGATAAAAACCGTTGAACAAATTCCAGCAATGTGACATTTGCAAACAAAGCAGCCAGGATATGACACATGAGCTGCTGTCAGACATGCACTGAACTCCGGAGATGTGTGGACGCAAATGTCCGAGTGGGGTTGATGACACTTCTAGCAAGCGACAGATGCAGAAATGGAAATACCAAAATGAAAACAAATATCTGAGGGTGAAATAGCAGAGAGCGGTAGACAAAGAAGACACCGACCGAGATGTCAAGAGAGTTTGTGGTGATAAGAGACGACACGATTGTCGATGTGATGTAAAGAAATAGACATGAACTCTGAAATGGAATTTGTTGCGTCCTGCCTCTGTCTGTTGCACGACCCCGCACCTGACAGAATGTGTTTCTGTTCTAAACTCGTCTGAGCCGCGAACCTCCTGCTGCTTTGTTCATGTGGGAAAGGAAGCTGTGGAGAAAGTCCAGATCCAAATCTTGTCTGAAAAATGGCTGAAGTTATCAAGAACACACTGCTAATCTTAATGAACAGTGTATTGGTGCTGCAGCTGCTGGTTTAAGTAGCTTGAACAGTATGCTAATTAGTGGGTTAAACTCTTCACTTTAAAGATAATTGAGCATTGGGGAATCAGACTGATAACAGCCTGATGCTGAAACCACAGGGGCTGTGTTGGTAGTTAAGTATTAAAATATGGGAATCCAAAAGGTCCAGTTGGAGTAACATAGTTACACCTGCACACTACATATATATAGCTGTCTGTCAAATTAATAATGACTTGTCAAATTGGTATTATATTTGGCTAGTTGGTTGTTCTTCTAATTTGTCATAGGTACATCAAGGGATACAATTGTAACCTTCTTCTAATGCATTGGAAATACATTGAAAGCTCATACACATACAATAGAAATTCCCATTAATTCAGATTGTATCAGTAAATATTGACATATATGTTTTACATATTAATTCATTATATACATAATATATTTTAAAACAATACAGTGTGATATTTGGTTATTCAAATAAAATGTTATTGATTGATTGATATTAGTAGGTACAGCATACATAAGACCACATGAAAATATATTCTGCTCATATGGTTTTAATATCTAATTTTACAGTGTCATTATTTGTATATATATATATACAATTATATATAACATGTCAAATTGTTATATAATCAAATTTTGTATTATTTAGTCAGACATTCATCCATGATTGATGAATTAAAACATTGAATAATATTTAACATTGTGGCATTCGTATTTTCCAAGATAAAGTTGCCCTTTAGGCACGCGGTTGCATAGACAGCCAGATTCGTTGTGAATGTAACTGGTCACAAAACCTTGTGTACATATAGATCTTTTGCGCTCTCTAAATAAAAACATGGTGAGTACATTTCCAGTTACGCTATTTAAAGGCTTATCACGAACCAAAACAAATACTTAGTGGCTCCAGGTAAAAGGTCATTTTTTACATTTGGTCTGCATAAGAAAACATTTGTTTGAAACAGGGGACCAGGGGGCCTGTTGTGATTGGCAAAGATTTCACACAAGGGTTTAATCGTAAAAACAAATGTCTGGGGAAGTGAAAATCGTGTCTTCACTTCTCTGTCACAATAATTCTCTCTCTCCCTCCTTTAACCTTTTTTTTTGTACCCCTATTTCTATCCTTCCCTCTCTCTCCTTTTGATACATAAGCCTTGGATCCTCTCTCTATCGTCCCCCTCTGCTCCTCTCACAATTTAATTCAAGTGCGTTTTATGGGCACTACACGAAAGAAACGTGTGTTGGCAGAGCAATATAGTGTTATTGAAAATAAAATATGGCATTAATACTGTTTGAATTCCCACTCTAAGCCCAGTCTCTCTTTACCTATCTCTGTGATGTTTGGGAGCATCTGTCTCCTGCTAGGTGGGGGTGTAGAGTGATGGTAGGTAGGTGTGATTATTTCCACAGGGGTGGAGGATATATAGCTCACTTGTAATATGCCTGCCAGAGGGTCGGATGGCCATATACAGCAGCAGAGTAAAGATAATTGCCTGCTCCCCTGTTGCTCCCTCGCTCCTCTTCTACTTTTTCCCCGGGAGCATCACACTTTGCCCCCTTTTGTCATCCCATCTCCTCATCTCTGCAGAGGAGACTGCAGATTCCACCACAGGGCTCGTTAAGGCATCTGTGCTTTGTGAGCTTGAGGGGGGGAGATGACACTCATGGGGGACATGACATGACAGGAGTTTAGTGACAGCTCCTTAATGCCAACAGTTGGACAGACAGGTAAACATCTAAATAGAGACAGGAGAGCGCAATGGGAGGCATATTGATACAGACGAGTCGGGTCAGAGGTTGTGCGGGAGCTCAGCTGGTGGTTCTTACATCCTCATCCCCTGCACTGTGCACACACCTCAGTGGCATTGAACCCCTCATTAGGACCCAGTGTGACGGACTGACAGAAAGAGAGGTGGACAAATGGAAAAATATTCTACTGGAAGGAGGAGAGGAGATAAGGGGGTGGGAAGGACAGCAAGAGGGGCTGTGGCACCTTCGTATTGGCGAATGTGCCAGCCTCTGGGGAAAGGTCAGGACATGATGGAGCCTTTGTTAGCGTTTTCTCCCTCCATTAGCCCTGCAGGGCTCCCAGGCAGCACACTGCGAGTCCTCGTGCCTCTCAATACTGACAGGCTGGTCTCGTTCATGAAGACCTCTCCCTCATATTTTACCTTTTAGCTGTAGGTGTGAAGAGGCGCATACAAGAGTTGGTTTTGCAGATTGCACAGCACAGCCGCGGCATAGCCCACAGCAACCTATTAGCCCAGAAATGTATGCTCTTCCATTACACTGCCCCTCGATAGGTTTCACAGTACAAAGCTCCGCTGAGTAGCCACTAAAAGAAGCAGGGGCCATATGGATAAAATAGCTCCAGGACTTGAAAGGCTGTTGGAGCACAACATCCAGAGAGCCCAGAGATCTTTGAAATGCCTTATGCTCATTTGTTTTGTTTAGTTTTTGATCATTTTACCCCTCTTTGTGTTTGTTAACAAAATGGCTGGCAGATTCAGATTCCAGAAGAAAATAGGCCATTTGGAGGCGTTTGTATTAACATTCCTGCCAACAAAAAGAATGTCCATTGTAAAAAAAAATGACATTGGCAGAAGTGCTCTGAGCCAGAGAGCCTTCACGACCTCCAGCGCAGTGCATCTAATTTTATCATCGTCCAAGTGTATGCCAAAGCTCGTCTTTGTACATAGACATAACTGCACATGTTAATTAGGAGTATCGTAGCATTTCCCACTAATAACGTGGCGGAATTCTTCCCTGTGTTCACATTCTTCCCCAGAGAATAGCAAGAACTCTCGGTATTCGCATGTGCTGTAATATTATTTAACTCTTCTGTGCCAGAAACGGATGGGAAACTTTTCTTCCACCTCCACATTCTTGATATCGGCAGCTCCATGAAGACTAAATTGCCAAACTTTATGCAGCATTTCTCTCCTGAAAATGTTATATTATGTGATTTGAATCTGACAGTGAACTTTGATGAAATGGTTTCACTTCGGCTTTAAAAGTTCAGATAAGAATCCCATCAGCCCACAAACTCTGTGTCTTTTATCATCATCAGTGCAGCTGCTCAGGCTGGACATCACGACGGATGAGAGATTTTTTAAGGTATTCGAAGAAACTATAAATTCTCATTTTAGGCCTATGTGGCTCCATTATTCAACTTTCCTATTGAAAGGAATGAAAGTTGTCTGTCTCACCACAACTTACCCTGAAGCTGTGTGTAATGGAGTTGTTGAGAAATCAGAACATTGAACTTGACATGTAGAAAGTTTGGAGGCTGTTTTTTTTTAGCACTTCCAATACCAAGTTCGCTGGAAGCACTGACAAGCAAATTGGTGAGGAATTTATTAGAAAAATATATTTGCCTTAGAAAACTCACATGTCCCTTTGTTGGAGCAATACTTTCTAAGCTCATTGAATCTGGAACTCTGTTTTTTTTTCGGAAGTGAAATCATTATCAATAGACAAGACTTTGAATATGTTATTCAAAAGGCAAAAAACAGCCACATGTATGTCAGTGTTTTGGTTTGTCCCGCAAGGATTTAAATGGGAATCTGAAGTTGCTTTCAGTGCAGACAATTTTTTTACATTTTCTGGAGGGGTTTGATGTGAGAATACAAATGTCCATGTCAGTTGTGGTGGACATTGTCTGAAACCTTAAAGCAGGAAATGGGTTGGAACATGAACAGCCAGTGAGTGGGCGTGATGGTATTTGAAAAGCTGGACTCACAGATGCGTTGCATTCACAGTTGACCTTCGGTGGGCCCGACGCTTGGTGCAAGCACGATCTTCGTAATGATAATAATCCCTTTCATGCTTTGGACACACAGCATGGCTTTCCTGGGAATGTTAAATGCTAGCCATCAGTACAATGCTAAAGAGAAGCAGCTTCCTCCTTTGCATAACATGATTTGATTGGCTAGCGCCTGTGCTTGGGTGTTGTGTAAACACAATGTGATTGGTTGTTGCCTCCGTTGCCACATTCAAAGTTGAATTCTACTCAACTTCTGCAATGTGCAGCACAGGCAAAGCCACGCAACGGAACCAAAGCCCAGTTTGGGGGCGAATGAGGCCACCTCATTCATGACAAGAAACTGGATATTACTAATGCTCATATCTCAGGATAAATAGAGGTGGCAAACACAAAGAAGAGGATGATGAAAATGTAAACTTGAAAGATGACAATGTTTCGGCTGAGTCTGTCCTTTCGTCTCCCGACATCTTCTATGTGCTGTAAACAAAAACAATGTGCATTCCACAGTGGAAATAATGTCATTTTCCTTTTTCCTGAAATCCAAGAGGCAAACTCTTGGGAATGTCCAGACCCAATTTTCCAGACATTTTCAAGAGTTCATGTCAGAAAACAGTATGAGGGAAATTCCTTTAAACATAGAGCTCAAGGAATAAAACCTTCAAACAGAGGAAGGGCTGCAAACTGTGAGACGCAGGAAACACCATGACAGAGTTAACAAGACTGGGATCAAGGTAACAGGCAGGATGTCAATCAGCGGTGACTGCTTTTTATTAAAGCTTAGTTTAGAAAAAAGGCCATGTTATATTATACAGTTTCTGTTGGGTCACAGCACCATGAGTTATAAAAACCATAATGATAGAGAACAAGATCCCAGATAACCACTTTCCATATTCTTCCATGCTTATAAATATGTATGAGGTATTCCACCTTGAATGAATCATGCTCTTACACCTTTAACACCTCAGTAAAGCGAAAATAGATTATAGTTGAGATGAGCCTTAGGCCTTTTCTCTGCATCTTTAGTCTCCTTTACATTCTCTGATGCATGTAATCCTGATTATGCTGTCCCTATATTTCCCCAACTTCATACATGAGTGGCTTCAAAGTCTCTCTGTGTGCTTTATGTAAATTGGAGGTAAGCAAAGAATTGAGGCAGGCTTGTTTATACATAAGTGCTCTGTGAGCAATGGTTTTTAATTTGATGACTTTGCCCAGAAGGAATTTTGGATTTTTATTATACATCAGTCGAATCACGTGTATTTACGTTTTTCTTTGTTTTACTATTCAGTCTTATACGTAGAACTCTGCTTTACTCTCTTTTCACTCTGAGGAAACTTCAGCACTGAGAAAAACATTTGGTAAAAACAGAAACTAAGAAAATGCTATCTCATAAATCTTCAGGGACCTGTATGTAACTGGACCCAACACAATATAAAAATATATGTAGAATAAAATAATACAATCCAAGTGGGAAATAGAAATAACAAAGTCAGAATAATCCCAAATTAAAACTAAATTAAAATTAATTTGAAACAAAAATAAATACAAAATCTGGTCATAAGAAGCCATTTGAAGACGTCATTAAATTATAGCTGCAATTCTGATTTTATTTTTGACATTTTATAGACCTCATAGTTACAAAAAATAATTGAGAATATTCCTGAGAGATTTAACATTGACAAACAAAACTGTTGAAGCTTTAGTAACAGCAATCCTAGAGTAAAATATATGCTTTGATTGGTTCTCAGTATTCAGGGTTTCCCACAGATTTGATTCAGTGCACCTCAGGCATACACAGTTTGCTCTCATTCTCAACAGAGCCTGAGTGTGAAAGAGAGAGTGAAAGAAAAGTTCTCACGAGAAAGAACTGCATTGAATTAAATTTGTGGGTCATGCAAAGATGCAGGTAAAACTTGCACTGAAATCTACAGATACACTGTATCTTCTCTGGAGGAGGGGCATGTTTGAGTGGGTAAGTCCATTGAACTTCAAGATAAATTGATGCGAGAACACAGCAGGAGATCCCCCGCTGGATTTACCGTGAATTGATGGGTTGATGACACTTCTAACATATATTTGACGCAAAAAAAACTAAAAGAGACCGGTGAAATAGCGCTGACACACACGTAGAAGACACCTACTAAGATGTTAAGAGAGTTTGTGGTGATAAGACCTGACACCGGTGTCTGTGTGTAGTATAGACAATTGGCTGATCTCTGCAGCAGAGTTTAAGCCCAATTCATGCTTCTGCATCAAAGCTATGCCATAGGTACTCAAGCAACCTACTCTCAGGGCCGAGCATTCATAATGTGGGTCACGCTGCTATTACACCGCCGAAATGCTAGTGGCGAGTTTCTATGCTGGTGGTGGGTGTCTTCAGTTTTCGTCCGCCTATTTACAAATTCTCTGGTGTCTCTGTTAACTTCAGAACAATGCCGTGAGGCGCCTCAAGTTGGAGTTGGAGCTGATAGATGTCGGAGAGCAATTTCTTTTTCTTAAAGAACACCATTAAAGAAAAGAATGTCCTGTTCCTTCAACTATATTAGAAAACGGCACAGAGTCTGCTGTAAATGTGATGCTCTGGCTTTATGAAGGTATCGGGAGAGAAAGAGACACATTGGTGCATCACTGTTATTAATCTTTTGAGTTGTTGCATTAAAGGAGACATCTTTGCATAATGTGTGCCTAGAGGCCATGGTCTCGCACATCCACTAACAAGGTCAGGCGGAGCGAAAGCAGTGGTCAACATTTCCTGCATGCGCTGGAAGCGGTTGACCTACCACAACAGAGTTACCCAGCTGGCCAATCAGAACAGACTGGGCTTCATTAGGAGGGGGACGATATAGCAACAGGAGCTCATGACCAGTTCTTCAGAGCGGCTAAAAGAGGAGCTGTATTAAGGGACCGTATGAAGAAAGTGATGGTTACTGAACTCTCGAGCATTTAAACCTTTTCAAGTCATAACTCAAATAAAAACTATTGAACTGAATATTAGCAATATATGTGTCTTTTAAGCCACTAATCAAACCATTTTCCCGTATTCCACCACATTTTCAGTGATTGTTAGAAGATATGGCTTCAGATTGGAGCACTCACAAGATATCAGAGTAATACGTGTTAGAGTGTGTGTGAAGTCCTGGTGTGCTCGCATTGACAGTGTTAAATCATATCATTATGAAGTCATTTTAATTATCTGTTATTCAGATGACAGTCACGCTTTTTTTACATGAACCACCTCCCTTTCTTCCCTTTGTTCTACAAAGCCTTACCGGCTCCCTCTCAGAGAAGTCGGGTGCACGACTGTGCTTATTAATGGCCATGCCTTCCTTAATAGTGCATCCTGGAGCTGTGCAAATGGATGGCCAAACTCAGTAAACACTTTCATTTCCTGCAGGCTGACAGCAGCCGCCGTGGAGCAGAAGACATCCAGCGGAATGAACCAAATGAAAGAGCAAATTATTCCTTCTTCTCCCTGGATGACATGTTCATCAGACCCTGAAAATGTGTTTGCCTCACTCGCCTCTCTCAAAGCACTCTTGCGCAAATGCAGCATTTGCAAGAGTGTGTGTTTGTGAGCGAGTGTGTGGGTTTGCGTGTTTTTTCAGGCTATCCTGTACTTATACAACTCTTTTCAATCACCGCTTGCTAACGATGCACCTTAAACAATCACAAAGACAACGCCCAAGCCGAAACGTAATATGAGGAAATGAATTATGATATTTTGGCTGAGTTTAAAGAGAAGAGAAAGAGAAGATGCTCACTCTTCTTCTCTCTCAACTCAGTCAGGGGTCTTTTATCTGTTAATGTTTCCCCAATTCTCTCAGTCAGAGGCTTTTGGCCGACTTGGCACTTACCTGACCTAGAAAACAGAAAATCCGCAGCATCCCGACCGAGGCCACTAAATTTAACACCCAACCCTTTTCTCCTCCCTGCAATCCTTATTGTCCCAGGAGCTTTAGACCTTCTGACAACAATTGATGGGACTGCTAACTATAGAAGAGCAGTGGAGGGGATGAGGAGGAGGAAGAAGGCGGATTGTAAAGGTAAACAACATTAAACCGTCCCTGGGATTTAGCAGTGACGCTTCGCTTTGAAGAACGACATGAAAGAGCTTTTTTTGTGTGTGTATATACAAGTGATATATTCTGCTAATAAGCATTTAATAAGTGCAGGCGTTCAAGGAGCGCGTAGTTTAATCATTGAGTTTAAACAGAGGGAGGTCTGGGTAGACAGAGAGGAGAGAGGCTGAAGCAAGAGCCGGGCTGCAGATCTACTTCACTATTTTTTAACATATGAAAGATTTAGAGCAGCAGAAAGGGAATTTGGACTTAATTTTTATTTGCCGCGAATCACCTGCCTCAAAGCTTGGGACACGAGGCCTTATGGGAGATATGATATCAAAATACTACCTGATAATCCATGAGCAAGTTGTAAGTGAGTCAGCCCAAGACCCTGTGTGTGACTATGTTGTGGTACTGAGAATACAGTGTGTACAGTGTATAAACCTGACACATTAGCAGGGTGAAGCTCACAGTACAACAGACTATTTGCATGAGTGAGTCGAGGAGTAGCGACAATCTATCTTTGATAAAATCACAAAGGTTTACAGGCTTTGATTATACTTTCTGAACCTTGTTGAAGTACATATTTCACGGCTTTAGAACTTTACAAGTTAGTAAAATTCCCCAAACAACTTCTCACGGTTTTGTGTTGAGTGAACTAAAACAACTCAAATAACTGTTTGAGTTGTTTGTCTGTGCATTTTTACCTTATGCACAGACTTGTAAATCTCAAAAAAAGGAAAAAGGCCAATGTGATTTCAACCAAGTTCAGATGTTTACTCTTTATCTTAATGAGGTCGTCCTCCTCTGGACTATACAAATATTGTGAAACAGTATACATTTTGCAGAACGTTATATAGAGCCATTAGTTTATATTTGTATAATAGAGATGCATTCTAGTGTGAATTTCAGGAGATAAAGGTGAGTGCGTAGGATTAAGTGAAATCTAGTGGTGAGGGTGCAGATTGCTGCACACTGAAAACTCCTCACACTTCCAAACTTGGAGGAGAATCTAAGGTGGCCTTGAGGTAATTTAAAAATAGTCCTCTCTAGAGCTATTGTGTGGTGTGTCCGCTCTGGGCTACTGTACAAACCATAGAGGTATATACATGGAGGTGCAACATGACGGACTTGTGGAGGTGGACACAACTTCTTATGTAGATAAAAAGACAAACTCTAATCTAATGAGATCAGGAGGTCTCCTAATGAGAGGCGATGAAACACTAATGAAAACATGACATTATGAGGATTTAAAGTGAAAAAACCATGAGCAACACTTATATGATTATAGTTACGAGGTATACACGTAACATGATAACAGAGAAACACAAGCAGCCTTATAAAATAATATGTCATCCAGCTCTCTGCCATAAATCTTCTTGTAATGCCCTTAGCAATAATCATGGGCACTTGGGAGCTGGTGCCGATGTTTATTACCACTGCAGCGCTTCAGTTTCAGTTTCTTTTCTATTCTTCAACAAGCCATTAAAGTCTGACCTGCTGGGTTATTAGGGACATAACTGTGAGATCTCAAGTATATACAGTTGACATATATCATAAAGCTCATGAGTGATGGAGGTTTAATAGCTCCTCTGTGATGGATGAAAGAAATTATTGAAGCAGAGTAATGAACCTTCTATAAGTCTATCAGTTGAATTCTACTTGAGCACTTCCCACACCTCTTAACTCCGGCAGCATCACACTAAATTATTATGTATCCCTCAGTTAATAAAAAATTATTTAAAGAGCCTTTTGTCCGCACAGAACTTTTAATATTTTAGAAGCACTGGTGCCTAAAGTCCACATAAAGTTTTAATAAAAACTGAGGGAGGAAAACGCCTCTTGGGCTTAATTAAGAAAAGCAAAGAAATTACCTGTTACCTAATAATTGTTTTTCTTTCAACATGCTGGTACTTAAAAACACCTCTCTTACCTCCACTCAAGAGGATGAGTAATTATTATTTTATTTTGAATATTCGAATGCCCTGTTGAATCATTATCTAGTGACCTCCCAAATTAACAGCACGCAGCCATCAGCAGGCTGGTGAAAGGAGCTGGAGCTGGACAGAGCTTCTCAGTGGAATATATAATTAGTCTCATGATCAGCAGTAGATGGGTCACACCAACAGATAGGTCACACCGAGTCTCAGGGGGATTTATTTTCAGCGAATGTATGAAGGCAAATAAAGGAATAGATAAATATGTTGCTATGGGAGATTTTAGTCTGTATATATGGTTTGTACATTAATTTCAAAACTTTTATACACTTTAGTTTTGCCTTATTTGTTTCACAACAACAATCCGCTGTATTTCAGTTCTTATCTGTCCACACCTGAATTAGGAATGTTTTACAAACAGTTTCATAATGTATAAGAGGTTGTGTGGCATTTTCCTTTGACAGGGGCTTATCATTCTAAGACACTATATATTCCACATTTTTTTATCAACAAAGTATACATTATTGCCCTAAGGCATATGTTGTTATTCATATTCATGACTAAGCTTCTTGACTAACCATAATTTGTGGGAACTGCAAATACTATTAGCTTGACTTATAACTTGAGTTATTAGCTACAGCCATAGACTGTAAAACAAATGGCACATCTCCAATTCCTCCTACTATGCAGAAATGAACCTAAAATATAATATCATATATAAATATCAACGTTGTTGAGTTTGTCCAGTTTGGGCTACTGTCCAAAACATGGTGGCCTCCATAGAAAGGATCGCTCCAGATGTAAATATAAAGTATTTAAATACAAAAGGGCCTTTCTAGGGTAAAGAAAACAGATTTGTTTTACTATTTAGATGAAACACACTAGTGATATCATCACCTGGATTATTCTATTAGGGATGAGCGAGTACAGCATTATCTGTATCTGTATCTGTATCTGTTAACCATATGAATTATCTGTATCCGTATCCGTACTCGGAGTGGGCGGGGCCTAACCCGGAAGTGGGTGTGATTTAACCCACTGTCAGCTGAAATACTCTCTGTATCACTCATTATTCTGTATCACTGATCATGAGAGAGAGGGGGAGTGTGTGTGTGTGTGTGTGTGTGTGTAGCTTAATTTGTAATATTTTTTATACCACTACTACCTAGAAAGTGTCAGACACTCAGTGAAGTAAAATAAAACTGGTTAGAGCCAACTGACGGTTTAACTCTCGGTGAGAGCCTGTCTTGATGCGGCTACGAGGACCCCCTGAGCAGGGCCCCCGCTGCTCCTCGTGTACCGGAGCGACGGTGAGCCGATCGCCGCGGGTGGGGCCCGCCACATCTGAGCAGCCGGGGCGATATTATCACAAGAACTCAAATAAATGCCCGTCAGTTTGGATGATTTTAAATGGTCATTTATTTTCACACTGGCATTAAATTATCAATGCAAATAATTACGCTGCACTGAACTGTAAGTAAAGTACAAAAAAGTTAAAATAACGAAACATGTAATTATTACTTGTGAACGAATATCATTCACGTCTTACTAAACCTAGTCACGCGAACGTGCCACAAAAAAAAATCTCCGACAGGCAGAGTCGCAACGCGAGTCGCTTTCTACCAGCACCACGTCTGAACGAACCCACGTTTAACAGAAATCTACTGGTTAATAAGTAAGTACAAACTGAAATAAAAACAAACTTCAAGCTGAAGAAACCCTAAACGTTAACGGGAAAGACCCGCGAACCTGAGTGACTGAGAGACAGAGAGCTGTTCTGTGAGTGAGTGAGCAGAGCGGTGTGTGAAGGGGAGGAGCGCTGTGACGCTGTGTGAGGATTTTCATTCAATGCGAGCACAGATATTGACTAGTATTACTCGTATAATACTCGTGCTCGGCAAAAGTGCTTTATCCGTACCGGATACTCGTTTCAGCCGAGTATCCGGCTCATCTCTATATTCTATATTCAATTTCTGCCAATAGATCCCTTTCACTTCCATAATTGACATTCCTTTAACTAATTCAAACCTAACTCATCATAAACATGAACACTTGAACAAACACCAGATAATGACAGTGTAACACGTCTCTTTGTCACCGGGGTTCTTCGGAGGAATCAGGGGAAACGGTACGTGTGTCTCAAGCTTTCTTTTATTTCCAGACACACACACGTCACAATCACACAGTTCTTCACACGTATTTAACACTCCGTTCTTCAGTATAGCAGCCGGCGTCCGGGCGTATCCTGGCTTCCGTGGATGTGCGTTCCTGTCGCGCCCCAGCGATAAGGGGGAGAGAGTCATTAGTTAACCTGGAACACCTGCGCCCCTTTAGACTCTCTCCCTGGCACCGATCCCAGAACCCCATCTCCACTCCCTCCCTCCTGTAGCCGCCACTAACCATCCCCCACTACCACAGACAGAAACTAAAACTTTGATTTAATTTGATTTAACATGTAATCTTATTATTTTACTTTATGTCCCACTCGCTAACATGGAGGCGGAAGGTTTTATAACCCATACTGCAGCTAGCCACTAGATGGGGAGCAAGACACTTTGGCTTCATTTTTGGGGACCGGTAGCTCATCCATCTTAATATACAGTTTAATAACCTGCATAGTTGCAAGAAAGTTAACACCGTGCATGTGGTTGTATCCGTTCATTTAACATAGATGGATATTTGTTCCCTCACTTTGAGAATTTTAGAACTTCGTGGTTGACCTGCGTTCACTTCAGCAGATGATAGAAACTGGAAATTTACATTAAAAGCTTTCAAACGGAGCAGGTTGCATTAGGTCATGCAGTAGCTCCTGTATTGCTCCTGTTTTGCAGCAGTATCCATTACAGCATCACCGTTAGCCTTTCAGTCGGCTGCATGCAATCTGCACGCTTAATTGTACGATCTCTGACGGTCCATTGAATATGAAATGCTGAATAATGAATGCATACTGTTGCCTTTTTAATGGATTACTGCTGCTTCTAAATTGGGGTTTACAAGTAGCTGTGCTCCCATCACAAGCTATGGAAGACCTGGTCGTGTTATTCTATAATTGCTGCTCATATTGCCTCATTAGTGGTCCTCAAAAGTTTTTTAGAACATATGGTTGAAAATCTGCAGCGGCTTTATTTAGAATGGTGGATGTTTTTAATGTGTTGTTCAATGGCAGGAACGTGTCTCTGTGGCTGCCAGGCGCCCCTGGCTGACCCTATGGAGATTAACTCCAGGAAACAGCCCACTGAGCTGCTCGTTATTAGTGCCGTTCTCCTTTCTTAGCACAGATTAAATAATGATTGTGCTCCAAAAACAAACAAAGTTAGTTTCACGCTTCAGAGCTCAAAACTATTAAAAGGGCGCATCGGAGCCGTTGTGATGCAAAGCCGGGGTTCTATGGGCTACTGACTTTGAGGATGAGACAGACAGGTGCTGTCATGTGTTGCATTCCTTCAAGTGCATCTTCCTTTGAATGCCTCCACATCAAAAGACTCCACCTCCAACAATGGCCAGTGAGGCATTGATACGTCCTGCTTTACATTTACTTTGTGTTTGTGTGTGTGTGTGTGTGTGTGTGTGTGTGTGTGTGTGTGTGTGTGTGTGTGTGTGTGTGTGTGTGTGTGTGTGTGTGTGTGTGTGTGTGTGTGTGTGTGTGTGTGTGTGTGTGTGTGTGTGTGTGTGTGTGTGTTGTGTGTGTGTGTGTGTGTGTGTGTGTGTGTGTGTGTGTGTGTGTGTGTGTGTGTGTGTGTGTGTGTGTGTGTGTGTGTGTGTGTGTGTGTGTGTGTGTGTGTGTGTGTGTGTGTGTGTGTGTGTGTGTGTGTGTGTGTGTGTGTGTGTGTGTGTGTGTGTGTGTGTGTGTGATGTCTGACCACCTCTAAAAGGCTCTCTGCAGGAGAGATAAGCAGGTGCTAGGTGCAGCTGGTGGTCACAGATTACAGCCAGCATTGTGACACCTTCTCACCCTGGGCCAGTGCTGTCATCCTGCCCGCTGCTCGAAGATGTGGATGCTGGAGCCAAGCGTTAAAACCCGCGACAAAGCCCAGATAAACGACCTCTTTCTTCTTTAATTGTATTTGCTCATTGGCTGCGATGCAATTCAAGTTCTCTGTTGCATGAGACTCCAGCCGGTCGCACGGCTACACTGTTAAATTCATTGTCTCCTGAACTGGAACAGTTGAGTTGTTTTGTGCCTCACAAGCTGTATGTAAATACAGCTGGTCAAACCACTGGTTTACATTCAATGTCACGCAAGGCTCCATTTTAATTAAAGTGGTTATAAACAAGTGAATATCAATGAAACAAGCAGGAAATATTTACCGCCAGGAATGTTTTTGTTTTCACTGGCACAGTTTTTTGTTAGCTAGCTGGATCACAAAAAAAACAGCTCGATGGATCACCACGAAACCAGGTGAAAGGATGCAGTCTGCATCAGGGAAGAACCTGTTTGATTTCGGTATGGATCGAGTTCAAGGTGTGGATCCAGGATAAATGTTTTTCACTTTCTTCAACATTTGTGTGAATTATTCACGGCTTCATGGAAAAACCAAGCCTCAGAGACAGTGAATTTAAATGTTGTTTCATAAGGAGACGGTGCTTTGTGCTCTACTGAGTGTCATTCTAGTTTAGATTTTTCTTAAATGCCACAGAAATACAAATAAAAAAACACAATAAACGTTTTTTTTTAACTTCACTCTGTACTATAAACTGTTAATAAAAGCTGTACACAACGTCCAGTACATAAACAATATAAAGTGACAACTGTTTGAGGATAACTTACTTATGACTAATGACTCTAAACAGGCATGTTTAGAACAGACACTGCACTTGTGTGTCCAGTGCGCACTGTTTTCAATTGATCCCACATTCACTATCCGGGTGCCAGTGATGCCGGTAACGCGCTACTTAGTAACGCGCTACTCTAATTTGACCACTTTTTTCAGTAACGAGTAATCTAACGCGTTACTATTTCCAAACCAGTAATCAGATTAAAGTTACTTGTCCAAGTCACTGTGCGTTACTATTTGGGTATTTGTGGTTAAACCGCTGGGCACGTGCCGCGGCTGGGGGAGCAGTCTCCCTCCTCTCCACGCCGCCGGTGGCTCGGTGTGCGGCACGCCTCAAAGTTTTTTTTTGGGGGGGGTCCTCGTCCGCGGCGTCTCACGGCGTCGCTGGTGGGGGGGCTTTCCTTCTCTTGGGCTGCGGGTCGGTGTCCGTCGCCGGTGCAGAAGGCGGGGACCGGTTGGAGGGGACCGGGTACGGCGGCGGGGGCAGCGACTCTGGACGCGTGTCTGTCCCTTCTGGCGGATCACCTCAGTTTACGGCGCCCGCTGGGGGAACCCTCCGTTCGCGCGGGGGGGGCTCCTGCGGTTTCTAATAAAGTGAGTGTTGGCAAAACCGGTTCTCATTTTTATGTTGAGGCGGCGGAGGTGTTGTCGGCAGCTGCTGATTGTAACTAAAAAAGTAACTTGTAATCTAACTTAGTTACTTTTAAAATAAAGTAACTTGTAATCTAACTAAGTTACTTTTTTAATCAAGTAACTTGTAATCTAACTAAGTTACTTTTTCAAAGTAACTGTGGCAACACTGCCGGGTGCAATACTTCTCTCTGCACAACCAGAGCTACAACTGAAGAAAGATCGAAAAAGGAGATATAAATGTTTCATGAGGAGACATAAACATACATTAATGCAATGCTTCCATCCTGTTTTCTACAGATTAATACCATTCAACTTTTGACTGGCACTCTTCAATGATCTGTCATCGATCAGCACCTTTTTGCCCTGTTCTTCTGCAGTGGTTTATTGGCAGCCAATGGTTCAACTAAACCATCCATTTAAATAATATCTAAATCATGATTTGATATCTACTTATTTAGTTTATTTTGAAGCCAGGGCTTGTACCTGTCCACAGGCCATCACCTTGAGTTCCTTTAGTGTGATGTCTTGTGCTGGCTCGAAACAGTCAAATCCACAGCCTGCTCTGGTGAACGTGCCCAGATTGTTAGCCAGCTCGATTCCCAGATGCACCGGCAGCCAGTCAGCAGAGAAATTTGGCACCAGTCACGGCCCTCTAGCTTCCACCCCCGCCTGCTCGATGACCTTTATCTCTGGCAGATATTCCAAGGCAATTTGAATAGCAGGTGCTCCTAAATTCGAATGAAAAGCTCAGCAGCAGTCTCATAGCCAGGACCGCTCATTTTGACCATTAGTATTTCGGAGATAATGTTACCGAATTAATTAGGGCCATTTTAGTGTCCATTATTGCTTGGTGAGAATTGCTCTTTCAGAAGCCATCGCTCGGTCGCTGCCTCAGTCTTCAGCGAACGATAGAAAGAATCTTCCATCTCGGTCTTGGTGAAAATGTCTCCATTCATATGCTAATTCGCTGCAAAACAGTCTGCCTCTCACCTCTCACCTCAAAACTGTTACTTTCTCTCCTGCTGGTAAAAAAACTATACTAATGCATTGAATTGCTAATATGCTCTATGAATATATGAATAAATCCTTTTTAAAAGTCATAATTTCACTCCCCTGACCGGCCCCTGGGGATTCCAGATAAGACAGGGCTGGTGGGAAGTGACTGACACTGTGATGTGTGATTGGTTGAGAAACTGTGGGTTTTACATTCTACACATCTGCTGCAATCATTAGAGTCTCTGTAATAAAGCAACTCTATTAATAGGTGCGTATGATACAATGTAAAGTGGAATTACGTCACTGAATATGAAAAACAAGTGAAAACAACAGAGGTGAACTTGACAAATGAGAATAAACAAGGGAGGATCACAGGTATTTTCAGGGGCAGTGGCATTAATTCAAAACAGAGCAATGAGATACTTCACCTGTTTGCCGACTGTTGCTTTGAGATCAGTTTTGATAAAAGTCTTCAGCTGCCTTCCTCATCTCTTTATCTGCCTCTGGCTGCTCTCTTCTCAGATACTGCATCAATGGGAAACTAGGGATGGACCAGTCCTTTTTGGTCCTGATAACAATATTTATTAATGTGCTATGAGTACTGGTTTTGTAGAGGTTATGTTATAATTGCTCCTTGTCTGTTTGTCAATTACAGAAAAACTACTGAATCTATTTAGTGAAACCTTGTTGAAGGGAGAGGTTTGGGCCAAGGAATAACTTTTTGATTTCAGCTCAAGAGGCAGATCCAGTTTTTTTTTACCTCCACTTTTTTGAACATTGCTATATTTCTATATAGGGTTTATTTCCCATGTTAATGTAAATTTCTCAAGAATGCAGGGATATGTATTTAAAGAAGTCCGACACACCAATGCCTGGGCCACACTGGCTGCTTGACAGCGACTCAGTTGCTTCTCACAGATGTCGGTTGTTCAAGCAGCAAGTGTGTCCACTGTGATGAGACCACGACTCACTAGAAGTGCATCATGACTCAGGCATCTGCATCCATTAAATGTTGAGTCTTTCGGAAACTCCTATCTATGTAGATGTCTTTTTGAAGATAGTACCAACAGATACAGATTTTTGAATGAATAAATTATAACAATGCCTACAATGACTCAAGTTGACTGCAAACGTATGATGGATCTGTGCATGATTTATCGTATGTCTTATGTTGGACAATTTTACACAGGGCAAATGGCCTCTCGGGATATTTCAGTGACTCTCCGCTATTCAACCCTTGGGTACTTTGTGTCTAATTATGCACGACTTACTTAGTTTAAAATCAATATTCATATATTCAATATTTAAACTTTCAAACTTCTAGCAAAGTGTGGGAGTCTAATGGCACATGGCAGATGCCTGGCAGATTGTATGAGCACATCGACCAAAAAGTAGAATAACATCAAATTAAATAGAAAAGATTAGCCAGATTCATACCAGCTTTTAACTACTTTACTATCAGACTTTTGTCTGATTTCAATATCAAAATGTTACCTTTTAATGTGCATGTTTTAAGTAAATCCTTAATTACCACATTGACCAGTTAGGTTTATTTCATGTAATTCGTCCCAGTATTTGAGGGCCTGAAGCTTCCTCAAAATAAATAATGCAACACATTGAATTTATTTTCTCTTTTTTAGGTTTCATTACGCTCAAGTAGTAATGGATTTGTGAGCAGGGACCATTTTTTATAACACTCTACTCTGCAGTGCTTTCATCTTAACAGATAATGTCTCTTGGAAAAAGGGTTTTCTTTATCAATAATAGAAAATAAATGTTATGTCCACTGAGCGCTGGACTATGAGCACGGTTATAGTTTACAGATTTCCATCACTCATGGGCCTCACACAGGAACGTCACCTTAAGTTAGTTCCCATACGCTTTATGCCTAGTTCTCACTTGCACAGGATGTGGTGTTTTCGATGTTACATGAGCTGCTTTCAGACATGCACTCAACTCCAGATAAACACATTTCTGAGTCAGAGGCTACGTCCATACCACTGCGTTTTAATATGAAAATGCACCAACTCTGCTATGGATCTCAACCTGGAATCAACACCACTCAGAAGTGGTTAAACAGAGAGGTTTGGAAAACGCTGCTGTCCCCGTTTTAATTTGAAAACTCCGATGTTGCATTTCAGTCTGGATGGGCAGAAACAAATGTTTGGAAGCAATGACGTAGACACTCATAACTGCTTGGTTCCTTTTTATGTAGAATGTATACTCAATAATAAGTGTTGACCATGTTGTTTTTGCTAACACCTGTTGTGCAGGTAAATTCTACATTTGACAACGCTACAAAAGCTTACATTGGTAGTAGACGAGCTGTAGTTCGGGCAATTCCTGTCTACACAGGCACTTGTGTTCCATCCTGTGTGCATTTGATGAGTTTTCAGGAGTTCATAAAACTGATAGGAAGCCAAAATGTGTTTTTCAATTGAAAACAAAGTATTATGGATGTAACCTGAGGCTCTGGACATTTTCTGGATTTTTTTCCCACCAGTCCCTTTATAACAACTCTGGATAATGTCCGAATTAGCTCATGTGAGAACAAGTGAAAAAAACACAAAAATACCTTAGGTTGAAAAAGAGCTTTTGGTGATTAGGGCCAATGCTGGTGTTGATGTGCTGCAAATGAAGACATATGACCGCCACAGCAGTATTCCCCATTCATCTCATTGCTTTCTCTGTCAGTGGGGCCTCTGAAAATCAACCAACACTAATTTTAATTAATTGGTTTATGTGCCTGTGGAAAAGAGCAGTATTTGTCTTAATTGTGGAAGATGGATGAAGGTTTAATTCTGGTTAGCAGGATTAAAATGAGTTTATTTAGTGTACCTTCAAGCACAGTGCAGATGGCACAGACTGACCTGGCTGAGAGTAAAAAGAAACTGGGTCTGAATGCAGCCCAACAAGGGAGATGGAAAATGGGAGGGCCTGGAGCTGTGTGTGTGTATCAGGCTGAGGGCGGGAACACATTTTTAAGAAGGACCTATGTGGTCTGGACAAACTGATAGAGACACTTGGAAGTCCTGTGGCAGGTTTTCTACATATTAACTGTTAAAAGTGAACATTTTCTGCTGATATTCAATATCATTAATTGAAAAAAAGAAGGAGAAGTCAGTCCAACCGACTCGTGGACCCTCTGTTAGTCCGTTTAATCTGACACTTAATGGCAGAGGAGGAACAGGTATGATGTATTTAGCTGCGATGAGCTAATGAAAGTGACAGAAGTCAGGGAAATCTGAGCTTGGAGGGGCTCCAGATGGAGGAAAGGGGAGAGACGGCCAAGTCAGACCTGGCACCCATGAGATCTGTGCTTGAAGGGAAACCATGAGTTCAGGGGCGGGCTTAACAAATATTCAGGCTGGGATTTTGGCTCCATCGCGTATCACTCCTGTTCACGCAAACCTCCAGAACGCTACTTGTGGATGTTACAGGCACAAGACAAAGTTTGGCTTCTATGGTCGTCTGTGAGGAAACATGAATAAATAATAAGTATAAATATTTCCCTGGTGTGTGGATCAATTATCTTATATTTAAAGACTATTCCTGTCTTGTGTGATTGTATTTCTTTGAAACTGTTTATATTATTATTATATTGTGTATAATAACATTATATTGCTTACACAACAAACTCTGAAACTTTCCTCTGTCATTTAAGTTTTTAGAACAGTTTCGTTTTACCGTTGGAGCGTTTTGGATCAATTTCATCACAGAAATCAGTTTCCTTCTATTTGATATGTGGGCCCAGTGTTGCTCCAGCGTATCAAACTGGTCATCTGACATCCTGAAATAGACTTGGAAGCAATCGGGATAATTTCACAGCTCCTTGATTAGAAGATGAAATTCTCTTTGTTCCTCACGGCCTCTCAGGTTTGGATGGACCCAATGTTTTCTTTTTTCAAGAAGTGAGAGGACAACAAAATCATCCTCATTGCTCAACTCCATCTTATCTCCTAATGGTCATCATACTCAATGTGCATATGACTATTTTTAATGGATGGTGAAAAAACGTAAGTGGATTCTGAGAGGTCCTTCAACTCAATGCTGTTTGCATCAAGGTCGCTGTTAGAATCCTCAGGCCACTGGGAAATGTCTCGGTGCTTCCGACTGTCTATGTGTGTATTAGTAGAGGTAAACAAATAGTGTTTCACTCGAAAATGTCCATTTTAACATCTGCCAACAATCTGAACAATATTATGTGGAGGTGAATTGACTATAGAAAAACAAATTAATTTCTGGTCAAGTCATTTTCAGATGGTATCAGCATACAGAGTCTAAGATGCACAGCTGCACAAACACCATATGCCTTCAATCAAGTTGGTATTTGTTTTCTCTTTTATGATACTTAAAGACTGAACAAATGAGAAAATGACTCAGTGAGATGTTGTTTTGCGGTGCATCAGGGCCGGAATGTGGTTTAAAGCAGCCATTTGTCTATAATGACTATAATGAGGAAACCTATCTCTTGGTAGACAACTCTCTCCTGCTTAGCTCTTCTGTCTAACTGACATATACCTCTCGGGGGGCTGGTAGTGAAGATGGACACTTTCATGGGCCACATTTTGTTCCTGATGTGCTTTGCATGATGGAGAGAATTGTCTCTCCTTCTGTGAGGGATTCACATTCACTGTGGCTAGGTGCACACAAGAAGCCCGTGTACAGGGAGAAATCAAGTTAAGGAGGAAAATCAGAGACTGCACTTACATGCAGGTGGTCGGTAATCAGATTCCACCCGACCCCCACTAAGTGCATTACATGGAATGCGGAAAAATGTTTCTTGCTGCACTGCTGCCCCAGTGATGGACATTTTGTTTTCTTGCACACATGCTTTTTTGAAATCCAAGAAAAAAACATACACGACAAAGACATCCACTGTCTTCATTTGGAATCTAGCTTACCAGAGTTCCCCTTTGCCAAAGGAAGTCAGGTTTCCCTTTTTACAACATTTTGAACAAATCAAGTTTAAGAAATAAAGGCATGACACTATTTTAGTGCATCTTTTTAACAACTCTGCATTTGAAGCTACTCTGTTTTACTGATGGCCTTGGTGATAGCGAGTTAGATCTTACCACCCTTTTGAAACAGGAGGCAGTTTCAGAGTTTTTTAATGACTTCTCCCCAAAAGTGAAGCCAAAGCGTCTCGATCTCATGCGAGGGGCTGGCTGCAGGATAGGTCATAACGCTGCCTCCTCCATGGAAGTGGATGGGACATGAGCCAAAACCCTCAATTCACAATAAAGGTTGAATCCAATGAATTTTGTCTGTAATTTTAGGTCATTCTTTTCAAACTGATTTATGTTCAAATGTTTATTTTTTACTAAGTTTGGTTTTAATTAGATATTTGTTGCTATGAAATGGGGTGAAAGGTCATGATTGACAGCTGAGACTGAGTAACGTTTGGTTGAGAACATGTATTACGGGACCTTGCAACTACAGCTCCATCCCTTGATTGCTGCACAGTAGCTTCGTTTCTGGATAGTGGGAAGAAGTGGAGCAGTTTCATCCATCTTCAATTAGTCTATGTCCAATACTCACTGACTGCTGAGTTGTTTATTATATTCCTCCTCTCCATATTGGCCATTAAACATCCCATATGCCATATGTTACAATGTTATCATGATTAAACATGCATAAGTATTTACTCTAAAGGTAACACTTAAAGAAAGAAAATGACAGACAAGCAACTTTAAGAATTGAGTGTGGTCAGGTACTAATGTTACTGTAATGACTCTGACCTCTGGAGTCCCATCCCGCCTTTGGTCTTTGCAGTCACTTCCTGGCAAAACCACAAAACTTGTGATGAATAAGTAACGAGGTGATTTGTTGGGAAGTGGTGTCTGCCACAAACTTCTTGTTCGTAAATGAAGTTCATTAGAGCTGCTCAGCGCGGCAGCTCCTCATGCTTCGGTATAGGTCACCTCTAGCAGCACAATCACATTCCTCAACAGCTGAAAGATTCTGTGCTATTTTGAAAACAGTATTTGCATGGCGGCCAGACACATTTGTGGAGCTGTGGCCTAGATACTTTAGCAGTGATGTGTTTCTTTTTCCCTCCTCAAAGTTCAGAAACATTGGAATCATCTGTGCTCAGTGGTCACCTCTGACACGTTTTAATGCCAGATGTGATCGGATCTCTGAGGACAGTTGTTAATACAAAGTGTGTACAAGGCCTAAGTTCAGGTCTGAATGTACCTAAATGCATCCTGAATGGGTCCTGAGATCCGATCACCCATGCATTTGACCACATTCTTTTCACAGTGTGACCAAATTTGTCCTGCGCACACACACACACTGACATACACACACACACATTTGTGGTGTGAAAAGACAAACTTAACACTTTGATCAGATTCTAACATATTCTGTTAAGACACATGTTAATACCAGGTCTGAAAAGGACCATGTGTACATGTGTTGTTTGATGTCTCATACCAATATGCTTAAATGTGTTTCTTTCTCTCTGTTCTTCTCTTTCCTGCTGCAGGTATGCATTGTGCAAAAGAGGGACACGGAGAAGATGTACGCCATGAAGTACATGAACAAGCAGCAGTGCGTCGAGAGAGATGAGGTCCGAAACGTCTTTAGAGAGCTTGAGATCCTACAGGAAATTGAACATGTTTTTTTAGTAAATCTCTGGTGACTATTCCACGTTTTTACACTTTAAATGTGCTCGGCTCTGCCTGTGTCGCTCATCCGCTTTGCCTTGTCTGTTCGTCTTGTGTATTTACCTGACGCAATCCTTAATAGAGAAGTGCATGCACTCTAAGAACTGCTGCAGCCCCTAAAATAGATGTGCTCTTTAGACATAACGTCCCCAGTGTTGCATGGACTTCATATTCTGCATTTGTTCACTTAGTGGGAAGAAAGTGTTACTTTCATTAAGGTTTGAAACAAATCGTCCTCCAGAAACCAACAGCCATTAGTAAAAGAAAGTATTTACACAGGAGAGATATTTTTGGGATATTAATTTTGACTCTGAGCCCATGAAGCACACATTTGATAATTACTGTGGTTTGAAATGACCTTACTCTTCCCTTGAGTCTGATATGTGGGTGAATGGAAGCTGCTTTCATTATTCAACGCTCATCTCCGAGTGGGACACATTTCTAAATGTAATTGGGGACCTGGCACGGCATTCACGGCATATTACACAAAGCACTTTACTCCTCTGTAATTGGTAGAATGATAGTGCACGTGCATAACTTCTCTAAGCGATCGCTCCCAGAATATTCAGCTATTCAGCCATTCCACCATAGATCGATTATGTGAAGAAAGTGAGTAGATGATTCAAGACAAAGTCATGTCCTGAGCTCGTTCCTTCTTCAAGTTGTCAATGATTTAAGTTGAATCTACAAGTTTTTTTTTCCTTCAGCGAGTGAAGCCACTCTAGAACAAACTGAGGGTATTTTAATGAGCGTACAGTAGCTGGCCTGTGTATCTTTTATAGAATAATTCCCTGTTGGAGTGTACGGCTGCCAAAGCTTTTCTGTGTTCTAGTTTTCCTACTGCTATGCTGCTCTCTCTCTCTCTCTCTCTCTGACTCTGCAGCCGGCACTATTTCAAAGCCAATTAGAGATAAGATGCTAAACTGTATTGTGGCATCTATGTTGGAATTAGTAGTTTCACACACTCTACGTTATCTTCACAGAGATGCTCCTAACAGGGCCTGTCCGTCTCGTGGGATCACGTTTGAAACATGAACGACTTTCCCTCGTCCGTCCAATTCTCAGCAATTAGTTTTAATATGGATAATCCATATGCACTTGGATAGGACCATTATTCAAGCCCATATGTGTAACGGTATATTACCCGGTGTATTTATAATTCTAAGGCTCATCTACATGTAGCAGCATAATGATGAGGATAGAAAATTCCATAAACATTAAAGGGGCAGTTCAGACAAATTACGAAGCTTCTATTGATACCCAAGCATAAAGAGAGGTTTGTTTTATGTGCCAAGGATGGAAATATCTACCTGCCTCATACAATGGATCTAATTACTTCAGCCGAGGAGGTTATGTTTTCATATGTATTTGTTCTACCTGTTGGTAAGTAGGGATATGCAAAAACTACTGGGCGGATTACCACAAACCTTAGTTGGAGGTTGTGGTTTGGCTTCAGGCAAGAGCCCATTGACTTTGGGTGACAAACTAGATCAGTGGGCGGATCTTTAATATTGTTATTTAACATTTTAGTGAATTTAGGGAATAATACAGAGATACTGATGAAACCATGTGGCATATTCAGGGAACTGTATCTAATAGTACGTGTAATTTGGTGCAGCTATATTCAATTTAATCTTTTGATATTTAAGATAAACCAACTCTTTAAAGAGGGAAAGTTGTCAAAAATCAGTATTTATATCAAGCTATTTTTCGAGTCTTATCAAACACTCAAAATGCTTTAGAGTCACATTCAGACATTTACCCACCATTCCTGTGCTGTTGGCACAGCTGTCAGGGACAGGATCTTGCCCAAGAACAGTTCAGAATGCAGACTGGAGGTGCAGGGGAGTGAACAACAGACCTTCTGGTTAGTGGACGACCGTCTCTACCTCCTGAGCCACAGCCGCCCAGTATATTTAAAAGAAAATGTCATTGATGTCTATTCTGTGGCCCTTAGACGACTTTCTTTTCTAACCAATAATGTCCTTTTCCTTCATTTTCCTTGTGCCTTTCCTGCTTGTATCTGACTGGACCGATCGAAAAGCACAGGGCGGCTGTCAAATCTGCATAACATATGAAGCATCATATGGTGCGTTCGCAACGAGCCGTTCCCATCAGAAAGTGTCACAGAGCGAGAGACAGCACATAAAACCAGCTGTGTGATAGCGTCTGGATGCAGTAATGATAAATAAGTGTTTTGGGATTTTGCTCCAGAATACTAATACTGGTACTGAAGGAAAGTACGTGTGTGATTGGTTCCAGTTGTCAAATATCTGGATTCATATAGAACTGCTCTTACAAACCATCTGCAGGGATTCAAGTCCCCTGTTTCCTGGAACGCTTTCTCCGTGCACAAAGATTTATGATTCAGGGAAAGTTTAGATTTGTTTTCTCCTCAAACTGGAGAGAGGAGAACACAGTAAGAGAAGAGGGAAATAAATTATAGCTCCAGTCTATGGCGTGTTTCTTATTTCTGCCCCAGTTTGTGCCGACAGTGTGCGAGCATCTGTGCGTGACAGCATTGTTATGTGTTGCACCTGTATGCATCTCAGAAACTGTCTGCTTCATTTAGCTGCTGCTGGAGATGGATTCTCAGGCGGGGCAGGTAATGAGACAGGACAGATGAGAATTCTGCTTCATCTCTCCATCTTCTCTCTTACTGTATAACAACTCGTTACATAACTGGTTAGCCGCATGGTTATGCTGCTTAACCAATTCCCTGTTGATCAGACAGTATCCATAGACTTTTCAATCAGACCGATCTGGAGCGTGGCATTCAGGCGTTACTAATGATGAGCAATTGACCAGCTGGCTTTTGTGGGAATTGCCTATTCTCTAAAGCAAACACACACAAAAATTGCAACTCACAAAAAATGCCAGCTTTGATAGGGCTTCATAGGAGGGTTTTATTGATACAGTGCCAGGAGGGAGCCGGAAAACACACCAGATAGCCGTCAGAGGAAGTAATGATTCCTGCAATCATCAAGAGGAGGGGGAGGGAATCCAGTTGGAGAGGAGGGGCGCGCACAAGACAGCACAAAGGAAGTGTTCAGCCTTTATTTGTTCTGTCAAAAAGAAATGTGCAGAGAGGTTTTCCTTCACCTTTCACCTCCACACACACACACACACACACACACAACAACACATATACGTTCTGTCTCGAAGCAGGAAAGCGGTTCTGCGTTCACTGACAAATCCTGAGTTGTGCTGTTCTTTTGAATGGCTTCAGAGGAAGTTCATTAGGAAGCAACCTGGTGAAAGCCCACACCGAATCCCATCAGCCGGGTAAAGGCTGCTGTAAGCCGGGCGGATGTCAGGTTTTCAGCCCACGGTAATTGCTGCGACCATTCCCTCGCTGCACGGATGTGATGTGTAGGAGTCCAGGGTACACTGAATGGATTACCTTGGAGGAGGAAAAATTAACTATCACTTGCTGCACACGGCCAATGCACACAAATCCTTGTAAGGATTTGTGACACATGAGAAGACGCTGACTGCCTCTTTCCCTCACTTATTTTTGAAAATGGCTAAGGGCTGGGGTCACCTCTCCCCATCCAGAGGCAGCGAGTAACCAGCATTAGTGCGAAGCATTGAATTTGATCCCCCGGTTTATGGGGTATAGTACATCATAGTAAAAGCAAGATTTTGCCTTAAGTGTTACATCACAACAAATCACTCTCCAACACAACCACCCGCTCTCCCTCAGGGCTCAGAGACACGGCAGTGAATCATGACCCAATGGACATGACCACTGTTCTGTGGGAAAGAGAGCGGCGAGGGTAGCCGGGATTGTCAGAGCAACTGTCATCATAGGGTTGAAGCTTTAAACACGGCCTCATCTTAAAGGATTTTAAACCAAAACGGGTGAGTCATCCGAGGAAGCGTTGTTTGATGCGGCCCTCTTCCAGTCCATCCTTTCATCAGGATGGATGTGCCGTGTCCTGTTCAGCCTCCATTAGGAATATTGATTTCAGGCGAGATGGAACAAGGCCTTTGGAGACTGTGGAGAAAATTAGCCTCTACACCCCGAGTCAGCAGTTATAACAAGCCCTATGAGGGGGCTTAGCTTTAAATCATCCTCATAAAAGGCGAAATATGGGATCAGTCCCAAAAGGCACAGGAGTCTGTTTCTCTAATACAGCATTGAGCAGCCACAGATTATTTTCCCCTGGACTTGCAGTCTTGAAGGACTTTTAGTGAAACTGTACCGTACACTACTTTTTACAGAACAACTTTTTGTAGGACATGTTTTTCAAAGTTATTTTCGTGAAATGAGGCCAGTGGAGGTGCTGTGTCTTAAGGCGACTGTTTGGAGGCGGCTGACAGGAGAGGCAGCGTTCACTCACGCCATTGTTGCAGGAGTCCTCAGCGGAGCATTCAAGTGTCTCGTGATTGAGTCATGCAGCCGGCTCCAGCCAGCCCATCTCGATCAACAACTTTATGTAGGCCACTGAAACTTTGCAGAGCGACTCGAGCCAACACAATCACAAGCTCATGTTTCTCTCTCACTCGCGCGCGCTTTTTTCCCTAAAAACTCTTCTCCTCTTCCTCTGTCCCTTTATTTTCCTCACTCCTCCCTGCCTCCCCGGGCTCATTTGTCATTGTGGCCTGATTATTTCAGCCTGTTCCTTGTACTCCTTCCAGCCGGCTAACCTCACTGTGACTGTTGCAGCCTTGTCCTGTCCTGGCCTTTCCACATGGCCTCCTCCTAGTTTTGGACAGTAACAGCCCTCCCCAGGCCCCCAGATTACTGCCAGGCACTCGTTCAGACTTGAGGGTCTGACCCGAGACTCCTCTGTGCTCATTAGAAAGAGCGACACAATAAATTGTAATAGGTGAAGCAGAGGGCACTTTAAAAGAGATTCGTGGTAAAATATTATTTAGACCCATTCCAGTGTACCTGTGTTATAAACTCTAGTTGCAATAATCAATATTTGTTAAATGTCGACGATAGATGAAGTGGCAATGTGCAAGGCTTTGAGAAACTCACAGAAAGAGTTTGGACAATGGGACAATGTCCGTGTCGATATGCTGTAAACAAAAACACCTCCTCTCCACCGAAGGCTCTGATGATTTTTCTATTGTTGTAAACTCTGAACATAGAATTTCCTTTTGCATTCTTCATACCCAAAAGGCAAATTCCAGACAAGGTCTGAACCCCGTTGTGGGGATGTTTTCCGGAGTTCATGCTGAATAGGGCTTGATAGGTGTCGCTTTTCATTTCCTTTCCCACTCCCAAAAGAACACACCTTCATTTGTTTTTTAAAGGACTGTCAAATTTGTGGACTCTTGTCCCATCCTTAGCGTGAGTCTTAAAGGTGACAAGCCTTGTCAGCACTGGAGCTTTCACATGCTCCAGTTGTCGGCCCGTATCTGACATTTCCTTGTCACCTCAGTAGAGGGGGGAGGCAGTGACAGTCCACCCCTTTTAAGAGCCCAGATATTTTTGTGTTGGACTGGATAGAGTGTTGTGTGGAACGCTGAGATAGCGAGTGTGGCCTCAGAGGAAGATCATCCGTCAACTGGGTCCCAGGAATCAGACTGTGACAATGAGGTGATAAAAAGGTGACAGGGAAGATTCCTTGCCAACCGCAAACAACAACCTGGGGCCGGCCATCTGCTGAGGCCACCATGTGTTTCAGTGTTGGGGCTGAGCTGTGAAGGGTTGGGACGGGTTGCTTCACTCTGTCTGATGGAGGTGGCTCTTCTGTCCTTTTCTGTTGAGTGCCTTGCTTTGGTGGAGGTGGGGTGTGTAAGGAGTAGGTCTGAGTATAAGGGCCATGTTGAACATAAAATCTATTCTGAAATCTCAAGAACAATGTCATAGTATTACGAGAGTAAAGTCGTAATCGATAACAAATGTATAATATTTAGAGAATAAAGTTGTATCATGAGAATAAAGAAGAGTTTCAGTCCGTCTGGATCCAAACCAACAAACCAGGTAGTTTAAGATTATGACTTAATTTTCCTAAAATAACAACTTAATTCTTGTTATATTATGAATTATAGTATATAATATTATGAAAAAAGTGTTGTTACTATTTTAATAGACATACAAAGCTAAATATTGAAGTATTTTCTAGCAATTAAATGGTAGGACTCATGAGGAAACTACGTGATGTGTTGCCAATCATCCATCCTATCACATTAAAATCAAGTTCAGTTTATCAACCAATCTACGCAGCATTTTGGAAGAAGCAGAAGACCCAACAGTTCTGCAAATGGGCTTCATTCTCTGCTGCAGACAGTGCCACCGATCTGTGGATGACATGGACTGATTTTCGCTCTGCAGCGAACACAGGCCCCATTTCTCACTTAAAGAGAAGGCAGGAAATTGCAGCAAAGAGGACCAATCAGAATGTCCCCCTGAGTGTGTAGGGCCAAGCGAGAGGATACAGAGAGAACCTGCAGCTATAAAAAGAAGCAATACCACCACAGCATCCGAGCTTTGATGGGAGAGTAAAGAATTGGCTCAGTAGCAGCCACATTTAAACCACGTTAGTTAGAGGAAATCACCAAGGCTAAGTTTGTTTCCCTCCTCTGCTGCAACGTTGACATGGGGGGCCTATTAAGATATTATTCTGCCTTAATTTCTTTTAGATGAAAAATTTGATTCTGTTGTACAAAAACTGTTTGTTTGCCCGTGTGGCTTATTGTTTTGTTCTGCGTCTGTGGAGTTGAGTGTAACAAATCCCCCCCCCCAGATCACTGAGAGGCTGTGTTTTAATTTGATGTGCATGATTTATAAGCCTGATTGACAAAAATGTTTAGCGGACCAAGAGCAGCCTCCAGTTGACAGTTCACATTGAGCACAGATTCAAGCTTAATTCTTAATTCACTTCCTTTCTTCTTGCGTCCTTTTATATATGTTATTAATATTATGATATTACAATTCCATACAATGTTTATGTTCAGAGCCCGCCAGCAGCCGATATACGTTCATAAAAAAACTCAAGTATGGATTAATGTACATAAAAATGCATTATGCATCAAGGCTGCAGATATCTTACAAGGCAGAGAAAGATGCATGAATATGGAGTTTCCCTGTGCTCTATGTATTCTACCATGTTCGTGCATATGTGACATGCATGTGTGTCTTGTGATGTGTTGTGTGCACTGCATGCATTACCACCCAAGCTGCCTCTGGACTACCATGTGTTGTTTGTGTGCTCAATCTTTGGCTTACTTTTGTATAGTGTTTCCTTCCCACACTGGGCCGTGACTTAGCGCTGTGTGTGTGTCCCCCCCCCCTCATTGGTCCCAGGTACTCGTTTCAGGACGAGGAGGACATGTTCATGGTGGTGGACCTCCTGCTGGGAGGAGACCTGCGTTACCACCTGCAGCAGAGCGTTCAGTTCAGCGAGGACGCTGTCAAACTCTACCTCTGTGAGATGACACTGGCACTGGACTACCTGCAGAGCCAGCACATCATCCATAGGTACAAATTCAGCCTTTTCTCCTTTTCTGTCATTTGCCTTCAGGCATTGGCTGAAGATGCTTTCAGTTATCTTTATATGTCCTATAGGCCTCACTTACATCTTCATCTAGGGCATGTATGTCCTTTTGAATGGCCAGAGGTACATTTATTAACTAATTTAATGATATGAATTAATGGATACAATGATTTGCATATATCTACAGGGATTTAACAGGGAAATCACAGAGATTAATTATTATGTCTGGTTTGATGAGACACTTTAATATAAGTATCACAATGAGAGTGTTGGTGGTAAACTGCAGCAAGAAAATGTCCAGATTTTCAATGATTAGCAGAGCGATTGGGTTATTGAGGCAGTTTTGGTGTCAGTCTTGGATTATGGAGATATAATCTACAGATGTGCGGCTGCCTCCATTTTTAAGCCCTTGGATTCTGCTTATAATGCCTCCCTCAGATTTATGATGGTTACTCACTATTGTATCATTTAAAACAGAGTTCCGGTGGTAGATGTGATCTGTGTTTGTTTCTGTACAAAGTATTCAGTATTGGATCTGCACATGATCACACTTGCTCAAACCTCAATCCCCAAACCTAATGTAAAATCTGCTTTAAGCAACATACTTTAAAATTGGTATCCAATTGGTAATTTATGATAAACGACTCCACAGCAGCTTCTAATTTGCTTCTATTCATTTGCCGTTTACTACTGTATTTATGCAGTCACCTTGTGTGTGTGTGTGTGTGTGTGTGTGTGTTACTGTGTGTGTGTGTGTGTGTATTTGTTGATAGGCACATTATGGGGACGAGTCCTCCTTATATTTCCTAATTTCCTAGTTATGATTATGGAGTTTAGTTTCTTATCATTATTCAAGAGCCTAATCTTTCATATTAAGAGAAGGACTTGATTTCACTCTTTTTGAAACGCACTCATTCAATACCCTGCGCGCTCAATCAAATAGCCCCCTGCTTGTGCTTATAATTGCTCAGCTTGTGTGCGCACTCAGATATTTTGTTGCTTTGACAGATTTCTTGCACTCGAGCTTCCGCACACCTCGTCGGGAAAAGTCTGCTCTTGGATTTCTCCTCTGGTCTATTTGTGCAACAAGTCTATCAAAAAAAACAAGAATAGAATTGCTGGTGTGGGTGTGTTAGTTAAATTAACTTTTTCACCCTTCTGTGTAACTGGTAACTTTAGCTTCCTGGTCCTGTTCCCATAAAATACGCAGGGAAAAAGAAACAAATCTGTCCAAGCAACAAAAAACCTGAGTGAAAGCGAGAAATTCAACCTTCTAATCAGCAAATGAGCGAGACAAAGCATCAGTATCAGCATCATTAGAGTATTATTGCATTATATTTTGTTTCATCGAGTACACAAAGCCTCAGTTTGCCACTTCAACTACTGACGTTTTCCTGCCTTGAAATAACTGTGAAGATCAGCTCAAGGTTGTGTCTGTAACTTGTAATTTTCCAGAGGTCTATTTCCTTGTCTTCAGCTCCAGCAGCGTGCAGCAACATTATTGGTAATATATAAATGCAATGATTATAACTCTTCCGGCTAGAACTCAAAACAACAAAATACATTTCAGCAAAGTCCAATATCTTTTCTGTGCAGAAGTTTAGCAAGTGCATTATCTCCTCGCTTTTCCAGAGACTTTGTAATCTTTGTGCGAGCACATGGGTTTTAGCAGAACCACAAAGTCACAATGTCTTTCTAGCTTTGCTTTATATGCAGTTCTTACGGCTGTGGTCGTGATTTATGTGTTTATCTATAAAGATATCTTTTTAAATTTTTAATCCCCACCTTTATCATGTCCTGTTGACAAATCTTACCAGCTCTCACTTTGACCTGACCGCTAAGGATCAGATGCAATCAGCTGACACTAGATTATTCTTACTGTAAACTGTACCCTCTACATCTGGCTTACTTCTATATCCATACAATCATGGTCACTGTATTGGAAAGAATGATTTAGTTATCTGCTATTTTTAATTCTTAACTTTATTAATTATGCTGCATTAGTATTTTATAAGATCAAAAAAATAAGCAAACGCTAGCAAATTGTCTTTATGTATGAATTCAGTTTTTCCTTTAGTCTTGTTGTAGACTGAAGTTATTGCCTTACTTAAGGCTGTTATTAATGCTACTTTACATATCTAAACATAGCCCTCATGTGTGTTCCAGTAATTGTTTCCATCCGTCATCTCCAACCATGGTGTACTGGCTTTTTGTCCAAATATGCTGAGTGCAGCAGTAAGTGTCTGCACGGTCCACTAAGTGAAAGAGCCGGATCCCTGCAGACTGCAGATTTAGTGCCCCAGATGGCTGAAAAACAGTTTGAACCTTGTTCTCAAAAAGAGAGAGATAGTGAGAGTTAGAGAGAGAGAGAGAGATTGAGAGAGAGAGAGATTTAGTGCCCGAGATGGCTAAAAAACAGTTTGAACCTTGTTCTCAAAGAGAGAGAGAGAGACAGAGAGACAGAGAGAGAGAGAGGGTGAGAGTAAGAGAGAGTTTTGTTGTAGATCTGCCAACTTTTACCTACATGAAATACAAAAAAACTGAATAAATCAGGTCTACATAAATAAGCTTTCAAACATTGAAATAAACATGTCTTCTTCATGTGTGTGTTCAACATAAAGCTGGGTCCAGGAGATGGTTAACTTAGCCGAGCATACAGACAACATGAAGAAACAATAAGCCGTGTGCTGTTCAGTGCTGAAACAAAAGGCAAATGTTAAAATGACAAGTTCCATTTTTTGACACATGATTATCTAACAACTACTTCTTCACAATTTGGGAACAGAGTATTCAGAGCCTATTGTGGTTGCCTTGCAACCACAGGTTGATGCTTAGTAATCAAGACTCACTGAAGATGAATGGTATTGTTCTTCTTATTAACATTATTGTGCAAGTTCAAAAATGTTATTCTGTTCCTTTAACTAAAAGCAAGATTCTAGCATTGGTGCAGAACAAGTGTTAATCCATATAAGTGTTTTTTTCCTGACAAAGATTCATGTATATAATAATTCTCATTTGCTATAATATAGGCTACAGTATAGTATTTAAGGTTCAACAAATGAATTACCCTTGTTTTGCCGCACAACAGGTAGCTATTGTCTGTCTTTTCTTTTTCCAATATGTTCATAACGTTCATTTAGAAAAACGTGATAGATCTTAACTGTGTCTCTGCCTTTTGGGTGTGTTTTCGTCAACTGTTCAGCCTTTGACGCAGTTGTGTCATGTAATCCCTCGGTATCCATGGTCATCCCCTTCTCTACAATTTAGTTCCACCCTGTAAGTTTTTTGGCAGGAGAATACTATACAATTATTTTGTTGCACCAACTCAAGGAAGAAGGGGCTCTGGTCTCCTAGCAACAGTCAGCTGCCACCATGCCCAAGGAGGTAAAATTAGTCCTACGAGAAGAGTAAAGTGGAATCCCTCTTCGTCTCTTCTCTCCTCTTCTCGTCGTCTCTTCTCTTCTCATCTCTTCCACACTCAACATGTTAAAAGCTTTACTCGTGAGATCACCTCACACAGGAGGTTTCTTCTTTTACAAAATAAGAATTCACTTTGCATGCTGTTTCATGTTGGATTAGTGTTTCAGTGCTCGCTGCAAAATGAATTAAACGTTAAGTGAATTCTGTACTTCAAACAGAATGGCGCTGTAGCTGGCAGTTCAATCAGGATTCCTCCCGTGAACATGTATGAACGTGTATGTATTTCCCTCCAGCCCTGTGCTGCTGGATCCGTGTTCCCCGCCACCGCCACCTCCATCACTGCCCTGCGAGAGTTCTGGCAGACGATACTAGCATCAGCTTGGCATTGCAGAGCGGCAGCTAACACGTGTGTCTGTGGGGTGTGCCGATTCTCTCGGCGGACTCTGTGTATTCTCCACACCAGTGTGACGTGCAGCATAATTAAATAAGCTGTGTGCACTCCGTTAATTGCCTGTGGAGGGCTTGGAAGGGCTGGGAAATGTTGAGATGTGTGTGCACGGGTGTGAGTGTGTACCTGAGTAGGTGTAGCATAGATGCCCGGTGTAAAAAGTGTGTGAAGACAGAGATAGAGCCTCCAGGGGGATTAGTGATGGCTGTGTTCTCATGTGCTCAGACAACTTGAAATATAAGGAATTAGTCTTTTCTCCCTCTCTATCCCTCTCTCCCCCACACACACAACAACATGTTGCTCCAACATGTTATTCACACATGCATCCGTCTACAAACACCTCCTACTGACTTTCCCATCCACACATACTGTACACATCATATCCCCGTATTTCCCACAAACTATAATGGCTTGAGTCATTGTTTTTTGACTTACATTTATTACAAAAATACTGTACATTTTGGTATTTTAACACGTTTAAAAAACTTATAATAACAGCTTAGTACAGTATGAACATTTACGATTTGACTGGTTTCATGCTTTAAAAACACTGATTACAGATTTTCAGCGTTAAATTTCCTTCACCTGTAGGCGCCTGCATGAGCCCAATGTTCGACTTACAGCATTTTTGTTTATTTCATGTTAGAGATTTCTGTGTGCGCTGTTTGGTTCAGGCTCCTCTCACTGGTTTGACCTGAGCAGAGCTCCGTTAAATAAAATATTGTGTCACTCATCTCCAGACACCAAGACAAAATAAATCTTCATCAAAGTTTAATGACAGTTGTGGGGTTGCTACCTTATGTCATCAGCCAAGTCTGATCTCAGGCAGAACAACTTTTTTTTAAGTTTGAATCTCTTGATTTACAAATCCCAAACTTTTTCCAATGTTAAGCTTAAATTTTTGGTTAACCTGCCATGGATATTTACTGTTTAACATAAATACTCTTTTCTGGTGATTTTTTTGTGACACCTCTGCATGTCTGTGTTTGTCTTTTTCAGAGATGTCAAGCCAGACAATATCCTGCTTGATGAGCAAGGTAAGGATGTAAACTGTTAGCTTTGTGTGTGTGTGTGTGTGTGTGTGCCTATGCCTGTGTGTGTATTCCAGTGTGTGCCTATCTGGATAGGAAGAGTTAATGGACAAATCAACCCATCTGTAAGAATTTTTTTTATATTACATATACATTCATTATCAATAATTTCATCAGTGATGCCGGTAACGCGCTACTTAGTAACGCGCTACTCTAATTTGACCACTTTTTTCAGTAACGAGTAATCTAACGCGTTACTATTTCCAAACCAGTAATCAGATTAAAGTTACTTGTCCAAGTCACTGTGCGTTACTATTTGGGTATTTGTGGTTAAACCGCTGGGCAAGTGCCGCGGCTGGGGGAGCAGTCTCCCTCCTCTCCACGCCGCCGGTGGCTCGGTGTGCGGCACGCCTCGACGTTTTTTCTGAGGAGGGGGGTCCTCGTCCGCGGCGTCTCACGGCGACGCAGGTGGGGGGGCTTTCCTTCTCTTGGGCTGCGGGTCGGTGTCCGTCGCGGTGCAGAAGGCGGTGACCTGTTAGAGGGGACCGGGTACGGCGGTCGGCGGCAGCGACTCTGGACGCGTGTCTGTCCCTTCTCGCGATTCACCTCAGTTTACGGCGCCCGCTGGGGGAACCCTCCGTTCGCGCGCGGGGTTTCTAATAAAGTGAGTGTTGGCAAAACCGGTTCTCATTTTTATGTTGAGGCGGCGGGGGTGTTGTCGGCAGCTGCTGATTGTAACTAATAAAGTAACTTGTAATCTAACTTAGTTACTTTTAAAATAAAGTAACTTGTAATCTAACTAAGTTACTTTTATAATCAAGTAACTTGTAATCTAACTAAGTTACTTTTTCAAAGTAACTGTGGCCACACTGAATTTCATATATATTTAATCAGTCATGTTTGTCTCATCTAATCCTTGTGATCTGTGCTAATGGTCTCACATGACATTGTCCACTTGTTTCATAACTAAGGGCCTACCTCAAGGTTCTGTGCTTGGCCCATCATTATTGACGTCCTAAAATATCAATTTCGATGCAGTTGATACAAATAATTTCTTTGAAAATGTCTATTCTCTGACTAGCCTTGTGTACTTTAATGACTTTATAAGTTCTTCTCGTGTCTCAATGGTTCTCTCTTCCTTCAATTCACACACATTCCAACTAAAAAAGATTGATGTAGTTTCCACTGTTTCATTTATGAATCACCAATAATGTTTATTGAGTAAATGACGACAACTACTGTCCATTACAGCAGATCTGAGGACTGCGCCCCTCTTTATACCCCACCAGTAAATGCTGAACATGGACTGGATGCCTCCTAGTGCATTGCACCATATATGAAGAGAGAATTACAATGGACATAAAGGCCATTGTTTTGTTACTGATGATGTTTGAATGTGCTTATTATTGACTTGCTGTGTGTCTCCATGTTTTCTTATTTCCTCTGCTGTAATCAGATTTTTGTGCAAAACAGATGCTGGGCTCTGTGAGATAAACAGATTAAAAAGGTTCTAAATAGATGCATCTTTGTGTCCGGAGCATCCTCGGTTTAAGCTGTTATATGTTTTTCATAGTGTTCAATGCCAAAACCAAATGCACAGTGTACAGATAGCCGTGGGGTTGAGTCCATCCTGACAAGTAAGACAAACAGTAATGACCCTGCAGGCTACTAATGAATCACAGCAGGAACGAGGTCAGAGGAGTCAGGGATGTTTATCTGATACACAAAACCATGAAGACACATTAATCCAGTTTACTGAAATGTCAGGACTTACATTGCACATCGACATGTTTCCTCTTTATGTGATTAGGGACAGTCATTAAAAAATTATCAAGTTCCGATGGATTTTGTTTTGATGGCTTTCTTTTTTGTGCTTGCGTCTTTTCAGGTCACGTTCACTTGACGGACTTCAACATTGCAACAATAATAAAGAATGAAGAGAGAGCCACAGCCTTAGCTGGGACCAAGCCCTACATGGGTAACTTTGATTGACTGTTGCACCACAACCATGTCATCGACTTTGTCTGGTGTCATCATGGAGGTCTCATGTGTTTCTACAAATAAATATCCACACTGTAAAAAGGACAAGAAGAAGGTTATGGTATTCCATGCACAGGAACAAATGTGGCCTCTGAATTTTGTAAATTTATTTGACTTTAGTGTGTGACAAGCTTATAGTAAATACATTGTGTTCAAAATTAGATACTTCTGCTGGAGGCTGCTCGACTAGATTACTTGCACCCTCCTCGTCTGTAGTTATTACAGATCCTTTGTTTATTTGTGGGAAGCTGAGACAAACATACATGACTGCCCTGTCTTGTCTGGTGTTTGCTGTTGAGAAGATGAGCAGCTTCTGGTGATAGGGTGAATCTGGGTAATCTGGGACATTGTGTAATGTGGGACACCTAAACCCCAGTCTGTTGATTTTCTGTTCTAATAAAATCTAGTCAACAGGACTTTTGCATGGACATCTTGTGACTGAAAGCCCTTGACTTCATGGGGGTGATGTCAGAGAAATAGGTTGGGCAAGTGCTTATCAGAAGCACCCCCCCCCCTTGCAACAGCATGACACAGTTAGTGACCTAAGATTCTGACAAGATTAATGTCAAGGATATAAATCATTCATAAATAAGACAATGTTCCTAATTGTTATATGTTGAGTTGTTGATAAAGTGTTAAATTTGTTGATTTTTTTTTAA
This sequence comes from Pseudopleuronectes americanus, assembly GCA_038501795.1. Classification (NCBI taxonomy): domain Eukaryota; kingdom Metazoa; phylum Chordata; class Actinopteri; order Pleuronectiformes; family Pleuronectidae; genus Pseudopleuronectes; species Pseudopleuronectes americanus. The sequence goes on along the minus strand of CM076729.1, from coordinate 4,410,741 downwards.
AGCTGGCCCACTTTGTTAAATACGGTTGATAATGTGGGACAGCAGGCTTTGGGTTATCTGGGACAGCCATTGCAATTCTGCATTTAGGGACTTCCTGAAGTAAAACAATGATACACTAAAGAAATGTAGCATATTGTCAGACAGAAGTTAATAGTAAATTCAGTCTGTCCCTGTCTGTTTAAACTGATTGTCTGATTAGTTACCTATCACATAATCAGTGTCTAGGACATAGATGATCCAAAATAATAAATATTATAATTTCTTTATTTAAGATTAGGTTCTTTATGAAGAACTATGACTTTGTAAGTCAATATGAACTAATGACATTTCTATGAATAATATACATTTTCTTAGCCATTTTTTCAGAATGCTTTTAAGGAATTGGTTATATAGATCTTGTCATGCATAAAGACTAATACAAGTGTCCCAGATTACAAAATGAACTGTCCCAGATTATCAAATGTTGTATTTTGTCACAAAGAGCACTAAAATTTGTGTGATGTCTCCTCTGAGTATGATATCTCCATGTGTGAAACAGATATCGGAATTAGTCGCAGAAATCAAAATTGTAAAAACATGTCCCAGATTACCAAGAATCCCTCTATTTGTCAAGTGTCCAGAAGCCTTTCAGCTACCCAAGAGATTCTCTGCTTGTGCTTTCAGCCCCAGAGATCTTCCAGTCCTTTATAAGTGGAGGGTCGGGCTACGCCATTGAAGTCGACTGGTGGTCACTGGGCGTGACAATCTTCGAATTGTTGCGTGGATGGGTGAGAAATTATGGCAATTTGATATTTGAGCTGAGCTAGTATATCCAACCCTCTTTTTCTTGATTTTCCTACTCTCCCTCTTTGTCTCACCCTGTTTCCATCCCAGAGGCCCTATGATATACATGCCAGTAACTCAGTGGAGTCGCTGATTCAGCTCTTCAGCACAGTCAGCGTGCAGTACAACCCGGCCTGGCCCAAGGACTTGGTTTCCCTCTTGAGGAAGGTGAGCTGCACTCAGTGGGACATCATTTACTTTATTTAAGCCCTGTAAAGTTAAATAGTAGTATTGCCTTCTCGATTCAAAACTCAGAAATCTTCTACTGCTGAGAGATTCCATTATCATGAAATGGGATCAGTGGTAGAGGTGGGGGATTTGGTGTTTTATACCACTAATATAAATGTTACTTAGCTGATGGAAAGCTGCTAAGATTTATGAAAATAATTAGACAGGCTGATTCTCTCTTTTTTCTTACGCATAATTATCTGATTTTGGAAGAAGTTTGATGATGAGGATCCTGCTTTGCTAAATGTTCTTCATCCAGCTTCTACTTGATTTGTGGAGCAGTGGGCAGTTGTCCAAGTCTTTTAATTTTGATAAAATGTTCATGTTGTCCAGTCTGTGGTGAAACCACACTCATTTACCTAAAAATACCAAAGAAAATGAGGTGAGCAGAAATTAGAACTGTATTACTTACTTAATAAACAGAGCAACTGTATATATATATATATATATATATATATATATATATATATATATATATATATATATATCATTAATTAAAGATTTTCAAGGGACATTTCTGATGAAGGGAAATCAACCTAAACCCTAATGCTCACCCCCACAGCCTGAACGCAGATGGTTTTCCCTAGCAAGAGGAGCAGGAGGGAAGGAGGGCAGGGATAGAGGGGTGGTATCGGGGTACATACTGAAGTCACAGGAACAGAGGATGCAGGTACTGTTGGGGGACTGGAGCTGGAGGGGGGAGGATGAGCTGAGACCCTCTGGGCAAAGGAGAAGAAAAACGACAGATGGGAATCTGAGGGATGGGAGCACTGAAACAGAGCAAGTGGGTGAGAGGAGATAGGTGTGTGTGTGTTTGTTTGTGTGTGTGTGTGTGTCAAAACAAGTAATTTGATCTCATATTGAGGTTCAAAATGTTCTTTACTTTAACACGACAATGTGCCAGTTGGATGAGATAATTCCATTTAAGTTAAATTGAAATAAATCTGCTCAACACTTTCTCGAATCAGGCTTCTCTGTGATAATTATCATCTACATTCTTCTAGTTTGTTAAAAGTGACACTGTGGTGCAAAAAAGTATTTGGCTCTTTTTATTCAGTTATTTAAAGATTATGGAGTGGGTAAGAGCTCACGTGGCTGGTTTGAAAAGCATATTTTCCTGTTTGGCAGAGTGTACATGTGAGCATGAGTGCGTGCATGTGCTCAGTGTCTGAGTGTTCTGGACGGAGCGTGGGTCTCTTCCGCTCTGCTGCTGATCGATTACCAACGTCTGGACTCCACCCAGACAGACCTTACCCGCCCTGCAGGAGAAAACCGAATCAGCCTGTGAACCAAGGAAGGAATAAAAGCACAGGAAGAGAAATAGCGGAACAACAAAACCCGCTCCACATCCTATTTTCATTTCCAGTGTTTACCCTGAGGTGCAGAACCAAACAGATGCTACTCCATTAAAAACACCACTGTATCAGCACTGGCTTCTCTGTCCTCCCAGGATTAAGGGGCTCCACTTATGTGTGGCCTTCATCTGACTTGATCAGTGCAACAATTTTGTTCCAAGCCTGATGAGATGATTAATGAACAGTGCCCTCTGTTGGTTGATTTACCAGTAGGGGCTTGGACTGACCACTTTTCTTTCTGTTCTATTATACAGTTTATTTTATTAAGTTAAATAAAGAACCATTTATTTAAACAAATATTTAATAAATAAATAGTGAAAAATTAACTTCATCGTGAGATATAAAATACATTTAAGAAGCCTTTACAATTTGACAAGAATTTCACTTATACGTTATACTACATTGTATGTCAGTTTTTCGCGACATCTTTCAGCCAATCACATGCAAGCGTGCCCGACAGTTGCTGACCAATTTTACGGAGCGGGCTCATGAATGTGGCACGTCTCCCATCAGCTGGAGCAGCAACAGTGTCAGACTGATGGCTTTTTTCACAGCCGACACTGTGACTGCTCCTCTGGCAGGAAAAGCACAGGCTGAATCCATGACATTAGAATCCACTGCATGTCACTTAGGTGAGATGTTTCCAGCGTGCATGTGCAAACGCGGCCTCACTGACAGGGCTCACACATGGAAAAGAATGTTTATGCCTCATTTGCTCCACATGCTTTTGCAGGTGTAAATAAACACCATAGGCAGACACAGTACTGTGACTAATCTCACACTCCCTAACAGGCAAACTAGCACGGAAAGGTTATGGGCTTGAATTTAGTAAAGAGACTATTAACTACGGCAGCTAGTTAATGTTCCCCTGAGAAAGACAAACAACTCTGTGTAGAGCAGCAGTCTTTCTTCTGCCAAAACTAGAGTTGATGCCAAGCTGGCCAGCCCGTGGTCTGAATGTAAAGATGGACGGCATGACTGCTCCTCAAAAGTGAAGCCAAAGCATCTCAATCACCACCTGCTGGCTGCCTGTAGTATTACTCATAAATCCTGCCTCATCCACGTTAGTCAGCTAGCTACTGACAGCGTAGTTAGCTGGCTGGATCATACTTTGGGGCTTCATAGTTTTCTTGATGCTTAACAAAAACAGCAAAACAACATAATTTTATCTGTGACACAGGAGGTAGATCGGGTCGGCCACTAAACAGAAGGTTGGTGATTCAATCTCCAGCTCCTCCAGTTTGTGTGAAGTTTCACTAGGCATGACACAGACACAGAAGGAAGGACTAGAAATTTAAAATAACATTTCCAGCTCCTTCCTTTGTTCATTTGAAATAGCCCAGACACATTGTATTTGAGGCTGCACAGTAAAAAGGAACAAAACCAGCCAATGGATTTTTATTTTACACTCACGCTCGAGTTTATTTCACCTCCCAGTGAGAAGAGTCTGGCTGTGACTGAGGAGAGAAGTTGTGAAGGTGATATAGCTACTGGAGAGGTGACATGATGTGGGTGACATTGCTGTGTGTTGTGTGTGTGTGTGTCCTTTGCTTCTAGCTACTGACAGTGAACCCAGAGCACCGTTTCTCCTGCGTGTCCGACATGCAGACATCTCCCTACCTCGCTGACGTTAACTGGGACGCCGTGTATGAGAAGAAGATGGAGGCCGGATTTGTCCCTAATGTTAGTTTGAAGAGATCTCATATCCACTTGTACACACACACACACACACACACACACACAAACATCTTACATATATACAAATATTTGACTTACTGTATTGGTGGGGGACTCGCCATTCCGAGCCCCTTATACTACCCTAAATTATCGCAACAAAGCTCCACACTCTCACACTCACAGACACACACTGTGTACATGCACATCAAACACAAGCACACTTAGGCACTTCCTCGTGTTTGCTGAACGTGCTGAGGATGTGTAACAACTAAATAATGCAAAGGAAATTGAACATGGCTTCTTTATGGTATCTCACTATAGTGTGTGTGCACATGCACTTACTGAACATTTGTGTGTGCATGCAAGTGTATTAATGTGTTATTCAGTATATTGACTAAAGTGTGAACTTTGCGTTTGTGCACTCTGTGGCTCTGCAGCTGATTTATGATTATTTTTTGCGTGTGTGTGCGTGTGTGTTTCTAATTATCTGATAATTATCTCATACATCTCCTGCCTACAGAAAGGTCGCCTCCACTGCGACCCCACCTTTGAACTGGAGGAGATGATCCTGGAGTCGCGGCCCCTTCACAAGAAGAAGAAGAGGCTGGCCAAGAACCGGTCTCGAGACAACAGCAAGGATTCACAGTCTGTAAGTGACATGGCACAGTCTTGTAAATCCCCCAGAGTCAGACCTAGTCCCGTACTTTAAAGTGCATCATTAATTGTGTTTCTATTTACCAAGTTGGAAATACTAATTCAAATGTCAAGAAGTTGGCTGTAACGTAAATTCATCTTAAATGATGAATATGCACTTGACTTGTTTTTAATTCATTATTTTGTATAAAAACAAGTCATGTGCATTTGTAGAATGTCCCTACAGAGCCCAGGAGGGTCAACAAATTACCTGCTTTGTCTGATCAGCCATCCAAAATTCAGAGAACACGTATTTTAAAAAAACTAAGGAAATGGGCTTTGTGTACACATGGTCCGTGTGTGTGTCTTTAAATGATTCTTTCAAAAGACAAGGCTTTCATTCCTTAGTTAGGCTACTAACCTGCACCATCTGTCGTATATATTAGCCTTAGATACAATAGATAAAATACTGGAATATCTCATAACCTCAGAAATAAAAGCATTATGTTGGATTGAGAAGGAGGTTTTAGCAGCTGTGAGGATGAAGGCAGAATTCAAGATGTCTCTGCATTTGTTAAAAGCCCTTTACTCCCTTTGATAATAGAAAGGGCTATGTTTAGCCTTGCTCACATGTGAAAGGGTTATTTGCCTTTATGCCATGCCTTGGTTTGCTGATTATGTAATCATTGGTCTCCTTGTGCAGATCAGATTAGTTCATCCTTTTCAACATCTAGCTTCTAAAAAGTAAAATCATATGTGGAGGGCACATGCATGTGTCTCAGAAAACCATTACCTGCTGCATAGAAGGATTCCTCAGAGATACGGCCTAGTGGAGATAACAATGCATCTCAGGTTTACCCCGCTCTCCGCTCTGTCACTTCTCGTCAAAACTGCATATTTTTAGATTAGCGTTGGGCCAATTCCCAGCATCTGCTTCTTTTCCGCTATGGTGAATTGTCTCGGCTGAGAGTGAGTAATACTTTGGTAGTGGGCATAAAGAGAGACTTCCTGTTCATGTGAGCTATCTTAGAGGTACCCTGATTATTTGGTATCCTTTGAAATAAAAATAAAAATAAACTCCATACTGAACAGGCCAAAGAACAGGTATATTATTACCACAACAACTCGATTTAGAAATTAAAGGAATAGTTCAAACTTTTGGGAAAAGTTGCTTATTCCCTATTTTTGCTGAGAATAAAATGAGAGGATTGATGCCATTCTCATGTCTGTACTCTTAATATGTAGCCACAGACAGCAGCTGATGTAATGTGATGATGAATGAACTTTGATGGTGTTGGTAGTTGACTTGTTTTTTCCTTTGGACAGAACCATGTCGACTGTTTCAACATTTTAAGGCTGAAAGCTATTGCTAAGCTAACCACCTGCAGAGTCCAGCTTCATATCTACCTTCTATTTCCAGAATTGTCTGTCTATCTGTGGCTCACATATCTCAAGAACTGTATATCTTATCGGCTTCAAACTTTGCATGTATTGTGGATTTTCGGAGATTTGGACAAGCGACATGTTCAATATTAATAAACCTTGAAGAATCAGGCAGCCAGTGCACTGTAGAAGTGGCTGTTTGGACACATCTATGAAAGAGAAGTTATTGAACACAATAATGGCCACATTCACGATTACAGCAACAACCACTGATTCTCCAGTTCAGGGTTCTGCGCACTGACTCGAGAAGCACCTGAACTTTGAACTAAAAGGTGAACAGATCTCTGTGCAGCAGCGATGGGGCAGCTTCAGGGTTCTGTGGACTGAGTGCAGAAAACATTTATCAAGTGATTTATCAAGGTTTTTAGACTCACAGTGACATCAGGTATATGAAGAAACTCATGTGCTTTGTTCTCTTCGTCTGACAGAAAATGCTATGGAAATAAGACGTGATCACATATGATATATCTTGTTCATGTTTTCATATCCCCTGTGTGTGCTGAGAGCAGAGTTTTTGTGCACACACATAATTTGTGTCCCTTTGCCTCCTCTGCATTTGTTATGTGTGATTGAGAAATTATTTACCACAGAAAGGAGATATCCCCTTCGTATTCATGAGGGGCCGCCTGTTCCCATCTGACAGTCATCATGACATCAGTGGTATTAACGTCAGTGGTGTGTGTGTGCGTGAGTGTTATCTGTATGGATCAGCGTGTGCAGGGAGTGTGCACCTCTAACAATAGGCGGGTTATGAAACCCTGTGTGTGTGTGTGTGTGTGTGTGTGTGTGTGTGTGTGTGTGTGTGTGTGTGTGTGTGTGTGTGTGTGTGTGTGTGTGTGTGTGTGTGTGTGTGTGTGTGTGTGTGTGTGTGTGTGTGTGTGTGTGTGTGTGTGTGTGTGTGTGTGTGTGTGTGTGTGTGTGTGTGTGTGTGTGTGTGTGTGTGTGTGTGTGTGTGTGTGTGTGTGTGTGTGTGTGTGTGTGTGTGTGTGTGTGTGTGTGTGTGTGTGTGTGTGTGTGTGTGTGTGTGTGTGTGTGTGTGCGTCTGTGTGTGTGCTCTCATACTGCGTTATTACCCAGATTATTAAATTATGAAGCCTTCAGTGCTGTTGTCATGGCCTCAAGTGCTTTTGGAAATATGAGCTTCTATTTTTGTCTCGGGCCAAACATCCAATTTGAGGAGGGCTCACAAACAATTCATGACTTGTTTAAAAAGAGCAATGAAGGAAGCGAAACAAGGAATGAGTCAAAAGACATTTCCAGAGGTCGCAGAGGTTACACAGTTGACTGATGGAGTTTTATTTGTAGTTTTGGACGATGATGATGGTGGGGATGACGATGATGAGGTTGATATGGATGTGGATGAAGATGATGGTGGCGATGACGATGATGTCTGTTGTTTTGTGTGCCTGCAGGAGAATGACTACTTACAGGAGTGCCTTGAAGTGGTGCAGCAAGAGTTCATGATCTTCAACCGGGAGAGGTAAGAGAGCCGTAGAGCAGAAGAGCAGCAGACTGGATATAACATGGGCTAAATGCAGCCTTTCCTCTTCAGACATTTATCAGTATCAAGGCAACGCAGCCAGGGAATTATTATCCTTTGTGGTGGCAATTTCTGTGAATCAAGCACAAAGTCAAACACTTGTCTTCCTGTAAGTTTGATTCAACATCTGGAGATGGACCCACAGTCTGCATCACCTGACTAACATGTACAAATGAGCAAGGAACAGAAATGAGAATTGTGTTCTTATAACCCACATTTCCCTCCCATTGGGTATGTAAATATTAGGGCTGTGAAATGATTAAAAATTGTAATCAAATTAATTACAGGTTTCTATGGATTAATCAGGATTAATCACATTACCAATTTTCTCGGTATATTTTGTGAGAACAAAAAAGATTTATGACAACAGACAGATATATACATTTAACAAGTTTTCTTTTTTTATTCATAAATAAACAAAACAATGGTGCTGCAACTCAGCTGTTCTTTTGCAGTTCTCTCTGCTATTCCATATGGAACATTCATCCTAAACAGAATTTGGGCTTCTTAGCCATTGTATGGGTTAATAAAACTTTTTGCATAAGAGCGGCGACTAGTGCAGAGTGGGTGGAAATGTGGGTACATTGGAAGGTCCTTCTGCGCATGCGTTAAATACTTTAAAAACAATTACGAATTAATCCTGTAATTTAATTAATCCTGTAATTTAAAATAATTTAAAATAACGCGTTATTTTTCACAGCTCTAGTAAATATATGTATTACCCTCCTGATCTCTTATCAGGGTGGGAGCTATCATGCCTTCATGAGCCCAGATGTAAGACCCCAACCATTTGCAAAAAGACACCATGAAGTTAAGGCTTCAAGAGGCCATAAAGTAAAAGTCTCTGATCAATAATCGTAAACCTAAAGTTGACCTATTAGATAAACAATCTGGTCAATCTTCCACATACACATCTGCTCATGCAACATCACATCCACAAATGACAACATTTCCATTACACCTTTAAGACCAAATGCAAAGGGGGAAATAATACAGTTACTCTGCTTAATTTGCACTTAAACAAATATATGCAGGTCCTTTTAGAACCAACAATGATAAGTACCAAACACATTACTAAGATAAAAGCATTGGGTCAAAGTTGAAGTCAGAGGTGGATTTTTAATGTGGACTGTGAATAATGTTATTTACCAATAACCCATGCAGTTGTCTGACCAACTGTGTTTCCTGACTATTACTACTGCAGTTATCTTACCAGGACCATAATATTACATGTAAATCATATTATAATATGTAAATGATGATCAAATCTACAAAAACAAATCTCAATCTGTTTAAAAAGAATATGCTATGATCATAATAAATTGCTATGATGCTATGATCATAATAAATTGTTTTATTGAAATAAACATTTGCCTCACTGTCACCTGCACTTGAACCATGACTGTTCCTTAAAGCGTGGATTAAAAAGGAGCTGGCACTGAAAATAGCCTGAAGCATCACTGCTGTGTAAAATAGCAGAGGGAACACTAACGCTGTGGGAGGAAAGCGAGGAACTTCTATCAGCTGCAGTTTGTGAAGAGAGGTGCAGAAAATACTAATTTATAACCATGACAAGTCAAAACCATGACATTTTTAATTAAGTTACTGGTATAGGAAGTCAGGGGAGCTTGGAGGAGAGCATTGTATATTAATCTACACTATATGACAGGTCGCTTTAATGACATGACATTGGTTTATAAATCATCCAGCGATGCATCATCTATACCAATTATCTAATAAGGGCCACAGGGGGAGCTGGAGCTAATTCCAGCTGACATTGTGCGATAGGCGGTTTACACCCTGGAAAGGTCAGCAGTATATCACAGGGTCAACATGTAGAGAACAACAACCATTCACACTCACTTTCACACCTACAGACTATTCTGAGTCTTAAATTAACCTAAGATGCATGTTTGGAGGAGGAAGCCAAAGCAGCACGCAGACATGTGGAGAGCACGCAGACCCGGAGAGACCCTGGTTCAAACCCAGTACCTCCTCGCTGTGAAGCCAAATATACACAGCACATCCTAAATAAAGAGCCTGAGGTCCATATATCACAGGACGTGTGTGTTTCTGCAGAGTGAGGGGAGGAGTATCGGTTCAGCGCTGCTCTGAATTATTGCCTCATTTATTATTGACCAGGTCCTGCCACTGCAACGTTACTGAAATCCTTCTGTGTGGGAAAAGTCTTATTATATCCTATTGCTCTAATTAACTGCAGTCTACTTCCATTTATAATGGAGGCTGTAATCATCTGGAGTTATACAGAGCAGAGACGAGCACTCTACAATAAGCTCAAGGCCTTTCTTTACATTCAACTACTAGCTGCTTGTTTCTGTGTGTGTATGGTTGATTTAACTTCTTACTTACATACTTGTATTTCGGAAAAATTAAGAAAACTTAAAAAATTACCTAAGAGGCCTAAGGAGTATAACTGTGTATATTCATGCACATGATGTAACATTACATCTGTTTCCCCCTCTCTCCGGACTCAGGTTGGACAGGCGTCCGGAAGAGGGCCAATCAGAGGCCGGGGCCGATGATGCCAGTGGAGATGGGGAGAGGGAGGCCGAAGCCGGGGCCACCAGCGATGACGCACCTGAGCCAGAACCTGATCCCGGTCCTGAGCCGGAGCCCGAGTCCTCCTCCAAGCTGAGCATGTGCGGCTCGGTGTGCTCCTCCCCCGGCAGCTGCTAGCACCACATCGCCTCACAGTGACGATTGCAGATCTCTCTGGCCGCTGCAGTGTTTGTGCCATACCTGTAGATAGGTTCTCACCTCTCTCCTCTATTGTAGCTAGGGGTGGAGGAAACGCACAGCAGGGCAACTTGAAGCACAGCAGGACCTAAAGTGGCCCCCACCATTTCTCTTATCTTTTTTTTTCTGTAGCATCCTTCCGGTAAGGCATGAATGAAGCAGAGTCCCAGAGAGTCCCCACCTTCTGTGTCCGCCAACCCTAGAGTAAGCTCTAACTTCTATGCAATGTTACAGTATAGCATGACAAATAAGGTATCAGTTACAAGGAGGTGTTGTTCAGGAGCAGAGAGCCCCACGAGCATGATGACATCCCGAGCAATAGCCGTGCTGGGTTTTAGTGGGATTGGTGGTTTCGGCGGAGACGTCTCCCCCCCCCCTCAGACTTCCCGTTCAAAATCTGATGGGGTTGACTGAATTATTCAGCACACGCAGGCACTCACGTTTATGTTATTGCCTGTGTCTTCTTCCCTCTGCCCTTTTCATGTAATGTGTGCCCTAATTCAGAATAATCTGTTTTCCCCTGGAGCGCCTTCCTTCTATTGTAACACCTTTATGAGACACAGTAAGCGTTAATTTCTGTTTTCAAGCGAGTGAGACAGTGTGGCTGGTTTTCATGTTGTAAACCTGTTTGGAGTGGTGCCTATTGATGATAATCACTATTAGATAATAACAGTGTAGCCATGCTTGTTTGATTTTCCTCCTTAAGCGTTAACCAACTTGTTTCTCTGAGCTTTTTTAGGATGACTGCGCACGGGAAATCTATGGGAAATTAGTGCAGCAATCAAGATGAAAGGTTTCACTTGTCACTGCTCTGGTTCCCAAGATGTAGTATTTTAGCTCGTGCTCTTATACAGAGAGCATTCAGATGCTCTGCTGTGGGGAATAAATATAAACAAGCTACAGTCACCTCCTTTAATAATCAATTAGGATGCTCTATTTGCTTCACTGGACACCATCATCTCTTTAAGTGCTTGGTTAGTATAAAGATCATCTCCGTCTAGAGTTTATTTTGGGGCTGTACTTAAATGTGTAGCTGTGTCCTGTTGGTATAGATGAGATATGCTATTACTGTCATCTTGATAGTGTTACATTTAAGGTGGCACCATTGATCTCAGTCTGAACACCTGGGAACATGTAGCAAAAGACCACCATAAAACCCTAAGGCCTAATAAAATAAAAACCGTGTAAATAGCATAAAGTGTAGGTTATTAAACTCACCACAGTTTTATGTGGGACTTCGAACTCGACGTATTAACTAAAGAAAGAGCTGCGTGAAGCTTCTAATGCTTCATTCTGCTCCTCTTTCCAAGTGTGCAGGCACAACTTGTAGGCAAAATATGCCAAAGCTTTTCTACCATTTGCATAACCATTTCTAAGGAACGTAAAGTGTGTGAATGTATGTCTCTGTTTCCCAGTACAACATAAAGTCAGCGTTCCTTCTGCAAGTGAAAAAAATACTATCATTTATACAATCATATTGTGTATAAAGTATCTATTTCAGGTAAGGGGGTGACCTCAAGGTGATAGTTTTGGGAAGTATGTCTATTTGCTTTTGTTCAAAAGGATGAAATGAGAATATGGATGCTACCACTAAGTCGTGTAGAGCTGAGAGGTAATTTGCCTTTCCTATCTTATCTTGGCTTAGCTAAACCACAGTTATGAATCCTCTCAAAGGCCTCCATGTCTGGTGTCATTTTCACTCTGTGTTAAAAACGAGGACTGGCCAGTAAAGTAATGGCCAAAGATCCCCCCAAAAAAACGAGACTGATGATAAACAATCATTTCATAGTGTAGGGTAACACTGTAGCACTGTCGTGGCTTTTCAGTTGTCAATACGGTCATTCGATTCTTATGAGTCCCAGGGGGGAGTTGACATACCGCTATGTTACGTTACACCCTGATCGGACGCAGTTTAACAACTAAAAGACGACTCCCCGTCCATTAGGTTTAACATGGATTAAATGTTCCAAGCACTTGATGAAGAACTTTGTGTTGTAACATTTCTGTAACTGAAGGGAAATGGGAAATAAGTGAACTTTACAATTCAGTGACTCAGTGGAAATATTTAAACTTGCAATAGTCGTCCCATTAATTCTTCAAAGTTTATTTCAGTTCAGTTTATTTCAAGTCTTTTTAAAGGTAAAATTCAAATCTTTTTGTTGAAAATAAATCCCGTAATAGATAATCAGCAGCAATATTTCATTTTACAAATGACATTTGGTACGTTCTTTGCTGCTCGCTATCGTTAGCCACTTATGAACCAACATTCAGTTGTATTCCTCTTTTTTATATGGTTTTGTGAAGAGTACTTTTTGATTTATGCTACGCTATGTGAGCAAAGCACTACTGGCGGAGGCAGTTTACTTCTACCTAAAGAGGCAATAGACTCTAGTTTGAGACAGTCAACAATAACTCTGAGTTACGATATTTTTGTAAAAGTTAAAATGACTGATCCCTTCACTATACCAGTTATTAATACCAAGTAATTTATGGCCGTGCCGTGATAGTCCGCTAACTGTAAACACGCTTGCAGATCAGCCGGCTAGCATTAGCGGTAGCAATCTTCTCATCTCACCCTCACAAAGAAGGCAAATCAGTGTACTTCCCAAAATGTTAAACTATTTCTATAAACACTATACATTATGATTAGATTAAGAAGCTTCTTTAAAGGGATTTAAAAGTGGCATCCTCAAAGTTTGGCAAAATATATGATGAGTTTAATACTATCAAGCCCTGTGCTTTCTTTTTGCATGCACCTTTACAGTATAAGCCTGTTCCTGCCAAAGTCTTGAGCTTGAGCCTCTACTGGCTGATTCGTGCATGCACAAGCTTTTGGTGATAGGTAACCTTGATACTCACCGCATTATCGACACAGTCCAAATCAGAGTGTAACTGGCCTGCGTCACTGCTCCTGAACAGTGAGTTTTTTGTGAACTTTAAACTGTAAAAAATTGTGTAAACCCAGTGTTATATGGACGGCATGACATTTTTAGATGATATGCAGTACCTTTGGCATCCTGTAGGCTGTCGTGATGCTCTGTTCAAGCAAACAGGCTCGTACCCTCGCTGTATGAGCAAGTTGAGGTCAGCGGCTTTGTGTGATGATCTGTTGTGGGTTAAGTGTTGCGTTATTGTTTGTGCAGAAAGAAGAAATTGGAACTGGGGCAGGTTTTCTCTTCACCCCCGACACAGAATTTGCTGCATTATTAAAATCACTGAATGTCTCCATTCGTGGAAAAGAAAGTTCAATCATTTCTAAGACTCTTTAAATGAGAAAACACATCATCAGAGTTGGCACAGGCCTGAAATGGATGTGTGCAATTATATGTTCGTCATTTGTAAATGGATTAAAAACTGACTTTGGCGGTTCATTTAAGTGTAGCTTTTCTCTAAGTTACAATACTTATCTACGGTTTTGACATTTTTTCCTTGATATCAGTGATCATTCCTAATTGGGCCGTGCTTGCAAACCCTACTGACATGTTCCTTTGTGTGTTAATGTTCTGGATGCTGTTAGGTGTTTTAAAAAAAAACGGCATTGTGCTAGTGTTTGACCAGCAGCAGCATGTCTCCTATGATCGATGCTCTCAAGGCGTACCATACTGTAGATGTCTTTATCTCTGTGGATACAGTTTGAAACTCAGTGGCCTGGTGAGAAAACAAATCCAGAAGAAAACGTGATTTATGCTTCTCTTTTCCTCCTTGTGATCCTATTTTGCATAATGTTCTTGTGCTGTAGGATTTCTTTTTTCACAGGGAGTCAGTGAAAGCCTTGTTACTGTACCAACTGAAAATGCTCTGTGTGTTTAAAAACATGCTGCTTTAACTGCTTTGATAACGAAATAAAACTCCTTCCAGTAATTTTACATCTGTGTATTTTTTGTGTATTTATTCTGTCTTGTTTACAGCATTAATGGGATTGTTCACCCAAAAATTTAAAATGCACTCATTATCTACTCCCCACTATGCAGATGGAGGGGTTGGTGAAGTGTTCAAGAGCTCAAAACACTTTTGGAGTTTAAGGGATAAACCGCTTTGCAGCCAAATCCAATACAGTTGAAGTAGCTGGTGACCGATTATTCAAACGTAAAAAAATAAACAGAAACCTGTTACTTAAATTGTATTGGATTTGGCTGCAATGAGACTACTAAAGTGTTTTGTGGACTCAAACACTTCACCCACGCCTCCATCAGCATAGTGGTGAGTGGATAAGTGAACTATCCCTTTAAAGATACAGTTTACTAATGAAACAGTAGAGGGAGTTGACTCTGCAGTGATGTCCAAAGTGAACTTATCTCTTTGAATGGAATTGTAAACATCAGCTCTGCCCCTATTGACTACAGCAGGTTAGAGTCTTCGTCTGGACCTTAGACTGGAAAAGAGATGAGCTGAAAAAGCATTAGTAAGAATTAATAATGCAGGATCAGCTTTGTAAAGAGCTGCCTCCTTGTTTAAGATAAAAAAGGAATTTTTATTTACAGATACAGTATATGTATCCACACAATGAATAAAAAGAGTTGCATTATGTCATGGAAACAGATGAAATCCTTCAAAGTCCGAATCAAGAGCCTTGTTAAGTCCCGCCCCCATGGATGTGTGCTTGGTTTTGGTTTAGCCCCTCTGCACTGGTTCTTCCAGGATGTCCACTGTTGTCTGTCCTGCAGTGTCCAACAGGGGGCGCCACTTTGGTGCTTCAATAGTGTCCAGAAGAGCTGCAAGCTCAACCTCCAACTTCTCCACGGTGTCCTCCACCTTCTACAGGAGACACAAGATTTGTGAAGTTGAAGTGAATAATACATTTAATGAGTTGTAGTATGAATAATAGAACCAACGCTCATGAATAACACAATCACTTATTCATATGAGTTGCCCAAAACATCTAGTATAAGGTGAGGTCAGCGTGAGACTGGGGTTTGTCAGATGAGATGAATGTGGAGACGTGGAGTAACTCAACCAGAAATTTGGAAATGATTCAGACCCACAATAAGTGAACCTCAAGGTTGGTTTTGTATAGTTCTTGAAGGTAAATGTTGAGCTGCTTACTATATTGAAAAAAGCTAATACTGAGTTTAACACCTAGAGGGGTTTACATACAAAACATCCCCAACCACATGGTTTCAAACTGTTAAGGGCTAAATGTGAGGTTGGTTTCGGAAACAGCACCTTCTCCACTACATCCAGCCGGGTGTGAAGGTTGGTGTGCTCCTGACAGGCACTTGTACGCACCGCTCGAGGCCGCAGGTCAGGCTCGGGACCTGAGAACAGAATCAATGCAGACATTGGAGTAGGAGGTAGAGGAATACATCCTGATGCAAACCACATGATGTCAGCTATAAAAAGAGCAAAACAGTTCAAGACAATAATGACATCTTGAGATGATAGATACAGATATTTATTTAGCGTTTTTCGAGACTTGATGTCCACTCAAAGTGCTTTTGTCCACACATTCACACACATCACTCATACATTGTTGGGGTGTTTAGGGTTCATTGACTTGCACAAGGACAGTTGGCCACGCAAGACGGGCGAGACGGGGATTGAACCACCGAACCTTCTGGAGGACTCACTGTCCCTCCTGAGCCACAGCTCATGTATCATCGATCTTCTCAATAGAAAGACCACAATGCCGATTCCCAACCTGACAACTTTTGCTTTAAACAGGAGAAATAATAGTGAAAAAAAAATAAACACTTGTTTGGATCTTTTTTTTCTTCATTGATTCCAACTCAAACAATCATTTAAATGAGTATTTGTTTTCTTAAATGAGACAATAACCTTCTTTCAATAGCAGGCGGGTGATCTGCGTCTGTGATGTGGAGCCGGATGGAGAGCAGCACAGGCATTGTTTGAGCCCCCCCCCCACAGTTATGTTTTCAATTATCTGTGTCTCTTTGAAGCCGAGACATTTCGAGGCGAGGTTCGCTTTCTCCCACACAACTTCCCTTTTTCCATCACCTCCTCAGAGACCGAGCTCCCGTTGATGGCATTTGAACTTCATAAATGAGCAGACTTCTCATTCATTTAACAAACGCTGCGGGCGATGCTGTCGCTGTTATTTAGATTAAACATTTGGAGTCTTGTTATTGGGTGGTGTAGTTACTGAGCATTACTGATGTTCAGTCTCTCTGCAGAGCGGGTTCTTGCTGTATCATTCCTCTCACACCGTGGCTGCCTGCCAATGACCGAACAAAGAGGTGCTCTCACCTTTTCTACTGGAAAAGAATATACAAAAATAAAATATACAAGTTACGGAACCACGAGTTCAATCTTTGCAAAAACACTTGAGGATCTGCACCTCGACGTTTTAAGAAAACCTAACCTCAAACTGCCTCCTTTGGTTTTCCTGAGATTTACGTTCGAGCACAATGACAAAGATCAACTTTAAAGATTTCTGTTTAAAGCTTCTCCTTCCATCTCATACCTCTGTATTACTCAGCTTGTCCTCTCCAGGGTGTTTTCCTCTTCCTGTTGGAAAGTGGAGCTACACATGGGCAAGCTCATGGAAATAATGATTTTAGAGCAAAAAACAGCAGGTGTTCAGTCTGCTGTCAAGGAAACACAGACTGAGGTTTGTTTCAATCCAGTAGTTTAACTTCATCATACTCACATCGGACACAAACTAAAAAAAAAGAAAAAGGAAAGAGTTAAAAAATTGCTGGATTTTATTAATGGATATTTACAATCCGTTTTTTTAAACTTCTGCCTCAAACATGATCCACCTTTATGATTCATTACACCTCAGATCCATTTGTTCCTTGAGCTGTAAACAGCAGAAGCGGCCACAAATGATTCCCATATCTCATTCTGCACACTGTCCTCACATGTGCGGCCATGCCTGAGCATCAGGCTGCCTCCATTTCACAATGATATCCTGTGGAAACACTTTCCAAGCTCCATTACACAGGCTGGAGGGGCGCCAGCTGCAGAACATGCAGGATACAGGCCGAGAACAGACGACAGATGAAGGAGAAGGGCACCGTAACATCATCAGGGTTTTCTCAGGGAGCAGATGTCTGCCCCTGTGTATCCTCGCTGAGTGAGGCCTCTTCATTCTTTTCCTTTTTTTTTGTTGAAATCACTCGTGCAGATGAAAACCTGGCAGAGCTCACCTGCTTTGGTTTGACAGCAGCACATGAATTATCAGAAATCTGCAAAACACATGAGCCATTTCCTCCACAGGATCTGGATTTTTAAGTGATGGAAATGATGTGTTCCTCATTGTCGCATTTCACAACAACAACTTCAGTCTCTAGCTGTAACCGAACATGCTGCTGGTTTCCAGATCAGCATAAAACTGTCTCTTAAACCCTCAGAAACACCACAGCTGGGCTTCCATCTTAAGTGTTGCTGTGCGTTTGTGTGATCAGTGCACGTACACAGGCCAGCCTGCTCTCCAGGAGGAGAAACCGTGCAACAGAGGGTTTCATGCTGATTTTGGTGAACGCCTCTCCCTGCGAGTCTCACACATAATAAAAAATAAAGACATGTCTGTTGTATGTAATAAACTACAGATGTGAATAATAGAAAGAAAGAACAATGTCGATGAAGACTATTATTTTTGCTGTGATTGCTCAGCTTTAGAAAGACAGTAAGGTCACATCGTCAATTTATAATAAAACTCTGCATCGAGATCTGTGTGACACAATACAAGAAACCTCCATATGTAATATGTGCACAAGTCCATACACATCACCCGCATCGACTGACGGTTCATCTGCATTTAGTTCATTTGCATTAGGTGCACACACACTTCAGCTTCTCCAGGGCTTCAACTTTAACATTGATTTGAAATGCTTCACATGCTGACTGACTGGATTCTGCTGCTCTGAGCCATTTTAAAGCTTCTGTCACTCACAGCTCAGCTCTTTTACCTTCAGCTGACACATCAACTCATTTTACCTTTTACATTTCACCTAACACCTCAACATCTTCTGGTCCTCTTCGCCTATCACTCTGTTAGATGGCACAAGCAAACATTTCAACTTTACATTAAAACCAGTATACTGGGTTTTATAACTGATATGTTATTACCCCTTTCTTCCTTATTTGTTGTCCTTCCATTCAATTCCATTTTTTTATTCATAATTAGATTTAAGAGTCATAACCTCCTATTTTCAATATAGACAAACTGAGTATATTTTATTTTCAACCTTCTGACTGCTATCTGTATCAATATTTATTTTTAATTATAAAGAAACTACATTTACTTATATTACTACAAAGACGACCACAATTGTAATAGATAATATAAATATTTGCAACGCAGTAAAATAGAACAGCAAAGCTAGTAAGGAAATATTTACATTTACAAACTGTAGTGATTCCAGAATTAAACTGGTTAAAATAAATAGAAATGAGGCAAAAATACTTTTTCTGATTGCGTAGTTGCTTAGTTATGAGTGTGTGTGAATGTGTACATACTTCCTGTGGTTGGTCATTCTTGCAGTATGAAGTCAGTGTAAATCACACTCGAGGCCGTCACTCACAGATCCGACTCTGGAGGATTGACGCACATTTTTGTGAATTTCCAGCAGATAGTAGTAACGCTGGTAAACAAAGCTCTTTGTCCTCAGAGCCTTGGAGCAGATGATCATAATAGATGAGGAGAAGACTGACTGTTTGAAACTCTGCTGACAGTGTATTAGATTAAGTGTTGCCAGAGCTACAGTTAAATCAGTAACAGATGTGCTGGCAAAACCCTGAACACACACAGACCTACATGAGTCTGTGTGTGTGTGTGTGTGTGTGTGTGTGTGTGTGTGTGTGTGTGTGTGTGTGTGTGTGTGTGTGCACCCATGATGTCAGCTCAGCCTCATCTACACACTGTGAATTATCCATTGTGCCACGCACCGAAGACATAATGTGTAAAACAGACATGTAAATACATTTTCACCTCACTGATGGTTAAATCATCTCTTCTAGTAAATCAACTCACTGATCCTCTCAGCTGTGTGTCCCCCGGCCTTCTCTGACTGACCTCTGACCCCTACACTCCACCCTCACCCGTCCAGACCCGAGTCATCTCTCTTACCTGCCACAGCGTAGCCAATCAGGAGGAGGAGGAGTCCAATGGAGGAGGTGGGGGACAGGATCATGGTGAGGAGGGAGACCTGGCGAGCAGCTGACAACAGAAACCGATGAGTGTGTGAGAGACGAAAAAAGAAGGAGGAGAGTCTTGAATCGCGTAAAAACCACACGATTTCTTCTCCTCCACAAATCTCCCTGTGTTCTTCCTGTGTTCCCTCTCTTGCTCTCTGCTCCTTTCCCTCCTTCCCTTGGTTGCGCCCAGTTTCCTAATGAAAACATTAGATGCTGGACAAAAAGCTGAGTATCTGGGAAGGGGAGGGAGGGACGTACTGGGGAGGGGACTCAGATCTCAGAGTAGTTGCAGACTTTTTAAAAAGGTTTGTGCTTATCATGGGCTGCAAACTTTGTGTTGTAGAAAGAAAACTTGAAATAAGGAGCCTGTCCCTTTTTTACTGATACGATCCTTAAGTATTACACTGTTTCCCACTCACCATCTTGGGGCTTACAACAAAGCACGAAAAAAAAGGCTGTGATGCATCAAAGAAAACTTATTTCAGGTCGGACTGACGCAGACAAGCTCTTGTTTGTTGTGGAGTGTGTTTTTCTATCAAGTCGGTAGAATAATAAAAAGGTCTGGAGGCGGCTGAGCTTATTTTCTGGGTAAATCAGACGGTGTTTCTGTTCAGCAGGAAGTCTGACAAATCAAAATCAATTCAGCAGAGACTGCTCTTTATAATCATATTGATTGGTTCCTGTTATTCCCACTGCTCTGACTCTCTCTCTCTCTCTCTCTCTCTCTCTCTCTCTCTCTCTCTCTCTCCTCTCTCTCTCTCTCTCTCTCTCTCTCTCTCTCTCTCTCTCTCTCTCTCTCTCTCTCTCTCTCTCTCTCAGACAGCCAAGACAGTTACGCAGTAAACATCATCTGCATTAAGCCAGACTGTCTTTCAGCCTCGTGCTCGGCTCGCTCGTCTGGCCTCTTAAGCAGATCTACAGGTTAAGCAGCAGAAAAGTAGAGGAAAAGTGAAAGACAGGATCAATGGAGAAATGAGGCTAAAGAGAGTTTAGGAGACATGAGATAAATAAAAGAACAATAAATTATCATCCTGTCAGAATGAATTTGATTCACTAAACCTCACACAAAAGAAAGAACAGGAGAAAATCTTTGTGACATGTGACATTTGTTTTATGAAATATTTATATAGATTAAAAAGTTGTTTTACTTGTTATTACTGCAGAGATTTTAGATAAAGATAGATAAATAAAAAACTGGGATATTAAATGGGTATTAATGTTACATAAAATGCATACTGTAGCATAACATACTTTTTTTTTCATATTTTATATTTAAAATCAAATTTTTGTACTCTACATTACTGTTTCTTGGTCCTTTAATCATCTTGAAAGATAGAGCGTTCAAACTTAATTACACACAAATGTACCACACAAATGTCAACAGCATATAAATCAGAATCTCCTTAGGCACCTTGAAAGAGTGATATCATTTTGTAAAAGTGTGTGAGTTCAGCCTATGACCCTGCATGTTTATGGTTCAAGTCTTGTGCACAAACACATGCTGAAGCCCAGAGCGTCTCCACGTCCACAGAGCCAAAGGATCATGGCGTCCCGCTGGTGTGTGGTGTGACAGACTGCTCGAGGCAGGGTCACCTTCTCACCCCCACGTCTATTTCTGTCCAGTTGTTGTCTCTCTGCTGTCTGTGAGCCTGCTGCTTCCCTTCAGTGAAGTGTCTGTCTGTACCAACAGAATGTCCTCACAAGCATGGACAGATGAGGGAGACCCTCGTCCTTCGTCCCCCGGCCCCCTGGTTTCATAATGAACCTTGTTGTTGGCAGGAGGCAGCTCAGCTCTGGACCTGTCTGCTGTCGGCCATACACTGACTTCTTGTCACTTTTAAGGAGCTGAATCTAATTTGTGTGTGTGTGTGTGTGTGTGTGTGTGTGTGTGTTTGTGTGTGTTTCCATCAAAAGAAACAAAGCTCCTCCCTCTTCTTTTAAGACAAGCATTAGTTGACCTTTGGTTTCTCTTGTGTCCTAATCCTATTGTAGATTTTCTGTACTTACACAAACTATCAGCGGCTTCACTGAGAGGACGGCTCCATTTATTCAGTCAATATGATGTTTAACTGGTAGAATCAACCACACACACATCACATGTACTCTCTATTTTATTTGTAAAATATGAGGATCGATATTTTAGCTTTTCAATGTTGTTTTGAGTTTTATTTTAAAGAATTTTGATACATCTCTAAATAAAACCTTGGCTATCTGGCTAGATTCAATTCATCTGTTAACAAATAAAGTTTTTCAGTGACAAAAACTAAAACCTGAACATTAGTTTCTCCTCTTGTCACGTTGAGGTGCAGGTTTACCTTCCTTTCTCTCAGAATCAGTTGCTTGTATACATTCCCATTGTTTGGGGCCAATTAGACAATTCAGAAATATTTAGAGAAAGGTATTCTACTGCAGTATTAATATATTAAAGTCAGGCAGGAAGATCATTTGTTGGATTTCATGGATCTCTGACTCAGTCTCACTTATTTGCACTTTCAGTTTATTCCATAATTTTACTTCATTACTCCCCACCTGTTTTATTGTTAAACTTTCCTGTGTTTCTCATACAGAGCACCAGACTCCCTGTCTGATTTGCCCTCTCCTGTGACTTTATGCATCTGTGTTTAAAGTCTCTGAGCTCAACACTCTCCTCTATCAGATTGTTTCTTTAACGTCCCCTTTATTATCTTGTGTGTTGGTTTGTCTCATTTTTTTTTAAAGTTAGCTCCTGTGCATTTCAGCTTTGTTTTTTTTTGTTTGTTTGAAGGTGGACTTTTATTGGCTTTTTTCAACTAAATGCTTTACATATTACCTTGTGGTTTAGCCTGCTTTTGGTTAAATTCAACCAGAATGTATGAGTTTTCGAAAAAAAAGGTTGAAGAGTTTAACTTCTATCAACAAGCTTTGTTGTACCCATGACAGATATATGCATGGGCTCCAAAGTTACTGCAGACTTTACTGCAGCTGATGTGCGATCCCTTAAAACATATAACCACAGTTTGGCACATGTATCTTTATGTCTTATACAAGTGGAGTTTGTTGAGTGTAGACAAAACTGAAGTGACCAGGACTCTGTAGTTTTCTCCTTTTGAGTAACATCCAACAAAGTGATGACACTGCAAACAAACCCTCAGTGACTATAGATGAATGCACTAATGCAAACACAGTGATTTCACACTGGTCCTCTCTAATTCAGTGTTCATACAAAGTGGAATAATGTGCTATTTTACATGGATTTATCTGTTGCAGAAAATAGTTTCTGTATTTCAAACCTCAATCCATTACTACTCATTATGGTAAAAAGGAAAAATCCCCCTTCTAATACATGTGAATGTGTTACTGCGCGACACAGCTGAGCATTTACATATCTCTAACTTTCACTTAGTTGATGCAACGGGATAAATGCTGGTGAAAGGGCCACATGGAAATGTGATGCTGCATAAAGTCGACTGTTGAGGAAGGGCTGTACAAATTGAAATATTGTCCCACATTTTCATACAGTCTCTGCTTGAAAGGACTCATGGTGCTGCACTCACACTCTGGTAAAAAACACAGAGATGCAAGTGGTTGTGTGAATAATCAGAAAATAGAACTTGAGAGAAAAATCTGAAATTCTGCTTTTTTTTCTCACCTCCGCACACATGGCCAGCCACACTATGACAGGCGTGGGCTTTTGGGCTTAATATTCAGAATGTGATAGAGATTGTTGGACGTTGTCGATTTCTGCTCATCATAGATGTCAGTCAGTAGACCAGAGAGAGCCATGAAAGAAAGTGGGGTTTCCCTTTCTGTTCGTTATGATCAGACATGTAACATCTTACCTACTACAGAATCCTCATGGTAAAGGAAATCCAAATTTGGATCTGCTTTAGTAGGACTGTAGTGTATACTATGAATCCTTTGTCATACATGAACTCTGGAAAATCTCAAGAATATTGGCTCAGGTCAATTTCTGTTGCTGTCGTCCCACGTTTTTATTTACAGCACATCGACACCGGTGTCAGTCGTTACCACCAAAAGCTCTATGGTATTTTACGTGTGGTCATCGTCAACATGCCAACAATTCTCACGTAAAGCCTCTCTTGAAATTTCAGGAAAACATTTCAAGTTAAGTGCATGTCTGAAAGCAGCTTTAAAAAGATAACACGATCACAACTAAAGATTAAAGTCACCTATAAACATTGGTTCATCCCTGTGTGACTGACACTTTACTTGACTCGCAGCTCTGTGATGAGGCAGTTAACTCCACCCATCAACACTGCGGTCATTACACTCAGATTTACCTGCAACACTGTTCCAGCCATGTCTGCTTAAAGGATTATCTATGATTATACACATTCCTCTCATGGGCAGAGCTGGGACACACTCATGACATCCTGTCCAGTGACCATTGCCATCACTGTCGCTCCTCGGGTCAGATTTGTGGGACATGTTGGACATCCATCAGAGCTGAATAGCATCTGGACGAGCTGCTGACAGGAGCCAATTTACCTCTTCTCGACTTTCCATAAAGTCTGTCTGGCAGCCTGTCCTACTGTACAGTATCCTTCTATATACAGATTGTGTTATTGTCATCTAGAGTAGCCTTGCACTTCTACAGCAACACCTTGAGTTCAGTTTATATACACATGCAAGCACTGACATCTGAGATAGATGAGCAAGAAACAACAAATTGTCATAAATGTCAGTGTTCAAACCTCCTGACCTCTCAACTCTGTTCACCCCCACAATCCTTAATTTCTGATCCTCCATCTTCAGTCGTTTCCTCAATGTGGTTGAGCCTCCAGATCACTGCTCCCTAGATAAACCCTAAGTCTACATCTATCTCCTTAGACCATCTGATTAGCGCTACGTCACTGAAAGGGGAAGTAATCCCAGTCTGGGCCCAGGAATAGAGCCCTGGGTTGGGACAGGCCACAGGAGAGATGCTCAAGAGCCAAGGTGCATGAGTCCCTGGGTAATCCCTTCTTAAATAGCTTATGGGCAGGGAAAGAGGAGGAAGCTGGGTCAGGGGACGTTATACCGTGGGAGAAACACTAGTCAGTGTCCGGCTGGACACACCACACCGGCTGCAACAGGAGAGGGATTCACAGACACAGACTTGTTGGACTGTAAGAGGACGGTTCATCGACCAGGATGAACTTTGCTGCCCAATTTTTCTACTCTAGGTACTTGAGCGAGCGACTTGAGAGGTTGTACTCACCTAAACCGGCCATTAAAGACAGCGAGGAGAATGACCCCTTCTGGCAGAGGTGGGAAATCACAACATGCACTCTAACCTCTCCCTACCCAGATCAACCCTGTAGTCAAAGATTTACTTTCTGCCCTGCGTTTGGAGGTAGGTCTAACTTCAGTCCCTTTGTCATCCATTACTTCCATTTCTCCTCTTTGTCTACTTTGTTTACAGCCTGTACCCGAAGTAAACACACCCTCAAATCTTCAGTTTCTTCATCTGCAACATATTTCTCAACTTTATAGCAAAAGGAACTCAACAAAACCAACCGTTTGTCCAAATGTGGCTGCTGTGATCATCAATTATATGAATTCCTTTTGGCAATCGTATTTCTCCCAGAATGGTTTCCCCCAAACCTCTCTTACTCCCTTTAGGTCCCCAGCAGGAAGTGCCTCCTCCATCTTCTATCTCCCCATCTTTGTACTTCCTCCTCCTCCTTGGTTTGTTCTATTAGAGCTAATCTTGTTCCATGCCCTGGAAGACTTGCTCCTTCACCCGGTCCTCTACCATTTTGTCCGCTTTGTTTCTGGGTAATTATGACAGATTTAGCGAAAGACCCAGAGAAATCAAAAGTTATTGTTTTAATAAAAGGATAAAGTGTTAAAGAGTAATTTTAGTACGACACTGTTCCTCTGCTTCGTGCAAACTTTAAATGACATCACATCCAGGGTCAAACAGAGGTTGCGGGTACTTGCTCTGTTTGTCTGCATTGAACAACATGATTATCAGGATTCAACACATCACAACAATTTTGGGCAACATCTTCGATCACAACAGACAAATGGAAGAAAGTCAATTTTCAGGGTCTTTGCTCTTCGTATCCAAACCCTTCAGGCGCTACTTATGGTATCTGAAAAGGCTAAAACAAACCGGATAAAACCTGAATGACAGAGTGAAACAGAATAGCACTTATAGTGATGCAACACCAACAATCGGGGTCACACAGTGCTAGGAGGCAATTTCTTTTCCCAAATGAACATTGATTCAGTTGGAAAAGGAAGCGGTACAAGGAGCCGGCTCGGGCATTTAGTCTTTAAAAGACGCTGAGATGGTGCAATGATGAAAGCTTGGTGGGCTGAAACGTCTCTTTTGCTTTTTTGCATGTCCTTACTTGTCGTTCTGTTACACCATTTTAAATCATAAGAGCCTATTTTTTACTGTCTCAGCTCTTCATCTCCTCTTTTTGATGCTTCGTTCACTCGATGTCATTTTGCTCTTTTCCCTCTTTGATCTGTTTTTTCAACTGCTTTTGAACCAAGCATCCGGATCACAGGTGCAGCCTTGGGCTTTCCTACTCACAGTCGTGTTAAGAGCAAATTCTGTGGCTGAATAATGGACTGAGAGTGAGGTTTGTGTGTTTATGGCAGATCGCTGTTGTATAAATAGACTGGGATGTTCTGTGTGGAGCTCCAGCAGCACTGGGGAGAAGTCAGAGGTTGTTTGAGAAAGCTGCTCCACCTGGTGGCCTTTTGATCTTATTTGAGCATCCCATAGACTCACTGCAGCAGTTTCCTCACCGACTTCTTCTTTATTTTACTATTCTCTGTCAAAAGGTTGCTCAGCTCCATGTGGACTGCAGCACGTCTGTCAGCTGCAAC
Organism: Pseudopleuronectes americanus; assembly: GCA_038501795.1. Taxonomy (NCBI): domain Eukaryota; kingdom Metazoa; phylum Chordata; class Actinopteri; order Pleuronectiformes; family Pleuronectidae; genus Pseudopleuronectes; species Pseudopleuronectes americanus. The sequence continues at coordinate 4,384,359 of CM076729.1, read as the reverse complement.
TTTTGACTTACACTGTAGACCCAAATACAACTGGCCTGGCTCCACCAACAACCTTATTGAAAGTTTCAAATTTAGCTGTTAACCATTTGTGATCTGCTTTAGTGGCTACGTGACGAGGTTAATCTCCAATGGGTGTAATCCTATTATTATATTTCTACTGCGTAGAGGCCTTTTGTTTAACTACGTGGTTAGAGAAACAACCGAAAGAAAGGAATCTTATGCTTAATCGGGTTTTGAGCAAAGTCATTTGAGAAATGAAAGTTGATTCTGTAGATTCAGGAAGAAATTTAACCTTTTTAAATGAATTATTCTGCTTCATTTTATACAATGTCCATTTACAGAGTGGTTATAAATCACCCTGTCCTGGCTTTGGGCTTGCGTTACCTCTTTTTAACGCTTGTGTCCCTGGAAAAGAGAAACTGAATGAGCCAATGAATCATAAATTGACTAATAGATGTAATCTGTCACAGTGAGTGGAAGCTGGGTTGACATGAAAGGTGAATCAATTCATCTTATGTGAAGGATTGGGGTGGTGTGTGGGAACATGCATGTACCACCAGGGTCGAGGTCAGTTTAATTACATTTTGCCCAGTTCCGGAAATATATCTAGATTTTTTAAACTGTAGAGTTTAATGTAGAAAGAGAAGAGGCTGGTGGCTCTAACAGTGAGTTCTGAAATGTAGTTTCAGTGCATAATTAAATCAGGGAATCATTCAAAGAAATGTACATATGTGTTTGGATTGCAGATTATGGTTCCTACAAACTTCAACATTGTATATTTCTTGTTTACACTTTTGTCAAAAACTGATTTCCAGGGAATAACACAACTGATGGGCTGTTTGGCAGAAGCTGCGTGAACACATCTTCAAAGTCTGGATCATATTCATTTAAATAAGTTGGAATTGTTAGAGCAACTTAAAAAATGCTCTAGGGTAACACACACATAATAATTGTGCCATACTTGAATTTAAAAAGCTAAATTTTTAGAATTGTTAATTTCAGTTTGAAACAACTTAATTGCAATTTCAGGGGGGGACAGAAAAAATACATGTTGAAAGAATAGCACCTAAAATGAGGAGAGATAATTAGTTCATAAGCCAGGGGGAAATAAAATGATGAAATTATGACATGATATGTGTCAAACATTTACTCAAATGAAAATTGTATTAAAAACTATTATTTGTTAACTGACCTAGATAAACTTTTGAGTTAAGTTAAGTGGAGTCTCCCTCCGTCTCTCTGCTCAGATCTATTATTATTAATATTAATGTTTTGAACTAAAATACTCATATGCTCTCTGTGTAGAACCACTGGGGATTACTGACGTTTTTCTTATACATTCTACTAAAGCTGCAGTCATTTCCAGTGACCCGTGTGTCTTTATACACACCCACACACACACACAACCACACACACACGCACACACACAACATAGTTAAGCAATATCTAGTTTAACTTTTTCATTGTCAAATTTTAGCTTTCAACGACTGTTCCTTCCATTAGGTTGGGTATTTCAACATGAAACCAGTTATAAAATGGTATTTCAACATAGCACATATAACCACTTTATGTTTTCTTACTGGGATATAATGTTTGTTGTTATATGAATTTGTTGTAGAAAACTTGTGGTTAAAAACAATTACTGACTACAATAACTAATTTGAAAATGTTTGCATATATTCGCGATTTAGAACAATGACCTGCGCACTATTCAAGAAGGTATTTCTATCATTTTCACAGCATCCATGTTTGTTTTTATCTTCTTGATTTGGTAAACTGAAAATCACATCTTAGATACTGGAGCTTCCCAACATGACCGTCATCACATACAGTTAAAAACGTTTTATTTAGCATTCATTAGCTTGAAACAAAAGCAGACATTTAGGTTCTATAAAACCACACATGTAGTTCATTGTGGATTAATGATTTGAGGAAAGTACCAAGTATTTAGAAGTTGATTTTACATTGAAAATATAGACATCATGCTTTTAAACGAGTTGTGTGATCTCTGTCTGAGTTCCCAGATCGTATTGTGAGAACAGTTTCCCAGGATTCAAGATGTCTAGTTTGTAAAAGCGTTAGGCTAGAAAAGTAATCATTTACCTCCCTTCTGTTCTAATCTAAAATGTCTAGTCAGGGGTTAATAAAACATTTGTCTTTCCCTTTCTCACCCAGAGATGAGCTGCGTCTGGGCCCCGGTCATCCCGGTGCCTCTCACAAATGTGACTCCATCAGTAATGGCTACGCAAGCCGCAGACTCACCCTCATTGAACCAGAGAGGCTGAAGGACTTTGGTGAGGAGGAGCTTCTCAATGGGGACGTGAAGGTCAATGACACCAAGGAGGTGGTGGCTCCTGAGTTCAAACTCCAGGAGCCACCAAAAACCAGAAGAGTCAGCGAGTTCCGCGAGGTCCCCAAACCTCCCGTCCATTACCTCCGCTTCGAGGACATCAGTGCGGCCGCGTTCAAGATCCAGTCAGGGATCCAGAAGACACCCTGCACGGTACGCTAGCATAGAATGTCCCGAAGATATACAGTCATTTAGTGGAATAGAAAGAAGCGGGAGACCACTGAACTCTTTTAGGAGTTGTCTATTAGATATTCATTCATTGATTTATTTTAAACATAATGTGAATTTGATTTAATTTGAATGAAAATAAAGAATCTATTTTGTCACATGGAAAATGGACAACAGCTAGGTGTCCACTGACGACATGATTTCAAAAGACACATATCTGCCTGCTCATGGTCTCACAGCTGAACTTGTTTATCAGATCGAAAACCAGAGCAAGAGGTGAAAGTGATGAACTTATTGGAAAAACCAGTTCAGTCAAACCCGGCTGAAAGAGACAGACAGTTGGGTGATATAAAGTTGTTTCTCACATCCTGAAAAAGTCTGATCGAACAAATCATCGAAGTTATTTAATCTAGAACTTTGTTTCGATTTCAGTCAGACTTGGGACACATTTATTTGGATTGTTTTTTTAATATAAACAGTTTTTTTGTCATGAGTATCAATGACACACGTTGACTGTAACTGTCCGTTTTAAAACGTTTTTAAGACTAGTTCTTGACAAAAAAAGGACTTACCAGGGTTTGCTTTTGAAAAATAATAATTCCAGCTACAGCAGCTATGAGAACAGCTACCACTAGACACTTTGTGTAAAATAACCTGGTGGCACTGTAGCTGGATTACATTCATCCACACTGTTTGTACTGTGTCACAGCTGTGAGCAGCTTCAAAAATGGCCTCGTGAGCTCACAGAATAACAGCCTTCGGGTTTAATATTATTTAACCAGGTTTACTCATCTGAATCACATTGTGACAGGTTGTGTGGCTGTTTAATAGTTTGTTTGACCTTGAAGACAACCCACCCTCACGTTGTGTGTGTGTGTGTGAGAGAGAGTCTTAACATATATTGATAATCTTTTATTCTGTTTAAATCTCTATATACTGTATTTATTTACTCGTTCCACATTTAGGCAATTTTGTATGTTTCTAATGACAATGATGTTAATTATTACTCTAAATGTTTGCTTTTTACTCATGTTCTTCTCTAAAATGACATTGTGAGAACACAGCTCTATAGCAAGTTTCCTCAATTTACATCCTTTTATATTGTATTTGAGTTTACATGGAGAATAATTAGTAATATAATATAATAAGTTAATTTCCACAGAAATTGTTAATTGATATATGAAACTGGAATTGCATATGGAGAACATTCCTATACCAAGTCCCAAGAGTCCCCTTAAATTGAATCAAGCTGCACCAGACACATTTATTGATGGCCCACATCCCAAACACCCCACATCTGGCCCACATACTGCATGGAATGATGCTTGGGGTGCTCCACTCTTGTTTGCCAGACCTGTCAGGTCATCCAAATGTGCCGAAATGTTGCCTGAATTTGCCACTTTAAGCCAGAAAGGCTCACATTTGTTATGGGATATTTGGGCCTCATTTGTTATTTTACTAGTAGGCTACTTAAGACTTGCATCCATTATGTCCACACTTTCACAAGAAGGTCAAAAGTGATGCATCATTGCCTGAGGTGGCCCACATCGGTATACACGCTCTGGGATGAACCCATGGTGCAGTAGAATTCACTCCTTAGATCGAACACTGCTCTAAGAATTCTGCTTTTTTATGTGTTCAGTACTCCAGACTGTCCAAGCAGTACGGGATGGAGATCTACCTGAAGAAGGAGCACCTGCACTACACAGGCTCTGTGAAGGAGAGAGGAGCGCTCTACCTGCTCAGCTCCCTCTCTCAGGTAAGATCTGTGTGTATGTGTGTGTGTGTCAGAGGATGATCCCCCTCTGTCAGGTCAGTCAGGTCGGTCAGGTCAGTAAGGTCACAGCTGGTGTGATCTACTCTCTGTGTGTTCGTGCAGACGTACCACTGCTGACCTGTGACAAAAGTGGAGCTTTAATGCACAAGGTCGTGGGAATGTGTCCATTTGCACGTACACTGTACAGCTCTGTATGTGAATGAGGAAGTAAGTGTAATTTCTCTCAGACAAATGAGATATGTTGAGATAATTATGTAATTTATTTAATAATATATAATCATATTTGTTTTGAATTAGAGTTGCTTCAGATTGCTCCGAAAACCCCTCTGAGGGAAGTGGTACAGTTAATGGATGGATGGTTAGTTTCAGTTGCTGTCGAGGGCAAGTGGTGATGGACTGAGCACAGAAGAAGAAAATGACTCTTTCTCACAGCTGTGAGTGGTGTGTCCTCTTCAGTAAAGCCATGTGGAGATCCTCTTTGTTACAGGAAGCTGCCGGGATTATAGAAGATGTTTTGAGAAACTCTATGACAATATTGGCTCAAGACGAACGCTGTTACATCTTGAAATAATTGAGTTATGTTGATTTTATGAATTCACTTGTGATTCGTTATTTAAACGCAGTTATTGATGGTGTTGAAAGGGTCTCATTTGCCTCATTTGAGGTAAAAAAATTACCATGATAATGAAGTTAAAGAAATTCTTCAAGGCTCAATACATCATATTATGGTACTGTGGAGGAGATCTTTGAATATGTGGAGAACGATGTATATTTGTAAACTTTGGAAGGAAATATATAAGAACAAATTAATTTTAGTTTGTATAAAGTTATTTACTCCAGCTCCCCCTGTGACCCTCAAAGGAGAAGTGGTAAAGATGATGGATGGGTGGATGGAGTTATTCATATTGAGCCATGCATACATCCTTGTAAGACTCAATCAAGTCTGTGTTGCTGTCCGTGCAGGAGCAGCAGAGGAAGGGTGTGATCGTGGCCACTGACTGTAACTTCTCCATGGCCGTGGCTCACCATGCAGTGGAGCTGAAGATCCCGGTGTTCGTCATCATGCCGTCGTGCTGCTCCTCACCTCGCCTCAGGCTCTACAGGGACTACGGCGCCATGGTCATCTCCTACGGCAGCACGGGCCACGACTCCCAGAACCACGCCAGGCATCTGGCCAAAGAGAATGGATACCTCTACATGGAAGAGTCAGTCCCACTAATATGAACCTGTCTGAAGTTTCTGTAAAAACTACATTACGTTTAATTTCACTATCGCTTTTATAATCGACTTTTCACCTGCATCATGCAACCTTGATGGGACATATTTCAGATCAGCTTCCTTCATGGCAGACATGTTGACTTGTCTGGGCAGAAAAAGGCTCAGGAGTAACTATTGACATGAAATCTTTTCCAAGCCTTGTAAGTGGGTTAACACCGTGTCCCTGTAATCACTCTTGTGCTTTTCCTGTAATCACATGTGAAAATGTTGAGTGGGAGTTATCGTGGATGTAACGTCTGATGTCTGATCACAGCGGAGAGAAATGGAGACTGTAGTTATGAGAAAGTAAAATGTAGGAATCCTTTGATGTGCCGATCAGCTCTGCATTTCTCCAACTCGTTCCCCCTCTTTCTGACGTGCAGAGATGAAAGTGCAGCGTACCTGGCAGGACTGGGAACTGTGGGCATGGAAATCTACGAACAAGTGCCCAAACTGGACGCAGTGATTGTTCCTGCAGCTGGACAGTACGGTCTGCTGGCCGGCACCGCCGCCGCCATCAAACACCTCAACTCACAAATTCTTGTCATAGTAAGTGGATGCAGTTTGATTTTAGAGATTTACGGAAGTAGAATTTATAAACATATCACTCGACCCAGTGGCTGCCTCTGTCTCACATCGGCTCTGTGTATTAAATGAAGCCAAACCTCAGTAAACCTAATTTCTTATTGCAAAGATGAGATTTCTACCTGCACCTATCTCCCTGATGATCAAAGTACTTTTTGATATTGGTTTGATGGATAAATGCATTATTCCATGTTCCACTTTCTACAAATTAAAGTCTAGCAAACAGAGGCCTGAGATAGAGTTCCAGTCAGTTCAGAGCAAATCTAGTGAGTCTGTCATCAGGCCCTGCTGAATCTTGTGTGTACTATAGACCAAGACATCTTAACATGGTAATACCATTAAATGAAGGAGAACATGGTAACACTATATCTGTTAAACATTCGTATGTATATATATATGTATATCTGTCATGTAAATAGCTCTAGTGTAAATTCAGCTGTATCCTCCCTCCACAGGGAATTGAACCAGAAGGTTTCCCTCTGCTGTTGCAATCTCTGAAAACAGACAGTCCAGTCAAGGACATGCACAGCTATCCCAACAAGAAGCTCTACGGAGGTGAGACCAGAACAAAGATGTGTGGTATCATGTGAGCAGTGATCATTATCTGCACAGTGTTCCGGTTGAAAGCCTCTTAGTTTCCCTCCTTCTGTGTGACCACAGATCTCGTGGAGCGTTCACTCGGTGATAACACCTTCCACATGGCAAAGAAACTGGTAAATAAAGTCATCACTGTCAGGTAACGCTTCATCAAAACATGTTTACCCTTGACAGAATTACTGTAGAGGAGATTCAGTGTGTGAGTTATGATTTTCTGCTATGATCCATCCCAACCGGTTGCCTGTTGAAGAATTTACAGCAACATTTTTTGACATATCATGTCATAAATTGACTTATTTACTGAAATATTTGTATGAGATTTAATGTAACTTATTTACCGAGGCCGACCTTTTCTCTTTCCTTCGCCCTCTGACTCACAGTGAGGAGGACTCTCTGGTGGCGATGCTGAGGTTCCAGGAGTTTGAACGCTCCACTGTGGACACAGAGGGAGCCATGGGACTGGCTGCCATCTTGGCCGGACAACTGCCTGAACTCAAAGGAAAAAGGTACGGCAGACCAGTTCATATTAGTGTATAATATTTATATAATGATATAATACTACGAGGACAAATGCCAACATTAGATTAGCTCTCCTGTTCATATTTACTGACTTAAGTTGTCTTTTGTTCATGAGACAGATCTTTTTGAAATGATGTAAAAAAAAACTGTGTATCATTTTAAGCATGCCTCACTGTGAGAGCAAAGCTTCTTGCCTGTGAAGGTGTCATTTAGTCAGTACAGTGATTTCAGCAGTGCTTTAGTAAAAGGAGGACTCCCCCTCCTCTGTGTTTGTGCTGCAGGGTGGCTGTGGTGGTGAGCAGTGCCAACATGGAGCTGGAGCTGGTGAGGCAGTGTGTGGACCGAGCCCTGGTGCTGGACGAGCGGGTCAGCAAGTTCTCAGTGCAGCTGGGCGAGTGGCCGGGAGACATGGCCAAGCTTCTGGACGTCCTGTCCAGAGCAGACGTCAGGTAGAGTCAACACTCGCCCATTCACAGATCTTTGGTTCTGCTGCTGCATGATTCCAACCTGTGTTTGATGTCCCTTGATGCTCCCCCAGGTTGTTGGACGTCTGCCATCGGCGACACGGTGACAAGTCCGATCTCTTCAATGCAAAGGTAGGCGACTAATCTCTCCCCTCATTATTCTCCCTCCTCCACTCCAGTTCCCACACCTACATTTCCTTCATTACCATGGAACTATGGGCTTTGATATGCTGAGGCTAAATCCACACAAATGCATATCAATTTATATAACGTTGTTTTTTTAAAAAGCTGCTCTCGTATAATATGTATTTGCAAGAACTTTGCTTACATAACAAGACTTTTCCTAACACCTTTTAATATGGCACCCTTAAAACTTAACATTATTTTTAAATCATTTACTAATTGCTTCATGGATTATGTTGCCAGATAGGAAAATGTGTCTGTGGCTGGTTGGAGCCGGATCTGTAGGAGGAGGATAGATTTCAATATTTCTAACTGAGCAATCACCATATGTTTCCATGTGCAATCATTTTCACATTTGATATTACTTTATTTGAATATCTTTATATTGCATGTTCTCTTACTTTTGACCCTCCTGTCTGCCGCTAACACAACAAATGTCCCTGTTGTAAGACTAATAAAGAATGATCTTAAATCAGTTTATCAATTACAATGTCTCTCGGTAGAGCTCATACCTCCAGCAAGGCCCAGTAGTCTCCTTAAATTCAACCAAGCTCCCCCAAATGTGACACACTCATTTTCATCAGGATCCAGGAATTGTTCCCTGGGAAATCAGTAAACATTATTTATTAAACATGAATAAAGGTGACATGAGTTTTATGTGTTCATGAACTAAACATATAAGTAATTTCATCTGAACTTGCATTCAAAAACGAATCTTTCCCTTTAAAGAATTAAACTTAGTTGTAAAGTTCAGTCTCGCTCTAGAATCTTATCTCCCTTGAAACAAAAGTGGAGACAGCTTCATTCTGATGCAAATAAACTAGATTCATGAATTCATGAACCCACCGTTTTCTCCTTGGATACTAATGGCCTTGACTCACCTTCATGAAACCATTAAGTTGCATTGGAAACCAATAGAACTGTCTCATTATCTTGTGGCTCTGCGTTGTTACCTCTGTCGTCCACACTGACAAATTGGCTTTATTCACCAGCAGTGTCAAAAGGTGAGAAGTGCTGCGTAATTACCTGGCAACACACTCGCTGCCCTACTTCTGGTGGGTGTGAGTGACATCAGAGGGCTAACTGTGTCTGTGTGTGTCTGTGTGTGTGTTCACAGGTGGAGTGTGTGGTGGAGACCAGGGATAAGACACAGAGCGTTCAGCTGCGTAAGATGCTGACTGAGCGCTACCCTTCTATATGCTGGCTGGACCGGTGATCACAACATCACAAACTATATTCGTGATAGAAAATGACATGACATAAGATCACCTGCAAACACATCCTGTAACAAACACTATCATCGTTAATGAACTGTGTTAAATAAAACAATAAGAAAATGGCTGATCAGCAAACCTAATACAAGAAGCCTTGAGATTACAGTAAATATTATCCATCCCGCTTTTAATATTTCTGCTGCTGCTTTGTGCTTTCTGCACCGTGTGACTAGAATAAAAGTCTCAATGTTAATCATGAGTATAAATCATCCACCGATGATGCAGGCTGATAACACTCCCTAAAAGAGCAGCATAAAAACTAAATTATTTTCCCAACTCATATTCTTTTTAAACTGTTGTACATATTTATTTATATTGTCTTGACGTGGTATATAGTGTCAATCCAAGTAAACATGTTAATGATAAATAAAACTGGACAAACTCGACAACCCGCTGTGATTCTTTGGTGATGGGGGGGTGAGAGCAGAGGGAAAACCTGGACGCTTCTGCTTTCCATTAAATGGTTCAAATAAGTACAGAGAATCTACTGTGAGACACAGGATGTGAGAGTATACACCACTTCTATACTATCAATCCCTGATTAATGGCTGGAGCCAGCTCTAGACTGGGCTGTTTAAGAAGGGCTAATGCTCTTAAGTTCATAAGCAGAGGACATCGTGACCCCAGGCATCGGCCTCGGCCTCAGTCAGACAACGTCACACTGTACATGTGTGTGGGCCACAAAAACATCGTCATCAGCTTGAAGTGGAACCATGGATCGAAATATTAGGGTGTCATTTAACAGGGGTTGCTGTAGTGATGAAGATAGAATAATCACTTCACATTCAAATTTCAAAGGCAATTAGCTGAATTGCCATGAAATTTGGTTCACAAGAAATGAAGCCAAAATATCCTAGATACAAATGCTATATGCTCGCGATCATTCTTGAGTCAGCCTAAGCTATCATTCATGATATTTCATCCTGTTTTATATAATTTAATAACCAATTAAAATCTAACACTTTGGAACAATAAACTTGAAAATACATCAGTGTCATTAGTTCTAGCAGAAATTATTTAAAAAAACATCTTTGGGAAAACTTCCGTTTGTGTATTTTGACTTTTTGGTTTGGTCCATCGTCCGTCAACCAACCATGTAGAAGGCAGGATTTATGGTGGTTTAACGCAGTCAACCACCAGGTGGCGATTGAGAGACTTAGGCTTCAATTCAGGGGAGCATTCGTGATGTTCATCTTTATAGACTGGCTATGGGCTACAGATAACTAGCTTACTCCTTAGTTGATTATTATGCTGCATCAAAGTGAGGAGAGAGTAGTTTTAGTTGTGTCCGCATTAGCTAGCTCCTGTTGGCAACCACCAGAAAGACTTCTTGCTCCTCAGAGTCATGTGTCTTTATCAGAGGAACAGTTACTAACCAGCAGCTGCAGGTCATATGTTGCCTTCGAATAGTCCATCTGGATCAGGAAGGTTCTTAACTGAGTGAAATGACTGAGGAATTTCGGCTTCTGCCATAATAATAACTGTTTGAATTCTCTAAATGATGAGGAAAGGAGCTTCAGTGCTTCCTAACTTATCTCCTTTAGCAGTGGAAACAGACACATCCTGTAAGAAAGGAAAGGAGAAGTGCTGCCCTGCTTTATTGTGGCTGCAACTTTTAAAGCAAAAAAAACCTCATAGCTGCACCTGGATACATTCAATTCAATATACAATACTGAACTGCTGTTATCATCTTGATATAAACCAAGACAGCAGCAAAGGGGATCATAAAAACGATGCTGGGACTTTTCCCTCTCACGCCAACATCAAATTACAAACTGACCAGCTTAGCAAGAAGGGAAGTTTATACAACACTATATAATGTCAGTAAATCAATGTTTGAGCTTTGCCATTGTGAGCACTTCTGCAAGCACGGCTTTGGAATCCCAGTATTTTGTCATGGTTAATTCTTTAGTACAATTCATAAAATAAAGTGAAGTATTCTGAACATATTCAGAGTAAAAAAAATCAGAAAAAACACATTTCAAGTAGTCTGTCAGTTCATTTTTATTTTCCCATGTTAATATTAAGAACTTAATTAAAAACAAAGCACCTTGGTATAAGGAATGTACATTTTCATGCAGCACCTCGTTTCTGTTCAGAGGCTGGTGGCACTAACCATCTGCAGCTAATATGTCCGACATGATGTTCATAACAGCAGCTGAGAAAATAGCCCTAATGCCACCATCCATCCAGGCTGTAAACAACATGAGTGTACAAAGAAAATGTATTTAAAGATTCCTCTTGTATTGCACTAAATATAAAATCTCTGAATATCCATCTAGGGAAGACTCATCAAGAAAATCTCTGATGATTAAATAGGCTCTGGTAATAACGTGATCAGTAAAAACTCTTAAAATATTATTTGTATGGTACTATGTTAAGAAAATCTATGGAATGAGATGTCAGTCAATGATGTTATCACAAGAAAGTGAGAACTATTCGCAGCATATTCATCAAAGTTATATCTCCACTTCAAAACTAGTGTTAACACTAAAAGGGCTCAGGGGTCTTCCTCGGATTGTTGTCCCCCTCTGCAAGATTCATTTTCACAGAGAAAGGACATGGAGGAAGGAGAAGAGGCACGAGGAAGTAACCGGCTTGTTCAATTCAGCATATGTAGTGTTATCCTGTGGGCTCCTGCTGCTGCTGCTGCTGCTTTCAGTTCTGTTTGGGACGCTCAGGGTCGTACTTGAGGAGCAGGCCGAGGGAGGCGAAGCCAAACAGGACGGTCTGAATGAACCACATGCAGCGAGTGGTTGTGTCGTGGATACCTTTGTTGCTGCAGAGATGTGGAGAAGAAAAGGTTTACTTAGTCAATGAGACTTTATTTGCTTAGCACCTGCCATACAGGTTGGTGCAGGTTCAACATGCTCTTCATTATTGACTGGTGAGCCAAGAATAACATCAAGCTTACAAATGTGGATAATTATACCAATTAATCTATTTTAAAAAGACAAACTATCAAAAGTTAAATAAATGTAAGAAAAAAAGTCGATAAACTGAGATAAAAAATATTGTTATGTAATAACAGGTAAAATTGAATAAAGTTAAAAACAGATAAAAGGGTAGATGTAATAAAAATGTCTGTAAATATTACTCAATCAAAATGTAAATAATGATTTTTACACTCATGTGATACAAATAATATAAAGTATCATCCTGAATAATGAATTGACACAAAATAGTGTTATTCTAGTAAAAACACGAGAGGCACCTCCTGGTGTTAAGAGTGTGTTTGAGTTTTTAGGCTTTAAAATGGTTGAAACTTTAGCAGAGGCCCAGTTTAATCATAGAAGTTTGAGGGGGAGCCAGTTTATTAAAAAACCTTTAAATTACACTGCCATCTAGTGGACAAACAGGTTCTTGTCATTCTTACGTGCACATCCTGAGAGCAGTGAAGGCCTCGAAGACATGGACAGCCCAGGCTGCCAACCACCTGTAACAGACAAACATGAGTTCAACTCCACAGACCGTTTACTCACCATGTTTTAAAATGACCCTCCATCACAGTTGAGCAACAGCAGCACTGAATTAACAGGAGTCACATGACAAACCTAAAAGATCGACCACTTCACATGTTTCCCACCACTAAAGACTCAACGACTTCCTCTTCAACCATCCTCATTAAACACTGCTGCCCATCACATGACTTCGACCACAGTGAAACATCATCATGTGATTGTCGTCTTTAACACTTTGCTGGAGGAAGACTCAATGAGCTCACATCCACTGGTAACGATCTGTTAACGGTGAAGAGTCAATGAGACTGTGCCCTTCAGTTTGCATCATGTGACAGTCACCGGTGCTGCTCAGGATAATCTGAGGAAGTGATTATCTTTATTTTAATGAGGAACATCTTTATATTTCTGAAGCGCTAATTTGAGCAACAGAATGAGTGTCGACCACATCACACTCTTCAGAGAAGTTAAGGTGTAACCGGGATTATTCACTGTATAGAATTTACTGTATGTTCTATATATAGTATAAAGCTTCATCACTCACCCTTTGTACATGATGTTTGCATAATTATCCACAAGGTGTTTGCAGAAGCTGCCAAAGACACCAAGGCTCCCAAAGGGGATTTGTTCCGGTACAAACACGGTGCACTGCAAAACACAAGACACAGTACATCAGCATCAAACCATGTTAACAACATTAACTATTATTTAACATGTAAAACATACAGTGTGGTGTGCATTTTGAGAGAAAAACCTTTAGAAATCTAAGAGTGAGTCATTTCTAAGCTCACATCTTCCTGTTTAACGCTCTGACACGAGAGCTTCACTTCTCTACTTGTCTCCTGAGAGCACTTGAAGGGACTGTCTTCATGCACCATTTTCATCAGGACCTGCATTTCACGGCAAACAGCTGACTCTGCGGTGCCCCAGTGGTTGTGGACCATTTAGATTTAAATTCTGGAAAGTCCAAGGTTAGCTGATGATAACTATCATCTGTCTCCTAAGAGAATAAGTGGTTGTCTCTGTTTGGAAAGAAACCCAGTGACATTTGTGAGCTTTACAGCTGCTTGGATCATAAGTGCAGCCACTGTATGTGCAGCAAAGGGAAGCCTTGTTGTGAGAAATGTGATATTAATTAATCTCTTACAGTTCTGGAGGAGGATTAGTTCTGTATCATGGCGGGTTGTTTGGCGAGACATAGTTTTTAAGTTTTATCATGTGAATACAAGCTGAAAACCACTGAAATCAATAGTTTTATGTGGAAATCAAACTGATTTATTGGTACATTAAATTTGTCATGATCAATTTTCTATGTCAATGCCTGCAAGTTTCATATAAATACCTTTCAGGCCAACCAGGTCAGAATTCCCAACTTTTTTCAACTCATGTGACTGATTTTCTTCAATAATTTTCATATGGGAAAATTGTACTTGCAAAGTACAAAATCTCTACTTCATTAGTTTGGTTTTGTACATTTTGTCCCTCAGAGCTTTGGATCATACATTTGTCTTTGCCTGTGTGTTCTCAGTCTCACCAGCTGCAAATTCCTTTCAGGATTTAGTTGAAATTTGTACTGAGTTTCCGAGAATGCTTGAGGATAATTTGCAACAAGCATTAGTGATGCTGAAAGTTTTTACAGTAGTCAAATTCATAAAAGTGAATAGTTTTAGACCCAGATGAGGAATTCTATTTAAAAAATGTACCATTGAAACTAACTTTTCATTTTTTTGCAGCCAAATATTGATTCTTTGTAATAATATAAAGTTCTGTCACATCTACAAGTTATTTGGTGCCACAGATCACAGTGAATAGCTTACAAAGGCATTTTGACTGTAGTTTTTCCGAAAGGTTATTTGATTTCTTGGAAATTTCCTTTGTGAGAAAGTTGCAAGGTACCATTAATTTAATAAATGTTTACACGTGCATGTTTTTAAGAACCAGGTGAGTGAGTATGAAAAATACCGCTAAATAAAAGACTGAACAATATACAAAACACACCTAATATTCTTCAGCACAAAGAAAACATGAGAGTCAAACACACATGGTTACATACAACAAACCATGAATCACAGGGAAGTCCAACAAACATGTTGTATTGTGTCATGCTGCTTTTGTCCTGCTCTGTCCAACAGGTTCACGTCAGGTATGTGTCCATGGACTATAGATGGTGGATGAGACAAAAGGCTTTTGTTGGAAAGGCCTAGAGGCTGCAGGTTATAAACTGTCAAACTGAACACTCAACTATGATGTTTTACACTTATTACAACCAGGAACACATTTAACCAGGTTGGATCAGTGTTTGTTGTTTGTCCAAACAAATGGACACGTTACAAGCGGTGCTGAACGTTAAAACCAGTCTGTTCACGGGAAATAACCCTTTTAAGTGAACAATACAATTAATACAACACATTAAGGGCGACTCTAAAGATATTTTACAAATACATTTTCTTATTTATTCGTTGTTTTATTGACAAGCTACAAATACATTAGTAAAACACTAATCTTGATCCCTCCCTTCCCCTAAACTACAGGCCGATATCTCAGCTGACTTTTATTTCAAAGATCTTAGAGAAGGTTGTTGACAAACTGTCGTGGGTGAATGTTCAGGTGTCTGATTCTGTGAATACCTCTCCGACCTGCTCCAGTCACTAGGAGCTCACTCAGGTCTTCGGATCAGTGCCTACAGGTTTTCCCTCGCACTCGCATGAGAACTCTCTTCCTATGAAACCATGTTCTGCAGTCTCTGTTGACTTCTTTTCAAACTTACCTTTGTTTCACCTTGTTACGTCTAGTGTCTGGGATATAGCTTTGGCTTTGTATTAATTTGTAATAAACTTTACTTACATTAGCCACAACCATGTCCCAAGATTTAATGACTACATGTTAGCTTTACGGTCCCCGAGGATATTTAGAGAGGAAACCTTTTTACAGCTTAAGAAAATATTTACCACTGACAAACTGCTGTTATCATATTTATAACACTGCTGTTTTCTTGATATGACACCCATTAGCTGGTGTTTGCTGAACAACAGTGCACTACAGTGGACAGCCAAGTTGTCCAGTGGACTTTGTACAAGTGTGTTGACCTGAATGGCTCCAGATAAGATTCAACATGAACCACGGAGACCCTGTCGATGCAAAAACATTATGAGCATGTGTTGAGTGGAAGTGAAGAAAAACATGTCGCTGAATGTCCCCAGAAATCAGGAAAGTACGAGAATATGATGTAAAAAGAGAATAATAGCTCGACCCGGAGGACATTATGCGCAACACAACACGTTGGCGTCTGAAAGAGAAATGATAACCACTCAATCTGCTTTAATCCCGCATTTCTTCTGTTGTGATCGCTCGAGTTAACTTACGGTGAAGTAGGACATCCCGAGTGTCACCGAGACGATCCAGAACAGGCTGGTTCTTTTAAAATAATCGCCTCCATCACTTGTCGCCATGTCTGCTGCTGTCAGTGGCTGCTCCGCTCTGGTCCCGCTCCCTAATGCGACCGTGTGGAAACCGCGTTGAGGAGTCTGACAGCAGGGTGTGTCCTGTCTGTTTATTCATAGCTCTTACATAAGTGGAAAATCATACTATGAAAAAATCCTCTAGTGGTCATTTCCTGGGTTTCACTCGTTTTCACTTGATATTTACGATGCATGGAATATATTAAACGATAGACGACAGCAACACAATCTGGCTCCAGTGCTGCCCTCCTGTGGCCCCTTGCTGTGACAACGTGGAGGCTCCTGTGTGACAGAGGAAAAAGAAAACGAATGTGTGCATGACTGTAATTACAAATAAATGTGAAGCTAGTAAGGAAACTAGGTGTGTTACAAATAATGGGCCAATTGTGATTTAAAGACAACTGCCACTTTTCTGAAACACATCTGGAGTTGTTTTACTACACAACTTAATATAGTATAGCCACGTATGTAAAACAAGTTACATTGTCCTATTAGTTCCCCAGTTTGAGCACCGGCTACCTAAAGTCATTATGTGGCATGGATACTCATGTGAAGATATGAATTTGTACTTTTTTATATTACTTCTTAAATACATACATACATAAGTACCCATACAGTGTGTTTTAACTCTTCCCAAACACTGCAGGAGGTTTCTTTTGGAGGTGTGGAGGTGCATAAGTGAGAACAGGATGTGGAAAGGACCATCTATAACTGACTGTTTGAGTTGTACTTAATATTTTTATTGGAAACTGATGAATATTGTCACTAATAAAACAAATATGTAATTTCTTTGCTATGTATCAACAGAAGTAATTTGATTAATTTCCGTTTCATAGAATTAGTTTTACATCAACATGACTACCTCTCGCCTTGTAATTTTGAATAATGGAAAATATACATTTACATACCAAATATGATTAAAAAATTTGAGAAACTAAGTTATTTAGTTGGTGCACAATGTCTCTGACAATCACAGACAGACAGCGTCACTGTTTTCCTGTTCGGAGGATTATGCTCTTAAATTAACATCAAGAGATAAGCTGATCACAAGGCATTTTGTTTATCTGACTTACACATCTCTACAGAGTCGATACAAAACTAAAATAAGCTCTTCACTGGGATTTTGCATGAGCTGAAAGACTGTGGGCTGCAGCAGTGTTAGCTTTTATCACTCAATCATTGTATGTAAACTTGGCCAAGGCAACTATTTGATCAGCTGAAATGGTGCATTGATAAGAGTCTTCCTATATTATCTTATTATCAGACTAATTTTAGATAGTGAAATATTTTGCAGTACTTTTTTTTAAATATTAACAACCAGGATAAATTAACATCTTTACTATGTGAAAAAATAATGTTGGCACAATAATTCCCATGATGTGTGAGGATTCGGATAAAGCACAGGGAGAGTTGCTGGACCTTCAGGAGCCGTCTCCACACACATTGATTGTGCTGGTTGTCCAGATAAAGATAAAAAGAACTGGTTGGAGCATCAGATAACTCTGCTAGACTTCAAGCTGCACTGTGTTGTAATGCACGTAATAACACTGTAAATCTGTTGCAACACTCTGCCCTGTGCTGGCTGTTTGACTTCTGCCTCCCTATATTTGCATTTACATTTCCAAAGCATTTGACATAAAGTTGGAGCTCAGAGATTATTATTACAGATCACCACCACATTGTTGATATTGTATTTTGCATGTGTAAATACAGATAAAAGAGGACTTTTTTCATTTAGCAGATATTGTTTTCTGGCAGCACGTCACAAAGAAAAATTAGCCATATTTAGGTCAAAGGTCACAACGTTTGCAAACACCTCGGCCATGGCCTGGACATGTCAAACCATGTGACAAGCTTGACACTCACTTTGGGGCCGGTGTGTGGGACGGTGTAGCTGTCCAATTAATCACGGAATAATTAGCCAGCTTTGTTTTTCTCCTGGTGATTGTGTAGAGCTGATCTGCACATGAAAAGAAAACAGGAGCCGCTGATAGGCTTCAGCTCAGCTATTTTGTCTTCTTGCTGAAGTGTGTGAGTTAGATATTTCTCTGAGGCTTTTGTTGGTTAATCAATGTTCAACAGTTTGCAAAGCCGCCCCTGTTTGTGTTTGACTGATCAGGTGACCAGCAGGAGCCAAATTTAAATTAAAGGGAAGCTTTGAAATATTAAAAGATAAGTCTCTAGTCAATCATTGTCATTTGCCACTTTACATTTGAGAATATTGTTTTCATTAAAATGGCTACTGTAATAATAATCATAATACAAATAGTAATGAATTAGTGATGATTATTAAAAAATATAGAATTAAAAATAAATTAATAAGTATAAGCTAATATATATCAAATGCAAACTACTTGTTAACCAACACGGAACCTCCTGAGTAAAATAATTAACCAGACTTTATGTATAATTTGTCATAGAAATAAAATGTATGCATAAAATGTATTACATAAAAACAATCTCCCCCAAGGGCACATATACTCACAAGAAGAACCTCCCTCCCCAGTAAAAACAAGAGTTTAAATAATTCCATTATTAATATTTATTATTTATATATGTATTAAATGTATATATATATATATATATATATATATATTACATTTATGTATATTTATTCATACATATAATACATATAATAAATATATAAATAATTGTGAAAACAAAGCAACAAGTTACAGGAATAAAAGTCTATGTTTGGGCCTTAACTTGTGTGATTACTATTAGATGCAACATACTCAGCTGCCCAAAAACACAACCAGTCACATGTTAGTCGTCTTATAGTAAAGTGGTATCGACGACTCCAGAAAGACCCTCTTGCTACTCCTTTGATAGTGATTAGGTGACAACGGGGCTGGAAAGGCCCCGCTCTGGACAGAGGTCTCCTGTCAATGACCCATCACCCACACCCCACATCCCTCTGTCCTGGCTTCACCACCCTGGCCTTCTGGGGCCTCAGGTGATCAATATATAAGGTACCCTGAACCAGCCAGGAGACACACTCCACAGACTCTCAGTGAAGGAACACACTGTCCAGAGCTTCATTCCTTCAACTGCTGCCATGTGGAAGGACTCCAACAACGGTAAGAGATGTTATCTGTTCACAGGGATTTCACTAACAGAAACACTTTGCTTTAAATATATTTTGTTAATCAACATGTATTTTTTAATGTCAACTTTTTACATTTTATAATCATAGATGAAGTAGTTCAGTGTTTATTTGAGCTGCACCAGGTGGATGTGTTTTCCTGCATCAGGGGGATTTTCAGACAGTGGCAGAATTTCTGATTCTTTGTGCAAACATGCTGGCCCTTACTCACTAGGTGGGCTTTGTACAAGATGGGCTTTGTATGATGAGAAAATAAAAAAACACAGCAGAAATAATAGTTTGTTTGGCAAAAAACGACATCTTTAGTCCTTAAAAGCTTGTTAAGGTTACAGGGCTGGACATTAACTCCATCCTCGCTTCTTCTTAGTCCATAAACTTAAAATTAGAGACTTCACAGCACAAACAACTTCAGATTTTACAGAAAGAGAACCATGCAAACAACAGATGAAATGCAGTTAATCATGTGTATCGCTGCATTGTACAAATTCAACATTCTGCAGTTGTGAGGTGTGTGGTTTAGTTGCATCCACAATGAGAAGCCTTGTGAGACCATGCAATGCTTCCTATACAATGACAAGTTCATAAAAAACAGATGAATTCATAAAAACGTTTGATTATTATTTTTCTGACGTGGAACCTGCTCTCCTCTCTCCCCTCAGATGATGCCAGGCCTGCAGGCTCCAGTGGCGGCTCCTCTCGCAGCGCTAGCCGCAGGAAGAGGACCAGCTTCTCCAAGGAGCACGTGGAGCTGCTGCGCGTCACCTTCGAAACCGACCCGTACCCCGGCATCAGCCTCAGGGAGAGCCTCTCCCAGACCACAGGCCTGCCAGAGTCACGCATCCAGGTAAGCAGTCACCACAGAACACCTTGTATAACAGAAAGCCTTATCGGTGGAATAGATATGAAGATGAAATAAATTAAATTGAGTTGTTTGGAGTAAGGGAAACTGTGAGTTCAGATAAGTTGTTATAGTCTTTATTTAAGAAATGGGATAGTAGTGTTGTTCCTACATGTGTGCTTTACACATTGCACTGTGGTTTCTTATCATGCAGAGCCTCTGTTTTCAAATTCATCCTGCACAGAATTGTAGATACCGCTATCACTCTATAGCTTCATTTCTTTAACATAGAGATGACACAAGCTGCTTTTATCAGCATCTTGTTTGACAGCACAGATAGACCGTACAACAAGCTCTGGCAGCTGACCACTACTATATGTGCTCTGCCCAGCAAATCATTAACAGAGCACAGTGTGTTCTACTTTATCTGTCCTGCTTTGAATCTAAGCCCCTTGTTTCTCTCCTTCCTGTCCAGGTGTGGTTCCAGAACAGACGAGCTCGCACCCTGAAGTGCAAAGGGGCCAAGAAAGCGCTGTGGCAGACTGACCCCCCCGGTCATGATGCTCTCCCTCTGCCTCATGTTGTCACCAACAGGGGGCCGCAGGATGGCCCCATCCCTCTGCCCCCTCAGGGCCCCCCACCAGCCTACACCACCCATGTGAAGGAGGAGATGGAGGAAACTTGCTACTATGGACATTGTCCTCCAGCATACTCTACCATCGAGGAGCATGGGCATTACAGCTCCATGCACGGGTTCCAGCAGGGCAGATTGCTGAGCAGCAGCTCAAGCCCCCACATGGGCAGGGGCTACTGGTCCCGGCCAGGCAGCCAAACCCCCCCTTCCACACCACTGTGGTGCCACTCTCCCTTGGAGATGAGAAACTATGCTTCCAGCTCCAGCCAGGCAGCGGCCTTCATGCACCCAGGATCGGAAGAGCAGCAGGCGTACATGACCTCCTCCACCTCCCACTCCTCCAGCCCAGACACCCCTGACTCTGGATACTGGGATGTCGGTCTGGAGAACAGCCCACCAAGGGATGGCCAGTACTCAAAGCTGGATGATTCGTGGAGCGGGCTCGCTCCGGAAGGCTGTGGGGAGTCCAGACTTCTGGGGCTGGCCCCCCTGCCTCATCTGTCCCTGCAGGAGATCCTGGGAGTGTTGGATGAGGACTGGCTGGGAGGAAAATAACTGGAGAGCCGCGCCCCGTGGAGAAAATGCCTTTCTGCTGATGGCTTTTTGATAATGGACACTCAGAAATCATATGTATTATTTTGATTTAAGTCATTTGTGTACTCTGCCATTTGTATTATCAAAAACTCAGCATAAATATTGGACGCATGTTTTCAAAACTCTACAACCCAGCTTGCCTTTGTATTTCCACACTGACCACTGTTTATGTATTTATTCATCTTTTCGCTATTTATAACGTTTATACGATTTTCTGCACTTTTATACAAATAAATCATTAGTAATAAAACATAGCAGGGTTTTCTTTTTTATTTAAACAATATTCTGAGTCAATTCATAGCCAGTAAGGTTTGACTGTTGTTTGTTGATGTCAACTGAGCCAAATCTATTATGTGAATTCCTCTCGTGTCCAGATGTGATGGATTTACTGAGGATTAAAAAGTACATGACACACTACAACCAGGAGATGGTGCCTGTGAGTTGAAAAAAGGAAGAGACGGGACAGATTTCCAAACTCAACAATGATCTGAAACTCTCCGTTTAACTTCATAAACCTGCAGATGGAAGTAATGACACTATGTAGGGTCATCATTCCAAGTGACCCCCATTCAGATTTTCACATTATTTTCATGAAAATACAAACAATATTGGGACAAATAGGGAAATACAATTTTGAGCTTTCATGAATTATTCTAGTTTCGTTCGAGAGCAGGAGTTATTCTGCAATTTGGCCCTTAAAGGAAAAGGCCCCTCTCATTTATTTTCCTTTTCACTCTCCCACACTTAGTCTGAGTTGCACCATAAGACACAGAGGGTTAAAGTTTTCTTTCAGGATGAACAACACCGTCTTTTCATGATCTGCCAAAGCCCCGGTGTGTATCAGCCCACAGCTTTGCCCTGACCTCATGACTCCAACACATATTTCTTTATCAAACATGCAATGGAAAAAGCCCAAGACGGTTCACAGGATGTTGGGCCTACGGCTTCATGCTGTTTCCCACAACAGAAATGTGCTCATGGTGTTTACTCTGTTTTGGCCTCCTGCCTTTATCCTCAGCATGGGAGGAAGGGTGTTGTCCTTTTGTCAATGTCTGGCGTAGGTTCCTGTCCCCCAGAAAATAAACACACAATAGGAGGGAACGTGACTCTTCAGCTCTCTGCACTAAAGATAGATCAGTAGAGGATGTATCTCAGACTGTCGCCGTCTGATGTGTGTCGGGCAGGTGTCCCCCAACAAGATGCTCCATCAACTAGATGCAGACCGCTGTGGGGAAACCTGATCCAGAACTTTCTAAAGACTCATGTTGATTGTAGTTTGGGACTAAGCTACAATCATGTGTGTTTTATTTTCATTTTTTCTTAAAAATTTGACTACTGCAATGAGCTGGCTACTCCAGGATCTGGAAAAGTTTTCCTATTGAGATATGACAGAGAACATCCTTAGCGTATTTTAAAAATGTCTCTACATACATGTTACAAACAGCAATAAATGATTTATGGATGAACAACTTAAACAACTTATGAATGGGTGCATCACAGTTTTTATAGATTGATGTCACGATGGAGTGATGCTCAATCAATTATTAATACATAATTATACAGAAATCGTAATAAATTAGTTAAACTATCAATGGACCACATGAGTTTTCACAGGACTCTACAGTAAACCTTGATCTAAAGAGGTTTTTGCATCTTTTAGCTCATAGATTTGGGTTTCGCAATATTTACAGCACACCTCACTTTTCCCATCAGCTCAGTTCTCACCCACAGCAGCCAGCTATTTACAGAGAAAAACTAATTTAGCAAATATGTGTCAACACAGTGGAGCGTTACGCAGCTAAAGAGCCAAATACAGACGTAGAGAGACCAAAAACAAAACTTAACACAGGGTGAACATCTGACTTGTATTTGTCTAGTGGCCACAAACACACACACTCATGCTAAATAACAATGCATCTGCTGTGAAAACCAAACAAGTAGTTACTGTACGTTCCATAGAAAGGCCAGTAGCTCTAAGGCTGTAGGTTAAAACAGTAGTGATTTGAGATAAATGCTAACTCAACATGCATTCAATTACAAATCTAAAATAGACGTTTGGCAGATGTAAAAATTCTAACCATCACCTTAACATGTTAGCATGCTCAGAAAAACGTCAATAGTTTTGTGTTATATTTAGTCATTAACTAAAGATAAATGAATTGATAAATTGATCTGATGGTGAAAATGTTGAAGTTAAGTCTTTGGGAAGCCACCCAATGGAAGCCAGCCAAGGAATAGGCTTGGTACCAATAAACTAGTCAATCAATAAAAATCGTATACATTGATACAATATAAGACACACACACACACGTACACACAATCAAAACTAAAGCAGATGCCTCAGAGTCTGAGGGGGCATAACTCTGATCTGTTTCCCAATCCCTCTGCAGATCGTCAACAACTCTTGGAATAATGTTGAACAATTTTTCTTAGAAAAGTACCAGATGTAATGGTTGCCATCTTGTTTCATGTGAACACACAAGTGAAACATACTGAAGAAGTCTGTTTACCTTTATGAGGAAACTAAGCCCAGGTTGATGTGATCACAAGGGAGAGTGCGTGTGCGTGAGAGTAACCATGAAAACATTATTATCCATAAGACCTTGAGATGTCAGTGTGAATGGGACCTTCCCCGCTGAACTGTTTGTGCATGAGAGAAATATGTATGGTGCTAATCAGCTGTCTCTGATTGCTTTAAATGAGTTAGCTTACTGTGAGTTTCCCCATTGTGACCTTGTTACATTCAGCAGTGATGCACTGAAAAACCTTTAAAAAAATGCTCAGTTACAGTGGATCAACATATAATAAGAAGCATCATGTGTTTATCATGTGTATCAGGGTTACTAAGTAATACTAAGGGGCCTTCCCCGTCCCTGATTAGCCTTCTTCCAGACATGCTGTCGTGAGCTTGTATTCAGCTGAGCGGCTCATGTGATGAAGGTCGTGTGTGTCAGTGGCCGAAGGTGTCCACTGACGTTTTGGCATGACCACCGAGTCTGACATGACCCACATTCTGCTGCAGACAACATCTACACACTCCTTTCATCCTCCAGCCTTGACTATTAAGCAAAGAATGATAATAAGAATCCTTCCTATTATTTATAGTTACTTGCACGTACAGCTATCAATCCACTGTTTGTGAGGAATGGTTTCCATTTACTCCTGCTCACCAAACCCACTCAGACACACACAAGTGTTAACAGCCCCGGTGTTGAACAAACCGGGGGCAGACAGGCGTGTGAGTGATGGTCCTCAGCTGTTGGCAGATACAGGGATGAAGCCCAGACCTTCACTAAAAATATGGCCTGTAATTTAACCAAACCCTCCTCGGGAGTCCACGTTGGCCACAAGCTCTAATTTAGGAGCTCATCTGAGAACTTTGTGATTGCACCGCGACACCATCTCCCGTCCACAGCCTCGTTCTCCGTTTGCAAGACGGTGATTGATGTTGGTCAGTGACAGGGAGGAAGCGTGTGTGTGTGTGTGTGTGTGTGTGTGTGTGTGTACATGTGTGATCATACGTGCATATGACACGATCAGGAAGATAGTATCTGGAAACTGGATAGGAGACATGTGAGCGAGAGGCGCTTGCATTTGTTTGCTTTTCCAAAAATAGAAGCGCTTGCAGGCCAGACTACATTCCTCCTGCAAATACACTGATGTAATAATATACTATTGAATATGTGTACTTTCATTCGCATTCGGTTTAGGTGAATAAAATGTACCTAAACCAAATTTAATATTCAAACAAACATCAATGTCTCGGTTGAGAATACATCAAGGGAACAGGCATGTCTTGTGTTTAAATTTCTTGGTTACACGTGAAAGTGCACAATGCTGCAAACCATTACAGTATATTACATTACATTACATTACATTTCATTTAGCTGACGCTTTTATCCAAAGTGACTTACAATAAGTGCATAAAACCCCAAGGGTACAGACCCGGGACAACAAGAATCAAGAAAGTACAATTTCTTCAAAATAAAGCAAAAACTACAAAGTGCTATAAGTCAGTGCCAATTAAGTGCTACTAAAGTGTTAGTTTCCAAAAGTTGTTAGTATTTTTGTTATTTTTTTTTAAATTTTTTTATTCAAGGTATAGTCGGAAGAGGTGTGTTTTTAGTTTTCGGCGGAAGATGTGTAAAATATGAAAGCTCCCCCTTTAAACTCAGCTCCATACAGAAATAGACGGTTGATATTAAATGTCAACCACATGGGAAATAAGGTCAGCGGCTCATTAATGAACTCCTGGGCCGCAACATCTTCTGGTACCTGCCAGAGCCAACCTACTGTCTAGCTACCCAACAAACCTGATACACTGCGTGAATGTAAAATCTGCCCTTCACAAGCAGAGTTTTTACATGTGCAACTTCTCACAAGAATATAACAGGAATGTTCAAGAGATAGAAAAAATGTGTGGATGGCAAGGTGACATCTGAAACTTATTATCAAGGACCACAAAATAAAACTTTTAGAATTACTACAAAAGCATGGAATATAAAAAGAAAACTGTTTTTTTATTGGACATCCTAAATAGAGCTATAGATTAGACTGAAGACAGTAAATTTGCACGATTTAATGAAATATATATCATCCATTAATGGTCACAAGGGGGAGCTGGAGCCAATCCCTGCTGACATTGGTTGAGCGGGTTGGAAGACCCTGACAGGTTGTCTGTGTCATTCAAGGCCAACATACAGGGACACACAACTATTCACTCTTCAATTGACATCACCCTAATCTCCATGACTTTGAAATGTGGGAGCATGCTAGTTCATACAGAAAGACCCCGCCCAAGCTTGGATTTGAACTGGGGACCTTCTTGCTGAGAGGTGACAGTGCCAACCATTTCCTTTCAAGGAGATACGCTTTTTTATAGTATGTGTTTGGGGTATGGAGATTGGACCCCGGACTAGGAGCCAATATTTTTGTAATATTCGTAACATAACATCCGCCCCCTTAATTGAATCTCCTCAGAAGTTTTTGAATTCTTCCTTGGCCCCACCCTTCCACCAAGTTCCAATAAAATTGGTTTAGAAGTTTTTGTATAGTCCTGCAAACAGACGGACGGACTGTTGAAGGTAACATTTTACAACTGCTTCTATTGTCTTTGTATAGCTTTGGGTCACAATAAATGAAAACCAAACTCACTTGAGCAGAAAAATGTTGAAAAGGCAAAATCCACCCAAACTAAATATACTCTGCACAACTCTTCAACATGTAACTACTATTTATGTTAGATGATCTGTGTATAGTTTGTCAAGCAAGCTGGCAAAATTATTCAAATGTAGTAAAACTCTTCAAATCCGACACAGACAAAATGTTTCTTATCATCATAAGAATACAATTCCTCATGAAAATCGAATATAATTATTATATAGCACCAATATGATGCTATACATACATAATACTGTTAGTTGTTTCCCTTACACTGAGCATTGATTGAAGTGTATGTATTATCTTTATACTAACACTGGAGTGACATACCAGTGTATAGGTGCAGCCATCAGGGAAAATCCCAGCAGGCTGAGTTTGTCATTTCAGCTAAAAGCCCTCCCTCCCTCCCACCAGTCACCCACCCACCCCTGGTGGCTCGCCTGCCCAGCCCTGCCATGTCTCCAGTGCAACACCTTCAGCAGGAGTACTACATGTATGAGGTAATTGTTGTTTGGTCATGTGAGGAGCTGCAGCAGCTGTCAAATGTGATGATAGCAGGAGAATCCTCGACCACGCCCACCGGTAGCTGATTGGACGGCTCACAAAAGTTCAGGGACCATCAACCCTGATATCCGTGAGAATCTGTTGGGGGGGGGACGACGACACGAGAGTAGCTTTAACTAGGAAACACTGACACAGGTAAAAGACAACAAAACAAAAACAGGAATTTACTTCTGATTTCCTTTCTTCTAAGACTCGTTTTGAATTTGGCATTTTCATGGTCACAAATTTGTTGACATTAGTTTTTTCTTTGCTTTGCTATTATTAAAAATATATGGTTGGAGAATAAGTATGATTAATCTATGAACACATGCCATTGCTTATACATTTGAACAGTATTTCAATCACCAGCTCTTGTTAGAAAGGTGGATATAAAAAAAGGTTTGCTTGAAGATTTGCATGTTCCTACTTTATAAAGAGGGCTTGTGAGCGGATGTGTATAATGAAGCTGAGTCATGCTCAGTGAGATTTACCCCCTTGTCCTTATTACATGAATTACTGGTTGGCTTGCTTTGGGATCCCCTGGAGCTTTCCGGAGTTTTTAACTCGCACTTTAGGAACATTTGGCCTCGAGAGCGGAGCCATTAAGACAGAGAGAAAAATGAGAGCCACGTGTGGCATGTGCATTCTCGCTCCCCCTCTGTTTGTAGAAGGACGTGCTTTATTAGGGTGGCTACGATTGTGCTAATTCAAGGAGACAGCCCACACCTGGCCTGCAGAGCTCTGCAGAGGTCAACACCCTGCACCCCACCCTCCTCCTTCTCCCATAAACACATACCTCCCTCCTCCTGTGGCGTCTCCATCTGCAGCTCCCCACCCTCTCCCATCTCACATATCCCATCCATCCTGTACACACACACACACACACACACACACACACACACACACACACACACACACACACACACACACACACACACACATACACAGATGAACACTTGCACGGTAAGAATGGATCATCTGTTCATCTCCTCGACCACAAAGTCATGTGCAAAGCAGAGTTCCCTAATTTTAGAATCGGAGTATGACTTAAGTTACACTTAACAAACAGGTGGGGGCTATTCTTAAGGGCTAGACTGTACAAGACAGATGCACATTTAGCCAAAGTTAAATCAATATACCGTCACGAGGCCTTTTGTGTCTATAGGCTACATGGAGACTAAGTGAGACTGCAGTAGACCTACTACTACTTCGACTAGGACAGGACTTTAAAATGACCCACTATTTATTTAGGAAGGATTTTCCTGTGAGGATTTATTCTAAGTAAAGATCAGAGGATTATATCAGTATATCAGGTCTTTGCTTTGCCATATTCGCTGGTAAAATCATTATTTTATTGTATTTCCTCTGCTATCCCATTGTGTCTAAATATGAGTTAATAGAGGGACATACACTTCTTATGTCTCTCTATTATGTTCCTCATATTAGTGATTCCTTACAGTCCTTGGTCCCAAACATCCCCACCAGGCGGGGTGTACTTTATCCAGAGCCCCTTGGTTTCAAACCCAAGCCCCGCCTCTCCACCAAGCGCACCCACCTTGTCCAGCAGCAGCAGCAGCAGCACGGTGCGCCAGGGAGAGCGAGCGCACAGGCGTGGGGGGCACACCGAGGAGCGGACACGACGCGCGGCCAGCGGCACTTCTACCTTGTTTCCAGGAAACTGTATCGACAGCTCCTATGACAGAGGGCCCCCCCCGCTCGCTTCGCCAGCTGTGAACAGGGGGAACTCCTGCAGGGAGAAATTCTGGGTGTTCCGCGGGGAGGAGGAGGGGAGAAGGATGCGGTTCCAGCGCGAGTCCGAGCGCCGCGCAGTCCGTCTCCGACGCTGGTGATGCCCGCACGCCGCGCCGGGATCACCGCCCAGCAGCAGCAGCAGGAGCGTCGGCAGCAGGAGGAGGAGGAGGAGGAGAAGGAGGAGGAGGTCGGGACAACAGGGCGTCGGGTGCCGGGGATGATGATGGTGGTGGTAAGGTCGGGATCATCATGGCAAACGGAACCGGCACTATCATGTTGAAATGCGTCGTGGTGGGAGACGGTGCGGTGGGCAAAACGTGTCTGCTGATGAGCTATGCCAATGACGCCTTTCCCGAGGAGTATGTCCCCACAGTGTTTGATCATTATGCAGGTATGAATCCACTTCTTCTATCTTTCTATTTGTCTAATAATAATGATAATAATAATGATGATAATAACATGGTGCTGTGCTGAGCTGCTGATGTATAATGATTTCCTCTGGATTCATTCTAACCAGAGGGCAGAGGATTCTAAAAGAATCATTTTAGATTTTAGTGAATTTCCTCTGCTTCCCCAACTGCATTGGCTTGCATCTGTTGCTATAATCAAAACCACTTGTTTGCCTTCTCCACAGCAGAGAGAGGGAGGAAGAGAGAGAGAGAGAGCGAGAGAGAGGGGTTGGGGGACCCTGATCACCCCCCTCCCCTACTCTCATTCTCTCTCTTTCTCTTCTCCTTCCTTCCCTGTTCACCCCAACCCCACCCTCACCCCCTTTCTCCTTCCTCCTCTCAACTGTTCTTTGTCATTTCTCTCCTGCAGTGAGTGTCAACGTCGGTGGAAAGCAGTACTTGCTGGGACTGTATGACACAGCCGGTCAGGTACAGTTTATTTTCTTCTCTGGCCCGGTGCCAAGCATGTCAAGGACACTCCACACACACGCACACACACACTCCTACTACCACTCTATCTCTAACCCGGCCTCCCCATGTGCTCCTGGGACCAGTAACTACCCAACACGCCCACAGGCTTCACATTCAGGCTAGACACTAAGCTGCAACAGGTGATGGTTTTCTCTCGTGGCTTTGCTGCCATGGTCTGGTGTGCCATGGGCAGTTATGGTAGTGGAGGGGTTTCAATAGTTCTATTATGTGGAGAACAGGGCTCCTATGTCCAGTAGTGATGTCACAGGTTTGTTAACAGGGCCGGCTAATGCCTGGGCTTTTACTTTACAATGTGCCATTCAGCGGGCAAGAGTTAGACCTGCATATGCACTGTGCTACACACACACAATAGTGTTTCCACTCAGCAGAAGAGCCAGTGCATGCATGCACACACACACACCCTTGTTTGTGCATCTATCTTAGTGAGGACACTCGCCCCGAGCCCCTAACCCTAACAGTTACCCTAACCTAAACCCTAAAAGCAAGTCTAAACCCCCACGAAACAGCTCATTAAAGGTGGGTCAGAAAGTGAGGACCGCCCAAAATGTTCTCAGTCTACTAATCTCACAAAGATATCAATTCAAGCACCAACGTGTATGCACAAATACACGCACACACACAACACACAGTGGCAAGCACATATGTCCTTGGACAAGATACTTTACCCCAAATTGCTACTGATAGTGTATGACTGTATGAATGGGTGAATGGCCAATGTAAAGAGCTTGGTGTGGTCAGAAAGTTTTACCCAGTTTGTCTTGAAATTTGAACAGTCCAATCCAGTGAGTAGCCATGAATGGTACAAATGACAGTGGTAATCTGCCAAAGTGAAAATCAAGAGTTTAGGTCACCAAATACTCACAAATTATCCAAATGGACTAGAACGAGGCCTTTTCAAGGATTAAGAAATTACATAAGTTATAGCTTTTCTGCACTAATAGAAGTAAATTAAGCCTTGGAAGTAAAAGCAAACAATTATTTCATGACCCGATGACTTAGAAATCCCCTGTATTAGAATAAACCGTGGTACTGCACCCTCTGATGTACTATTAGCCCAGTTACAGGAAGTAGAACTGTAGGTTTCAATCAGAATGACGAGAAAAAGACAAATAGATGGAGGCTTCACATGATGACGGGAAGCTCAGCTGGTTTGGGTTGAACTGGACTGGAGGTCGGAGCAAAGCAAAACACAAGTGCAGCGCATTTGTGGGAACTTGTGTAACAGTGGTGCGATCAACTTTCTACACAGTGTTTCATTTTAATTGTTGAGAGAAGGTCACAAGTGTTTGGCTGCTGAATGACTGGAACATTTTTTAGTTACTTTAGACTTAAAGATTCCATGATTCTCTTTTTTAAGTCTCAAGCATTTAGCTGTTTTAGTCTGCTTCATATTTTACATCACAAAATGTAAATGTCGGTAACAACTGGGAAACAAAAATGCCTAGTTTCAGGTTTTCAGTTCATCAGTCATATGTGATAGTAGACACAATATCTCTAACCTGGCTTTCTTCTGTCTTAGGACTTTGAGCTGCACAAATCCAACAATTTAAATACATTGTTTGTTTATTTCATATTTTTTCATTTTTTAGATTGATTGATTATGAGTTGAAATCAACATCAGGTATAAGGAGCCCTAAATTAGATGTAAACTTTAATCATAAATACGCAACTTTAAGAGGAGCAGTAGTCCTGATAGTCCATATCAGGTGTCTTCTGAGAAGAGGATTTTCCTATATTTTAACATGAACATTAAAGGCACTGCGTGCAGTGTTTGTGAACTCTTGTAGTGCTGTAGAGCCGAATTTCTAAGAATGGGACCCCAAAGAGTTTGTTTTTACAAGGAGGCACAAGCACACAGATAATCGTGCTAGATACCATTGCGCTGATTGACAGTTTCCTGCAGTAGCATGCAAAAAAAGAGAATAAGACTACAAGCTAGCGAATAGCGGGATGTAAACATTGCACAACACAAAATATTCAAAAAAGTCTGTTTTACAAAAATGTTATGAGGAAGGAAATGGATTCAGCACATAT
Organism: Pseudopleuronectes americanus; assembly: GCA_038501795.1. Classification (NCBI taxonomy): domain Eukaryota; kingdom Metazoa; phylum Chordata; class Actinopteri; order Pleuronectiformes; family Pleuronectidae; genus Pseudopleuronectes; species Pseudopleuronectes americanus. Next base: position 4,352,667 of record CM076729.1, on the reverse strand, counting down.
TTTATATCACATGATGCAACTTTGGTTTGCCATGAGAAACACTGAATGTAATTATGGCTTTAGCACCTTCTAAGTTTGGACTTACTTCATCTATACTGCACTCATTCTCTGCCTCAAGACCTTTAACCTGCCTTTGCAGCAACCTACAAGTTGAATAGTTCACACATCAGAACCAGGTTTAACTGTATGAAGTCACAATGAGTCACAATCTGAAATGTGAGGAGCTGCTCGGAAAAGAAAGCTGAGCACTGAAAGGTCAACTGGGGAATATTCAGCCATTTGTCTCGTCTGCTCATTTATGAAGGCTGAATGCACAAGGTCCATGAATAGCAAATCATTGTCATCCTTCCTCTTTCCCAGCCAAGCAGCTACCTGTGGCTGCGTTGTGTTTTGTCCTGCAGAAGAACAGATGGTAGACGTGTTACTACTCGGGAGTAAAAAAAAGCGAAACACAACCTTATTGTCTATTCTGGTGTGTTTGATAGGGTGTGTGTGTCAGAGCAGGGTTTGTTTTTAGCTGATCCAGAGCGTCTCTGAAATGGAGAAGTTCCCCCAGATGTCTGCTGCGGGTGCTGCCGGCCGCCAAGGGTAGAGTTACTGCTCTTGGAAATGCAGCCCCCCCCTCCACCCTACGCCTCCAACTCGGCTGACCTCTTTATGTGGAGCACAAGGCCAGCTGGTAATGTTTATAGCTGCAGCATCTGATCAAAGACCTGGCGCCCTAAAGAGAGAGGGGGGAGAGAGTGAGAGAGAGAGACTGAGAGGAAAACAGAAAGGGGAAGAGAGTGAGAGACAGAGGGTGGGGGGGTTTACTCAGAAACTGGATGATTTCAGAAACTTACTTTCAGTTTCCCGTCTCTTTCTCTTACTTTGATTTAAATATCTCCCTGCACCATCTCCACCTCTGGTCTGTCCTACACATGTTCAATTAGGTTCAAGCTCCCTGTATGCTCCCACAATGCTTTGCTGCTCCACAAGCATATCAGCAGCGTTACAGATACACGCTGCCGTCATGCTCTCATCGGATGCCCCTCCACGCCGTCACGCCGGTGTTACATGTCAGGTCACATAATCACGACTCTGCATTTAGCCAGTTGTCACTGCGCTTGGTCTGCCTCTGTTACCACCCCGCTTGCCATTGTCTGCAAGCTGCCACGTTGCTCCGCCAGCCGCTTCCTATTAAATTATTCCATATGGAAGGTTTGCAATGTCTGTTTAGCTGAATCCGATGAGGGAACAGAGGGGAAAGTCTTTACTTATTCATTCATTCTCCTGCTGCTGCTGCTGCACTCAAGAAAAAATCCAGCGCCACGGCCTGAGGAAGGTGCAAGAGGAAACAGGAAGTGAATGCTCAGTGCTGTAGTAGCCATGGCAATGCTTTAGGGACAGACTCTCTTTGGAGTTGAGACCTTCAGGGGTCCATGTCCTGCTGCCCTATTAACCCACTCTCTGGTGAAGGACTGTTCTTCATTTCCTCAGCCCCTCAGAGTCCCTCTCTCCTCTGTGTTTGGTAGAGTCAGAGTCTTTAAGCAACCCTTAGTGGCCCAGTGACCCTCAGAGGTCCCAGTTGGCATGAGCGGGTGGGTATGTGGATTTAGGGGTGAGGGTTGGAGGTTGGAGACTGGAAATGGGTTTTCTCAGCTGGCAGCCAGTCACCACTCAGCTGCTCATACACAGAGGAACAGGAACACTATAGACATGCCTCAGCTCACACTCTCAACATGAAACTTTACACTTAATAGTAGCCCTCAGTTCGTTTGTATGGTAGAAGGAACAATTTCAGTACTAGTGAGTATTTTACTAATGGAATGAGTTAATGAGTGTGTCAATCAATTGATTCATCTTTTTGTGTAGAGAGTCCACTCAAAAATGTAATGGGTTACATGAATATTGGTTCTTTAGTTTTTACATTAAGGCGATGAAAATATATCATCCTTGGCCGAGTTAAAACAATTTGCTGAATTAGCAAAATGGTTTAACATTTTGGGAACTTCACCTATTGGCTAGGGTTAGGGTTAGGGTTAGGGTTTTTTTTTCTCAAAGGGCATTATTTAATTTTTTTTCGATACTGGTGCTAAATTGATACAATTAACATGGCACAGGTGCCTTAAGTGTGCTGGAACCAATACTGCTGACTGATGTACTAAATGGGGGGGGGTCACAAATGCAGTCAAACACAGAGCATCCTTCTGCTTTCAAACGGGTTTCAGGTGCGTCATGTGCGTCATTAAGTTTGTCGTATTCCTCCCTTTACACATTTGTTTTGTTGCTGCACATCCATATGATATCTTACTTTTGCTTGAAATACAGCCACACTTTAGAACATTTAGGTTTAAGCATTCTGTTGTTGAGACAGTGGGCACTAGTTTTGTGTGTGTGTAAGACGATCAACAGTCACACAGTGCAACACTGTGACTCACTGATGGGTTTTCACAGAGCTCTGTGGCAAAGAGGATTATGATGAGTCAGGCTTCAGCTACACAGACTACACTTGTTAGTGGTATCAGTTAATTGCTATTTTTAGTCTTGTCATAAGGAAATTAAATACAGTACATTGCAGCCTCATCCAACGTGTTGTCTCTGAGCTGAAGCTGAAAAAGGTCCTAATGACATCATCAGGGACTTGACAAAGCTCATGCAGAGCCACAGAGGAGATTATACAAAGGTTTGGATGTAACATCTTATCGAGAGTAATCTAAGCTTTGCAGGTAAAATTTGTGAAATTATCCTTTTGAATATTTTTCATAATGCTACTATCGATTTATCATTGAAATTTTGAAAAACTTTAGATCATCTCTAGTACCTAGATTCATATTGGAACATTGGAGGTTAGCCAGCGATTTTCCGAATAAAGCTCTTAATTTCTGTAATGTGTATGCCACTGCCATTACAGGCAATGTAACTGTCAGATTTTTTAATGGATCGTGGATATGAAGGATTTGAAAATACATGAATGGATTGTAACATTGCTGGTGCTGTGATTTATGATTACTAATTACCATTAATGAGCCTGTAAAGCAGAAAACAAGCATACTTATATTTGTTTCACTCCTGTGGTTAAATGCAGTTTAGGTTTCAGATCAGCGACAGATCTTTGCGAATTGAAGCAGCTATTTCTAAGGCTGCATTCCCACCCGGCAGCCATGTTAGAGCCGGCGTCTCTGACTCTGTTGACAGTTTATAGAGCCCGAAGGAGGAGATAGGGGAAGAAAAGGAGAGAGAGAAAGAGGTAGAAGGAGGGGGTGAAGGAGTTGGGAATGACTCACTGATATTATAGCTCTCGTATGTCACTGAGTCAACACAGTCACACAGCAGAGCTCACCCAGGGTCCAAATGAAGACGCTGAGTCTTACCCTGCATGATCTAAACGTATGTAGAGGGGTTAGTGTTTAGGATTTCAGCAAACACACACTACACATCTCTCTTTTCATTTAGTCTCAGTCAGTCCTGTCTTCACAGGTCATAATATTTACTCCACACTCCTGACTGCCTTGGATAGACTGTTATGCAATGTGTCAGTGGTGTGCACACAAACTGTGGAATAGCAGACCATGCTTCTGGTGCGAGCTGTCCTCCAAAGCCTTGAAACAGCAGCGTGTAAACATTTGTGGGGTGCTAATCAAACTTAAGACTGAAGCTACGTAGGAGGATAAACTCCGTCTGTGCCTCAGTGAATCCACTCTGTGTGGCTGACGGGCTTACTGTCTATGGTAATGTGTCAGGGGTGCACTGAGGAAACAGTGTGAGAGGCCGAGAGGCCTGTTTACAGTAAACTGCTGAGTGGCTTACACTGTGTTCCTTTATGTCTGGGGCTCATCGGGGAATCATAGGATTCCCTTGTGCAAGCAAAGGTCATGAACACAGACATGTTAATATACAGAGGAGTTGATCCCATGTGATAGATAATCTATATATATATTTATAGGAAAGCACATTGTGTTTGTAAATGCATATATTGTTATGGTGTGGACTGATACATGCTCTTCTAAACTAAATGTAATGCTAAAGTACAGTTGTTTCTGAGTCAGTTTGATGTTAAACTGAAAAGAGAATGATGTTTGAGAAGGATGAGTGTGAACTGCAGCTTTTACATTACATCTCCACTGCAATTAGTTATTGCATCATTGTGATGAATTTTCGATTATTCAGGGTTTTAATTTGTTAGGTCAGATTTCTTAACACAAGATCAACTCACGACATTTTCAATTAAACACAAACACACAGACACACAAGTTTGTACTTCAGTCTTAGTGAGGACACTCATTGACATAATGCATTCTCTAGCTCCTAACTTAACCATCCCAACTAAATGCCTAACCCTAACTGAATTCTAGCCCTAACCCTAAAACCATGTCTTAACCCTCAAACAGTCCATTAAAGTCGGGTCCGGCCAAAATGTCCTCATTCTGTAGGTTGTAGACATCTGTACAAGAGCACACACACTCACACACACTTATTTTTGGTATCTTTTAAGGACCTCAACCAGCAGTCACACTGACCTTGTCCTGAACAGAACACACACACTGGGAACAAAGACTGATCCTAATTAAACCAAACATCCTTTTTGAGCTTCTGGTTAAGGTCAGGGGTAAGATGTGAGTTGGAGTTAGGTTAGGGTTAGGCATGAATTGGTGATGGTTAAGGTTAGAGATCCGGTTTTGTTTAGTCTGTCAACAATAAATGGAGGTCAATAAGAAGTCCTAATAAGGATAGCTGTGCAAACCTGTGTATCTCTTTGTGTGTCTATATGTTTGTGTTTATAGTCTTTCCATACACTAACCCTGCTCCAATTCCTTACTGTGACGCAAATGTAGAATGTGATTGATCGCTACCACCTGCTGAGCCCCATCACACAGACAATCTGCTGTCTTTGCTCCGTGATGCAACACGACCGTGTAATCTCACGGAAGCTTCATCATCCTAATGATTTATTTTATATAATAAGCAGAGGTGCTCTTTAATTCAGATGAGGCAGCTACAGCGTGTAACACTGTGGGCAAACTGAGTCTATATAATTGTACACTGCAATATTCAGGTATATTAGTATACCTGAATATTGAGTTACTTCCCTTCTTGCTCATGGATTTGCAGCATTGGCTACAATTACCTATACGCCCTGAAATAATATAAATGAAACTAGCTCTAGTTTTCACTGGGACATTCCTCTGAGTTTTTACAAGGGAGCTGGCTAAAGAAACTCTCGTCAAAGTCGGTCTCTTACTCTGACAAATGCGTTCTCACACACAGACCCTTCAGAGAATGTCTGGAGATTAGACGTGCAGTACATGCCTGAGGGCAGCTGTAGTCATTTCCTGCTGGAGGCAGCTCTGTGGACACTGTGAAATACTTCACTCAATTGGAACTAAGAGGATGAGCAATTCATACATTTCTGAGCTACATCATCCACTTGACCCACTCCAGTGAGTTGTAGTTGAGTCATCTGTGACACAAGCACAGATGAGGATTGCTGCTCTGTTTTTATCAGCTACTTCAGTCTCACATATAGTCGGTGTGTCTTTAATTCATTACCCAGGCTGCAGGAAGGGGACACCTTTGCTTGGTTGATCTTCTGTTGTTTGGAGAATCTTCTGACTATACTACTTTAATCGTTTCTGTGAGAAGGCCCAGTCTCTTGGGGTATAGCAGTGTGATGGTATTCGGCTGTGATGTGTGTTTGGCTGAAGGGATCAGATTGAAACACTGCCATGCCAGCTCTCAGCTGTCCTATTACAAGCATCTCTGGCACAGTGGGACGTTGTATCCACTCTGCTTTGTTTTCAGGGATGTGGACGATAAACTTCCAGGACATGAGAGTGAGATTGATTCTCTTGGTCCTGGTTAGTCTGCCTGAGTCACGTCCAATTACTTGAGATTCATGGATTCCTATGTCTTCAAGCCTGCAGCAGAAAACCATGCAACCATCAGATGAAGAAGTGAGATAGGTCATGAATATTCATGTGTGTGCGAGTCAGAGACCCTGTCAGAAGGGTTTATCTTTGCCGGGGACAAGGCAGCGCTTGATCTGACACACAAAGGGCAGCCTCGCATCTGTGAACTATCCATTTACGCCAAACAAATATCAGAGATGGCAGTGTGTCGTCGAAGTCTTGTGGCACTGCCTTGTGCTTAGCTCGCCTCAGAGGAATATAGATATTTGTTAGAATGGGAGAGCTCTCTGGTGAAGGTCATCTTCATATTCTTCTTCCAAGTGCGGGTTTGTTTATGTGTAATATTTCAGTAGTCCACGTAATTTGCATTAAACAGCCATAGAGCTACCTAAGTGCACACAGTGTAAAGTTAGCTCTCGTGGCTCCTCTGAGGAGGAACAGTCTGGCTGCGTTGGGAGCTCATCTTCTTTAATACACTTTAATAATTCATGAATAATAATTTCTCAGATGTTAACAAAAGGAAATTACTCTTTTGTCCCCCCCCCCACTCCCCTCCATCCTTTCTCTGCTGTCCGTGTTAACCATTAGTGTCTTGTTTCCCTGCAGGAGGACTACGACCGCCTGAGGCCGCTGTCCTACCCGATGACCGATGTCTTCCTCATCTGCTTCTCTGTGGTTAACCCGGCCAGTTTCCAGAACGTTCGAGAGGAATGGGTGCCCGAACTGCAGGAGTACGCCCCCAGTGTCCCCTACCTGCTCATTGGCACCCAGGTTAGTCCCTGACACACAGTCAACGACCCAGTTCTTCAAATTGCTGCTCGAGTGTGATTTTATGGTTATATGCCTGGATCATCTAGGAACTACTAACATCATTGGATACTTCTGCACACTTGTTGTTCCTCACCTACTGATTTGAAACTGTATATTGTGTTTCTATGTGAATCGGCTAAACCAAATCTGTAAACACAAACAGCAACACATTTATTTTGTGGGTAACACTTCAGTTCATGTGTCTGAAAATCTATAAGCAACTTAAACGGACAAGCTAAACTTGAAGCTCCATAGTGTGAAATTCTTCGTTTTACTCGTAGGGCTGGGCAATATGACTTCAAATCAATATAACAATTATTTCAAACTTTTACATTGAATATGATTGACTAGTGGACTAGTTGCAGAAACTTGGACTATAGGCAGAAAATGATTCATATTTATGTTCCTGGATAAACAGGGCGTCGTTCCTTCTGCAACCATGAAGTTTAAACACTGATCTGTCTAATAATTTGCTCGAAGAACTTCTGCACTGTCTGCAGGAGTGTGTGTCTGTGTGTGTGTGCGCGTGCCTTTCTCTTTCATTCTTACACATTAGCTTTATTTAGAGTCTTGTTTCTGGCCAACTGGAGGATACAAGTCCAATATTCTTCATCCACAGTCCACCAACTCCTGAGAGAAACATCTGACTCTTTAGCTCCTAAATGCTCAGCCAAGCTCACCGGACGGTTGCGGACCTAGAGTGTTGTTTTGGGATGAGCAGGTATAGTGTACAGCGGATTGATCAGAGTTTTATTTTGAAAACAGCTTCTTGCAGCTGTTGCTTGTTTTAGCCGAGCAGTGAGACTTAATCTAATGAGCAGATGGGCTGTAAACTGAGAGCAATTAACTGAAAGCTGATCAAATGCGCCAGACCTGAGGGGAACTGTAGAGGTGTGCAGCAATTACCTGGGTTCCAATTACATAAGTTCACTTTTTATGACTGTATATTTAAAAATATGAATCATTCTAAAGCCTGACTTCCTTGAATTGTATTCTTTAATCATGTTTTATTTAAACCAGCAATTAAAGTTTGCAAATATGCTAATGGCCTAATGATTTTTAATGGATGCATCACTAAACTTAAAGAGATAGCTGATTTCTGAAACCTTAAAAGCAACACGTCCTCTTAAAACCAGAGCTGCCTTGTGGGCGATTTTTGTCTGTGTTTCCTGGCAACCAAATGCCAGTGCAGCCAAGGCCCAGTGGTGATGAGGAGGATGTAGTGGGTGTCTGATTTATCTTGTGTCAGCTGATGTTTACTGCTCTTTTATCAGCTCTGATCATAACTCACCCGCCGCTGTTCGGGGCGGATGTTGCTTTTACTTCATAAGAGTGAGCCTCTCTAACACAGATCACACCAATTAGGATACTGTTTGCTGCAGGTTTCCTCCCAGTAGTGCAGATGGATGTATTCATCACAACAGGTTATTACTGAAAGGTTGTTGCTCAGTGTTGCACGGAATAAAAAGAAGAGTGAGGAACCTTGTGTGTGTGGAAATGGCTTTGCATAAGAGCAGGAAGTGTGGGCCAACAAAGCGGCTTTGTGTCAAAATGAGAAGCACTGTTATACAGTGAAGACTCAACTCATGGTTATTTTAAAGTTTTGCAATAACTGATTTCATGTTGACAAACTATACATCTCAACAACCAGTATATCATTATAATCCATATCAAAACTGTAGCAGTGTTGACTTTCATCCCTCATCTCATTTTGTAATTTGTATAATTTGTATGGATTTACACTGTTTATTAGCTATTAAAATCTCTTTCTTATTATTAATTCTTTCTTTCTAGTTTTATTAACATTTTAACTTTGTAAACTTGTTAAATGACTGCATTTGTCTCTGACATTATAAATCCTTTTTTCTTTTACATTTTGTCAATCGCTTGTAAAGTACTTTGAACTACAATTGATTTGTTTGAAAGGTGCTTTATTAATAAAGTTTTGATTGATTGATTGATCTTTTTCAGATTGACCTTCGTGATGACCCCAAGACTATTGCCAAACTGAACAACATGAAGGAGAAGCCCATAGCTACTGAGCAGGGACAGAAACTGGCAAAGGAGGTTTGTATGTTTGTGTGAATGAGGAGGTGAAGTAATGCATAGCTGGAGAAGGAGGAGAAGTTTCTGTGTTCACTGTGAGTTTTGTAGAATTGAGGCATCAGGTTCAGTTATATGTTGTTAATTTGATGCAGGGATTGTCTTTGCAGGAATGTAGGATTTTAGGTGTAGATATTTTGCAGGAATACATGCTGGGTCAACAGGGATGTCCAGCAGAGTCCAGTGTGGGATTAATGGTTCCTGTAAGTCAGAAACCATGAATATGAGTCAACCCTTCAGAAATCACAGCCTAGATTCATTGAAAGGCAAATATCCATGAAGTAATAGGATTTGGATGGAATTTGTGTCTAATGAGGGTCTTGAGTTTTCTAAGGCCACATGAGTCCATGTTTGATAATCAAAAAATTCCTAAAATTAATTAAAGTATCATTTCATCTTATTTTGTCGTCACTGATGATACTGACTTCTATGTTAATCTATATTAAGATTAGAAGTCCTGAAAGTGCTACAAACCCAAGTTTGTGCATATCATGTATTATATGATAACATCTGGTCTTGCTTTGTCGAAAGGACAGAAAATCCACCTACAAGCACTTCTAAAGCTTGATTAAAACATTACAGCTAAATTTATATCTGTGTAACGTGTGCCAAAAATGTAAAAAAAAACACTGCCAGAATATTTCTTGCATAGGAATATAGTCCCCCTATTTCCATTTTTATGCCGAACTAAGATAACATTGTGTTGGGAGCAGTTTAAATTTACATAAAATATGGCAAGAAAGTAAATGTGCAAATTCACCAAAATGTTTTATAACTACACTTTTACAAGTTGTGTCCACATTTCATATTTAGTTAACTGCACTTTTCAGGTGGGGCAAACCAAGGGGAAGGTTGCTAATTACATACGTCTGTGAATCAGATTTAATTTCTTACTTATCAAAGGTAGGCCATTGCTAGACCAACATTTAAATTCACTGAATCCAGATTTATACTTAGAAGTTCACCCAATTGCACACAGCGAGAAATATAACTCCTCCCAATAAATGTCATCACGACCCATGTGAAATACTCACACTCTAAAAGAAAATGGATGCAATGCTCCATCCAGTAGTTCCTGAGTATTCCTGCTAGCTGACAGGTGGACAGAGAGACAAACGCAGACTAAAATATAACAATAAGTTAATTGACATTTCGAAAATGTATAAGAGAAAGTAAGATAAATATGGATATTGATCGCCTGATGGTGGCTGGCGACAGTAGGTCATAAACCTTTCCTCATCCATGTTAGTGGATGGGACATGGACCAAACTAAAAAGTAGTTATCACACTGAAGTCTACTGTTTACAATAAAGAGCTCCCCTTCTGTCGACACAAGACATCTTTTTTTTCTTTGTTCTTTTATTGTTTTCGCCTTGTCTTCCTTTATTGTACAGCCCTTTGGTCAGCTGCTTTTGTTTTTAACTGCCCTCTATAAATACGCTTGACTTGATTATAGAGTTCAGGAGAAACCTTATGATTGACAGTTGAGACTGACTCGTGATTTGTCGAGCACATGTGTCAACGTGAGCTCGCTACCGCGGCTACATCACGTGATCTCTACTGTGCAAACTTCTTGGTATCAGGGGTATTTTGGCTTTATTTCCTGACAGTGGGAGGAAGTGAGTCCATCTATATATATACAGTCTATGATTGAAACCCAAATAACATATATTTAATAGAGCTATCTAACAAAAAGTGTACCACAGTTGTTGTCTTGTTATGTCAGACTATTTCCTGGTAGGGACCAGTGACTAAAGTTGCCTGACAACTGCTCCCAGGTTTTGGTCCGACACATAACTGATTTAGACTTAAAATAGCTATTAGTTGACCACTGCATGATAAATTGTTTTCTTACTGATGGTTTGTTCTTTGTCATCAGATTGGTGCATGTTGCTATGTGGAATGTTCAGCCCTGACCCAGAAGGGCCTGAAGACGGTGTTCGACGAGGCTATCATCGCCATCCTGGCTCCCAAGAGAAAGAAGGGAACTCTGAAGAGAAGACTGGGACCCCGCTGCATCAACTGCTGTCTGATCACGTGATCCCTAAACACAGAGATCTCTCAGCAGCCAACCGTAAACCAAACCTGGACTGAAGGCAGAAGACAGAATGAAGTCAAATGCACCGAGAGCACAGTGAGACATAAGAGACGACTGAAACGGACAAAGCAAGAGCTACATTTAAGCTGCAGTGCTCTTGACAGGCCCTAATTCTCTCTCCTGCTTTCCACCACTCGGGTTGAGGATGCAGTTTTGCAACCAAAGGAGCACAATCCCCATGTCAGTCTCTTCTTAAAGACTTTATGCCTCTTTTATAACCATTTTTAATCATTTTTCGTGTACAAAAGTGTTGTATGCTGTCATACAAAAAAGCTACAAAATGGCTATTCAGTTTCTAGTGAAAATGCTACATTTATGGAGTTCATATGATTGCTATCGTTTTTTGAAAGTTTGATTGTTTATTTGTGAATTTGATAAGATAAAATCAGAGAGGAAGAACTGCAGCTGATAAAAACGAGTTGACACTGTGACGGTGCCCATGAGATGTTTCAGGACATAAGGGCCCTGATTCTTTACATGTTTATCTTTCTTCATGCTGCCCCACGAGGTCTGGCTCCAATTATTTGTCATTCAATGACCTGCATTTAAAAAAAAATTGCAGTGTGTAGGGGACAATAGTGGACTTTTATTCAAACAACAGATTTTGGACCTAGAACTTAACTTAAATATTTTCAAGTTTAAGAGTCTTGTGTTTTTTTTGCCTTAAGAAAAGCCCATCAATTTATAGTGTGGCATGCCAAATCATACTGTAACATAAGACTGGGGCTGAGTGCTTAATCAGAAAATGAAAAAGGTTTATTATCCATTTTTAAAATATATATTATCCAGAGTTTATGATTCTGTATCTCTAAAGTAGAGTTCATCCAGTGTGTGCAAATATTATGTTGTCAACTGAAAGCAGAAACTCTTCTGTTCATCTTTTGTTATTTTGCAATAATATGTTATCCCTTAATCGCCTTTAAGAAATTTCAGAAGAGAGAAGAAGAGAGATCTCGTTTTAGAAATGAAATTTACTTATATCCAACATCCAAAGAATCAAATGCACACACTTTGATCAAATCAAGTGGCCAAGTGACCCAGTACTGTATATGAAATGCACAACATGAAGCACAGCTACGCCACTTCTCAATCTCCCAGCACAACAAAGCACCTTCCTCCGCTTATGCACACAGTCCCTCTCCGAGACAAAAGACTGACTGATTTAAGCACAGACGATCGCACACTAGTCCAACAGGCACAAGTACAGTAAAGCTCACCACCTCACCATCAAATCCTGATAAGGCGCTGGGTTAAAACCTTGTACCTGCCACATGTCAGCTTTTCAGAAAATACGGAAAACACACTGATCTAATTAGAAACAGAGTTTCAGTCGTTTGCATCAGCTGTTTGTGAATTCAATTTACCTGTGGGCATTTACACATCATTAAATCGGAACAAGTAACACCGCGTCAGAACAGATGTCCCTGAATATTTACACCGTGTTGACGTGGAGTGCAAGGTGTAACAATTTCATATGGAAGACATCTCACCTGATACTTAATTAATGATTTATGTGAAATAGTGACATAAATTGAGAAGATTATATACTTAACTGCACAAAACCAACACAATATCACACAGAATAGCTCAATAATCCTAGCTTGAGTATATGATGAATGTAAATAAATCAAAACTCACTAACCTATATGACGTGCCTTTTAAACAACTACATTTATAGTGAATTAGCACTTAATTAAAAAAAACACTTGGTCACATAAAACTTTAACCTTTGGCAGCTTCATATTATATTATAGAGTTTATAATTTAGCAAGTACTATCTAACAATTGAAATAAGATATATTCATCAACAGCTGATGCAACCCAGTCTGTTATACATTATAAGGTCCCAATTAAGTTTTAGCAACATATAGATTCCATAAGAATTCATTGACCTTTGTATTAAAGGCACATTTTACAATTTTTGGAACCGAAATGGAGACGATCTGAAATTTAACAAGATTTAGAGAGGAGGCTAAAAAAATCTGTTTTATGCAACAAAGGTTTGTGTCCTACATGTTTATCACAGTTGAGGTCAGCATGTAACTTTTCATGCAAGCCACTGTTCCAAACTATCAGTTCTGCTTGTGTATGCGCATTTGCTATTAGCCTTTTGGTTTTTTTCTACATTAAAAACATATATATTGAAGGTGCCAACTCTTGCTAAATGACTTCATTCTCTTTTCAAAGTCAGACATGATGATTGATTAAAAGCTTTAATGTACATGGTGCTCCTCTTTCTGTCCCAGCCTGCGATGTGTAACTGTCTTTCTGAGCAGAACAGTGGATTGGGGGAAACGGCCCTCTAACCCGCTCAGACAGTTTTGCTTGCTTACGTTGTGTGAAGGTCCACCCTCAGGATCCAGGTCCGAAGTGCCACCGATGCATTCTCCCGTTGATGCTCCTCCCTTCTCAATAAATGTGTTCACTGTGTTAATAAGTTGGCTCGGAGGGTTTAACTTGGAGAATGGGTCAGACATCACAGGTTTGACTATGAAAGTCAGGTATTTTTGACTGAGTGCACTCATCTTCTGTGTTGGTTTATGCTTTTGATCCTTCAAGTAACTCTTGGAAAGTTCTTTTTACTTTCAGTCTTTTCAAGTTGCTGACATTTTTTCAAATTACTGTTTATACTGCTGCTGAGGATCTACAGGGGAGTTGTGGAGCATTAGCGCCACCTGCTGGCTGATTTGTTGCTCTTAAATATCCCTCACCTTTTACTTGGTAGAGAGCACTTTAATGCCACACTACTATTTTAAGTATGTATGTTTAGGCCCATGGGTTTAAAACCATACATTCTGAATCATAAATGCTCATTGAAGAGGACAAATAAACAAAGCAAACAATATTGAATATATTAGGCAGAAAGAGTTATCAGCTTTATTGATTTTGACTGTACAGATATATAAATATCTCAAAATGTTTTGAAAATACAATCCATTGTGATCAAACATAGCACCATATAGCACACTAGCATCGGTTCATAGTGTAACAACAGCCAATAATAAGTCCATTATTTCAGATTCCAGAGTAAAACAAATGAAAATGTTTTTAAATAATAAATAAGAATCAAGGGAAACAACAAACTTAAATCATTACAATGAAATCATAATTCTAATAGTGGGAAATATGACTGAAACACCTACTTCACAATACTTTAAAAGTTATATATATATATATAAATATGATATTCACTGCAACTAGATGGCGCACTAGCACCAGCATCTCAGACCCAAACAAATGTTTCACATACAGACACCTCCCCCTCCCTCCATCTTCCAGGTGTTGCCTATTCAGTCTATGGGTGTTGCAAAGACCAGTCAAGGTAAACACAAAACCAACACAACTGGACCAAGTTACTCTGTAGAGAGGAGCCAAAGAAAAAAACACTGAAATCAGCTAGCTGCCGTGCAGAAAGGTAATACAGGTTGTGTACCTCTCAGTCACAGAGCTGAGGTCAGTAAATGTAGGTTTTTAAAACTAAGTGTAACCATGATGTGCTCAAGGCTGCAACAGTGAGCACAACAGAGGATCATGTGTCAGTGATCACACAATGTATGGTGTAGCTTGTGTGTGTGTGTGTGTGTGTCTGTGTGTGTGTATATATATAAAGACCCTGTGTAAGGTGCGAGGGAGATTTGATTTATAAAATATTCCACTATATCTTAACACAAACAATAATTGTTGGCAGCTATATTCAAAATTGTAAATCTTTGCATCTCTTAATTGTATCTAAGATTTAATTTCTATTCAAATTAATAGACTTCATATTTTAAATTACTTTCACAATAATTGCTTGTATCTGATATTTCAACTGTAGACCAGAGCTGGGTACCTCCTAAAAAGTTATAAGCTGAAATAAGACAGCCATCCCCAAATGAAGATGGATGAACTAACATTTCACTGAATAACTTGGCAGACAGGGAGATCCGAAGGTGTTGCATGGCAAAACAAAATAAAAGTGGACTTATCCCCCTGAAGTCTGGCCCTCTGAGATCTGAATCTCTCATTTCCTCAGAGTCAGGGACAGAAACTCCTCCCGGCTCCTGGAATCTGTCTGGAACCTTCCCAGCATGACACTTGTTATAGTCTTGGCGTTCATCTTCTGCACACCTCTCATCACCATGCACATGTGACTGAAAAAATGAAAGACGCAGTTTAACTTAGTGTTAAATTCCAAAGCCCATGATGCATACTGAAGGACTTTGTGTTGCAACATTTTTACATAGGTTAAGGTCATGAATCTAATCAAATCTTCTTAGTGGCTACATGACAATTTGTATTGTATAGTATCAAACGGATTGTTCTAAGTCACACAATTATTTAGTAGTTTTAGGTCTTTAGTGTCAAGGGTAATCCCAATTATAATATGTCCTTATTTGGTGCATAAACTATAGGCTATTTACTCAGAATAACAGTTTTTTTTGCAAATTGACCTTCCACAATCAGATAGAATGATCAAAACAGGGGTTTATTTGAACAAATGCAGATGATAAACTGCAATAAGGACCTGTCCAAATCCATTTTTACATTAGCAAAAGGTATAGACGATAAAACGACAAGTGAGTGTAGAGGGCTGAAAGAGTTCAAACTCACGCAGCTTCCATCACCACTGCCACTCCTGCAGGCTCCAGGGCCTCCTGTATAGCTGATGCAATCTGCTTGGTTAGACGCTCCTGAACTGTGGAGAGGAACAACACAGCTCACGCAACACAGAAATAAGAGACAGGAAAGATCATGAAAACAAAAGTAAATTCAGACATGATGTCTTTACCTTGAAGCCTCCTACTGAAGATCTCTACAACTCTGGAAAACGAAGAAACCAAAGTGAATAATGGTTATGTGTGTGTGTGAGAGAGAGAGTGACAGAGAGACAGATAGAGAGTTTAATCAGCACTCACCTAGCGAGCTTGCTCAGACCAACAACCTTCTTGTTTGGGAGATATGCTATGTGACACTGACAAAATGAAACAAATGAAACAAAAATGAGAACAATAAGAGTAAGAACCAAACATGTCCCTCCCCCACCAGGAGCCTGAAAAGCTCTATTACCTTTCCGAAGAAGGGCACCAGGTGATGTTCACACAGAGAGAAGAAATCGATGTCCCTGACAATAACCACCTCGTCATGGTCTTCATCAAAGATTGCGTCGTTCAAGATATCTGTGTGATGGAAATCGTTATATCTAAAATGTCTTGAAATAATTTAAAGTTTATTTTGATTAAACATTGAGACAAGGGCTATTATCTTTCGTAATTGGATGTGTCTTACTTTCAGTCACGGGCATAAATAATGTCGAGCCTTTGCGAAAAGTTGTGCTTACCCAATCGAAAACTCGCTTGTATAAGATATAATTGCAATGATTTGTTCCATTGGGATGTAAAATGTATGAATGTATGAATGTTGTCCTTTGCGTACTCACCTTTGATCGACTCCTTGTAGCCTTTCGTGAAGAACTGCATGGCTTTGGCTGCGCGTAACGGTGTGCGTAAAAGCCCCTCCCGCTCAGTGTTCTCTCCAAGCTCGCTCAGTATCGTACAGTAGGCTTTCTCTATGCAAGAAGTTTTGGTCAAAACTTCAGATTCCTTCTTGTCCTTCTCCTCTTTGCACAAATCAACCTGTTTAGACTCAACGCACTTGGTCAATGCAGTGACCCATGGTGGGCAAATTTCCGTTCATCTCCGTGGCGTAGTGAAACTCCATTCTGACTCTTGGTTGCAGAAAGGAAAGATGCTGAAGGACGCGGTTAGTTCAGCCTCTGCTGTGAGTTGTAGGATCAGTGGTCATGGGAGGGGGATCTCGCTGGTTTTTAAAGCCGATGAGAAGACCTCCTCAGGCAATGTCGTAACCTTTTCAGTCAAACTATCACGTGTTCCCACTTGACAGTAGCGGAGTCAGACCTTTTTCGTAGGGGTGGCCAGTGCCCATCATGGGATGTGACATAAATCTTAATCTTGTAAAAAAAAATCTGAATAGTGTGGCACTGCACAGAGGTTAAAATAGGATAGAAATAGAAGAGAAGAGAAGATAACATATCTTTATTAGTCCCATTTTGGAGATATTTACTGTGTTACAGCAGCAAATAGGGAATAGTGTACACATTAAGTGAAGACAACAAATAAGTAAAAAATACAATAAAAAGAAAAGGAACATTAAAAAATTGAAATATGTACAAGTGAAACCAAATATATGCAGAGCCACATATTCATATGGGGACTTATATGAAATTGAGGTGATAGAAAATTATGATTGACTTATGACCAAAATATATTTTATAGCACAGCTTATAAAGTTTTACATATAGTTATACTCAGTGTTGTGCCAGTTCACATTTAAAATTAAGCAGTTCACGTTCGTGTTTAAATCTTTAAAAATGTTGAACGGTTCCAAAAGATTAACTAGTTCAGTTAATTTTTCCCTCGCTCCTGGTATTTCACATGATGGCCTGGTACGATGATGATTTAAAAACGATGATAGGAAAACTGATTCGTTCAGTGCATCGTCCATGAAAACTATAATGCACAACACTGTCCACAGAGCCTCTGTGGAGGGGCTGAAGGGCTGCATGCAGCTCCAGAGCCGCGGGTTGCCGACCCCTGGACTAGACTAAAGTATATCTGCACTTTTTTTATAGATGCATCAGCACCAGTAGAGCTCTATAAGTGGAGAAAGTGGTTTTGCGTAATACAAATATGAGTGACCCAAAATGTGATAGCAGGTCGGATGGCCACTCTGTGGATGCAGGTGGTCATAAAAAAGCTTATCACCTGTAGTTGTACAGATTCATTGAGTATTTCCAAGTGCCTTCAAGTTTTTCTCTGATTCATAACTGCCCCATTTTTGACAGTTGGATGAAGTTTCCATTAAGTTAAGTTTTTTTCGTTTCTTTAGTTGTGGTTAACCTCTTCCATGAACTCTGTCTAACTATCTTTAATATTTGAAAAATCCTAAAGTGTCCGACAGAGCATCTGATCAACACGCAAATCAATTCCAAATTATCTCACAGCTGATGCCAAGCACAAGCAGATCCTGTGACATCAGTGGAGATAATCAAGGGCCTCATGATCTGAGCTAAGGTCATCATGGACCTTGCAGACAAGATTTGGAGATACATACCAGACTGTAACGAATATACAGGATTCAGGGACTCATGGAAAATAACAGCTCATGTTCAAAACAGCGTCAGTGTTCTGAAAAAAATTCCAAGCTTGCAGTGAAGGAAAAATGCAGGTTCACTCAGCTTCAGCTATTGGGACCTTTATAGGACTTTTCTCTGATCTGTGTTATAGCTACTGGAGCAATAAGTCAGCAAACTACATGAGCACTCCGGATGTATACCCAGTAAAGTAACTTTCAATAAAAGTAGCAAAGTGAAGTCCATTGAACTATTTCTGATAAGTTACAATAAGGTTTACAGATACGTACAATAATTACAAACAACAAAGCAGCATGATATACTATACCAACATAACACAGATGAAGATGAATACACATAGATTACACTACGAATGTAATGCTAACAAAAACACTACACATGTTAAAAAACAGAGGGGCATGAAAACTTTCTTGTTCTGTCCAGCTTTAGCTCTGTTGCTAGGCAACAGCAATTAGGGTAAGATGAACTGGCTATGTCAAACACAGAAATCATCTGTAGATGAGAACGTTTCATTTTGCTTCGGCCTTCCTGGTCTAGAAAAGCCCATCTTTGTGGGCAGAGAAGGCCACGTCTCCCAGGGATGCAGGCTTTGAATTGAGACACAGCTATAGACTTATATTTGACTGATAACTTAACCAATAAGCATAAACACAGCTTATTAAAAGTATTTCACAGTATTCTGTACCATAACTGACTTTGTTTTCATTCACATACAAATTAAACACAGTATTGGTAACTATGTTAACACCATTCCATTGCAAGTGTCTGTATTTATGTTGTGCGTCCTGAAAATAATAACAAAAAACATTAGTTAAGTAATTTCTTTAAAATTATATATATATATATATATATATATATATATATATATATATATATATATATATACCAAACATGTGAATACTAATAAAGTCAAGTCAGTTTAATTTTTAAGGTAAAACATTGACGTTGATTAAATCCTCATCGTAGATACACCAGGTAGGATGAAAACAAAGTTTTCTAATTTCACTCTGCACAAAGACTGTTTATAAAAAGTTTTGCACACAACATCCAGCACACACACAACAAAGTGACAGTATATTGCATGTCAGTATAAAGAGCTAAAGAGTTTCAACTATACCAGAGGGTTTTCTAGGAGCTGAGTATAATGTAATATATCAGCTCAGGATGCACAATATGTAGGACAATTTCACAAATTAGCATTTAGCATGAACACGAATCACACTGAAACATGTGATGTGAAACATGTACTTTGGTGTGGAGAAGCCAGCTGAACAAAGACCTTCCAGTAAATCAGCGTAATCCCTGGCATCCACGTGAAGTCAATTCAAGCAGCACGTCAGATAAGGCTTTGTTACACTTTACTCATGTGTTGTGCACTAGAAAGATTTAATTTACCCATTTTCCACAGCTTACACGGTTTGGGTCATGACCGCTCTCCTACGTAAAGAAGAAAATTCCCATCCCATCCCACCCCTGAATTTTTACCCTTTTGCATTTTGATCCATTGACTTTTAGGAGAGAATAAAAGACTGAAGTGAAACAAAAAAGACACTTAAATAAGGCTTCAAATAACCTTTTAGCCCTGCTTAACTGATTAACCAGAAAAAACACAGCAAGTCAGTCTGGGACATCACCTTCGTTGACTTTTAAACTCTTTCTAAGTTATGAAATATTTATTGAATAACAAGTAAAAACGCAGTAAGTATTAAAGTTGTTGAAAATGTAATTGCCTCATCCTTCAGATATACGGCCTTGTGTGTGTGCTTTAACCTGCTGTCGTTTGATGTTACTGGGTGCTACTTGGGGGTCAAGAGTTGGGTATTGAAAACTAGAGTAATACAGTGATATATTTACATGCTGGGTTTTCTCCATCTGGTGAAGGGTTTGATGCCCCACATTACATCGGCTGTATCATAACATTACATTATCTTTCTGTTGTTTTGTACATTCAAATCTTCTATATGTAACATAAAATGCTGCATAACCCAAACTTCTATATCATTGACAGTAAAAATCAATTCCTCTAAATTTTGCATAAGTATGTTCAGTTGCTGAAGTTTTATAATTCTTCAGTGACACTGCCCTGGAGCTGATCCTGAGTTGTGACTCTTCTGGGAAAAAGAAAGTGATGACTAATGGTGCAGCAAATTCATTAAAAACGTCACGCATGCATTTACTTATTTAATGGTGCTTAAAAATGTATTTGATGAAATCTATTGTTGTGTTTTATTATTGACATATTTTGAGGTGTGATTGCCTTCTGATACACTATGCCCCCTTAAGGGATGTAATGATAAACATAAGAATCTGACAAGACACAAGATTTTCATTAGATCCCAGTGGATTCCTGATGTTGTTCAATGGTCAGGAGCTGCTGCAGCAATCCCATATTTCCCATACTGTACCATACAGACCTGTTTTTAGTGTCTGTGCTTTACTCTCCGGCAAACGTGATCTTCAATAGGCGTGTAGCTGTGTGGTTCTTCAGTCTCCTGTCTGGCTGCTTCATTTGGATGGAAGCTGTTGATAGAAGTTGATTTCACTTTTTTGCTGTTGCATATATTCAGAGATGGGCAGTATTTCTATTACTTGTACTTGAAATACATATTTCAATTACTTTTGAGTATTTTTCTTTATTTTGTAAAAAATGTAGTGTGGAGTAATTTTGTATTTAAAATACTCAACATAACCTCTCGACTAATCAAAAAGATAGTTCACGAGTTCACTCATTCTTCAAAATGTGCTGGCCACCACCATGATTGTAAGGAGAAAGGAGGCAAATCCACAAGCTTATGCTCCACTCAGCGGAAGATCTTGGACTGGTGGCAGGGAGTGAAACTGCTTCCACCAACCTCCAAGATGATGAGGAAGATGACTTCTTTGTTTTCTCAAGTGAAAAAAACTCAAGTCCAGGAAAGACAGGAGATCACAAGCCACAGCTAAGCTGAGATAGAGACCCTTCGTTCTCTGGAGGACACCAGAAAAGACCTGCTTTCTCTCCAGCAGTACCAACTTATCAAGCTCCTTTTTGTTTGATTTAATACAACCCTCCCTTCTTCATCTCTGGTTGAGAGACTGTTCTCATTTGCAGGAATAATATTCCATCCGCACAGGAGGTGGTTAACATCAGAAATATTTGAAAAGATAGTTGTTCTTAAAGGCAACTAAACTGACTACTCAGTGGTCGGGTCTCAACAACCAAAATGGAAGGATTATTATGTCTTAAAGATGTCAGTGTGAACCTGTATGAGACACTTAACACTGTAATATGGAAATATGTGGCCTACCATGCCACTGGCCAATGTAAGAGAGAAATAAGTAGGCCACCATGCCACTGGCCAAGATACAGTAAAAGAGAAGTAAGTAGGCTACTCACTTGATAAGTTACCTGTTCACTTTTGTGTTGATTTACTATTTACCTTTTATTTGTATAAATTTTTCTGTGAAGAACTTGATGTACAGTAACTTATTTAGGCTCTTTACCTCTGTAAAACTGGTTTTAATGCTATATTTAGCTTTTATAGATAGGCCTAATGTGTGATGCTATTCATATGTGATGAATATTTTCTTGTTGATACAAAGCCAAAGTTTATGGGCTGTTAAGTCCCATTAATAAAAATATGTATATACATAATCAATCAAGATGTTGTCTTTTAATAGCTTTGCTTAGTTACACTGACATTCTGTGAATGTTCTTCCTTTGTGTGGGGTTCACCAGAGCTTTGTGTACATTATATAGCCCAAACCTGAATGCTCTGCTATACCAAATTGTGAGAAAACCGCAAATCCATTTATTTAGGTATTATGTATCAAAGTACATTTTTATGTATTTTTGCCAATTTCTGCATATATTGGAAGTTATGTTCTTTTTTAATTCTCAACACCAGCTGTCCTAAATGTTTATTGTTTAAAATGTAATGATTTCAGAGATGTATTTATGATTTTGTGTTTTTAGTATTCAATAAAATACAGCAGTACAGACTATTGCAAATATTTGGATTATTTTAACCCTTATGGATACTATAAGGTTTCAATTTCAATTACAATGTTTATAATATGGTCGTAGAATAGACAAAAGTGGAGTTCTTAACAATAACCTTAAAGTTTAGCAGCAAAATAAGTAGCCGACATTTTGAACTTGGAGGCATCATGTGTAAAATGAATCTCAACTGACAGACACCATTCTAAAATTATGAGGATAATAAGAAATAAAGAGAATTACAAATCTCATCATCCTTTTGATTTTTGATGTTCAAGTCATACACCATAAGTCATACACATATTCTTGGTGCGGGCGGCTGTGGCTGAGGGGTAGAGCGGTTGTCCTCCAACCTGAAGGTCGGCGGTTCGATCCCCAGTCTAAACCATCTGCATGCCAAAGTATCCTTGGGCAAGATGCTGAACCCTGAATGGCCCCCATACAATAGCAAGTAGATGCACTGTATGAATGTGTGTGTGTGATTGGGTGAATTTGAAACTGTAGTGTAAAGCGCTTTGAGTGGTCATCAAGACTAGAAAAGCGCTATACAAATACAAATCCCTTTACCATATTCAATCTGAATTTTAGGGTGATGCTATTTGTTTCCAAACTGTTGCCACAAGATGGCAACCATGCTCTGTCTGCAAATGAACAACTCTGAGAAACTCATCATTAAGATTCATGCAGTTAATTCAAAATGGCTTTGTGTAGTTCCTTTGGGTTGTCATTTCAGTCCAAGTCACTCTATGTACAATGCTTTTACTTTGAACAATGCCTTTCTCTCGTCTCTGGACATAATGTACAGGAGTTATTATCAGTCATATCAGTTGTGTCCTGAATTTATGTTTGTGTAATACTAATCTCAAAGCAGTGCAATACAATCAGTTGCAATAATAATACAAAAGCTTCTCCACATGATTAAAAAGAGTGCATATTGTATATACATGTCATTACACAAGGAAAAATAGGCAAACTCAATATAAACAGCAGTTTCCAGTTAGATTTAGTTTAGTTAATTCCATAATTTCTGTTTTATCCTAAACGCTTTAACAAAAAAAACACTTTTGCACATTACATGAATGAAAAAAGGAGCAGGAAGAGAAATCTTATATTAACCTCCCCTTTTCATACAAATACCATGACATGACCATGATAAATCCAGATGGCAATTGATATTCTGCCTTTTCACAAATTCCAGGACAAATCAATTATTCACATAGATGTTACTCAATAAGTTCCTACTGTTTCATTTAACCCTTATAAATGTTCTTAAAGTGAATAATATTTGAGAAACATCTTAAATCACTTTCCAGAGAATAACACAGTTTCACTCCAAAAACCAAAATCTTCTTCAATATAAAGAGTGCATATAGTTTTGTTATATTATGCTTCTTATTGTGATCCCCATCATGTTATTTATGTAATAAAATGGGTTTTCAGGTTTCAACATGTGGGACTTAAAAAAATTATAAACAGTGTTTATAATTTCCTTTACATTTACCTCTTTTATGAGTCTTATTGCTCTTTTCTAAAATATATGGGACTAAAATTGGTTTATAAGGGTTGCCCCACACCTCTGTGCAAAAACCAAAATGAAGAAGAAAAAAGTGAACAATGCAAAACATTAAGTGATGCAATAAGGTCAGATGAAAAAAGCCCTGAGAGGAAGGATAATAAGAATTTAAATAGTCATATAAAATAAAAAAATTTAAATTATGCCATTATCAAATTATTTTTTAGCTTCACCTGCTAAATTAACTTGCTAAAGGGTTGATGTACCTTCAAGTCTTGATAAAGAATACACCACAGGACCACTCAAGTACTGTCGAAGAGTGTTAAATAATCATTTCAACATGAAATATAATCTGCAAATGATACAAAATGTACTTTTCCGAGACACCTTCCTATGAAAAACAAACCATTAACCACTAAACATCAATCCAAACCTCTGTATCCTTCCATCTATTCAATAAATATTACTGCTATTTCTGTAATGACAGCCCATCTTCTGACATTAGCTGTCAGCCCTGATGATTTATGTGAGTTTATGTCTGACCTGTAGCTTGCTGGTGGGAACTAAGGTTTACTGTACACTTAAACAACAGTATAGTTGTATTTTTAAAATAAAATTATTCTATCTTCTATCATCTGTAAGCGAAGAGAACAAATATACCGTACAAACAGTCCATATCATGAACAGTAGGGTGAAGACGAGGCTGGGCCTTTTTTCTCTCTGTATTTTCTGCAGTTTCTCATTTGTAGTAGAAATGAGAATGTGGTATTGTCATCAGACATTTCTCATTGTGATCCATCTGTAGCACTCATTCAGCGTGGACACGGCAGAGAGTCATCGTTCTGTGGATTTCTTGCAGATGACACAGCATTGACATTGAAGGAGAGGTCGTCGCTGACTAAAACCGTGTGAATCATGCTGGCAGAGGAATCGGCGCTAATGCAATCCCCTTTCATTTCCTTTCATGAGCACAAATTAGATCAGCGTCTCGGAGATGTAAACGCTAATGTGTTCAGGCTGCCGGTGATTTCCCCTGAACTCAGCCCCAGCTCACTACTGCAATACTCACACCACTTCCCCTTCCCATTACACCTCGTGTCATGTGCACATGAATGATCCGACTCCAGGAGATGACCTCATGTGTGGGTGCGAGTGACTATGAATGCTGCTATTCAGAGGCTCTAATTGTTCTAATATTGACTTTGGTACAAGCTATGACACATTTTCGCTGGCGAGGGATGTACAGTGCCACATCTAATTCCACGGCACTTGAGGTTTGAGATGGTGGCTTTAACAAGTGTTTGACTTTATGTCACTCAGGGGGCCTGTGGGTTTTTTCACCATCCTGTAATTTTCATGAATAAATTCCTTTATATTTAAAGATCAGCTGATGTGGCAGCGAAACCTTGTATGTCCAGGTTAGCCTGCAATGTGGTGAAGAGCTTCTGAGCCCAGGTTCTGCAACGTGTCCATTTGTTTGTTGATTGGTTTGTTTGTTTGAATGCAATATTTATTTGTATTATTTTACAAATTTCTATCTACGTTATTTTTATAATTTTTCTCCTTCAACTAATTTTTCCATTTTTATGCAGATACATTTATTCAGCATTCATTTAACCTTCTCTTCTTCTACCTCATTAAATTTATTTTATTCTAATCTTCTATCTTATTTCGCTTGAAGGTTGTTTTAAACTGTGTTTTCAGATTTGTATCAGATTTCTTATATTAGTTTTGTTTTTCATGTTTCTGTACAGCCCCTGGAATATGTTTATGAAATATGCTTTACAAACAAAACACCTTTGCCAATGTCAAACCAGTGAATATTGTACTTTAGTGGTGGATATTCCCAAACACATTTGGAAATAAAAATGAATACAAACCAGTTCTGAGCTTTTCAAGTCCCCAGAGCAGTTGGTACCCAGTCTTGGACGATGATGATGATGATGAAGATGATAATGATGATGATGACAGATGAAGGCATATAAGAGGGACTAATATGATTATTGTAGTTATTGATACACATCCTTTACCTGTGACACTTTTCAATCTTAGTTGTTCAATGAAGCTACTCCTAATTGCGTGGTGGATATGGTGACGCTCAGTGCTCAGGCAGAGTCTCAGCCTCTTACCTGGATGACATCAGTGAGCCAGTTGTCTGGCCCGGCCCGGCCTTGCCTGGCTTGGCCCGTGCCGGGCCACCATCAGCATCCACTCGCCGCTCCACGTTTCCAAGTCCCTGCCAGCGGAGAGCTCCAGCCTCCTCTGGCCGCTCATTGGAGACGCAGCACGCCCGTCAGGAGGAGCCAGCGCCGGGCTATTCCCCATCCGCGTGCTGCGTCGGAAGTGGCCGCCCTCTCCCGCTCCTCCATTGGACTGAGCCGCTGTCAGTCGGGCTCACTCACGCTGAACACCGTCCTCCTCCCCGGCTCCCTGTCTGCCGAGACCTCCGTCATATTGGCTGCTAGAGGCAGCTGCGACCACGGCAGGAGCGGAGACCCCTACCATGGCGAGGAACGGGCTTCTGCGGCACTCAAAGAACAACTGAACTCAGTTATCATTGGACTGGTGTTCAACTGATTAATGTGGGAATATTCGGGATGGTTCCTCCAAGTATCCGCGAACCTCTCGTGCTTTCATCCGACACCGTGGTCCGCAGAGGGGATATGTGCCTGACTTCTCTTAATAGCCATTTTCTGCAGACAAAGAGAGCTGTTGAATAGGCTTCCACAAGGCACCCGGGTAAGATATGACTTCTGGAAACTGAGCCCGACCTGCTCTACGCGGCACATGGGTCCACGCTGCATGTTTAACCCGCACAGCAGCACTTGGTTTATCTCTATCATTTTTTGTGTCGATTTTTTTCCCACATGCTAACACGCTAACCCCCGCTAGCTGGCTGGTTAGCCAGAGCTAGCGAAAACGCCAGACACCCCTATTCTAGTGAATGCTAACCGTTAGCATTATTTGACAGCTCGTAAGCCCCCCGAGCTGTGAATTAGCCGTCTTTTAGGAAACTGTTTTGAAAGCTGTTAATAATTTCCTTATGAAAAAATGTTGTAAACCTGAGTTAAGCTAGTCCGCTACATTGGGAAATATCAGCCTGGCTAATGTTATATCCGTGGCTGAAGCTACATTTAGCTGTGCACTCGGTCTGGCTTTGGATGGTTAACGTGTTAGCATGTCAGCTAACTTGGCTGGGACCTGGGAAAAGTGGGGCCTCCAGAACCTAAAGGCCTCCCAATCATTTCAATAGACCAGCTTTAGTAACGATATATATATCGATTATTGTATTGACATACATGCCAATATTACAAATGACTGTCTATTTTAAACTCTATACAATTTTATATCATATTGAAACTAAGGCAATTTAGATGATGTAGGGTTGACATTTACCTTTATTCACTACAAGTAATTTTTGTACCTGCTTTAAATGTTGTCTTTGTTATTTTCTAACTAACAGATCAACACATGAGCAGCATACTCCTTTTACTTGTACCATGTTAATAACAATGCAATAGTGAGCTGCAGAACTTTATTTCGTATGTGCATATACATTCTGCCTCTGATTTTGGGGAACATCACATCAACATTTTAGTTCTATTAATAGAGATCTAATAGGACATCAAGTTGGGTTATCTGTCATTTGCAGACCCTGTCTGCTATTTCCCCCCCCCAAGATATCTTAAAAAATGTGAGTCGCTACAGATATCTTATTAACTCTGGTCTGATCTGAGCAGAGAAGGCGCCCTCCCATAATCTTGTCTTCTCTCCAGCCCTCTCTTAGATCAGCGTGTGATCCCAGGAGAATGGGTGTGTTGGGCTGCCAGAGAGCAGAAGTAGCCTAGTTCTGTGTCAGGGCGACTTAAAATGGTTGTGGATTGAATTGCACTGTTGGTGTGGCCATTGCTATCAGTGGTGACTTTCCTAGAGACTGGTTCAAACAATGATTTAAGTAATTCACCCGTGCAGAGTTGGCACTGGACAGAAATCAGCTACACGAGGTGCCTTAGCATTAGCATCATGCTGCAGACATACTATTCAATTTCTTGGTTGTAAAGTTGCTTCATGGACTATGTTGGAATATATTAATGCATTGATGCAAAATGTCTGATATTTAAGTTGTAGGTTATGCATTGGTTCTAATAATCTTTGCACTAGTACAATGCACTGATCTGAATTTAGATTTTTGATGTTATTTTGATTTTGTTTGACCAGACATGTGCAGTATCCTTATTACAAGTGTAATATGCGGTGAAAAGCAGATGTATTAGGGGTGTGATTCTGTCTACGTCACAGACAACAGGCAGTTTTAATCCAGTTTGGATTAATATTGGAAAGTTGGTTAAGGGTAGAGTCAATTGTTGTTGTACAGCCAATTCTATTCTAAATTAGCAAGAATGGTCGAAAAACCAAAACCAGCTTTAACTCTTTGAAAAGTTGCTCAATCATTGAGAAATCTCTGTGGATCAACTTTTTTGTTTTTTACGAATAGGCCTCCCACAGCATTTTACCTTGATCCACAAATACCAATTATATGTACCTCAAAACCCAGAAGTCAACATTACACAAAAATAGGTTTCCCTGTTTTTAATTAACATCTGAAGTGCCTTATTGATTGAAGCAAGCGGGCATGGCGTATCACATCTTTGTCATAACTCGAGAGGCCTTTAAGGAACCCTGATTAAAATCACTGATGACATCTTCTGCTATCTCCTGAAGATTCACATGGTTTCTTCCACATCTGATGAAGTGAGGACAAATGGTTGAACTAGCACAATGAATGAAATGCACAAAACAAACATTCACATAATGAACTAAGTGTGTGATTCATCTCACATAGTCTTTAAACAGAACCTATCTTTAAGATAAAGAAGGGATGTTATTTTACCTCAATTGCTGCTCACTGATTGTCGTTGTAGCATTTCTCTTGATAGGCGTTTGTTTAGGATGAAACTACATTTTTTTCTTCAATGTCTTGCATAATGGAGCTTGTCAATTTGCGTACAGAATAGATTGGTGAACTAATATTGTTGCACACATACTTGCAGATTCAAAACATTTTCCTGGTTAAACTCCCGCATTCTGTCCTTTAGCATGTCACGCTTATGATCGTGCAGAGAGTCACAGAGTTAATTTTTAGGATTGTCCAATGGTCACTGGAACTTCCCATTGTTTGTATTTTTTCAAATAAATAGCAAGCTGAGTTATGAAAAGCCACCAACCCGGATGGAAAATCCAGCCTCTCAAGATGGTACTGATATAATACGAGCCTCACAAATCCGGTTCAGCAGCGTGGGAACACGTAGTTGTACTCTAAGATCAGTGTGTTCATGCTGTCGGTACAATTACAGAATTAAGATATATGCTGTCTAATTAAGGCTGTGCTTAGTAAGAATTTGTGCTCCAACAAAAATTTTGATGAACCATATGTAATTGTTGGCATGTTTTGATTTCTAAAGCAAGTGGGATTGGCTGGACACATTTTCAAGTATGTTTTAAGGCATTTTCTTTTTGATCAAACCTAATCTAAAGTAATTTTCCACCTAGATGGTTATTTACGGAATTGTCAAGATTTCTCAGTATTATATTGACTATTGAGCCAACATGTTGAAGTCACTAACATAAAATTTGTTATTTATAAATTATTAACAAAAACAAAATGAAACATTATTTATTGGGAAATGTTGAATTAGTTTCACAGCGTCCATAGTCATATTCATTAAGAATTAAGTATTGTGTTAGAAAACTCCATTTAAATGTGTCTTTCTCTAAAGAGTTAGGTTAGTACGTTAGTTAGAACCACATTAGATTGTTGTTTAATCTAAATGTTGTGTTTGGCAAGAAACAATAATGACACTTGAATTAAGACTTCAATAAGAAATCTGATCTGCAGCAGCAAACGAACAGCATCACAGTTCAGTCAGTGTGTGTGTATGTGTCCATGTACCTTTGGGTACCAATGTCATACTTGAGACCAGTTAATGGGGCGGCTGTGGCTGAGGGGTAGAGTGGTCGTCCTCCAACCTGAAGGTCGGCGGTTCGATTCCCAGTCTGAACCATCTGCATGCCGAAGTGTCCTTGGGCAAGATGCTGAACCCCGAATGGCCCCCCCTTAGAATAACAAAGTGCTGGGATAGATGCACTGTATGAATGTGTGTGTGAATGTGAAACTGTAATGTAAAGCGCTTTGAGTGGTCATCAAGACTAGAAAAGCGCTATATAAATGCAAATCCATTTACCATTTACTTTGTTAGAATGGGTACAAATCCATGTTCCCAATTTAGAAAAAGTTAATATTTTTAGAAAATGTATTGTCTCGTGCATGCCTGCGTGTTGCATTGATGACATAGGCAATCGTTGTTTATGACACAAACAGAAGTTGGTACAATGAAATCCATAAGGGCACGAACTTTTACAAATATGCTTTGCTGAATCTGTAAATCTCAAGCCAGTGGCATTGAGATGGGTGAGAGTCCAGCTCAGGCTGCGTTTTTCCATATAAACCCAACATGATTCAAAGTAACTGAGTCTCACCCGGACTGGACAGACATTCTGTGATTTATGTCAGAGCCAGATGGTAGTTAACTTGAATAAAGGTGGAGCACTAAATAACTGTTACCTTGTCATGCACATATCATAACCATGGTTCTCGTTAGGGATGGGACTTTACAGGAGTTTTCACATTCGAATATTCATAACGTTATTGAACAATTAATTGAATATTCGCTAAGGCATGACCTTAGCAGAGCGAGGTTGCAGAGAGGAGATGGCAGTGCAGTGTGGGAGCCAGTGAGAAGTTTAAAAAACAAACTGAAAAGCTGTAAGTCGCGAAGAACCGGAGGACGGCTGGCGAGTCTTAACGAGAAGTCGGAGTCCACGGTGATCGCAAAGCAGATTCAAGTGTGTTGCGCTCACTGGGCTTGAAGTTAGCTCCTGCTACAGCTCCTGCTACAGCTCCTGCTACGGCTACAATGAAACATCTCTCCTACCGGGTGCCCGATAAGTGAATTGGATACTGTTGACTGACTTTACAGAGCGAAGTGAGCGGCACAAACTCTATGGAAAATTCCATTGCGATATCTGGACTTCATGCCCACCGTGGTGCAGTGCACTTAAATGACATGTGGAAGTAACATTTGGTTAGTCTCTGTTCGCTGATACTAAATTCGAATATAAACTGAAGTTCGATTTTGCTGCTTTAATTGAATTGTGTTAAAGAGGCTCACTGTGAAATATATGTTCCATTATCTGAATGATAAATAAATATACATATATACAATATATAAATGTGGCTAATTTTCAGTTTAGGAACCCTGGTCTGTGAGTTTACGGGAAAGGATGGGGCGGTTAGAGTGAATACATATTTTCTTTAGATGTACACATCACTGACCTGAACTAATAGTCCGTTAAGATATCTGACGGGGATTTAGCTCCATCTGCTGTAGGAAGTCGCGCTCGCGCAAGATACCGGAAGATGTTGTTCTCATAATGCGTGGGACTAGAACGATATTCATTAGGCTTGGATTTTTATTCGAATAATTCTGAATATTCGAATATCGATTATTCATTACCAACCCTAGTTCTCGTACATTTGTGGGAACCTTGTAAAAATGACTATCAAAATGCCTTGTTTAATACAGACTATATAGGTAGTTCATTTTAACACACAGGAGTCAAGTGTTCACTTCCAACTGATTAGCCAACGTCACATGACCCAAATCTGAACATCATTTTTATATCGAGTCCCACCTGCATGATCAGGCCGTGGTATCCATTCTCTGTTTTAACCAGTTATTATGGAGTTAAACAGTAAAAAATTAAAAAAGTAGTGGACCATATAATGCATTTTGCCAGGATTATTTTGTGCCTGCACATTTCATACAGAATGAGTGGAATCACTGCATATTTAATTATTTTACATTTGATGATTGTATCCAGTCGTTTAAAAAAAAATTTTATAGCAAGCAATTGATCGCTGACTATTTATCAAAATTATCTAATGATTGTCAAGTGTAGAGTCATTGTCTTCTCTGAGTACAAAGAAAGTCTGTTTGTGGTTTGATAACCATGGCCACATCTGGAGAGATGTCATGAGTTTGTTAGTGATGCCCTTAGAGCTGCCCTCAGCAAATCAACTTTAATCAGTCATGTGCTGAAGTCTGGTTTCCTGTGTAACACAGAACCCTTGTCTGTCACAGACAACAGAGACAATCTATAATGGCTTTATCAATATCAAGAGACAAAGTCTGCATGCATGTCAACATGATGCTTGGTAGCTGAACAGCTGCTTTTAGTCCAGAGGCATATTGACTTAAATTATCAAATAAGACTAGACGTGGGCAGTAGTGAGATAGACAAGTCCCAGAGGGAATGGCACACAAAACGAATACTGAAAGAGTTAAAAATTCAAATGTTAAACAAGAACTTTCAAAATTAGAAGTGCATATCACTGCTTGCACCCTTCGAGATTTTGCATTTGACAGAGCACACACCTGTAGTGACTTTGTTCACTGTTAAATGCAAAC
The DNA here is from genome assembly GCA_038501795.1 of Pseudopleuronectes americanus. Classification (NCBI taxonomy): domain Eukaryota; kingdom Metazoa; phylum Chordata; class Actinopteri; order Pleuronectiformes; family Pleuronectidae; genus Pseudopleuronectes; species Pseudopleuronectes americanus. Next base: position 4,320,595 of record CM076729.1, on the reverse strand, counting down.
AAGGTTTGTTACTACTCATTCCAAATCCATGTCAAATTCTAGTAGAGTAATAAATGAATGGCATATGGGATTGTGTGTGCATGTGCCCTATCTGCTGCTCTTCCAGGGAAAGTTTTTGGTCAGGTCTAGACTGGCTCTGTAATACAGTACATACCAGCAGATCAGCTGTGAGCAGATCCTGGGTTCATTTATAGCTGTGGCCTTGTGTCCCTGCACGTCTGCCTGGCAACTCCTAACTCTGCTGTTCCAACTACTCAAGCTCACCCACCTCTCAGACACTTTGGCCCCGTTATACTCACACCATGTCTAATTACTAGATACACAGTAGTCTGGGGAATTTAAATATAGGACATTCTTTATATAACTTGAACCTCAGTTTAATGTAGAAGATGTTGCAAGATTTCTCCACCTGTGACTTAGTCAGTTTTTCTCCTGTCACCTGCAGGTCCCAGGGGCTCCTGTTGATGAAGCAAGTGGGCAACATGTGGAGCAACCTGAAGAACAGATGCCAGACGCTGTTCCAAAACAGTTCAGGACTCAGTGAGACCAGGGTTGAGGCAGATGCTGTCCTCTGTGTGGTTGATCTTGGGCAAGGAGGCAGCTCAGGTGATGCACATGCATCAGGAGCCTCCAGCCCAACACGGAGCCTTCTACCAGTGCCAATGGTAACAGCAGGGCGCCGCCATCACAACTGTGTGTCAGACATCCCTCAGATAGTAGAGATTAGTATCGACAAGGATGCAGAGGATGTGCGAGGTGGGTCGGGTGCTGTTCCCCATGCCAGGAGAGACTCCTATTCCCGTCATGCTCCATGGGGGGGCAAGAAAAAACACTCATGTTCCACCAAAACCCAGAGCTCTCTTGAAGCCGATAGGCGTTCTGGGCGTTTACGGGGGAGTGGGAACCGTAGGGAAAGGCGTTATGGAGTCAGCTCCCTCCAGGAGATGAGTGACTCTGTATCTGGAGGACGCAGTCTAAATTCCCGGTCTTTGCGTCAGCGGCTAAGTGATACAGTGGGACTGTGCTTACCCCTACCTGCTCGTAGACGCTCTCGTTCATCGAAGAACCCTGTCACCTCTAAACGTAAGATTCACCTTACAGAGCTCATGCTAGAAACTTGCCCCTTCCCACCAGGCTCAGACCTTGCTCACAAGTGGCACTTGATCAAGCAACACACAGCACCAGTCAGCCCGCATTCCTCCACTGCCCTGCTTGATGCCTTTGACCCGGCCACGACCTCTCCTGAGGATGAAGAGGAACGTCTACGTGAGCGCCGCCGACTTAGCATTGAGGAAGGTGTGGACCCACCACCTAATGCACAGATCCACACCCTGGAGGCCTCAGTGCCGGGCTCCTCTCTCTACAAACTGGGACCAAAGACGGCTCCTGGCATTGGAGAGGCCTCTGGGGATGGCCGGGCCTCAGGAACTGGCAGCTCCTTGGGTGCTGGATCATCAGGGGCCTGTGGGCCAGTGGTTGGGGCGTCAGCGTCTGCTCAGGACTGTGACTCTGAGGAGGATTCAACTACCCTCTGTCTGCAGGCCAGGAGGCCCAAGCAGAGGCATGCCTCTGGGGAAGGTCACCTGAGCCGGCAGCAACCTGGCCCCTGGAAGGTTCACACCCAGATAGACTACATCCACTGTCTGGTGCCTGACCTAATGCAGATCACAGCTCTGCCCTGTTACTGGGGTGTGATGGACCGCTATGAGGCTGAGGCTCTGCTGGATGGACGGCCAGAGGGCACCTTCCTGCTGCGTGACTCCGCCCAAGAGGACTACCTCTTCTCCGTTAGCTTCCGCCGTTACAACCGCTCACTGCACGCCCGCATCGAGCAATGGAACCACAACTTCAGCTTTGATGCTCATGATCCTTGTGTATTCCACTCTTCCACCGTCACAGGACTGCTCGAGCACTACAAGGACCCCAGCGCCTGCATGTTTTTTGAACCGCTGCTCACAGCACCTCTCCATCGAACCTTCCCCTTTGGGCTGCAGCACCTGGCACGAGCTGCCATCTGCCGCTGGACCACATACGATGGAATAGGCTCTTTGCCGCTGCCCCCTGCCCTGCAGGACTTCCTCAAGGAGTATCACTATAAACAAAAAGTACGAGTACGCTGGCTGGAGAGGGAACCGCCACTCAAGGTCAAATAGGGTGGGCTTCTCCATCGCCTGTACACACACTGCAGCACGATCACAGAACTTGAGAAATTCCTCATTAGTCAATTAGAGGCTATACTGATGTCTGTTCTCTTTCTGGTGAGCGATCGACTTTAAGTGTAACAAGCTATACAAGATTCATTCTAGTCTTTGTTTTAGTTATTACTTACATCACAGAAAATACATATGATTATATTCAGTATAATGCTCTCTGGCAAGCACATGTTTTTGTGTTGAACAGGTTATTTTGACAGGAAGGGAAAGCACAAATATCAATGCTTTGTGTCTTTTCTCTCCGCTTGTGCTAAATGTCTGCCTGATCCCACAACATCACCCTGTAGACCTGCCTGCATGCCTCCCATGTTCATCCCAAATTACTATCTGGGCCTACATGGCTACGTTGTACAGTTCACTTTGTGCTTTTTCAATTTCCCCCCCCCCTATTTTATTTCCTTAGCTTGTTAAAGCACCTAGTGGAGCACCTTCCCAGGATGGTTTTACGGTGTGTTAGGGTTCAGAGGGCATCTGGAGGTGCTATTGGTTATTGTAGTCAGAGTTTGTCCCATGGATAAAGCTACATAAGGCACATTCTTTGCCATCTCTTTGCACGCATGAGGATCAGCTAAGCCAGAGAAAAAGAACAGATTCTGAGGGGGTCCACAGAGTGCTTTCTAAGGATAATAGATAAGTCCTTAGAAACTCTATTTCCTTCTTAAACAATAAATCAGTCTGTGTCCTATTTACTGAAATCAACATTATTCCACACTTGGGCAGAATTGCTTTGTAACTAGATGGGCAGATTGAGGAAATACTCAAATCTTGTTTCAGACGTCAATAGCAGGCCCGTCAGTTATTCCCTGGCCGCAGGTTCTTCAACTCTCTTTGCACATGTTCATCCAGTCCCAATTCATCATCTCCTATATCGATTCATCCTGTATAAAAGTTAGCTCATAGTGTAACATTTCAGCAGTCTGGTGTCTTTATGGAATTGCACTAAGGCTTTTAAGGGTTTAGTTTTACACTTGTTTAGTTCAATCGACTCTTTTTTTGTGGCATCTGGCTTTACAGGGTTTGACCCAGTGTCCATTTGGTCATTGTTCTTTTATTTTCACCATACTCTTGTAACCTTGGTGCAGCTAGCTAAGTACTATTGTGAGGAATACTAACAGGTGTTGAAGTTAAGGTTGCGTGTGACAAGTTGCAGCTGAGGACAATCAATACAAATTCAAAATGCCAGTGTCCCTTTAAACATGACTGACTTTAATCTGCTCAAACTACTTGACTTTGACTCGGAGGGGGCTCCTCCATGTGAAACCCCATATAATATAATATCATAAATGTGGAGGACAGATGATGTAAAATTAAAGTTTCTTCTGAGAATCTGCTAATGGAGATAGTAGAGCAAAACTACCATGATCAGATTGCTTCTTATTTTACTTCCCTTCTGAATTAATATTTATTTTATAAAACAATGTTAAATATGTGGAGCTGTTTTTATGAAGAGCATCGTGTCTCCAACTGGAAAGTGGTCATGAGGGCTTTTCTTGGGAGTTGACCCCTCCACTTCACAACTTATTACTAAGAGGACTCAACCCCAACAAATCCCCTTACTGCCTGGTTGACAGGTCGGCATATACTTGAGAGCTTTAGTTATGTAATCACAATGATTTTAGTTTGTGCTTCTCGGGGAAAAAAACTCTGCTGGTCGTTTCAGCATGAAGAGAAAACAAGTGTAACCTACGTGCCTTTTTTAGAAAACCATTTGTCTTGTTCCATAATCAGTCAAAACCTGAAGAGATGGATGCTCTCAAATGACCCAGAAAAGAAGAACCATGCAAGGTGCAGGAGCTCGTTCACTCACTTCTGATGTTCGTTAAAATCTGTGCATCAGACAAAAGATCAGTGGTTCTATGTTGGTGTAGACATGACAGGTTATAAAAATAAGTTTTACATTAGTTACATCTCACCCACAGATGCATGCATTAGTCGCCACATTATGGGTTGTGTGGCAAGTAGTATTAGGTTGTTATAGGGTCCAATGCCAGCCCTATGGTAGCAAATATCTGTGATAGATATCCATGTTTGTCTGGTCCTCACATGTGTAGGGTCTTAGCTGCAACTTGCGCAACAAATCTCGGTGAGAGGGCGAGAACGTAAAATCTATACTGAGAGCATGTTAATCAGAATAATTCAGCTTCTAATGACAGTGCCCACGCTGGCCATAAGCAGCAGTGTTTGTTTGCTTTTAGACACCTCAGTGTTTACCACAGATTTATTTTACTGCATGAACAGTAGAAACATTATGGACTGTAGTGCGAACACGCGGTAGTACAACCACATGGAAGTGCCACAGCGTGAGTGAGCACACTGCAAATAGTGCTGCACATACCAAGTAGGAGATCTCTTTTACCATAAGGTGGGTCAAACTAAATATGGGGGGCCGCTGCAGTCTATATAATTAATTGGAAACACTGGTTAATATTAACAAATCACATGCACATGACTATGGGAGAATGAGATTGGTGCAGAGAAGACAGCAGATTCCCTACAATACATCAAACTTAACTACAAAGCAAGTGATGAAACCCTGCAAGTAATGCATAAAACAAAAACATTGTTTTTGAAACAGACGAGCTGATGATCACTGGACAGGTTGATCTGTAAATGTTCTCAAGCAAGTTATTTTTTTCAGTCAGTCTGTGTCCTCATATCTATTCATTACACACATACTGTACATTATAGATTATTTTCATTCTCATTAATGAGAAATTCACTTTTCCACTGCCCAAAAATTAGTCAGAAATATGTTGTAGATTTAATGTGTTTATAAACTGACAAAATTGCCCATCAATTTACTTAGTAACCATAATGACAAACTAAAATGGTTTTTTTTACAAATATAGGCAACTTTATTAAAAATCTAAAACTGAAATATGTCATTTACTTAGGTTTTGTTGAACCATCCTGACAGCCTCTGAATTAAGTTGATATGAGGTTTCTACACCCCTTGGATCTGGGCAGTTCATCCCCAAATCTCAATATCTGTCAGATTAGATTAGAAACGGTGAGCTGCAGCTTCACGTCTCTCAAATGAACTGTTGGGTTCAAGTCCGGGCAGTCAGAAAGCTTCAGAAACGTTATCATTCAAAGCTGAACCATCATCGTTCTACCTAAATGCTCATTGACAAACTCGGTGCAGACTGTCATATGTCTTTGATATTACTGGGGTACTGCTGAGATGGTCGTCCTTCCACCAGGTTCTACCACCTCAGAGTGCTCCTGGTGCTCTGTTTGAGTGAATAATCTCACACTTCTTCCAATTTACAATTACTAATGCTGCTGGGCTCCTGTGAACACACAAAGCAGAGAATTGGTTTTAATTCCATGTTACGATCTATGTGTCGCCACATTTTATCTTATATGCGGAAGTGAATGCCATTTTAAGCGATGTGGAATCATTTCATTTTGTCACAGATGGACTCCAGTCAGGTTCTAGAGAAAATCTAAAACAGGATGTACCTGACCACAGCTTGTAGTGCTATATCTCAGTAGTTTGATAAATTAAAATCAATTAATTAATTTGATTTCACTTGCAAATATTAATTAAGCACTGACTGTGTAATTTTGGGTTTTTGAGTCTAGGTTGATGTAAAAACGGTCATTTTAAAATACAATATTGAACACATCTAAGTGCAAAATGGTAAGAGATCTGAATCTCTTTAAACCCCATACATCACACTATCTTCCATCTTGCTCTCTGCCACTTTCTTATGCAGCGGCTTAGCAGTAGCATTTCACTTCTGGCTGTACCCCACCCGACCTGAAGACACTAATCACAGGCTAACTTTTATCAAGTTGGGATATAAATTGGGTGCTAAAGCGCCACTCTGTTGCCTCACGGCTGTTGTATGATTAATGCCATTTTTTATTGTGTCCTACTACTCTCCATCTGGCCATATCCCTTACATCACTGAATAGAGGGGACTTTGGTTTAGAGAAAACTAAAGGCATGTTTTACCTTTCCTCTATTCTTTCTCCAACCCTGCTTGGGACTATGTTAGGCTCAAGTTAAACTTCAGGAGCAAGAGGAGAGATGGGTCTGGGTGACTGTTGTGGCAACATGCTCACAGAGACAACGAGGGATCTGTTGAAGTAAATAGCACTTTAATTGTGTATTTGTGTTCTGCAGTGCAATCTGCAGGTGTTGGGACAGTGACACGTTTTTTGTTATTTTGGCTTTTTACTACACGATTTGGGCTTAATGACTTGCAGCTTGAACTGTAATCATATAGGGTGAACATGGTAGAAATTGTGCCAGTTTTTGTGTGTGGTCTTTAAATGAATACTGCCAAAGGCTATAGCTGCTTTCAGACATGCACTGAACTCTAGACAATCTGGACATTTAACGGAGAGGCTGAATGCGTAAATGCAAATTCGAGAGATTCCGGACTTACTCTAGGGTTTTTCTGCCCAGCCCCTTTGGAGAATGTCCGAAAAAGCCCATGTGAGTACACAGCAGGAGATTTCGACACGAGCGAGTAAGTGTGTTGACGTTTTTAAAACAAGACAGACACAAAACTGTTAAAAAACTAAAAAAAAGAATTCAATATCTCTGTATGAAAAGGAGGTGCCATACACGTAGAAGATGAAGATGTAAAGAGAGGTCTTGGCTGCCTGCTGCACCACCACCCTCTGAACACTCCTGAGATTTCTTCGCCGTTGTAAACGTGTCCGAGTGGAGAAACTCCTGTAGCATTGTTCATTTGTGACCATTTGGGCAAGATACCCAACCCCAGATTGGCCTCTGCCCTTCTCATAGAAAAAGTGCAGCCCATGGATGCACTGTTTGAATGGGAATGGGTGAACCGCAAAAAACAAAAACCTGCACTCTAAAGCGCTTTGAGAGATCATCAAGACTAGAAAAGTGTATAAAAATACAGCTCATTCATGTCTGAAATAGCTATACAATGGTGATGTTCAGGGAGACATGTAACTGCAGCCATTTTCATTCTGGCTTGTTGGCTTCAGTCAGTTTGTCAACAAGTAGAACCTCCTCCGTGGCACTGAGGTTAATACTTGGCCAGCCAAGGACATTACATGACCTTGGCTGCCTTGTTTATATGATAATGATCCTTGTTAGCCTGCTTTATCTTGAAATTGCATCAAATCATGTGTTCCCGCTCTGCTCACATGAAATGGATTTGAACCGTCTGACATGTGAGGGGAAGAATCTGGGAGTTAGCACTTTAACCTCATAGTCAATGTTTCATGACCAGTACGTTGCACTTCAAAACGACTCAAAGCGTCCCACTGTCCAAATACCTGTAGCTGGCACTGATAGTGTTTAGCTCAAGATGGCGAGACTTGTCTTAGGAAATAGCCGGCGGTGCTGAAATATTTCACAGATGTTCAGGTGTTGAAAGCCGCATCGATGGAGGTGTGTTCTCTACCACGCTGCAGACTAGGCGTGTGTGTTACGTGGTAGTATATGAGTGAATGGACAGAGCCACGCAGAGGGTTCTGGTGGAGGGGAATGTAGAGTTGGCCGTGAGGGGTGACGACAGTGACTCCAATGAACGCCTCTCTGACCCGTCCCCTTCACCCCCACCCTCACCCCTCTTATTCTCAGGCAGGCGCGTCACAAAGGAGAGTCCCAGGACCCTCTCAACCTAGTTTTCCCCATGGGAAATAATCTGACGTTAAGCGTAGCACATGTTTGCCATATAACCCATAGATTTTAGTAGAAGAAGAAAAAACATTGTATGTATGATGAATGATAGAATTGTGTAATTGGAGCCTGAAAAAAAGATGTTTTATTCTTCTGTGGTGCATCAGCTGTCACACACCATGACACTTCTTCTAACACCTGCACTAAACACACACCACACGCACACACACACACCCCACTACCCCACCCAAAGCCAGGGATGTGTATGGACCACATTTAGCCAGCACCACCTTTCTGTGTGACCTCAATAAAGGGACAACAAAGATGGGTGTTTATGTGTATATTCTGTGTTGTTATAAAAAAATACTAAATGCCATGAATTGAACTATTTTGACCTTACATTGTCATTAGCATGACACTATTTAGCTGCACTAAGAGGTCCTCGTTTGTTGCAAGAAACCACTGGGTCTGGTCCGGATGAGGGACCGGCTGGTTAATGTCGCGAGCATCAGCAACACCCCTGGATGGAGGACCCCCCCCATCCACCCACCCACCTCGGTACGAATCACGGTTTCAGCTCTTTGAGGACAAAAAAAAAGATATTTTAAAGATTTCTTCTCATCTTCCCTTATATATTTTCGAAAGCTGGTTTAAGTGCTATATGCAAACAGAAAAGATGTATGAAATAATTATTTTTCATTATTACTTCTCCCTAATATGCAATGGAGTGTAGTGTAACAATGGTTGCAATCCTCTGTCACTTTAATGCTGTATGTGCACATTGGTTGCTGTGTGGATGTGGGTGCCGAGGCAACAGGACTTGACAATGACGGGAACTAATGGTTGTCAGTCTGCAGCACCGGCGTGTTCCCAGACTGCCTTATTCGTTCTGACCATTCACAAGAGCCCTGTTTGAAAACCAAGGGGGTGCAGCCACTGCCACGGGCTGACCAAGCCGCAGTCAGATGAATATCGCTGTTCCATTTTCTTCTGCTTTTCCCTTGCTCTTTTTCTTTTTTTCTTTTTAAACCTTTTTTCTTTCTTTTTCTCTTCTTCTGCTGTCAGTTAGGATTTGGAGCGTGTAAATGGCATAATCATGTTCACATCTCACTGTCTGTTCTGTGTATCTGCTTCACCATTCAATGAAAAAAAAACAACAGTTGTTTTCCAGTATAACCTGTTCATTTTTAAGAGCCGTATGGTGCGACACTTGTAGCTGTCACTCTTGGTGCTTGGCTTATGCTTCATTGTCTTAATATTCCAAATAAAACTGTTAAGTGTAATCCACACTGGCCCATGATATAGTATCACAGATGTTTTTGTTTTCCTTCATCATGCTGCTGTTCACTTTCTACTTGTGTTACTCTTCAACCAATTCACTGAAGTTGCTCACCTCATGTGTTGATAAGATAACTGTAACATACACATTTCATTGAGTACAGATGCCAGGGCCAATGTTTCATTTAAAGTTATTCACTCAATATGCCAATCAATCCAACTTTATTCGTATGTATTTTTTCAACAGGTTGATGCATTGGTCAGGAAAAGATAAAAACTAAAATGCTGACAATCAGATTAGATATATATTTTACACTGTTTTGAAAACTTTTCACACTATATTTTGTTTACACCATATAAATGTATTTATTTTCTATTTATAAATCCTACACCTCCTTGTGGTTATATAGCATGTTTCCTTATTACCTTTTTACTGATGTCTATTTTCAACAGTCCTCTTTGCACCTGTAAAACAGCGAATTTCCCCTCTGTGGGACTAGTAAAGGATTATTGTTATCTTAAAAGTTATTAAAGCAATAAAGTACAATAAATAGAAGAAATAAAAATTAAGAAAATGGAATTAATAAACATACTATTAACTATTAAAGTATATTAACTGAAATTCTAAACATAGCTGCAATAAAATTCTATATATTAACCATTCTTAATCAAAAGCTAGACTTAAAAAGACAGGGTTTAAAGCTTGTGATAAAACATCCAGCTGCTTAGAGCATAAATGCAAAAAGTTGCCTCACCAAAGGTTCTTGTCTGAGACGGAATGATCACCTGACTGATTCTTACCAGAGGAGCAGTACTGGTTCATACACATAGGTAGCATGTTTTACATGAGGCATGTGGCGTAAGTGACGAATGATTTAAAAAAAGAAAGAATCACTTAAAACCTTAATTGGTAATCATTTTCACATGCACCATATTTGCAGTTGTAACCTCTGCCTTAGTTTGTGAGGCAAACTGTGTGCGAGGTGCAGTTCATTGGTGCGACTGACGACACATTTTAATCTTTTTTGTCTGTTTTTACTTTTGAGGCTTCAAAATTTTTAAATTTTGTGTTCCTCCAGATGTCATAACACAATTGTTGACAGCTCACGTCCAACACTGTTAACAGTTTCAGTTTTAGACAACCGGACAGTTTTCAGCTGCAGTCCTTTGGCAATGTGCAAACTAATAAAATTGTCAAAATCAAATGTTGCATAAGATTTCAGAGTGAAAAAATCAACCCCCTCAAGATAAGTGAATAGCATGAAGAGCCAGAAGAAGCTGTGAAACACAAATTCAACAATAAAGTTATCTTCCCTTTGGCAGTTTCAAAGCAGCAACAAATCCTTCTTAAGTCCAATATTGCACAATAGCACGTTTTAATTAAGTGAGACCCAGCGTGTCACCACATAGAGTATAGTCTATTTTCATACACCGGCCTTCTTTATCCCCAAAAAACTTTATTTAATGATGGCTATCAGGAGAAAGAGAATTTTAAACAAATAAGATAAAGTGATTCAAAAACAACTTACCTTTTTCTACCCTACCTTTTACAATACATTAATAAAAGCTATTCACTACTGCAAGCCTTAATTGCAGTTTGGGAGCCACCTAAGGCTAAAAATATTAAAACCTCCACATGCATAGACTGTTTAAGTCAATGTAATGTTACATGGACTATATCTGCTACATGGAAAGCAACATGGAAGCCAGGGATGTGTCTGGAACCTACAGAAGCAAGAACATCTTCACCGGGGGCAACATTTTTTTACAAATAACAGACGGTTCTCAGGGTGCAAGTTCAAAAGTCGAAATCAACTACGAGCATGCTAAAATATGAAAATAGCCTTTTTCTGAATACATTGATTAATACACTTTTCTTATTTAGACTAACGATTAAGTCTATATTTGGCAAATTTGGGTAATGGCAATTCAAATCTTACTAGGAGGCATAAAAAACAAATGAAAAGTCGCCCACGTGCTGCAGTATTCTCTCTGAGCTCCACCCTGTAGTCTCACCTTTAGCATGCAGCTGCTGATTCAACATTTCTCCCCAATAGACCAACAACCCCCACACCCCTCACCCCTCCTGACCGCCCAGCCGTGCCCACAGTCTAAACTCCCCTCACTGTGCCCAGCAGCAGCGGCTCTGCAGACAGACACCGCCAAGCTGCCTGGAACCTCACAGTTAAGTATTTGTTCATTTGAAATGAAGTATAAATAGCATGTGGGTTATCGGTTTCAAGTTAGCTACCCAAGGCTTATGAATAATTGACGCTGACCCGGGAGGAGGGCAGGAAACTTTCTGTCGGCTCAGAGGACACGAAAACCAGCAAAAAAAGAAAAAAGTTCATAGAAACTTAGTGTACATTCATGTACTGTACATTCATATCCATGCTCTCCAAACAGGCCTCAAGTCCCTGCTCAACCTACAGGCACAGCCTGAATAGAAACCGAGAAACAGCTCTCCAGCAATAAGTTGTGGAATCTGGAGTCGGATGTGGGTCACTGACAAAGAAGGAGGAGGAGGAGGAGGAAAGTGCATATGATGAAGGTCTTGTCAGCTTATCAGCCGCCCAAACCCACCAGATTTCATCTCAGCGTAGCCCATTCAGCTCTGTCCTAGACGCCTCCTTATCGGCCCAGCGTGCCATGTGACCTCCACTGTGCACAAGGCTCTATCTCTGGTTTGCACATTGAGCTGCAATGAGCGGTTGATGTTGGCAGCTGCATCAAAAGACAAGTCAGGGGTGAGAACCATCACGCTGCTATCAAGATACAAGTTCTTTGTCTGCTGTTCCTTGCCAAGAGCCTCATTATGTATTTTAATGTCATTTGATAATCAGGGTTCACATGAAAATACAGGACTTTTTGGGGTAAGCTGTATTTACTAATGCTCTTAAACTGCCTGTTTCTAAATGTTGTCACACTTGAAGTACTCTCCATGCTTAAGTTTGTGTTGTAGTGCGTGGGAAAGTGCTAAATGTTTTGGTTCAGTAGAATATTTCAAGGACATCACATGCTGCAGCTTTTGTAGGAAAAGTTCAAAATGTTGTTTTTATGTTTTTCTAACCCTAACCCTAACCCTAACCCTATGTTTTTATAGTATAATTTAAGCAGGCCCGCATCTAACTGCTCAGATTTGGGGGAGCAATTAGAAATTTGGGGTGGGCCCCTTTTTACACAGTAGCATCAGTGTTTAGAGTTATTCCAAGTTTTAAGGAACGCCTCACAACAGGAAATTCAACCAAGCCCTGGGATAATAATAATAATGATAATAATAGTAATTCATTTAAAATATGTTTAAAAAAAGTTTTTTTGGGTTATCTTTAGAAAGCACAGGATAAAGGTGACCAATTGGGTGGGCAGAGTAGAAATTTGGGTTTGTATTTCCAACACCTGCCCACTTCTAAATCCGGCCTGCATTTAAGGAAATATCAATATTCCCATGACCACAAGAACAGCACAGTTAAAGTGACATGGCCCAAAAGTTCAGTTCATGAGCAAGAGTGTAGGGATAGCTCCATAGACTGTATGACGATGGGACTGCTGCCCAAAAGTGACATTTAGGTAATAAATCCAAATTCCGCTACATTAGTGGATAGGACATGGACCAAACAAAAAGATCTAAGTACACATTAAATAAAAAACATTTTCAAATATGGATCCATCATTTTAAGTAGTTCTTATCACATTAATGTATGGAAGAAGAAATGTATTGTCCATCTTTGTTTACAGGTTGTGTGGCTCAGACATGTTTGTAACAGCAGGACAGAGAGGACTTGAGTTTAGAAGGTTATAAAAATGCTCAATCAGAATTTGCATTGTGTTGCAGCAGCTGGAGGAACAGAGGCTGGCTCAAACTTGATACAAAGCTAGCGCCTGCAACCAGTTAGTTTAGCTTTTCACAAAGTTCCTGTTTTGGATTTAATGAGGGGTTTATGTGCCATATGTTTTTTTTTATGGGCTTTTTTATGAACTAAACAAGTAATAAATAATGTGTGATTGAATCAGAGCAGAGAGTTAGTAAGAGTTAAGAGGAGCTGATAGGTGTATTTTGTTAATTTTGAATAGAGCCATGCCTTCCATTTCCAGTGTTAAAGCTAAGCTTAGCTTACTGGCTGATGACTAATGCTTCATAATGCTGAGTCTCAATTGAGGGGCTGCATCCTTCGGAGGACGTGGTCTACCAGGTCTATGAAGACCGACCGTCGCAAAGACCATGAAGGCTTAACCAAAATGATAGGTCTGTACTCCAGAGGATTCCCATGATAGGTGTCATCAGCTCGTTCTGCCCTTATTGCTGATTCCTAACAACAGAACTGAAGTTGAAAGGTTTAATGCTCAATAATTTTTATAACATGTCTAGCGTTAGCTGTTGAGTTGAGGGCTGTTTCTCAAGGATTGGATGTTCTGCTGCTTGCCGGGGCCATTACCTCTTTGAAGAACAGTTCATCACCAAAGCACACTGAATCCTGGGACAGGTCGGCCTGGGAAGGATCCACCCATTGGAGCCTTTGTTTCTCATGGACATGTTTGTTAGCTGCATTTGAAGGAGCCTTCGAAATTGGAAAAGTTGCTGCCTCTGAATTGAGACACAACTCTGGTTTAGCATAACCCAGTATATGGCTGACAAGAGCGAATCTGCTGCAACAAAATCCAATGCATTTCTGTGTAGAGAAACAAGCTCCAGAAATTATGCTAATAAAAAAAAATGAATACACTAAACAAATACAATGGTAACATGCTGCAACAAAAAAAAATGCAATGTGAAGCCAAAATAAACACACAAACAGCAAACATACAGTAAACAGCCTGAAGAATTATACAAAACCGCGCCACTGCGTGTTTGCCCTTTGCCGACTACTGTATTATACAAATATGAGCACGGTACCAAATTATCTTCTTATCTAACCCTCATTAGAGAAGGCAAACAAGCACATTTACAAAAAAATGCAACAACATTTCTGGTAATGGGGTGGGTATTATTTTGTATTTTTAGCTTTTACTATAGCAGTGATACCTGTGAGGCCACTTTTACAGCTATTTACTGAAATCAGCAGCAGGGAAAAACTCTAGACCTGTTAAACTCTGGCTCATCTGTGTCCTGACTCACTTGAGAACTAGTTAGGCTTTTTCATTGCCACACACACACACACACACACAGTGCTAAGCCCAGAGCTCAGCACAGATACACACCACATGGCTCCCTGTGTGTTGCCTGCACATGGACTACAGTCACGGTGGCAAGAAGAGGAGGATGAGGAGGAAGAGCACAGAGAGGGGATAGAACAGAGATGCGGGTAAAGAGACACTGCTGCTTCTTTTCCCAGCGCTGGAGTGCCGCCAAGCCTGTGGCGGCAGAGTGAGCACTGACCTCCAGTTAACCTTACTCGGATGCACATACACAGACAGGCCCCCCGCTCACACAAGGCTTGCATCCATATTTCATAGCAGAAATATATCCGCCTGACAGTATCTTACACCCACTGCAGAGCTCACCTCCCAGTGGCTGAGGAGGGCCAGGCTGGATGGTTGCTGCTCCTCTCCCAGTGGCCGAGCCAAGAGCAAAACAGGGCCAATCACACGGTCATCTGGTGCACAAGAGCTGAGGCAGCTAGGTGGGCTTAAAGAGAATGATTCATCAGTTAATTCTTTATCTTCCTTTGCTTATTTATCGACCAATGACTTAGCTTTGGCTGGATCTGGCCCAGCTAGACCTTTTATTACAAAAAGCCGAGCAGGTCGCAGTTTGTGGTAGCTTCTCCTTTGGAGCTCTTCTCCTCACGATTTCTTAGAAAGTTGACTCCCCACCTGTTCAACATCTGCTCGCAAAAAGACGTCCAGTTTCTGCTTCACATAATCAGATTAAAGACACCCTTCCACCCCCCATCCAAACCACACTCACCCTTCTCCTTCGATCCCCCCTTTTTCTTCGACAATCCCTCCAACACTCTGCGCCAGAGAAGTTGGACAGTTGGTGAACGGCATCTGGACTGACCTCTTTTTTTTTGTTCTCTGGCAGAGACACTGGAAAATTTCAGTGGGCATGTCCTGTTAATTCCTCCATCTCTCCCGCCTCCTTAGCTTCTTGCTCTTACTCATTCTCCATGACGGTCTCCCGTTCTGATATCAGTTTCTCTATGTATATACTGTAAGTGCATCCATATCAAGGGAATATTTGGTATCTGAATATATCCTGCCCAGGCTACAGGGGTTTAGTTTCCTATCTGCCCTCTTCTTTCATTCTGCTTCTCTGCTCTCATTTTTCTCCCCTGTCCTTCTCCTCCACTGCAGTGTATCATTGCAGCTTGGCTGGCCTCTGCATAAACCCTGGGCCTGTACAGCAGCCATGCTTGCTCTCACCCTCAGCCTCCCCGTCGCTCAGCCAGCCTCTGGAAAGTTCTTCTTTTGCTGAGTGCTGGCATCGAGACCCGTTCC
This sequence comes from Pseudopleuronectes americanus, assembly GCA_038501795.1. Classification (NCBI taxonomy): domain Eukaryota; kingdom Metazoa; phylum Chordata; class Actinopteri; order Pleuronectiformes; family Pleuronectidae; genus Pseudopleuronectes; species Pseudopleuronectes americanus. Next base: position 4,305,052 of record CM076729.1, on the reverse strand, counting down.
ATGTATGTGTTTAGGGAGTTCTGACAAATTCCTTCCTCCTCGCTCCCTCTCTTGCGTTGCAGACTTGACATGCGAGCATTATATTTAATCCCTCATTGCCCGTGCAGGCAGAGGCAGTGTGGTGGAGGAGCGACTGGGCTTGGAGCTGGAGCCATGGCCTCTGTGGTGGTGGGTGCACCATTATGGAGGCAGCAGGACAGGAAAGCGATGGGTTCAGATTGGCCTTGTGGTAACGCTCTGGGATATGTGGTGGATCTGTATTTTCTTACGGCAAGGTTTTGGCTTGGTCATTGGCACTAGAAATACCGAACACTTTGTAATTAATTGAATTATGATGAATCTACTACTCTCCACTGGGTATTAGAGTCTCCTGGAGAGGTTAGAAAAATAACTGGGGCTGAGTTAGCTTTTCTGTTAGCTGGACCCATCCCAGATCATGGGAAAGATACATTGAATTGAATTGTGAATGCATCCAATAACTTCAATTTACTTGATTGTGAATAAACCTTTGTGACTCGGCCACATGCCATGAGTGTTTATTTAATTCCTTTTCAATCAGAATCCCACATCGCTGCCTCAGCAATTTGCAAAGCCCTTTCCAAAAAGGACTGTCCTCAATCAGGCCCATTTAAAACTACCCTGTGGACTGTTGGACCACTATTAATGCCATGGAGCAATAGTCTGACATGTAGATCCCAGTTTGTTTGTTCTGGTTTGACTCAGGTGCACCACATGCTCCCTCCAGCCAGTGGTTCCACACTGTTCCACAGATCAGGTGACCCTGATGTGACGAGACACCAGAAAAAATTAAAAGAGCTCAATTATGCAGCACTTTTTCAAAATCAAGGTTACAAATTGGGTTGGTGCATTTTGAAACGAAAACATTCCTATGGATGTTTCCATTGAGAGTAGATGTTCTATGATGTTTTGTCTTCAGAGACTAAATGAACATCTACTGTTCTCTGAACCAGTGGGATCTCATGTGCAATCAAGTGTTATCCACCAACGAAATAAAAAGTAGCAGCGAGATGTAGGATGACATCGCTTGCCTGCAAGTGTTCATGATGTTACTATAGAACTGTATGTGTCACATGCTTTCTTCATAATTGCCTTATTCGTCCTCTCTTTCACACCAGTACAATAAGACACACCCACTGATGTTGACAGTTTGCACTTGAAAACTTTAGTTCTTTGGTTCCAAATGGGCACCAAGTTGTAGGTACATGAACTGGAACAGAACCCACTTCACAATAGGAAAAGGGGAGGATATTTTTATTCTGTGACTAAACCATCAAAATTCATGTCATTAAAATCATTTAGTTCTTGATCACATTTATATTATGACACATCATTTAGTTGATTATACTAAAATGTGTTTCAGTCAGTTCAAAACCCCAATGAATGTAACATGATGTTGGATTAAAACCAGAATCAGACATTTTCAAAACAAGAATAAAAAATACTTTCTGGTGAATATGTAACACGTATCTTGATGTGAAGAAGTGCTGTCAAAAACCTGTGTGACCACGACTTATTGAACAGCCTGAGAGCAGTGCAGAGATATCCCCCTCTAGAGTTTCTGAGCCTTGCCCTTCTAACCAACCAGAGAAGGTCAAACTCGCAAACTAGCTTAGTCACTGGCAAGCAGATATTTCTGCAATTGAAAAGAGCTGTGAGATTAAGTAGAAAGGCCATACATCAAAACCTTGAGAGTAGAGACACTAAAATGCTCTGTGGGGCAGCAATAGAGTCATGTAAGTCATCTTATGAATATTAAAATGTTGATTAGAACAGCTTTAAACATACTAAATAAACATTAATTAAGACCTTGCTTCTTCTGACTGTGCTGAAAACACAATAAAACATGTTTTACCTCCACCGAGGAGGTTTCCACACCTATCTGTCTGTCTGGTTGTGTCTGTTTTTTTTAGTTTTTTTTATTTAAGTAAGGTTGCGCAAAAAACAGATTTCCATGAAACCTGATGGAAGATGTGGTATGGGTCAGGAAAGAATCAATTTGGTGCAGAACCAAATAACAATCTGAATGCATTGAATTCAAGTGAGGTTTCAAAGGGGACTGTTGGGCCTCGACGGAGCTATGTGCTCTCTTAGTGCCAATTCTAGTTCAATAACTGTAACTGCACCGAAAAGCCATGACGACACACAGCACCAGCAGCCCTTCACTTCTCTGATGTCTTCAAGGATTGGAGAAAACAACAAGAGTTTGAACAAGAGAGAAAGAAAAAAAAAGGCTGAGAGAAGGAGGGGAGATGAGGAGGACATTGAGAAACAAGGCTCTTCTGCGGTTTCCTCTCTGAGCCGGCTTTCCCAGAAGAGTGAATAAGCTCAGGGCGACCACAGAGCTTTTCATCAAGTCCCAACGATCTCTTCTAGAATGGGTCCAGAGGGGGGGGGAGGCGTGTCCCACGGGCCCCTCTCTCTGTTTTCCAGTGAATCACACAGCTGTTGTCACACCACTGGGCACCGGCTGTACGACCACGACCCACCCAGGCTGTAGAAGGATCAATTGTTGCCTGTGTGATGACATGTTGTCTGTGGCAGGATGACTCACAGCTCCCTGTTCGCTGTTTACATGATGCTGACACGTCCGATTCTGCAACTATGACACATGTTTCTCTGCCCCTGGGACATGAACTTGATTTATGAGCTTCTCTGCTGTTGAATATTTACATGTGGGCTGTGGATGTTGTTGATGCTGCTGCTGTGTCTAACTCCACTTGTGGAAGAGGCCTACTTCACAGGTCTATTCAAACCTCGACTCCATTTTCTACACTGCCTTCTTCTTATCCGTTTTGGAACCAGTGATCTTCCCGGATGTTCTGTACCTCTGCATCGGACAGAGCTTTTATCAAGCATTGCATTATTTTGTTTCTGTTTAGTTCAGAACACATTATTTTTCTTCTAATCTTTGGTCCTGGAGAAAACTGTTTGTGGTGCTCTCTGCTCAGCCTTAACATCCTGAATGTGAGCTGCACAAACCAACAGAAGCCGCTCAGCAGCTTTTACTGCAGCTGCTGCATGTTGGGTAACTTGCTCAGCGGCATCTGCAGTTGTGAACCTGCAACCTCCTCCTACTTCTCCATCTGCCCATTAATGTCTAAGATGTCTTACTCAAGCTTTGAAGACGTTTTGCAAATTAAAGCAAGGGTTTGTAAGCCAAGAAAACTTAGAAAAATCGGCTACACTTAAAAAAAAATCCAACGACATATCCCAGCCTCTCCCATTGGCCCTCTCATCAAAGCTAAGCCCCCATAACTCATGAATGACAACTGCTAGAAGCCGACTTCTCTATGACTCGTTCGGTAACTATTTAACTCTGGTCTCCACCTCAGTGATGTGTCTCTCCTGTTGGTGAAGACTCTGGTCGTGTGCAGGGGGAGCACAGGGCAGGAAGGACTGGTAGTGACAGACAGGTATGACAACCAATCATTTCATTTGGTCCGAAAGTGACTTCCTGGCGTCCTTTTCCATCATAAACACTGACTTGTCAGAACCAGTAGATCTCATGAGGACCAAAGCTCAGTCCTAATGAGGCAGAACATCATTTGTGAGCTCCTGGTTCAGGTTAGAGGTGTGAATTGGTCATGGTCGAGGTAAGCGACATGGTTTTGGTTTGGCAGAACATAATAATGAAAGCTAACGCCTAATAAGGATAGCTGCTCAAACCTGTTTATATGTGTGTGTGTGTCCAAAACCTGATAAGCGTTCAGATTCTGTTAACACAGTGACCCTCAGTGACATGTTCATTCAGTACCAAGGACACACACACACACACACACCAGTATATTTTGAGTCAGTATCATGTACACTGTGGTGCTGAATCCTCAGCAGAGGAACTAATGTGTATTAATCAGCAGCTGAAAGTAATCCCGGAAAAACTCACTCCTCGTGCCTGTTTGAGTAATGCTTGCTAAATGAAACCATCTCTAACTTTGTAAGAAAACTGTTTCTTATTTTGTAAAGTTCAAACTGTTTATTAACCATAAACAGGCTGGGAGAGTAGGAAAGTACAGGGACATGAACTCAGATATTGTTGGGCATTAGTTTGTCTTTTCATAGGATTTGTTGATAGTAATAAATATGAAGAATAATGCCAGATGTTTCCTTTAAACCCTCAATATATTCAAATACTTTTCAATTTAGCCAAACAGACTAATGCTGAAACAAATAATACAATAATTACCCAAACTGGTGATTGTAAACATCCATAAAAGTTTTAATGGGTCAACTTTGACCTTCTGTACTCAAAATAATGGTGCATACTTACAGTTAGTCTCAGTCCAGAGCAGTGAAGGATCATTACAGGAGTGGCTGTCTACCCCCAGAATGAAATGGTTTAGGTAAACAGGATAAACTGTTGGCAATTGATGAACAAAATAATAAGAAGAAACAAGACCAATGTTCCAAGGAAATCAATTTTAACAATAAAAATAAAAACGACTTTTAATTACATTGAGAATTATGTGAAGGGCTGTTTCTTTGTCCGTTCAGCTGCATCAGCACTTATGCCACTTATCACCCATATGCTATTTAGTCAGACAAATCAGACAATTATTTCTTGTTTTTAAGATTTTAATGGACTGGCACCACTTTTTTAAACTGAACTGCATCTTTATTCACCATCCTGAGCCCTGAGGCCGACCAACCTGATTCTTCTAGATGACCTGAGATCCAGGCTCAGTAAGTAGCTGCATCTTATCTATGGAGCAGTTATATCAGAACCACTCGGACCCGGGAAACATTTATATCATTGCTATATACCCACTTCTTCTCACAGGCATTGCTTTCTAATTAAGTTTGGCATTAAGATTTCAGTTGTTATTGTGCAATATTTCAACTCTAAATAATTTATGATGAACATTTTTTTTCTTTTTCATTTTCATTGTATTCTCTTGTTTTTTAAATATATTTTGATACTCTTTTATTCCCAGTAGAAGACTGATCGGTATATCTAACAAAGGACCTGCCTAATTTAAACATATTCCAAAGTGTTATAGATTAAACTGATGGCAGGACATTAGCTATTAGTTTTCATGTGGATGAGCTGAGCGGCTCACAGAATATCTCAGAGGTTTGCCTTTCACACGGGTTGTAGGATGTGTTCAGTCCCGGAGGATCTGGTGGATCAATGCACAGGTCAGTGAGTGAGCTTCCCTCCGCAGCTGCAGCCGAGCTGTTAAACATGCTGCTTCAATGCACGCAGCCATTCTGCTCCCTGTTGAATGTATATTTGTGGAATGATCTGTATAGTCTACTGTCCACATTTTGTCTTAGCACTACTGTGCCTTTGCACTGCATGTGAGGTCCTGGGTCAGTGTCTTCTTTGTGAAGTCTCTGAACCAGTGTTGACAGATTTCTGTACATTTATGCGTGTTGTTCTGAAAGTAGACCGGAAAAAACTTCAAAAATAGATCTGAGTTACAGAGTTGAAAAAAAAAGTTACAGAGGATTATGTGTAATTTATTTGTTGAAAGACGAAACATTTGTCGGATCACTGTAAATTCTGTGTTCACACAAACCAGTGCTGTTAGCTGATTTACAACAGGAACATATGAAATTATTTAACCCGCTTCTCGACTCTGCTTGTTGTGACAAGTGTCATCCTCAATGAAATGCAGCGGTGAACCACAGATCAAGTGGCCTTTGGTTTATTTCTGCGGCGGCTGTTGGACAAAGACGAGGACAGTTCACTGGAGACGCCGAGTCGCTTTGGGTGCATGAGGAATAATGGTGCGATGCTGAAAGGCCAGCACAGAGGCACCGAGTGTTTGAGTCTGCTTGTGTTCGTGAGCACGGCGAGCCCTGCAACAGGAAATGACAGAACTCGGCACAGCGGCTAAAAATAATGCCCGTTGTTAAGGGAGAACAGAGCCGGGGAGGCAGCGGAGTACAGCAAATATTATTTCAATTAAACCGCAGGCCCAAAACCACGACCTTCTTTTCAGAGAAAAACCCAGGTGGCTGCCAGGGGAGAAAATATAGTGAGGAGAGGGAGAGGTGAGGAGTTGAAGCTCGTACAAATGGGAGTTAACTGTTGGGTGTTGGTGGTGACGGGTGGGTGGGTGGGTGAGTGGATTCTGAGTAACATTTTTATGTTGTGCCACTCTGCTCTGACTCAGAGACACCAGCGTACTTTTTTCCCTGTCTTTTCGCAACGGCCTGCTCCGCCTCCCACCCTGACTTCACTATTGTTGAGCAGGAAGGGGGCGTGGAGGCTCTAACACTGGCTTCAAACTGACACCAGCGCCACTTCACCTCCCCCCTTTTTCTAACCCCACAGCAGACGCACGCACATGCACACACACTGGCAGGCTCAACACACCCCAGCACTCAGTGGTGCCGAGCTAAGAATGGAGCACTCCTCCGGCTCACGCAATGTGGTGTGCTGAAATTTCCTGCAATAAAAAAACGTGATTGGGAAGATACCCATTAAAATGTGTGAGGAAGGAGGAAGGAGTCGGGGAGCCTGGCAGCCAGTGAAGAAAGGGACAGCAGGGAAAAGAAGGAGGAGGTTGATGGATGAAGGGGTGAGGGGTGGGGGAGGTAGAACAAACTTACAGGGAAGAGAAGGATCAGGGACTGGGAGATGGAGGGATATTCTCTGTGCTGACCACTGGCTACCCCGTCACCCCTCTGAAAAAAAAACCATTTGGCTTCTTTGGCATTCCCTCGCACTCTCGTTCACTCTGTCTCTCACTCTTTCCTTTTTTTTTCAAATGCTGTTTTCATTTAGCACATGGCAGCGTTCCCTCCAACTCTTGAGTTTCCCAAACCGAGAGCTATTTCCTGATTCACTCCCTCTCTCATATAATTATTCTTCTGGACCGTGTTTCTCGGTTCTTTTTTCAGGCTCCTCGTTTCCAGTGCTGCCTGTCCTGTACTGGGTGGGGTGACATCACAGGCTCCGTGGGGCAAAGGCGGCCGGATTGCTCCGCAGGTCAGAGGTCAGGGCTGCTCCCCGCCCGTCCACACATTCGCATCTGCACGAACGCTGTGTAAGACCTGATGTAATTTTATGAAACTTTTGCATTTTTTCATGCGTGAGTAACATCTTGGCAGACGAGGTAATTAAAGGTGAAGAACTTTATTTTTGAGAGAATGTCATTGGACATGTGTGTGTCTGTATTTGAGAGTATGGGAGTTCGGCAGCAGAGCAGAGCCGGGGTTATTGCGAGACACATTCAGAGCTTGAGCAGGTCACATGGTTAATGTGTTAAAGGCCCTTGTTAAACCCTGCAGTCGTCTCCCCCCTTCACATAAATGGCCGCATTGTTCCTGTTCACACACACACTTGTGCACACACTGAGGCTTTTTATGCCATAACTATTCTGAATCACCCTGTAATGTGCCCTCAAATCTGCTGTTAAAGTCCAAACTTAGCCACATCAGCAGTGCATTCTAGCCTTGTGCATTTAAGCTGTATGCTTTCGAGCCCCTCTCCCTGCCTTTTGTGTTGGTGGCGTTCGCAGTGCTAGGTTTCAATGACACCCGCTCCTCTCCCTCCCTCCCTCCTCCCTCCCTCCCTCCCTCCCTCCCAGCTGTGTGCTCCTGTCCTCGTTCCAGCTGTTCGGGCGTGGCTGCCGCTGCTGGCACCACGAGGAACCTGCTGGAGAGGAGGCTGCATATCGAGAGGCAGGCTGCAGACACACGCAGGGTAGTTATGTCTGTATTATTGTATGCATGTTAACATAATTGTCTGGTCAGGGAGGTGGTCATATCAAGAGCATAACTTTGGATTGAGCAATGGGGGATGGTTTCATTTCCTGTTTTAACCAACGTTTAAGACTGGTCTCACAGATTGAAATGCAGTTGTTAAGCACCTGAAGATATTTGCAATGCAATTCTTCAGAATCACAAACTGCATCCTCCAAAGTGAACACACAATAGAACAAAGTTATTCTTTCTCCGTGCTGCTGAATAACTTGAATCGAGAAAACAAATCACTTTTGTTACGTTAACAGTTATGAATCATTATTGTGAGGTTGTAGGCTGATGACACAGCAAATGAAGTACCAAGAAACTTAAATATAATGTATCTGATAATAACTGACAATTTAATAAGGATAATGTTACCGGCTAGTTTAGAGAAGAATGATGTAGCTAAAGGAGGTGTTTTTAAATAGTTATTTTTATTTTAAGAGCTGCTGGAGTGAGACAAGAGGAGAGTTGGTATTGAATTTCTATTCATCGGGTGTCCATAAACATGATTTAAAATGAAAATAATTTTGCTGCAGATGTGTTAATGGACAGTTGTTTGTTAACATAACTGGAGAACTTGCCGAAATAATATATACTATATATATAGTGCAATAAGAATAACTACACTAAAGGTCTTTGCAAATTAATAGCTAAGAGAATAAACACTAAATACAAAAATGATTTGAAGTCGACACTACACAAAATAAAGTTTCGCCTCTTGAAATTAAATAAGGAATTGAGGTCCAGCTTTGATGATCAGGTGCCCCTTTTAATTTAAGAAAAAAAGACTAAATACTCTGGTACACACAATATTGATGAAGTAAGGAGTTGTGTTGCCTGTAGCTTGATCCTAGCTTCAAGTAGCCTACATCAAATCCTTTTAAAAACTAAAGTAACTGTGAACAATAGCTCAATAAAGAAATGTGACATTGATAACAACACAGGATCTGCTTGGTTAGATGTGCACATGTAGAAAGAGAAACCTTGGAAAAATCGACATTGGTCTTAAAAAATAAAAGCCACTATATCGCTTACCAAAATTCTGTTGTTAATGTGAAAGCTTGCATTGACTCAATACAGGTCTGAAAAATATATCCTGACGTTGCCAAGTTTTCATGCTCAACTGTTCTCAGTTCTACAGATATTTTGGTTTTCTTCCAAAAAGGGGGGACGTTTGAATTGTGATATATATATTTATGTTAATTTCAAACATATGTAGCTGCAGAGTAACGTAGGCACAGCAGATTTGATTTAGGACCCATCATTCATGTATTAATGACATCAATTCTTCACATCAGATTCAATCATTTGAAAGGAACTGTACCGCTGCTTTCGTGTTGAACTCAACTTCAGTCGACACTGTTTATGCAAATTCATATTATTGACTGCTTTAAGACTTCTTTCGTAATGGGTGGTCAAACTGTGGAGTCCAAAATGCCAGAAGCTATCCAGCTCGTTCAGTTTTATAGACTCTCCTCTGCCAGAGTGAAAGTTACAGTGCAAAAGAATAGTGCCATTGTTTGCAGTCAGTAGAGATACAAGGTCATATAAATGGTATTAATACATTGGATTAACATCTGTTCCTTTTTTTTTACTGTATTTTTAGTTTATTTGTATGTTCACCTTTATGGCTCTCTGCTTGGTATCGGCCATTTCCCACACACACATACACTCCTACCTTCCACAGCCACTACTTTTTTGCATCCTGCTTATGAAGTGTCTTATGTCCTTGGCCACCATGTGCCACCAGAGCAGCGCCAATGTGCCCTGACATTAATCCTGCAAGTCACCAGACTCTAGTGGAGGGATGGCGGCATTATGTCACAACATTTCCCATCATCTTGTGATTAGAGGTGGTGGTGGAGAGAGCGGTCTGATACGTCACTCCAAAACTGGGATGAGTCAACTGTGATAGCAACAACACATGATTCACATCATTTTGGTAAACATCAAACCATTCAGTGACCCCTCGGGTTCAAGTTTTCCTTTCATTTGTCACTCATCTGTGACTGGAGAGCTACAGCTCCCAGCCCTGTGATGACAGTATAGGAGACTGTGCATCGTCGGAATCAGTTATATCTCCCTATGACTTGGACGTACTTCAGTCGGAATCTGCAAACCATGAATGTATTTGATGAAAACGGAAACAGACTGAGACGGCATAAATGGTACCTCTGTCTGGTTGCATCACACATAAGAGTTGTTGATATACTGATGTTTGCAGTGTATATCATATGCAGCCTTTGAAAACCTTTCAACTATGCTCCTCATGTTTTATCCTCTTGCAGTGCTAAGAATAGCCTGCAGACTAGACCACAATATGTGGCGTATTAGCAGCAGATATCCCATGTAAGTTTAGAGGTCACGCAGTGTGCATGCGAGTGCTGTTGGCTATGAGAGAGCACATGAGTTTGCAAGGTAAAATATAGCCTAAATGTGTGTTAAGTTAGGAAGCATGTCCACGTGTGTGTGTGTATGTGTGTATGTGTGTGGTCTTACAGTATATGAAAGGCTTGTGATGAACAGCCATCTGCCCAGCAAGGTTAGTGTAGTGTGCCAGGGGGTCAGAGCAGGCTTAGCACCAATGACCATGATAAAACAAAGTGTAATACAGTCGTGCAAGGGAGACAGCAGGTGGCACTTTTGAGACCAGCTGCCGTCACCATGGATACAACCACCAAGATGCTGGCACACCCTGTTTGTGAAAAGTTGTTGCACAAGAAGAAGAAGCACTTCAAAATCAAATAGATGCTCATAAACGAAGTTGCACAATCAACAATAACAATGATGGTTGTGGAGGAATGTTATTTAGGACATGGTGAGTCTGAAATGTAGCATGTAGGGAACGGCCCTTGTGGCAGGCCAAAGATATTTTTGATAAACCAGTTCGGCTGCTTCTTTTATGGATTATGTCTAAAAGATAATTTGCTAAACCGTCCAATCGTAACTCAGCAGCCATCACAATACACAGCAGGCCTGTCAACTTGTAGATGTCTCCTTGTGTTTGTGTGGTGGGCATGATGGGACTGTGGGAAAAAATAAATATTACTTCTATAAAAAGTTTGGGAGGGGGTGTCTCTTTTTTAGCCTTTCTAAAACTAAAATAACAAGGGCAACAGATATTTATCCACAGCATTTTTACTGTATCTGCGCTAGTGTGAGCCTTTGTGGCTAACTAGCTAACAAGCTATAGTATCTAGGTTCTGTAGAAAGTTTACTTTAACGATTCAAATCAATCTAAAAGTAAATTTTGTCTGTTTCTATATTAAAAGTGGATTCCCTATTTGAAAATTAAGCATAAATGTTAGTGTCTTGTTGTGTTTGCAGCTCACATCAATGTTCATGAATGAACTGACCTGAATGTAAAATGTATCATTCTTAGTACAACTTACATGCAATAAGGCTGCAATAAACAACAATGCTGTAAACTGCTTATTTCTACCAGGGTCCAGTCTCTGAGCCCAACATCTGTCAATGGATCTTCTGGGGCAAAACAGACATTATTTTGGGGCTTGCAGTAAAGACATGGACTATCCGGCTAAGACTACGACATCCGTTCGCTGCTTCTCTGCACAAAACACAAACAGTGATACTCTTTGTTTGTGTTAGGTCCTATCAACATTGGTCAATCTCCATAAACAACTATCTGCATGTATTCAATGTATTCTGGTTAATGGGTTCAGCCAATTTTGCTCTCCAAATAGACTGTTTACCTGAGGGCAACCAAATCCTACACAAACTGGATCGTTCAATACAGAAATTTAAACTAAAGCTATTCCAGCCTCAAAAGCTTGTCTGTCACCTAAAGATTCTGTATTTTCACATGTAGAGTCTCTTTATAGATATTTCCTGTGTCTGAAATGAATGACTTATTTCCGAATAAAATATACCGAATTTTGACAAGTAAGGATCAAGAGATTAAGATTAAGAGATTAAGATGCATGTATTAGTCCCAAACACATGCACAGACATGCAGGTAGGGAAATTTAACTTCTGCTTTGGACCCATCTGGTGCAGCACACACAGAGCAGTGAGCGACCATGTATGTACGGTGTTGGGGGAACAGATGTTGGGGGAGTAAACTGCCTTGCTCAGGGGCACTAGACAGGGTCACTCACTTGACAGACTCTTGGATTTTTGGGCAGATCAAACCAGGTTCGTCTTTTGTTGTCTTTCCGTGGAGTCGAACCAGAGACGAACCAGAGACTTATTCTGTCCATAGTCCCTACCCATGGCACGACAGGTGTAGCAACTACAGCTAAGTAGTAGGAGTTACAACTAAGTAATAATATCCTGCCAGTCAGTTGCTGCTTTAATTTGATATAAGCAGGCTTCGCGTTGGTAAACTGAACTACAGCTTTGCCAGAGGTTACAGTTGAGTGAGTTGCTGGACCCAGTATTGCAGTATTCCCACACTGTTTGAGATGCAGAGTTGAGGTAGCATGCGATGTGTTGCAAATAAACCAAGGTGAGGAGGGAGATGTAGAAAGACGATAATTGTACCATGCACCTCTGTGCCTCCTCCAGGTTATTTCCTTCCCTTGTGGCAATGGATGATGGCAGGGGTGGGGTGGCAGGTTTGTGGGCAGAGTATCTTGCATGGGTTTGGGGAGTGCCTTCGAGGACCACAGGAGGCCCGTGGAGCCAATAAAACGCTGTCGGTGGGGGGAAAGAGGACACCACTAAGGGAGTCTGGAGCAGGAGCAGGCATCCAGACAACAGCTCTGCAAATCCACCGGCCCTCCCTGCCAAACAGCTGAACCTCGAAAACCTCACGCAGGGCAAGCTGCCACACGCCACCATTATCTCAATCACTCTACTATAAAGCTGACATTTCCGTGGAAGTGCGACAGAAACAGCGAAATATATACATATATGTGTGTGTAGAATGAATTTTACAGCCATAGCCATAAAAGAGCTTTATTTTTAGTGTTTGCCTCAAAGCTGCATTGTGTTACTCGCTGAAAAGAACATCTCTACAGCGAGGACAACGTGTTCAGTTCAAACCTGGCATTCTTGGCTTTGTATCTGTGTCTGGGAAAGATGAGATTCCCAAGGCGCAGGGTAATATGACTGCCTAGATGAGTAAAATGTCATTAGAGAATACAGAGTGCTCCTGCAGGCACATGGCACAAGGAGGGTGGTGATGCATACCGCACCATCTGCTGTGTCATTGTGGGTGCAGTGGTGCCCACTTCAACCAGCACACTGGCCTAGTGGTCAAAGAGACAAAGCTAGAAGCAGAAGGATTTGGGTTGTAATAGTAATGAGATAAGAGAGTCATACTTGCTTCAATGAACATATGGGTTGTCTAAGTGTAACAAACTTTAAATCAGTCTGAATAAAATGGAAAGTTAAGACAATTTAAGCTGAAATACTTTCAAAGCCTTAAGTACTAACAAGCCCACACCGATGATACTGTGATGATCTGAAAACTCTAGTGAAGGACAAATCGAGAGTGGTGCCAAACAGAAAGGCCATGTGGTTACTTTAAATACCTTAATCAATACGCTGTTTCTCAACCTCATGGCACGTAGGATACGTTTGTATCACATGGCCTGAAAAGCCCATGTGATGTATTACACAATGACTGAATAGAACAGTGGACGACGTGTCTCTTCTTCCAACCCCTGTACAAAAAAGAAATTAGAGCCAGAGCCTGCACAATAGTGATCGTGGAGTGCAGCTAAGGAAACACCCACCCCACCTATCGCTAGTCAGTCTAAGTGTTAGGTGCCCTATCTCGCCATGTCAAAGCAGGGTTTCCCATTAATTACAGACTGTAGCAGCATGCCGTATTCTAATTTGTCCCTGCCACCATTTCATGATGAACCAAAGCAAATGTTGTAGTGAACTTCGCATAATTAAAGGAGATCTCAGTGGCGTTTTGTTCCGTTGCTGCATTGTATAGCTGTGTGCAGCACTATTCCTGCATGTTCCCGCACCTGTGCTTTCGTCCATAAACTTATTACCGTCCATGCAGATAGTCAGACCTCATAGTATCAGCTGCAGTTGTGCACGTACCTGCAAGTGTCATTCAATGCAGTGCTCGCGCATCTATGTGCACCCTTGCTACCAGCATAGATTCAAATTACTTAGATGAGAAATGCTGCAAGGAAAGTGAAACAAAATTCCTGGATCCACACATTTTGTCGAGGTTCTTTCCTGACCCACAGCAAATTCCTCATGGCAATCTGTCCAGTAGTTTTTGTGTTGTCCTGCTTACTAACAGACAGACGAACAAAGTGAAGAAATAACCTCCTCTTGATCACATGCATCAGTGTGATAAGAAGTATCTAAAATGACAGAAATCTTTTTGGTTTATTTGATGAACAGTTTGTCTGTTTAATTTGGTTCATGTCCAAACCACTAACACGGAGGGGCAGGGCTTACACCCCCACTCACCACGGGGTTGACAATGTGAGCTGTATTTGGAAGTCAGCTGGTTTACATGGTAACTTGCATTTGATGTGACTTTGAGCTTTAACATTAACATGAGCCTTATTTTGAGCTTAGTGTGGTTTTAACATGTGGTTTCTGTCACTGTATCTGCTCGTGTTTATTGCTGTTAGGAGTTATGAATGATTATGTTTGGTTTCTTTTGTTTCCCTTTTTGCTCTGGCTGGTCTCCTTATGGAGTCTCCTTTTTTGTCTTTTGTTATTACTGCTTCTGTTTTCACTTGTTTCATGTCGTGTTTCTGTTTTTGCTCTTGTTGTGACAGATATTGGTCGTACTGCTATTGTTGTTCTTGTTTTGAGTTGTTGCTGCTCTTATGGTTATTGTCTTGAGGGGACTGGGAGTATTTACCGACTTGAATTAGAAAAAACTAAACAAGGTCAGAATTCCTAAACACAAAAATCTTACCTCAGACTAACACCAACCAAACTGTAGAGAGGAGTTTCACGAATTTGTTGCAGATAAGATACATCCCTCTTTAACCGACTGTTTCCCTCACTCTCCTCACACAGCTGGACCAGCAGACTGCAGGATGGATGGGAGGGGGGTAGTTTGGGGGTGATGAGGGGGGAGTTAAGTTACATTCCTTCCATCGGGGCTGTGTGTCTGCCAACCAGGTCACTCCCAGTTCAGTCCCGGGAAATTGGGAGGGAAGAATTTTCTCGATGTGTCCATACTGGACAAGGCCGCAAACATACAGAGGCCTGTGTGCACCCTGGGCACGTTTGTTAGTGTGTGTATGTGTGTGTGTGTGTGTGTGCGTGTGTGTGTGTGTGTGCGCGTGTGTGTGCGTGTGTGCGTGTGTGTGTGTGTGTGCGTGTGTGTGTGCGTGTGTGTGTGTGTGTGATGTTTGAAACTGAGCACCCAGTGTAGCATGACTTGCATGTTATTTTCAAAGAAGTATATTGAAGGAGAGGTGGGGTTGTATGAAATTGTGTTGGCCTGTCTGTACTCTGCAACTGATGTGTGTGTGTGTCTGTGTTGTGTGTGATGTGCATGTCTGTGTTTTTGTGTGATGTGTCAGTGTTTGTGTGTGTGTGTGTGTGTATACCGCTCTGCCATATTAGTTTCCTTTAATTACCGTATGTGGCTCTAATCAGTGGAGGTAATGCATGATTCTTTCGTAGGTGGTACAAGAGGTTGATGTGTATTGAGTTTGTGGTCGGGATCATTCAGTGGCATAATTTGCAAAGTAGGAAAATGCTAAGTGTCTTTACATTGATGCACAATGTTGCAGTAAATACACACAAAAGAAACTCCAGAGCATTAATATGAAACGCTGATCATTTTTCCATCCTCACACAATATATATTGTCTTGTCACGCAGGCTTCTTCCTGCAACCCCTGTACTCCACTTACTCACTTCACATATAAACATACAACTGATAAATGATTCTAGAAGATTCCAGGTCATCTGGCCTCAGTGCAGATAGCGAGATGAACTTACAGTGAAAGGGAAATTGGCAAATCATTGTTATTCTTTGTTTGCTGTAGATTTGTGCGGCACACCTCATGTATTTGCACAGATTTTATTTATCTCTTTTTCAAGAGAGTCCCAACAGTAGCCATTTACAATCAGCACTTGAATACAACTCAAGGAGTTAACAGATAAAAACAACATAACAATGTTTTAATTACAACCATTACAAAAATGATGACAAACATTAGTTACAGAATATAAATCACTAAGGGGAATTTAATACTGCAGTTGTAGGGCAGATTGCAGCCATTCCATTTAAAAGGTGGAGAATACCTGAACCCAGTTCTGCCAACTTTAATGAGAGCCTTATGGATATCCAGGGAATGTGTTTACAGATAAAATGTTTTTGACCATATTGAATTTTGTCTTTTGGTTCTATTTTTGGTCTCCACCAGAGAATATCTGTCAGTTTAGCCAAAAGACACTGACATGTTACAAGCTGCAGAGTCAGGATTTCTATTCTGAGTTTTTCTATTTGCACCAAACAACCCCTTTCACATAGAGATGCATAATAACTGAACCAATTGTTGAGTAAAACAATGATGACAAAAGCTTCAAACTAATGTATCATAACGTCAAACTTTATCAAAAAAAGTTAGGCTCATCTCTGCTTTCCATCCAACCACAAGGTTTTGGCAGGGAAATCTTTCTTCGTGAATTATAGCACAAAAAAACACTTTCTGACATTAAACAGAAACTTATTATGCTAAGCAACAAGTTTAGAAATTTACTTTAGGTCCACTACTCTCATGGCCTGATGTTCGGTTTGTCTTTTGTAGCTTCAACTCCCTGTGGACCGACATAACAGGGAAAGCAGAGAATGGTGACCTCCTCTTTGAGACTGGAGGTTTGTGGGTTTAATGAAATATGGTCCGGATTTTTAAGATATAAAAGTTCTATAGATTAAACCGACAAACAGTTGGTGTTCATTTCAAGTGAGTTAAAAACTCTCAAACATCAACCACCTCGAAACTGCTGTTCAGATTCAGAAGCCATTCCCACTACTACTAAATCTTAGAGTTTTACTTGACAGAAGTCAGTGATTTGACTTTGACTCAATACTTGACTTGAGGTTCAGACAGAAAACACAGACTGACTCTGTGCTTTGCTGGGGACGTTTGTGGCTAAGTCGTTGTCTGGGACGGGAAACATGTGAGCTGAATGTGGGATCTGAAGAGGACTTGGCAGCTGGGCACAGATACACTCACGCACCCACACACACGCACCCACACACACACACACACACACACAAGTCTCTATGGCTCAAAGGACATTCAGACTTATGTGAGACTTACTTAAATCTTAAGTTGAATTTAAAACTAACCTAAACTTAAACTTACCTTACTCTAACCTTAACTTACCCTTAACCTAAACTTACCCTAACCACAACCCTTAACCTAAACCTAAACCTAAACCTAAACCTAAACCTAAATCTAAACCTAAACCTACACTTACACCTATCCTTACCCTAACCATAAACCTTAACCATACTCTAACCTTAACTTAACTCTGAAGCTAACCTTACCCTACCCTTAAACTTTACCCTACCCTTAAACCATGTCTTCAACTACAATGTTGAACTATGGGGCCTTGTTTTTTGTCTAAGGACACCTCCCTATAATGTGACTCTGTACAAAGACTCCGGTCCCCACAGCATGAGTAATACCTAGACCACACACACACACACACACACACACACACACACACACACACACACACACACACACACACCACACACACACACACACACACACACACACACACACACACACACACACACACACACACACACACACACAAACACACAGGATGCAGGGAAGATGGAAGCTCTTCCAGGACACAGAGGACTTGGCCCTTGTAAACGATGTGTCACAGAGAATTAAATTAGACGTTGCTGTGCAGAGAGCAGAGAGGCAGGCGAGGGACTCGCACACCATAACTCTGTAAATCTGGTACAATCTCTAGAGTAATTCAAGCGGAGAATTCATATGTTACAGACGACCCTGCAGTCCTGCTTCAACAGCATATCATCCAATCACTGCTTTTTGTTGCACTTTCCTGCCAAGGATCCTGCAGCCAAGGGAGGCACGGCTACAATCTACTGTATCAGTGTGAAACATCAGTCTGGGTGTGAGCCCCTGATTTACTGGTTCTTGGAAGTGCACGTATCGCTCGGGTCAAATGGCTCATGATATGACAGACACGTTGTAAGAAGTAGAGGGACAGCTCATAATTTAGCACCATCAAACACTCACTACTAGAATAACTTGATATAGTAACCACCCTCCCCTGCATGTGTAGGATGCAGGGAGGGTTACTCCACATTACTGCCACTATATGGGCACACAAACAAGCAAACAGCTTTGTCCAACAAATATAGCACATGATGAATTACTGTCTTGTTTGAGTGCTGTTAAAGAGCCAACTACTGCTCTCCAACTATGTATTGGCCTCCGGTGCTCCCTGCCATGACTCAGTGCTGAGTAGGACATTAGCGGGTCTCTTCCTAGTATCCAGCGCAGTGTGAGAAGGCCATTCCTCCACACTGACTCTGGACTGAGTTTAGCATCATGGGAACTGCTGATAGCAGCTGGGGTCCTGGGAGGTTACAGAGGAGTTCAGCTGAGTTAATCCAGCCGACGGGGTGCCCTGTCAGTCACCACACAGCGAACCAGAGGCAGGGACTGACCTGAGAGGGGTTGTGTTTTTAGAGGACAGGGGTGTGTACTCAGCTGGGTGGTCTCCACACTTCACAGCCCTCACGAATGCTGAGGATTGATCCTTTTGCACATGTGAGGTTTTGTTAATCAGTTTTCGATTGGACCCTGTGCCTGAGTCTGTGTCGTCACCTGGTGGTCACAAAGGCAGCTGCAGCTCACCAGCTTTGAATCAACCTTTGAATCGACAGAGAAAACTAAATGCAGCATGAGTTACTATCTCCACCAAGGAGGTAATGTTATCACCCATGTCCTTCTGTTTGTTAGTATGTGTTTGTAAGCAAAATCAGGAAAAAACTACTGTATGGATACATGAAGCCATGTGGAAGGACATGGTGGGTCAGGAAAACACCCAGAGGATCTGGATCAGTGGCCATATCCAGGACTTTTCTTATCACTTCACTTATCACTTCACAATCGTAAATATTTGCATTTTCTTTGTTTTCTCAGAGATTTCAACAATTGTTTACAGTGTTTCTTTCTATCTATCTATCTATCTATCTATCTATCTATCTATCTATCTATCTATCTATCTATCTATCTATCTATCTATCTATCTATCTATCTATCTATCTATCTATCTATCTATCTATCTATCTATCTATCTATCTATCTATCTATCTATCTATCTATCTATCTATCTATCTATCTATCTATCTATCTATCTATCTATCTATTTATCTATCTATGTGTATGTGTATGTGTATGTGTATGTGCGTGCTCCACTGGTTTCTGAGGCACACCTGCATTGTTAAAGGTAAACCCGATGGGTGGGACATGGGCACGACATCAACAGGGGGGTGGAGGGTGTTGGGGGGGTCAGACAGTGTCGACCATCCCATCACAGAGCAGAGGTGAAGTTATGGCCCAGGTAAAGGTAGCAGGGGACTCAGCAGCGAGGAGCCACCAGGACTGTGCAGAGGTTTACTCTGATATGGCGACTGTCAGCTCCAGTGCAGGTGAGTCCAAAGACATTATATGATGTAAACCAGATCAGATTACAAATGTTTGTATTATTGTTTGTTGTGAATTGCATATGCCATTCAATGAAGAGTAATAATGTTGTATCGTCTAAACAGAGAAATCCCACTTTAAACTTAAAATGTCTTTAAGAACAGATTTAATTAATATACCTGAATAGTAGCATTGTCTGTTAGCAGGTTCAGCCTTAACCTTCTGGCTCTCCTGCATTAGTTGTTGAAGTTGACTGTTAGCAACATAAAATCGTTTTATTTCCATTATTCAAAGTTGTTTGTCACAAAACTCTTATTTGGAACGTTCTTATTATGAATCCCTCTGAGGCCGTTTGAATGAGGGGAAATGTGAGGGAAACACAAACTGTGCCAGATGTTCACCAATCATCAAGTCTGTCTATGTCTTTTCCAGGCACCATGATATGAATAGACAAGGTCAACTCAGTCCACCAATTACACAGATTAGTCACTTTGTTAGTGATTGTGTTATTAATCTTGGTCAAATCCTCCAGTTTCTGGAATCTCTTTCTCACAAGCTTGTCTTTGGCAGCTAAAGCTCTGTGGCTCTCAGGTTGCCTGACGGCAGTGGGAACCATTAAGTCAGTGTAATCCCTCCTTTTTCACACTGTCATGGGTGAAATGCGCTCTTGCAATGTTAGGACACTTTTTTTTATCATGCCAACCTGGGAAACACAAGGACGAAAGGAAACAGGAGCTTGAGAATTGTCTGCAAAAAAAGTAAAAGTCTTTTCAGCCGCTACTTAAAGCCTCAACCTTTATTTCCCCTCCTGAAAACAGATATAGGAGAGTCGGTGAGGAAGGGGTCATTGTGTGAGACCTCCATGGCTGCTGGTCTCAGCCGCCGGAGCAGGGCGTACCCCTCCGCTGCCAGGAGACGCCACCGCACCACCTTCAGCCACAAGCAGCTGGAGCAGCTGGAGGTGGCCTTTGGACAAAACCAGTATCCTGACATTTACTACAGAGAGGAGCTGTCCCGCATCACCAAGCTCAACGAGGCTCGCATACAGGTCAAGATGAGGGATGTTTATCTTATGGATAATTAACTTCACTTTTCACAGCAGACGTTTAGACTTGTCATCACAGGAGAAGCAGTTGTTGCTCGAACATGAACATGAAGTGTACCAGTAAGTGCAGCTGACTGAAATGAAAGAGCCCTACATACCGTTTGCACAAGGCAGAATGATGCAGTCCTGAAGTGCTGAGGCAACACATTTACTACTGTCTTCAAAACAATTATTAGTTTGAACCATTTTACATTATAAAAACATAATGGCTTGTCCACAATGATTGTTGATGATGCAAGATTTCATGGATAAAAGCTAGAATGCACCCAGCAGTGCACATACCTCGGCCAAGGCCCAACAGACCCTTAAATTGCCTGATGTTTTTCATCAAGATCCATGAATTATTCTCTGAGATATCAGGGAAATGCTGAAAAATAATAATCCTGAATCCACCCATTGATCCGGATCTGCACCTAAATGTAATGGGTTCTTCATAGACCCATCTCTCTAGCAAATGAAAACATGACCTCTTGTATTCTGCATTAGTCTAGTCAGTGTGTGTATATGTGGTGTAATGACACACATGCCAACAAGGCAAAGCTTCAATGTGCCACTTGAGCTGAACAGACTGTCAGACATGTCCTCATCTGTCCTCGTCTCCAACCTTTGTCTCCACAGGTGTGGTTTCAGAACAGAAGAGCCAAGCAGCGGAAGCAGGAGCGGGCCTCTCAGAAGCTGCTCCCTGTGGGTGTGATGCCGGCCCACAGAGGCCTGCTGGGAGGCGTGCACGTGCAGCCGTCCAGCTTGGCTCGTCAGTACTACACCCAGCCCCTGGCTCACATGCCCCGCCTCTCCCCTATGTTGCCCTCTGGGGCGTTTGCCCGCCACCCGGGCCCGGTCGGCCAATGCCCCTGTCCCAGTGTTGCCCCACAGCATGCTTCTCAGCGCCAGCATGATGATTGGTACAGCCCCCTGAGGGGCAACCTCCCCTCACCCATGTTCTCTCTGGCCTCCATGCAGCCCCTGGACCCCACCTCTCACTGGAGCTAAGATGTAACCAGGGAAACGTGATGTGTATTTCAAAATAAAATACAGTAAATTGTTTCCTTTTGATTTACAACTTCTTACACATACACAATGTCTAGTATTTCCCCCCTGCATTTTACTACCTTGATATTTTGAGTATGTACTGAAGTTTATGTCATTTATATTTGTTCACATATATTAATAATATTCTTAAACTGAGTGTGAAGGTTATATTTTGGAAGAGGTTATTTGTCTTAACTAGACGACTTAAAGGTCCGGCGTGTAAGGTTTAGGTGAAAGAGATCTATTGGGAGAAATGGAATATAAAATAATCATAGTGATGTTTTCATTTGTGTGTCATCCTCTAAATTGAGCAAATAGCAGTTTTTTCTCTACGGTAGAATGGGTTCTTTATATTTAAATACTCTGCATTTCAAAAAAAATTTTAAAGTAGTCCAAACTGGACAAACTAATAACCATTTGAGTTCTTATGACAACTGAACGCTACCACAGGTTCTCTTTCATGTTTGGAAGGGGAGGGTGAGATCAGGGAGTTTTCAGCTGCAAACTGCAACTTCACCTCTAGATCTCACTCAATTCTACAAACTGAACCTTTATATTTTTCTTACAAGATTTCGTTGCGGAGCCTGCAGCGCCATCTCATGGCTTTCACTGAAGTTGCAAACTTAGTTTTGTCATAACATTTTAATTATCTCCCTAAAAAACGCCCAGTTGCAGACAGATGATGTGTCCGTCAGTTCTAGAAGAATTTAATTCTTGTTTTTTAGTTGACTTTTGAACACACAAACATTTTTACTGCTTTCCAGCCTAAATATGTATTTTATGAATGTACATCTGCAGAATAAAGTTGATTTCATTAATTCCATTTTATCAAAGAAAGTGCTGCTAACAGATGCATCGTATGAATGTGTGTGTGAATGGTAAACTGTACTTTAAAGCACTGTGAGTGGTCATCAAGACTAGAAAAAGCGCTATATAAATATAAACCATTTTTACCATTTATCCAACACATTGACTCACTTCATAGAAAAAACAGACATGAGAATAGATTATATATAATTTTTTATATTTCACATTTCAGAGACAACACAGTTGCATCTGTTATAGTTTCACTTTGGGTTTTAAATATTTTCATTCAACAACCTGAACTGATTGAAGAATCAACACTGGATGGCAAAAATATAGAATTAATCCTTATGAAAATTAGACTGAAGAGGAATCAGATATTTTTGACACAGACCTTAAGTGTTGTATGTATATCGTACTAATTCATACAGATGTCACCGTCCATCCTTGACTCAGACAGCTCTGATTGTGTGACCCTTCACCCAATTATTGTTAACTGAACTTGCTGTCATGATGTTCATTCCTTAGTTAGTTTGGAAATAAAACCCATGACCTGCCACACTAAGCTACTTTTTGTAACAATGCCATGAACACAAACATAGTTACAGTATAATTTAAAGGC
The DNA here is from genome assembly GCA_038501795.1 of Pseudopleuronectes americanus. NCBI lineage: Eukaryota > Metazoa > Chordata > Actinopteri > Pleuronectiformes > Pleuronectidae > Pseudopleuronectes > Pseudopleuronectes americanus. The sequence continues at coordinate 4,282,165 of CM076729.1, read as the reverse complement.
AGCAAATTTCTTCAGCATCAGAGCTGTGTACAAGTGTTTTTCTGGAACAGGTGGAGTTTAAAAAGGCTGCTGTGGGAGCAGCATCAACCAGTGTGCTTCATGTCTTTGCCTATCCAGTGATAAAGAACCAGCACTGCACAGTGATGTGCTGATTTACATTCACTTTATGACAACAGGTCATTGTTGGGGATCTTCTCGCTGAGCGGCGACAGGAGGATGATGAAGAACCACTTCAAGAAGAAACGTGAGGTGCTGATGTGACACAGTGTGTCAGTCGGCTTGAAACATTCACATCCATGTTGTTCTGCATCGAACAACATGATTCTCTCCCACAAATAATATCACTTCATCAGTTGAACAAAGGGTTTCTACTCTACAAACACACACTACATCATCTACATCGACTACACATCTGAGCATGTCCACTTTCTGTTGGCATGGAAACGACCTGTTTGTCTCACCATCCTCGTCACAAACAGCCAATGAAATTGATTCAATCGATGGGTCCATTATGTTAAGTACCAAACAGGAAGTTAGGGCAGTTAAGTCCGACATTTACACAACACAGTTTGAAATAGAAACTTGTTCATTTAAAGTGTTGACATTCAGTTCAGATGTTCCAAGTAAATTTAAAGTAGCACCGCTGAAAAGAAGAACACACGTGTAGACACACTACAGTGCTACCTTACAAGGGTCAGATCAACAAAACAAGAAGATTATACAATAAATATTTGTTATTGATATTGGGTGAACTGGCCCTTTTTTAATGTAATTATAAGCATACACCAAGAGTGAATTGAAAAAAAAATTGTTTTTGTTTGCTTATCAAATTACTGGTATGAGAGGAACTAATTTTGTCCTGATTTCCAACTTGGAAAAAAAATGTCAACAACTATGATAAATTACAAATGATCCTGTGATTGCTTGTTTGAGAGAGAGAGAGGGGGGAGAGAGAGAGAGAGAGAGAGAACCGACTGAATGAAGGTCTTCCACCTCGCGGGGCAGCTTCTCAGTTTACGTACACGCTCTCTGCAGCTCCTTTACTGCCGCTGTGGACATGAGGAAACTTGGAGACACTTTACTCCAGTGATTTGGCGAATTCAGCGTAATCGATGTAACCGTCATTGTTTTTGTCATCGTCCCTCAGAACATCATCAATGAGCGCGATGAGGTCGTCCTCTTTCATTGGCTGGCTGTCCTCCCCTCTCTCCTAAACAAAGGAAAGAAAAGAAAAAAACACAAATGTTTGTTTTGGTTCACTGATCAACAGAAAATAAACTGTCAACCATTTTGATGAAAGGAAACTGAAATCTGACAAAGCTCTGACTCAAACAAAAATTGGCATGGGGCATATTGCACAGAGACAAGTGGGTGGTGTGACAACCAATAGGAGGAGTTATAACTGTTCCACACAAGACAGGTGCATGGTGGGATCAAAAAAAAAGGAAAGAAAAAGCATCACAATAGATTAACAATCTAAAAGCAATTCAATGTGTTCAAAGAGAATAAAAGCAAATATACTCGACCACTAGCGCCTACCTCTCGGTGTACATGTGTGATCGCTGTGGCTAACTCCAGCCCGTCCAGGAGGTTGTTTCCATCGTAGTCGTGCATCTTGAAATAGTGAAGCTGGAGCTCCTGGGGGCTCATCTCCTTCTCTGGTTTGTCTATCACTCCCTCCAGATGCTCCATGATGTGGCTGGGAGACGAAGAGAACAAGAAGCACAGCTCTTGAATACACAGTGTGTGTGAACACTGCTGCTGCTGCTGCCTGTGTACAGAGTCCATTACTATGTGCAATCACTCACTCTTTGTCCTGGACCATGTTTCTGTCCAGGCGGCCGTGACCGTGGGCCGATATGTGGGCTGCGCTCTCTACGACAGGTGGGGGGGGCTGCTGGGGATCCACCTGAGAATCAACACCCAGCAAACAGCAGGACAGGAGGACGAGCAGACCCCCACAGTGCACAGCAGACCTGACACTCCTCATCCTGATGAACACACAGACAGAGAGACAGACAGGAGGACTGACAGGACGACAAGCACATAGAAAGAGACACAGACAGACAGACACACACAGACAAGGATAGACATACAGGCAGACAAACACACAGGGACAGACAGGCAGGCAGACAAACACACAGGGACAGACAGGCAGCAGACAAACACAACAGGCGGAAAGACACAGACGGACGGACGGACGCACGCACGCACGCGCACACACACACACTTTAAAAATACTTTTATGCTTTGATTTTAATCAACATTATAGTACATGACACATATCCTTATCTGACACCACTTGTCTGAAATAAAGATTTCTACTTTAATTGTTGTTTACATTAAATGTTTTTCTCAATGTTCCGTTATTTGAACCAACAACCCTTAATATATACAGTCTACACACAGCCTGTTCTGTGTCGTTGATGAATCCCCATTGTTGAACACTGATTTAAAAGGAATCGTGAAACCGCCAGACACAAACAAACGTGTGTTGACTCACAGCTGCTACAGGAGTTTACCACACAGTGCTGCTGGAAGGGAAACAGGCATTAGCTATCAGCTATGCTAACCCTTGCCAGGAAGAAGCAGCGATCTAAGAATGCACTGAAATAACAAGGCGTGTAAATGTCTACGTGGTTATTATTAAAGTAACATCAGCACCTACTTGGAGCGAACGTGAATCTGCACCTGGCTCCGTGGACTGTTACTCCTCTTTATTCTGTGTCGATGAGTCACAGCGGTTCAGGACCAAGCCGCTTGCCGTAGTCCCGCTTGGACACGACAGCTCATGATGATTGGTTAATATTATCAGAGAGGAAACAGTCGAAGCGAGAAGGTTCGCTGCGCTAACGGTCATATTTACTTCAGAACCCGCCGCACTTCCTTTGTTTGTCTGGACACTTCAGACAAAAGTGTTTTGGGAAGAGTGACACTGTTCCCATGTATATGCTCCTGTTCCATGCTCCCGTAGAGGCAGAGAGTGTGTATAATATCAAGAACATTTCTCAGGAAAACGGGTTTATTAGCGATGTCTGGGGAAGAAAATACTACATTACCCACAATCCCCCTCGAGTGTGTCGACTCTCCAGAACCTCTTTTGAAATAATATTTAATATACGTTATTTATTATTCTATAATGAAAAAGTAGCCAAAGTCGGATATATATTCTCAAATATTACACGATGAAACCTTCTGAAAGTATAAATGCAGACCGCAATATCTCTGTCACCTCTCAAGAAACTTTAATTTTTTTTATATGAGCAAGGTGTGAGAAGGAAAAAAAGAAAATGTCTTCAAATCTGCCTTTCAGTAATTCTACTTTATGCTACATTAAAACCTTCTGAGACCTGACGTGCATGCTCTCTCTCTCTCTCTCTCTCTCTCTCTCTCTCTCTCTCTCTCTCTCTCTCTCTCTCTCTCTCTCTCTCTTTCTCTCTCTCTCTTTCTCCTTCCTTCTCTCTCTCTTTACTGTGGTACTTGTGTGTAATGTGTTGCAGGTGTGAATGGATGATTGACTGTGAGTGTGCAGGTTTGTTTCCAGGGAGCTGATTGGATCCAGCCTCCATGCTTTCAGGTGAAGAGGACCCCCAGCTCCTACGGTCTATCCTCTTGCCACTGGCAGCCAGATCGTACCTTGTTAAATGTGTTATGAGAGATGTGGCTTGATGTACCGGCACGGTTTGGTAGGTGTGGGTAGCATTTTAGTTTGACCCCTGTTTTCAGATTAGGAGCTTGGTTAGTAATTTGTCTTTTTGTTTCTTTAGTTTGAGTAGGGAAGTTTAGGTGATTCGCCTTGAGGTTGTTTTTGTTTGTTGTTTTGCTGTTGGCCCACCTTGAAGCAAAAACAGATTTTTAGTAAACCTTTAAACGCGCCGTCAAAGGTGAGACTGATTCATCATGTTGCGACTGGGTTTTCACCTAAAATAACATAACAGGGGTCACAATAAACAAGTGTGATGTGGATAATCTGTGTCCATGTGTCCCGTACATGCAGACAGTGGGGGTCACCATTAACAAGAGTCAGGTGAAAAATCTGTCACATCAAGCATTTTTTCTTCAATTAGATTTAATATTTGAAAGTTAGGAGTACCATAGTAAAAAAGTAAACAAACTTGCCTCAATTTTTCTCAAAGATTGTCCAGTAAAACCTTAAAACACTTTACATGCAGATTTGCGGCAGTCATCACCAGGAACAAGAGTGAGGTGAAATATCTGTCAATCTCTCAAGGAATTAAGTGCAGGAATGTAGGTCATATAATGACAAGTACTTTAAATGACAGAGTTAAACAGACACACATGGAAAAGAGAAATAAATCAGAAATAATGCAGAGGTTTCAACACGTTACAGACCTGATCCTGTATATTAAGTATAAATTATTGTATACAAAATGGAGTGAACCAGTAAGTTTCAGTTTGTAAGGTATTAGGTGCCAATTAATGCATCATCCTCTGATTATAAAGGAGACAGCAAATTTCACAATAGGGATAATGGAAGTTGTCTTCATAAAGACAATTTCCCCTCTTTTTTGCTCCACCAGCTCCTGAATGGGTTTTTATGTTGGCCCTATCTTGATCCTGTTGCTCTCAGGCTTTTTATCTTGATCTAATGTCCCCATGTTAAGCAGCTCCATCTTCTGGACAGTTTAAATCATTGGTGTAAAATCTCAGACATCTTGTTCAGCGTGAACATTCGTCATGATTTTATTTCCTCTGATACAATCAGTTTGTGATTCTAAATGCAGTGTTCACTCGCAGTCAATTAGGAAATACAGCTATTGAAAAAAGACCTGATTATCGGCTAATATTTCAGTATTTAAACACTTACAGTTAAGTCTGCAACTGGCATTGAAGAGCTCCGGCCCCTTTGTGCACGTGGTGGGATGCTGCAGGTCCAAAGTGACGGGGTCGATGGATTCTTCAGAAAAAGAGCAGCATGTGATGACAAATGATGGTTCCTTAAAATAAGATATAGATCCTGTCTCTAATGTCATTTATCGCACCACTACTCTATATGACATCATATGTCTTCATGTTGACTCCACGATGACATACTTCCTTAAATAAAACGCTAAGTTATGGTTCTATCTAAACAAAATAAAAAGTATGACATAATTTATGATTTTGTATTATGGGGAACATATAATCTTTAGACTGTCTCTTTGGAATAAGAGTAAGTGCACTGAATATTTATATATCTTAAATAAGGTTTACTCAAATGGCCCCCTCAGGAAAAATGATTACCCGCCCCTGCGCAGGGGCGAAAAGCAACATTTCAGTCAGTGGAAATTCTTTAGAATTGACATGATCTCCTGCTATTTGTGACTATTTACAGGACGTCAGCACCCTGTTCTCCCGTGCCACTATCAGCAGGGGATTGCAGTATACGTACGCCGTAGTGGGGGACTGAGAACAAAGGGAGAGAACAGGGGGGGGGGTCGCGCAGCCGCTAGCTAATTAGCATATGAATCACGGCGAAGCCGCTGCTGATCGCCTCTCTCGGTTCATCATTGGAGGAAACCAACCCGGAAAGTCACTCGTGATTGGCTGGTCGAAGTGATGCCATTGGTCACCCTGGGGCACTGCAGCACACACGTGGGGTAAACCCCGCCCACAATTTAACTATGATAATTATATAGCCATAATAATAAATTATTATTATTAATATTTTTGCTTATATTTATTAATAATAATTATTAATCCTATGCAAAAGGCACTGCAGATGCTTGATGCATTCATGTCATTGTTATCATATTGGCAACACATTCAACACCGTCAATATAGATTTCTGGGGCAAAGAGAAAAAACAGTAGTGCTGCAAATGTTGAATTAAAGCTTTATTTAAAGTGCAAAAAGTAGTGGTTCAAGTAGTGGCAGCCTGAAACAACATCTCATCTTCAAACGCTTGACTGCATCCTCGGATTTAATGCTCTGGGTGGCAGTCTATCCAAATCTGCCCCAGTGTGCAGCCGTCTGTTGCGCGTTGCCGAGTAGTGAGGCCCAGCTTCCACCCTGGTCTGGAGTTGAGCACACAGGTCAGACAGCTCCTGGCTGCGGAAAGATGGAGGCCGCACTATCCACCCAGACATCCCCTCAAAGGAGCCGTCCTCCTCATCTGACATCATGTCGATGGTGGTTCCCCTCCACAACTCCACCTCGACTGGCTCCAGGACCCTCTGCCTCGCCCCGAACAACTGAAACAAATCAGTACAATCAGCACAGTTCAATGACACAATGAACTTACAACTGTGAATAATTTTTTTGTGTTAGCAGTTATCTTACCCTCTTCCTTCTCTGTCGAGACCGAGCCGAACTTTTCCTTGCCGTTCCCAGAGCTTCGTGTTCCGGTTTGCTGTATACGAAGCTCCGCCTTATTGTGCCGTAATACGTCTTACATGCAGCTGGAAACCAACATGAGTAGCTTAGTTTAGTATTAGTTTCAATATTATTAAAGCAAGTAAAGCAGTCACTGAATCATGGTAATAAGATCCACGTTAAAACACTATAACACCATTACCACAGTAACTTACATGTAATGACGTCGCTGTGTGCAGTGCGCCAATCAGGAGTTTCTGCGAGAGCATCAACTAAACGTGTAGTTACGCACTCGTTGTGTCGGGAGCTCACGCTGTGAAAACAATATGATAGAAAGAGTTCAGAGAGAGAATGAATTTCACACAGAAACAAAGCGTATCTTTTTTTAATCTTACCTTTGCTCTGGGTCATAGCGTCTGCCATCTGACTCGGAGTTATGGAGTTTCCTAAAAAATGCAAAAAAAACATAAATGTCACATTTAGGAACAATCCGGTTCTCACAATATCTAAACATTTAAAAGAACACTAGTTCTGCACTCATTGCTTTGTTCTTCTAGCTTTCTCACTTATCCTACCGTTGTTTACACGCTATTAAGCTTGAAATGTCTCTTTGCAGCCTCTGGGTCATATGTTATTTGTGGGACTCTGTCCAAATCTGCCCCAGTGTGTAGACGTCTGTGGTGTGTAGCTGTGAGATCCAGTGTAACTTCTAGTCTTATTTGAAGTGCGGCACACAGGTCTCTGAGCTCCTGACTGTGGAAGGATGGATCCAATTCATCTGTCCTGCTTCAATCAGCTGTAAACACAATCAGTACAATTAGCACAGTTCAATGACAACATACACCTAAACATGCAACTGAAAAATGATTTAATGAATATAACCTTACCCTCTTCTCCTGAACTCCTCAATGCTGATGCAAGGTCCGGTTGGATGTACAGCAAAATTCCCCAAAAAATAAATCCTAAACAGATACTTACATACAATGGCGTCGTTTTTCCGCACTACAAATGCGGACTTTCAGCGAGTCTCGGCGTAATGTGCGTTTATGGAAAAACTTACCGACAACAAACTGTTCGATTTAAGTAGTTCATACCGATCTAAACGTGCACTAGTTCCGCTAAAGCACTCGATGCTTTATTCTACTTTTAGCAACTGTCGCGCTAATCCCACAGTTGTTCACACGTTTTTCATATCTGAGAGTTAGCTTAGCAGTTAGCAATGGCTTCGCTCTTTAGCTGGCACTCACCGTAATTCAGGGACTGGGCGTCCGTCTTCTCCGCCTCGACTCCTCCACACCGGGCCCGCGGCTTTGCTTTCCCCACGCACTCATCTTCTCCTCCAGGGAAACAGCGTCGTGTCGACTTCAGCAAGTTATTTAAACCGAAAACAGAGTCACTCGTACTGAGTAAACATAACACGATCCTCTGATGTCTGCGGCAGACAGTCTCTGCATTCACAAGGCTGTGATTGGACGAGCGCATCACGTGATGACGCAAACGACTGACGCGAGGTCTTCACAGTAAACCCATCCTTGACCCTTTAAACCAGACCTGGGCATTGTTCGGCCCCCGTGCCGCATCCGGGCTTTGGCTGTCTGTGACCGGCCCGCGTGAGGTCACAGAGATGTGAGTCCAAGTTAAGACAAGAAAGATCGATAAAGAATGCAGAGTTTTTAACGAGAAATGGACTGATAAGTATTTTATACACTGAAATCAAAGGGAAAGCCGTGTGCTTAGTTTGTGGAGAAAAGATTAAATGTTTATTTCCAGTCTTGGAAAAGTGCTTGAAAAAAATAAAATCCCAAAAGTTTTGGAGAAGTCATGGAAATTTGTTAAATTTATATTTTCATGTCCTTCATTTACGCTGAGTTTTAATTAATTCATATGCTTTTAAAATAAATACACTGAAAATATAAGCAGGCATATTATCTCATACTAATTGAAAAGTTCGGTGGTGAAGCATCTTGCATTTGCTGTTGATGTCACTGCATTAATGAATCAGCTAAATACCAAACTGCAAGGCAAGGGCCTATTTGCAGATGAAATGTACAGCCTGGTGAAGGCTTTCATGAGAAAGTTGCAGTTTATTTCAAGCCAGTTGGAGGCTAACATTCTCAACCACATGTCAACACTGAAAGAAGCCCCACCATCAGTAGATCACCTCCGCAGGTACACTACTGGCAGAGCACGAGTCAGTATCACTGCTGGAGTTTTATTCTTCTCTCAAAGAGGAGAACTTTCCATTCGTGAGGAGGCATGCTCATAAGATGTTGGTTCTCTTTGGATCTACTTACATAGGTGAACAAACATTTTCTGTGATGAAGTTTAACAAATCCAGATACAACCCTCTCTCACTGATGATCACCTGTCAGCTGTCCTTCACATATCCACCTCAGATATTCAACCTGACTTCAGTGCACTTGTTCAAGCCCAAAACAGACTAGATTTCTCTCACTTAACAAGAAAAAAAACTGAAAACCAGCAAATGGGGTGATTAGACTATATGCAAATAGCTATAGTACTTTGTATAAAGTTAATTTAAAGCTGATATTTGGAATACTGCAACAAATGTGCATATTTTGTTCACAACTGTTCTTGTAAATGTTGAGCGTTTTAATGGAATACTTGGAAAGTTTAACAACAACAATAGGACTATTGAAGTTCAAATTATGAGGCAATTTCAGCAGAGTCAACAGCTTAGTATGCCATGGACATGTAAATATGGGGCTGAGATTGCTAGTATTTTGAGAGGACAAAGGGTTGGAACTTTGACACGCGATGACACAACAGATATGCTTTATGTGAAGCACTGTGTTTTGGTGTCAGCAGAAAGACTTCTTTTAGGAAGCTGTACAGTGGCGCCACTCTCTCCATTTCAACATATTGTCTTGGATGATGTTGACAGGCATGCAATGTTATCAATGTATCATCAGATGTATCCTGAAAACTGTATAACTGATGTTAATCGTTTTGCAATGACATGTAAAAGGGTAACACATTTGAATGTTACATACTCCATAGATGGAACTAGATCAGAAAGGTCAGCATATGTTTATGCTAAGTGGTGTGCAAACACTTACAGTTTTGAGGAACCCATCCTTGACCCTTTAACCGAACAGCGACCAGGTATTATAAAGCAGTTCATAGTTCTAAATGTCATGAGAAAATGTACTGCAATTAAACATGTCCTTGCCCAGGTTTCCTGGCTTCATACCCATCCGGACAGATATTTTTATGGAAAGCCAGTAGAAGTTTGGAGCTTACAGGGAACAGACACATCATATCCAGCATCATTTCTTCCTGTTGAGCGGATTGCTGGTAGATGTGTGGTTAACACATCCACTGTGCATTTAACCAGCACAATTGAAAAAGTGACTGTAATCATGCCCCCCCTGTACAGTGGTTGAGATTTAGGATTTTGTTTTGAATAATAATAAAATGCTGAAATTTTTCATAGCATTGATTTTGCTCGTGGTATACAATGTAATTAATTATAGCACACTTACTTACTTAACAACAATTCACAATTTCAGGTTTTCTATTTATTTTAATCCTGGCATATACGCCAGATAGTTTGGATAGAGGTGTTATCTGCTCTGAGGGAAACTCTCCTGATTTGCATTTGTAAAGCGCAGGGCATTGTCATTTGCATGTGAAAGCCTCCCCTAGGCTTAGGAGAAGGGGGGGTCACCTCCCAACCTCCTCAGGCTTGAAAAACTGCAAGAATCTGGTAGCAGAGAATTCGCACGGAATTTCATTGCCACGTTCAGACACAAACTCTTTTTTTCATGCAGTGTGCTCACTCTACAGCTACTTGTGGCGCTTTCAAGGGAACAAAATATGTTGTTTTATGACGGTTTGTATCTTGCCCAAGAGAAAACATCTTTGAACCGCCGGTCATTACGTCAGCAGGGGGCGGGAGGCACGCAGCCGCTCAGCTGTCATATCCACAGCCCCGCACAGGAGCGCGCGCAGGGCCGGAGGAGGAGAAGCGTGGATCAGTGTCAAACAAATGTCAAGTTTCCAGAAAGAAAATGACGCTGCTAAATCCCTGTTCAGGAGGCTCGAGGTTATATTTGATGTCATAAAGTAGCTGATAGAGACTCACAGTCACCCCCCCCCTCCCATCCCACCTGTACTGTGGCTCATAGGACAGTAGTGTCCACTGTTCAGCACATCCTTGTGAAATCTTAATTTTCCCTCAGTAAATCTCGTTAGTTTGACGCAAAACTAAATATATTTGGATCGTCTATTTGTCTAAGTGCAACCTTGTGCCTGACTTACATGACAGATGTAATAGGTTGTCACTGAGCCAGGAGGTTGGCCAGTGTCCGCCTGCCGCTGCTGCCGGAGCCAGATCAGGGAGCAAGCCAAGCGATTACACATGAACGGGTGTTATTCCCACTGAGGTCATCTATCATCTGAACGTGTTTTTTAAAAGAAGAATAAGAAGCAAACATGTATCCTGCCTCAGCGGCGGCGGGGGGGGCACTGAGCAGGGCACTGCTACTACTTAAGCTCCACCTGATCCAGTTAAAGTGTTAGTGCAGGAGCTTAGGGGGACGCGCTTCCTTCAAATCACGTTCACAATTTAGTCAAGAGGAACCCATTACTGACAGGAGCCTCGTGCGTAAAGTGTGCGTAAAAGTGCGTAAAAAGTGAGCGTTGGAAAGTGCACAGTGAGCAAATATTCCACATGAAATGTTATAAAACTTAGACTTGCGATAGATAATAACTCTCTCCCGTGTTAACATTACATCCTAACAGTGAGAATGAAAAACAGTACCATTTGTCTCACTGTTTACCTTTGCTAGTCATGTCCTCCTGTGGCTTTATCGTAACCCACACTCCACCCTCCATCCCCGCGCACTCACTCACAGATTACACATTTATTTCCCCGGGTGTAGTCTGCTGTTACTCCCATCGTATCCGGGGACTACAGTCACCACCGGGACAGAGCGACGATGGCGTCCCGGGTCTCCTTCACCCAGGTCCGGCTGGAAGTGGAGCTGGAACGCTGCCGGGCCGAGTGCCAGTGGGACAAGATGCCGGCGATCATCGACCAGATGCAGGCTGCGCGGTTCCACGAGGACGGTGAGCGAGTGTTGTTTTTTTTTCTCTTTTTTTTTACACCTAGAGGATTTGAGTCCTAAGGTGACGCTCCCTGATTTCGTGTTCGCCTCTTGCTTCATGTGCACGCTTCAAACAAATTACCCCTGGATTACAAAAAGTCCCGGGGAGTCCAGGCTGGAAAGCTGGTGTGTCGAGTAACAAGTATATGATCAAGTGAAAAGTTGTTCTCTCATTTGTTCAGGAAGTTGCCTCACAGAATATGTAGCTTAGTTTTAAAAAACTGATACTAGAAATGCTTTGGAATAAGTTGCACTGAGAAGGACGAGGATTTACTGTCAACTGATCATTTCAAGACCCATACGTAAATATATTTTTTTCAGAAAGGTTTGATATTTTCCTGCACAGGGATTTGACAGGAGGCTCCACAAGTTAGACTTTGGACTTACAGCTACATAGAGTATATTACCGTGCTTACAAGTTTCCTCAGCATTGATCTCCCACTTGATAAGAACAGTTATAATAATAATAATAATACATTGGACAATTTGACTCATAAGTGTCAAATCCTCTGTGCCTAACCCCCGACTAGAGAGGGGGAAAACGCTTTTATCTTGGAAAAAAATGTAGAATCCTTAGAAAAAGCCACATGAGAGGGATCCTTCTTTCAGGATGGACAGAAGTGGAGAAGCACATGTTAGCACATCGACTTATAACAATATTTACTACATTCATGAGAAAGGCAGTGTCTAACATCAATAGAGAGGTGTATCAATGATTAAAGTATTTATACAGAAAAAAAGGTCTGACAGAGAAGAAGGGAGCAGTAAGGATAACGATGTATGGTATTGCCAAAACTAGTATATGTGGGCAAGTCTATTGTATATCTAGGCAATGTAGTTGAAATCATAACCCACAATTCATGATGTGGCCGCAGCTGCGATCCTGGATCTGCACCAATAAGGCACAAGTTGATTACTTTGTCGCGGTGCGTCAGAGCAGGGTCACAGAGAGGTGGCCGTTTGTCTCCAAGAGTGAAATGTCACTGGTTGGAAGTTTCCAGTAGACACAGAGTGTATACATGATCAAAGGTGTATGGGCCTCCACTTTGTTTAACCTCGTGCAGGATACAGACAACCAGTGAAATGTTCACTCTTGGCCTTCAGTCTTGAAGTCCTTCACACTGAGAAATGCAAACACACTTCCTCATTCTGTGCCTCACAACACATGACTTTGGTAAGTCACTAATGCATGTGCCTCCACCCCTCACCTTAATAAAGTAAATACAGTTTCAGGTGAGGTGACCGCGAATCAGAAGGCTGGGTATGAGGAGGAAATAAGGTGCTGATTTAAACTAGCAGTAAGCACACAAATAAATCGCACAAATCGTTGTGACCTTCTCCCACAGAAGCACCAGAGTTAACTGAACCGAAAGTACCTCCCACAAATTCAGCATGTGTTCCTAAACCCCTGCCTCCATGTTCCAGTAGCGGTTTCATATGTATTTAGAGCTGTAGCTTTGACCTCAGTCCCCACTATCAGCAGAAGTCAGGGGGAGAAACTTTTCTCTGGGCTTTTGTTGGGAAGACACTCTGTAACATCACAGTTATATGAATATCCTCTGACCTGTGCCACAGGCTCAAACAATGCAAAAATGTACCTGGGTGTTATTAGTACAAACACCTGTAGACTTGCGTCGCCCTGTGGCTAACACAAGTGACTCATCTCTAATTTGGAGTGGTCTACTTTCTCTCTCCCTTTTTCCCAAAGCTTCCTCCATCCCCATTCTCTCACACTCAATTTAGAAATCTCAAAATGTCTCCCATTTTCCATTTTGCATCACATTTCCTCCTGATGATGCAATGCTTTAAACCGAGCTGTGGAACAGTTTTTGGGCAGCTCCAATGTGTTCTCACATCAAATAAATCTTTCTTTATGAAAATGCTAGAAGATAGTTTTTACTTACCCACAGTGCATGGTATCCATTTTTAACATCATCACATTGACTACACACCCAGACGCACATTAACAACATAGTAAAGAACAAGACAAGGCAGATGGAGTCACAATATACACAACCACAGGGAGTAACAACGCATTAAAAAGTCACCGTTCTCCTTGTGCACACCTCATAACCTGTTCAACACTAGAGAACTAAAGTGTCTCAAATCTGAAGTCAACTGTCACTGTGGGCCTCGCAACAACATTACACTGCTCAAGCTCAACTGAAGTGTCGACATTTTTCGAACCCTGCGTGTGTTATGTTTAGCAGCATATAGAAGAAATGAAGTCAATGAAGCAAATATTTAAAGGAACACTGCGTAACTTTTACTGAGCTACAGCCACACGTGGTAATTGATTCTATTAATCTGCGATTAAATGGTTTTATTATAGAGAAAAAATTTTTTTTGAGGATAAACAAAGCCAGAGCTCTGAATGCTCAGTGCTCACAGTGGTTATTACCCATGATTCCAAGCTTCGTGAACCAGAATAGCTGCTGCTGAAACAAATATGTCGTATTTTGTAAATACAGTTTTTTAATGACTTCTTTGTCTTTTTATCTGATCTACGGTTCATCATTACTTTGAACTTGCTGGACCTGATTCTGTCATTTGAAGCTGTGATTATCAGTCACTACGTTTACATGATGGCATAAACCCGGCTTCGGCTGAAGCCCGGTTTCTCTATCCATGGGGGGTTAACTACTCTATCTCAGGGTACATGGCACTGAGAAATCCGACTCTTGTCCGAAAGCATTTCATACCCCGCTACGATAGGTGGCGCTGTTTTCATTACAGCTAGTGGTGATACAGCCATTTCCGCTTGACCTCGTCACCACTTCCAACAAAAAACAACAACAGCGTCTCATCGTCGGTCCAGTAATGCGAGACTCTGGTGTTGGATCTTGCGGTGTTCTCCATATTGTTGTTTGTTTGTATGTTTGTGCCGGCCAGCACTGGGCAGCGACATTTTATCTACCTGTCGACTTCCGGGTCACGGCCAGGGAGGGAGGGAGGGGGGAGGGAGGGGGCAGGATCTCAAGCATGCGCAAAGTCGTCATCTCCAGTTGTTGTCTAGCTTCCAGAGTTACATGCTCGCGTTGTCCGATATACAGCCAAATTCGATCTACTTATCTGGGGGTGGTTATCCGACTTCAGTCGGACACAAGAAATCTAGATTTGTGGAGTTACATGGAGTGGATCTTCGATTGAAACCCGACAACGCCAGAAATCGGGTTTCAATCGGACACATGTAAACGTAGTGAGTCAGTTACACACTTCTCACAGGAGATCGTGCCCTCTCACCAAAGTCACATAGAGCAGGAACCAACAAACTAAATTTGAAGTTGCTATTTTAAGGTAAAAAAGTTCTGTAGCAAACAAAAAGATAATGAAGGCTAGCTCAACACAAGTAGTCTATAACTTATTTAGGCAGTCATTAATGTGACCTGAAGGCCGTAACAGTGTGTGCTTCTCATCTGCTGGTCAGACCTTGTCAGTGTGTTAAAAACATGGAGCGTAAGTTGATCTGGAGGAACTTCATGACATGTAAAGCAATGAGGAAATAAACTTCCACCGTGCTGTCAACCAGTAAAACACCACCTAAGTTACTCTGTGTTCTAAGCTCCCTGTCTGTATGAACTAAAGGATAAAGATGGGTAATGGAGGGATTAATCTGTATAATACGAAGAGTAATAGTTTGATATGAATCAGCCTCAGAGAAGTAATAATAGTAATAATGTGCCCTGTGGAGTTTTCTTCCAAACTCACAACGTTTGTAAACATTCAGCCTCACCTAAACACACAGTGTGTGTCCTTGAGGCTGAGCAAACATGTTGAATCAATTTATTTCCTTATTAAACATTTGCCAAGTTGTTACGTTTGTCTTTTTGAGTATTCTAAAGCTACAACATTTACCTCCCAAGTTTACCAGCAGTCTACTTGCCTTTGTTTCCTCTTTGCTACACTTCTTTGTGCTTTAGCTCCACAGCTTAAAGTACATGGGAAGTATATAAAGGACTTAATTTGTTTTAGTGAAAACTCTCCATCAGGCTTGTCAGTATAAATATCACCCTTCACAACTAGAAGCAGTGTGCGTACTTCCGCCAAGGTCCAGCTGCCTTCCTAAATTAAAACAAAACTATTAGCCAAGGTCATGCTAAGCTTCTTAGCTACATGTTGGTGGTAGTTATAAGTTACTAGTCTTAATTATGACAGCGACAGACAAAATACTACAGCCCTACCTCAAATTTAAATCCACTAGATTTGTATTTTGGTCCACACAAAATTGCACACACTGATAAATGTGTCGGAGATCAATAAAGTATTCTATGAGAAATCAAGAAAATGTGGCCCACACCGCATCCTTCCACCAGATTATGTGGTAAATCCAGTAGTTGTTGTCTAATCTTGCTAACTAACTGAGAGACAAACAAACAAACAAACAAATGCCCACCCTTGAACAAAAACTACAGATCACAGCCACTTTAACTTCGGCACACCCACACACGCAAGCACACCTACCCACCCACCCAAACACACACACACACACACACACACACAAACACACACTCACATACACACACACACACGCACACACACACACACTGAAACTTGTTTTAAATCTATTAAATAGCTTCTCCTTGTGTTTTTTTTCTTTATACTTTGTGGCAGAGACTCGTCCTGCTGTTTATCCCTAAACCTCCCACCTCACTGAAAGCTTTCCCCTTGACTCTGCTGATAAAACCAACTGGCAAATATGTCATGTATATCAGAGCGTAAACACTGCACTGGCGTCAGAAACAGACACATACTCACATACACACAAACTCACACACACACACACACACACACACACACACGCACACACACACACACACAGTCACACACACACACACACACACACTATGAAAACAGGAAGACTTTAATCAAGTGTGTGTACTGGGTTCTAGCACTGGACACAGAGTGATTGTCAGCTACAATCCAGGCAGAACAGGATTTGTTTATCACATGAATAAACGGTGAAATCTTGATTCAGAGTAGGTGCATGTGCAGTTTTTATCATGTGATTACAAAGTTAAAGCTATTTGAGGAAAATCTGAGGGAAATGGAAACTGCAGCTTCTAAATAGACTTGACGACTGTGGCGTATATTTTAACTTTTCTCTCTGAGCCAGTGGGAAATGTTGTTTTTAGTGTCCTGAGTGAGGTTTGTTTTGGCTACAGAAACAAATGACCTGTGACCCTGATCTCAGACCTGCTCCGGCAAAACTCAGTTCACGTTTAACTTTTCAAATCCTGCCCCCAGATGATTACGGGACCCTGATGATGGCTGAGGCGCTGCTGGAGGAGTGTCTGCAGGAAAACATGGACCTATTGCGGCGCGCCACTCCTTTGTTGGACAAGACCCAGTCCAGACTGTTCAGGGCCAAAGGACACCTCAACACCATCCTGAGCCGAGGCCGTCTCACAGTCAGTCTGATCTGTGATGTGTATCTATACCTGCCTTTGTTACTTGTTGTCCGTCCCTGCTTGTCGTGCATACCTGCTCACTATCTTGTCCACCACCATCTGCCTGTCTGCGTTTGTGTGTTTGCGTGTCAGTCCTCTGCTTGTGCCGTCACCATCTAACTCTTCCACCCTCTCTGCCTCCATAAAGCTCCTAATATGACCCTTATAAAGATGCATTAGGGTACGGCACACTGGAAGCTTGACTATGTACACAAATCTCTATCTTGTTCTTTCCCCCAGTTATTACCAACCATTCATCCCCTCTTGTCCTCCAGCCTAGGTACCTGAATGAGGCTCTGCTGCTGATGGCCAAAGTGCACTATGTGCAGGGCCGTTACCGGGACGCCCAGGGAATGTGTGCCAGGGTGGGACTGGAGGAGCTGACACAGGACGACCAGCCAACCTATCACCTTCGCCTGCTGGCTGAGGCATTTGTTATTAAAGGTACCTGAGGCCTCTCTAAACTTAAAGAGCAAATGGCAACAGCAACATTAAATATACACACTGGGAAATAGTCAGATCTGGCAATGTCACTATAGATAAATCAGCAAAAACTATATGGAAGGCTCAGGTTGAAAGAATCATTATTTAAAACCTAAAAACCTACCTACTGTATGTGCTATAGTTTAAATGATCATAAACCTTAAAGAACATTCACCTTGCTACTGTTAGAAAGTACTTGCATGGTGTCAGAATAATCACTATATAACAAAATAACATATAATAAATATTTACCAACTCGGAACATTTTATTTGAATGTCATCATCAGTTATAAATTAAATAACATAATTTAAAATCAGCTTTAAATGGTGGTCTTTGATGTGAACTTGACAAATAAATTATTGTCACAAAGTGCAAATTTTATTATAATATCGCCTTATAACAACACCTTGAAAACTCCTTAGGGGACAAGGTATTGTTAAACGTCATAAATATACATAAATACAATTCATCAGAGAGAAGTTAGAACTGTCTGAATATAATGAAAAAACAGCTGTAGGTATTTTCTGTCACAAACAGGACCCAAGTTCTATTAAAACCGAACTTGTCCTTTTAGAAAGTGGCGAATAAATGAGTAAACTTCCTCGGGCCTCAGACATTATTATTGTGACAAACAAATTGAGCTGCCATTGATATTTACAGTAATATAAAATCAATTGGAAACTATCACATATGGGCAAGAAATAAATTATCTTTAAAATACCTTTTTTATTGTACATGTATTGTTAAATGGAGGAGGGCCAGTAAAATATAATACTGTACTTTAACCATAGTTATCTTTAGAAAAGTCACAGATAACACACACAGACACACACACACACACTACTGTCAGGGATGTAAAGGGGCGAATCTAGCAAAAGCAGAAGGCTGCAGGCTTATTGGAGCAAAGTGTGTCAATCAATTACACGATTAAACACATCTGTTCCTATTAACACACACACACACACACACACACACCCATAAAGATGCAAATGTGATGTAATCCACAGCCCTGCCAATGGTGTCACACTGTTAGCAGTTAGTAAAGTTCCTATCAGCGCCCACCTCATGCAGAGAAAGAAAAGATCGAGCTAGCTTATATCTCAAGATGAAGGAAATGCCTTCATCACACTTCTTAGACCTCAAGGTTGCACAAGGTGCATTTTTGGTGAGAATCATAATTCATAATTGAATAGAAACATAATTGTGTTAAAAATTAGATGACAATAATTACAGAAGCTTTCGGGTTATGCACCACTGCATCAGAGGTATTCAAGCAAACACTCTTTAGACATGGGATTCAATGTCATACATTCATTTAGAGAAACCTGTGCAGTGGTCTTACTCCCCTCAACTTGTTTGTAAGACTGAGCAGCTCTAGACATAAATATCCTTGATGCTCCTGTTCCTTATCCATTCTGCTGGGAGATATCACCTCCTTAAAAACCACAACGTCCCTGTGTGGAGTGTGGAAGTGGAGGGGTGGCCTCATGAAATCCAGTCAGTGGAGATGGATGTAACACAGCTGGAGAACATCAGCTCAATGGGGCAGAGAGTTATGGCTATTCAAGTTTTAACCTAAGCGTGTTAATGAAAGTTTGACATATTGGCTCTGTACAGTTCTGAGGCACAAAGACGACCTTTGTGTTTTCTCACGGTTCACATTATCAAGTCTCATATTAGATACAATCAGAGGGAAGAAACTAGGCAAAACCCTTCTGGGAACAGAGAGACCCTTTCCTAGAGATAGTGGTATTTCCGTCCATCTTGACACATTGAATCCCAACGTGATGAGAGTGAAAAGTCACAGAACATTACGCAGCCCGTTGTCCTTGGAGCACTGGACAATCTCGTTACACTCATCATTATCATCATGCCATAACACTCCCTGTTTCCTGTTAATCGGACATGACGTCAGGCCCATGAAACTGAAGATGATTTAATTATAATGACTGTCAGACCTTGATTTCCTTTTGATTGTTTTTGAAACCCGCTAAATGATATTTTCACTGGATAGTTTGAGCCTCTGAGGCCACGTGAGGAGACGGATCAGCTCCTGTGGGGCTGGCGTAGCCCCTTCCCATGATTTATTTGTGTACGTAGTGTATATTGCTGTGGGAACGAAGTTACAGTAGATGTGAATATTTGGATGATGATGTCTTGTCTCTCAGCAGCTGTCTGTTTATTGGATTAGGCCTGGAGTCTGGCCTGAGGCTGCTGTCCGTCACAGGCCTCGGTCTAGAAAAGTTCCTGCTCTGGCGTTTATTTGGACCATTAAGTCCACTAACGGCCATCAGAGCAGGCATCTGGACACCACTGCCCTTTACACTGCTTCCTCTGTATTCATACATCTACAGTGCAAAGATAGTAAAACAGGTCTCATAAATTTAGAAACAAATCCAGCTTCTGTTGGAGGGCAATCGGTTCTCTGATGAAATAATTTTATTTCAGGGTTTTAAGTCATGCTTGCATCTATATGCACAGGCACATGCTCACAATGCTAATGTGCTGATGTTTGGCAGATACACTGTTGTAGCCATACATGTCTGTTGTGTGGGTTTAGTAATGGTCCTCCAGTCCCAGAGTTATGTTGCTGCTGTGTCTATTTTTAGCTGTTTCTTTGTCTCTGCTTTTTGGTTTGTCTATGCACTTTGGCTAGGAGGCGAGGAACTGACAATTATGCGATAAAAAATTGAAATGCACCTCAGCACCTACAAAACTAATGCTCCAATTTATTTAGATTTATACTACATTTAAGGTTCCCTTGAGTCACAATGAGCATCAATGAATAACAAAATTCCAAATATAAATACAAGCAGGAGCAAATGACACACCCAAACACTGCAAACAGAGGAACACAAAGGAATCAATGGCAAAAATGAAATCATGGAAAAATGATGACACTATTCTATGAACAGATTTTAAAACATTTTTAAACTTGCAAAGAAAGGGAAACTAGTCTTAGTTTAGTTCGTCCTTGCGGCTCATTTCAAACATTTCATGCAGGAAAGCAAGGCAGACTTACCCAGCTCTGTTCGGATAGTGGGACCTTGAGTATTTTCTCAGATTGTGTATTGTAGGTATTAAACCAATTAAGGTATCTGCAACTTTCATGAACTTTTACTTTATTACCAAAAACACCAAAGACATGTTCTCACCCCTTTCCATTGGTTGGTTGGTATGTCAGCAGGATATTAAGGGACAGATCCAGGAATCACTTTCTTAAACATAGTTAGATATGGCAGGTATTTTGAAATGTTCACTGATTTCCCTATGAATAATTCATGGAGGTTGATTGGAAAAATATTACACATATTTCAGGGACTGATATCTATGAGTGTGTGCTATTGGTGCAACTTGATTGAATCCAATGGGACAGGTGGGCCTTAGCGGAGGCATGTGCTGTACTGAGTGCAGTAGCTTTTAAATAGAATATCTTATTGTATATATGAATAACCACCCTTGCTGGTGGGGGACAGCAGGTGATGGTAACGTCCTTGTGTTTTCAGGTTTGTCTCTGGACCATCAGATAGTGTCTTCTGTGTCTCGGGTTCGTCTGTCTGAGAGGGAGGAGGAGAGTCTGTCCTGTTACCTCAGGGCCTGCGACGCTGCTCTGTCCTTCCTGCAGGAGCTTGATAAGGTGGAGTGTTATACATGTAGAGGCATGTCAGTGTGTTTATGTGACTGTGGGGTCAGCAAAACTGAAATTAGATGTGTATAATGTGTGTTTGCATGAATTAAGTGCAGTTTATTGACAAAGGAGTTGTGTTAATCACTTATATTGTTTTCATTCATTGTTTATTTGAGTGTATTTGTTCTGTAGTATATCAGTAAAATGTAGTGTATTTATATTTAGTTCTCTAACATTTTTTGTAATTAGTATTCTGTATAATGTAAATAACAAAGGATGGTTGTATCCGAGTTACTGCACCCCAGGGAAGATATCATTTTTTTTAACAATATTATTATAGTATCAGAAAATAGTAACGTGCACTATCTGATTAAAAGCTAATATTTAACGTCTGTTTGCTGCAAAGTTGTATTTACAAATTAAAAAACACATTAAAATAAAACGCATGAATATTTTTATATTATATATTTTTTATTTTTCTACTTTATATATTTTGCAGTTATCGTTGCTATTTTATTTTCAGATCAAGATTTTACAGATTAAACAACACAAAAGATTGAAGAGTAATTTGAAAAATCTGTGTCTTAACCAAACTTTAACATGAAAGTACTGCTTGCATATTGATGCACCAGTAGTATTAGCATGGTAATAAGTGGGCTCTTTATGCATCATAAGTGTTTTTACTTTTGACCTTTTATGTTTTGTTGCCTATGCTGACTGGTGTATATTTGGCATTGACTTTATCTGGTGAAGAAGTTTTTTCACTCTGAAACGAGACAGTATACTGGAGCGTGATAGAAGAAATAAAACGTTTTTTTATTTGTATTAATGTCCACCTGACTGCAGTGAATATAAACTTTACTGTGCATCTATTTACAGACAGTTACCACTCCCCACACTAAGACAGCAAAAGCCAATCTGCTGCCTCCACCTGTGGACCTGGACCTGGGCTATTTTCTGCAAGCTGCACTACAGAGCGCTTACATTTGTCTACTGCGCAGGGGGTGAGTCGACCAACGCAACACCCAACACATACCCTCTGTCTGTCCGTGTTCTCTGTTGCTCTCCAACACATTTGGATGCTCTGTTAAAATGGCTTTTTATCTCTACTATTTTAATAATCTTTGAGTTTAGTTAAATTAATTTTCCTTTATTTTAGTTTACTCCAAAAACTAAATAATACATTCATATACACATTCCATGAATGGAAAAAGAGCAGGAAGAAGAAGAATCTTACTACCTGCCCCTTTCATATAAATAACATTACATGTTAACAGATGTCCTTTCTTTTAAAAAATCACATCACAAATCATTCATAAATTAAATAACCGTCATCATAACATGAATAATACTCAATAAGATCGTACTGTCATTAGTTTCTTCTATTAATGTATTTGTTTTTCTTTTAAATTAGTTTGGTTGTCTCCATAAATTAAAAAAAATTGACCTCTAACCAGCTGTGAACCGATTAGAACTTAGAACTAGATTTTCTGAGTTTGGATCAATTTTAAGAAAATCTATAGTAAGGGAATGGACCTCTTTAAATAGATTTTCGTGTTGATGGCCTTATGTAATCTCAGACTGATTCATCATAGTTCATCCACCTGTATTTACGTGACGTCACTGGCTATGCAGGATGTTTGGAGGTTGCAGTCTTTGCTGACTCATCCTCGTCTGTGATGCAGGGAACCATCGGCTGTGACCTCCTGTCCTCGTTTTAGAATAGTGAGGAGGAAAAGAAATCGAGCTAAATGCCTTCAGGCTCTGCATGACCCCAGTGCAGGGGAGATGTACTGAAGGTTGTGACCAGCAGGTGTCAGTGTTTAAAAACTAAAGAAGCATGGATCATGTGCGAGACTGTTGCATACAACCAGTGGTCAGTTTATCAGGTACACGACTTATAGAGGTGGCTGTGGCTGAAGGGGTACAGCGGTCGGTGGTTCGATCCCAGTCTTCCCCATCTGAATGCTGCAGTGTCCTTGAAAACTGTATTGTAAAAGCGCTATATAAATACAAACCATTTACCATTTACAGTTTATTAATGTTTCCTTTGAAATTACTAAAATGTTAAGTTCTTTGTGTGATCAATTTGGATGCTGTGCTGGTTTTGTTAAATTGTATTGTTGCCACTCACAGCTTTTTCTTATCTCTACCATCAATGATGTTAATAGTGTGAGGAAAATGTTACAAAAAAAAACAGTGAGAGTATTGCTTCAGTAAATTTTCATATATCATGTGACAATCCGTGGCTCTGGGAATATGAGTGCAGTGTTCAATCAGAAAATCACTGCTCCTGTGATCCTGAGCTTATCTGCTCTCCTCTCCACAAGCTACTTCTGTGTTTTTATATTTAGGTATTTGTTACAATTTCACAGCCTGTACATCACATTGATATACGCCCCCCCTTTGTATGTTAGTCATCTCGCACAAGGTGCTCACCAGCTGCGTAGGGTGCTCAGGGTGGTGGAGTCACGAGGGTCTCAGAGCTTCAGGAAGGTGAGTTGTCTCTCTCTCTCTCTCTGTCTCTCTCTCACACAGACGCATACACATAAACACTCACAAATAAAGGGGGGCAGGTGTGTCCTAGGGGTAGAGTGGTCGTCCTCCAACAAGAAGGTTGGCGGTTCAATCCTCACTCTTCCCCATCTGCATGCCGAAGTGTCCTTGGGCAAGATACTGAACCCCTAAAATGGCCACTCATAGATGTTAATGCACTAATTTGAAGTCGCTTTGGATAAAAGCGTAATACACACACACACACACACACACACACACACACACACACACACACACATACAGCTGCTTAATCTCAATTTGTATACAATAAAGCATTGCAGTGTATTCCTATACTACTATATTACTACAACTACCTAATATAGTCCACATTCCATTTAATGTTTTGACTTTTAAACTTGGATCGCACTAGTACAATATTATTCTGTTCATAACAATATTTAAAGTTTCCACCCTGAGCGTGCGGAAAATGATCGACATGTAAATATGGTCTATAAGTGTAGGTCAGTAGCAATATGCCAAACTCATCAGATGTTGATTCAAAATCATATTGCAGTTATTTTTCACAAAATGCATATTTTCTATCTGGAAAGTTTCTTTGGTTAACATGTTATATACACCATAAGCTCATCAGCATGCCAGTTGTCAGGATTTGAAATAGCTCATCAGTTACTGTATTGCTGTTGGATCCTAGTCTGCAGCGAGGAAGCTGGCGGAGGTGCTGCTGAGCTCAGTGAGTGAAGACAGCTACTGGCCCCCACTTGGTCCTCCACCCTCAGCCTGGCTCCAAAGAGAGGGAGCGGCCGCCTCCAAAGACGCCACCTACCCCACCGTCAGACCACCGCAGCGTTACAGCACGGAGTGGTTCGTGTTTCACTTGTTTTCTTTGGTCTTATTCTTTACTCAATGACACCTCTTGACCCAAAGGTCAACATTTGAGAGACGATTCCAGTCAATTGTCTCTGTAGGATCAAACTTTCAGACACAGTGTAGTGTAGCACTTTAGTCTAAGGTACCATCCGATCAACAAGAGCACATCTCAATACTTTTGAACTAAAGAGTGAGTCATTAGCAGGATGGTGTGAATAAACACACACAGATTATCTCACATTCCATCCTGCTCTTATCAGCATGATCCAAAATTGGACTGATATGAAGCAGCAATTTTGGTACCTGGGAAAATCAATACTACACAAAAATTATGCAGCCCTCCAGTTAATAAGCAAAGGAAACATCTATTTGACTATTAATGATTAGCCAACAAACTAATGGTAATGTAGCCTGCTTAGTAATTCACCAATTTAGTTTGAAATTTGTCTCATAGTTTTCAAGTTATCAAGAGATGAATGTGGGCTAGACCACAGGCAATGGGCTATCATATAAAACCTGTAGAGACATTGTTGCTTCGAAAACCAGATATCTTAATCACAATTTTTCCTCAACGTGCATGATAATTGTGTTGTATCTCTTATAACTGAATCACAGACTCACTTCAACTTGCCATTCACATGCTTTAAACCCCTCAGAGTTGCTGTTTAAGTGAATGCAGCCCCTCATCTAATAACCTACGATAGGCATAGCATTAGATGACACGGCATAAGATAACAGCCTTACATTGCATATTATTGTACGTAATATATCAGAACATTACACTGCATAGTAGTATAGCATAACATTGCATAACAGAACCAAATGGAAAATGGCAGAGTTTACCATAGCGTAGGATAACCTACTAGAACTAGAATGTCATGTCAAAGTGATAGACTACTCATACTATAAATATATGTTATATAGCAATAAAAATCCCTTTTGCAGTCCTGACAAGACGAGACTGGTTATCATTTTGTTGCCTTGTTTCTGCATTTCCCACTTTGTGGGGGTCCTGCACTCGTTGTTCAGGCCCTGTGAGAAATACTTAGTCACCGCCACATGACTAATCCTGCCCACACTATCACAAGTGAAGATCTAAATCCATGTCTGAGATTAGAAGGAGAGGTTGAACAGGAGAATTCACCCCGAGGAGCAGTTGTACTCTTCATTATCGTCCATGACTTTTGTCATCGTTGCCTCTTGTGAATAGGCCAGCATGGTGTCTGACAAATGTGTCCTTGAACAGGACAAAGAGCTGACCAGGGAGGGGAGAGAGGCACAGAGAGGGAGGAGGGAGAGGGGTGGGAGGGGTAGAGAAGAAGTTGTGTGTGTGTGTGTGTGTGTGTGTACGTGTGTGTGTCTGTGTGTGTGTACGTGAGACATCTGAGATAGTGCTGTATAGTGATACACCCAGGGTGGTCCGTGTTATGTTACAGCCCCACAGGTGAGACAGAAACTGGATGCTCCTGGAAATCTACCTCAATTGTGTGTGTGTGTGTGTGTGATTGACTTCCTGTTCTTACCATTTCCTGTTTCCTGTGTCCTGGTAGTTGCTTCTGTCCTCAGGACGTGGTAGAAGAGGCCGTGTTGCTGCTGCTCATCACAGAGTCCATGGTGAGCTACACACACACACACACACACACTTGCACACAGCCAGCATTTTTGCTTTCTGATGTTCCCCCAAATTTCCACACGGTATCCAGACCGTCCTTTGTCTTCCTACCTGTTCTCTCGACCCTCCTCTTCATTACTCTCTGTCCCTCTCTTCATCCAGGCCAGTGGCGAAGCGGTAATCAGTCGTCTGCCGGACCAGGCCGAGGCTCGCCAGGCCAGTCTGCAGGATGCCACCTCTGTCTATGATCTGCTCACCATCGGCATGGCCAGGAGGGGGCAGTACGCCATGCTCTCTGAGGTGTGCTCACAGACTCTTGCACATACTCAATGCTGGAGGTCTGACGGGAGGGGAGTAAAAGAGCATTGAGATGTTTTAGTGAGAGATTTGCCTTTGCCAAACTTTGCAATGATTGTGCTCATCACTTTGAGCAAAGGGATTATGTATCGTTTTCTCTCGGTATCTTTTCCTCTCTCAGCATCACATTACATCACTACAGATTCCCCTTTTATTCTTACTTATCTTGCTCCAAATTCCTCCTACATATTCTCACTTTTACAGCTACATCTAATGTGACTGTGACAATGTGGGAAGACTGGGAGGCAGAGGTCAGAGGGGTCATCTTAAGTTAGGTTTGTCCACCTATCAGAGTGATTCATAGGAGGATTCAGTCGTCTTATAGGGAGGACAACACACACACACACACACACACACACACACATTGAGGTCCCACCTACATTAGTGGATCAGATTCCTGATAAATATATATATATATATAATGCCAGTATGGGCCATTTGTTAAAAAATATATAGTATATAATAATTGGGTACACCCCAAATGATCAACATTTTGGCCACTAACGAGCAGCACATCAACCTGTAGGCAGAACACTGTCACAGTTTATTACCACCATTTGATGTTCAAATAGTTAATAGGTTATTATACAGTTCCCTATATACACATCAGAGCAACATGAGAATGAATTCAGTTGGCCAACCATCAACATGCCCTCTTCTATTAGTTCCATTTGGGTCTCTTACAACTCCTGAGGGAAATATCTGACTCTTTAGCCGCTAAATGAGCCACTATGTTCACCGTCTATTCTCTAGCTTTGTCTGCTGCGTGTTTTCCATTTTTTTATAAAAAACAGAAATGAGACTGATGAGGGCACTGAGGCTAGACCAAAGCAGTGAAGGCGTAAAATAGAGCTACCGGTACATCTAAATCACAGAGCTGCAAGATGTTGAAACACAATGTGGAGCAGAGAGGATGAGAGAGTGTCGGTGGTAATTCTCTGGCTTGGTCAAAACATTATACGCTTTAACACATTACACATAGTCATTAGACCAAATTAGTATATCAAAATAATGATTAGTTGAGCTTTAAGTTGAGTCAGCGACTAAGGTTTCTGTTCCTACCTCCCACTTTGAGTGAACCCTAATTCAGACTCCACTAGTTAACCCCCTACACAGGGGTTAAACTGGGATTTGTAATGGGCCTGGGCCTGATTTAGCAAGGTTAACAAGGGTCAGCGTTGTTATGTAGCAGCTTCATGTGGCTTTATAAAGACCAAGCAAGTATTTCTGAAGCATTACGATTCCTGCTTAGGTCATACATTCGGTCTGTTTTAAGAAATGTTCATCAGTTCAGTCCTCAGTTTGTCTGATCTCCCAGCGGTCGATAATTGTGTGTTGGGCTCTGTGCAGCAGGATGTCTTGTCTTCTGCATGTTCAATGGTCAGCTGGCTTTCTATTCAGTGCACATTATTTAATCAGAGGATCAGGCAGACCTTTCTTCTGGTTGAGCTCCCTTCTTCATGACTAATAACATCTGACTGATTGCAATCCACGCCATCCTCTGTTCATTCACACACACATCAATCACAGCATTATGTACTGAAACAGCAGAGTGGGTGGTGTGTGGTGAATGACAGGCATTTCCAGCTTGTAAAGATAGAGCCATGGAGAGCCGCCATTCATCTCAGTACTTTGTTAAGGAGGAAGAATATGCAAAACTTATTTTTTTCCTGATTTAAAAATTGTTTTCATATTGGTTTAGTGTAAAGACAATTTAAACCAATCACTATGTCTGTTCAGTGCAGTCTCCCTGCTGAAAACTCTGCTTACACATCCTCTTCAACAATAGACATAACTAATATGTATTTGTGTGTGTGTGTGTGTGTGTGTGTGTGCGTGCGTGCGTGCGTTGCGTGCGTGCGTGCGTGCTTGCTTCTCCTCCAGTGTCTGGAGCGAGCCATGAAGTTCTCATTCAACGAGTTCCACCTCTGGCACCAGCTGGGCCTGTCACTCATGGCGGCGGGGAAGGTGAGCTCATTACTCCTTATATATCAGCAACAGACCCTCACACCACGCCACACCCGAAAGAGACATCCATCATCTGCCATTCCTCATGTCCCGTCCACTGCGGCGCTCCTTCCTCACAGGCCTACAACACATAGCATTCATAGCTAAGTGCTCAATTTGCTTGGAGGGGCAGATGGGTTACATTTTATTGGGTCTGGACCATAGACTGGATGGTCTGGACGAACCAGTTAGTGCCAAGTAACTGACAGTAGCAAAAAGGTCCAATAAAAGTCAATCAGTTAGATTTTTCATCAAAAAGTACACATTGTGTTGTCCTACAACTGCATTAACCAAAACCATGTACACAGGTGAAAAATTGAATAACTTGGGAATCATTTTATATTCATTTCCTGCTATGTGAACATGATGATGAGATGATGAGAAACCTGTGCATTCTTCGAATGGGAGTCTTCAAGAGGAATAAGGAATCGTGTACAATGCTCTCTCTCTTTCTCCTCCTGTCTCTCAGTTCCTCAGAGCATGTGTGCACACCTGGACGTGTGTGCGCCCAATATGTGTGACACAGAAATTGATCTGGGTTTCAGGATAAAGTGACACTGCAGATCAATGGAGAGCTCTGGAAATAGGCTGCTCCCTAGAAGGAGAAGGGGCCGCCTCACTGTCGTCAGATCCGCTTCTATTTAGGGCCAGCCGAGTGTGTGTGTGTGTGTCTGCATGTGTGTGAGCGCATGTGCGTGTGCACGTGGTCCATTAATGATTGACCTACATGTATTAAGTGACTGTGTGCCTAAATGGGTCTATTAAGGCTGTGTAAGAACAGTTGATGTGTGTTCCATGTCATCCGTTGCTGCATGATAACTGGCTGCTGTGTGCACATGAGTCCAAATTTGTCACTGACGTATGTGTGTGTATGTGTCTTCCAGGGTGTTGGTGCTGTATCTGTATTTAAAGAGTGTTCCAGGATGAGACCCGAGGACCCTTCATTGCCCCTGTTGGCTGCTAAAGTCTGCATTGGTCAACTGCACAGGGTGAATACAAATACTCACAACACCTATAAAGATGTATGTAATGACCAAAATATGCTAGTACATACCGAGTCCCACAGTCAGGCCTGGGAGCCTGAAGCTCACAAACACACATTGGATGAAGAACTGGTGTCTTCTGCACTTCATTTCCCAGAGACACTTGTAGCTGTGAATCTTCTGGAGATGTGTTTCTGTAGGTGGAGCTGTTTTCCATGTCTGGTCACTCATGTGCTGATTTATATTCCTCTATTTTGAGGATATTTTCACCAGCAAAGGTGTGTGAATGTCTATGAGAGCACAACAATGGACCTTCATTGAGAGAACGTGCTTTAATTCACTATATATTATAAATCCATCCATCAATGCAAAATCCTTTAAATCAAACAGTCTAAGAGGAATACAAAAATCTGTCTCTGCACCTACTGCTCACAACACATGTCCAGACTGTGACCATAATACACGTTTAGACCTTGTAAGTGGACACTGCTTCATTCTAAGGAGTCACTATGAAGAAAAAGTAGGGATCCGTTATGTTACATATGTAGTTTTGAGTGACATGTCTGACTGTCACATGGATCACTGTTAAGTGCACTGCAAACATTCAGTTGCAGTTTGAATGTATTTTGTACTAAGTACTTGAGCAAATATTAGCATGCTGCCAACATGCTAAGGTAGTGAGAACAGTAAACATTATTATGCTAAATATCAGTATGGTTCTATAGTACTTAAAGTACTATAGCAAATACACATCCTATTGCTTAAAGTATTTGATTTCGTATTTGTATCAAAGAAATTCTGTAATGTAACTAAAACGTTTTTTTTTACTGTAATTGGACAGCAAATCTTTGGAAACTTTAGCTGTCAGACACTTTTTTTTTACTTTTTTTTTACAGTATATTTTTATCGTGTTCATGTGTAGCACTTTGCAACCTAATCGCTAACATGGCTACAAACTCTTAACACTGTGTAATTTGCATTTTAACACAACTCACTGCATGTTCTGTGACAAGTGGTTAAAAGTAGCCAATGCTTTGTATTACATGGTTTTCAGGCAGAAGAAGTTAAGGTACACATAAAGGTTGACATTCGACAGGATTACAGCCCTAGTAGCAAGGATTCCATTCTCCATCTAGAACTAATGAGATATAATCTGCATACGAATGCAGTAGCACGGACAATCATGTCTGTAATCCATGCATGTTCATTTTCATGTAGTTAGACCTGTCCCCACAGCTTCAGTTAACACGTATAAGATGTTAAGCTGAATGGTGACATAATGTCAGGGAATTGTGTAGTGCATCGCTGGAGGGTTATACAATATTTAGCGGGGAAGGTGTGTGTGTGTCTGGGAGTGTGTGCACGCGGGAAGTCAGAAAGTCATGGCAAAGCATCACTGTGTCGCTAATGTTTGGGGATTGACACTTGGGTCACTCAGGCAGATACACATCACTCTGAAGCGTGGCCAGCTTGGATAGTCCTGCTGTTCATGATCTGGGCGTCACAGCAACAGTGGTATTTAGGGTGGAGGGGGAAGAGAGAGAGAGTGAGTGAGGGTGGGTTAGACAGCACGAGAGAGAGAGAGAGAGAGAGAGAGAGAGAGAGAGAAAGGGGTCAGAGATTAGAAAAGAGGAGCTAACGGGCGAATGGAGGGAGCACATCTGTCAGTGGCTGGAGATCATGGAAGGCCGGAGACACTAAGGAGCTTACAGCCTTAATCACAATGGGACACTGTGGCCATAGTGCAGTGGGGCATTACATAAATGGGCCACCATCATCCACCAGCAGCCCCACTGGACAGTCTGGACTGTCTATTTAGGATTTCTTCATGTTTTTATAGATATGTATGTGAGAATGTGAGGGATGTCTGGGCAAATGGAGCCCTCTCATAACTGATGATATCATCAAACACTGAAAGTGAAGCTCCTTTTCTAAATTCCTGAAGAGCAGTTTTGCAGATGCAAGGTTCTCACCCGACAACAGAAACATATTCTTCTTGCACACCATTCAAAAAAACCTAATCCTCCCAAGGTGTGCATGGTCGGGCTGTGAGTCTTGAATGACTGGTGATTGTGTGCTGGCTGTGTGGAGTCACAGAAAGAGACAAAGACAGAACAGAGGGGGAGGACGATGGGAGGAAGAGGAGTATGGAGAAGGAGGGAGGGAGGGAGTCAGAGCAGTTGGCTCGCTGTTCTGCTGGCATGCAGTCAAAGGCATTACCCCCCCATGCCCACCTACCCACCTGCCTGCCCACCACCAGCAGTACCTCACACGGAGTGACACACTTTTTCCTCGGCTCAGAGCACCACGGCTCAGCTCAGCCACACAGCGCCTGCAGTCTCCTGCTCTGTGTGTGTGTGTGTGTGTGTGTGTGTGTGTCGGTGTGTGTGTCCTTCAGCAAACTCTGCGTTGTCCTTCAGCTAAATCTACTCGGGCCAAACTCACACCAGGCACAGTCATTAACACTCTGTTCCCTGCTGCACTTCAGCTGCATTTGTATAACAGTATGACTCTGGCTTTTTCTGTTGCACACCCATGTCGAGGATGTAGCAGGTCCAGTTCCTCACAATGACCCTAGATGATCTTAATCATATTAATTATAGGTCACATGATTTTTGATAAATCTGGATTTGTGTGTGAAGTCTGTTTTCTGTTGCTGATCCTGAAGAGGTATACACTTTATGTTTGTGTTTGTATGTGTGTGTGTGTTTATGTGTGTGTGTTTGCGTGTGTGTGTGCACGTGTGTTTGCATGTGCACGTGTGCGTTTGCGCCTCCAGTTTGAGGAGGCGGAAGCTCTGTCTCAGAGTGTGGTGTCTATGGGGGAACAAGCTGGAGAACTTCTGCCCAGGGCCTACCTGGCTCTGGGGCTCTGCTGCAGTCTACAGGCCTCTGATGGTATGGATACACAACTACACAAACCATCAAACAAACAAATCTGTGACTTGCTTTAAAGGGTTCACACTTTCCTGAAATAAACAACCTGTCGTGGTCATGCAAGTTATCACTGTCGTCTTGGAATGGAAGGTAAATGGTTGTCATTATAGGTTTCTTTTAATTATGGCCTTCTTTCCATATACATAAAGTTATCAGATCTTAAATAGTTCAACATTCATTCACTTTCCGCTCTCTATTGGTCAGATTAGCTTGGCATGAATATTTTAGGCTTGGCTGGTTGATCCTAGGTTTAAAAATCCACTTGTCAGTTACTCTTAAGCTTATTAATAAACATGTTATCCTTTTAGTTTAATCAATATAAAAACCAACGTCTAAAAATGTCCAGTTGAGCTTTTCCCTGTAGTTTCATGCCAGAGTACTTTTGGCTGGGACTTCAGAGAGTGTTGTCACTGGTAGGTTGCTAGGATACCAGCAGCACCTGCCAGGCTAGTTCTCCAACCCTGTTGCCAGTATTTACACATACGTGTTTGTGTGTTATGGATCATTTCAAAAGACGGATGACAAATTATCTACTTTGTTGATAAGGTGATGACTTGTTGAGCACATGTTGCTTCATTTCTATACAACATAAAACATTGTAAACTACAAACTACTGTCTCTTCAGCTTCTCTCAAAGCAGATCGGAATGACTTCAACAAGAGAGCGCTGCAGGCCCTGAGCAAGTACGTCCTGGTTCTCTCTGTTTTCAGTTTCTCAGTGATCAGATGAAACTGTTGGCCTAACTACTGCTAATGAGAAAGGGCGAACATGCAAAACTATGATTGTGAACATGCCAAACATTAGCATGCTGTCATTGACATAATTAGCACACGTAAGTTAACATGCAAGTTAAGGCACCACTCTTGTTAGCTATAACATAATAATCATAATAACACAATATAATATTATATGCATTTATGAATGAATTTAAGTATATATATATATATATATACTGTATATCCAGCTCAACTTGATTTTTATTATTTTATCACTTGTATTAGCTTACACCCTGGTATTGTTTAGTTTAAGTGGTAATCAATAAAGTGACCTATCCTGGTGATATAACCTTTGCTAAAACATATGAAACCTGAGGGACATGTCTCTCTCCTCCTCAGGGCTCACTCCTTAGACCCCCTGGATGCACAGATTGCTATGTACCTGGCTCTGCAGCTAGCACTTGTCCGACAGGTAAAGCTATCTGTTGCTGAATCGACAAGTTATTTACTAGAAATCGTTTCATATTGTAAGTTAAATCAATGTTTGTGTGTGTGTGTGGCAGGTATCTGCAGCCATGGAGCCCCTGCAGGCAGCTTTAACTCTCCATGGAGATGACTTGCATTCCCTCCACCTGCTCACCCTGCTGCTCAGCGCCCAGAAACACTACCGTCATGCCCTGGACACCGTGGGCCTGGCCCTCAGCCAGCACCCAGACAACTTCAAGTAAAACCCACTGAACCATCCCACTCACACACGCAATAACAAATGTTGGTAAAGGTGTTGGTGAAATGAGGATAAAGTGCCAAGCGATCGCTTTACTTTTTAGACTTTGCATGTGAGTTTTTCACATTTGTGTTTGTTTGTGTGAGGGTGGCTCCAGTGAGTGGTGCAGTGAGGCCCCTTCCCAACACTAGTCCTCTCCAAAGGGGTAGGGTGTCTCAGTGCTACTTTGTTGGAGGCCAAGCACACACACACTCAACACCTTATTTAGATGTGCCAGAGTAGAGGCCTGCGTTGCAGTACCTATGCCCCTCATACACCCATACCCTTTTAGCACTGATGATATTTTGTAGGTTTGTTCATTTCTTTCTAAAAAATAATATTTTTAATTATTATCTTTCTGATTATTATCTTGAAATTGAGTCATTGAGTAAAGCCGGCACAGGTATATTATAGTACAGGCCCCAAAATGTGGTTTAAGATGCTCACATAACCTTACAGGAATGGTTTCAGACAGCCATACTGAAAAGTAGATTGATTAGCTGTGGAGGAAGCGCTATAACGTAAGAGATAAATACCCTTAACTATCCAGGCCAGTTATTGCACACTAACCATAACATGGAAGCATGTTGCATCATCTTTCTGATGCGTCTTCTCTTTCGTTTCAAAGCCCAGTAAAGCATTTCATAATGCAACCATTTGGGGTCAGTGTTGGCCTCCACGGTCCCTGCACACACAGATGGGGTACATCCATACATCAGGAGCGAGAGGAAAAGAGAGAGGAAATGCAGAAAAACAAGAAAATTGATGACATAATGAATGGAAGGAAGGATGTAAGAGCCTGACAGGAATAAAAAGGAAAAACTGAGACAGTGTGGGAGGTTGCAGGATAGATGACGGTTTCATAATTGCCAAGGCTTTACTGATGAGTACTGTATGTACAATTGGAAAATGAAATCTGTTCCCTCTCTATCTCAATCCCAATTGCACACTTAGACGCACACACACAACCCCCCCCCCACACACACACATACACACACACACACACACACAAACAAACACACACACCTCCTCCGTAGAGACACTTGACTGCTTTGACCCATTTAAGAGCTCTTTTCTGCTCTCAGCCAATCAAAACGTTCTCTGCGCCAGGAATCCCCATCGCCCCAGTAACCATGAGGTCATATGGGTAGAGCAGGCAACATCAGTTGTTGTTCCCAAACTGTTGTTATTGAGTATGCAGAGAGACATTGACTAAGGGAGAGAGAAAGAGAGAGAGAGATACAAATCTATTTATGTGTAATTTGCTGAATGGAAGCCGTGCATTAATGACTTTGTTACTGAAAGACTGTATCATTACCTCTCAGATTTATGGATTTATGGATAGAGAGATATGGATCAGCCTGGGCTGAACTTACCGAATAGATTTGAGCCCAAACCGAAGCTAAAGGAATTGTCTGACTAGAGAGTATGGTAAAAGTGTAACAAAGGGTCCTGTCAGGTGTTGTATGAATCTGTCCATTATAGTTGAGTTAACGTCAAAAGTGTAGTTTACTGTATACTAAATAATATTAAAGAATATATAAAAAAACCTATATAGGGGGACTGTAACACGTCTTACCAAACCAACCAAGATGACATCTCTTCCTATTAACATTATTTCCCAGAAGAACTTTAGTACGCATTAGGGTCAGCCCTAACAATAAGGCTGCGGTCACTTCAAGCTGCAATAATCAATATTTTTATATTAATGATGAATTAATTGACAGTGTGAAATGTGAACGGTGTCTCTAAAAGTGAGTCTGCACTTCCTCTCATTTCCAGACAGCGTTTTAGCCTCTCTGCTTAAGATAATAAAACGTTAGCAACTAGCTGTTGGTCGTGCAGTAGTTCAAGTTACAGCTTTTTTCCTCAGGATTCAATGGACATTAACACAGAGCCTAAAAGAGAGAAAAGATTCATTTAGATTCCTCAGGTGCAATGAGACACCTCTAAATGTGTGCTCTGTGTCTGCTGTTAGGGTGAAAAGCCAATTTGCTAGCATATCTGCAGCAATTAGCAGCGAATCCAGTTTAAATAAACTAAACTTAAATCACCTTGACTTGTTGGGAAAGGATTATTATAACAAATATTTAGCAAATGTGGTGTGTGTTTTCATGAAGCCTGAATTCAGGAAGTCATTTTTTTTAAATGCTAGCAGAGGAGCACATCTCCCGAATCTCTAAGCTCATTGGTTGATCCAACTTCCTGTTGACATTCAAGTTTAAAGAAGATTGCTTAAAGCTATAATCTGTAGCTTCATTAAAATGTCTAGAAATGCCTCAACCTAGCTTATGTATGTTGTTGACTCTTGTACTTACATTATCCCAACATTTTTCAACGTTATTCAAACTCAGAGAAATCCCCAATTTCATTCAATGTAACAGGACTTTTCATTTTGATCATCTGTTAATTACGTCATAGCCACATGACCCGTGGCTTTTTCCGTGTGTGCTTTAACTTCAAACGATGTATGTTGAAAGATAAACACACAGCTAGCCAGTTAGCCAGCAGGCTACAGTTTGTATTGGTCACTCTTAACGATTTTTCTTTGCCGTTTGCTACGAAACGGGAATACAATTTTAATACATTATTAATTCATAAACATGCGCCAGAGTCACTTCAGTTATCTCCATTGGTGAATTTTGCATCACCCATGATCCCACGCTGCTGCTTCGAGACGTCGTCAAACTAGTTATTTTGTTATTGTTTTGATTGAGAGCCAAAGCCAGAGTTAAACATTGTATGTTTAATGTCATACCCAGAATTCATACAGA
This sequence comes from Pseudopleuronectes americanus, assembly GCA_038501795.1. Taxonomy (NCBI): domain Eukaryota; kingdom Metazoa; phylum Chordata; class Actinopteri; order Pleuronectiformes; family Pleuronectidae; genus Pseudopleuronectes; species Pseudopleuronectes americanus. The sequence continues at coordinate 4,245,627 of CM076729.1, read as the reverse complement.
GGCTTAAAATCAAACGGCTGCATGATTGACTCCAATTGACAACCGTGCATGTATGTTGACTTACATGCAGACAGGGTGTAAGATTATCAGTATGCATTGCAAAGAATGTATCATCATGTTGGGATTAATATGAGTATTTTTTGCCTTAACCCAACCCAGACCTGCAATATGCACATGAAAATGAAGCCAGACCCAGTCAGAATAAGTCAATACCCCTGGGACCCGCTGGGGCTGAGGCCAAGTTGCAGATCTCAGAGTCAGAAAATGAAACAGTGATACAGAGAGCGAAGAGAGAGAGAGAGAGAGAGAGGGGGAGGGGGGATACTGAAAGGAGGTGTTTTCTCAATAACACGCTCATTGAATATAATTTGCTTTGGATGTGTGAGTGAGCATCAGGGATCAAAGCTTGTACTGTGCGAGGTGCTAGGCATTCCAAGACAGTTGTGTGTGAATGTGTGTGTACTTGTTTGTTGTGATGCTGGGGGGGATGTGTACACGTGTAAAAGATCGTAATCTTGCACATGCATGTTTGTGTGTCACTGTGTATTTAGTGTGTGTGTGTGTGTACGCATGCATGTGTGTGATTCTTGTTAGCCGCTGCCTCTCTGCACCTCAGCAAACTGTCAGCTCGCTGTAGCATACTGAATTTCTCCTTCCTCCTTTTCTGCCACATCCTTTCTGCCGGCTTCTCTCTCTCTCTCACTCTCTCTTTCTCTCTTTGGTTCTCCTCTTTTTTATCGCTCTGTCTGTGTTTTGTCCTTTTCTTTGTAATTTTAATCACCCAGTAAACAGGCATGCATTTCAATGTGAAATGTGATTCTGCTACAGATTGAGAGAGCTGAGGAAAGTAAGGGAGAGAAGGGGGAGGGTTGTGTGTGTAAGAGAGCGAGAGAGTGAGAGATTGTGGTCTTACAATTTGTACTAAAGAGAATGATTAATCCCAGCCTTTGATTCTGCATTCATCTAAGGGGATGTTGGAGCATGAGCAAGTGTGCATGTGTGTGCATCTCTGCAAGTGTGTGTATAAGCGTGCACATGCATGCCTGGCTCACGCTCTACTACACAAAGCAAGCATGTCTGCAAAGGCTTGAGTGTGTGTTAATCTCTATTCATTCCCATTCAAGTGAAAAGGAAAGTGGTTTCAGACTTTTTGACCCTACTATATAAAGTACATGTATGTTATGTGTGTGTGTCTGTGTGTGTGTGTATGTGTGTGTGTACAGAAAACACACACTGATCTGTGGGAGTGCAGAATGAGTAATACTGTAGATGTACCACTTTTTTCAAGGGAACATTATTAGCTATTTTTAAATGGAGTTTACGCAGGCAGTCACTACTCGAGCTGGGCGCCACTGAGCTACAGTGCTCGTTGCCGTCCATCCCCAGCCACTACGCTGGCTCTGCACATGCCTGCATCATTCCCAGGAGGGTGGAAATGACAGCCTTTGTAATTTGATGTGCAGTTGTGAGTGCTTTAATCTCGATCAAATCTCATTGAGCTGCAAAGGAAACACAAGTATGTGATCGGGTGCTGCAGGGTGCAAAAGACTATCCTCAGATGCCTTAGATCATTTTGATATTAATTACCATCATGTACCAGGTACTGTGTACTCCTGACAGACTTATATGTGAATTAATGCAAAAGAGATAGTTGGGAATTTCCAAATATTTCCCTCATTAACAGAGAAACAAGCCTTGTATCATTGCCTGTAATTACTTGCATTCAAATACTAATTTAATTGATATATTCAAACAAAGTATATTGGAGCGAGATGACTCCATATTCTCTAATCAGCTCCTATATTAGCTGCTGTTAATAGCAATTTCATGTTTTCTTGTTTCTTCCATTGCAGTTTGTTCTATTTAGTCATTGTTTTTGATCTGTATTAAACTGCTGTCAATTCAACTCAACATTTTCTTACATAACACCTTCCACTATGAAACATCTGCAGGAGTGTCCCTAACAACAGCATCTATGTTAAAGAAATTAGCAAAAAATACAAACTCAGGTATTACTAGCTTTATTAGTTTATGATATAAACATTTGTGATGGCATAAAACTCTGCAAGAAGTCAGTGTGCAGTGTCAAACATGGCCTTAATTGAAAACAGGCTCCCAGTAGAGACTTTTTTTCTCAATTTCATGGAAAGATGAGCATCATTTTACTGGTAATGCAACGTCAAATATTCTGCATGCATCCTTCATAGCTGCACAGATGTTTCACATCTTCCAGTCTTCCAGTGAGTTAAGTGTCATATTCCTTCCTTTCATATTTTCTTTTTTCTTTCTTTTTTCTTTTTTATTACTGCTTACTTTGATTTATAACAGTCAATAAGAATAGTATTTATGTTTAAAAAAACAAGACGAAAGTAAGTACATAAACTAAGACTCTGTAATTATAAGAATATTTGGAATATTATGACAATTTAGAGTACACTTAGTTTTGGTGTGTCATCATACAGTATCAGTATAGTGTGCATGTAAGACAGTGGGAGGTCAATATGTACTGTATAATGTGTACCCACGCACAAACACCGTGTCACATTTCAACACTAGGAATGATGTACAGCCTCAAAATACATCAAAATGCTTCTAAACGCTTTGCCACACTGGTAATGGGGAGCCTAGAGACACACAAAATCGCACGCACACACTCTGGTGGACCCCTACTGGCAGGCGTGTCCTTAACACAAAGTCCCTCGGCACCACTTGTCATCCACACGTCAGAAAATCCAACGCCCTTCCTCCCACACACACACACACTTACTCCCTCCATCTTCTCCTCACCCCCTCTATACACGCACACACATACACACACACACACACCCTCCTCCACCACGTAGTGAGTTGGTAATGAGGCGCATTTCACCGAGAGTTTTCTCTCCTGACATGGGCTCGTTTCTCTCTGCTATTGATCCTCACCCTCCCTGCATCCCTTCGTCCTTCCCTTTATCCTTCCCTTCTATCACTCTCTCTCTCTCTCCCTCTGACATGACAGTACAGAATAATTGGAGGAGCCTTCAACAGGGAGGCAGTGGACAGATAGGCAGGCAGGCGGCGGATTTGGCGAACACCATGGTCTCCGTGCCTCTCTCACTTTCTTCCTCTCTGTCCTCACACTCATGGATGAGTGATGCCTATGACAGACTGCATCCTCTGAGCTCCCCTTCTGGCAATTACTAAACACACACACACACGCACACATGCACACACACGCACATGCACATGCAAGCACACACACACATGCACACACACCAGAGACTCCCACATCACTTAACCAGTTGTCTTCAACTAAAAGGCCAGAACAGAGACACTCTATGGCCTGTACTCTGCAACCTCTTAACACAACGCAACAGACACACACACAAACACACACACACACGCACACACTTATACACTCTTAGAGCTTGCTGTTGATGACCATCTTTACCCCTCTCTCTTTCTATTGATCCTTGGGTACTTCAGTCCACATACATCAGTGAGATGTTGATGGGTCTTAAGCACTTACCAAGCTACTGTCGAGGCTCAAACACTTGCACAAGCAAATTAATCCATATTTATAAGCTTCTTTATTTTATAGCCAAATAAGCAACTGGGGATATGCAGCTAATTTGCAGGGATCCACTTTTAGTGAACACCGTCATGTATTCAAAGTCATTGTGTCATGCAAACTGAGTTTTAAAATGTTGTGTATACATATGCATCAGTGACAAGAAGAACAGGTTAGACTGTGTTTGAATCCAACTTGAGACTCCTTCAGGCAATTCTGTTTACTGTGGAATTTCCTTCAGGTACAGAAACCGCACTTACATTACTGTACAATAAGTGTCCATAAGTTAATCACATAGGTTCATCATATGGCAATAAAACACCAATAAGTACCATAACATTGAAAAGGATTAGTAATGTGTGTGTGTGTGTGTGTGTGTGTGTCTTTTGTGTTCCAGTCTCCTGTTCACAAAGGTAAAGCTTGAGGAGGCTATGCTCGGCCCAGCTACTGCCCTGCAGACCTGTGAAGAGATGTTGCAACGATGGCAAAGCCGCTATGAAGTCAGTCGCTCCAGGTGAGTGTGGGTATGCAAGACGTGTGTATCATATGTACTGAAGATTGGGTGATACTTCACTTCTCCAGTATTTTGTACTGCTATGTTAAGAAAGGAGGGGGAAGCTTTGCTGCGGCAGTATTGATTGAATCAATGAGTTTGTGTTTGTGTGTGTGTGTGTGTGTGTGTGTGTGTGTGTGTTTGTGCGTGTGTGTGTGTGTGTGCGTGTGTCTGTGTGTGGGTACGTGTGTGTGTGTGTGTGTACATATGTGTGTGTGTATTCATGCACTCTGCATTTCTGACATATTGATAAGACCAGTCAGTAAACTTGCATTTATTCGCTCTTGCAAGTGGGTGTGGCCCCCTTTTAGAGAGATTTCCATTTGTACTGAAACAGTTCGGGCAAATCACAACCATTTATCTAAAATGGGGCCGGTTTGCGATGATACATGACAAACAAGATGTCTGATGCTGATATGTAGGTCTGTTGAATCTGCTATTGTGGATATTGAACAAACTGCCTGGATGTTTTGATCTTTTACTTCATCCATGTTTGTTTAGTTTATCCAGCAGGCGCATATGGGTCTGATGATGCCTAATATCAGATATCATTGTTCAGTTATATCACGATATGTTATTAAGATTCTATCTGTGATCTGTGAGAGTGGTTTTGAGATAATGGGCGTTGTACTTGACAGATTTGAAAGATGTATGATAACATTTCCTTTCAAATTTTAGATAGGGATTTAAAAAATATATTTTTTAAATATTGTGGATCAACCTGATAATAAGTTGAGAGAAAGTAATGAAAAACCAAACATTTGAAACTGTTAGCTTGTTGTTTTCAACCGTGGAACAAATTCAAAAAAATTGTAATCCTTGACAAATCTGCCGATACTTTCTCTCCATATTAAATGTTTTTCTATGTCCCTGTACATTGCAACGGCCGAGGCATTCTTTTCTAAGTTTGTCTGTAATCTGGAGGGACTCTCTTCCAATTTGGGATAGTGAAGCTAATAATAATCAATCTGCTGATCAAATTATTAATTTTAGTTTTTGCTAAGGTTCAAAATGTAATGTCATTACTTTCTCAGTTTTCTTTCTGCTTGGTTCTTCCCAAAATCTGTGATATATGCGGAGGGGTTTTAGGACACATTGTCGGACACTAGTGAGCATCCACTTTTAGCCAGCACGGACTGCAGTGACTCTCAGAAGGATGGTACACGGTGGAGAACGACATAGTGTACATGTCCACAGCTTGGCTTTCCAATTCCTTTTGACATTTGAGAGAGGCCATACATGGACATGCATACACACTGTAGTTTTTGGCAGGAATTATTATTTACAGGAAAATTTATTCGGCAACGTACTGTGCACAACCTGATTGGTTCTCCTTACCCTCGGTGCTGAATTGCTTCACAGATGGAGCCTTATGGTGGATAACTTTAATGATAATGGTACGACATTTCCTTTCTTTTTATATAAGACGATTGATCAAATCCAAAAATACACACACATAAAGTAATTTATAAAAATAACATAAGAGGCTTGTTTATAAGCTGTGTATATCAGTGCCTGCATCACTGGGTGTGTTTGCTCATGTATTATGCGAGTACAGCACATGTCTTCATTGGCGTGTGCATGTGTGTTGCAGTGAGACAGATGACAGCAGCAGTACGCCGATGGCCGAGAGGACGGAGGTCAGCCCCGGAAGCAGGAAGCCCTCCATCCACCTGACCCTGCCTGACTTCCAGGACGGCTCCACTGGTCGGCTCTGTTGCTGGTTTTAACTCTTTTTAATGAGGGCACTTTCACTGCACATATTTGGATTGCCACAGGCTGAATTGATTAGTTTTAAGTTAAACACATCACTCTTCCTCTCTGGTGTTGGGTAAACACCAGTGAGAGAAAAGTTGAACATGCAGGTCAGTTTAATTTCCCCGGCATTTTACCTATTATGGATTCAAACTGTGTTTGCCTGTCCACAACCCAGGTTTCGGCAACACATGTTCTGTTTAAATAATAATGATCTGACTCACCTCCACATCTGTGATCTTCAGTCACAGGAAATCTATTCATGTTCTGAGAATGAGCAGAACAAACGTGTTCCTGAGCACGGCTCTATTTAATCATTGTTATTTTCTGCTGACAAATGAACAATCGATCTCTGCTTCATGATCAGTCTTGTTCAATCTTGACCTGCGTTTGAAAACTTGTACAATTTATTTTATTTGGGACAAATTATCGCTTCCCTCTGTGTTTCCATTCAATATCTGTAACAAACATTTACAGCTTGTCGTTCCTTCATTTCCCATCACAGGTTCATTGAGCCCTTCGTCAGTTGCAGTGTCTCGCCTGGACGCGGCGCTCTCTGAGGTGTCTGATATCAGCTCCTCCCGTCGCCAAGGACCCACCTACATCTGGAGCACCCTGGAACGTATCTGGCTGCAGGCGGGTAAGACGGCGATATATGTGGCTATAACACAGGTTTTCAAAACCTCAAGGTTGGGATCTCTTGCAAAAATGGATTTGAAATTCCCTTTAGTCAAGAAGAAATTTCTGTTAAGGGTCAGCAAGTAACCATGTAATGACAGGGTGTGTTGCATGGGAGTTAATTTGCCATTGAACTGGGGAACAGGGAAACCGTGGCCATGTGTTTATTGACTTTGAGCTGTAAAGTCGTTGGCTAGGATTGTACAACCATGGCTATGCAATCGATAGCAATCAGATTCTATTTATTTATTAAGATTCATGAATAATAATCTCAATCTTGAAGTGCAAAATGGACAGAATATTGATTTCAGACAATTATAAGCTTTCCAGTTCTCCCCAGTCTTTGATTGAAAGATTACAGCAATAAGACCTTTCAACAGCAGAGCCTTCAGCCACGATATATTTGAGGCTTGACTAATATGCCTCTATCTAACATGTTCACAGTGACAATGTTAACATGCTTAGCCGGTGTAATATTTACTATAGTCATTACCATGGTAATTACTAAAGGGCACTAATAACAAAGTATATTTTAAAAAAAAGGCCTGATGAAGTTGCTAAATTGATTACAATTTATCGTGAGAGGGGCATGGATTTCACCATCAAATTTTCACAGATCAGATTGATTATTAGATAGTTGTAAAGGAAGTTCTGTCAAAACTAAAATCAAAACATTGGTAGTACTACATCACAAGTCAGCTCAATTAAGTTATTAGGAATTATCCTCTGAGGACCATGAATGTCTGAAATGTCATGACAGTCCATTCAAATAGGTGTTAACATTGTTCTGTCCACTATCAAAGTGGTGGATACATTTATAAACATTCATAAATAACAGACCTTTACCAAAGTTGTGTAAAGAAGGGGATACATAAAGATATAAAAAAAACAACCATGAAGAAAAACAATAAATCACAAATAAGTGGACCTCAAGGATCAATCGATGGACCACAAACACTTGAGGCGAGCCACAACCACCACATATCCATATATGTCAAAAGTATCCCAAAAATGTAAGGTCCCAGTAGGGATTGAAACCTTTTTAGGAATGACCTCTTCAGAAAATTCCAGATCAGATAAAAGTCAAAATCGTTGATGGCAAATTTGAATGAAAATCCTGTCCACAGACTGTTGTACAGATGCTACTATAAAAGCTGTGACTGTAGCACACAGCTTACTGACCTGCTTACAAGCTTAGTTGAATTTCAATCTCTCTGGGGAGCGAAACACTGTTTACGTACTTGGTACAATGTGAACACACATTTTTTTCCGCCATGTTTTGACCACTGCAGTCACAAGAATTCACTTGGGGATCACCTCTGTATAATGAAAGTTGAAAAAAACTTGTGTTAACCACAAGGGATACGTATATTTACAAGAGAACAATTCCTGCAGGAGATGATATATTTGTAACCTTGTTTAAAACTACATAATTTAGTGTGACTGCTGCCGCCATTTTCTATTACCTCTGCCTTCACGAACGAGGGTAAATACTAAATATGTTAACAATTTAGTGGTCAGAGCCATTTCAGTCCCATTGAATACTGCATACCTTATGTCGGAGTGTGCGCTGTACCTGCATAAATGAAGCCTCTGCTCTATTAAGGGCAGAATGGCAGTGATGCATACGGCTATTACTTCCACCCCTTCAGCCCTCAGTCTGCATGTGGAAGTTCATGGGAGAGCAGAGCATTCGGAGGAAATGAAGGGAGAGAAGTACAGAGATGCTCCACACAAACACTCCATCTATCCACTCAGCTGGAGTGGACGAGGCATGGGAATGGGAATCCATACCGCAGCCGAGTGAGCACGGTGATGCAACCAGAATACCAGCGTGTTACAGCAGTGGATGGGATGGGTGGAGGAGCCGCGGGGTCACGTCCCCTGTGGACGGGTGTAATTTGAAGGTTATTTTCTATGTCTAACCTTTGAACCCTACTATTCCTCTGCTGAGAACAGGCGAAATAGAACACGCTCATGAAGCTGTGTATGTGTGTGTGTGTGTGTGTGTGCGTGTGTGTGTCTCTCACTGACGGCAGAGACAGTCCTACCCCCAGTGACCCCCTCTCCTTCCCAGCATTCTTCTTCACATCGGTCACTTCCTCTTGCAATCTTACATCCTGATTGACCAAAAACACACACACGCACAATCACACACACACACACACACACACACACAGAGAGTCTGAGGGTTCTTAAAAAAGGGACCCACTGAGCTGTACATACACATTCAAACTCTAATACACATACATCTAAATGGAATGTATATATACACGCGCTGATCTAATAGCAATATTTTTTTCTGAGAGCTCAGGTGATGAGCAGGAAAAGGGATTACATAACCATTCATTGAATCCTTTTTCTGTGAAATGAAGCTATGATAAGGAACCCTGAGTCTGGAAAACGGTTCTCTTTCATCTCACATGAGGTAGCATGCATCCACTAAGTATTTCCCATCTGTGCATCTGTGGGACACAGGTAAACAAACAAAACATCCGCTAAAACACACACATGGGTTCACGCAACGCTCAGGAGCAGACGGCATGTACAGTGTATTTGCAGAGCAGAGCTTACTCCGTCTCTCTGTAACACACACACACACACACACACATACACACACTTACAAAAACACTCACACACACACAGGGCAGTCTGTATTCAGAGCCGAGTGTTTTCTTTCTCAGGGTTTATCTGGGTGTCGACCCAGCGTCCACTATTCGGAATGATTGACAGCTCCCTCCTACAGCATCCTGTCCACTCAGTGGTCTGCTCCATCCTCAGGGGCGGGTCCCCTGGTGTGTGAGTGTGTGTGTTTGTGTGTGTGTGAGTCTAGGGTTTGTCCTCATCTTCCCAACAGCATCAGAGAAAGGAGGCAGCTTTACTTTGCGATGGCCATATTTAGGCAAGTCTCTCATGACTTCCCAGGCACTACACTGCTCCCACTCTCTCTTTCAATGTGTGTGTGTGTGTGTGTGTGTCCATCCAACTGTAGTGTTTTGTGTTTGTATTTGAGCGCTGCACAGTTTACATTTTAACTTGATGGCGTTGAACTCACTGTGAAGTCATCTGTCACTTTTACTTATTGTTGGGGAGGAATTAATAATAATAATACATTTTTTCCTCCATTCTGTGTCCCTTATTTTTCCCATCTTCTTTTCCCCATGAATCTCTTTGGTCTTCCTCCTCTTCCCTTCACTCTCCTCCTGCAGGGGAGCTGTTCATGGCAGACGGTCGGTTAAAGGAGGCCCAGTTCTGCATAGCTGAAGCGAGCTCAATCTTCCCTAACTCGCACTCGCTGCTGCTGCAGCGGGGCCGACTGGCCGAGCTCCGGGGCCAACTGGACGAAGCCAAAGGCCTGTATGACGAGTCCCTGGCCATCCATCCCACAGGAGAGAGGATACTGGTGCACATGGTGAGAGACAGTGAAAGCATTAGAGGCTGCTTAATTCAATTATAATTTATGACATTCTGTTCTGCTAAGTGTCTCACTCAATTTATGCTATTAGATTACCAGTGACCAAAGATGCATGCACTCATGTATGCAGCCTAGCATACAACTGTACACTCACACTGAAAACGCTGGACTTGAATTCACTTAGTTACATTACACTGTTACACAAGAACTTGAGAGTTAAGTCAGACTCACATCTGCTGTCATGTAACGTATATTTAGATTCACAAGAAACAGATGAGAACAAATTGTTATGTTTTTCTTAAAGCTACTGAATGAAATTATGCAATATCTGCCAGATCTCCTTATCATACACATAACTACATCACAAACAGTACACACACTAATCAGAATACGTAGTTTCATGTGAGTCACCGGGCCAGATCTCTATGTCTTTACACGCCAAGTCACTGCATCTGTTAGGCCTATGGCATGCTATGTTTATGCTACTTAATACAGTGTTATTAAGTAGCATAAACATAGCAATATAACAAAAGTTCAATATAGTTTAATTGTCTGTTGATAAAGGTGAGTTTAATACCACAACCTTCAGGAATAAATATTTGACAAATAACAATTTCACATTTATCATGACAATCATCAACATCAACCGATATGAAAATGGTTTCTTCATAACAGTTTTAGTCATATCAACCAGCCCAAAAAACATGTTCTAAGAGTAAATTAAATATCAAATGAAAATGTTACTATTGTTAGCTTGTTCCAAAAACACAAACACACACTCAGGTATTAAATGTAGTTACTTTCAGACTGGACATCACGTAATGTATATTCAGACACACATACATGCATCCAAGCATGCGCTCAGGCTAACACACACACACATATATGCATACACATGCATGCACACTGTCAAGATACAACTTGAAAAGTCAAGTGTTTAACCCTCTTTTCTGTTATTAACTTTTTATGTAGATTTTAGTTGATTTTCCAAATTTTAAGTGATGGAAATTTCAAAATACTTCACCACATTTAAATTACACAAATACAATCTAATTCCTGACAAAATCATAAACATAACATCTTTTCTTTTAAAGGATTCAACAATCAATGTATAGATGAATATCTGTGATTCTTCATTAGTACTGTAATATATTCTGGCATGTTTGTAATCTAATCAATACCTCATTATGCTGAATCAGGTGGGCTGGTGGTGAAGCTTAACAAATCCCTCCCTTTTTAAACAACTGTACAGAAGGTTGGCCTGTAGTCCAGTGCTCTGCATTGTTAATGTGCAGCCATTTTGAAAGAATTACTGTCGACTGATGATTTAATTTTAGACTAGCAGGTTTATTTTCCAATAATATTCACTCTGTGGCACGTTTAAAGGTTGTAAATAGTGTTACCTTTAAATTGTATCTATGAGAAGATTAAATCAATGGTAGTTCATGATATTTGTATTTTTTTAGTAACCAGGCTTGGATGATATTATCTTGCAAGCCAATGGCTGCTGCTCATAATCATTACTATGGAATCAAACAACCACCCCTTATTACAAGACGATAGCATATTTTAGTCAATGTTAGGTCAAGGCTAGTTTGTCATTAGTGGTTAATAGTAGGTCACAAGCCGACAGGATAGTTCCAGCTCTTTGTTTATTTTTTTCCAATGAGTGTACTGTGTCAGTGGAGTAGCTCAGTCATATTCTGAAATGTGTTAGGTTAACTTAAAGTTTCAGAAAATGTCAACAAATGACAAATACTCCTTTCTGGATTTCGCTTGGCTGAACTCTCTCCCACATTTCTTTCATCCAAGCCGATCCTCTCCTTCTCTCGCTCTCTCTTTCCCACTCACACTCACACACACACACACACACATACAAACACTCACACTCTCACACACGCACACACACACACACACACACACACACACACACACACACACACACACACACTTCGGCACAATAAAGAGCCTCTCTCACCCACTTCCATCCACTCCCTCGCTCAGTCTCGCTCCAGTCTGTCCCGCTGATGATCCACTGGATTAACCACGGTTGCTCTGACCTTTGAACTTTCTCTGTTGTCATGGTGAAAGGACCATTCCTCAAATCCAAGACCCGCACTACCTGATACTTGCTTACACACAACACATGCATTCACATGACTGTGGTCTCCATAGTGATCATAGATGTGATGGTAGATATTTTTGTTGAGTCAAGTACTAGCAACCTTGTGACCACATAAGGCTAATGCTTTTGTTCCTACTGTGCAGTTTAGTGTGTGTGTGTGTGTGTGTGAGTGTGTGTGTGTGTGTGTGTGTGTAGGAGTGAAGTCCCATTGGGGTAGAGAGAGGTACGCGTCTCTTCCATATTTGGCCTGTGGGAGAACCAATCCCAGGGGGTGAAAAGTTGAAACAAAGCCAGCTGGCATTGTCCTACTCTGGGTCTCTTACAGGGCAGCTGTGTTCTGAGTCTCAGTGTGTGTTTGTGCGCACGCGTGCATGTGCATGTGTCAAGAGGTGACTGTGTGTGTGTGTATGCATCTATGCCTCCATGGATTTGGCACGTAAGTACACTTTTTTTTTATAAACTGTATGTGTAATGAACCAGTGCAATTTAGACCTAGGGGAAGGATTCAAACGCAGACCTAGAGTCAGAGATGAAAAGCTGCGACCTTTAACTAAACAAGTCAAGGGGACAAGGTTTGTGATGGAGGTTTGAGGCAGGCAGTGGTCAAACCATCAAGAGTCCAGAGGGCTTACCAATGTGATTGTTCAGCCACTTGTCTAGAGATGGCTCACTTTCCCAGTGCTCGCTAGTCAGCTGAGTTACTGTAGCGAGTCAATTCCTCTCTCCTTCCTCTCACATAATTATTTTCTCTGACATTTAGCATTTTCCGGACTTCTCTTCGAACTCATCTGTGAATGTGGCTATGATTTTATTAGACAGATTCTCCCTGGTTTATTTCTGCAGTGCAAATGTCAGGAGACGCTAAGAACTCATCATGAAATTGATCTCCTCTTCTTCGACAGCAGAACATGTTGCACCAGCCCATAGAAACTCCTGCAGGTTAAATTGTGCTAATATAACACTTTGAAGGTTTATTCATTCACTATAGAAGCACTTAAAAAAACTCTACCCTAACTAAATACAGGGATATCAAAGATAATAGGGAAACCCACAGGATGATATGGATTTGGGAATCCTGCCTCTTGTCTGTGGTCAAGATTATTGAATCTTTCTTATGTAAGTGTCACTCTTCCATAGCCACTTGTCAGTTGTTGAGCTCAAAGTCAAATGAGAGCAACTTCATGCTCGTGGCTGAAGCTGAGGATTTGAGGAGCATTTGTCAAAAACTGAGAGTCTTTGGAAAAATGCTGATGTCAGATAAGGCTTTCTGTTTCATGCCCAGCTGCAGATCACGTTAACCAAACTACAGGCACACATCCAACCAACTGGAGGCCAGGAAAGGATTGGTACAGCTTAATACAGTCTAATGATTAACTTTATGTGTCAGGGTGTGCAAAATGGCAAACGTGAACCCAGAAGCACTACACCTGAGCTGTTTTGGGAATATCAAGAGTTCTGGTTTAATGGAAGATCAGAGTTCAAGAAACCAGGCAGACAGTCAGAGATAGCAAACAAATCAGATAGGGAGCAGGCAAAAAGGAAATCCAGGGTCCAGAAGGCAGGTCAGAGCAGAGATCCGGCAGTGCAATGAAACAAGGGATAACGCTGGAAGCTAGGAAAAACACACTACGATCTGGAAAAGAACATAGGAAATGGGCCGGTATATATACTGGGTTACTGATGACTGATGGAAAGCAGATGAGTCCGGGGGTCGGGCAGGTAATGAGATGCGTGGGAAGAGGTGATGCAGAGCAGGGGGTAGTGGCTGAATTCTGAAACAACATGAGAATTAGTACATGAAAAACAAGATAACATAAAATGAAAATGCTATGAGCTGACTGAAGTTGTGACATTGTGTGGGTCTCCCTAATTCTGAAGGTCCATTCCAGGACTTGCGGGATTGAGGCAACTGCATATTACACCGAAGCCCTCTGCTTTTATGGTGAGTTGTGTATTTGAACTCGGCAGGCTTGCCAAATTATACGGTTCAACCAGTTCTCATCACAACCTTTGAATTTTCTCTTGGAAATTAAGTTACATTTAAGTCTTCAGCGGCTGCATTTAACACACTGCAGCCCCTTGGTTGGCTTTGCTGTGAGTCTTTTCTTTTTGGCTGGTTCACTTAGGTGTGGCCTGTAAGGATATCATCTCCCCTCAATTCTTACTTTTCTAGTTTAACATTACAGCCTATTTAGTTAGTAGTTAGTAGTTTTGTCAATGTGTATATAAGGCATACATCTGGTGTACTGGTCTAGTAGACAGTTCAGACACAGTCTTTTTCTCATGCTTTGTTTGGGGAAGTATTCAAGGTTTGGGTCAGGTTTTGTTCACAGGTTCCATTCTCTTACATGTGGTCTTTTCATTTCTCTTTCTGTATTCTTGCAGAAATGACCCTGGGTGTAAATGTTATATTGCTGAGATCAGGCCAGGCATTTCTCTCTATTTGATCAGTGTTTGATCATTTCAAAATTATACTTTTCTCACAGAATATCAGACAAAATAATATATATATATATATATATATATATATATATATATATATATATATATATATATATATATATATATATATATATATAATATAGTATTTCCTGTTGATTTACAAACTAAAGCACTTTCCAAGTGGATTTTGAAATCTTTGGTGATCGTCAATTGTCTTAATCGCTGTGTAGATAAATCTCACTCACGGTCACTTTAATAATACACTTTAATACCTTTTTTAAGTGGATGTGATCCTTTACGATTCTCCTTGTGCATCCATTCTCATAAGTGTTTGGACTTCCCCTTCATTTTATGGTTCGGTGAGGCACTTCTCAGGATTGTCCAATCATCAACCCTTTGTTTGTGCTCATCATTGAAGTCCTTGTGGGAGGCGATATGTTTCAATTCTTTAGTGACAGGCATTAATATGGATTCCCATAAAGTTCCCTGTATGCTGATGATATTCTGCTCCTTCTTACCATTCTTACCAGAGTGATAGCAGTATTTAAGGACGTCTAAATCTTTGGCCGGTTCTCATTCTACAAGATGAAAAAATTTAGCATTGGAGGCTATGCTTTGTATCCTCCTAAGTCACCATGGACCTCATCTATCTCTGACCACTTTCTCCTTCCTCCTTGTTTGTTTACCTTGATTTCCTGCCTTTTATTTTGTTAAGTGAACATTTTAAATTACTAATCTCCCATTATCACTTCTAGATAATATTTTATTTTCCAAATGGTCTCAGTTCTTTTGACTAGAAAGTCTCACTCCCTTCACCATTTCCCTTCTGCAGACTACAGAAGGTTTTCTCTTCCTCTTTCACTTGTTGAGAGTTAAGGACAGAGGATGTCGCACCCTGTTAAGCCCTATGAGACAAATTGTGATATGTGAATATGGGCTACACAAACAAAAGAACATTTGTTATTGATTGATCGATTGATAAATGCTGCTCTATAGAAGTATGTATGTTGTGCATTGCAAACTCGACATGCTAATGAGGCCTAATGGTAAATAAACGCTATGCAGGACATTTTATTTGGAGCACTGCCCATATTTCTGGCTTGCATCAGCCTGCCAGAATACAATCTACAGTTGCTGCTACTCAGTGACTCTGCTCATGCATTTATTTTTATACTGTATCTGCTGTGGCCACTTTGTGTGCCGGTGGCCCATTTAATCTGCTCTGCCTTAAGGGGAATTCCGAAGATATTCTTGGATGATATTCTTACACTTGAGCTATTATTCTGCAAAAGTACATACTGTTCTTTCCTAGAATGCTTTCTCAGATCTTATACAGCTTTGTCCAGTTATCAGGAGTTGTATTAAGTCAAGTGTATTTTAGTATACAAAAGATTTTTGCTATAATCCTTTACAATTTTGCATTATGAAAAATGAAATATTAACACATATGTGAATGTGTGCCATTGTAACATGGCTCTAAAAAACGACTTGTGCATTCAGCCACAATGGCTGTGGTTCCTCTTTTAGTCACGAACATGTTCTCAACAAATTACCATTTGGGAGCAGAAGTCCTTTTATTGAAGAAATAACCACATAAAGGAAATCCCCTCTAAAACCACAAACTGTTGCTTTTAATATTTATAGACTCATTAAATTTACATCTTACTGTGTACGCTTTTAACACTAAGAGGATTTTGAACTTTGCAGAAGGACAGTAGGCTGTGTTTCTTAAGCTAACCTAGTCTTCTGCTGATTCTTGCTGCGGTATATATTTTTAATAGCGTAGACATTGTTATGGCATTGATGGTCAAGTTTCCTGTACATTTTTAGAGCATTTGTGACATCTTCAATTACATTCACCTAACCTACAGAGTGAGGAGTGAAGTCGTCCTTTTCTCCACAGCATCCACAGTGGATGCAAAGATGTACAGGAGGTGTGATTCATAATAACACCAACACCATCTTTTCACAGTCACCACATAGGACCAACCACTTTACCCCCTCTACCTCTGTATGCTCACATCAGGCATGAGTACATGGTTCTCGAGTGTGTGCATGAGAGAAAGAGAGAAAGAGAGAACGAGAAAGGTAATGATCAGACAGTGACTCACTGCTCTGGTCAGCTGCTGGTTTTAGAGTATTTTTGGAGGAATGAGGGTGTGTGGAGAGAAACCAGTTTGGCCTATGGTATGCTGTGTGTGTCCGTGTGTTTGTGTGTATTTGTGGTAATGGTTAAACACAACTCTCTAATTCAAAGTCTTGGTTGTTGCAGTCCACAGGTTAAACCCAAGTATTTATTGTGTTTGTCTATTACAGAATTAGCCATGATTAGCTTTGAAACATTTGCCGGTCTCTTAACCTCAATACAGTATGTGGTTGACATATGTGTATGTGTGGCATGTTGTGCATGTGTGTCTGCTCCCGAAGGATAGCTGATCCTCAAACACGCCCCAGCCTTTCTTCAGGCGATGGTATGATATTCATCTGACCCAGTCCCAACATCCTCTACAACCCATCCGGCCTGTTCAGTAGTGGGGCCTGCTCTGAGTCAGGCTGACAAACACACACACACACACACACACTACACACACACACACACACACACACACACACACACACACACACACACACACACACTCACACTCTCTTTACTTTTCCTCCTCTCCAGCATATTCATACACAGCTTCACATATGTATGCTTATCTCAAGGACGAGGACTGTGCTCATTGAATTAATCGCGTTCCAATTATCAAATGCCCCATCTCTCTCTCTATCTCTCTATCTCTCCCTCTCTCTCTCTCTCTCTCTCTCTGTGTGTGTGGATGGGGGTGGTTGTCAGCTGATTAGATAATGCAAATACATTATTTATAACACTTTGCTCATTCTCGCTGCTTTATGGGATTGCCTAGCAACCACGGAAATATATTCTATTGAGCAAGACCTCCGATAACCACAGAGAGGGAGAGAGAGAGAGAGGAAGAAAAACTCGGGGTTGCAGGCAGGGAGACGATTGGGAGTTGGCTGGTGCCTCCGTTGCTATGTGTGGCTCATCTGGGCTCGCTTATTTTTTCCTTTTTCTTTGACGCCTCTCTCTTTTTTTCTCTCCATCTCTTTTTCTTTCTTTTCATTGTTCCCGTTTTAGCTCTCTCTCGTTCGTTCACACTCCCTTACCTCATTGCTTACTTCTCCTTTTCTTTTTCTCTTTGGCTCCTGTATCACTTCTCTCTGTCATTCCTTCTGGCTCTTGTTTCCTGTTGCTGTCTTTCCACATGGGTTTTTCACACGTAAATATGTGAGTTTCATGATGACTGTTCTTCAAGATTTGGGAATTGATTCTTGATGCATTGTCTTTGTGCCATTTCCTTTTTTCTGATTCGTTCACATCACACACACTACACACACACACACCACACACACACACACACACACAAACGCACACTCACAGACACACAAACTACAGGAATAGATACACATTCTATTTAAAAAAAAGATGGCTCAGTAAAAGTGTTAAATAAGAAGTAACCTCTTGAATCTCACTTAGAAGTTGAAGGGTCAAAGAGAAATTAACTTTCCACATATGTCTATACATGTGTGTAAATGCACAAAGCAAACACAGTATTTTCATTTGAGATAGATAGGTAATTAAGTTGGTAGGTATATAAATAAGATTATGATTCTGGAGGAAATACCTCCTTTTATTTAGATCTAAAAGAGAAAATGATTACCACTCCTATGCCTGTACGCCTAACTAATATGAAGGTGCCGCCAGAAGACTTTTAGAAAATTGTTTGTATTAACTTTGGAAACAGGGGGAAATTGCAAACCTGGCTCTTTAGAGCTTAATGCCTCTGACATTGTCTGATCAACACAATGTATCTGGATCACCTTTTTTCCCTGCTTCCAGTCTTTACACTCGTTGAATCTAATGGAATGCTGGCTGTAGCTTTATATTTCACTGACACATGTGTTCTAAACTGACTCATCAGCAAAGCACCTTACCTCCCAATATGTTGAGGTGTTGAAGTAGCGAGCGCTTAACAAGGTTAATAATTAGGGAAAGTTAAAGCCACCACGTTTGAAGTACACAGTAGCCTTGGCTCACCTCTCACCTTAGCTTTCCCTGTATGCCCAGACTTAACCACTGATGAGATTAATGGTTCAGGTAAACACTCTTACTGGATCATTGGCAGTGCATCATGCCACTTTGAGTATGTGTGTAGTAGATGTTAGCCAACAGGTTCAACAGATGGTTACTGGGTGTCATTACAAGCCCTCTGGATGTCACATTGCATTATTGTGGACCTGAACCATGCCATGCACACTCTTGACCACTTACAGCCTGAAACCGTTACAGAACTGTTTCTAACCCTGAATCTAGACTCAACAGTTTATTGTCTCAGTCTTATTTTCCAATTTTTTCGGTCAGTCGTAGCTCCTTGGCTCTGTAGGCAGCATGGCTGACAACAGCAGATTGCAAGTCTATATTTAGAGTTCAGCTGTCTGTGTAGAAAGATGTTAATTCCTGTGTTTCTTTTGTCGGGAAGTGATTCATAGGACCATCTTTACTTTTTGCACATTTCATTTTATTGTATATTTAACTGTGATTAGATGAAATGGCCAATTTTCCAATCAACATACACCCAGTAACCCATAGAAAAGAGTAAAAGAAATCCTTCTTTCGATCCACATCCTATCACACATTTGATCGCAGCCTGTATAGCATCGATCAGCATGTGGCTTTAAACATTAGCTGGATTTGCATTTGGATTTTCAATGCAAACTATGATTAAGGAAGGAAATGAGCTTTATCTCATAAAGAAGTTATCCAATAGATATGAGTCCCATAAATAAATATCTGTGGTGTCAGCTTAGCCGTAGTTTGTTGCATTATTACAAAGCACTCCTTTTGTCTTTGTACAGTATAAAACATAAATTACTTTCACTGACACTTTAAAACTAAATCTAATTTCCCTGATTCTAAATCGATTCCATAATCGAATCTGCATTGGCTGTGTTTACGTTTGACATTCAGGAAGCTTTGATTCTTTTTAATCTATCTGATGGAAGTATACTCTTAATTAAATGCCGTGTGTTGCTGCAGCATTTCCAAAGTTTGCTTCAATTCCGCATGAAACACCACTGCACTGCCCACTTGCTCAGTTTGGCTCAGTTCAGTTCAGTTGTGCTTAATGGCACGACAAAAAATGAACCTATGCTGCCAAGTTTGATGGGATCTGCTGAGGTAAAACTGCAGACAGATGGCTGCGAGTAATTAAAGCAAAACCAATAGATAACAGTTTTATCCGTGCGGTGCCAAAAACATGCGGGAGCAATCTAAATGTTCCTGAGCACACATTTGTTCACTCACTTCCTTTTTTTAATCCGTTCACTCTGCCACTCACTTTCTCTTTCTGCATGGTTGCATCTACAGTACTGTAAATAGCACTTAAAAGTGAGTCTCCTTCACCCATTCACATTAACACACCAATGACAGTGACCACAATGGTTTGATAAATCTGAAGCAATGTGGGGTGTAGTGTCTGGATTGTATATAAACAGGGAAGACGTAATTGGTAGCCAGAGTCTGTGCATTGGTAATCATGAAGTTGAGCCGTGGTATCGAGGCCCTTCCAACAATTAATTTGAACTCTGTTTGAGCTGTCAATCATTCTTCTCTGCTCATTTTTATAGCATCAAATATTTAAAACCAAGGTATTGGAAAAAGACACTTGAGCATTCCCCAGTGTGATAAGAACTACCTAAAATGAAAATATATATTTTTAAGATTGGTTTTCTGCTCCAACTTAAATACATTATTTATTAATTTGGTTATAACACACTTGATTTTTTTGTTTTTATGTCGAGACAGCATAAATTTAGGATTTCAACATCGATTATAGTCCAACATTTGTACATCCCATTGGCATTACGACATTATCCACTCTTAAGCAAGAAACTTTCCTAAGGCCTGGTCATGTCGGAAAGTGGGAAAGTTAAATGATTGCATTATTGATCAGCTGAATAATCACAAGCTTGGTCACTTCTCACAGAGCAAGCTGGTAAAATTACAACTGTAGCTGACGTACGACCTGCTTACATCGTGGCCAGCTGGGATATGCTTGAGTCTACTTATGCTCAGGAACAAACATCATCTCAATCAAACGGAAGAAAGAAACAAGCTCTACCCGCAGTTTGCTTCTCACATATGCACAACATAGCAGGAGGTTCTCTGCACAGACACATTAACAACAGCAACAAATCCTCTGCATTATTCAGCCGAAAGGTGGAGCAGCAGGCAGAGGGCTGGAAGAAACGTATTCATTCCACTGCAGAGATCACGTGATTCCACTGATGACAGCTTTTATCACCACAAACTCTCTTGGCATCTTGTCGGTAACTTCTACGTGTATTTCACTGCTATTTCTCGGGGAGCTATTTGTTTTCTTTTAGTTTTTTTCTTTATTATTCATGTTCAAGCGTCGTAAACTCCCCACTCGCTCACTGTGTATCCAGCGGGGGATCCCCTGCCGTGTTCTTACATTGGATTCTCCCAACTTTCTGCACATTTTATTCTAGCGGGACCAGGCGGAGAAAGTACATGAATATATGGGTCACCAAAGCTGATCCCTGGCAAACCCAGTAACCAAGGTGTGGAATGAATTGCTGTGAAATTATCCCAGGCCTCAAAGTCATCAGGTTTAAAACCATCATATTAGAGAGCCAAATATTGTTTGTACATACTGACAAGCAAACTGGGCTGTAGCCTGAGACACTGCACAGACTGAGCAGGAAATAGGGTTCATCGGAAATCTTCCCTAAAGTCAAACTTTTGGCTTTTTTAACATGTCTGTATATATACAACTTTAAAATAGTTTAATTAAAACAAATTCAGAGTGTGTTTTTTTTAGGTTTATTTGCTTTGAACTGAACCAGGCTACCTACCCTACTAAGCTAAGCCAACAGCATCCTGTAACCAGCTCTGTCTTTAATGGACATTGTTTTACTTGTTGCCATGTGCGTGTATTAGGCTGTAAGTTTTTCCTGTCGTCGTAGTGTTTAGATCAGACCACAGTGCACACTATGTAATTTATTTGATTGAGCTGCTGACAATGATCAACTTTTCCATGGTTACCAGCATAACTGACACGCCGCATAGATGTGTGTGTTGGTGTGTGTTGGCCTAGTAGCCGCCTGTGTTTATGCTAGAGACGCTGGAACAATGTAACCCCTGTGAGAGGCTGGAGAGCACAGACAGTAAGATGTGGACACTAGTGGGAAGGAATACATCATACACCAGAGGCATACACCCACACTGACACACACACAGACACACACACACAAGCTGGTAAACCTGTGTGTACATCCTGTGACAGGTTTTCTCCATACCCAAGAGTTTCAGTCTTCCTCTGTGTTTTCCACACAGCAGCACTGAGGAAAAAGAGAAAAGAGGAATAGAGAGAGAGAGTGTGTGTGTGTGTGTGTGTGTGTGTACTCTTTCGAAAGTTGAATCAGAGCCTCTAGACAGCTATGTGAATTTCAGCCCAATTAATCTGGAGCTTGTGAGTAGAGACTGCATAACAAGACTTGTCTGTCTGACCTCAGGCCAGCTCTATGTGTGTGTGTGTGTGTGTGTGATAGTCAGAATGAGGGAGGGGATGATATTGTGCAAGAGTGGCTGCCTGTTGTCACCTCTCGTGTGCTTGTGACACTGTATCTTGTGTGTGTGTGTGTGTAGTGTGTGTGTGTGTGTGTGAATGTGCAGTATGTTTGTGCGGAAGACAGATTTGACTCCATGCTGTTGGTCAGTTGCACGACGCCTTTTCCACTGGGTCCTTAGACACACGGCACCCCAACTGAGCTGAACTCTAACGAGACAGAACACACACTGACACGCAACCACACAAAGTTGTGTATGACCTTTAAAATGGCGACAATTGATATCATCTGTAATCTCCCTCTCTCAAATATATTCTTCCTTATGCACACACACACACCCTGAAACATAATGGCTGTTTATTTAATTTATACGTCTATACACTTAATTTGAAATTCCAGTATATACTTCTCACACACACATTTGTACAATATGTACATTGATGCAGTGTGGAGCTTGCATGCATACCAAACACTATGCCTGGTAGAGTCATGGCCAAGCACGGCCCTGCCAATGTACACTTTGAAATAACATCTTCTTTAAAGGAACATACCAATGTTTTTAGACCATTCTTGTTGATTGTTCTGCCTCCATTGTGCAGTGTGTTCATTTTCAGTTTTTGAACTTATCTCTTATTTGTACTGAAAGTGATCACCCGTACTGTGGGAATTAAGTGCATTACTTGATTTGTGTTATAAAGGCGTCTGATCAGGACAATCTCCTGCTGGGTTCTTCATATGTGAGGGGAAATGTCTCCCAACTGTGCGGACGTTCTCCTGTAGTAGGCTGCAATTGTTATTTCTTATAACATTGTAATAAGTACTGCTGCCAGTGAAGTCACAGTCTCAGAAGGTAAAACAGTAAAACAGTATCATTGTATTCCAGTCTTCAGGAAGCTACATGTCTGTTCAGGGATACCCATGATTGTCTTCTTGGTTTGATTCCCCTGTGTTGTTTTTTTAAAAGCCACAATCTGCTGCCTTGATCTTATCAAGCAAAGAAAAATGTTTTAATGCTGGATATTCAGGACCTTGAAAAAACCTGACAAATGAGGTTCTGAGGTTTGAGAATGAGAGCAAGCCATAGTTCAGCTTTTATCCTGTAACTTACCTCAGAAGTTGGATTAATTGAGTTTTATTTCAACAATTGAATAACACTTTGTCCCATTTTAAACCAGTGTTTATTTACTTTTTATTCTCAAATTATAAAAACGTCTAGTTACTTCAAAGAACCCAACTTGATTTAACATTTTGTCTTAACACTTTGAAGCAACATTTTACTTCTTTTATCCCTCTCTCTATCTTCCCATCCAGGGTCGTTTGCTGGTGAAAACCGGGCGTGTCCACCTCGGGGAGAAGATCCTGCGTGATGCAGTTCAGGTCCACAGCACCTCTCACGAGGCGTGGAGCGGCCTGGGTGAGGCCCTGCAGTCTCGGAGCTCCAGCCAGGCCCCCGACTGCTTCTTGACAGCACTGGAGCTTGAGGCATCTTGCCCCATCCGACCCTTCACGATCATACTCAGGGAGCTCTAAGGGGGTCTGGCCTGGGGTGGAGGTCTGAGTGAAGGTTAAGGAACTGGCCTCGGGCTGGATGATTGTACACATGGTGCAATGAGTAGTTTGACATTTAAGGAAGTAGACCTGTTTGCTTTCTTTCTTAGAGCAAAGTGAGAGGATTGAAACCATCCTTCCATTAATTATATAGCTAGAGCCAGGAGCACTTCACTTACACTTACTTACAGCTGTTAAGAGATTTCCTCATCTTTAGACCAGTGGCTGTCTATATACGATGTCGCCACTTCCTCCCAATGTAGAAAAATGAAGCCAAAGTATCCAAGACCCAGGTGCCACCATCTGGAGCCAGATCGTGGAGTGGAACCACGTTATCAACATCCCACTGGATTTTGGCTTCACTTGTGTGCTCCTGTCATGTCCCCCATTTGAATATACAGTCATTGTTTTGGGTGCGGCCTTGCTAGCTGTTTCCCTGTTGCTGTCTTTAATGAACAAATAAGAGAATGAGATCTATTTTTCTCATATAGATCTTGGCAAGAAGGCAAAAACTTCTAATATTCCTTAAATAAGTGGATTTTTGGTAACAGGACAACAGACTGAATAGTCTCAGGAAAAAAATGTAGTTGTGTCATGATGATCCTCTGAGTTCCAGAACTACTACATCTGTACATTCATAGAATCTGATTTTAGTAAGCTATGTTGGATGAAAAAATGGAATAGAATTAATATCAACATGAAAACGGAATGATGCAGGTAACAGGGGTGTATAGACAAATGTTTAAAGTACTATTTCAATGAACATCTCCTATGGAGTTATTAGTAAAGAATACGTTTATTTCAACAATTCTACAAATGTAATATTTTTAATAATCAGAAAATGTTCCCTCTAATGGTTCATAAATTGCAAAGATGTGCTGGTTACGTCTTGAGATAGACTGTACAGTATGTTGTCGTGTTATATGTGGAAATGCAGATACATGGAATATGTACAGGGTCCCAGTCACAACAGCAGCAACACTCTATCTGTATCTCAGCCTCTGATGTATTTTTGATGATCACTTTGATTGACACAGCTTTTATGTGCGCGCACACACACACACACACGCCACACACACACTACACCCACACACAGAGAGAGGGGTATTACCACCTTTTCATCCTCAAATTAGAGCTCCCATACGATCCTATATTCACTTATCATTCCACATTATTTGTCTGTGTCTATATGTGTATTCATACTGTAGGTCTCGTGCATTATGTATCTTCATGCATGTGTGTTTGTGCAAGACCATCCCTCTGGGGTGTAATCAGTCCCTGTTGTGTATGTTCTGTTTGTACAGTATAGTAGGTGACTCATCCCTTAATAGTGTGTGTGTGTGTTTTATTTGTGTTGTTTTTTGACTCATCTCTTAGTAATGCTCTCCATTAAAAACAACAATGGCTTTAAAAATCACCACTGAATGGCGCGTCTTCACCTGCCTTGTCACTTGAGACTAATGGACATCACTTCCGAGTGCCTAACCACATTAATGTGAGCAGTGGGACCGGGCTGCCGGCTTATGTAATACTTCCAGCACAGTTTTCTGCCTCCGAACTCCCTCCCCTCCTCCTCTTCCTCTGTTCCTTCTCTCTCTCTCTCTCTCTCTCTCTCTCTCTCTCTCTCTCTCTCTCTCTCTCTCTCTCATCTCTCTAGGTCTCTCGGTCTCACCCAGTTTGCCTGATGTGATGTGGCTTGGTTGCCTAGCAGCCATCCCCTTGTTTGAGTAACTGGGGAAGGGGCAAGATAGCTGGTCTGCTGAACAACACACACACACATAGCAAGAGGCAGATAATGCCCCTGTTGTGTTGTTTTACAGGCTTGTCAGTGTCTGTTTGATGTCTGCTGTTACCATGTGAGGTATGAGCCAGCTATAATCAATGTCTCAGGCTGGTGTAAATTGATTTGTGTTATGGGAAGAGTCCCTGCCTTCGCTCTCAGCAAACCCACTATTCCTTAACCCTTTAGCTCCCTGCAGGGCTGCACACACTAATCCCCGCCTTCTCTGTCTTATTTTAAAACCCCTACCATCGCCCACCTTCCCAACGCTTCTCGCTTGAAAATCTCTCATTTATCAATACATTGATTTGTGCACTGCAATTATCGATCACTGTCGTCCCTTTCATACCGCCAGAAAAAAGAATCTATTTTTACTTTCTCCCTCCTCGCTCGTTGGCTGTCCCTGGTTCCATCCTCTGCTCATTAACGCCGTGTGTGACACCTACACAGGGGCTCCGGGAGATGAATGGTCTAATCCCTGTGGGTAAGGAGTGAAATATTACATGGTGTGCTCACACATGCACAAATACACGCACGCGCTGACAATGAGAGGCACACGTACACACCGTGCAGTACCGTTCACATGCTCCAATACACACCGGTTTTGACTGCTCTGGTAAAAGGAGACAGATTAATGAAGGAAATGGCCCCATGCAGCCTGTCACCACGACGACAGGCAGAGGAAGCTCTACTGGCTCACAAACACACAGGGGTTACACCTAGGGTCAATATGCCTCATGTAGAAGTTCTTACTTATTGTGTATGCGCCTCTGCGTCAGTGTGATGTCAGAGCACCCAGGTGTGTCGCTCTGGTTACTCACTTCTACACCTGTGCATCACAAGACCGTCTTAGTGTGTGATAGGAGGGTGGGGGGATGGAGAGTGAAGACTATCAAGTGTTCAGTTACCCAAACACTGTAGTGTATCTTTATGGTTTCTGTGACACACACACACACACACACCACACACACACACACACACACACACACACACACACAAACACACACACACACACACATCATGAGATACATGACAGCCATATTATATTGATTACAGATCAATAACCATCTTATAACTCACGATCAGGAGTGTTGGATACTTTGATTGAGGTGCCGGTGTGTTTGGTATTCAGGTCAGTGTGTGTGGATGCCAGGCCTGCAGGGGCAGATGGAGGGCACGGGCTGGGTGGTGCTGGTGGAAGGCGCCAAGAAGGAAACCATAAACCATCATTGTGATGTCCAAAGAACGCCAGGGAGTCATGGACGGGCTAGGGGTGTGTGATGGAGGTTATCAGGATCAGATGCAGTTTCATAATCTCATTTATAAATAAAATGGCCGGTACAGTACACACGTAAATTTTTCATCCTCAAGGGTCAAATGTATTGCAACAGAGTTCAATGCAACAAGATGTCCAGTGTTCACATGCTGACAAGAAAATGTGTTGAAAAGAAAAGGCCTCAAGGTGAGTCGTACATTGAGTATAATCGCAGAGATACAAGTACTTCTTTTTAAAGGGTCATGCTCTGACATGAACTGAACACTTTCTAAAGATGCACGCCTTTGAGTAATGTATTAGCCCTTCTGGAATTGACATAGAATCTATATCATTTAATCTGCTATTGTCACTTTTATAGATGGAATGGAAAAATAGTTCAACATTTCCACAATCAATAAATAAACAGTATGTATATACATTATGTGTACATGAATATATATACACATACATAGTCTACATTGAGAACATTCGAACAAGAAGGTTCAGAGTTAAAATAATAAAGAGAAAAATAAAAAAAATGAATAGGGAGGTGTTCACATGTATATAGTGATTTCATTTGAGAAAATAGTTGACATAAAGCATTTCATTGTATGGCCTACTTCACAAAATATTTAAGTTTAATATTTGATTGAAATACCTGGGTTCAATGTCACAAATACATTGTATCCACTGACTCCGATATGAAATTTACTGAAAAGCTCAGTTTCTCCATGACATCATTGTCCTACTCTCAATAGTCTTGTATCATGGGGGATTCTGGCCGTGACCAGTTCTTAATTGTATAAAACTCATCCAGCTCCTTGTGCAGCTGTGAACAGAAAATAAAAATAATAAGTGTGAAGGCAGAAAGGTCAGACTTTCACAGACACAACAAAACCTTGACTCTACAAGCCTCGAGCAGCCCTGATAATCCTGCTTAACCGGCTGAAACACGAGTTGAATTTGTCTCACATTGTTGCTCTCGATTTTTGGACATGCTCTGCTGCTCATTTATGAGGTTAGAATAATCGAGCACAGAGTCCAAAAGGCCTCAGTCAGCATCAGCTTAGCAGAGCAGTGCAGCCTCTCCCATCAATTACTCCCTCTCACTTGATCGCCCCTCGGTCCACACAGTGGGACGGTGCCAGCACCATTACCCACTTAGACAATGACCCCAACTTGTTAGCTAACAGTCCTCCTTTGGAGCTGATTAAACTTTTAAATGTCATTTAACAGAAGCTTAATGTTGCTCCCATGTGTCTGTCGGCAGCCCGAGGGGGGGGGGTAAACGGACACCTGGTCACCCTGCTGGCGTGTCACACTGCCCGCTAAATTCCTCCGCTGCCCAGTCATCAGCCTCGGCGCGGGACGTGGTGATGAGAGTGAATGTGACCGGGACTTAAAGGAGACAGGAGGGAGCAGCACCCCTGAACCTGCAGCCACTTTGTGTGACCCTCTCGCCACTGGCTGGAGCTTCTCAAGGTGCTCATGTTATTCAGATGGGGGAGTAAGGGAGACGGGGTCGGGCCGGATCTGTGACACTGGGTGGCCATTGTAGTTCAACACAATGTCAGTGTATGAACAATGGCGGCTCTGTTTGAGAGATTGTTGGTTTGCTGACAAAACGTTGAGACTCAGCAACTGATAATGGCATTTGTCCCACACCAGTATTGGATTATGGGTATTTCTGAGTAACCTCACATTCCCAGTTAATTCCAGCGGCGTGCCTTCGTCATCATTCTGCACCAGTTTCACATTTTCTCAGCATGCTGTCCCTACTTAGCTGTTAATTTGACGTCCTTGACTCTCGCCCAGCTGCACCACTGAGAGGCAGGGGTCACCTCCTGTTGGAAGCTGCCAAAAACACAGATTTGATTCCAGACCCTCACTGACGTGCAACACTGTTGTGCCTCCTGAGTTTTCTTATTAAGCTGCTCCTGGAAGCTGAAGCTGATGTTTGGACTCCCCCCGCGACCGGCCCTGACACCAGATGCTCTTATGATCTTTAAGTGATACATCTTAAATCCCTTTCTCACCACGCGGATGAAAAGTCTCTCTCATAGGATGTGTATAGGATGTATGGTCTTCGCTGCATGTGTTAGCTAATCTGACCATTTCCTCTGCTGCATTGAGCAAAAGCTTATATATACAGAAATGTTCATTAGGTGATTAAAAACAAAAGAGAGCAAAAACAATTTCAGGGATATCCAAGTCATTTTCAGTTATGAATCACTGAGTTCATCCTTGTCGGTGAATGTTTGCCCGTTTTTGCATCTGTTTGCAGTGGTGTTTAAAGAAAAGCAAAGGATCACCAGGGCACACGTGCATTTGCATGTATGGCATTGTGCGGCTGCTTGCGTATCCTTTGAAGCAATGTGTGGGGGGGGGGCATGATTGACAGCGAGAGAGCCGGTGCCGGGCCGTGCCTGTGGTCGAGGCAGGCTGTGGGAGATGGAGGGTGTTAAGTCGTCAGTATGAGGCATATGTCAGAGATCAGTGCTGGACTCTGGAGATCACTGACATGAGAAGGGAGGAAGGGCGCCGGGGGTTGAGACGGGCAGAGATTACTGGGGGCTTGGTGCGTTGAGTCATCAC
The DNA here is from genome assembly GCA_038501795.1 of Pseudopleuronectes americanus. Taxonomy (NCBI): domain Eukaryota; kingdom Metazoa; phylum Chordata; class Actinopteri; order Pleuronectiformes; family Pleuronectidae; genus Pseudopleuronectes; species Pseudopleuronectes americanus. Next base: position 4,216,275 of record CM076729.1, on the reverse strand, counting down.
ACACAAACACACACGTACGCGTGCACAAACACACATCTCTGTTATTGCATCCTTCCTCACAAGCAGTGGACGCACAGGCCCAGCCCTCCCGAGGCTGTGTGCAAAGCCGCATGTTAATAAGATTGTCTTCCTCTCCGGGTGGAAGTGTGCACTCCTTTGTCTCCAGCATAATGACAGGGGGAATAAGAGCCCGGCTCTTGAACCTCTTCATGCTCTTAAGTGTCTGCAACTGAAGGAAAACAGTGGAGGAGACTGATGTCGGCCAAGTAGATGTGCTGTGATAACGTCCTACATACCTCGCCTGGAGTGTTGTCACAAACAAAACATTCAACTGATGTACAACTGGAGGAGGCAGTGCAATGCCTCCTGATGTTCAGTATCTCACATGTTCCAAAATCCCCTGAGGTAATCTGCGATCACTGACAAGTAATTATTCAAGCAAACCACTGCTCTCCATTTAGTTTTATGTAATGGGTTCAAACGATGATGCAGCTATCCCTCCTGTGACCTCAGGGATGAACTGTGCTTTACTCCATGATTGTGTCACACAGCGATCCTAACTCAAACCTTTGGGAAAATAACACAACAACATGTTGCTGCTCCAAATGTGTTTTCTGATCGCACAGATATTTGCAGTCTGTCAGGCATGATATCATCACAAGCTTTCCAGTTACATGGTTTTAGTTGTCTCTTCTTCACAGTACAGGCCATGTGCCTTGTGCCGTCATTCGCCATGACAGCAGATTTAAAGGAGCAGTAAATAGCTTCTGTTGTTGTTGATTTTTTATCCCTGGTAAACAGGGCAACAAGATGCAAACACAATATTTACATATAATCACTTTATTCATCTAATATTTGATATAAGTGTGTATGCATATCAACCAGATATGATGCAACATTAAAGAGAGTAGTTTTTCTGCTCTTATAGATCTTAAAGTAGGTCGATCTGTTTTGGTCTCAACCAACTCGTTAAAGAAATATTTGGTTAACCAGCCAGTAGCTTACAGTATCTGCTGCTGTTAGAAACAATACTGCTGAGAGCAGTGACACAGAAGAGAAATAAAGTTGGGGGCGTTAATGATAAAGCAATTGACGGCCAGAATACTCTGAGGGGAACAGAATATAGAACATAAGTAATAGCTACAAAACAACCAAGTAAAAGCCATTCAAAAAAAATAAGTTTCTGGCTTTAATAAAGTCAAAACTTTCCAGGGTCTTACTGGAAAAATTGGAATGAAAACCCAGAGGTCTGAGTTTGGGATGTTCATTTGGGACTTGCGTCAATGTTATCAGGTAGCTGGACACTGAACACTCTGTAACATGTTTGTATGCATGGGGTCTGCGCTGGAAATTTCGTAAGGGTATATTCTTAGAATTGTGACTGGAGCCACCTTCATACTTCTTACTGGAAATTTGAGTTCCGTGGAGCAAGGACATTTTCAGCTGCTCAGTCGGTGGTGACTTTACATATTTTGCTCATTTCACTCATCAAGAGAACACTTGTTGAGTGTCCCAGTGAGCTCAAAGAAATGAGCCGACATCCTCCATCAAAGTCATGACTGCTTTCCTGTCAATGAAGCAGCCAGCAGACTCTTTACTGAATGGGTGATTATTAATGCACTAAAATAAAGCTCAATCAAGTGGGCTTTAATTACCTTGAATCTTATAGCTGAATCTGGGTGGGCCAGTATGGATGAATACACTCCCTCAACAACTGTCTGAACTGGCTGTGACAAAATGCTGCTGCTGTCAGGCCTGAGTGTTTGACTCTGTGGAATGAAGCAGTTCTGATAAGGCGCATACATGCTCAGCTTCTCTGAAAAAGTCAAAGTAAGAAAAACTATATTTTTCTATTTCGATATCATAATAGTAATACAGCTGGAATGTTTTCTTTGTACCTTTTCCTTGTTATTATCTGCACCACCATTATGTTCCATGTGGAGGTGATTCCTATCACTGCTGCTCTCCATGTCCTTACATTATTGCCTGTGTGTGTGTGTCGAAAGAAAAGGCGGGGTATGCAGTGTAGGTAGCGATAAGAATAGCTGTTTTATTGTGTAGCACTGCCTTGGCCCCTAATAGTGAATGTGTTATCTGAGGGTGCAGGATGCCATACTAAGCTATGTGCATGTGACGCATGGCTGAGCAGCATTCCTCCTCCTGAGTGCATCGTAGGCCAGAGATAGTAGGAAGGCGAAGCAGCCTGACTGCCAACAGAGAGGGAGAGAGGAGCGAGAGCAGGCGTGAGGAGAGATGAAGGGAGAGAGCAATACCGGGAACATGTAGTTAAGTGGAATGAAGTACCCTTTGTTGCAGATAAGATCATTCTGCTTCCCTGGCTGGCGTCACTAAAGAGATTTGAGCACAGCAAATGTAGTTGATTATGTTGTTGGCGGCCCACAAAATCCATCCCTGATAAACATGAGTCCAAGTAATAAGAGACTGGAGGGTTTTCGTCTTTTGTGAAGCATGATTTTATTGTTATTTCATCAGTGAGGCCGGGTCATGGGTGATTTGACCGTAGGATGAGAGAAAAGATGAAGGGAGGATCAGGGCCTTATGGGAAAATAAAGCACGCTCTAGGGAATGCTGCGAAAAAAGAGGCTAAATGAGGGGTCCATGACCTCTGTGTTCAGATAGTCACCAAACTTCCAGTTTGGTTCATAAGCTCCTGGTCCTGGGGTCTTCTGCGCAACACACACACACACACACACACACACACACACACACACAAATACATTTTTCATCTCTTAATCTTTGTTAAGACATTTTCAAGTACATGTCAAATATTTACAGAATGTTCTCAAGTTCTGAGGCCTTTGCTTATCTACTGTTCTCCTAGCCTACTGTATGCAGTATGTGTTCTTTGCTGCATCCTGTTAAACATTAACATAATGCAGATTTAATTTTGTGCTAGAAATTCTAAAATGTTTCCTTTACATCTACACTCAATTAATTGCAATGACTAAAAGGAAAAGTACATTATGGGTCTAAACTGATATTAATTATATCAAATCCGATCAATGCAAAGATCTGACCACAATTCACAGCATATGGCCTGAGTGCTTTTGTAAGCAAGAGACGTCAATCTATAACACAATTAGGAGTGGTAAATGCGAACGGGTCTGGATACTTTATGAAGCCACTTCAATTTTAAATATTTCCATCAGTCATGTGGAAATCAGTCACATCTCCACAATGAGGTCATTACATCACTATCACCAACCCAATATGCCCTAATGCAGCCAAGATGATATAAAAGTAAATATTAGTTCATACTTTTACACATATTCCAAAATGGGGCTGATTTACTGTGTTCACAAGAAGTGTCCATCTGAACCTCTGTCAGAGATAAGCTGATATTCCAAAGGACCTTATCTTTGCCCTCTGGCATTAAGCTTTAGTTAAACTGTGGCTTCTAGGCACCTACAGTAGTTAACATTAGCATCTGTGTCGCGGTTTTGTAGAGTCTGTGTTCTCACAACTTTGCAACTAGAACAACAAGCACACCATGTCCATGATTTTTCATGTCACAACCATGGCCTCATGAGTTCTGTTTGAAAGCAGCGCTACAGTTGCACCCACACAGTGGTGGTCTGGTTTACCTCTCAGGACTACGTGGGCGGGATGATTTGTTAGCCAGTCATCATTCTTATTGGTACTTGGGTTTTGTGACATAATACATTTCCGCTGTAGTTCCACCCATTATCACCCCGACCACGTCCAATCAGCCAGAGTCATTAAAGCACTGTGTGTGTGTGTGTCTGTGTTTGTGTGCATTTGTAGAGGTTTTTAAAGTGGCGGCACTTAAAATGATGTGGTGTGGTACGTTTTCACAGAAGGAGGTGTAAATGGGATGTACCGGACTCACTAGGTCAACATAATGGAGCCGTGGCAGAGTGGATTTGAAGCAGGAAGTGATGCCTTTCCCAGGTCTGGTCTGTGGATTGTAGCGACACGGAGCAGGTCCCTCCCTCTGAGGTGGTCACACAGAGGAGGTATTAATGAGTGAGGGTGGTTGATTGATTCATTGATTCATTGAATTTGTGAGTAATTCTCAAAATGCCGCTGAGCAAGGCTAGCATATAATGATTACCATGTAATAACACGGACACTATTTCCCCATTCGTTCTTGATTGTAAATGTCAATATGATTCATAATTAATTCTTTAATATTAATTGATATTAACAATGGAGCTTGGTGAGATGGAGGAGCTTCACTGTGCAAAGCAGATGAGCTGTCAGTGGAATGCACCTGAGCTCTATTCGTGTCCTTTTGCGAACAAAAGATAAAATATATCAGGTAGAATTAGCTTATTTTTCGTTTACATTTTGATCAGCCGAATACAAATATTTTAGTTTTTTTTATCCAACATAGTTTTTTTTTAAATTTACTATGGAGGCTCGAGTCCTCCTGCAACGACCGGTCCTGTCCATATCTTAAAAATGTCCATTAGCAGTAGCTTGTAGCAAGTAGCTTGGTCATTGGCAAGCTTCAATGATATGCTAAAATGTAATCCAAATACTCTACCTAAGTATGATGTTGCGATTTGTGTAGGTATTTTCAAAGCCCTCATTCCCACAGTTCCTCAGAGAAACTGCCTCGTCCCACACACTGAAATGAAACATGGTCCAAACATGTATTTTTCTCATGATACCAGTTTTTTTAAGTGCTGTTCAGAGAAAATCTTGTTATTTTAACTTTCCACTGAGATGAAATTGGAGATGAACAATGGATTGCAGGCTTTTTAAGGGTTAGTAGTCAGATTCTAACAGTGGGAGCAGATGAGTATTCAGGACTCATGTTAGCTGTGCAGTACATTCCATGCATAAATCGCTCATCTTGCACCATTCCCTCGCAGAAACAGTCTCTTTAGTTTTCATATATTTTTATCATTCATATTTACTGATGTTATTTTCATCTTCTTATGCCACCTATAATTACTCATGCATAATTCGCACTGTTGCTACTTGTTTCAATATGCTACTGGTGACACATTTTGCTGCTGCTGTGGTAATTTCCCACCGGAATGAATGATGTTCCCACCTAGACTTGACTCATTTCCTCCTGCAAAGGAAATGACTTGTATCTCTCCCTCAGTGACTGAGTGTATCCCTGTGAATGTGATCTGAGTGAGTGATTCAAAGACATTGATTTGTTCGCAGGGATCCGTACAAACACGTCACGTTTTCAGAGATTCGCTGACGTGACACGGGGTGAGTGACTCGATGACTTGTGTCAGTCACTCAGTGAGCGAGTGTAGCTCTGCACAGTCGATCACAACTGACTGAGCACTCAACCCAACTGAGAAATTAATGGATCGTTTCAGGAAGTGACTCAGCTCAGTTTGTTCACCCAAACAGTAATTTTATAGTTTGAACAATCCTAAACTAACCTGATATACATCTCAAGCTTGACAGACACAAACAATCAAGGACACAAGGTTGGGTAGAAAACACATTTCTACAATGTCACAACAGCTTATATACAGACATGTTCAATATTTAGAAATAAGGCAGCTTTCTGGCCGGCTGTGAATATAGAGTTTAAAGGGGAATTTGTATGCATCACACTTCCTTGCCATTTATCACCTTTTTTAACCATATTCCACCTTTTGTTACACAACTCTGGCAGCTCCAACACATATTCCAATGAGGAACAGCAGTTTGTAGCAGTGGTAATTGTAAACAAGGCTAATCACAAAGTTAGCTCCCGGTATAGAGAAATAACCTGAGCATGTCCAAAACCATCACCTGACACTGGTAGTTAAACTTAAAAGACATGCTGAGCCTAACCCTAACCCTGAACTCAATTTGTTTATTATATTTGTAATCTCTGAGGCCCCTGGCGGTAACAGTCAATGTTTTGGGGCTTCGGGTGTAAGAGATTAAGATGCTTTTATTATCCCAAACACATGAACAGACATGCACAGGCACACTCATGCAGGAAGGGAAATTGAACCTCTGCTTTTGACCCATCTGGTGCAGGACACACAGAGCAGTGAGCGTCCATGTACGGCGCCCGTGGAGCAGATGTTGGGGGAGTAAGGTGCCTTGCTCAGGGGCACTAGACAGGGTCTAAACAGACTCTTGGATTTTTGGGCAGATCAATCCAGAGACCTTTTCTGCCCATAGTCCATAGTCCAAGTTTCTGCCACTAGACCACCGCTCTCCCAGGGCCAACACTTGGCCAAGACTCTGCCTTCCGTTGGCCGTACTTTACAGAATTCCTCATTGTTCAGGAATGGAAGGAAACTGTTCTCGGCTGAATTTGAAGGAGCCTTCAAAATGGCACAGCCTGGTCGCACTGCTGTGAGGCAATACGTCTCCAAATGCAGCCTCAAAAGATTGTGGCCCCAATTCTTGTGGTTTTCTACCCCATTTCTTTGCATATTTTTACTCTGATGACGTCACTTACAATTCCATCATGTGGTGAGGTACTGTACATAAAGGAGTAGTATTCTCTTACATGGTTTGCAGTTTTCGCTTCTATGGAATTGTATATATCAGTGTTTTATATCATGACAAAGGTAATATTGCATAACCACTAAATTTATTTTTGATGTCTGTAATATTATATGATCACAATTTTTATGTATATTAACTTTTGATATCTATAATGTAACATATATTTATAATGTAACGTATGTTTTAAATGTTTGATATTGGTATTGAATGTTTGTTTTAAAATGTTTGATATCTGTATGTATGTCTTAAATGTGGACCCCACTAAAAGTAGCTCTGTCTTAGGGTAGAGCTAATGGGGATCCTCCTAAATAAACAAGTAAATAAATAAACAAATAAACAAATGTTGCAGGGCAGGGATGGCATGTGATCACTGGTATGTTATCCCTCATATAGTTACCTTGGTCAGGTCAGAAACCGCTTTATTGTATTTCTGTGACTTGAACACTAGTACCATGGCGGTTTTTCCATCTCCTTGTCATTATCTTTACTGGAAGTGTCAGTTAGCAGGAGATTATACATTGTTGAAAGCAGCCTGCTTATTAGACAGATGTTCAGTTACCAAGCAGAGTCAAAAACATAAAATCCAGAGACAAAAAGGGACTAGTCTAGACTGTCATTAGCTAAACCCTCATGTTCCCTCAGAAGGCAACATGGACTTTTTATGCCACCTGAATTAAAGTTGCATTATTCATAAGAATCCAAAGCAGACAGTATGATTCTATGAATATTCCCTGAGGCCAGAGTAACTGATTTGCTATGGTCATCATGACCTCTAACAGTTAATGAGAGATTAATTGTTACATCCTTGGAACTGCACTCGTGAAAACTCTATTGTTAAACCCCACTGTAACTCAAGGCATCTGAGGGATGCACTCTCTATAAACATGAGACATATTTTACATCACATACCAATATTTTTAGGATCTAGGACATATCATTTGCCATGTGACTGAATGGTCTCTGCCCTGTTGTCTCTGTGACTGTGTCTATTACCGAACACTTTACGAAGTACACTGCAATACAGTGCACTGCAATACAGTGCACTGCAATACAGTGCACTGCAATACAGTGCACTGCAATACAGTGCACTTACATCTGTAGTGCACTCCGTCGCTGATTAGTGCTGTCTCAAATGGAACACTTACGTTAACCACTTGGCGGAAGTGACGGACGCAAATCTGTGCACGATCAAGCTGCCAAAAGGGCTCCTCCTCTTCCGCTACGTAGCCAAGATGGCGCCCGTTTAGGGCGAGAAGTGTCCATTGTTTTACACTGCATTTTTTGACCGTTTGCAGTGCGCCATCCAGGTACTTTCAGTGCCCTGAATTCTGCTGGTTCTGTCAGTGTGAACGCCCTAAGCCCTAAAAGTCAGTGCTCGAAGTGCACAAGTGCTCGGTTTGAGACACAGTATGTGTCTCTCTCCGTCTCCTTGCCTTTGACTTATCCTTTCCTCTTACCCACTAGCACACATACTGGTCATCAGCAGTGGTGTGCCATGCAGAAATAGCATCAAATACCTCCACCCTCCTCCTCAGACATAAAACTATCTCCCTGTCCCTGAACACCGGAGCAGTCGTTCATTCTCAGCTCTGATTCTGACCGAGGGAGACAGGAGGGTGTCTTTTCCTCTTCTCCACCCCTTAGAGGAATGGCTGCTATGTGTCATTTAAACCCTGTTGCATGTTCACTTGATCATGTGCAACTGGTCAGCTGGCCCCCATCGTGCCTGGGGATGCTCCCAGAAGTGCTAAGGCAGACATATGTTACGGGATCAAGCAAACAACAGTGACATTTTTACAGACACGTGTGTGTGTGTGTGTGTGTGTGTGTGTGTGTGTGTGTGTGTGTCCGTGTGTGTGTGAGTGTTGAACCAAAGCACCTGGCCTACTTTCCAACAGTGGCACAGCACAGAGTGTTCCCCTCTGTGGAGGAGGTAGGTGGTGAAGTGAAATTAATATGATATTTTGATTTGGAAAATAACAGTGAGGTTGTTTTGTGTCCATATACATATTAAATATTTCACATAGTGCCACCAAATCTGTATTCCTAGCAAACAAAGATATGACACATCCCTGCTAGTGGCTCTGTACCAGTGGAGCTGGGTAATGCTAATGTTGGCATGCTAACATGGTTTCAATTACAATGCTGACGTACCAGGTTTAATGTTTTTACCTAGTTAGCTTGCTAACATGTGAATTAGTTCAGCCTCATTCTGGGATGACGGTGGTATAAGGTGAACTTTAAAGGGATCACCAAAGAAAATATATATATATATATATATTACTCAAACTACTAATGGTGGTGCTAGTGGGACAGACAGGAAACCAGCATCTTTAGGGTACTTACTCTGGGCGCCATGATTAACTGTATCATATTTGATTCTAATCAATGTTGTTTTGGGGGTATTTTTCCCTTACTCTTGTTGAGGGTTAAGAACAGAGGATGTCACATCTAGCCCTATGAGACAAATTGTGGTTTGTGAATATTGTTAATATTTGTAAATTTGATTGATCATTCATTAATTGTAGCACATCAACTTGTTGTAGAGATATATCCTTGCAATTACACAAATGTTAACATAAGTGAACTAAAAGTCAAAAGAACATTAAGGTCGTAATTCATCCTCTATGGAACGTGTCAGTCTCATGGTTTGTCTGGACGTGGTGAACTGACCAATAAAATAAGATAAAAAGGACCAGCCTGGTCATCCGGCAACAGCATTAGGGTGTAAAAGTCTCTGATTATGACTTTAATCGAAGCAGGCTTGAATCGCAAGGGAGAATTTGTTCCTTCCGAGCAGCACGTGCAGTCGATATTGCAAGAAAGCACAACATATAAATCTAGGACACACAGGGGCCTCGGGATGGAGAAATTAAGTCCAATCATATAAAAAGAGAATATATACAGCTTATTGTTTTCTTTTTGTGTTCCCAATCATTCTCAGCTCACTGGGGGATTCTTTTTTAAAGGTCTGGAAATAGCTTTCATTTTATTCTGGGATCCATTCACAGAGAAGTACGACATTTTGATCTCCCATGTCAGGACGGACCTAGAATTCCCAGAGTAAACCATTACACAGTTTCTTTTTCAATTTTTCAAAGAAAATTCCAACATTTTCACTAATTTAAATTTTTCAAAGTAAATTCCAAAAATTTTCTGACTCCAATGTTTCAAAGTAAATCCACTAATGTCCAGTCAGCTCCTTCATCTCAGCTGTCTCACCGATCTGCACTTCCAGTTAACTTTGCTGCCGCACTCTTGTAGCTGCTTAACCTTTGACAATAAACTTGTCTCGGAGTCGCTATGACACCACTAATGGCAGAAAACTGCTCCCAACTCTGCAGTAATAACACCCTCGGGATTTCTTAGCGCCTTTCCTTCTCTGTCAACACTCAGCAGCTGCCAGCACGGCTCAGATATCCATCAGCTACCAGCATGGACACATGGGAGTGGCTGCGACACCCTGCAATATGAACCAAAGCTGACTGGTCCGCTAGAGCAGTGCCTTAACAGGCCCTCAAATGGGACAAACCATACAACCAGCCGGTGGAACTGGTTTTCTTTTACCCTAGTGGATGTCATAAGTAGCCTGTGTACAGCCCACACCAGGTGCACGTCATAGCTTGTAATCAAAACCTATTGAAAGTCTATTGTAATGAAGCCCTTTTGTGTGCAATGGAAAGACTGATTGGTTTTAATAACTAGACCAGATACTTACAGGCGGAAAGCTGATCCTCTGCACAGTCGACCGAAACATTGCATGCCTGCAAGGAGAGCAGAGGAGGGGGGGGGGATGGCTGTCAACAAAGAAGAACAAGAAGAAAAACAAGAGAGGACAACAATGAGGGTAGGAGCGAGTGAAGAAAAGAATAAGGTTGTGCTTGACCAGAAGCAGAGTACATAGAGCAGGTTGGCGGTTGCTCCTTCATGTTTGAGATGCGAGGAGGGAAGATGAGAGAGAGGGGGAAGGAGAAGCTCAATGAGGAGTAAGGACTCGTCGATCAAGGGATGAATCCCTGCTCCGCTTTGATCTGAGAGTCAAAGAGAGGCTGTTTGTCGGGAGCTTACTTGCAGGGAGTCTTCTCCACCGGTTTAGCCGTCACATCGTAGTCGCACGGTGAAGTGTGTATATGCTGCCACAGGGAACAAAGACAAAGACCTGTTCATATGACAGCATCACCATGGGTTTGCTTTTGTCAGCTGTGTCACATAAACCATACAGTCGACTTCTGTTTCCAACACATCTGCTGCTTTCAGGTAGCAATGAAAGCCCGTCTGACCTTTAGCAGGATTATGCAAAAACTGCATAGCAAATTTTAGGGAAACTTGGTGGAAAGGTGGTGTGTGGGTTCAGGGTTCTTAGGTAATAATGTAGAAATCGCAAATATCTATGATCAAGTGAAATTAGGTGCAGATCCAGATAATGATCCGGATGTAGCTGATTTCAATAATGCAATGTGGTGATGGCCTGTTGGTGTTGTCAGAGGTATATCCACTGTCCAAGTTCCCCTCTAGTTATATTTTGTTGTACTTTTCTATTTTCTTTTATTTGTTCATTTTTTACAAAGAGTATAACCTCTGTATTCTAACTATGTAGGCGGAGACAGGAGCTGATGAGAGCAGATGGAAAGAGCTGGCCTGGCTCTGTTCAAACATCAAAAGCACAAATCATTTGCTTGGATTACTTCCTAGAAATGCCAATAAATGTGTGTTCTTGACAAACAAGCTTCCTTAACTCTAGTTGTAACAGTAGTTGGATTTGCATCAAAATGTATCACTAATTTTGACCAAATATTCAGAAATCTGCCATAAAAACATGTGGTCCCAAGGGAGTAATCTGAAGCCCACCTTGTCTCTGATGCCGAGGGTATCGATGTCGGGCCGTGGACAGTTTTTGAAAGAGTAGGAAGCCTGGTTCATCAGAACCTCCTGGGTGGAATCAACGTAATCATACGCTCCAGGCAGCAGCAATTCCCCGTTACGCACACCCAGGGTCTTAGCTTTTCTGCCCACACCTTTAAACCCATAGGTTTTCTTCACAGGGTTCAGTTCAGCTTCTTCGATGAAGTCTCGAATGTGATAGAGACCAGGTAGGGGTGTGTCCTGGGAGAGGATGAGAGGAGAAAGCTTTGGGGAATGTTTGGTTGTTGCTGGGATAGGCAAACTGTTACTGTGTTAGCATGTTAGCATGTTGTAGGAATCACTGGATCAATGTCTGTATGCAGCATTAACTGGACGACGTATCTTCCCTTCCATCTGCTATCCAGAAATGAAGCCAAAATATCTGAGCCATCCCCATCTTTCGTAAATTACGTCATTTTGAGCCAAGTTGAGTTTAGGGTTAGCCCTAACCCTGTTTGGCATAAAATAAACTTGTGTTATTGAAACTGCCTTTGACTTTCCATTAATAATTTCTGACTACTAAAGTAAGATTTATGTTTCCTTGAAATAATCTAAACTCTAGTGTCTCATGATCGAACATCTTTATGTATGAGCAGAGCTCGTTCAACTGAACTGCACTGATGTTCAATGTTGGAGCATCGAGTTGTTTAGCCTATTATTTGCTGTGCAGGAAACATTGGAGACAAGAAAGAACTGAGAGGTTGGATCACATTAATTCAAACTGATAATTAATTAGGTCTATATGTTATTAGAATATGCACTGTGGACAACTAAAGGACTCAGAGCACCGCAAGTGTTTCATTTATTTCCGGCAGGCAGCACACTTTGGAAAGAGACAAAGGTAAAGTGTAGTGCAATAAAAGCCAGTAATTGAAAACTATACACGTCTCAAGAACAATGATATCTTTATGATGCTCTTCCCTGTTATATTGCTCTGAACCCCTGACTATTGGAAGGTACCTGAAGGCAGCACAGCACTGCCACACATGAGCTAATGAGCCACTCCACATCGACAAACCAGTGACAAGCGTTCAGCTCAGACGCTCGAGCAGTAGCTTCTGCTGTGAGGACAGGCTGTGAAACCACACTGCAGCATGACACCTACTTTCAGTGTTTGCAGCCACCAGCTCCCACGGCCACACAGGTCCACCCTGTCATCACCCTGCAGATAAGAGCAGGACACAGTGGATTGTTTCACTTCTGATGACACTGCTGGGCCAACAATGTCCTGATGCATCTCCAGCATGTCTCATCCTGCGCTTTAGCAGCCCTGCTCATTAAGCACACACACACAGTTATGAGGGCTGTAAAGATAGACCCTTACCTTATCTGTTCTATTGCCCCCCCTGGACATGTCAGCTACTTTGCTGGCAGCTTTGTGTTTCCATGTGACCGTGTCCTGCGCTGTACTCATTGTCGCTCGCTATCTGGCTCGACTGGAGATCCGGTGACACCTGACCACCATTAAAACTGACTGTTACTATAGCAGCCACTCCACTATCGATCAATTTTTCAACAAGCCGGCCTAGTGAGGGGCTAAATTTAGACTCACCTACCAGTTGTACTCAGAGTAAGACACAAAGGCAAGCACCGAGGTATGCAGAGCATAAATCCACATGCTGCAGTTATATAGTCCTGATGATCATCATCGAATCTCATGTGACGTGTGGAGGCAGACTATAATATTGACAAGAATATACAACCGGAGAGTTGGCATTAAAGCGCAAATTGCAGGTCGAGAAAAGACAGGAACACAATATTTCACTGCATCTGGTTCCCAAACCATGGTCTGAGGATCTTCCAAGGGTTAAATTTCCATTTATTTGTTGGTTGGTTTGTTTGTTCATTTGTAAGGATTGATGTTTTCTTTTACAAATTTTCATTGATTTCTCAGCAAAATAGTATAACTTGATGAAAATAATCAGGCTTGTTTACAGGACTGCTTTTTATGAGTGTGTGCAACTTGGTGCTGTTTGGCCTTGGCGGAGGTATTCGCTCTACTGAGTGACATTGTACTTGGTTGGTTGGATGGATGTGATATGAGTCAGGAAAGAACCGATTCAATTTTGGTTCCAGAAATGCTGAATGGGAGACAGGACGTTTTTCAAAATCTTTACAGATTCCCCAGGGAGTAATCTTTAAAAAAATATTAGGCTCATATTGTGAATTGATATCTGAGTGGGTGAAATTTGGTGCAGCTTGATTGAGTCTCAGGGGGCTGAGGTATTGCGCTCTTGTTTAATTGTTTAATTATGACATTTATTCTCTCATTTGGACATTTGTAAAGACAGAACTCTCTCTATCATTCAGCCTCTGAATACTGTTGTCACCTCAGCCTCTTCTCCATGGATCTTACCTCCAGTATCAAGCTAGACGGAAGTGTGATGTCAGGTACAAGCACATTCACATTCACATGCACACGCACGTGCACAGACCCACACTCACACAGAAATAGGCAGAACTTAATCCAACACCTGAAGTGAAAGCCTCCCTCTGGGAGCATAGGCGCAACATTCAGCCACGTTGCTAGGCAACATGGAAATGCAAAGTTTGAAGGAACCCAGAATTCATGTTTACGCTGCTTGACAAGGAAGTCTCATGAGATCAGAGAGTGCATGAGGAGAAATACACAAATACACACACATAAAGTAGGAGCTTTAAACTGACTGACGTTTTCCTGTACATGTCTGTTTCCACCACAGTACCTGATGTATATTCAGTCTGTTAAGTGTGGACATTGAATGAGCACAGATATGAGCTGTGTAATTAACAGCTTTTTACAAGCTGACGGCAATGACACTTTAAACTGAGTGTTTTCAGTTGTGCGATAATTGGTTGGGACGAGATTAGAACCACTTGTGTCCTCGATTCACACCTGAAATTGTTGTGGGTCATAATTCTTTTCTGTTGGCTCGGAAATAAACTATGCAATAATCACAATCATCTCACTTCGAGCTACATTCAAGCAAAGTTAGTCATGTGTATTGTAAATAAATAGCTGTTTCACATCACAGTTCGACTGCGTGTATAAGCTGTTACCTCACTTAGAATGCTCCATGTTTGAATGTGCATCCACATCATGCATGACTGACCAAACCACAAACTGCCGTCCTAACGACTCCCAACGGACAGTCAAACACAGAGAAACTCAAGTTGTAAAACTGTTTTTAGAGTCTACTGCGCAACCACTGCAAAGGATCAAGGGCATAGCCTTATAATAGAAGCTAAAGAATTCACAAAGTACACAGAGCAGAGGTCCACAAGAGCTTTATTTTGTCATTCGTCAAAATAACAAACTTAGTATCTCTGCAAGCTACTGTAACAAACTCAATAATCAGAAATAAAATAAAAAACAGGTACACCTCTATTTACACCATGGTTTCTGATGTACAATCACCTGCACCTCGTGATTGGGGAAAATGCCAAGTAAGACATGAGGCAGTCAGCATCTACATGGTGCGGTGCCAACAGCAGCAGACAACACATGGCCTTTATAGTCAGTCAGGGAGCTGGACAGTACAAGGCTAATCTAATGTTAAGTACCATTGTGTGCACTTCACAATAGAAGCCTTTGATCCCACTCAGTGCTTTTATTTTAATGACAATACAATTTCATCTGAGCTTATCTGAACATTAAGAGGCATTGGCTGATGCTCCTCAGTGCTTTTGGGAAAATAACAGGGGACACTGTAAATCTAGAAATGGTAAACATTGTGTTTATTCTTTGCATCAAGAGAGAAAAAAAAAGTCCTATTAAAAAATAACAAAAAAAAAGGAGCATCCTGTCCTCAATACAAAAATGGGAATTATTACAGGGTATACAAACTCAAGGATCCATAACTGAGAAAACAAGACAATTTTCATATCTGGGTAGATTGTAAATTTTATTGGAAAACAAAAATATACAACTTGGAATGAATTATTTGAGGCATGACCAGAGGCCATTAAAAAAAATAAAACGAAAGAAAAATAAAAGTAGTGAGTAAAACATTAAAAAGCATAAGATTAGTCGTTTTCTGGTATATAGAACAGCAGATACAAAAAGAGTTTGTACGAGTACCTAGGAGATACACCCGTGTCATTTTTTTTGCAATAGTGCAATGCTGAAAGATTTCCATATATACTTTGTCCGTAGTCCATGCAGAGTTTAAACTCCTCTACATTGTTTCCATGCCAACAGTGTTGCCAAGTGACAACCAGCTGACAGGTTTCCAATGTCGCCATGCGTGGAGGGGCCCCGAGCACACAAGACAGGAAGATTCGAAGTTCTCCGGCTCCCAGGGGCCTCCACGAGCATCTGGTTGTACGACCGTTCCGTCACTCCAAAACACCATGACAGCAAAAGAAAGGGACATGGGGACAAGAGCCTATGCAGTTTACATGCAGTTCCTTTGGACAGCAGAAGGAGCAGGGACCGGGGGGGGGCTATTAAGATTTTACAGATAAATTACACAAAGAAAAAAGGCAAATTATTTATATACGAAATCTGTACAAGGCCTTCACTTCGCTGTCATCATTTGTACGAACTCTGTGGGAAAGAGGGGGAGATGAAAATACACATCAGTATCCAATGAGGCATCCAAGCAGATAACAATACATAATACAACATATACAAACCTTCATAGTTGACCTGGCCATCCCCGTCAATGTCTGCTTCTCTGATCATCTCATCGACTTCCTCATCAGTCAGCTTCTCTCCAAGGTTTGTCATTACATGGCGCAGCTCAGCAGCACTGATGTATCCATTGCCATCCTGAATATAAAGATCAGTCAGTAAGCAAATACAAATTCTGCAGATACACATATGCACGAGTGTAGATGGTATTTACCTTGTCAAAGACACGGAATGCTTCTCTGATCTCCTCCTCGCTGTCTGTGTCCTTCATCTTCCTTGCCATCATGGTCAGGAACTCGGGGAAGTCTATCGTCCCATTTCCTGAAGATGAAACAGACTTTTATGGGCAATTCCATCCAGCAGACATGTAGTTACCAGGTTCTGAAGCTAAATTTGACTTCTCACCATCAGCGTCCACTTCATTGATCATATCCTGCAGCTCTGCCTCTGTGGGGTTCTGGCCAAGAGAGCGCATGACTGTGCCCAGCTCTTTGGTGGTGATGGTGCCATCTCCATCCTTGTCAAAGAGCGAAAATGCCTCTTTGAACTCTAATGAAAAAAATAAAGAAATATCATACGGTCAATGGTTTCATACCTATAATTATATAAGTACATGAAAACTGGCCAGATAGTATGACAGTGGTTGTAAACAAAAAGCACAGAAGGTTGAACCTAATCGTATTAATTAAAAACCATGTAAATACTGTCAGCCCAGCCTGTATAACAATCTCTTCCTCAAGTCTGCATATCACACTGACCCAGCCCTGAATTGGTACAAGCCTCAAAAAGGTCATTCAATCACTCATGTTTAACCTGTAAACTAGCTACAGCATAACAACAAGCCTGTCTGTTTAGTGTTCCAACAGCATTCGTTTCTGGCTAAACAAGGACAGTAACCACGAGACCAGGCAGCAGGGCAAAGTTGGGCACCATCAGCACTGAATGACAGCCTGTGTAGTTCAGTTGAGCCGTGAGGAACGATAACACACATCAAGTGTGATGAGGCCAGTGGGCCATGTGTGCCGGCAGGCAGCAGCTTGTGAGCATCATAAAAACGTCAACCTGCCCTGCCATTTGCAGGGTCAAACGCACAGGGCAACACCCTTTGTCATGAGAAAAGGCCTGTAGCAACCGCAGGAAGTTTCGGGGGTGGGGTGGGGGGGGGGTGTTGTTGCTGAGACAATTAACTCACATCACAGAAGGTGCTTATACCGATGCAATTTACCAGAGTCAACTGGCACGGACACTTTAAAAACCTGCACATCAGCATGAAGCACAGGCTTACTCACTGCAAGCTGATACTATGCAATGCTGCAATTGTTCTTGAAACATTCCTATCGGATGAGAACACACCCAGGCAAAGGACACGTCACATAAAAAGGTAACTGCAAATACCCCGCCAGAACACATAGTGCCTCCAGATTACATAATTTATTACATGGCAACCATGAAAATGCAAAGTTTTCCATGAGGCAGTCCTTCTGCGTTCCAGAGCCAGCAAGCAACAGCCGTTTCATTCATTCCTGTTTTATGACCAGTAGGCTACCCTGTGGAATGCCTTAAAAGGCGAAAGTATAAATCCACTGCAAGGGATGCATGATCCATAATGCAGGCCACTGCGCAGGATATGAGGAAAGGAGGAGATCAATGCAGCGATGTCTTACCAGCAATCTGCTCTTCTGTAAGCTGATCAGCCTGAAAAATAGAAGATGGGAGTAATAATTAGTATTTCAGAGCAACAAAAAAAAATCCCCTATTGGCATTTTCACCTAGAAGCTATTTCGACCGTAATTTTAGGTAAATCACCTCAAACATATCAAAAACAGTGTAAGGAGATTTTAGTACATCTGACAAAGTAATACAATGTGCGTTATCCTAGCCAAAAATGCAACTGCAATATTATAAGCATATAATCACGGTATTATCGTGCGAGTATTTACCAATCCTATTACTGAAGGCGAGGGAAAGAATATGGAGACAACGTACGAGGCCGTGTGGCGTTCAAACATCCATCTACATTTGATCCCTCTACGTTTGAATGTCTGATGACGCAAACTTCGCCACAGACGATGAATGACTGCCAATTTGGCGGTAACACTTAGCTAGGGAGAGCTAAAGTTAGCTAGCTACAGTTTGGCAGCAGGCTTACAGTAACAGACCCACTCAGCAGAATGACTGACTTGTACAACAGTCTCCATTATTCCTAAAAAAAAACAGCCCCCGTCATCCAGTGAGGAGAGACGTATTTACCAAGTCGGACAACAGTCATATTCGGGATTTAGCATTAGCTAGACATATCTTGGGCTTGTGCAAAAGGCAGCTTTATTAATGGACGTGCCCTGTCTCAGGTTATGCTAATGTTATACACACGGTTGTTACTCCATTCAATCAGAGCAGCCCAGCTTAAGCTAACGCTAGCTTTGCCTGACAGCCCAGCAACCACCGAGCTGTCACTTGCTCGTCGGGCACTGCGGTGGTTACATTTACGAGCGTCGGCTTAAGATTAGTCAGCGGGTCCTTCCTCTTTTACCGACATTTTACATGACGTTTCACAGGAAGGACCGCCGCTAAAGGACTGTCGGCCATTTCTAGGCAGCAGAGAAAACACAAAAGTGGCGTCTCTTACCATTTCGATGTGGGTGCAGCGGCTGATTCACGACAAAATCCGTAACAACCGGGTCCAGAACAGAATCCGCGCTGTGAACAGAGTCTATAGACACACTGAGGAAGAGGCGGCAGCACCCGCCTTTAAGCGCTGCCCTAAACTCCGCCTCTTTTCCATATCCCTCCGCCGACTTCCCTCTTCTTCGGTTTCCTAATCCCCGGGAAAACACGTTTACATTCATCGTCGCTCGCGCGGAAAAACAGAAGCTCAGCTGATACAGGCGCGTCTTAATGTCGCGCATTTTTCTCATGTCCTTATCACCGACGGCGTCACCCGTCGCCTGCGGTCTACATGGCGGCGCACGAATACTTTCTGCTACTCCGCGGTGGGGCGCAAGACGTCGCTGGGAGAAACCGCGCTCTGTGATTGGTGCGTTTGTACCTGCAATGCGTCACTCCCATGGTCTGCGCTGCCGCTGCGTCTTGTCCGCAGACATCAGAGCCACGGGCGCAGCGGACAGGCCTGTTGCACGGTGCGTGTGCACGTCATGTGCACGGAGGTGGCTTTTAGGAGCAATTAGCTGCGGTTGTGAAACGCTGCTGACCCCGTTTACATGACCGGTGTGCTCGTTCCTTATTAGATTACTTGTGTTTGATCATTTATAAAAATGTGTGTTACAAGGTTACCTTACAAAGTTCCTCCTGTCTGCCAGTGCACGGATCCATCACTTCACATTCTACCCAGAAGGGAGTTTGTGTGAGTTGGTGTTTCAGAGTTGGTAATAGATGTGTGTGTGCACGTTTAGAAGAGTGATGTGTGACACGCCGGCAGCTGACAGTGGATTCTCAGGTCTAACTGTACTGGTGTGTGTGTGTGTGTGTGTGTGTGTGTGTGTGTGTGTTTGTGGATGGGGGGGATCTGATCGCCTGATTGCTTATGCCTGACTGCCTTCCTGTCTCCCACTGACCACCTGCCTCCGGCCCTCCCCCCAGTCCCCATGGGAGATGCTGAGGAGGAGGGTGCACGGACAGACGGAGACGGGCGAGGAGCATCCTCTCAGAAGAATGTGCTAGAATCTCCACGTCCCCAAACAGCCCCCCCCTCTCTCTCTCCTCCTCTTCCTCCTGATTCTGCTGCCTCTCTTGTCAGTAGATGTCACAATGCTAGCACAGAGGCAGGGGTTGTGCAAAAGGCCCCAACGCTGATGTAAGAAAACAAGGATCCAAAGTGGTTCCCCCACCTCAAAACTGCACCGCGAGGTGATGGCGCCTGCGTCATGTGTTCACCTGGGCTTTTTCTCCCCCCCCCCTCCCCACCGACCTGTCTAATCTGGAGCACATTGGTTTCCTTTCATTTAAATCTGTTTTTCTTCCACAGGGCTTTTGTCACCGTGCAGATTATGTAATGGCAAAGGTGACAGCACAAAGGCCTAAACCTGTCACAAGAATCAGATAAGCTGGAGCATGTGTGAGCTGCAGTGTGTGGAGGTGTGTGAATTCACGTTTTGCCTCTTTTAAAATACTTGAAATGTGACCTCAAATGCTAATAAGCAGCTGCCATGAAGACCTCACTGCATTTCTCCTACAGTCTTGTGCAACACCTACAGTAAACTATTGGTCCGGGACAATGCTTTATTGTTAGTGGGTCATAAATATTTCAATATCAGAAGAGCTCTCTACTTTGTCCTCCTGCCCAATTTCTTTAGCTGCACTTCATCCAATATGCACGATCAGCTGTTTGCTTGGTGGATGACACACCCATCAATGATCCCCAGGTCCCAGAGGAACCGCCCTGGGTCAGAGGTGACTGTAGGTTGAAGGTTTATATGGACAGGGCGTATTGGAATTCACGAGACATGACTTAATGGTCCGAAAAAGCTGAAGCCAATCTCCAGGATGAAAACCAGGAGTTAACCCTCGACGTGGAGGGCAATGCATATGTCACAGTGTTGCCTTATATATATTTGTAGATGTTAACATTTTGTTCAAAACCCTGTTCTTGCCATTATGTTTCGCCCTCCGGTTTTCAGCTCTGTGAATATGTAACCGCCTGGCTGTATACTTATAAGTCCTTATCGTACGCAAGCCCAGCCAAGAACAATTTTATCGAAGCTCAGCTTTCATTTCCAGATCACACGGGCCAAAGTTCATTGGAGCTGCACAGAGGCGAGGCCTAAGTCAGACCCTCCATTTTCATTTATGTCATCTTCCAGTGGCCTGTACAACATCACTCCCACTGATAGCATTGTTCCCTCCGCAGGACAAAAAAAAACTTATCATGTGGGTCAGTTCGGTTTGTGGAGATGTTGGCATGCAGCATGTGAGAGACGCTGTGTGGTGGACGTGTGCAGGGTGTTGCAGTCAGGCCTTGAAGTTAAGCAGCTCTCCAGCAAAACACATCCAGAGCAGAGAAGGCTGAGTGACCTGAGTGACCTGAGTGGACTTTGAGGGATAAAGCACCGGTGACAAATATGAGAAGATGTTTACCTGTGTAACTGAAAGACGCGGACTCCATTATTAATGAATGAGGCTTTGTAATGCACCTGCTGGTCTCGTGCCAATGGAGTGGATCCCCTTTCATAGGAGAAGAATGGCCGTTTGTTTGTCATGGATGTAGCTGCATTAGTGAAAAGGGCGTAAACATTGTGTGAGCCTGTGCACATTCAGGCCTGTATGTGTTAATACTAATCAAACATACACGTGTGTGTGTGTGTGTGTGTGTTAAAGTACACTATATTGAGCCTCTGTGCAGTGCTATTCTATGCACACACTGATGGTAAAACCCACAAGTACGAGGTGCGTTTGTGTACGTATGTATTTTTTATGACCCAAAGGCAATTTAGGCTTCATCTGATTACCAGTGCTTCTGGCCAAAGGTCTGCCGCAGTCAATGGACAAAGTTAACGGCCTATTACAGGAAACCACGTCCAGATAGCGTGAACGCTTTTACTGCCGTGCACTATGGGCATACGCCGCGTAAGGTCCAACATCAGTCTGGCCACCGCACACGAGCCAATCCTACCTGTTACTGAGAAATGACTTGTTTTCCAAAATTACATCATGGAGCAGAAATGATTAATGGCCTAAAATCAGATAAGAGGATTTGCTCTGGCCTGCTATTCGCAGCCTATTTCAATCATGTTGTGATGAAATGGATATAGTGTTAAGCATGCAGTTATTTTCCCATCCCCCTGAACATGTTTCTGTTTTTGTTGGGGCCTGGCTCTAGATCATCAGCAGCCTCTAAACTTGCTTAGCCACTTGTTTTATGAGGGGATCCGAGGGACAAAACCTCTTACTGGCTGTCAAATAGAATCCCTGCTGTTGATCTTCACTCCCTGATTTTTTACCCCCCGCCTGTCCCCTGTCTCTGTCTCTCTTTCTCTCTCTGACTCTGTCTCTCTCCCGCTCTCCCTCTCTCTGGCGTGCCTCCAGGTTGTCTTCTGCAGTCAGCGAGGAGCTGGAGTTCAAACGCCGCAGCCTTCAGCAGCACATGAAACACTGCTACTCGGAACCTTCCAGAAGTGTGACACTACAAAGCTCCCTCTCGCCAAGGTGATTTCATCCTCAGTGGTCGTTTGTGAGTGGCCACTGTTCGCTCTGTGTCCTGCCTTTGTATCACAGGTGTCAGCAACTCTCCTCGCTGTGGATTTTTTTTCTTTACAGACGTTTCCTCTGCAAATTCCTCTCTGTGCTGTTGAGGGCTCAATCTCAGTTTACCTGCTTAGTCAATCATGTCGGAATGGAAACTGAAGGAATCAAGCAGCACTGCAGAGGTTATGCAGGGGTAGCTGTCTGCCTGAGTGTGTACTTTGGTGCGTAACTGGCAATAAAAGAAGTGACAGGTGCGGGACAGAGTGTTTGTGAGAAGCGGCCCGTCCCTGACCCTGGTTGCAGCAGAGGCCAGGTGTGTCTCTGCAGTGGCAGGGACCTGCAGGGGCTGCCTCGCTCCACGTCCCCCTCAGATGAGCTCATCCTGCAGGGGGCAGCGGCTCCACTGCATGCTGTGGCCACTTCCAGATCAAGGCTGCAGAGCAGGTGTCTAGTCATCTCTAGTATGTGTGTGTGTGTGTGTGTGTGTGTGTGTGTGGGGTCATTTCTGCTTAAACCATTCTCATAAACAAATGTGATTGATCTGCCTCGGGTGTAAGGCTCAGCTGAGACACCCGGTGGCTAGTAGAGGAATTGCAAGTCAAACCAAATAAAGTTAATGCCTCATACAAAGGTGGAAAAGGACATTTAGTCAACTGCTGTAGATAAGATGAATTAATATATCGTACACCTTTGTATATTAGTGCATATTATGCTAATTCATGCTTCTACACTCCAACAGTTTCTAGTTCTTTTTCAGATGCTAAAAATATGATCACCAAGCCTGTTTATAGAAGAATGTACATGATAGTATATAAAGTAATTAACATTAGCTCCACCTCAACTAGCTAAAAAACGAATATTCTACTAACATGTTAATGCTAGTAGAATATTAGTTTCAATAATAAAATCCCTTTAATACACATAATGAGGTAGAGTGATTCGTTTTAGTTTTGATACTTAAACAGATTACTCATCTGTACTCTCTAAAGTAAGTTTTGAATACTAGAAATTAACTTGTAATGGGTATAAAGTTGCTAAACTCAATTCTACAACAACATTAAAACCTTCATGTTAAATAAATAACTCTACAACTTTAAGTTCACTCTGCTGATAATAACTATATATAATTTGACTTTTATATTTGCAAAATGTATAATTTAGCATTATTACACCATGCTATTATTTAATACAATGTGAGTTGTTATTTAACTAGTGATCAAATTAAAGATGAATCCTTGATTTAGTATTAGTCAGTATGTATTGTAAACCTCCACTGCAGTGTGTAGTTTATGTGACATTAAGTCGCAGTATTGATCCATATTATACTGATGGTCGAGGAAAAACAAGAATTCTATATTGTAGTAGAATTGGAATGAATGGTCCTTCATTTCATAGTGTGAGGTGTTTTCTGCGCTGTTAAGAATAACATTTGGTGGAGACTACATCACTGTGTTCATTCAGCATGCACACTTGTTTAAAGAAACTGAGTCCTTAGTTACAGTTACAGCTTGATATGTATTAGTTTACAGGAAAATTTGAATATTAATTTCCCTCCTCATGACAGGTCACAGGTCAAAGTAAGATGTAGACAAAATCTTATCTTAACCCAGTGCCTTCTTCTCTTCTTATCTCTTCTTATCAGTTAGCCACGAGGCCATTCTGTTCCCAACGTGAGTTAAGTGACATCATTGTTTCTGCTCCTGAAATCACCACAGCAACAGTAATCAAGATGCAATTTTATTGATTTATATTATATTTACACATCATATTTTTATTTCTATTGACAGTCCAGCTTTTCTGGAGACAGCTTTCAGTTGAAACACTGAACTACTCTGCTGTGTGATATGAACTGGGAACGAGACATGAACAAGAATTAGCGGTTGGTTTGTTGTTGTGTGATTCCAAAGTGAGATGACAGCTTTCAGAACGTATTTTTATGGAATGTGTTTGCAATCATAACCACATGAATCGAGTTTTGGCAAAGAGCAGTAATAAACAAGAAAGTGAATATAATTGTGCACAGAGGGCAAGAGGGTTACTAGCCAGGCATTCTGGTAAATGCTAATGTTGCTATCAAGAATGCTGTTGGCCTCATATCAGCTGGAAGCTCAAGACCACTGCAGTGGTATACTTTTCATCAACGTCTCCAGCCAAGAGATTGTCAAGTTCTGCTGGGTCAGACTCTGACTGTAAACTGTCGTCCACGCAGAATAAAAAAAAACTTCCAGCTCACACTTGGCAGGTCCATCCCTCAGCGGGAGAGGATCGGAGATGACTGACATTAAAAGTCACTCAGGTTTAATGCTTGTTTGTTAGCATATAAATAACTGTCATTCATCTTGTCTTTATAAAGCATATACAGTAGCTCCAAAAGTGCATTGTGTAGTAGACTTGTGCATTTCCATGTGCAGAGTTCACTATCTTTAAGTGTCTGTGTGAGGGATCTGCAAATATATTGCATGTGTGTTTATGTTTTATGTGCTATCTGAGGCGTTGCCTTGGTGTGTAGATGTCGATGATCCGGGGGCTGCAGTGGGTCATGTAGTGCAGAGCGGGGTCAGAGTAGTTGAAGGGTGGGGGGTTGGACTGCTCCTGGATGTGGTCTGGCAGCAAGTGGGGGAGGCTGGAAGAAAACACATGAGCCAATCAGAATGCAGAGGTAAACATGAAATCACTGCAGTCTGCCTCTCAAGATATATTAGAATATTTTCTACTCATAAACCAACAGAGAGATGTCCATATTTATATCTAGCATTCATTTTAAGGAAATGGTGTCTATAAAGAGTGGGGCTAGTGAGCCTTCAGTATGTGGACCGAATTCAAGGTGTCTTCTTCGATGTCCTCAGATAAACAGCAATACTATCTGACCCTCCAGATCATTAGGATTATCTAAATATATTTGTTTCACCATATCGGACTGACACAGACAGTCTCTGGTGCTGATCGCCGTCATAGAATCACATCCTGTTTAGCAAGTTCTCTTCAAAGTAAAAGCTAAATGTTAATTTAGTTGTTGCAATGCTTTATGTCATATTTACTGATGCTTAATAGACCTCCTAAACAGCACAAATGCATAGTATGAAAAAAGCGCTTCAGTAAATCATTCAAACTTATATACAAGCCCCACACGTGCACACCCTTTAAGCAAATTAAGTGTTATTTTATGAAAAACACTAACTATAACATTGTCATTGCAGATAAACCAGGTAGGATGAACACAACGTTTTCTATCTTCACCCCGCACTGGTTATAAAAAGCCCTGCACTCAACATCCAGCACACCCTGAATAAAAAGTGACATTATATTGTAGAACTATTATTGTATTATAATTATTACTATTGTAGTATTGTGGTATATTAAAGAGGAGTCTCACTAATGAAAAGGAATAATTCTGAAGTAGCTCTGGAGCATTAACACAGGACAAGAAAACAGCCCATTAAAAACAGGCAGGTTTAAAATGGACACTACATTAGTCTCTATCACTTTCTGTATATTTTCTACCTTATTCAGTGGATTCTTAGCTCTAACTACTGCTGCCTCTAATTCTCCATCCATCAGACAATCATCTCAGGCAATTCGTAAACAGGTTTGGATGGGCAGCAGTTGTTGTGAAATACTCAGTGACTCATGAATATTCATGCAGGTTCTAGCCTAGATATTCAGAGTGTTGAAAGATGCTGAAATCTGGAGCTAAAGCTGATTCACAACATGAAACATACATCCTGAATGCTTCTCTGGACGCCCCGTGGTGTGATTTGCAGCTCAGACACATTGTTTATCAATATGGTTGTTCTTTATGCAAATATGTATATCCTTCCCTGATAATGAGGCAACCTTGTGTTCCATGAATCATTCAAAACACAATCCTAGCCAAATCGTTTCTCTCAAAAGATTTGTCTACTCCTTGATTACACTCCATGTTGTGAGGTGTTGTGTTTAAAACGCTTTATCCAGAATCTAGATCAAGCACCCTGACATGTTACATATATTATAAATATAGTAGTATTTTGTAAATAAAATGTTGCAGCATCTACAGACGATGATACATAGCTTTACGGGAACACTGGAAACGTTGCATAAACATTATTGCTCCATCTCCATCATATCACATGCATCTGGGATTATTATTTTATTATATATAAATAATCTTCTTCAGATCCAACAGCACAATCTCCTCCCTGGGTTTTGGTCCTCAATTTAACATAATCCCACAATGCAGGCACAGACCACAGCTATTATTTCCATAGGGTCTAGTTTACAGATAGCAGAGAAAGCAGGCCAGTCATCAGGGGGATTAAGGGTCTCTATGGCCCACTAACACCTGGCCCAGATGCCATACATCTGTACACACACGCTGGGGCCAAGGACACACGCACATTATGCTGCACCAAGTCATGAATACACTGCTGCAAACACTCTCACATATAGACATCTGCATGAGATGTAATCTACTTTAGAGTGAATTTCAATTGCCATCCAAAACATTCAGCTTTATCATGAAATCATATGATTGTTTTTCATGTGATGTTGAGGCTGTGGCTGAATCATTTCAGTGTGTTTATTGTCCTTAGACTTTTCAATCTGAGTTGTCAAGTTATATACCGAAAAAGTCTCACGATACCAAACACTGTGTGTTGTAGTAACCTCCACCTAGGTGCCTGCGTTTTCACCCCTGTCCATTTACTCAAAAACAACTAAACGGATGTGTACTTGGCAGAATGATGTCGTATGGATCAGAAAAGCAACCATTCAATTTAAAATACACCCTACAGGAGGATTTAAGCAAACAACCTCTGATTACCTTGGTTTAGTGTCTATTCTATTTACTGTTCCTTGGTGTTACCCAAGCAAAGTTTCATAACTCAGACCAAAGCTGTTAGTAGGAAGTGTCTTTGTTTAATATAGTAAGAGAGTGGGCAGTTCATCCTCCGACTGAGAAGTTAAGAAGAAGACAGTGCTGCAGCAGCAGTACTGGGGTCAGGATTTAAAGCCTCCGAGCTGCTGAAAACGACTGTCTCCGGGCAGACCTACTTGACTACTGTACCTTGAAACAGTGTGTGTGTGTGTGTGTGTGTGTGTGTGTGAGAGAGAGAGATTTATATTGTGGGGACCTAAAGCTGATCCACATTATGGCTCCTTGTGTGCCCTGAGGTGTTCCCCATAATGTGAATCATGACATGTTTTAAGGTTCAGTTTAGGGGTGGGCAAGAAGTAGCTATGTCAAGGTTAAAGCAAGTCTCCAACAAATACTTTGTCATAAAATTCATGGATCCACAACCGTGTGTGTGTGTGTGTGTGTGTGTGTGTGTGTGTGTGTGTGTGTGTGTGTGTTTGTGCGTGCGTGTGCCAGTGAGTGTGTGTGCCAGTGTGTGTGTGTGCCAGTGTGGGTGTGTGCCAGTTTCTGGTCATTAACTGCAGCAGTATATTTTGTGGTGACCTGCTTCCCCCTGCCCAAAGGAGCTGCTGACCCATCTAATACACACATTTAATGTGTTACGTGTGTTACTCACTCTCCAGACACCGTCTTCTTGCAGCAACAGAAGCAGGCCAGTAGAGCCAGGAGAAGCAGCAGGAGCAGAGGGATGCCGATGCCCAGAACCAGCCCCAGGACGAGGTCCCGCTCCTTGTTACTCACCCGGCCTTGCTCTGGAACAGGTCAGGCAGTGTTAAGTCATGGCAAACTGAGGCAAAGTCTCGTCAAATCAGTCACACAGAGGGGAGAAGGGAGAGGAAGGTTAAGGTGTCAATTATAATTTATAATTACAACACCATTGAATGATTTTTTATTAAATCTCTCAATGATTACATTATGCCCTGCACAATGACAATGACACTGGATATATACTGTAAGTGTTCATATCAATTCAAGTAGTAAATGTATTTCTAGTAAATGGCTCATAGGTCTAGTACTATATTCAGAAAATGAGCTTTCAGAAATGAAGTTCAGAAGATGTTTGGACGATGGGGGACAGACTTTTTTCAGAGTTTATCTTTTACATATTGAGAACTCAATAGGAGAAAATCCTCTGGAGCGTTCAGGTGAGGGCTGGCACAGCAGGCAGAGGCACGTTTTAATTCTGCTGTAGTGATCACTTGTTTTTGTTTGCCACACATCAACACAGGCGTCGGGCCCTTATAACCAAGAGCCCACAAATCTTGTCGTCATCTTGGAAAGACATCTTTCTACTGCAGTTTTCTCACGTGGGCTCACTCGACTTTCCCGATTTTTTTCCCGAGGAGGAAAAACTCTGCAGAAAGTCCAGAGTCGCTCACTTAGATACAGCCCCTCCGCATAATTTCCGGAGGTTGTAAAGAGTTCAGTGCAGGTCTGAAAGCAGCTTTAGGGTCATTGATAAACCTTTATGGTAGATATAAAGAATGCTTAGGTTCTCACCTAATACACAGGACTGGGTTTCATCCATATCAGTGCCGTTACAGACACACCTGTAGCCTCCGTAAGTGTTAGCACAGAGGGCTGGATGGACACACACCGCCTCCTTGGCCGTGCACTCATCCAGATCTGTAGGTGGGGAAAAAGAAGCAGCTTCACCAACACCAGGATAATTTATACTTTATATTACACCACATTACTATAGCGTACTGACACATAGTTATAGTTTAGTTATAGTTTACTATACTCATTATGAAAAACTACAATAGCATTGCTGTGTTTTCATTGCATTTATTATGATAATGACCCGATAAATAAAAATAATAATAATAATAACAAAAATTAATATCTTTCACTTGAAGCTTTAAATAAAATCTAAGAAAAGCTATAAACTGAAGTGGAATGAAAAGCATTGATGAGTGATAGCACTGTGGTGTTGGACTTGTTGAGCTTATACACGGAGATTGTAACCCTAATCCTTCCAAAAAATAAATGAATGAAAGAAAGAAAGCAAAGAATACAAATATTATAACACAAAGTATCTTACCATCAACCTCAATACCATTGATGTCATATTGGCTGCTGACTCTGGCCAGGTAGTCTCTGATGTACCAGTGAGGCGTGTCACTGGACATGTTAATACGATATTCATTTAAGCCTGGTGTGGCGCTCTGCTTCTGATCCTTCTTACTCGCATTGTAGAATTTGTTCTGGAAACCCATCATCAAGATGTCCACCAGCTAAGACAAGGTTAGCATTTACAGATTATTGATTTACAAAATAGAGATGGGTTCAATCTTTTCATTGGTGATATAAGTTACTATTTAAACACACACACACACACACACACGTATGGTTGCACACACCTGTTCCAGCCCGTTCGATTTGTCCTCCCTCCACTTCACAGAGACGTTGAACAAGTTTGACCCTACAGACAGCAGGAACATCTGTGTTATCAACGTACAGTATATGGACATGTTTACCTTGGCAACACCAGATGCAGGCCTGAACTATGATGTAGCCCTTGAAGCCATAGACAGAGGCACATGGAAGCTCTCACCTGGAGGGTTGGCAGAGTCACCTGCAAAGAAACACATGATTCCGTCAAATACACACTGACACAAAATGACACATGTTCACCACTGTTGAACACAAAGCAGTTGAGTTTCAGTTATCATTATTTGTTTATATATTAGCATCTAGACTTCATTTATTGTGATCAATAAAGATCGCAACTCTGAGGGACAATAATTACCTCCATGAGGGAGGATATATATTCATCAGTGTTTGTTTGTCTGTTTATTAGCACGATTATGCACAAACTACTGAACTGATTTACATTAAAATTTCCAGTTCCAGTAATTCATTTTTATTTCTATTTACTTGGCCAGATAGGAAGTAAGCCTTGACACAGGGTAGTGCTGACCAAGTGCCCCTGTAGTTATTTACAATGTGCTGAAAAATACATGGAAGGAACATAATTTGTATGTGGGAGGCCTTCTATATAACACACTGAAATTAGAAAAATAAATGATTATGTATGACATGTTGAAGGGCTGCCAAAGAACATATCAATCATAATAAAAAAGGAGAATATGAAGTTGGAGAAAATATAAGAGGATTCATCAAATTTATACCATATCCACTTCCTGCATATAGGTGTATTATATAGCATTTTGGCACATAAAGAAGCCTAAAGCACATGTTAGCTTGGGTACTCTAGATCAGAGGTGCACAAAAAATGTCCCGACATGCACATGTCTGCAGTGGAAGTGGTTCCTAGTTTGGGAACCACTGCTTTCAATGAAGCTGTATCACATACATTATCTATAGCACCTTTATTGTCAGGAAAATACATAAAACAAATTGTTGGACTATATTTGCTGTATTTGTTGTCTGTTAGACAATCAACACATACCACATCCATCAGTGTCCTTGCTGTCCTTGTATCTACAGAGGCATTCAACAGAGCCTGGCTTGTTCTTACACTCAAACTTGGCATTGGGGCAGGTCGACATCTCTGCACACTCGTTTATATCTACAAATACAGACAAAGGCAGATGCGAGGTTAGATTACTGTAAATAAATTTGTTCAAACTGATGTATTATGTTTTGGTACCTGTGCAGTCTTGTCCATTTCCTGTAAAGCCAGGCTTACATGTGCAGGTGTAGTTTTGTTTTGTGCTGCGGCAGATGGCATCTTGGTGGCAGGGGAAGGGGTACGGAGGGCTGCACATGTCTGACAGCAAAAAATAGATTAAATTATACTCTGTGGAGGTCAATTTTATTTTGACCAAAACTGATAATGTGAAAACAAAACTACGAAAAAAAAATCAGTAATGTGACACCGACCATGCTCAAAGCACTTATATCCCTCTTTTCCATTGGAGACAGTATTCTCAGGACACGCTCCACAGGTGAACTGGTCGGGCTTGGTCATCAACTGGCACTTCACCCCTCGGAAACAGGGCTTTCCTTGACATATGTCTGAAGCTTTCCCACAGAACTTCCCACTGAACCCCTTTGGGCACAGGCAGCCCACCACCTAGGAGGAGGAGTAAGAATGAACAGAAAGTGCGACGGACAGTTTAAAATTCAGCATAAGTACACAAGAGCCTCGTAAAGCTGGAGCATACTTAATTTGTACCCCTCCCACTTGCACTTGGATGCAGCAGCAGGGATGACCTTTTCAACAGTCTCATCTTCATACTCAGTGAGTGTAGCAAAAGTCAAAACATCTATACATGCCTCTTGTCCTCTAAACCACATTTCTTTAAATTAAATGTGAAACATCACCAAGTCAAGGACAGATGTAGTTGCTCAGATGTGAAGACGACTGTTAGACCCCCGAGATTTCTTAAAGAACCCCAGTATTGACAGAATCCACCTGAATTCCATCAAGACAAAATGTGACTGCGGACAGGAACACAACTAGATTATGTATCAATGTTATCTGATTAATCCTAAAGCTGTATATCAGGGCATTACAAATTATTAGGCATTGCCTCAACACTGAGACAACCATGTGTCACATGCAGTTGTAGTAAAAGTAAGTATGAAATCCATGTGAACAACAATACACAACAATAATGAACAGGCCAACCAATAAAAAGTAATAATAAGTAATTTTTTGGGGCAATCCTGAGTTGTAACTCCAGATAATATTCCCCACTAGCAGTGCTAACATGTTGAAGGTTATAAGGTTTAACATGATAACTTCATCAGATTTGCTAATTAGAAATAAAATCAGAAGCAAACATGAAGTTCAGCCAGTTATTAGAATTCATTGTGTGGGAGCTATGATTGTCTGTAGCACATTTTTGGCCGTGGAATGGAGTAGATATTCAGCTATTTCAATCTGGACCGAAGTGGTGGGCGGATGTTTTCATCACTCGAAACATGACACCAGGGTGATTAAAAAAAAGCTTCAATTAGTAAAACATTTATTTAATCCATATCTAAGGAATATAATCCAAAAACACCTTTTGAACTAATTCCAAAATCTATGAGACGTAATGAGGAAATGCCTTTTTGGTTAGTAATTTTTTTTTAATCATAAATCCTTCTAAATTAAATAACTTCTAAAATCACTGGATCTATTATTACTGTTAAAAGACAACACCAGCACAAACTGGCAGTCTCTCAATAAGCTGTGAAACGCAGGTGATGAATATATGAAAGAATATGGAAACCACATGCAATACGAGCGTCAACTACATCCATAACCTCACCTGGAACCTCCCCTGCTGGTGGTTTTCGGCGATGCTGTTGTACTGGCAGGTTCCTCCATTGAGGCAGCTGCACACCCGCAGAATCGGGCTGAACAGGGAGCTAGAGAGCTCGTCGCTGACCTTGATGGTTAGCTGGACCGGCTGCGTGCTGAGTGGAGTCCACGCCAGGTAGCCATTACCTGGAGCGGAAAACACAAAGGGGTTGTATAACAGGAGAGGAAAGCCTGAACAAACAGGAACTCATTCACAAACTGCCATGGGAGGGTCATGGCGGTTTTGTGTGTGTGTGCGTGTGTGTGTGTGTGTTTGTGTTTTTCTCACCACTGCTAATAGAAACCCCTGGAGGCCTGGGGTAGAGCAATGAGTAGGTGATGGGGTCCGCATTAGGATCCTCAGCAACAATCCGAATGTTGACAGTAGAATTGACCTTGCTCTGGATCACTGTGGGCTCTGTCACTATGGGAGGCATGTTACCTGTCAGACCACAGACACACCACATCAAATTAACACAGGTCAGCGATGGAAACTCGAAAAATCCTTTCCACAATCGTGCCGACGGCTTACCATAGATCAGAGCCAGATTTTGGAATTGCTTCTTGGCGTCCAGAGTCTGCAGGCCCATGTCAGAGCTGCCTGATGCTAGAGTGTCGTGGACACACATCATGCTGCCTTTGCAGGTTTTCCTCAGCTCCTTCACCTCAGCAGGACTGACGCTTCCCAGCAGGTGCTCAGTGGAGACATGCTTCAGTGGAACCAGTGGAGGCGGAGAGAACAACAGGCTCTCTGGGACTGGGACTGCCCCTAGAAACACAAACACACACACACAAACACACACACACAGAACCCAAAATGAGGACAGATGTGGGCAGAGACAAGTTTTGCTGTGAAAAATATCAGCCTATCACACAGTCCAGGACTGAAGTGTAATGTGAAGCTGGAGCTGTAAGTTTCTGTTGGCATTTTGCATGAAATCAGAAATGTGACTTAGTTGTTGATCTGTATAAAGTAAGACAACTACATATTCAGCATAGTGACTCCCAACCTACATGTAGGTGTGGATGTCACAGACAGGGTAGGTTTGTAATAACAAGGCCCTGAAAAGGATGAAGCTGTTAATATATGGTAGAATAGACTTGAACCTAAAGCTCTCCACTTAATTTCATATTCGAGACAGTTTCTGTGTCACCAAGTATATTTAAGGGACCAGTGGGAAGGATTTAGGGACATCTAGTGGCAAGGTTGCAGACTGCAGTCAACTGACTACCTTCCCTCTTACTCTTCCCTACCTGAAGCCATTTTAAGACATGACCTGTCTGCCTTTAATACATGCACAACACAGCAGGTGGTTCTCTGCCTGGAAGTGACATATTGATGCAGAGATCACCTGGATTTATAAACAAAACACAGATACTGGTGTCAGCTCTTATCGGCACAAGCTCTGTGGACACATTTGTCACTGTCCTTCTCCGTGTTTCTCCCTTTCACCAGGAGATTTTTGCTTTTCCTTTGGTTAATTTGATTTTTGCAACTGTCGTGCGTGTGAAGCGACTACAGAGCGTCTCACTCTGACATTTTGCGTTCCCACATGCACCTCCTCCCGTGAAAATACAGAGGAACTGCAGAGTTCAGTTCATGTCTAAAAGAAGCTCATGCAAGTAGGAGAACCTATGATGTTCTTCATCTCTAGAGACATTGTTTGGTTTGTGAAAAACTATCTGGCTCCTTACTTGCTGAATGTGTTCCTTTTATTCACCAACTAACTTTCCACATCTGTTGTGTGGCACTGGAGAGGAAGTGAGCTGTAGGTTTATCAGAGTTTTGTCCTCTCTTGATTTGTCACTACAAGCCACTCCTGATACATTACTAATAGCAATCTGATCCACTGTCACTGTTGAAATATTGATTATAACAGCTTTAAAAGCTGGCAAAAAGAACTGCAGTATTAAGATTTAATCTAGCTAACTAAGTACTGTTTCTGTCTTGAAGCTAAAGGTTAAGGATAAGAAAGCAGCTCAATTTACACTTGACATGACAGTCCGGATATGGTTGTGATGTCAGAAGCATCGAAGCAAGTGAATCTGCTGTGGACGCCTGTGCTCAGAAAGGGTCAAAGTCAAACTCCCGGTATTAAGATTTGATACAACAGATTCACAAACAGGGATAGACATGTCACTGAAGGCCACCAGTAAGCCTGACTGTGAATTAGTGGTGATACAGGAAAAAACAATTGTAGTGTATGCATCTAGATTCTGCTCACAGGACAAGCCGAACTGATGCAGTCTCTCCTCTGTGGGGGGGTTGAGGTCCGCTGAGGGGAGGGGCCTGCCGTCTGACATGAGGAAATCATCAGAGCGGTTGGAGCTCCACAGACCCATGAGACCCACGGTGCGGTTGTAGAAGGCCTGAGGAACTCCCACCATGGCTGCCAGATGATTGTGGCCTACAACCCGCCATGCCACCACATGGAGACCCCCAGCATACAACGCTGCACAGCGATCCACTGACATGCAGCGCACGGCAAAGTCCTTCACACCCCTGTGCACGACACCTGAAAGGACAGTGACAGCATGTTTATCCTCTGATGAAGAAAACAGCTATTAGGTCTTAAGTAGATAGTTGTGTATAATTGTGCATGTATAAAACATTTTCTCACATCAATTGTACCACAATTAAAAGGTGGGTTACTGGGTTACAAATCAGATATGTCAGGTTATAATTACCAACTGTTACTGGGACTTCAACATTATCCACAAAAATCTGGAGTCCGTCTCGCTTCTCTGCACATCTCCATTCAATCTGTAAATGACACAACAGCTGGATTAGACACATGTGTTTCACAAATATTATCTACTGCTTATATAAATATCGCCTGCTTAATAAGCTGCATGTAAAACTGGATTGTGCTGGCTTAAAACTAGATGGGTATAAGACTATTGTACAGAAATGGGTCCAAGCCTACAATACTGGTGTTTGTGGCATTTATAGAAAACTGCACACAGAAAACTGCACGCACCGCTTTTAATAAATTAATAGGAATATTTCCTTGTAAGATCTTGATACTGAAACTCTCTTCTTCTCTGTCACATTACAGACAAAAAATGGTTTGAGATTGTTTATCCTCTTAGTTTTTGAAGTTTGGAAATTCTCCTCTTAAATGACCAAATCAAACCCAAACTATCAATTAATAAGTTTCATAATATATAAGACTTATTTTTGTAACTTGAACAATCTCAGGCTAGCTACTTCCCCATGATTCTTTCTGCTAATGTAGGCTCATCACCACCATATTCCAACCTTATACCAAACACTCAAACATTAGAATGGTATGGATAATGCTCAGAAAGTAATTGGCTTATTGTTTGAAAAATGTAACTTATTTGATCCAGAACTAAATTCTATCTCTCTGTCTTTGTACACACACACTCCAGTGCCTCCCCTTGCGACACACAAACATCCTGACCTTGCCGATGCCCTGGTGGAAGGCAGCCAGGCGAGCCACCACTGGGACTTCGATGAGCCCCTTTGCGTCTGTGTGTAGTTTGTCAGTCTGTCCTTGCAGGGTGAAGATATTAGAGCCGGTGGTTGAGGAAAGACGCACGATCACAAAGACTCCCAGGGCCTTGAAGGAGTATTCTGTACCATCAAAAGTGATGAAATGGAGGCTGCCATACACCATCCCTGCAAGAAAAACACAGACAATCTAGGTTTTCTGGGTCATTATTTGAATTCTACAAAATAGACTTCTTTAAATAAAGGCACAGGTTTTCTGGAAATTAGAAGACAGCTGAGTATCAACACTATACTATTTTCTTATGTAAAGAAATAGAATTGGAGTAACACCTTTTTAAAACCTGTCTAATTTTTTATTATGGCACTCATAACTTGCTCTTATGAAATATAAATAATTAATTACTTAAGAAATCATAAAGAGGTGACTTTTGGTTTATCATATTTCATGGTGTCAGTATTTAAAGTCTACATGAGCACTAACACAGACCAAACAAATAGTAAATATAACAGATTGCTGCATGTGTTCTGCTGCTTTTAACTTGCTTTGGATTTAAGTTGAGTCCCTCACCTACACCCTGTGTCGCCTTCATGCCTGGGCTGCAGCCGTCACAGCTGCCCCAGCTGTAACCTTGGCAGCGGTCCAGTGGTCTCTTGTTGAGGTACAGGTGACACAGAGGAGACTCGATACAACACCACTGGAATGGCAGGAGATCTCCATCTGACGAGAGAAGTTTGATTAAATTGAGAGGTCAGACAGAGTGTCCTGGAAGTAGAAGGTTGCCAGTTCTGATCCCAGCTCAGCCTTGGCACTTATATCTTACAGATGCTACTTTTCTTTGTGTTTATAGTTTATCTCAACTTGTTACTTGTATCTGCTTTGCTGCTGCTCTTAATCAAAATAGTAACTTATCATTACAACAACTAAAATCAGAGATCATTAACTGGCACTTCAAATCCTTTGTCTGTGGTGCATTTAACTAAAACTCCAGAATCTTTGTATTACCGATGTGTTTCTGTTCGCTGTGTCCGGTGAAGTAGCGTTCGTTGTATCCAGCCAGCAGAGGACCCTCTGGTTCATACACACATCTTTTCCCTGAGCCATGTCTGTTGGACAGGACAGACACAAAGATGTGCCCCGCTGCACCCCCCCACCGCTGATTCCTCAGCATCTTCACTCTTGAACTCGGATCAGTCGTATCCTGCAGGAACGACAGGTCCTCCAGAGCCTGGGTTCGGGTGCAGGGACAAGAAGACAGCTCCTGTGTCCACTCAGCAGGCTCAGGCTCCTCCATTGCCCATGCCTGGCATCTGATTTGGGGATTTACGTCTGACCCTGCTGGTTCTGTCAAATCATACACCAGCTGTCCCAACTGCCCCAGGGTCCCTTTCACTTGCTGGGGCCGGTATCTGCCTCCGGGTCCAAACAGGTTTTCAGGGGGAACAGTTGGTTCCTTGAAGGACAACTTTCCGTTTGTGTAGCCAATGACAGCATCGTGATATTGCCTCTGGCCAGGGCCCCAGTGCATGTCCAGATATCGCAGGAGAGCAAAGGAACGTACGCCATCCGTGGTCAGGATGCACTGGAAAGTGTTAGTCTGGAAACAACAAATCAGACCTGTTTTAAAATACTGTATGAATTACCTCATTGTTGTTCATGCACAACAGGACATTTGTGATATACAATAGACAGTGGCAGCAAATATCACAACACTGCACCGAAGCCCTTTAGGATGAATCAACCCCAAGATGGCACCAAAGTTAAACAAAAGAGCAACAACAAAAGAGTGTTTCATTCACTGACTGATTAGAGCTGACGGTTAAAGTTCAAACATTGCACATAACAACAGCATTTAAAGCAGACAAGCATGAAAGCAGACAGTGACACTCCCTGTTGCATCACACCCTTCATCCAGACGGGTACAAAAGAGATTTCCGATACAGACTCTGTCAGTTACGTCATTGAGATTCAATGAGGTGGATGTCGTCAAACTCACTTAACCTTGACAAGACTGAACAACTTTTCCTTTCCGGGAAACGCTCTCCCTGCCGCGAACTGACAATTACCTTTGACAACTCCGTGGTAGCTCCCACCCAGACTCCTGGTAACTTGGGAGTGACACTCCACAGTAAATTCTCCCTTATTGCCAACATTTCTGCATCAACACTTCCTATAGAGACATGATGCACAACATTAACAAAATACATCGCCTTCTCAGTCAGAAGGCGGCGCAGGTTCTGGTCCAGTCCTGGTCATCTCAAGCCTAAACTATTTTAACTCCCTCCTGGCAGGTCTATCTGCTAGTGCCATCCGTCCTCTGCAGCTCATCCAGAATGCAGCAGCTCGGTTGGTCTTTAACCTTAATTCACTCACACTACTCCACTCATCCACTCTCTTAACTGGTTACCAGTGGCTGCCCGCATCTGTTTCAAAACATTAGTACTTGCCTACCATGCTGTGAACGGGTCAGGTCCAGTCTATATCCAGGACATGGTCAAACGTTACACCCAAGGCCCTTCACTCCTGTCTGCTTCGGCCTATCGGCTTGTTGCTCCCTCACTGCGACCTAAACACTCATCAAAATCACGACTGTTTGCTGTCCTGGTTACTAAATGGTGGAATAAGTTCCCCATCGTCATCCGGACATCAGAAAATGTACACATCCTCCGCCGCAAACTAAAAACATACCTCTTGTACTTTCTTGATTCTTGTTGTTCTAGTTTTGAACCCTCATGGCTGAATGCACTTATTTTAAGTCACTTTGGATAAAAGCATCATCTAAATGAAATGTAATGTAATAATATTATTATATCTGTTATGTATCATCTTATTGTTTCTGTTAGTTGAGTATAAATTTAGATTCAGACTTAATAATCAAATTAGACTTTTTCACATTCTATGTCTGTCTTAAGACTCAGCTGAAAATTAAACACTGTTCCGTGATTTTAAAAGTCACAGGCCCCTTTAAAGAGGACAATATTCAAACGATTAATTGAATTCTGAACGTTAAGTGGCAACAAAACATTTCCTGATGAGCAATTATCAATACTGGTCAAAAATTACAATCAAACTGGTAACAGTCTTTACACAGAGGGAGTAGCATTGGTTATATCAGTACAGGGTGAATTATTCAGCTCCCAGGTTCTGGCTTCCTTTCAAAAATGAGGTTAAGGTGTTCAACCTCTAAAATACATTTAAATCCTAACGCCTGGTGCACACTAGAGGATTTTCTTCAGCTTTTCATGGCGGTTGGCAAACAACTTTTAGGTACATTAACGCCACCTTCTAAACCTTCTGAAGAGTCTTGAAAACCTGCATTATTAAATGTGACTTCCGAGAAAAATCAAACATGAAGGAGGACTGATGTTATGCTTTCTGTTTCGCAGTGAAAAAGAAAAGAAGAAAAAACCATGGCTGAGAAGCCAGTATTGGCTTATGCATTTTACAGTTTGACCTGGAGGTGAGTTGGAAATGTATTGTTGTTTTTAGGGGAAGCTGTAGAAGTATGCAATATCCGGATTGTGACGCTTCCCGGACAGCTCTTACTCATTGGCTATTAAATTAAGGGTTTCTGTCAGAGAGACGACAATATATATATATGAATATTTATAATGCTATTTTTAGAAATTGCATTTTAAGTTTCAAATTTATATTGTCATTTAAACTTAGCCCCAAATAAGCCTCCATACCTTCTAGTTCATAAATTATACTATGTACCAGGATTCTGCACACACACATAAATGTCCAAGTGTTTGTAAAAAAATCTCATCAGGAAAAAAGCAGGATACATTGCACATTTGAACGTTCAATGGTCGAAACAAGCTTTACCTCTGAGAGGTTGAACTTCTGGTAGAAGATGGGCGTCACATGGTCCCAGGTGATTTTGAGGATCCACGCTGGAGTAAAAGGAGGCTTGGTTCTCTGAACCTCAAACTTTGTTACTTCATACATTGTACGATTAAACACTATCTGTGAGTAGACGTCTGACATATCCATCTTATCGTATTCCTGAGAGAAAGAGTAATATAAATCATAACTAGTACAATAAGGTCATTAAATATGAATGGGCAGGTTGTTTTGCAGATTGCAAATTTATGAGTATGTATTTGATTTTACTTTCTTTCAAATCCCCAAAAAAACTTAAATTCTGGTCTTACTCCACGAGGCTTGACCCCTGATGGCATCTAACCTGATAGAGCAGTTTTCCGTAACCATTGGTGAGGTTGGCATCATCCCAGAAGGCTGCCAACAGAGCCACATTCATATTGTCGGGAAAACCACTGGCAAAAGGAGCAGGAAGCAGGTACTGCTCATTCTCAGCGACAGTTTGAAACTGGACAAGCCCATTGTCCGAAAACTGGGAAAGAGAGAGATGGTATCAAGCAGTTATCAAAAAGGTTGACCGTCATCTTCTGTCATTCCTTCGTTTCATTATTAGATCAATGTGCATTATTGCTATTCTAGGAGAAGTTTAAGCCCCATAAGAATCACAGATTCTATTTGCAGCATTATGCATTGGAGACTGAAGTAAGTCATGTGTAGTGTGTGTATCATTGTCTTCATAAAATCAAACATGATGTATTCACTTTACATTACTGTAATGTTTGTCATGGATCACTAAATATTTTGAAATGTAAATTAATTCCAAATATTAGATATAACATTTTAAAAGCAATTTTGTATCCGTGGCAGTGGGATGTGTTTAGTATTGTAGTGGATTGAGTTTAGAAACTCACATAAACCCTGTCGTACAATTTTCCCATAAAGGGGAATCCCATTGGTGGTGTGATATACGGTGAATTTCCATCTTCTGTGTCCACCTTTACACCTTTATCACCGACCTCTGCTCCAAAGGGGTACAGGTTGCTCTCTATTGGGGAAGCACAGAAATGAAATAAGGATTGCTACATTTTGTCATCAACCAAACTAACCATTTAAAAATATAAAATTCACGTCGATATACACATCAGTCAGTTGATATATTAAATGTATGTTGTGCTATCTGGAGGCATAGCTGCTATTCTGTTCCGTTCTGTGCTGAGCACTGTGATGACACCAATGTGCCTGGAAAGTAATCCTGTACCTGATTTAATATTTGACACCACAGATAAGTGATATGTTCATTCTACTTACCCAATTATATTTGAACTGATTTATTGAAAGATTTTTTCCTTGACAATTATAATTTCAAATTTAACTAGCTGTACACTGTGTTTCTCAAAAGACATGGACATTTTAGAGATACAAGATCACCCAATCAACCATGTATTCAAATTAGATCTGATCAAAATCGTCATAAAAAAGTGTGAGTCACATATGAACAAAAACAGACTATGAATATCAACAAAGGTGTAAAACAAAGACATTGCTAACCCTCTTGAGCCATTGTTGTTGTTGTGCACCATGTGCTGCTCTTGGGACAGGAACAGGTAAAAGACCCTGGCATGTTCTTACACAATGTTTTCCCTGAGCATGCCATGGGTGACACACACTCATCGAAGTCCACACATCCTTCTCTTCCATGACCATTATCTTTGGTTGCATTCCATCCGTGACTGCATGAGCATTTGAAACCTCCTGCATGGTTGGAGCAGGTGGCAGCAGGGTGACACTGCCCATTATCCTGCTGGCATTCATCAAAATCTACACACAGGGGCCCTATACTCATGAAGCCGGGTATACAAACACATATAAATGATCCGGGGGTATTGTGACAGCGGGCAAGAAGGTGGCATGGTTTGGTCAGGGCAACGCATTCATCCACATCTTTGCACCAGGATCCATTCCCAGCAAATCCCAGAGGGCAGTGGCAGGAGAAGGAACCAGGGGTGTTCCAGCACCTCGCCAAGTGGTGGCACGGTAGATGCTCACATTCATTGGTGTCGACACATGCCTGTTTCTCCTCATGGTATCCCACGGAACAAGAGCAGTTGTATGTTCCAGGAAAGTTGGTACACACCTGGTCAAAGCGGCAGGTGGTGTTATCTTTGCATTCGTCAATATCCTCACACCCCAGGCTATTGGGTTTATACCCAGGAGAACACAGACAAAAGAAGGAGCCTGCTGTATTGTTACAGAAGGAGTTCTCTGGGCATGGGGTGTCATCTGGGTTGAGACACTCATCCACGTCATGACATTCTGTATCATTCAGAATAAATCCCTCATTACAGGGGCAGAGGTAAGACCCTAGGATGTTGACACATGTAGAATGGGGCTGACACACTGAAGAGTTGAAAGAGTCTGAGCATTCATCTACGTCTTCACACTCTGTGCCATTGCTCCAGAATCCTTTTATGCATTCGCAGTAATATGACCCAATGGCATTGATACATGTCCCATTGGTGCAAAGGTCCCCCAGCTCAGGTTCATTGCATTCATCGATGTCCACACACAAGTCAGTTAAATTGGAAAATCCGGTATCACAAAGACACAGGTAACCACCATCGGTGTTGACGCATGTGCTATGCTCATGGCAGGTGGAATTGTCTAGGCACTCATCCATATCCTCACAGTCGGTGTTGTTGCCTTGGTAACCTTCCCAGCACTCACAGACAGAAAATCCCACAGTATTAAGGCAGTTGGAGAAATTAGGGCACTGGATAAGGCCAAGGATGCATTCATCTATGTCCAAACACAAGGAGCTGTTGCTTGAGAAACCTGGGTCGCAGGTACATTCATAGCTCCCATCTACGTTAGTACAAGCACTGTTTTCAGGGCAGGTGTAATTCCATGTCACACATTCATCTATGTCCTGACAGTGTGTCCCATTGTTTTCAAAGCCTTCCCAGCAGTCACAGACAAAGGAACCTTCAGTGTTGAAGCAGTGGGAGAAGACAGGGCAGACTTCCCCTGGTAAACGGTCACATTCGTTTACATCCCTGCAGTCGGTGCCACTTCCTTCATAACCATCTTTGCACCTACAATAGAAGGAACCCTGGTATGGGTCACACTCGGCACGGTGGTGGCAGGCGGTACTAGCATTCAGGCAATTATCTTCACTCACGCACGTGCCATTGTTGTACACCAAGCCAAAAACACATGTACATTTGAAGGAACCAAGGGTGTTGGTGCACGTCATGTTCGGGCTACAGGTTGTATTCAGCTGACATTCATCCACATCTTCACAAACGAAGCCATCACCATGGTATCCATCCTGGCACTGGCAGATGTAGGAACCATTTGAATTGAGACACAAAGCCTGGGGACTGCAGTTGTGTGGCAGGGAGGAGTTCTGGTCACACTCGTTCACATCCTGGCAGTCAAAGCCACTGCCCTCCATGCCAAGTGGACAAGCACAGTAGAAAGATCCACTTGTGTTATTGCAGCTGGCAACCGGATGGCATCCACCATTTTGGATTTGGCACTCATCAAAGTCTATAATTTATCCAAAATGGGAAAGTGTCAGGGTAACAGCCCCAAATTGTGCTAAAAGAAAGCTCGGCAGACAGTGCACTTATTGGGTCAAAAACACATTTGGCATTATAAATGTTAACTATTCGAATTTTATGCTTACCAGAGCAGTTCCTTCCGTCACCTGTGAAGCCGCTCAGACAGACGCAGGAATAGCTGCCAATTGTGTTGACACACTGGGCAAATTCGCTACACTCCTGCTGCCCTGTCTCACACTCGTTTACATCTAGCAAGGTGATGGACAAATGGAGTGGGAGGGAGAAGGAAAGGGATGTCATTAGTTTTAACAGCGATTCGTCAGATAGAAGAGTTAATGATTTCTGTGGACTGCTTAAACAAATATTTACAGATGAATTTTTACTTTGAAGTGATGTAAAGCAAATGTCTAAGTTTGGTGGCTATGGACCCAAAGGAAAAGGATTATAAAAAACAGCTATCCTCATTATCATGGTTCTGTCATGTCAGTTTGAAATGTTTGGAAACTTAATGACATTAACACATATTAATTTGAAAATAGGAACAATAGAAATGTATTTTACCGACACATCGTGCTCCATCAAGGGTGTAGCCATTCTTGCAGTCACAGGAAAATGATCCAGGGATATTCACACACTTAGTTTCATTTTCTGGACAAATGTTTTCCCTCTGGCACTCATCTATGTCTGAGCATGTCAGCCCATCACCCACATATCCCAGGTCACAAACACACTGATATCCAGTGGGTGACTGGTGGCACAGACCATAATTGTGGCAGGCAGGGTCACACAATGGACTGGGTGGCACACA
Organism: Pseudopleuronectes americanus; assembly: GCA_038501795.1. NCBI lineage: Eukaryota > Metazoa > Chordata > Actinopteri > Pleuronectiformes > Pleuronectidae > Pseudopleuronectes > Pseudopleuronectes americanus. The sequence goes on along the minus strand of CM076729.1, from coordinate 4,172,266 downwards.
GGTGTCATTGAAGGCCACTGTACCATTCAAACATGAGCAGACATGATCACCAGGGGAGTTGATACACTTTGAGAAGGCTGGACAGATGGTATCAGAAAGGGTGCACTCGTCCACATCCTGACAGGAGAAGCCATCACCATTGAAGCCCTGCTGACAAGAGCAGAAGAAGTCTCCTATGATGTTGGTACATAGTGCCCGTGGGTGGCATGTACCCACCACAGAACACTCATCAATATCCTTACACTGGGTGCCATTTCCTTCAAAACCTCGCTTGCAGGTACAAATGTGTGACCCAATGTTATTAAGGCATGTGGCATTGCCATGGCAAGGGTTGTCTTTGCACTCATCCATATCAACACATTCCATGTTGTTGGCAGGACGATAGTAACCAACACGGCAGGGGCACTTGTATGATCCGTCAATGTTCTTGCACTCTTCATTCACTCCACATGGATTCTTCTGTTCCTTACACTCATTTATATCCTGGCAAAGAGTCCTGTTAACCAGGACAAAACCTGTCAGGCACAGGCAAGAGAAAGAACCCATGTTGTTGTCACATGTAGCCTTGTTCCTGCAACCTCCATTATCTACCAGACACTCATTCACATCATTGCACTGGATCGCCCCATCGCCAAAATATCCCACTTGGCAAGTGCAGTTGTAGGAGCCAGGAAGGTTAATACAAAAGGCATTTGAGTGGCACTGCCTAGCCAACGAGCATTCATCCACATCCACGCAGGTCAAGCCATCTCCTCTGTACCCTGCTTTGCACTCACAAGAGAAGGAGCCAGGGGAATTAATGCAGTTTGCATAGGGACTGCATCGTCCCAACGCACACTCGTCCACATCAATGCACTTGGAGTCGTTGAAGATGAAGCCACCGCCACAGTCGCAGAAATATGATCCACCAGTGTTGACACAGGTAGTGATAGAAGGGCAGATGTTGGAGGTTGCACACTCATTAATATCCTCACACAGTCGTCCATCTCCAATGAAACCGGCTAGACAGACACAGTCATAAGTCCCCAGCCTATTGATGCAGGTAGCTTTGGGATCACATGGATTGTTTTCATTGCATTCATTTATGTCAGCGCACCTCAGCCCATTTCCGACAAAACCGCTGTTACAGCTACACCGATATGACCCCATGCTGTTTGTACAGTCTGCATATGGACTGCAGATGTTACTTGCACATTCGTCAATGTCCACACAGTTCTTCCCATTACTTTCAAAGCCATTGCTGCATGTGCAGTAGTAAGTGCCTGGTAGATTTTTACAACCTTTGTAGCCAAGTGAGGAAGGACAGACTTTAGGAGTCTCTGAACATTCATCTATGTCAAGACACAGGTAGTTTCCATTGCCCTTATAGCCAACATTACAGGTGCAAGCATAGGACCCCGGGTTGTTGGTGCATGTGGCATTCCAATGACAGGTCCTTGTGTTAGTGCATTCATTATTGTCAGCACACTGGAAGCCGTTGCCTGTGAAGCCAACTTTACACTGGCACTGTCGCCCTCCCTCGAAGTTAGTGCAGAGAGCATTGGCATGACAACCTCCATTTTCTTGTTGGCACTCATCGATGTCCTGGCAGTTAGTACCATCTCCAACATATCCACTGATGCAGACACAGTTGTAGCTGCCCAGAGTGTTGCTGCAGCGGGCCTTTGTATGACACCTATGCAGACCGCTGAGACATTCATCAATGTCATTGCACAGGATACCATTGCCCTGGTAGCCCATGTTGCACACACAGGTGAAGTTGTTGCTGGCCTTTAGACACTCGGCCTCAGGGTGGCACTTGCTGCCTGCTGCCTCGCAGTTCTTCAGGTCCACAACTGCAAAAAATCAGGACAAGAAAAAAAATAGTATGAAAGATGAATGATGTTAAATGAGTATATGTTATCAGGTTTCTTCTGTCTTTATATTAAAAAAAACTGTATTGATTTTTTAACTGAAGGTACCTGCACTGCCGTATTCCAGAATTGCAACCAGACTTATCAGCAACAGGAGTGGAAACCTGTCAGGGTGAAGGAAAGAAATTCATGAAAATTTGCCATTACCCTTCCGAGTCATATTAAATAATGTGTTTTGCAGTATATTCAGCTATAGTAGAATGATACTAAACAAAGACTAAAACATAATGTCAGTGTTAACTTAAGGAGACATGAGTTTCATCCACTTAGTGTTTGTTTGGAGCATTCAATTAAAGACATATAGTTTCAGTCTGTTATGTCAACACTATACAGCCATGAAGCCATTGAAAAAAGCCATGGATTCACACCAATCAGCCACAACATTAAAGCTCTTAACAGGTTTTATGTTGTGGTTGATTTGTGTAAAGTTCTGATTTGACCTAATTGTAGAGTGTGTGTTACCTTGCTTACTGTACTTAGAACCTACTATCATCCCACTGGAACAATGGTGGGATGTCTATTGTTACAGTTAGGGTAGCACAGTTAAACCTGTCTTATCCTAACACAACATTCAAACAGTGGGTCTTTTATACCTTGAAGTACATGTTTTTATTCAACCTCACATTAATCCAAACTGTGCAGTTTGAACATGATATCAACACAATCATGGTATGTCTAGCCTGCATACTATATTTGTGTTGGTATCATGTTCAAACTGCACAGTTGAGGCTCTAGTTTAACATGTCTACAGGTCCCATCCATTTGACCATCTGGCTCAGGGATTTAATTGAGCTGAATTATTACAATCAATAAAATAATGATAATAGTCCATGTTTGGTCTGATTGGATTACAATCTATATGTCAATATTCACTCCAGGCTAAACAAGGCTTTTGTCTTCGTCTCAGGGGAAGATAATGGATGGACAGTGAGAGTGCTGAGGCAGAATTCCATTACATAAATGCAGGACTGTCTACTTTGAATCGCACAGAGCCTCCCTGAGGAACTGGAACTGGGACAAAGACAATATATTAGCATGACAGCTGCCCATAATATCCATTCCCATCTGTAACATGTATAGCCATGTGAAACGAGAGCAAATGGTTACTGTCTCAGTCCACTGGGAGTCTGAAAGGTCAACTGTCTTACTTTCAGCATTTTATTACAATTACAATTTTATTGTTTTTCCGCACGCATCTTTCCCCTAAACAGAACTCATCAGTCACTCATTCTTTACCTAAATACATCCATCAGTCACAACATTCAAGCTTGATTTAATTTGGTAAATCCGGGCAGAGTATTGCAACTTATTTTGTAGTTTAAATTATTTTCCATGGCTTCATTGCTGGACTGAATCAATAATTACACAGATCAGCCACATCATTAAAACCAGTTACCTGTTGTAATGTTGTAGTGGATCACTTTATATTCCAAGTATAGTTCTATTTTCTCCAAAATGTCTGCTATGCCATTTGGAAATGTACTTATTCACTTTTTAGTATTAGAAGAATTATCATACCTCCCCATTAAATATGAATTTTCAACCAGCAGCTGGTTAGCTTAGCTTAAGGGCTGACCACCTTGCTCTGAGTTTGTTCATGACTACCTTGAAAGGGTATTTTTACTGTATAATGTATCGAACCATCTTAATCATTGTCTTGTGTTTTAGTTACTTTACTGCTGTTTTATTCCTTATATTTGCTTGTTTATATATACTTTTCATCTGTATCTACATATCAGGTTGCCATTTTGGCCACTTTGACACATTAAACAGTTTTAATTGTTGGCATAAGAAACAGGAATAACCACTAAGTAATTAGATAAATGAACTGCATTTGTAAATACAGTAAGTAGTCAGTGGAACAATAAATTAACAATCACATACTTAAAGTGTTGAAAAAGATCACAATTTTTTTTTGTTTATTATTCAAATATATATGATAGTATGTAATCATAAAAAAATGGATAAACATCTTTGTGCCCATGTGAAACCTTTATATTTAATCTTATAAAATGGATCATCTGTGTTCAGGGTCACATTAAATGGATTAATGATAACTTCGCAAATGAGCTTTAATGAGCCATATTTGGCCATCCTACCAATAACATAAACAAGTACGACCTTAAAAAGAAACGTTGAGAAGCAGAGATTTTCACTTACTGCATATTTCCTCGCTTTGAGTCTTTCTTGGGAGAGAAAATGTGGACTCCCCTCTTCTGGATCTCTCTCCTTCTCTTCGTCTTTCTTCCGCAGAGAGGAACCTCTGTCGACAAGCAGCATCTTCCGCTTCCTTTTTCTCCACCTCTGTCTTGATTCCTCCACCCCTGGGACTGGGGACAAAGGCCCACCTCACCATACCATGCACTGCCCTGACATCTTAAACCTCTGGGAAGGGGAACACCCTTATTCCCCTGCTTATGTGTCAGCTCTCACAATAAATGGACCTCTCCCCTAAGGCCCTCATTTGTCCTCTTCACAGTCGACAAGAAGAAGTGACACCCAAATGTCTTTCATACACCTATTAATCTGAGGAGAAAGAGATTTGGAGCTACCCGGTATTAAACTCTAGGATTTTTACTGTGTTTGATATCAGTTTCTAAAAAATAAGTACAGTACAAACATGTGGATCATATTACAATCACCAGTGAAACCAGTAGAATAGTTTAATCAAACCATTTAGACCAATTTCATCATGAGCTATAATAAAAGCTTAAAATGTTTTTTTCTGTTTCATTTATTTGGTAAAACATCAGTCCATGCTTACTGAACTGACTTGACTCCTACATTCTGTGCTATGAATAGTATAAAAATATTTTCTGGTAAATGCCAATCATCCATTAATGACATGAACCCCAAATTCCGAACTGTCTTTATCCTTGAATGTTTTATATATTGTTATTTAGTTAATTTGCGCTGTTACACACCACATCTATTGCACTTCTGTGACTCTCTTTTCCTCACTCTTATTGAGGATTAAGGACAGAGGATGTTTCTCATTGTCAGGCCCTATGAGACAAATTGTGATTTGATTGGAAATATCTTAATTACAAAGGAGTATTAGGGCTATTTGGATAGAAAACAAATACATAATTGTACAAGAATAAAATCATAATGTTAGGGTATGTGTTAATTCGGGAAAATCAGAAGATCAGCCCGAGGCTAGGGTTAGAATTAGGAATGACATTTTTTTAAAGTTATACTTTAGTAAAGGTTTCCCAACAAATGAAACACTTGATCTTTTGGCACATGGATCCTGTAATATTGTGCAGGTAACTGTCTTATCTGAAGAAAGAATAGCACAGATATGGAGAAAAGTTCCTCTTATGTGGAGGAGGAAAGGTTTGGCAGTGGTCAACTGTAATCTGTGAGCGATTGAAAGGGGCTTCATTGATTCATTGAAACTGTTATATTGATAATCAAGAGCAGAAGTTGAACTCTGCTAAGCACGGACTCTCCTTGCTGCTTATTTCATTACCAATACTTGTCTTTATCACGTAATATTATGATATCTTTGTCCTTAAAATACAACCTTTAATCTTATGAAATTATGACATTATTTTTTTATCAGATTTCTTTTCACTATGGCCCTAAAACTCAGTCATGCTAAATATTTGATCTAGTTCTGCTGTTATTTGAGGGAATATTTTATGGTCTAACTTTAGATATCATCTGGTCCTTACAGCTTTTAAAGCAGTCTCATGGTGGACCTGCCACACAGTGCATTGCAGTTTATGACATGCAGTAACAAATTGGCAGCAGCTACTGCACAGATAAGGCGGCCATGAGCAGGTTTAAGATCTCCGTCCACTAGTGGGAAGAGTGGGAAAACTCTTTTCATGGCCTGTCTTTAAGATTTGCATATGTGATCACTTGGGCCGGTGTAACTGTTGACCTTCTTTAGACTTGATAATAGGTCATAAGGGTAATGATCTGTTTATTGCAGTCTGTGGCTGTAATGAGCACAGTTTTGTTCTGCTTTGTTGTCAGGGAGGTGCTAACCATGACAGCAGCTAACATGGTTGGTTCTGTGTGTTTCTGTTTCCCAGTGAGGCTTCTCTCTGTCCGAGCAGAAGAAGCAATTTGTCCAACTACGTCCTCCCTCAGGCTAAAAGTGGGATTAGCAGTGACAGGGACAGGGTATATCTGATTGTACAATTAAAGCAATATTGTCACATTAGTGAAATATGACATACTTTGCTTGAGTGGGAGGAGAAGAACATTCCCCTTCAACTCTCTTCTAAAATGATATACTGGCTTCCTTCCTGATATATAACAATTGTGTAATGTTTCCTCAAAACGATTTTGATCTACTTCCTTTTTAGAAACACTTGGAGTGTTGTTAATAATAAAATTGAAACCTACACACAGTGGGTCCAGGTGAGCTATGCTTAGGCCTTGAGGTTAGTGACTGCTTGTGACAACACAAAAAATATGGAAGCCATACTGGCTCATTACATGGAATACTTTTTTATTCAGACTATATTCACGTCCGTGAAATTTAACTAGCAGAAAAGGTAACTTTGATACTACACATACATGGGGCCACATAATCATCCCATAATCAATGTGATTGACCAAGTGATTGGATCCAACGTTTTATTTGCTAAAGGACACAGCTAAGAAAGCATTGAAGCATATTTTTCAACAGAAAAGAGACAATTCAGCCACAGCCAGTGTCATGGTTTCTGTCGCCGCCCTGTTTACTAACCTCCTATTATACTCCACCTGTCCACTAGATGTCCCTGATCTTTCCTCCTGTGTCTGTATATATATATATATAGTCTATGGTTCAGATGCACCTGCTCACCTGTTCCTCATTTCCCTCATCTGGTTTCTGGCATTTGTTGCAGCCCTGTTTCACCAGTCAGCTGCCACGTCATCTCCTGTCTCTGTTTGTCTTTCTTTGTGCTCTGCATGTTGTGAACTCCTGTGCCTGGTGCCTGTGTGTAGGTATCTGTTGTCTGCTCTCACCTGACTGTCTGCCTGTCTGTCTGTTTAAGCCTGGGCCTCATCTATCAATTCAAGTTGATTCATTGCCCCCCCGGCCTGCACTCGGTCCTCCCTTCCACTGTTTCTACCGCCAAACGTGACCCTCACCACTTCTCAACACAAGTGCCCCTGCAGTAATACAAGATGGTAGGAGGCACACAGACGTGTTTCTACATCTATCTGACGGATCTGTCCTCAGAGGCACATGAAAATAACTTGCACACTCTTAAATTAGATTCTCTGATAATCGTACTAGAGGAAAGGTGTCATTATGGAACCTGTCTGCTTACGTCTTAAGAGTATGATGAACGTTTTTGAATATCTCAGGCTCACAGAACAGCAGCTTACCTTGATCGGATAATGTCTGATTTTTAGATTTGATTGTCAGAGAAATACAAAAATCTAGACGCATGTATGAACAGGTCTAAATAAACCATGACTTTTCTTCACAACAACCCCACCCGCAACCATCTACACCATTTTTATAGAAACTCTGATCCAACCGTAATGGACTCAGGTAACTAATAATCACGTCATGAAGGTGGCTGATTACCTTAACATTTTACCACAAATGATTTAAGTGACTTGTGACTGTGATTAGTGCATGATTCAGTATTTTTCTTACTTGAGATTTGTGACTTGGCCATTCATTGCAGATTCATGAAGTGACGTAGGGGAAATTATATTTTTGCTTGTGAATCAAAAACACTGAATAAAGAAAACTGAATCTTTTCATTTCTCCTTGGCTGAAATACTGAAAGTACAAAATCCTACACACGCTTTGTATAATTTAGTGGATTTTTACATCAATTTTTACACCTCTTACATCAATCTCCTAAGAACACAACGTTTGAATGTGATTAAAAAGGTCCAGTGATGATGATCTTAATTATTTCAGTCAACTGTTAATATTATTATCACAGTTTGCATATGATTTTGGACATTTGTGTGGCAACTTTTCTTAATCTATAGGACTAAAAATAATTCATTTGAGAAAAATTAGACTCCATTAACTTAGATTGCAGGAAAAAATAGTCAAGTTTCATTGTAAATTGTTAGTGATGATATCTGTCCGTAGCGCTTGTGGGTTTCAGATGACTTTGCAGAACAGATGCTCCAAGAAAACATTTCAAGTATGTTACCTTCATTTTTTTTACCTTTAAAGGTTCAGGGAGCAACATGCTTATTAGTCACATGCTTGAATGCATGCTTATCATAAAATCCTGTGTGTTGGTATTTGGTCCACATTTGTTAAATGACTCTGACATTTAGCAAAACAGCAAATTTAAAAACAAATTCAGTTTTTTCATCGGGTCCCTCCTGCTGAATGTCATCTATTCCAGTTTCCGTATTTTACAGGTTTCATTATTGACTTACTTTGTCTAATGAATCAGACTAAAGAATCCACACCACTGCTGGTGAGAATATTTCACAAACACGTAATCTCAAGGAGACCTGAGGCTGTGACTCATCCAGTTGAACGTGACTCACAACACCTGAGAGATGGTTTCTCAACCTCTGGTTTCAGTCGTGTTAGATACCTGCTCGGACACTTGATGATGTCATCATATCACAACGCTCCTCAGTTTATAGTAAACAACAAGCATGTTCAGACTTAGTTTCTGTGCTTCTAATGAAATATGAACAAGGGCACAGTTTTGGACAAAGTGGTTTGAATGTACCACAAAGTCTTAGAGATTGTGTCTAAATAACTTACCACAAAGAATAAAAAACATGTGTATGGAAATAGTACAATAGAATAAATGGCAGCGTTTACACATGCACATCCACACGATGATTGACAACTTGCAGAAATCTACAAGTGATTTATTGAATTTAGGATCAGAGTTTGAAGAGAAGCTAAATCTTTTTCACCTTTTTAACTCACACTAAAGTATAGAGATCAGTCGCAGTAGTGACTTCTAGAAATACATTGATTAACAGATTGTTTACAGATAATTTCCCGGAGGCAGAATGAATGAAGGTCAGACAAAAGCAACTGCTAATAAATTTGCCTTAAATCATTAATAAATAAGTTTAGACTGTTAAGTGTTTGCCAAAGTAGTCTTTGGAATTTGGTGAACATTCATTGACAACAGCAGCTCATTTTTACCAAACTGTGTCATGGTTTTGAGATTTGATTTCCAATTTAATATTAACCAGTTTTATTTATGAATCAATCAATTAAATCAGTAAAACCTAATAGAATACATATTCAGGTTCCTCGAGAATCTCACAGAAAGAAAAACAAAAACATGAGAAGGAGGGGGGCGCGACCAAATATGGTCACACCGGGGAAAAGGTGCGCATGAATCCCCGCCCCCTCTGGCGTCACGCGTGTGCAGGTACAGGGGATATAAAGTGACCTCACCTTCACGGTGTGTGCATCAGTTCTATCAAAACACCCGGAACTAGACGGAGACGCGCATTAACCGAACGTCCCCCTGCAGCTCAGCTCTTCTCCCGTGTGTGCGCGCGCGCTCTTGCTCGAGTTTCTATCCAAACAGGTTGGACGAGGACACACCTGCGGCACAGACACAGGAAGCCCCGTGTGTGTGAGGTTCTTTACTCAGAGGACGGCGGAAGGACGAGGACGAGGACACAGGAACACTTGTTCAACACTTTGCTGAGAAGTTTGCGTTGCTTTTGAAAAGTCCATCATGAAGATGTGGATCGTGCTGGTGCTGGCGGCCATGGCGGCGGGCGCCTCTGCTCAGACCTGTGAGTAGTTTGATCAATTACACTTAAAAAAAAAGAGAGTTTAGAAATGTGTCGTGCGAGAACAACACTGTGGGGCTGCAGCAGGTTGGGTTACAGGCGGGAATAATTAGGTGACATTTTAAGATCTCTCCAGTTAATATCCATCTCCTCTCTGACCCCGGCGTGCGAGGCGGTGGTGGGAAGTGACTTAATGGTCGAGTTTAAATGGATGAAAGTGGGATTCAAGTCGGTTTATCTGAGGGACGCAGTTGGTTTCGTTGAGTGGGGGTGGGGAGGATCTACCCGCTCTTTGAGGAAGTGTGTGTGTGTGTGTGTGTGTGGAAACCAACGCCCAGGTGCTCAGTAAACCTGCTTGTCTACCTGCTGCACTAGTGTTTCTAGGCCTGTGTATACCACAGCATTATACAACCTTCCAACCCCGCCTCTGCATCAGTTCCCTTCTTTAATACTTTTGACTAAACATCCTAGAGGCCCTTTGTCCGTTTATGTGACATATTGTGTCGTTAATTCAAATCACCGGATATAGTAACGGAAGCTTCCTTGATGCTGACATGAGGTTTGTTTTGTGTTGATTGTGTGTAAGTGTGAATTTAACCCTGCTTCTTTGTGCTCAGGTTCATGTGAAACTATAAAGTGGGCCAACTGCGAGGAAAATCCGTCGTGTAAGTGTACCCTCTTGGTCGCCGCAGGCGTAAAGCAAGAACTGGACTGCACTAAATGTAAGTATTAATGAAGTCAAACGCATACTGTACCTCACACAGCACCACTCTTTATTGTTTTTGTTGTTGTCGCCGGTGCCTACTCATGTGTCCACCCCCCCCCCTTCTCATTTTCAGTGATCCCTAAGTGTTTCCTGATGAAGGCCGAGAGTTACGGACTCAGTAAGGGCCAGGACATGCGTGCGGTGGGAGGAAAGCCAGTCGAGAGCGCCTTCGTGGACAACGACGGCATCTACGACCCGGAATGCGAGAATGACGGCAAATTCAAGGCCAGGCAGTGCAACAACACCGAGGAGTGCTGGTGCGTCAACAGCGCTGGCGTGCGGCGAACTGACAAGGGAGACAAGACCCTCAAGTGTGAAAAGCTGGTGGAGACCTAGTGAGTAACTTCATCCTCATCGGTGTTGATCATGTATTGGAATGACATTTTTAAATGTTCAACACTGAACTGTTTTATCTCCCTTCAGCTGGGTTCGTCTTCAGCTGACTCACAAGGATGTAACAAAACCACTGAATGCTGATAAGTTGAAGACGTAAGTGTATTTGACAGCTCCCACATTGAGACACAAACGTACAACTACAGTCTTTTCTCATTGTAACCTTGTTTTCCATACAGTGCGATTGCGGAAGCCATTAACAGGCGTTACAAGAACTTCGACAAGACGCTGGTGAACGATATCAAGGTGAGTGATATTTCCAGGAAGATTACGTGGAATTTTCTCACATTTCTATACAGTGACTTTCGTTCAGAAGAGCATCACAGCATCAGCACTAACAATCCTGTCTGTCATTTTGCAGTATGACGCTGACTCCCGCATGATTGTGGTGGATGTGAAGAAGGAGAAGGGGGTTGCCAAGCCTGACCTGGCCCAGATGGCCTATTACATGGAGAAGGACGTATGTTGAAGCTTTATACCGAGTGTGTATTTTTCAATTCCACACAAGGTTTTAACCGTTAAAACTCACACTGTTACTTCTTCTCTCCTCCTGCAGGTGAAGGTGCTGCCGCTGTTCAAGAACCAGGAGAAGTTTGAGCCCATCGTGGACGGCCAGAAACTGGAGATGGAGAACATCCTGGTGTACTACGTGGACGAGGAGGCCCCGACCTTCACCATGCAGCACCTGTCGGGCGGGATCATCGCCGTCATCGTGGTGGTGGTGCTGGCTGTGGTTGCCGGCCTGCTGATCCTGGTGAGTGAACTTTTTCTTTGTCTCTTCGGTTTTGAAGCACGGTTGTCGATATAGGAGACTGTTGGATGATGATCCTGATTTTTCTTTTTCTTTTCAGTTCTTTGTCAGAAGGCGTCAGAGCCAGCAGTACAAGAAGACTCAGGTGAGATGAATGTCCTGTAACTTCATTATTTTGCATGTTAATTAGTGTAAAAGTCCCTTGTTGCGCCACAGAACTGCAGTTTAATGACCCTTTATCCTCTGCTCCCTCTCTAATGCAGCAAAGAGAGATGGACCCCATGTAATCTCTTCATCGCAGCAGCAGGCTTGTGAAGAGTCTGCTTTGTACTTTTATCAGCTTTTTGGATGAACGTCCTTTGCAGTGGGATCGTGCCCTTTTCACCATTTTACTTGAGGAATGCAGATGGATCAACTTGCTGTTTGTCAATGTCGTCGTTGGCAGTACCGGTATCGCCATTTATTTATAAATTGTGTAAAGTGTTGAACTTGTCATCCAAACTACATGCCATAAATAACTGTGCTTTTTAAAAATACGCTTGGCACATGCCACATTTTAATGTTAGAACGTGTTGATCGGTTTAATTTCCATATCATAGATTGTACAGTTTCTTTCTTACTAATGTGTGCTTGATGGATTGTTTTTAATAAAATATGTTTTAAAGACACTTGACGTGATGTGGTGCAGGCTTCTTTTCATGACACTGGTTTGTAAGTGGACTTTGTGCCTTTTTTAAACGCAGTGGAAAAATACAGTGGGAGTGTATGGGGGAAGGGAACGGGCTGCAGGAAGCTGCTCCAGGCTCTTATTAGCATGTTGAGCTTTTAGCCGTAACAACAGAATCACTAAGCTGTGAAATTCCGCCCTGATACTTAAACCTGATACATAAAGTCGCCATTAAACACTTGGTGTGCTCAAATGATTACAGTACACAAACGTTTCCCCTCAAACCTAAGATGGCTGCTTTGATAAAGGTGAATTGCAAAGAGCCTTTTGTTTACTCGGAGCAGCTCTGATTGGGGGTTTTCTACTCTGGTTTGAAATGGGTGCGGCAGGCTTTTCTTTTTTTATCTGTCACTGTCCTGGTTTTAAATGTTTCTTTTTTGAGGGGAAACTCAATAGCTTGACTTATGATCATAGGAAGAGAATACACCTGCAGATCAGTATGAATTCAATGATAGATCTTGGCACTTACAGCGTAACACTCTCGAGCAGAGCCTCTTGAGTTCTGTGGAATTTTTATGACAGCACCACTCCAGTGTAGGCTGCTTAGTCATTTCTAGCTGTATCTCCGAAACTGTTTGGTGTTGTGTCCAACCTGTCAGTCAGGTTCCGCCTCACTCATTCAACACAGGCACTATATGTACATAACAAATACAGAGAGAAACTTGAGTTCAAAGCCTCATTGCACGAGCCCTTTATCCACAAGTCGGCCCAAAAGTCAAAAGTCCTGCAGAAATTGTCTTGATTGAACAGAGAAAAACGAGTGCGAGGTGGGAAGCTTGTGGTGTTGTGTTGCACTGTGAACAAGCTCAGCTGAAACAGCTGAATTGAAAATTCTTTGTGTGTCCTGTCACAACATGCTCACAGTGGTCGGTGTTTACGTTCTCTACCTGAAGGCAGCAGCTCAGGAGGGAGTCCCTGTTTAACCTTGTCACAGTGAAGTCCTCAAAGATGCAGTGACACAAAAGTAACAGAATGACAATCAAACCGTTCCATAAATGACAATTAATCCTATCTACTTCCCGTTGACCTTTGTTCTATACAAACAAATCACTGGCATGTCTTCCTCATTTTGTTGTTTAATCTTTCCTTTTGTTACTTGCACCTATTTCCTAGTTCCATTTCGCCCCTCCCCCAGTGATCTCTCCCTGAGTCGTCTCCATGGCGACACCAGGACAAAAGTATGTCTAACTAGTTCAGGCAGGTTCGGTATCATATATCTTCCCTCCCCCACCCAGCTCTCTCTCTCTCTCTCTGTCCTCTGTGAGAGACGACAGGAATGAGGGTGTGTCAGTTGCAGTCGGGCACCTGCAGCAGGTATCAGCATGTCAGTAACTCTCCACCAATGAGGATGCGGCAGGGCAGCCTTTGTCGAACTGGGCCTTGAAGGAAGTGATAAGTTGGAAAAAATGAGTGTCTGAGCATCTTACGGTTTCTGTTTATCCAGAGGGCAAGGTGTATTATGTTAATGAGTAAAAAAAGAGCAGGTGTCTGGAAAAAACGTCACCTTGTCTTCTGCAGTTCAGTTTATTCCAACATTACATTGTACAATAATTATGAGACTTATTCCAAGGATGATTTAAATACGATGTACTTCATATGACAAATAAATATAAGACCTGACAAATCTCACTGTATATTAATGGAAATCATTATTTTAGTCTCAGAAAATAAATCCTGTTTTTCCAGTTTAAGTGAATGGGTCACTATATCTGATCCTGTTGCTTCATGATAACACCTTCACAATCACGACAGGTAAACATCCCTGTTATTTTTAAACCACCATACATTTTTCATCCACCTATTCTCCCAGCATGTGTCACATCCTCTCACCATCTTCCCTAACGCAATTGTACAAAAACGCAGACATTAGTTCTCTTCCTGTAATCACGTGGAGGCGTCGTGCTGACTCTGAGTGAAGGATTAAAGTTTCACAGCTCTCCTGGCTGTTCAGTAACTAAGAACACACAGGGTTCACACTGGTCTCCAACAACCTCCAGTCATTCTCAACACAACCAACCAATCCAGTCTACATCTATCACACATGTTGCATCACAGCAGATACACAGAGCTCTTTCATTTTCACGGCAGTTTGTCTGTGCTGCAGCTGGTTACCTGTTATTGCCTCCTGCTTTCATCATATTGTTCAGTTTGCTTCATTATACCACAACACTGTAAGAGTTTTAGTTCCTGGCAGAGTTACCGTGCCCTACAGGAGGCAAGACAAAAAAATACACAAACAACCCTAATCTTCACCTCTTGTATGACGATTGGGTGACACTTTTGAAGGCGGGAATGCAAATCACAACATCAAACAGCGTCTTTACCAAAGGAAAAGTACCAGACAGCTCAGATTAATGAGACGTATCAGAAGCGAAGTCAGTCTGTCAATAAATGCTGTTGACTTCTCTCTTTGGAGTCAGAACATAAAAGCAACGCACTCATCAGGGAGACAAAAAAAGGAAAAGTCCGTGGGGAATGTAAAGCAAAGCTTCTTATTTGTTCCTAAACACCCTTGTATCTTAGTTTGAAGCTCAAAGCTCCAGTTTAAGCCCACATCTGATAATTTGATCTGTGAGAAAGGCAGAAAATAACCTTTCTGAAGGTTACAGCTTAAAACTGGAGGACGTGGACGCACAATAATCCTGTGTGAGGATATCAGTGAAGTGCTGCAACCTGAGCTGGTGTCTGATATCAAATTATACCAAACAGAGAAAGGAGGCCAGTTTTAGCTTCTTCTGGATGGAGCACTCGTGGTTTAAGGAGATAGCATTAAACCAGAAATGAATCTGTCCCAGTGAGACAAATACACAGATGAGAAGGACACTGGAATTAGTTCCGCTGTAGCTGCAAATTTGTCCTTCTTTTTCAAAGTTTAAACACGGTAAAAGGACAGTGAGTGTGTCTCAGAGAGATCAGAGTGTCGTCATGCGGTCACAGCAGCGTAGGGGCCTTGCTGGGACGTCCCAGCGCTGGTGGAGATTTGCTCCTCAGCTCTTTGCTCTTTAGGCTGATGGGCTGGGCCACCATGAGAGCTGGGGCAGAGAGGTGGTGGGCAGCGGCCTTCAGCTGGTGAGCACTGTTGATGTAACTGGAGATGAGGAGGGTGATTTCCCTAATCTGTTGACCAAGCAAAACAAAAAGCACATCAGTGTTTGTTTTCATGTATGGGTGAAATAAATATATCTTTATTGTGGTTGGTTTCCGAGTTGCTCAGGTTAGACCAGGTCAGTTCCCGGGACTCAGTAGTTCCTCAATCTGCCAAACTGTTAACGGAACTAAATAGATCAGATGATGTGCAGTTAGTCATGAGGTCACGAGGCACCACAATAACAGTACCATCACAAAAATGTTAAAGCAACAATATGTATCCTTTGTATCTTAAAATAGCAGCTTCATAATGAGTTTGATGGTTCACTGACTCAGAGGGGAGAGAAAGGTGCAGCTTTTGTTTCCACGGCTCACCTTGAATGTCCTTTCTTTCACTATGTAACTTTAGTGAGCAGATACGATCTCCAAAATGAAGGGTGCGCAACTGAATCCTGAATCAGAACCTGCGAGTTTAAGATAATGCCAAACTGTAGATCAGTGAAAAAGACTTTCCAATATTCAGCCAGGAAACTTTTAAAATGTGAAGAGTTCTAAACAGAGTTTGGTGGATTTGGTAGAGCAGCAGAATCTTCAATCCTGTCACTATATTGTGTGTGAGAGGAAAGTTCTGGCTGGGCCAATACATCCTGGTTTGTATGGTTCTTAATTTGATGTAAGCTTCACTTTCGGAGACATTTCTTGAACAAGAGAACTCCAGGAATGTTGTTTGTTCCAAAAGGCTTTTGGTTCATGATGTAAAAAAGGAGACTTTTCTGTATAAGAGTTAGAATATCACTGGCATGTCTTTCTATGTTTTGATAACTGTCATCTCCGTGATCGTGTGCTAGAGATATATTAGAGAGCAGTTTCATCTCGACTCACCAGAACTTTTTCTTTGATAATTGAGCAGAGGTTATTTCTGTCACACTCTCATGAGATGACTCCTACCACATCCTGTTTGTTTGTAATCTACTCTTATGTGGTAAACGTGACCTAGATGCTGTGCAAAGGCTTCGATGTATGTTTTATCTTGTTTGGTGGTTGTGTCAGAGTTGTTGTCCAGTCTGCAGTCATGTGCTTATAAACCCAGCACTGTTATAAAGGCGGTGGGCACAATGGATTCTTAAGTTCTCTACAAATGTGGCAGTATTAAACATGTATTTAAACCCATGTCATTAACCTCTAAGATGTCTTGCACGAGAACGCCTTCTCATATGCTATTGTTGCAATGCTCGCATGTTCAATAAATTTGTGTTGAACCACGATTTGCTACATTTTGTGCCGGCTGAACGCAGCCCAGGTATGGAATTCTCACGAACCTTAGAGGTGTCCATAGCAAACAGATGTTTCTCTGTGGGTTTGTCTTTGCTGCTGTTGATACCGATGCTCTGGCTCATTACCAGCATGAAGTCCTGTTTGCAGCCTCCAAACGTCATCAGGTTTTTGTAGGGGTGCATCACCAGCGGTTTCTGAGGACACGGAAGCGAAGAGGTTTGACAACAACATAAAAGCCAATATCACTAATGTGTGGACAGTGGTCAGAGATGCTTACAATAGAGTTGTGCTCCAGAATACTGATACCATCCTCGTGCACGGCGAGCCAAACACGCACACCCTGCTCTGGAGAGGGTGTAGTGGACTACAAGAAAAGACAGACAAAGAAAGTGAGATCAGTCAGTGTTGATGCAGAATTGTTGGCAGTAAGGGAGAATTGACTGTTGAGTGTCACACCCAAGTTCCCAGGAGTCTGTGTAAAGGTTTACACAGAGTGGTCAAAGTTAATAGTCAGGTCGTTGGGGGCAGAGCGTTTCTCTGGAAGGAAAAGTAGTTCAGTCTTGTTAAGGTTAATTGAGTTTGACGAGATCCACTGAGAGATGTCAGTCGTACAGGCAGAGATTCCTGCCACTACCTCGGTTTCAGATTGGGGAAAAGACTAAAAAGAGATTAGTTGGGTGTCATCCACATAGTTATGGTAGGAAAAGCCATGTGAGTGAAAGACCGAGCCGAGAGAGTTGGTGTACAGAGAGATGAGGAGGGGACCCAGGACAGAACCTTGAGGGACCCCATTAGTGAGAGGACAAGGTTCAGACACAGATCCTGTCCAAGTCTCAGTTTAGGGGCCTGCTTTGAAACCTGACTGGTGAGGATCAAAAAGGTTATTATGGTGGAGATAGGAGGAGAGTTGATTCAAGATAGCTACCTCGAGAGTTTGGGGGAAAAAGGTAAGAACAGAGACAGGTCTGTAGTTTACTTCAAACGGGATCCGAGTTACTGAAATAGATATGGATATTGAAAATAACAATATATATATATATAATAATAATAATATGTGTGTGTTTATATATATTTACTCATTTGTGTGTGTATAAATTCACAAAAGTTTATAATAGTACATTCAGGGTGGAGTTTAATTAAAAAACATTGAATGGTCTAACGTCTGTAAATTATTTCAATGGAAGTAAACACAAGAACAACATCACTGTGAGTCCATGATCCTACAGTGTGCACACACACAGCTGTGACATCAACAGCATGTTTCACCTGTGACCCCCCCCCAAATAATCCCAGTAATGTCAGTCGTGTTGACGCTGTGTCAGTGAAGTGTTAATTCAAATTTATCTTTAGTGATGAGTGGATGAAATATCAGAGACTCCCACACTGTGCAAATGTTCCTATTCTTATCCTTTATTTGTGGTTATTTAGTTTGTGTTTAATCTCTATTTGTTCAAGGCTGTATCATGTTTTTAATTCAAGAGGCGATAATAACAGTGTGTAATGTCGTCTGAGTTGGTGATAAAATAACAATTTAATTTAGATTACAAATTTTCAAGAAATTACATTGCACACATACACACGTGTGGACACACACTTACCACTGCTTCAAATAGTTTGGCACCAAAGAAAGGCCATTTCCTGGCAACAGTCAAGTAGATCCGGACGCACTCAGGTGAACTTCGACCTCTGAGCGAGGCCCAGCGGGCGGAGAGACGCTGCAGCAGCTGCCTGAAAACCGGGAACGAAGGGGTTAAATGCCAGGGAGCGACCTCCTGTAATCAAAACCTTTAGTTGATGTCAGTCAAACTGATTCAGACTGTGAGATTCAGCTCTTTCAGTTAGTGAAAAGAATAATGGGAACTACATTAAAGTTTCAGATTTTATTTGAATAGTAGTTTACAATCATTATATAGTATACAATACATTAATATAGAAAGTGGAGAATAAATTGGACAGATGCACACAAAGTAAATCAAAACTATAATAGTTCATATTGTGTGGAAAATCCTTTGCAGTCAATGTCCCCACTCCGATTTGACAGTACCATCCGTCCTGGGACATCTAATCACAAGAGGTCAGCTGTAAGTTTGTCTTTTCACACCTGATATTAAAATGAATGTGTTTTTACCCTAATGTTTATCCTCTTGTATGGTCACCTATTCCTACTGACATCAACTCCACCTCAAGCTAAGTAGCATCTCTGAACTCTCTGAATGTGAGTGAGTCATGTTTGAGCTTTTTCCGTGTATGAACAATAGACTGTATATAGAAAACATGGCATGGACCAACAGTGATATGACCGCCAGCTGTCCAGGAAACCTTCACTGTCCAATAACTTTTTAATCCTTTTCAAGCTTTGCAATTTGGACTCTAAAGTGTTGAAAGGGCAACATCTACCACACAGATCTTTCAATAATGATATAAACCAACTCAATTTTACCTGAGACTTGGATATAGGTATAATGTGGGTTGCAGCTAGAATTGATAGATAGCCAATTAAATACATTCATTATTTACCCCCTGAAAGTTGGAAATGTGTTTGGACTGAATCCTAGGAAGTTTCCAGTGTGTCTTTGTACCTGAGCTGCTCCTCAGACGTGGTTCTGCGGTAGTGCTTTGGGTAAAATCTTTCAAGAACTTGTTTCAGGGTTTGGTTCGACTTGGTCTGCGCTGAACCAGGAGCAGAGAAGGGACGCTCAAAATCTCCGAACTCCACCTGAACAAACAAAGACTATTAGCTTTTAAATTAAGGTCTTAAAATATCAACTTGACTGCAGCTTTCTTATATGTGATAAATAAATTTGTAAAAAGCAAGTGAAGTTCTAGACCTGGGCCAGTAGGGCAGCCATTTCCAGAGCCAGTTCCTTGTTGACAGGAAAGTGTCCTGCTACTATGGCTTCGTTGGTCTGATAGGCCAGCAGCAACCTCTCCCTCTCTGACTCCCCCCGGACCTGGGGAGAGAAATACAGCCTGGGAACATAGAGAAAAAGATAGAGATGGTAAGAGAAAAACAGAAACACAAAGACAGTTGAGGAGAAGAAACCAGGTTTTTGAGTATTGCAGTTCCATTAGAATCTACTGGAGTAGAAATATATTAACATTGCATTGATATGTATTAGAATAAATGAGCCGGTGAATAAAAGACCTGCTGGTGTCTCTATAAAGTGAATCAAATCCACAGATATTATCTGACCAAGGGAGAAAATAATGTGAGTTTGATGGTTGTTGGTCTGTGACTGTCGGCCCAGTGATGGACATGTGACCTGTGCAGGATAGGCCTCTCGTCTAATGTCGACTGGGATTGGATCCAGCTCTCCAGAGACCCTCAAAGGATAAGGGGTAGAAAGATAATGGATTGATAGGACTTCAGATAATGTCGGTCTCTGTAAAATTTTGGCCATCAACCAAACAAACCAGGAAGCTACGCACTCTAATACTGTAATACATCAGTTCTTCCTTCCTTCATGGTGAGCCTATGTTCCCCTGTGTGTCTCTCAGTATGTGTGGAAACAAATCCGGAACCATGCTTGGTAATCTTCTCTGCTATCATGTGTGAGATGTTGTTACACTACAAAACAGTGTCCTGGTTAAACATAAGGAGTTATACCTGGTCTTAACATAGATTTATGTAAACATATTATGATTATCAGCCTCAGGCTGGCTGTGATGTTGTCTACCTGTTCTTGTAGGTGAGGCGTACAGTCCTGGTGTTTTCAGACTTGCCGGTGTGCTGCTCCTTACAGGCCTGCTCCCATTTCGAGATAATGTCGCAAATCTGTAGAAGACATGAAGAAGACAGGTTTGTGATGAGGAACTATGTTAAGACAGTGGCGACACTTCTTTCCTACAAAACATGCTCAGATCACATGACTTTAAATCAGACCTTAATGCCTCCTTGCAGACAGTGTTCCAGCTCTCGTCCGGTCGGATCATCTGTGTACAGGCTGAAACCAGACAGCCCAGTTTTTCTTATGCCAGTGTCCTGGTTGAGGCGACATTGGAACTCGTCCACTGTGGTTGAAGCATCAAAGCTCACCACCTTTCGAAAATGGAAATAAATAAATAAATGTAATGTATTTAATATATCCATACAATTATATTGTATTTCAGCTTGACTTTTAAGAACTGGCTGGTGACAACAGATGGAAATTGGCCTAAGAAAATTAAAGGCAAGGTTGGCTACTTTTTCATTATGGTGATAATAAAACTGCTCATATTAAATATTCTTCAAAATAAATCCTTGAGAGGTGACACAGATATTTCACCTCACTCTTGTTCATGGTGACCTCCACTTTCAATATCAAGTTTCTGAAGAATTTACTGCTAACTTAAAAGTTCTGTTATGTTCTGTTATGAATCTGACCCTGATTTTGTCGAAAAAGGAAATAAACAGACTGGAGTTTAAGTGTCCCACATCACCCAATGTTCCATACAACCTGAATTCACCCTATGCATAAACTCTGAGTGACTTTGAAATATGAGAAAGTATCAGCAAAATATTCAAACTGTTGAGTTGCGTTCGTGACTCCAGCTAGCTTTTCCTCCTCCACTCTGCCATTATCATAATGTTTGATCCTGTGTGACGTATCATCGTTACCTGGTAGGTGTTGTTGAGGAAGTGAACAGGGACGCTGAATGGCAGCGAGTGATGGTAGGGGTTCCTCAGCAGGATGGAGAGGATCTCCATACGGGACGGCCGGCCCTGCCTCTCACCCTTCTGCTGGGTCCGCTCCATGGACCGCTGGCAGTAGATGGCATACTTACCCACCTCAGTCCTGAGGACAAGAGGGAGACAATGATGCAGTGGTACATGAGTGGCATCTACATCATGTACAATTTTGAGCTTCTTATTCAACAATCCAATCAAATAATGATTAGGAATAGATTTATGAAAACAAATGTAAGCATTACTGCTGTGTTCACTAGTCATGTTAAATCAGATCTGTCACTTTGGAGGTAAATGTTAATTTATGCTTAATTTACTTAAACGACTCTTCAGCTATTTAATATTAAAATTGTATAATTTTCAGGGAGTAACAGGAGACAAAATAGTTTTATTAAAAAAAACTAAAGGTAACTTCTGCAGCTATCTCAATAAAATATATGACATAGGTCTAGATGTTTTTAGACATTTCATTTAAGGAAGCATTGTTACACATATATCCTTAAGTGGCAGATGAGCTCCTGAATCTTTTGTGGGTCAAGCTGCAAAAGCACCTTTGCAACTCTTTAGTTTAGCCTCTTAGGCTCCACACCCTCAGTTTGGAAGTGAGATGCCTGTAATGGAATTAGCAGCTGAACTGTCAAATACAGGTAAAGCAAGAGTCTGTGATAAGGGATGGTTAAGATAGTTGGCATGTTTATGAGAGGCAGATGTTGTGCTGTAGCACAGTGGAGGCTGTAAACCAGTACAGCAAGTTAAAGTTTTAAAAGAGTCACTCTTTGATAGTTTCATTTCAGTGTAATCAAAGCACGGTTTTATGATTTTGGAATGACAGTTGGATCATTATAAATAACTAGAACAGAATAACTGGCTCCAGCAGATCACTACATCTCTTTTAACTGAATCATGCCAGATTCACGAAAAATGACAGAAACTCATTTATCTGGCCAGAAAATAATTGGAACCTTCTGCAGATTTTGGTAGACCTGCTTTAGACCTGGAGTTACAACGTGTTTTTTCCCGGCTCCATCTTTCACATTGTGCTTTAATTAGTTATTTTGTGTCACTTTATGTTCTGGCTGAGTGTGTGTTGTCACCTGGAGTCTCCTTGTCTTTTGAGGTGAACCTGGAGCAGCCAGAGGAACGGATGCTGAGGCAGAAACAGTCCGACACACAGGGCCAGAAACTGCCAGCCCTGAGGAATGACACAGAGAGAGAAGCATCATGTGAGCGACAGTTGTCACCAGTTTTGATCATGTTATTGAGTTACTCTCATTCAGACAGTATCACAAAGGAGCTTATGTTATGCTATGACTCATTCTCTGTTGTGTAAATCCTGTGGTTTGCTGTCACATAATCACACTTTGGAGTTTACAGGTTGTGCTGAACGTCATTTGCTGCCCTCTGCTGGAGATATTACTGAAGGTGTTAATGATGGTTCAGCTTATTGGATATTGTGAATCACATGACTACATTGTGGATCGGAGTTTCTAGTGTAAAACTGAAAACTTTCAAGGTCTTGATCTTGATGTATTAAAGTTAATTTTGTATTCATGCAACCAAAAGAGGAACGACTCTCTCCAAAGTGCTGTATTGAAGTAAAGGTTATAGCTTTCCACATAATATGGATGGAAATGCTATAAAAAGAAAGAAATGAAATATTCAGTTTCCTCCCCTGATGATTGCAATCTTTTATCCCCCCAAAAAATGTCTGGTTCATATCCTGAGCGACTGCTGACACTGTGTGGTGAGTAGCGAACCTGGAGGGGTCCTGGGTGGCCGAGGGGCTGCCTCCTGCGGGTCTGCTTGATGAGCTGGCAGAAAAACTCGTTCTGAAGCCCCGGGTGGGTCAGACACACCTGCAAGGCGCTCTGGGCTAGCGAGACGTGGTAGTCGATGGCCGGGGCATCGATGGCCACGTTGATGAACAGCTGACAAGTCTGAGGGGAGATGACGCATGAGACAGGAGGTTTCTGGACAAAGCTTCAATCAATGCAGTGCATCTACGTGTCCCTGTGTTCACCTTGAAGAGTTTAACAGCCTCTGTCTGCAGAGCCTGGGAGGGCAGTGTGGTGAGAGGAGATGACAGAGCCTCTTTACTGAAACACAGCATGGGATGTCTCCAGATCTGAGAGTCTGAAAGAGAGACACAGAGATAGACGGGTGCTGAGTCACATGGATCAATGAAAAGCAGTGTGTTCACTAGAGGAAGAATGAATGAAGAAAAAGACACATTATGTGATGTGTCTCAAAAATATAACAACTACAAGTCCTTTCTCTGTAATTATTGGCCATAAGGATAAGAAACTGGGGATTTAGCAATAAATTTGATTGCAAAGACAAAGAAGTTGTAGAATACATACGTACACCCTCAAATCTATGAGGAGACTGATTTAAACCATCATATTAGCAGTTACAAAGTGCTTCCAAGGCAGTAATTACTACTAACAAGTAATATACTCATCAGATTTAAAAGAGTTATAAGAGTTAAAAGTAAAAGTCAAGTAGAATCAGGATAGGCTATCTGATCAAACTAAAACTGTCTTACAGACTGAATAAGAAACAACTGAGTCATCTTGTTTTGCATGTTGAACGTGCTGACTGGTTGAAGGAGAATAAAAACAATACTTTAGTTCATTACGAGGCTAGCAGCCAATGATATAGATGGTCAGTATTTTCAAATTAATCTTATTTAAGGGTTTAATTATGGAGGCAAGGGGAAGTTCCTCTATCCCTTTTTATCCCCCCCAAATAATATAAACACAACCAAGACATTTAATAGTTGACTAGTTGAATAGCGGTTTGATTTTGCCAGTAGGATCCATCAAGGATGTGACCACTATATTTTGTGTATTTTACGTTCTGATTTTGGTGATGCGACACAGGCCACACATATCCCAATAAAACTAAATCATGAAAAAGTATCAAAGACACAACAAGGTGGAAAATAATTTATAGAAAACACTAACTTGGATCTCCGTCCACCTGGAAGAGCTTTCCCACCAGCTGTTCGAACTCGGTGCCAACTTTACCCACCGTGGTTCCTGCTGCCACAGACAGATGGTACAGCCACGAGTCCTACAGAGGCACCAATGGCAGGTTAGGACAGGTTTGGACACAGTTAAATAGAGAACAATGAGCCTTTACAAAGGAGCTACTGCCTAGCTTTCTTTTTGGTTCTCCTTAAAAAAAAATTATAATGAAAAGCTGGTGGTGTGGCAGGGCTGCTGTGATGATGTAAACCTTTTCATGGCGGGACTCGATTAACAGGTAGGTGGGCCCCTGCTCCTGTGGGTGGATAGAGATGGTGAAAGGTGCTCCCTGTAGGCCCCGCCCACATGCCTTCAGGTCATCATCTGAATCCCGGGACCTGTCCACCTCCTCCACCTTGGCCTCCCACAGCTTTATCTGACCCAGTGGGAACTGCAAAGACACAAACACAAATAAAAACAATAAAAACACGAGCTTCTATGCTGCCTCATTTAAATTAAAAATGTTAATGTGTTAATGTGGACAGTTAAATAAGGAATTATACCTTGTCTTCTTGGCTCCGGAAGTAGTACAGCGTTTTGCCAATCAGGGCACACCAAACGCGCTTTGAGTAGCCGTGCTTCACCTGCAATATAACAATATTCAAATGTTAGAAATTGCAGTAATTTCGGCGACAATACAGTAATAGATACTATATGTTGTGTTAAATATAGACAAGATGAATAAAGGCTGGGGTCAAACGACGAGAGCAACTCCAGAGAAATGAGAGTGATAACAGAGTGAGTCATTTTTTTTCAGTGAGTGGTTGGACCTTTATGAGCAGCCCCTTCATGCCAGGGCGAATATCAGGCTGGGTGAAGAGCGGACTGGCAGCTTTAACCCTCAGAACACTCAGCAGCACCTTGAGCCACTCCTCCAGTAGGTTGGGAGAGTCAGCTTTCAGGTAGTAAACACGCTTCCCCGTCACTACCTACACACAACAATAACACAACACAGGGGGAGGTGAAGACAGGCACAGGTTTGAAGAAATATATATATATATATATGTAGGAGTATAATGCTTGAAACAATGTTATTCCCTGTTAATTGTGCTTCTGCTTTTCAGTGTGAGAAAAGAAGTTGAGACATTCTGATCAGTGTTGACATGTGAATTGATGGTTGACCACTGGAATGAGTGTTTTTATCTAGAAGCAGAGATAAAAACCTGGAGAATCTGTTTCCCTTCTCCGCGGGCGATGCTGCTGGTGGCGTTGACCTCGATCTGACCCTGAGGCTTCCTGATAACATCGCTCTGTGGCAGAACATACAAATGATAATGATAAAGTAATATGGAACTCATGAGAGACATTTATACTCAAAAAAGGAGCCTTCATTTATTTTAAGCTCTTGAGGCCGACAATATTCAACAAAATAACATTCCATATTTAATTTCCAAACAAACAAAAAGAGAAAAGAAATGAATGGTCAAAGGCAACTGTCAAAGGGCAAACTCACAGGTGACTTGTAGTAGAGGAGCTCTCCGTCTTTGAGGACAAACCAGCGTCTCTTCCAGGTTTTCTTCCAGGTCTTAACCATTTTCAACAGGTAGCCTGACTTCTCCATCGGCTCCTACAAGAAACAATAGGGTTAAGTTAAGTGTTGTACAACTATGTGTATAATGCAGGGTGTAAATAAGGACCTCCCATCAATTTATTCCACTTAAAGTGTATGAATTTCTCTTTGCAATTTTATTGATCAATAATGTGAAGGGCCAGAGGTGATAACTATGGATAATTGTGTTGTGTGTATCTGGATTTGTTCCTGACTCACACTCTTGCCGTTGTCGCTGGCTGCTGAGCAGGTCTTGGGCAGCTTCTGCTCCGGTTCGAAGCACTCTGTGTCGGTGGAGTAGGCGTCGGGGGGGATGGCGTAGTCGCTCTCTGATGTCATCGAGGACATGGACACAGCTAGAGGAGATGAGGAGGGGTGAGAAAGGGGGAGAGTCCAGCATATTGCACTATGATATATACATAAACATATGTACAACTAGGTTTCTTCATGTAACATTTATTCAGGAGTAAACATTGATAAAGAAACTAAAGAAACAGAAAAGAAGAACAGCATGTAGAAAAACTGATCACCAGCATCACACCATTAAAGGAACCCTTTGTCACTTTTACTTGACAAGAGCGCCCTCTGCAGCCACATGAGGTAACTAATTGTGTAAGGCTTTGTGACTGAGCGTAACATTTTTCAAGTAGAGAAAAGACAAATCTTACAAATGTGTTGAGCTCTGACTGCGTAGTCCCACTCACTGAACTAAAACACAACTGAATGATGGATAGTACCTATGATCCCCAAACTTCCTGAACCAGAAGACCTGCTGCTCTAAAAATACACCAAAAGCTGTTTAGAACGTTTCCAGGCGGAATTTTGGAGATGAATGTTTGTTTATAATGAACTTAGAGTCTTCATAACTGATGTATATAGTTCAATGTTAATTTTGGACTCACTGGGTCTTATTCTGGTGATTTAAGCTGCGTCTATCACACAGTTACACACTTCGCACAGGAGATCGTACCTGCTCAACAAAGTTATATAGAAAAACAACATGTGTTCAGAGTGAGTAGTGGGAATGAAAATAAAGTTTCATAGTTTAACAGGAGCATTGCACAATCCTGGTTGGATGTTTCCAACATGATAAATTTGTGATGTAAATCTGGGGGGATTTTTTGTTTTAGTGCTGATCACTGCAGCAGCTGTTGTGTTCAGGGACATGTCTTCCTGTGGGGTTTCTAAACAACATCAGGGTGCAGTGCATGTGTTGCTGTGTGGTACCTCTCTTGAGAGAGCGCGGGCTGCCTGGGCTGCTGTCCTTGCGGGAGCTCGACGAGGTTTGGGAGCTGCAGACGGAGCCGTCCTCCTCTCCTGAACTAGATGACTCCTCAGAGCTGGACGCCTCGTCTGAGACGGGACTGCTGCTCAGTAGAGTGGCTTTCTGCAAAGATACAATGACACACATAAAGACACTGTCCAAGCTACATACACCAGGGGCCCAGGGTTTTCTAAAGGTTTCTAAAGCAGGGAGCCTCTGATCAATAGCACTAAAAATGATTATATGAAACAGTCCAAATGCTAACATCTGCTGGCTAACTGTTGGTATTGCATCGCAACAGTGAGGCTTGCATGAACAGCCAAACAGTCCTAAATTAACTTTTATAGACCAACAAAAACAGAGACGGTCAATTAGGCAGCAGGGAATAGAAGAGAAGAACAAAATCAATCAATCAAAAAACTATAAATCTCTCTTACCCCCTTCAGAGTAGTATAAACTGGTGTAGTCATGTTTTTATAGACGAGGGATGTATACATGACGAAGGCAGGGTAGGAGGACTGGAGGGAAGGGTCTGCAACACAGATCAAAACTGAGTTAACCAATAGTTTAATAAAACATCTATCAACCATCTCTGTACCTGACTTACCTTTACTGGCAGGGTCTGTGCAGGACGTCTCAGACAGTCGGATTCCTGATTTAGCGACAGCGTAGATACGACTCTCCTACAGAGAAAACACATTTTATTATTTTATTAAAAACCACGTACATTTCTACCATTAAGAAAATCTGTGTAGTGCCTGATTGGAATGGGCTGTTTCCATGGTCTGTCAGCTTTCTTACTGAAACTGTAGAAGTGACCTGCAGTGATTGAACCACAACAAATAAAGACTTGCTGCTGGACTCAGTCCAAAGAACCCTGAAGCTGCAGAAAAGAAATGTTCACCAGTTTATTCAAAGTTCAGGGACGCTGTTTATTCAAGGTCTATGAATAAGTGTTCAAATGGCACCAGATTTGACACTGCACTGGGCCCTTGTCAATACACATGACAAATGTGAGGCTGATAATATGAACAGATGTAGATAAAGTAGATAAATAAGGATATTATTGTTTGTCCAACGATAGTTTACTCTGATATAAAGACTGTGCTTGCCCTACAGCTGGAAATCAGGTTGAAATTTTGGAAGCTTATGTGAAGATGTGGTTTGTCATTAACAAGGCATCCGACAGCCTTACTATTACACTACTCAATGTATGTTGGCTGGAATACAATCACCACATTAAGGCTGTATAGACCCTGCTGTTAAAGAGCACCTGAGCAGCAGAGGGCACTGTGAGCTACAGAGCAGTGTCCTACTATCTCTACATGACAGACATGGCTTAGTTGGATAAAATAGTTAGTTAGTTTAAAATGATAGAATAAGCAAATTGTACAGTAGAGGAACAAGCGATGGATTTCAATGGGGAGCAGTTCAGTCTTACCCAGGAGGGCAGTCTGTGCAGAGGGGGGGTGGGAGGTGTGTTTCCAGGTGCCAAGAGGTCACTTGGCTCTTGACCGGGTTCAGGTGAGGTCTGCAAGTAAAGCATGGTGGGTGGAGCTTGTGAACTGGGGAGGGTTTGAGGGGGCGTGTCCCTGCCTGTCTCACTGCCAGCCTCCCCCTCCTGGTCGATGTCTGTTTCCTGTGGCCTGAAGGGACGCAGCATGCTGAGGGCGTTGCGTGTCCGCCCGTGTGCTGCCTCGCTGCTGATTGGAGGCTGGCTCAGGTGCTTCTTAGCCACAGACGCATGAATCAGCCCGAACCCTGCTGGGGTCCGCAGGCACGGCTGCTTGGGTGAGGCGGGGTTGTCCCTTGGGTCCTGGGTAGGGGTGGGTCGTTTGGGTGTGAGGGCCGGTGTGAGGCTGGGGCTGGGAGTGTTGGGTTCACTGGAGGAAAATGAGGAGTTGAGTCTCTGCGACTGGAATCGTTTGTTGAGCTCCTCTGAGGTGCTGTCCTCCAGCTCGGCCCTGTGTGCCGCCTCCTCCACACCCTCCTTCCCTTCCCCCAGGGTCCCATCCGATGACCCCAGGAGGCCAAAGCTGGGCCGCTCTGCTCGCTGCATGTCATCGTCAAACAGGGAGCTGCTGTCGTCCGAGGCGGTCAGGTAGGTCTCACTGCCGGGGCGGCTGAACTCCAGACCACACGCTCCACCCCCGACTCCTCCTCCCTCGCCCTCTGATGCAGCACTGGAGAGCACAGAGGAGACCGCCCGAGACTCACGTCCACAGGTACTGTCAGCCAGGCTGTCAGAAGCACTGTCGTCCTCGAGAGGAGAGCACAGGAGTCCAGTTTGGTCCGGTCTGTGGACTTCACCGTCTGTCTCTGAGGACGCTGTGTGCTTCACTGTCAAGGCAAAACAATACACATCCCACATGTATCAATGAACTCTGTTTCAGTGTTGTTTTCATTTTTGTTTGTTAGTCTGATAGTTAGCAGGAAAAGGACTACAGGACAGACTAAAATGAAACTTGGTGTTGGTCAGAAAAGAACAGATCAGTGGGTAAATCCAGGCATTTTTCAACATTCTTAGTTATAACTTATTATGGTCATCAAAGGTAATAAAACCTTAATTACTACTTTAAAAAAAAACATTAAAATAAATCTGTACAATCATTTGGTTTTGTATTTTTTCATAGTGTGTCAAATTTTTGAATTTGTCCAATTCATTGGTTTATGACCACACATCTGTCAAATTCCCATCAGCCAAAGATGGTGAACACTAAAACAATTAACAGTGTTTGTCATTGTGAGCATATTCACATGCTGCCGTTGGCATTGAGCTCCAAGCACTGCTGTACTGCTTTACACTAATAAGTGAGATACAGCAAGTGGTAATACTGGTTTGTCTCCAAAGACTTTCCCTATGACCTCATGGCAAAAAAAGGGTCGCCTGAGTCAGTTTCCATTTTCCACCATGAGACCGTGCCATCCTGTGTCCTGCTCTTTCCACGTAGCTCACTCCATTCAGAAACATGCTGAGTCAGAGAAGCTGTTTCCACAGAGAAACTGTTTCTACAGAAAAGCCGTGATTGTGTGGGGACTCACCAGGTTCACCTATGGCCTCAATCTCCTCCTGGGTGCTGAGGGTCCTCTTGGAGGGGGCCGGGCCAGTGAGGACCTGGGGGTTCTTCCCCCTCACCTGGAAACAGCCAAACGTGAGGCTGCTGAGACGCTGGGCCTCACCTGGTCTGCTGAGGGCTCCATGTCCACCACTGCACTTCTGCTCGAAGGCTGAAAAGACACAAAATGTTTCAACTCTAATACATATGTATGTAGAATGAACTCTAATCAACCTACTTTCTTCAGAGGAACATAGGCAAACACGGACAATGTAAAGATGTTCTTACCCTGCACTTGTTTCTGTAGCTCCAGAATCTGAGCCTCATGTTGCTTGTTGGTTTCTCTTAATGCTGCATTCTCAACCTCAAACTGAATCATACACATGTTTTCACATAATGGGTCCAGAGTACAATGAAACATCAATGACTCTAACCCACCATCCAGCTTCACACAAACTATTTCATATTTACCTCAGATAACTTCAGCATCACCCACTCCTTGATTTTCGCTGCTTTCTCCTCCACTGTTTTGGAATCTTGAAGTCGGATCTGTTTCTGGTGAAATAGATGAAGTTGTATGCAAAAAACCATCAGCCATGTTTTTTCTGTGGGTGAACACAAGCAGCCATATAAATCATTCAAATCAGGACACAAAGATACCGAAGATGGACAGGACCCAGTTTATTTCATGGAAATGGAAAGTCAATGCAGAGAGGAAGAATGGTTAGGAACTCTATGAGGGGCGGGGTTCAAAGGAGGTTCGTAGCATTATACAAGAAGTAGGATATGCTTAGAAAAGTAGCACCTTCCATGTTCTTTGTAAAGGATAATAATAACCACAGTGTTTCATTAGTCCACAGTCGAGTGTTTGATATCTTTTCAGTTAAGTGTCACTGTCCTACCCTAATCCTAAACTATATTTCTTTTGATCATCTAAACTTATTACAGATTCCCAGAGCTGCAGCTCTTTAGCCAACTGCTGTCCGATGAGAATCGTATAACTCTATATGTCACTCAGTAGAGTCAATACCTCTACCCCAGGCCGACAATCAATTTCAATCAAACTGCACCAAATTCATTTAACACACTCATAGATACAGTATTAGTCCTCTAAATGTCAAGGCTCTGAGAATTATTATTCTCACAATGTTACAGAAAGTGTCCCCCTATCTGCACCAAAATTCAGCATCCTTACATTAGGTAAATTGTAATTGTGTAATCATGCTGACAAAACAACCACAAACAAATTGAGGAGAAAACATAACCTAACTAGGTGGGAGTTTCTGCTGCTTGTGTGTCTTTGTGTCTGTGAAGACAAATTGTGCGCTGCAGCTTTTAGGAAAAAACATCCACTGGTGCTTCATCCATTGCTCAGATACAAAATCTTTTGTGTGACTGAGTTTCACCTGCTCCTCCAGCTGCTGCTCCAACTGCTCGATGACATCGTCCTTCTCCTGCACCGAGGCCTGCAGCTCCTGGCACCGCTGAAACAAACGCACCTCTGCATCTCCAGACTGACCTTCAGGAGCCTTCAGCTTCTCCTCCATCCACTGCAC
Organism: Pseudopleuronectes americanus; assembly: GCA_038501795.1. Taxonomy (NCBI): domain Eukaryota; kingdom Metazoa; phylum Chordata; class Actinopteri; order Pleuronectiformes; family Pleuronectidae; genus Pseudopleuronectes; species Pseudopleuronectes americanus. Next base: position 4,140,527 of record CM076729.1, on the reverse strand, counting down.
CTGAAATCATCAAACACACAATCAATGGGCACACACACACACACACACACACACACACACACACACACACACACACACACACACACACACACACACACACTCAGGACTTTTGTTGGGGCTCTTACCTGCTGGTGAGCAGTGAAAGCCCTTTTCTCTGAATCGATCACCTGCGTCTCCAACTGTTGAATCTAGGAAAGGAAGAATATACATTTTCATTTCATTATTTGCTTCTAATAATATCATCCTTTGAACATTTGACTACATCTGTTACTTTATTACACAAATTCCATATAATATGCACACAGCCCCGTGTGAGACTCCCCACACCCGAGCTGTCTGGCTGTGACGCAGCCCTTACAGTACCTCCAGCTCCTCTCACCACAGTGTTTGCTTACTGTACACATGGAGGTGAAATATCAACTCCTCTTCTGTCCCACGTCAAACACAACAGCACCAAATAAAGACCCAGCTGCATGCTACAGACGTAATGAGAACTCCAGTCAAGATAACGCTGCTATGCTGGAAAAGAGCAGATGCTTTTCAGCTGCGCCTTCACATTCCTCATTTTATGTGACCCCAAAGAATGCGTATAATCAGAATTGGGTTATTGAAAGTGCACAGATGTGTCTATATATACTCTTGAGCCTTTTTTACTCATATAAAATGCCTTTCCTATGAGAAATTGGATTCAAGAAATTACAGCACAAACTACTTGTGGCCTATCTTCTACAGCCTCACTGTTGTATGGATCATCTATTTTGTGCTATAGTGAAATTTATGATCATCCAATTTAGATGAGTTATTATCAGGTAATATACTTTGTTTGAACGATTACATCACAACAACAATAAACTAGAATTACAGCCTCACAACTGTTTCAGCCAATCAGTTAAGTTACAAGAAATAAGGTCACATTCTCCCCATCTGTTGTCGAGTTATGGTGTTGAACAATGACGACACAATTGTTTTGCAGAACAATATGATGTCAGAGGGATACTGAGGTTTGAACTTTTGGATAATTTCACCCTTTTAGATATTTTGTATGAAAATGTGTCATAATTAGCGCATCAATTCTTGAGATACAGACAAAAGCCTGTTCTGTGACATCACTAGGATCTCAGTCCTGGATAATTTGCCTGAAAAGTGTTTCTAAAGTATTAGAGTAATAATAATAATGATAAAAAAAAACATTCACAAGAAAAGACAGACATTAGGACTGACGGTTATGGACAACCAACAACATATAACCTATGGCCACGGCTGTTGCTGGCATGGAGGCATTAAAATAATTGTGCTGTAAAATAGCTCAGCAGTTGTCTCCAAATATAAAATGCAAAAGCTCTTGTTCAGAGTGCATTGCTAAGACAAGTCCACCACTTCTTCTTGGTTATGAATTTGTTTACATCAATTCCTGCTTGTGTCTCAGAGCTGATGATGCAGTTGCCTTGCAGCATGTAAAACCTATAACCAGCTCCATAATGATGATGAGGTGTCACATCTATACACACACAACCAGCTCTTTGTGCACGAGGATCAGAGCATGCGGAACCTGGAAGGAGTGTGTTAAAACGGCAGCAACACCAAAAGGTCACGCGGCTTTCACACACAGGCTACAAGACACAGGTACGCACATACATACAGGGGTTACACAGACAGATAGTGGCACACACAGTACACACACACAAGGATAACAAAATAAAGAACGTGGGCGTGGAGGAGAGCGATGACTTTATGGGACAACATTCCTCTGAAATACCTCGGCTCAAAGTGGCGGAAGCAGCAGAGAAACCAGTGTCTTCTGAGGAGAGCCTCTGAAACCTCAGCGGCCTTATGGAGGAAAATATGTTGGAATGTCTCAGTGAAGTAGTTCCACAACCACCACGGTCGGAATATTCTGTTTCAGTGCATGTGCAAATATACAGACACGTGCAAATGAGACTAAATTAGAGACAAACTTGTAACGAACCCTTTAGGGAAGATGGCTGACACACCAGAGAATCAGAGGTTGCTCAGAAAAGGGCTGAAGGTAGATGATGAATAAGGTGAACTATTCTCAATTTGATATTGATATTAACTTTTTTACCCAAATTATTTTACATATAGTAAGAAATATGGCTTGTGATCTCCCAGGTGGCATTTACTTTATTATAATTGTCTTATTTTGTCAAAGCATAATTATTTTCATATCGATAAGGTTCCAAACTGAGCCAGATAAGAACATATATGTACTGCAAAGAAACTTTCACTGCCGGTAAAGACAGATTAACAGGTTAATCCAGACAAGCTAATAGTTCACCTTTCATTTTCACTTTCACACCAGATATTCTGACTTTTGGTAGCAGGAAAAGTAAAGATGGAATAAATATCATGTATTGATTAGGTGTCCCAGTAACTGAAACACACCAGGTCCCTGGAACTGACACAGCAGATTCAATAAATCAATTAATAAAGCCTATAATCATGTCAATGTACTGGACACACCCAATGGGACTGACAATTTAATATCATGTTGCTCTCAGTACTGTGAAATTCAGAGTACAAGCCACATTCACCCATACAGCACTTCTACAGACAGTGGTTTATTACACACGTCAGAGATAATTTAGGTTTAATGTAAGTTACATATGTGACTAAGCTGTTGTACAATTATGTATTACTATGTCTGGCGATATTATGCACATCATGATACAAGGGGTTCGAAAACACAGTTTATCAAATACATCACCATATGTATAAAATATGTTGCTCCATCGCTTTAGAAATGTCAAGTGGCTGAAGATTTATTACAGCACTGCTATCTAGTTGTGGGAGGTTTAAAAACAACACAATATGAATCACTGCCATGAATCCTCTACCTCAAACTATTAACTAAAAATCAACACAGTGTTTTGGAGAATTGATACAGAATCTGTAAAAATGTAGTTCATCACAATACTACTGTGTGCTAAATTTGTCTTACACAGCTTGTATATAAGATCCCTAATTACATTGTTTATTATGTTTACGAAACCAAGGCATGAATAAGCAGAATTCAACACTAAAAGTTGACACCAGTCCATCACAGACTGAGGAGCTTGGATGTTGTAGTTACATATAAGTGCGACGGTGCTGACTGAACGGCCTCCTGCAGCAAGATCCATAGCCGAGAAAGAAAATCTTTTTTATTTTAAAGATGTGCGTAACAGATAGAAAACATTATGACTAATAGTACTGCAGGAGAAATATTTAAGATCAAAAATCTTTTGGTTTCATTAAGTTTTTTTTTGCATTCCTTCCTCCACCCAAGTTCCTAGCAGCAATTCAGGTTTCCAACTATTTGGACTCCAGTACAGTGTTTCAGATGAAGAAAATGACTTACGACCAAAGTCACTTCAGTCATTATGGACTATGATGTTGCCAGCTACTGAGATTCAGATTCCCCTTACACACACTGTTTAAATGAAAAATATCAGTATTTAAATTAGTTAATGCAGATGCTTTTTTTGCTTCATATCAAAACTGTGAAGAGTAAAACGTGTATGTGGTCTCACTGCTCACTTCCAGAGGGCAGCAGAACTGGACCCAGCTCAGTCTCTCAAAGCAACCACACCCTGCTACAGACTCACACTCTTTCCACTGCACAGCGCCTTCTGGAGCAAAGTGGAACCCTTTAATGCAGCCACTGTTCCACTTGTCACTTCAGTGCCATTTTTTTTAAAATTAAATGTATCATGCTGGTGGAATCTGAGTGAGTTCACATCCGGTTTTGACGAAATCGTGGCAAATTTCCTTCTCAAATTTGTGCTGATGAAAACTGCACTGAAATACACACACAGATCACGTTCACTTTAAGTTGTGATCAAAAGCAAACATGAAAAAGGTTAATCTCTCTCTCGCTCTTTCACTCTCTCTCTCTCCTTATTTTCTTCTCTATATAGATCATGTGCTGTACCACAAGCCACATGTGCCTCTCTAGGGAACAGATATAGCATTTGGCAGAGAAGAGCTTGTTAATTACAAGGCACATATCCTATACAGCTGGAGACGACACACACGCTGTCTCATACACACACCAGACATAACAACATAGAAAAAGCCATGAACACAATCTAATAATAAAGATATTCTCCAGTGTATACGACCATGCCTGCAAGTGTGTGTGTGTGTGTGTGTGTTTTGCGGATTATAAATATAACGGACCAGTCTGGTCTGGGTGTGTACATCACATCCTGGGTAGCTCTAGATGACCAATGAGTGGTTAAGGTTTAGGTTGTGGTCATTTTCAGATGTATACACACTCATTTAGTAATATACTCCCGCATCACTGCGTCAACGCCTGACACACTCACACACGCGTGACCTCTATCCCTCAGCGTCACCTCCGGACAATGCTCCATCACCTCTGCACTCAATTCCCTCCTCAGATCCAGCTTCCATTCCTGGAATTCCACAACTGGCGCTCTGTGGCCAACCTCCCACTGAACTCCATCCATCCCTCCCCCATCGCCCAGTCCGCAGCCAGACAGCCAGCTCACAAAGCCTCTCTCTGTAGCCACTGTGACCCTCAGTGTTTACCTGTAATTACACAGGTTCAACACCATATACATCCGTCACATACAGTCAGGACTGACTCTCAGCAGAATGTGCTCACCAGTGTAGTATAGTGTGTGTGTATGTGTATACACATACTTTGTTACTGTACTTGAGTAGATTTCTCAGATATCTGAACTTTATGGGTTGACATTTTACTTTTACTACCTACATTTAAACTTGACTATTTGCACTTTCTACACCTGAGATTATCAAAACGGGCTCATTATTTTCGCTTTCATGTGCATGAAAGGAATTACCCTTTTTTAAATTCTTCTCCATCAAGCACCGCCTTCCCAACATCAAGACAATTCAACCTAAGTGGACAGTAACTCAGAAAAGATTATTTCTTGTTGAGTATCCAAGAGCATTTGTCCCTAACAATGTGAAAGAAAGTGGATAATCAGCAAACATTGCTGACGTCGACCACAATGATTCATTCCCCATTACTGGCCTTCTTTAAATTAAGAATACTTCATTCAGTACGTGGTTCACATTTCCTCCTGGATAAATTTTCATGCTCACAAATGCTTTCTTGCTTTAACCCTTTTTAAGCTCAATAGTCTTCAAACTATATGTAATGTGAGTCTCAATTGTCTTTGCACAGATACAGCCGTAGAAATGGAATTCAGACACTTTATACTTTAAGTACATGTTGGAACCTGCATACTTAAATATATCTACTTGAGTAAAGAGGTTCAATCAGTACTTACACTTTTACTTGAGTCATTTTTAACACAAGTTACTGTATTTCTACATGAATAAAGAAGTCGTGTACTTTTTTTCTGGATTTTAGGGCAATCCTGGCGATGCCCTTTGAACCTGTTGAGTGTGACCAGTATAACCAGGAAACCTCGCCTACAACATGGGCGGATGCTCTGTTTCTTTCTAAATGTGGAATCAGTCCGAATGGAAGACTGAACTAGAATATGTCAATGCACCACTTGTGGTTTTGGTAGGAGTCTACTGCATGTACAGTGTGGACAGCTGTTCCAGTGGGGATCCCCCAAAGCTTCAGGAGAGTCAAGCTTGAGACTCTGTGAACTATTTTAAAAAGTGTTAAGATGGGTAATGTAGTTTTTTTATTGTATGTCTTTAATCTGCTTCTTTTGTACATTTTATCTGGCCCCTTATATTGTTTCCTTGTTTTAATCTTAACTTTTTTATGACTAGTGTTGTAAAAATAAACTTTACTTATTGTTATGGTGGTATATGTAATTGTTCTTTGTCCCTGTTTTTCAAACTGAAATCAATGAGGTGCAACTGGCAAGTGGAATGAGGAGAGGCTTCCAGTTTGGGGACCTGCTGGTTTTGCTTTAAATTGTAACATTGAGTGTACTTATTTATTTGATATGAATAAATCCCAAGGTATGGAATGCTTAAAAGTCTTTCTGTTGTGGATTTGTGTCAATGGTGGCCAGTGATCTTACATGTTGTATGCCAAAGCGCCATTCAATTGTGGGGCACAACAATTTGTGTGTGCATTTTGTTGTGTAAATATGTTCTTTGCTTTCTATCTAAAGGATACGTCCGATATTCTCTTTCCTTCTTATTGTTTCCAAATTCAAATTTTCAAATTAAGTAGATGCAGATGCATTTTATTTATCCCACACACATGCACAGACATGCAAACGCACACTCATGCAGGTAGGGAAATGTAATCTCTGCTTTTGACCCATCTGTGTGCGGGACACACAGAGCAGTGAGCGACTATGTACAGCGCTCGGGGAGCAGATGTTGGGGGAGTAAGGTGCCTTGCTCAGGGGCACTAGACAGGGTCTAGAGAGACTCTTGGATTTTTGGGCAGATCAATCCAGGTTCGTCTTTTTGTTGTCTTTCCGTGGAATCGAACCAGAGACGAACCAGAGACCTTCTCTGCCCATAGTCCAAGTTTCTGCCACTAGACCACACCAATGAATGAATATGTAGTATCTAAAGCATGATGTATTGTCTTATTCCTTCGTCGCACAAATCTATTACCTACACATCACTGAGTCACATGTGCTTAAATAACACCTTGGGTCAATGCATGAATACTGAGCTTGTACACATAGTACATTCAAAAATGACACTTTATATTGTGTACATATGCAAATGTATGTTGACAGGTGTCTTATTGTTCAATAGCCGATGAAATATTAATCCTGATGAATGCTGTTTGCCTGACAACTTTAATAATTAATAAAAATGCAAGGCGTTAGGTGATTTTAAGAGATGGACGTGCAGCTTGCAAGTGAGACAAGTGTAACATTTGACAAGTTGACATTAAGCCACTATATAGAGCTGATGTAAAATAATGCTTATAAGTAATGACGCAACTGAGTTTCTAAGTTGTTGTAACCACACCACATGAACACACATTAAACATTACCCTGCTGCTGTAAATTCACACTACAGCAAAAAGCATGTGTCAGTCTGAACCTGTCAACAGACAACAAAAATGCACAATTCGATTGGACAGCTAAACCTCTGGTGTAATTGAAAATAAATCAATATGATGATAAATCAGGACAGCCTTTTAAAGGCTGGAATCTTTCCATTTCTAGTTTGCATTCCCTCAGATATACTTTTTCTACAAGGGATGAGGTTCACACAATTCCTTCTCATGGAGAAAAACACAGGCAGACTGCTAGAATAAAATATGTGAGTGAGCGTGTCAGGTCGGAAGCAGGGCGGCTGACAGAATCAGAAAATATAGCACACACAGCCTCTTTGTCTCCACATAGAGATGTGTGGCCCAGTGTTACAGCTGGAGGCCCCCGCTGGCCAAAACCAACGTCCCTCCCCAAGTAACGGCGCCACTCCCCGCCCACGCACACACACACACACTTAGACACACACCGTCACTTTTCACGTTCCGAAATACAAGTCAACAGTGAATTTAAACTGGTCTTTCATACACAAACACAAACGCACACAGAGTTACTAACAGACTCACTTGCAGACTCACTTCCTGTGCAACACACGCATGAACACACACTATTTACTAAACTGGGTATTTCCTTCCGTGGAGCAGCTCAATCTTCATTTTTTCTCTTTTTTTCCTCCCCCTCCTTCCATCTCTGTCCCCTCGCTCATGGCTTTCGAGGATTTCAACAATATGCCAGGTTCAGCTGGAGTCATGCAGTTCAGCTAAGTCAGATAAATTTCAAGATTACTTCCGTTAGCTAACATACATAGTCTGGAGAGAGTACGATTTAAGAAGACAACAAACAGTTTTAGATTTTTGAAGGAATAAAGAGGTCATTGTCACTACAAACAATATAAACAATATCCATTTTAACAAAATTTTGTTTTTTAAATAAACAAGTAACTTACTAACAAAAACAATAATAAATATGACAATTTGTTCAGAATTTATATTTTCTATCATTTGAATATATATATATATATAAACAGTTACAAAAGATGTTGGCCATATACCTGCCCCCTCTGTATAAATTGTGGCCCCTTTATAAAAATTTTTTTTAGATCTGCCACTACAGTAAGCTACATGTCATAAAAGTATAATTTAGGTCAAAATTATGACATTTTCTTTATCTTGTATTTAATTTCAAACACCTTTTTTTATTATTAATACTCTTGGATCTTTGAGCTCTCACATTATCTGCACTGAACGCCACCTGCAGATGTAAAGTGCACTAATGCTGCTGCTGTTGCATCAATGAATAGACACCCACCTCCTGTGTCCTTCTCAGCACTGGAGACCTCGACCACCTCCACAGAACGCCTCTTCATCCTATCATGAGCCCACCTCCGCAGTGAGACATTAGGGGGGAATTTGCTGTGACGTACATTCGCCCACGCAACGACTTTAAAAACAACAAGCTCTGGCTGAGGCGGTGGGAGCCAGAGAGGGAAAACATCAGCAGGGGTCTGGATGTTAGCATGATGAGCTCATGGCATCAGGAGGTCAGTGAGCACAAGGTGACGGGTCATTCAACAACAAACCCAGAGTCAAAACTATGGCCTGGATACGTCCAATCAGCATTACCCATCTCTGACGTAATGGAAAGCAAGCAGTAGTAGTAGTAGCCTGTTTTTCCATTGGAGGCGATAAAATTAATCCACTCAATAATTAATTATGTGCTTCCTGGATGAGAGATATAAACTGTTTTCAGACATGAAGGCCTATGAAGCTGCCGACATTTTCCAGAGTTCGACTTTAAAGGTTCAGTGTGTGAGATTTAGGTGAAATGGATCTAAGGGCAGAATTTGAATATGAAATGTTTTCTCTAGTGTGTAATCATCTAAATTGTATGAATCATTGTTTTCTTTACCCTAGAATGGCCCCATTTATTAAAATACTTTATATTTACATCAGGAGTAGTCCCTCTCTACTGAGGGTGCCATGTTACAGTAGACCAAAACTGGACAAACTAAACACCTTTAAATTTTTTATGACAACTGAACACTGCCACAGGTTCTCTTTCATATGGAATGTGAGGGGTATTCAGCTGCAACTTGCAACTTCACCACAAGATGTCACTAGATTCTACACACTGAACCTTTAACATATGAAGAACGCGTGCGTGTCCACAACAACAGGAAGGTTGTCTCTTATCAAAATCTTGTTGTCTTTCCAAGTTTTAATTTGTGTATCTCTTTTTCCTCTTTTCCTTCAGTTCCGAGTCTGTTGCCTGTTAGAAACATCATCAACACGCCTCTTTCCCTATGAATTTTCTCACATGGGCTCAGTCTGTCTTAGGGAACTGGCAGAAAAGGTTCTGGAACATATACGGAGGAGCCGAGTTGGACATTTGTGTTTTCAAATACAGCCCCTGAGCCAAAAATTCAAGAAAACGTCAAATCTTCAGTGCATGACTGAAAGCAACAATATAAAAATCCATATACAACTAGAATTCATCAGATCAGAAAAAAAAATGGTTCTAAAAAACACATCATACAGCATACTGAGGACATCAGTTTACTGGTGCAGGCATAATGCTTTTTAACAGAAGAAAGAAAAGGAAACTGAGATCTAAAATCTAAAATAAAGATTTAGTAAACACTTCTGTGGTAGAAACGGTTGAAGCTGAATTACTGCATATAACACTACACTTGTTACACTGTGTGCTGCTCTTGCATTTAATGGCGTATTTTATGACGCTGAGTGGAAAATTCGTCTCAAACTCAACCTGTCAAGCAGGATGGATAAGGCCAAAAATACGGAGCAGAGACTTTCACATGTGGTACATGGGCAGCACAAACCCACCAGAGCCAGTCTGGCTTCCAAGTCTCTCCAGGAGTTTGTTTTGCAGTCCAGCTGAGCTTACTTTGACTCTGTAATTGACTGGAGCTGGGTCAATCCCAGCATGCAGTGCGTGGCGGAGCCCTGCGGTCAGACTGCTGTTTACATTAGAGCTCTAATCAGCATCCCTGGAGAGCGGCTTCAGATCTAGGCCACTGAACAGTTTGGGCCGACCCAGCGTCGGCCAGCTGGGAGGGACGGGCGGCTCTGTCCCCCACCAGAAGCACCACATCGCTCCGTCTGAATGTGGTTGTCTTCCTGTACTGATGAGGACCACATGTTGGTGATTCTTACATTTTAACATCATCTGCAGTGCCATGGCAAATCTTCCCAATCTCCCCATCAAACAACATGAGCAGAGGTTTGAGTTTTGTCCTCTTTCTATCTCAACTACTATCAATTATAATCAAATCATTATCCTATTAAATATCCCTAACACCCAACCAATTCATCAATCCCCCTATTTAACACCATCCATCATCATACCCTATTCAAACCAAACCCTCCCACAAACCAAACACACAAAACAAAAAAAAAAACACAAAAACCAAACAACCAAAACACACAAAACACCCCCCCCACACTCACCCACTATAAACAATCATCACAACAGTAAATACTAAATATCTGATATTTCTTCAAAAATATCCACAAACTTCACATCTAATTAGATATCTCACCCTGTAGACCCAGTCAAAACAAACTGTGACTATGTATACACAACGAACTCTCAGGATAGACCATACCACACTATACATACATAAACAATACCACAAAACACACCTTTAAACAATGCCTTACTCAACGAGAGTGATACTCACTATCATCTGTAACAATCACGCTCATATATGACGTACCAGTGTGTACACACTACTCTCATCACACTCGCGCATGCTCTAGCTTGTCTCTCATCGCTCCCCATATGTGTGAGATGTGTGTCGCTTTTTGCGTTGTAGATAGATCATCAGACTATCTTGTATCCTCAGACTACCTCCACACCTCATATATCTCTCCCAACCCTCTGACTCTCTAGGTCACAGAGACACCACTCCCCCTCGCGCCACATACAAACCTCAAGTGTCACGTATATGTAGAGGCCCACCACAATCTATAGAGAGAGCATGGTCATGATAGTCCTATCAATAGACACCTCACGCGTGTGTCAATGTGGATGTGTGTGGCCCTCTATACGCTTATATGTAATGTGTGAATGAGATCGTTAGTATAGACATAAGCCACGCCCTGTGTGAACTGAACATCTCATCCGCGCATCGCATAGCTCATTTACAGTAAGATGAGTGTAGATAGAGATCGATCCAGGAAGAGTTTGCGACCCACAGTCGTATGATAGACCTCTGACACACATCCAGCAGTGAGCAAGAGAGAGTCAATATATGTACATATTAATACAACCAATCTCCTGGAGGCTTCCTGTGGGAAAATCCGCTTTTTCATTTCCTCCTCTTGAAGGAGATGAGAGATCAGGGTCAGCAAGAGACAACCACCCGTGAAGCTGGGTCTGGATTCAGGGTTTGCTCAAAGGCTACTCTGTAGTGTGAAGAACTGCTTGTCTTTGTTTTCTGGGAGACCCAGTAGAGGACTGACACACGCTTGTGTTCATATTACAAAGAGATTCTGTTTGAGATTTCAATGTGAAATGAATTCAGGTTTCATTCTTCGCACCACAAGTAAAACAGAAACTGGACCATATCTGATAAACATACCTACACACAGACACACAAAGGGTTAGTTGTTGTTGTACAGACGCGATGCCACCAACCATCCCCATGAAATATTCCAGGGTCGAGTCCAGTTGGACCAGCGAGGGCAGTGGGCGTATCACATTTGCTTGGCCATACAGTAAAACACTACTGTTCCTCCAAAACACCTCGGTACCCTCCCTGGTGCCAGACTTACATCAGGTTTTCCAGGAAAAAAACAGCCGGTAAATAAAGTGATGAAGAGCGAGTGAGTGAGAGAGAAAAAGAGGGAGAGAGATATAAGGATCTCAGATGAAGGATAGGAAGAGGAGGAGGAGGATAGAAAGTCTGGGTTTCTCTTCCATGTAATAACCTCTCATTACCCAACTGGTCTCCTCACAAACATGTGTGGAGGGAGGCAGTAAACTGGTTTAAACAGGATTATTTCTGATGCTTGTTTGCTGCGGTAAACACAAGAAAAAAAGAGGCTGTCGCCAAACAAAACAACATAAAGAGCCAAATGCAAGGAATTTAATATGACTTAAAACATGAGGACAAGTCCTACCTGTATAAAGTGATATCATAAGGAATATTTTTTTTATATGGTAGTCCTCAGTTAATAGTACAAATAGAGGCTACTTTAAAATATGATCAATTGGGCAACTTTGTCAACAAACACTTCAAGAGCAACGCTACAACTTTTCACCTTAAATGATTCCCACTCCTCCACATGAATGTCTGTTCTTGTTCTATGTAGCTTTGGTGAGTGCGTACAATCTCCAGTGAGAAATGTGTAACTGATGGATAATTGGTCTGTATTCATCCAGTCTCGAAGACCAATCAAAGCACTTTACAGTACTTTTTATTAAATTCAACTATTCACCCATTCATGTAGTGCATCTATGGGCTGCACTTCTATGAATACATCACAGCCCTGACGGGTGTTTGGGGTTTAGTGTCTTGCCCAACGACACTTCGGCATGCAGAATGGGGAAGACTGGGATCAAACCGCCGACTCTCTGGTTTGAGGATGACCCGCTCTGTCCTCTGAGCCACAGCAGAATAATTGGCAGAATCAGACTCAGCACCAGCTGAACCGTGGACTTAAAAGCAGCAAATGTAAAAAAGTACATTTACATGTATATGTACTTAAGTAGCTTTAATTTCCGGTATTTTTTTTAACTTTTAAACCACCATTTATCAGCAAATACCTGTACTGTCTACTTACTTTTTTTGTCTATTTGCTTGAACTTTAACCCAAGTAAAATGACCTTCCTCTGCAGCTGCTTAAAAGAAGCTGAATAATAAACCAGCGTTTAGCTCTAATATTCAACGAGGACACTGTTAAAATATGAGTCACAAATGGAACACAGTTTGGTGGATTTGTGACAGCAGCAGCTCTTCTGGTTCAGAAAGCCGGGGATCATGGGTAATATCCGCAGTTCAGCTGTGTTTAATTTCAGTGAATTAGAAAATGCAGTCTGAGCTCTTCTCAAGAGATTGATAGTCAATGTTTTTCCTTGATTTTTAAACCCCTTAATCACTCTGAAACAGAGCCCAACAGAGTTAATCCCAGTGTGTGGCTGCAGAGAGCGCTGTTGCTCAGCAGTAAAAGTTACACAGTGTTGCTTTAAGGAAATAGTATCATTGTAACACCCCGCAAGGTTTTAGTTGATGGATTCTCATATATCATCAAATTATAATCCTCTTATATGATATACACATAATTTGTTATTGTTATTTTGCTGCAACAGTGTATGTTTTGAGAGGTGACTTCACTCATGTGTCCTTACTTTGTAGAATAAGAATCTGTGTAGAATTTCTCTCTATTTCACAGTGGTGATAAAAGGAGGTAGTTGGTGGAAAACATTAAAGACCAGTTAACCCCTGACCCCTTTGTTTTTCTGCCCGTGATTCACTCTCACTCTCACTTCCTGAGTAAAGTCAGTGCACAGAGACAGTGCAGCAGAATGTGCTGTGTTAGCACATCCCTGTGTTTTGATGTGGAGGGGTGCTGCAGCCATTCAAGACTTAAAGATCCGTCTACCTGCTGTTAACGGTTTTTAAAGTGAGGTTTAAATTGCGTGAAGAGAATCGAACTGTAAATGAACTGTGCAAAAACAATGACGTCATGTGTATTATAAGGTATAACAAGTCACTCCTTATAAGTTCCCCCCTACCCCCCCCAAAAAACGTTTGAGTGTTCAGATGTGAAGCCTCATGGATTATAAGAGTTTAATATATAGGACACATTGTTTTAGAAAAAAACTCATGCAGTCATACAAATGATTTAGTGAGGGTGATGGTTCTCACTCAGGGCTGAAAGATGGTGAAAGACAATTAACTCAGGTAGAGTTGTTGGCAATGAGGCCCTCATAGGTTTATATATGGGTGTTTTTAAACTGAATTTATGGAGACCCCCCATGTGATAAACTGAAATAGAATTAAATACATATCCCACCGGATGGATTGTGTATTTAACCTTAAAACAAACAGACAAATTGTAGGCTTTCTATTTTAAAACATAACACCAGTTACCAAAAGACAAACATAGAACCACTTCATTTCCTTAGGAAACAGTTAGTGTGGTCAACTTAACTATTGTTTTCATCTCACTGTTACTCTGTAAAAACATTCGGTTACAAATGTTTAGTCCGAACTTTACCCACGAGTGAGGCAATAACAACGTTTAAATCATTCTCACTTTGAGAACTCATTAGATAAAACGGTCACCCTCCATCGTTTCCTATTAAATATATATAAAAAAACATCTTACCCTTGACTATATTGACGCAGAAGTGTCCGGCCGACGTCACGTCATGTCCACTCCCGTGTTTACACGTGTTTTATTCTGAGTCCTGTGAGGAAACCTTGAATAAACGCGGTGAATGGTTCAGTTTTCTCAGGTTTTCATTCCAGCTCAGGCACAAAGTTAGGAACGGGTTGGAATAGGAGGGCGTGGCGTCGCGACGGGTGTCCAATCGCAGGCACGATGGGCGTTTCTCTGCCCAGCATAACCACGAAGACCGATCTTGACTGACATGTGATTTACACCAATACAAAGCTGGAGCGCTACTTTACGGACTGCTCAGCCTCTGTGGGCGGGCTGTTGCAGTCCGTCGGAAGTGACGTCCCCCGCGTGCGGCACGGATCCTGGTTCTGTCAAAATAGCGAGAACAAAACAAGAAGTTCTAACAGCATGGCTTCAAAGTTAAAGCTTTACATTATACAAATATGTATTACACTATGCTTAACCACATGTTTCTTACCACATACTTTTAAATAACTGTGGAATCAAATAAAGAATATAAATATCAACGAAATATAAACATTAACTGCATTTCATGAAGTTGTTAGATATAGTAAACTTTATTTTGATAGACCTTTGACCGGAAGAGGAAGTGTTTTAACTTCCAGCTTGACACTGGTTACAGTTACCAGCTGCAAACAGACTCCAACTGCACCACATGTTCATCTGAGGTGGATACTGGTTCTATTTAATTTCACACCTTTATTGCTCAGTTGAGTCTGTGAGTGTTTACTGTCGTAATGTTTCTGTGTTACCAAGAGTGTCTCGCTCTTTAGCTTGGGTCGTAGAGCCAGTGCTGGACAGCTAGCATGAGTTAGCTCACTGGGTTAGCAGCAGGACTTTTAGCTGAGATCAGACACCTGAGAAAGTGTGGACATGAGGTTCTATGTGTGTGTTTGTGTGTTAGAGAAGATAACGAGAGAGAGACAGAGAGGGGCTGGGGTGTCATGTAGAGACAAATGGATTAATGTAAACATTAGGTGGTTATCTGATCTTTTATCTGAGATGTGAAGTCTCTCACTTTTGACAGGGGTGAGAGTCCATAAGTCAATGCAAACCTACAAGATGTGTTCCTCGTAGTTCAGCCCTGTTGCAGCTCATTATATGTTTGACATGCACTGAAAACACTCACGTTGATTGAACTGATTTCTTCGTGATTCATGGAAACGTTTGCACCGATGCTGCTGCACAGAGTCATGGTGGTGAAGAAGAAGACAGCCAGAGTGGAGGCTGTGGTGTTGGAGGAGGAGAGCCTGCACAAGCTGATAGGTAATGATACAACTGATGAGCAAAATAAAGCTGTGATATGTTATGTGTTACCTCATGTAAGTGTGTGCACAGAGTTCTGTCAGTCCATGTGTGTGTGCCCTCCGTTACACGTTACATACTGCATGTGTCATAGTATTCAACTGTGTGTTTTTGTCTTTCTTAGCATCCCTTTCTGTGGATGGTGGAGAAGATGGCATCAGACAGGTTGCCCAGACCCTGCAGTCCTGTTTGGAGCTGACAGAGCCAGTGCAGCAGATCCAGCTGATAAAAAAGGTTAGCAGCAGCAAGATGAATGTAGTTAACTGTTAACATGTCACACCACAGCAAGAATGTTTTTGGCTCAAGTTCGGTTTGTTTAGGTGTGAATGTGAGTGTGAATGGTTGTTTTTGTCTGTATGTTGGCCCTGAGATATGCTTGTAACCCGTCCAGGCTCTGCCCCAACTCTTGAGCAGTGTCAACTGGGATTTGCTCCAGCCCCAGATTCAAGATTCATGATTCAAGATTTGTATTATCAAATGCACAACAATAACATTAAGCAGTCGCTGGTAGTGAAATGCTTGAGTCACAGGCTCTCTTCTAGCAATGCTCAAGTAATTACAACCCCAAAAAATAAAATAGAAATAGTATAAAATAGAATAAAATAGATAGGATAAGTGATATAGATAATGAATGAGTGTGTTTGTATGTTGTTAATTTACTCCTTGTTAAGTGAATGGACCTGAGTAGGCTTCTCATGTCCTGATTTGTGTGTCCATACCGCATCAGGCAGGGTCCCAGTTGGAGGCCCTGAGCGATGAGCAGCCACACGATGCTCTTCTCGAGGCCTGTCTACACACCCTGGCTCTGGTCTTCACCTCCCTGCTGGCCAAGAACCCCCTACGAAGAGCCATCGCCAGGTACACAGCAGTTTGTAAATGGATGTATACAGCCTGTCAGTGAGCTTCCACGGTCACTTCCTGTGGAGGCAAGAAATAGTCCACTGTGTTCCAAATCCTAAATACCAGAATATAAATCCATGACCAACAAATCAAACTCTACATAAGTGTTCATAAATAATAGCTTGAGTTATGTTACTGCTTTAATGTCAAACTCTGTTTTCACTTCATATAATATCATTAAATGCTGAAAAAATAGAACATAGATGTTTGTGTTTAACAAATATTTTTAGTTGGGCTGCCTGTTTGTAAGTTTGGGCCTAGTCAGTTCTTAACTTGTCTCTAATTTCATTATTTTAAATTACAGTTATATGAATTATATATGTTTCTCTCTCTTTCTCTATTCACCCTCAGTGCTTTGAGTTCAGTACCAGCCTGGTTACAGGAGCGGACTGTAGACTGTTTGTGTTCCTGCTTGTCTGACTGTCTCTCCAACTCAGGCTCAGACAAATATCCAGACAATGTGGACACTATCACTGCCTGTATGGATGGCTTTCCTCTTGGTGAGAGGGCTGTTTTTCTTTACTGCAGATTTTTCGTTTTTTTATCAGAAACCTAATCAGATCAATCTTAAATCTCCCGTTATCAAAGTCAAATAAACATCTTCCCTTTCAAAATGCTTTATCCACAGGTGAGAGATGCATTAACAAACTGCTGCCTGAAGGTTAGTGTTCGTACATCCTCAATGTCTGATTTTGAGAGGAGACTGTTTTCTTCCTCAGCCTCATCGTCGCTCTTCTCCTTTGTACAGTTTTGCAGTTTCTTCACAAGGGACTGAGTGAATACCTTCATCAGAACAGGTACGGAGACATATTTTGTAATTCCTATTCCTATAATAGAGAACTCATATTTGATGGCCAAAAGCAACTTGTGTAAATAATGTGAATGAAAATTTAAAATAAATATTCTTTGACATCTTTAATTATATTTATATACTTAGACATTTCGTAGGGCTATTGAGTACTATTCGGAGTGAATTTGGTTTTTCTTTGCTATTAAACAAGTTTCAAGGAATAACTGCTGGATATTTTATTCAACTAAAATAACTGCTATTAATCTGTTATTTCTTTGGATGATTGGTTGCATTTTCACAGTTTTATTTAGATGTTTGACAAATGCATGGTTTGTTACTTGCTGTTGATCAGTATGTCTCTGTCGCCCCCTGCTGTTCTCCAAGGGGTCTAGCAGGCCGCCACATTGCCCAGGCTCAGCTGATGTACTCCTGTCTGGCTGCAGTGAAGTCTTCCATGCTGGTAGTCCAGAGATCACAGGAGACAATCAGTGAAGCCCTGCAGGCTGAACAGGGTCACTGCAATTTGGAGGACACACTGAGCAGCCTCCTGAGCTGCTACATACACATCCTTACTGACGGTGAGAAACACAGATTGTTCCATAGTGTCCAGCGGTAGAAAGATAAAAGTGGATGTACACTCAAAGCTGATTGTGAGGATATATTACAAGCCAAAGTAGTGTTTGACTGGCAAACATGCCTCCAAATATATCCATCAATATCAACCAATATAAGTCTGTTATTTTCACCGATTTGAAAAGCGTCAGTGATGGCACAGTAATGATGCCTTGGTACAAAGATACATTACCTATTCCTGGTGCAGTTCCTTGTATGAGGATTTATCTTGAATCAAGTTAACAATTTCATGATACTTGTGGTGATCTACTTTTCTTAACTGGTGATGATATGTCAAAAAGTGTGTATAAAGAAAAAAAGAGTCTGAATTAATGCAGTACTGTATTAGTATCAGCTACTGTTTTATGTATATACCTCTGGCTGACAACATCCATATCCTTTGGGTGTAATGTTTTGAGGTCATGATCACATATCTCTTATTGCGCCAGGCATTTTTCCAAATTTGGTCGAAAGCTTCACTTGAGGGCAAACTCCTCAGATTTTTTTCAAACGCCAAAACATGTCTCAGAAACACTGAAGGAATCAAAATGTCCAGCAGCTTTCTGTTCAGTGATGTTTCCATAAGAAGAGGATGTATATCATCTAAAAAAAAATTCTACCATTCACAGGCCCACATGCACATTGAGATTTATGTATTCACTGTAAATGCAGCCGTTGTTCTCAAATTAGATTTCTTTTAATGATTAGAATCATGTACATTGGGCAACTGTCTAATTTGCATAAGCGTTGCAGTTGAATTGAAGATCTGTTACATTGACTGATAAATGAATAGCTATGCACAAACAACAAGAATGTTCTGAGCAGCTTCATGACGTACATGGATTACAGTCCCTCCATTGATTTTGAATGAGTGAAAATGAGAAACGGTGAATCTACAAAGTACTGTCCCTTCATACTTCCTTTCTTACTGATTTTCTCCTCTGTGCCTCTAGAGGAGTTCATCCAGTCAGTCCAGAGCACAGCCGGCATGGCTGTAGTGTTGATGATCAGGTCCATCATGGGCTCTGGGGATGAAGTTGCTTCTGTGGTAAGTAAAGGATTAAGATTTGTGGAAATGTCACATCATTTCCTCTGCACATTAGAAGAAAATTAACATTTCCTGAAAGACACATCAAATACACCACTACCGTTTAACTCACCTGCACTTCATGAATACAAATGTAAAGTAACAGCATAGCACATCAAAAAATGAATGTACAGTAAAATCCACATTTGCCTGAAGTTTTACTAAATATTTGAAATCAGTAGATTTTGTAATATTTGGTTAATTAATTTCCCTATCTTTCAGCAATAGTCTTTTATAGTCACATCTGTAGCAGCATAAAAGTCATCTTGCATATCTTTGAAATGCACTAACGTCTTAAATTAAATTCATGCCCTTTAAAGACACATTCAACCAAAACACTTCAAAAATTATATTTGAAAGTTTTATTAGATTCTTATTTAATTTGTCTCTGTTGGTCATTGTTTGTGTGTGTGTCAGGTGTGCAGTTTGCTGCATGGCTCTGCCCAGGGCTTAGACCCGGCCCCTCAGTGGCTCAAAGAGAGGTGTGTCAGTCTGTGCACTGGTGGTCGCCCGCCAGGTGTCTCTCTCTACCTGTGTCATGGGGTTCTGGCTATGTTGAGCTGGAAGGGTGCTCTCCCAGGTCCACAGTGGGAACAACTGCTGCTGTTGGTCCCAAACACGCTGCTGGATCTGGATGTCAGGTAGGTCTGACAATATATCTGAAAAAAAAACAACAACAAAAAGAAAAGGTATTTTTCAGTGATATAACATTTTTTTTTGTTCTTGGCCTTAGTGTGAAGGAGTCCAGTACAGCAATGGTGGTGGCTCGGGTGCTGACCCTGTGGAGTGGCACCGCTCTGGACTGCCTGCAGGGAGAGAAGCAGCCCTGCCCTCCTTACCTCCAGCAGTCCCTCAGCGGAGGCTCCGAGTTGCAGCAACACCTCCTGGAGCACATCTACTCCCACTGGGAGCACCCACTAGACGGAGTGCGCCACCAAACCCGATCGCTGTTCCGCAACCTCCTCCTGCTCCATCAACTTACCAGCCCCTCCACTTTTGACCCTACCAAGGACCCTTACATCACAGAGCTCACCCAAAGCCTGCTGGGACTGGAGTGGCACATGAGGGGGAAGTACGGCTCCTTGGGCTGCCTCGTGGAGCTCTATGGAGCAGGGCACTTGCTCAACATCCAGCCCCAACTGCCGTCATGTCTCCTGGGTTTGATGGGGGATCAGACCATGGCTCCGTATGCCAGCGACCTGCTGGAGAGGCTGTTTGTTAGTCACAAAGCTCAGCTGGCAACTGAGGCTGCTGCAGCAGGAACGAAAGAAGACTGGATGGAGCCTTGGCACGGCACATGGGTGACCCCGCTGCTACAGGTGCTGTGCCGTGCCAGGCTGGACCAAACCACTTACATCCTGGACTACTTCCTGCCCAAGCTGCTTCGCTGCAGCCCCTCCAGCCTGGCTCACATGGTGAAGGCCCTGCAGGACACACCGCCCTGCAGCACAGGCAAAGGCACATACCTTGTATATTTCTATCTCATCCGGTCAAACTCTCTGCGTATAACAAAGTCTCTCACTTTTACAAAGCATTCAGTTGTCACTTGAAAGAGAGCATTCTGTAACACAGTCATCACACTTTCTGAAATTTAGAACCTTTGTGTTAATACAGTTTCTATTTTCTGTTAGGTGCTTCGGGCAGCAGGGGTCCACTTGGTGCTCTGATGACGTGCCTGCGGGCAGCGAGGGCCCAGGGTGTTGTTCCAGCCTCAGAAGAGGGTCTGTGGGGAGGACTGGTGCCCCTCTCCCTCCTCCAGCAAGCCCTTGTACACAAACATGATCAAGTGAGTGTGTGTTTCTCCTTGAGTGTATATTTGTGGTCTTTTTCAAGATGTTTTTGACATTTTTGTGCCATACATCTTGGATTACTATTTATGTGTCACCTTCTCTCACGTCCCAGGTTAGGATGGACGCTTTAGGTTTGGTGTGTGAGACCCTCCGCAGCACTGAAGCGCTGACCTTGCAGGAAATGGACCTGACTCGCTACTTCCTCCTGCCCAATCTCAACAGCCAGTCCCCAGGCGTCAGACAGCACATAATCAGTCTGCTGAAGAAGGTCAGCATCTCACATCACATCATCTTTGGTGCTGGAAGAGTTTATATTCTCTCTGCATTTGAAAAAGTCAGGCATGTCACTTCTATCAAGCTTGTGTTTGCCTGCGGGCTGGGACGAGCAGCCTGTCTGTTATGAGGGTTCATTGATGTATGTTTTAACAGGGATCCACTCTAGGTACTAGAAACTCTTTGACATTTGATTTAATGAAAATCACTAAATGAAACTTTAAATCTTCTACTTCACAGTTACTGTGTCGCGCGAAGGACAGCACTCAGCTGCTGCAGAAGAGACTGAGTCAGGAGAGAGACCCGGAGAAGAGAGACAGACAACAACACACAATACAGCTGAACAAGGTATAACACACATTCATTCAGGGTTTCCATTAAGGACAATAACGACTATTCTCTTTTAAAAAGTCTTACATTTTTTGAATTCAATCTTATAAAAAAAAGGCCTTTAAAAGTATTAATAGTCACAAAGTCAGATTGGATGAGTACATTTTTTAGGCATATCTCTGCCCAAAGGTCACCATGTAAATGTCTCCACTCTTGCAGACAGAAGAATTATTATTTCCAGTATGCATTGCATCATTAATTTCTCTCTGTTTAGGCATTAAACTAATGCATTTCTAACCTGCCTGTTAGCTAGTATATGAACATGAACATGAATGATGAGTACTTGTATTGGTTAAAACCAGTTTAAGTTTGGTATTAAAAGTCTAACATTTCTCCCTGCCTTAGTGTTGATATTTCATATATAAAATATATGAAATATATTTTTTCGTAATGCGATCTTCTTATTTTTTTATTAAATGAAGGCTTGTTTTTTCTGTGTGTGATGTAGGAGTTCCTGCACTGGCTGTGTGTGCAGCTGCTGGAGGTTCTGGTTCCCGGAGCGTCCTTCTCTAAATGCCTCATGTCCCTCCACCTGCTGTGTCTCCTGGGCCAGTTCTTCACCTTCAGCATGGGTACATCTGATGCTCACCAGCTTAACAGAACATCAGAGCTGTCTTATGGTCTATATATTATATATCTTCAATTTTAATAATATTTAATACTAGAAGGGCTAATACTTCAGCGAAGGCTGGTACCCAATGTTGCCATGTCATTCATTCTTTAGACTGGTGGCATATTCTAATGTGTCCTACCACAGTTCCATAATGATCAAAAATGTTTTTTACGCTTCACATAACACAACATAAAAAATCTAACTTGGTGTTTTGCTCCATTGCTGCATTGTACGGCTGTGTACCCTGCTATTTGCTGCATGCTCGCTCATGCTATTGTCCATAAAATCTTTACTGTCCATGCAGACAGTCAAACCTAACTTGAATTAGTTATTTGCTGACCCAAACTTGTGATTCCACAAAGTTTCGTGGTAATCGGTCCAGCAGTTTTTTCCTTGGTGGAGGTAATAAAATCCTTGAAAAGTTATTTGCTCTGTAATTTTAGCGTTTTAAACTTTAAAAAAAAGTTTAGACTAGAAATAGTCAAAATGTTGTGAGTGATAATATAAAAATATCATGTTGTACTAATATAAAAAAAAAGTGTTGTATTGGCTGACTTGTCATGATTGATACTGCAATCGTTAGGCTACTGTTATACGGCAAGGGCACCTTCCTCATGATGCTTGGCACAATTCATACAATAGCTTTGGCCAACTCACAGAACTGGAACCCTGTTAGTGCCAGAGGCAGCAGCCTTCCCATTTTTGGTCAGTCTCTTTAGTTTGATGCCAGCCTGGTGCTCCACCTGCTCCACCTGTCTCAGCGTGTACTCTTCCTCGTGTCACTCACTGTCTCCTCCTGTTTTTCTTCACCTCCATCGTCCTCAGGGCCTGATGTGTTTGCCTTGGGCGAGGTTGTGACCTCTGCACATGCTCAGAATGTCCTCTACTGCGTTGCCAGCAACTTCCTGGAAGTCAAACAGCTGGCCACCACACTGCTGTCGCAATTCCCTCCATCAGTTGTGGGGCTACAGGTTAATATTCCAAGCACAAGTTATTTTTAAAGTCTTATTTGATATATTCAACTAAATGTTTTCTTTTTAAGTAGATTTTTTTTAGTAAGACCTTATTTTTAGAGTGTAGAATTGGTGTCATGTAATTCCATTTTAATGTAATATGTGGAAGTAAATTTCTGAAACTTAAATATATATTGCTACGATGTGCCTTTTGTGAAGAACCATATCTCAATCTGTGATTATTCCTGCACTTCTTTCAGATAGCGATTCTTAAGACACTACATTCATCCAGATATTACATGTAGTTTAAGAAAAGCATCACCATGTGTCATAGTATTAAGCTGACATCTCCTTTGTCTCTGTGACCTTAGGCGCCAGAGAGAATGCGTTGTGTCCTCCAGGCTGCTCTGGAGCTCAGTACAAGCACCAAGCCTTTTGACAGTGTTTCAGCAGCCCACCTCCTCACCCTGCTGCTGCCCCAGCCGCACCTGAGCCAGGCTCTGCTGCACTGTGCCCAGCAGCAGGGCCTCGATTTCCAGCCTCCCTCCCTCCGGCCCCAGGATTCAGAGGACCTCCTTCTGGAGATCAACACTCGGGCTGGTAAGATCCAGATTTACATAAATGTATGCATGTGTTAAAAATACATTAAATCTGCAGTCTTATGTGAAACTAGTGTGTTGTGTTGTCTATCTGTCCTCAGTGGTTCAGTTCTTGTTGTGTTGCCTGCAGTCAGAGGTGATGAGGGCCGAGTCTTCTCTCCTACAAGCAGCTGCTTCTTATCCTCTGTATGGAAGAGCTCACTGCATCACAGCTGTATTACAGCATCTAACCACTGAGTGAGAACAAGAATCATCACAACAAATGCACATGTTAAATAACTTTTTTTTATTGTTGGCAGCAGAAAGCTTACTACACATAACCTGCTGATGATATTTGTTGTGTTTTGGTGCTTTTGTGATAAGTGCATGTCTCTGTGTGTGTTTAGGAGTTTGAGGCAGACAGAGCAGTGGAGAGGTCTGGTGTCAGAGCTGATTGCTCTGTGCTACAGGATGTCTGATGTGGTATCCCCCGTAGTCCAGAGCTCCTCCCCAGAGGGACTCATCCCCATGGATACTGACTCCGGTAATCTGATTTCCTAACTTTGTCCTTTTCACATTAGCCTGTATTATAAGTGTAGTAAGTGAATAACATAAGGGCAAATTATAATGAGCTTAAAATAAATTAAGTTTCAGCTTTATAAACAGAAGAGTGAAGCGTTTCACTAAGCATGGGAATTTTGGTTTTTTTCCTCACTTTCAAAGATGGGAATCTTTCCCCGTGGATTTTGAGAAAGAAAATACTTACATTTCCTTTAGACATTCATTGTATGTAAAGAATGACATGACGCCTCCCAAAAGTGAGGCCAAAGCACCTTGATCGCAACCTAGTGGCTGGCTGCAGTATAGGTTATATATACTGTCTCCTCCATGCTAGTGGATGGGAAAAAAAGTCAAAGTCAAGCCCAAATATATTTTTGTCAAAGATAGTTTCTGTCATTTTAGTTAATTTTCAGATTTTGTCCAAGTGTAACCTTTTCTGGTATGTTTGGTTTTAGTTAGCTGATGCTACAAAAAGGGTGCAACATGCATGTCACAATTGACAGCTGAGAATGACTCACAATTGGTCAAATGCGGTATCGGCTGAACCTAGATACCACGGCTCAATCCCCCTGATCCTAACTGCGCGGACTCTGAATCCAAATGCATCCAGGATATTTTGTCTTCATTTCTGGATAATGGGAAAGAGTGCAGATACCTCATAGATTTATAAATATAGTCTATTGTTTATAAACGCAACATAAACAAAAAACACTAACAATGTTTTTTAAAGACAAGAATATACGTTAAGATCATGGAATCTTTCTAATTCAGTGATACAAGATCATTGAAATTTTATCGCAATGGATATAATATCGTTAATAATAAATATTTGTGTGTGTGTGTGTTTGGACAGAGACGTCAGCAGGTCTGCAGAAGATCCTGCAGGAGATCCAGCCCAGAGACACCAATGACTTCTTCGACAGTGCCAGAGAGTTGGACGCACACCAGGGAGACGATCACACACAGAGTCAGACTTCACGCACACCATCACTGAACACTGGTGAGTTATAGATTAATAGACTTACTAATGTAATCTAACAGAAATGTAGCTTTTCTTTAGACTTTTACTTGATTGAAGTTGTGAATTAACTGTTATTGTTTAATAATAAGTCAGGTTCACAAGCTTTAAGATAAGCCTAAAATGTCTCTTTAGTTAAAGTCTCTCCACTAACCTTTTCCACTGTTTCCTCTGAGCTACAGATTCAGTTAGTGAAACCACCACTGATGTCCTGATGGGGGCAGTGTTTGGCCTTCATTCTGTCATACTGTATATTTACTGTACATGATGCTTAGTCTGTCACTCCTCGGAAACTATTTAATGATTACCAAAATTACTGTAAATTAACCGTGATGAGGAACATATAATAGTTTGGTGTGTGTTGGCTGAGTGAGTGTAGCTTATGTGACCCAACATAAACAGCAAAAGCAGGCACATTATGTGACCTTGGACTTCTTATGGTTTCCATTCCAAACAAAGCTGTAACATTGTACATTACATCATTTAGGTAATGAAACAATAAGTGCTCAAACTTCTCCCGTGTCATTTTTTTCTGTTCATTTGTGTCACTGTGGGTGTATGTGTTGGCTTCAGGTGGTGAAGGCTACAGGGTGACAGCCCAGATGGTGCTGGTATGTTGCTGGCGGAGCATGAAGGAAGTGGCCATGCTGCTCGGCCAGCTGTGTCAGAGCCTGCCTCTGCTCTACACCAATGAGGAGCAGCAAACACATCCAGGGCTCATCACAGAGGAACAGGTGAGAACCAGAAGAATAAAAGACACCTCACCTCAGCAAACACTGAATGTGAAACAAACCGGTTGAATTTTCAGGCCAGTTTGTGGATTCAAAGTCAGTCTGACAAGGTTTCATTCTAGCCCCTTGACCTTTAAGACACAATCGTTTATTTTAATTATCATGGATGCGAATACATTTTGTCTAATAAAAAACAAAAATACAGTGTAAGTTGATCCTAAATATGCATCAGTAATTTATATATTTACTGTTATGAGGCCAGTCAAAGCAACACTATGTAACCTTTACTGAAAAACAGCGCCCTCTGCAGGCACACATGGTGATAAATTCTCTTGGGCTTCATGTCCGAGTGATTAAGTTGTTTTTAAGTAGAAAATAAACAAAGTCTATCAATGTGTTGAGCTCCACGTAGTTTTACTGACTGAAGTGAAACACAACTGAACATTGGATTACCCATAATCCCTGGCTTCCTTGACCAGAAGAGCTGAAGCTGTAACAAATACACCAACCTGTGTTGACAATTTTTCATGTTTTTAAGTTTCCTTGGATATAAATGCTTGTTTTTGACTTCCTACTCTTTCTAACTGATCTACAGACCAACATTGCTTCTGAACTTGCTGGGTCTGATTCTGACAAACAATTCCTCACTTTTGATGATAAAAAGTTGCATAGTGTTACTTAAAAGTCAATACACAACGATTGTGTGATTACTGATTTAAATCCTAATTAATCATGTTAGTGCCACAATGTGATTTACACATCCTCAACTTAGCGGTGGGAAAGTATTGAGTCAGACCAACACTTGCTTTGTTTATTTTGCCTTGTCAACCATTTGCCCTAAATAAAAAGCCGTTTTATTAGTGCTTTTGGTATTTATTGATTTATTGAGATAGTAAGAGATGAATCGAATCCAAAAATATTACTGGCCTGTGTTACTGAGTTTGCTCCAATTCACTGGACTTTATTAAATAGGTCATATTTTTGCGAGATGTGATTGACCCATATTTTATATCACTATCATTATAAAATTCAGTGTTGCCGTCATTCCTTCGCCACAGAACACTGACGCAGATTTTAGTGCCACACCGATCCATGGCTTTGTGTTACCTTACATTAAAATGATCCCAGTGTGGTCTCCAGATTTCGGATGTGGAGGGAAATGACTGCACTGGTAGAGGAAATGGTTATTGGACATAAAGAGAAAAAGTCAAACAGATGCATTCCTACTTGTCAAAATTAATTGTATAAAAATGTTGCGGTGAACCATTGGTAATAGCGTGCAATTAGAATTGACATATGAAATAGCCGCTCTGCTCCCTTCATGGTGTCTTTTTTCGATGACACTCGCATGTACGTCTGACGGTGGGATCCTCAGACATCTGCTGCCGCTATTCATCTGTCGGTATTCTTATAGCTTTGAAGTCTTTTGGGAATGGGAAGGCCAACGAGGTTAACCAAGCTACAACAGCTGAGCTGTGGTGGTGTGCTGCCTAGAACACACGCCAGCTCCCCATCCTAGTCGCATCAGGGATTGGCGATCTCACACAGTGACGATCAGATGAAGTAAAAATACACACGGCTGCCGAACCCCAATGTGGACACTGCTGTTGTCACTCGCAGCAGCTGTTTGCATCTGCACCCTGACACACACACTCGGACACGTGCAACAAACCAAGTGCACCATTCAAAATACAGTAAACGTTTATTTTACTGTATGTGTTCTGTAGCGAGAGAGGCTGTGAGTGCTTGTGTGTGTGTTTGTGACACCACGCTGGGAGGCTCTTCAATTAGCATCCGCCCTCGTTAGCGCCGTGCTTTCATTTGAGGCCCAACCCTGCTGGTTTAACGGCCACAATGCGCCTCCCTTTCCACTGCATTCTTTCCAAATCACTTCCACCACCAGCAGGAAAACACTGCAAACAACACACACATTCACACACACACAGATGCACAAACTCATGCAGGAATAGTTGTCTGAGTGGTTCAGCATGTTAACGGTAATAACAAGGGTACCAGACATAGGCTGTGTTTGTCCGTGTAGGGGGTAAAGGGAGTGTGTGCATGTGTGTGTTTATCTGTTGACTGTGTATTAAACTCCTGAGAGAGAGAGAGAGAAAGAAGGAAGTATCACGCTGCTCTATATGCTGAATGTGTTCTTTCTCCTCTATTTTTATTATCCAGCTTCTTTAACTGCAACCTGGAGTAACATAAATACATCTATTCATCAGAGTCCATCCCTGGGGTATAGGTTAACAGGCAAACTGTGAATTGTACTGGACCAACTGGATTTCACATTTAGTTCTATTTTAGCTCAGTTGACAAAATTGGTAAATACTGCATGGACTGTGATCCATTATTGTGATCCTTGCCAAAGTGATTTTAAAAACGGATGAATATTTGAATAATGTAGAGACAGATTGCACCCCCATGACTTTCTAGTAAATATAAAGTCAGTAAGAATATGTAGGGTAGCTTGCTAATTACTGACCTTTAGAGGTGCTCGTACGTGGATTTTATTACCTATTCTTATTTATTACCTAGTTTTTGATCCAAGCTCCAGATGGTAGGTTCATACAAATAAGACAATGGTAACCAATTATGAAAAAGAAAGAGAATAAGTGTATTTTCACAACCTAAACCTTTACCAACCCAATAATAGTGACCAAACTATTCAGACGCTGAATGGTCTTCAATGGCTTAATTGAAATGGATGTGATAATGGTGTGTCACCACTACCAGTGTCCTGAAACAATATTTGCTGGTGACATCATGCATACCTTTTTGTCCACTTTGGTAACTATGGCAACGAGCGTCATCACATAGCTGATGATTTAACAAACTCATGCTCAGGACCACATAGACAGAAGGAAAATCTGAACTTGTGTCGTCAGTCTTTGCTTTTTTCATTTGCTTGTCATCAATTACATGTTCTGTGTGTGTGTGTGAGAGAGAATAGTGTTTGTGTAAGCATTACCAGTCAGTGGGGTGATTCCAATTGGAAAGTTAGGTCTGGCTAAGTCTGTGTGGACAAAGTCATTGTGCTCTACCAAAGCAATGACATTCACAGGCAAGTGTGTTTGTGTGTGAGAAAGAGAGAGACAGACAGAGTGAGTGACCAGAACGTCTCCTTTCAAGATGTGCTCAACACCTCCTGTGGTCCACACACAGCATCCTCTGTTATGTGCTTGTTGGCCTGGAAACACAGCAGATGTTTTATTGGGTGGCTCCATGGCAACAGCAGTGGTTACAGGTGGTCATTAATAGTTTGATTGATTTCTTTCCTTTTCTTTATGTTCTTTCAGTCAGCACTTGTAGAGATTTTTATCTAAGTCAATGCATTTGGTTTGAACAAGACTATGACACCGACTGATTCTATTGGATTAGAATGCAAAAGGAAGAAGTAGCACTTTTGCATCTTAACGGAACAGTAAACGTGTGAAAGACCACCGAAGTGGTTGATCATCTGGAGTCTGACAGGCCTGATGTTTATTTGGCACCTTCTGTTGGAGCTGTGGTTACACAGAGGAGAGAACATTCGGGAGTGTTTCCCTGTGTGAACACAAATGTGTCCTTTGCCACATATGAAGGACATCCATTGACCTGCTAAGGTTTTCTCAATGAGTCAATGCTTTAATGATTTTCCAATTCATTATCATTGAGATTTTGTTGAGAACAGTGTAGGAAAGAAGGAAGAAAGGAAGACAGAAGGACGGAGCGAAAAGAGATTAAATTGTAGGATGTTACACA
Organism: Pseudopleuronectes americanus; assembly: GCA_038501795.1. Classification (NCBI taxonomy): domain Eukaryota; kingdom Metazoa; phylum Chordata; class Actinopteri; order Pleuronectiformes; family Pleuronectidae; genus Pseudopleuronectes; species Pseudopleuronectes americanus. The sequence continues at coordinate 4,110,847 of CM076729.1, read as the reverse complement.
TGCCAATATTTTTCTCCGATACCAAATTAATTCCATTAGCACTGCAGTAGAGCAGAAAAAAACTATTAATTATAGTATTCATGGTTTTTTGTTAGCTGTAACATTATAAACCAAACTTCAAATTTTTTCCCTGTAGATCGCAGCATCAGCAACAACAACAACAACAATAAACATTATCAGAGTGCTTTCTAACTCTGTCCCGTCGGCGGAGAAGTTGGCTATTTGGGTCACAGTCACGGCCCAGAGCCATACATGTAATTAAACTTGGGAAACTTCGCTCTCCGCACATGGACGTTTTTTCTGGGAAACGGGCACGTTTGCAAACAGGAAGTTGACGTCTAAATAAAGTGCCCCCCCCGCGCCACCGGCCCGGCGGAGGAAGCTTGCTCGGCCCTTTTGAACACTTACACAGACGGGAACCTTTCTGGAGGGAGGCTTTAAATAGGCAAAGCCGCTGCCCGGCTCGGCCCAGCTCAGCACCGCAGCGGTCTGGGCCCCGGCAGCCACGGGCCATCTAACAGTGACTGTCGCTGCCATTTTTACCCCGGTGAGGTCAGGCCTGTCCTGGGAGTCCACTCCGGCCACCGATGTGATAAGTCATCGGGCTTGGTACGGCTGCGGTTTACTCAGTCCATACTTTGGTGTTTAAGTTAGTCCACTTTGGGTCTGTAGGGTCAGTCGAGTTTACTGACCAGTCATGTGGCCCAAAAATGGGCTGCTTAAGCCCTACATTTATGTTGCATTCATATTCCTTGTAATTTTTCCAATTTATGCATATTTTTCATATTCAAATACTCACATTCTGCAGCTGTTTTGCTCATATAAACATCATGCATCGCTCCTCCCTCATTCAGTGACATCAGGGCTGCTTACAGAAGGTTGCAGACACTGGTCTGCTCCCAGTCCATCTGCGGGTCTAAGTCTGTGTTAGTTTAGATGTTGTGTCTAACCCCACATCCCCCGAGGGGCAGTTGGGATTTTTTTCTTCCCTTTTCACACTGGGGTTTTCTGCATCAGGCTTGTGCCACCCCTCCCTGTGCCCTCCATGCCACCCCTGACCAAGTCGGGGCATGGCTTTCTCTGTGGTGGTGGTGATACCACAGCCTTAATGACAGGGCACTGGAGCTCTGCGTCCGCCTCGCCCTGCCGCCTCACCTGCAACACACTGCTACAGAAACAGCACTCAGTGTGTGTTTGTGTGTGTCTACTTGTATGTGTGTGTATAGTTAGAATAATGTCGCTAACACTGTTACTAACTGGATGGTTTTACTGAGAGTGGCCATTATGTGGAGCTCTCAGCATCCTTATTTGAACACACTTGTCACGCTACTGACATGCCGCTCTCACGCTTGACATGCTATACTCACTGGCTGAAAATGTAAGTGTCTCTAAAACAAGAGGGTAGCTTGTGTTACAGCTTCACGTCACTTGCCAAGTAGAGAAAAGGTTAAAGTGGGATTAAGTAATGCAGCTCATCAGTGTATGACCGTCTTTTATTCGCCACACTGCTTTTTAGTCTGAACTCTTATTTCTTAAGGACTTTTCTAGCAATTGATTGTTATTAACTAACAGAGAAAACCCACAAACAAACACAGATGAAAACATCACCTCATTGGCAGAGGTAGATGATAAGCTGTACGGAGACCTTCAGTGTCTTGTATTCAGCCACTAGATTATATTTATCATGTCATGCAGGTACTTGTTTTGGGGGAAAGACAAGCCACAGTTAACATAATTATTTTAGGGTATGTCAGTAAAGCCCTTTATGAAGAGTCATCTTTTCTTACTCCAAAACGCCATCATCATACACAGCCATCAGGTTGATTGGGGCAGCGTCTTCTCTCGGTTTCCTTTGCTTAGTTTAGTGGAGTATTTTTTGCCAGCTTTGTTTATAGCAAATATGTCAATTAGTGGGGATGGTTGGATTACTTGATGTAGCCACTGGTTGAAAGGATATAGTCCCCAGTTCATCAGTTACCCTTTTTTTGACTGATTTGGTCAAGTCATTTGAAGAAATCACCTTTTTTACGATGTACTGATTATATTACAGATTTAGTAAAAATCTGATGAACTGATGTTATCAGTTGTATTTAATACCACATAAAGCTCCAATTTACTGTTGATGAACTTTGTAGTTTCTTTGCTTTCTATGTGTTAGAGTTAGGGTCGGTAATCCAGGAAGCAACAGTAGGCTACACTGCATCCCTCCTCCTCCCATCGGCCCTCACGTCAAATATGCATTCCCAAAACATCTGACATCTGCTAGAAGCCAAAAGTCATGGCTTACTTCTGCCTATCGTCTATGCTTCAGCAGTGTGTGTGTGTGTGTATCTGGCTTGTGAGGAGGCCAGTCATGCTCGGGGAGAGGACGAGTGTGCACCCAGCCCCACAGGTCGCCAGCGAATCGTTTACTTTGGTCTGAATTCAATTATTGGTTGTGTTTATTGCAGGCCTGCGAGGGTCACAGACACTGCCTTTTTTCCCCAGACTTAATTTATTGATGGCTATCGGGACGTGAAGCAGATATTCACATATACGATAACAAGTTTAAAAACAACTTACCGACCCTTACTTTAAAGTGAAGGAAGTGCACATAAAGTATGTATATTTCCTCAATTAATGCAGGTCTATTAACAATCGATGTCTTTCAACGGAGAAAACTGTTCACCCTGCTACCTCATTGTTCCCTAACTACCTGATGTACTGATGACTGCTTCCTTCACACACAGAGACTACTGCCCTTGTTAGAGTTGATTTGCTGATCCTCTCTCTGCCTCTCTGTTACAGGTGGAGGGGGTCGGCCTGTACTTCCGACAGCAGCTCCTGCAGTCCCGTCACCGTGGCGCCTTTGAACTGGCCTACGTGGGCTTCGTGCGCCTCACCGACATGCTGTGCAGGTGTGTGTGTTTTCACATTCAGGGCGAAGGGGCGGAAAGGTAATACTGCTGAATGGCTGTGGGCATGGCAATGGCTGTGCCTTGTAATTAGTGAGGAGGCACGTTCTCTCAGTATCACTAATATACTTGAATTACATCAAGAGAAGTGGAGCCATTCATCATGTGGTGCCTTCTGGTTGTCAGAGATACAAAGGCATGAAAAGCATTGATCTGCTGATAATAGAGTAACACCCTGTGTAAACTCAGTGCAACGAGCAGAGTAAAAAGTTGACATATCAGAGCTGCTTTCTGACACGCACTGAACTCCAGAGATTTTCCACACTTTCTCTGGAGGGGGTGCATGTATGAACGCACATGTCCGACTGATAGCCTCTGGACTTTTTCAGCCTTGCCCCCTAGTAGAATTCAAAGTGAGAACACAGAAGGGGATCACAGCCAGGGAGTGGGGGGGTTGATGACACTCCGCAAGAAAAAAAGAAAATAGAACCAAATATGTCCTGGTGAAAAAGCGGTGTCATACAGAAGACACAGACAAAGATGTGAAGAGAAGTTTGTGGTGATAAGAGCTAACACCGGTATCTGTGTGTTGTCAATAAAATCCAGTGCCTCTGCCTGCTGCACCCAGCTGCTCCACCTCTTGAGGTCCGGACCCAATATTCTTGACTTTATCCCCAGGTTCTACCTGAAAACGTCTTATTTAATCAGGAACAGTTTGGGGACATTTTTTGTATTGTCTTTGTTTCCAAAAACAAGATAAGAACATTAATTCCACTTTGTCTTTGTTGGGAGCAGAGCTGGAGTGTGTCTATGTTTAGCCTAGCTTAGCAGAAAGACCAGAGGCAGGAGAAACTGTTTGCCTGTCTCCATCAGTAAATCTTACTCCCAACAACTTAAAATCTGACTGATCAGCATTTAATATCTTGTTTGTTTGACATGCACACATTCAGTAACGTAAAACTATAAAGTATAAAAAAATGTTACGGTGTGCTCTCCCTTTGCCTCCCTCAAACAACACATTCATAAACCAAATAAAAATACACACTCAAGAAATAATTAAAGCCTACAAATGGGATATTAATATCACGTTTGTTCACTGTTAACCTACAGCACACAGCCAGTTAGTTTAGCACAGCACAAAGATTAGAAACAGGTAGACTTCTATCCTGGCTCTGAAAAATTACAAAATGTACCCAGTAAGCCGCGCACCTGTTTTCTTCCCAAGCTTTCAAATGCTTGGGAAGAAAACAAGTTGGTGTTTCCAAATTGTTGTCCTATTCCTTTAACTGATGCTTTTTTTTTATATCTCTGGTTCAACATGTTCCAACTAGTTTTAAAGTCATGCAACAGTTTGAAATGTTCATACAAATACAGCTAATGAGAACATTTAATATTGTAGCAGTAAACTCTGGTATGTATAGAACATACAAAGAAATAAAAGTTCTGCACATATTCAATTATTGGGCATGAAAAGGAAATTAGTTTTTAGTCTTTAGCATGACTTAAATAACTGAAACTTACTTGTATAACAAATCAGGGCCAAATACGGTTAAGACCCCACTGAGGATTTCTCCAATTGTGATCCCAGCTTTATAATTCAAAGCTACTAATGCACTTAAATCGCACTCTGAACATTATTAGACTGATGGGGCCTCTGTAGTGATGTTTTTCTTGGGGCAACACTAAACTTGGCTGGAGTCTCATACTCAACTCCACAATCCCCATCACCCCTGCTATTACAGGAAATAATCCTACTATTATCCCCCTGAGGGGAAGAACCAAAAAAAAACAATTGTTTAATTCAGAACGACATGAAAGAATTTTCTCACTTTCTTGTACTGCTCTGTTTTCCTCAATGGCGGCATGTGGAAGATGTCTTGAGCCCTGCGGCAGGTGACGGACCACAAAACCGTTGCAGCCGTATTGACTTTGAACCACCCAGGGCAGAGCAGTTAAAACAAAACTCACTTGTTTTGTTCTTGTGCAGAAACCAGTCTTTCAATGTGTTGTGTAATGAGGGCGACATTCTCGTGGTTGTGTGTAGGCGTACTTGAAGTGTGTGTGTGTTCTGCTCCAGGCGTGTGAGTGTGTGTTTTCATCAGGGGGAGAGCAGTGTGTGGATGGTATGCAGGCCGTGTGCTGGGTTATGGGGTGTTGATTGCGGGGTGCCTAGCCGCATTCTTTTGATGCTCTGCCTTGGGATCTGGCGCTGGTGTGTTCCACTGTGTTTGCGCTCTCTCACTGGGTCTCTTCATCTCTCTTGTTTCTGCCCTGTTTTTTCCTTTTTTACTCTTTATATCCTTCTTTACTTTCTCTTCTTTTTTTTTCTCTCCATGACTAAGTTTTCTGGTTCGACGTTTGCATTTATAAGTGAAGTTGTTTACTCCAATGGTTCACATGCACCCCCACAGCCATTGAACATGAACTCAAGAACCTTTTCACTCTCATCACCTGACATGTGCTAAATATGTTGATAGAAGCTGGTTTTTGGCTGGATATTTTTAACCGTTGGTGATATTACAATGTTTTAATGTTAAGGTTGGTGTGAACTACTTTTTCAGTATTTCTAAATTACTTTAGCTCACTATTTTGGTTCTTGCCTGCTGCTAATCATAGACTGTTTATGAAGATGGATAACCTGAACAAGATCCCAAATATGAAAGCTGATGACTTGCACTGATGATGGAGTTTTGAGTCAGAGTCTGCACAGTAATGATCGCGGTGCAGAGCTGCTCCATCGTGGTCCTGCCAATACGTGTTTGACCAATTGCGAGCCAGTCTCAGCTGTCAATCATTTCACATCGTTTCTTTGGCCTCAAATAACTGTTTAAACCCAAAGAAAAAAAGAAAACTTGCTGTGCTAAAAACGGCTCAAATGAAAAACTGTATTTTACATATATATTCATAAGAAGTCGATATGCTCCTTAATCTTCCCACATATTAATTGGAAACTGCTGAGCTCCCTCTGGATCTTCCCTCCTCTTAATTATATTCTACTGTAAAACACAGCTCTACAGTAGATGCATCAACACATGTGTTTGTGATGTGTGTGTCCTCAGTGAATCAAATACTTGCCACCGAGCACGCTGGAGTGTTTGTACCAGAGCTGCACCCTCGCTCTGTCCTCCACATTGAATCGTTTTAACTCATCGCCTGTGTGTCTCTGGCTCTTGTTAAGCAGCTGCTTCTTACTCAGGGAGCAGTGGTTATATGCTGGTGTGTGTGTTTGCCAGACCTGCTTCAGATCATATAATCTGCGTTTGTTTTAAACCCCTTAGGGCACCAGGTGGCCTGCAGCACAGTACATGTGTCTGAAAGTTTAGAGCAGCACCGTCCTTTGTAGCATCAACCCACTGCTGATTAACATTCAAACTTTTGTTTTTAAAGAAATGCAGCCTGACACATTTCAGGTTTTTGGATGCGTCTTGATGGAAATTACATTGGACAAGTTTATTGACGATTTTCCATTTTGCCGCTATCTTTGGAATCAATAGTTCAGTGGATTTAAAAGATAATCAATCACACATTATGTTGTGGTTCATGATTATTCTGACACTTTTTCAACTCACACATTTGACACATTTTTATTTTCATTTTCTCATGGCAACCTACTTTGAAATCCATCTGGTTGTCAAAGTGGATTTAAGGAACTATAAAAAAAATATATGCAGTGATATGATCCTGGTTTGGTGTGGTTTTGTGTTGAGAGAAACATATAGAATTTATTGTATGCAGTCAGACTATCCATCCTGAAAATATGCATTCAGATATGACTAACGAGGATAAACCGCTGACAGCTCCTCTGAACATTTTATCTACTAAAAGGTGAACTACTGCACTAAATGAATTATTTTAGCTAATAGCTTAAATAATAATAAATTTAGATAAAAATATATAATTTAGATAACATAGTCATTCATTCATCATTAAACTTGAATGCCTCTTTGTGTGAGTCGTTGATCAAAAGAAATAAGAATTCTGTTATTTAATACCAATGTTTTTCTGTGTGTGTCTGTGTGTGTCTGTCAGGAGTGGAAGTCGGGGCCTGCAGCAGCTTCCGACCCTGTGGCTGTCTGAAGTTCTGGAGCAGGTCAAATCCAGCGATTCAACATCCAAGCTGTGTGCCACGCGACGCAGCGCAGGAATACCCTTCTACATCCAGGTGTGTGTGGGCACCAGGTCCAAGGAGTATGAGATAAAAACATGAGTAAACGTATTCCTGTTTACTTCTTAAAGTTTCATACTCGGCAGTTCTTGGCATGCCTCTGGAGCACTCAAGCTGGAAGAACACAGTGTTTCTTAATCCATCTATTTCACTCACCGACACTAAACACTTATAAAACACACACACACACACACACACACACACACACACACACACACACACACACACACACACACACACACACACACACACACACACACACACACACACACACACACACTCACACTCACACACACACTCTCACACACACACACACAGGCAAAAACGCACGCACACACACACACTGTCCTTTCAGTGACCCCTCTTATTAGTCACCAGTCCCACACACCCTTACCAATGTGTTGTAATCTCTCACTAAACCCACCTTAACACTTGACTGACTCAGTCTGTTATTCAGCCACAGCTCGCCTCCCTCGCTTCCTCTGATTACTGATATTAAAACTAGACACGACAAAGTTTGTGTGTTATCATGGTAGTAATTTGAGAGTGAGGCTGCTCTTTGTTGTGGTTATGGCTACGAGACGCACGGCTGCACCGCTTACATGACTTCTGTTCTTCTGTTTTCATGCATTTCTGTGACCAGCATGTGCTGTCTGAAAGAGGATTGAAATCTTTGAACTAGATTTCAATCTTTATTTTCGTTTATAATAAAATCAAATTAAATTCAAGGTTCCAAAAGTCCTAATTTAGTCTTTTGGAAACTGGCACATGTGGAGCCTCGAAAGTACAGAGCTAAGATAAAGTAAAGAGAGAGAAAAGCGGAGGAGTTGCATGACAGAACAAAGTATTGATAGAAAACCAGGCTCGACGACTTGAGATGAGGATGGAGAGAGACGGCGAGACAGAGCAGATAAGATGGAGGGGAAAGAGGAACAGCCCGACAAAGCAGAGGAAGTCTGGGGCGAAGCAGAAGTCCACACCTTGGCAGAGGTTTGCATTGCATTCCTGCACACAGAGAGACGGAGGCTGGCTGCCTCACACTGGTCTGGATCAACCCGGGACAGACTTCACAGGAACCCGACTCGCCCTCCTCTTCCTCTTACCTTCCTTCATCCCTACTCCCCCCCGAAAGTTTATAAGAGCCAGATTGTGCCTCCTGCTTTCCTCCCTACCTCTGCCCTCCATCTCTCCATCCCTCCCAGGCCTAACTCTGGAGCATAACTCTGGCCAGACACACAGCTGGCTCCCATCAGCTCCCACACTAAGATAACTCCTTTCTCACACAGCAGCCAAGTGCTGTGACCTCCTTGCTCCCACATTCCCAAATCCCACTACTGGCGCATACAAATGATGTCATTCACTGAGGCCATCGCTGTAGAAAGACTTATGTAATGGCTGTGGCTAAACATTCACTTGGACTCGAAGATGCACTGGTTAAAGTTTAGTGATCAAAGTTCAAAGAACAGTATAGCAGGAAACATCTTTTGACATTTCTCAAGAATCAATACAGTATTTAAAATGAGATTAAACAGAATGTCTTAAAAATAAATAAAATGATTTCAGGGATGACATTTTATATACTAAAGGTCAAAGGTCAACATCACTGTGACATCATTATCCTAGACAAACAGTCTCCAATTAACCTAACCCCAATCTGTATGTCTTTGCACTGTGATATCATCCCTTCTCTGGCCTTTTATCTACCCTCAGTTCCTCAGTTATGGTGTTGAATGTGACCAATGGGACCATATTTCACATCTGTCAGAACCTGAATGGGTGGCACTAGTCTTGGCTGCCCACTGTGAAACTCTGTTGATTGTGTTGATATTTTGTGCGATCATGTTGAAACGTCTTACTGCATATATCATAAGTCGGAACAGATGTGATATGAACTGCATCTTGACTGGTTGGTGGAGGTATACTCCTCCAGGGCAATAGTTTTAGTTCTTTTTTATACTTAATTAAATTTACTCAATAGCGTTCCATTGTTTATGTTTTCTTTTCTCCTCTGCTGCAGGCTCTGCTCTCCTCTGAGCCCAAGTTGTCCAGCTGCAGTCTGCTGAAGATGACCATGAGAGAACTTATCAGCCTGGCCATGCCGTCCGCTGACAGGAACAACGAAAGCTCCTCTGTTCCTCAGGTAGTTATCGTCCATCCAGTGCCTCTGTGCACGCCTCCTACCAAACCCACCAAGAAGCAGCGTCATCATTTATAATACTGGTGTAATGGATGCTATTATATATATTCTGCCTTTGCTCTTCATTTTTATGCAACCAAGCATCTTTGGCTGCTGAGTTTGTTCAGTCTGACCTGTTTACCCCACAACAGGTCCATGCTCTGAACATCCTCCGAGCTCTGTACAGGGACACTCGTCTGGGGGAAAACATCCTCCCCTTCGTTTCAGATGGGATGCAGGCCGCTGTGCTGGGCTTCACCTCTCCTGTCTGGGCAGTGAGTTTCAACCTCCATCTATTTTTCTTTCTACCTTTATTATCTATCTCTCTTTTTGCACACAGCTTTGGTGCTACAGAGTTTGTTAGTTTTGCTGCGCAGGCCACAAAGTTGTAACACAAGTAAACGTGTTACCATCTGTGAGAAAAATCACAGGTGTAGTTTATCCTAAACAGGTACATGATAAGCAAATCACTGTACATGAAAAGCAAATTCTAGGCATATACCAAACCTTAATAAGTGATCTGCCATCCTTCTGTTTAGAGGACGACCTCTCAGCCAGTAAAAAAAACTAAAACTGGGAAGCTGTAACCATTTCTGATGAGAACCATCTTACAGATTTGTATGTTGGGAGTTTGATTCATAACATAAAAATACTGCTTGATTTTCCTTCATTAAAGTTCATTAACCAAGTTGTAATGTCTCTGTCTAAACTAGCTTTACACGCTGATAATAAAGGTGTACTGTTCGGTGGGAATTGCAGGATTTGGTGTTTGACGTATAAACTCTATTTAGAAAGGGACATGGTTGTTACTAACAGGACAGATGACAACTACTAAGTTCTACTACTACTACTACAAAAAAGGCAAATTCAAGACTAGAAAAGCGCTGTATAAATACAGACCATTTCCCACTCAAGTAGAACAGCAATACGTCATCAGTTCAACTCACACACAAGCAAGCACACAAAACTCCAGCACACAGCTACAGTGGTTAATTTTGTTCACTGCTCAAGGTTTGTTTGTTTAAATCATGTATGTCTTATACGTCACACTGTGCAGCCCTGTATCCATCATTAACATATTTGCTGATGCTTACCTGTTGGAGCAGGTTTAAAATGTTTCTCTCCAACACCTCCCAGCTGTTTGTGATATTCTTTCCACTTTATGATCACGTCTCTGTATAAAGCAACACGGTATAATTCAGCAGTATCACAAATTGTATCCTGCCGGGTGACCGTTAAGTTGAATCAACACCTCAGTGATTATGGCCTTCATCCCCCTGGTACTAACTGCAGGGCTCTTGTCTGGATTTCATTACTTTAGCTCAGTGCAGATAATTAACTGATCGTAGGTCTGAGGCAGGGAATTGCTTCCAAACGCCATGGCGCTGACTCTCCAATTCCCTTTCTCTGTGAAGCTGATGTTTGATCTTTGATGTTTTGCCAAACAGACGTATATCGATTTTCTCTCTCTGTTTTCCATCTCTCTCGTTTATTGTTTTTTTTCCCCCTGTCCCAGGTGAGGAACTCCTCCACTCTCCTCTTCAGCACTCTGATCACAAGGATCTTTGGAGTGAAGAAAGGGAAGGACGAGCACTCGAAAAAGAACAGGTCTGTTTCTTCTCCGTCTCCGTCATGTGCATCCGAGTAGAATGAAATGCTTCTATTTGAATGAGGGATGTACAATTCAATGGTTATCAGTCGTGTGTGCAAATAACGTTCAAACACTTAAATAACTGGTGCAGGAAGTTATTCCCCTTAATCCTACTTCAGTTTCCCTTGGATCAGCCGTTTTATAAAAATGCAAGTCATCATGTGCTTCACTATAACTATCCAAATATAATTTCCCCCACATATTTTAAAAACTACATTTTTACAGCCTCTAATCAAGACTGTGTAAGATACAATGTCAGAAATCTATTTATACATATTTACATTTCACAATACATCAACTATAACTCAGCTATAAAGATTTAAGTAGCAAACCTTCAAATATTCAACACAAAGGTGAAGGAGCTGAACAGTTGCTGATTCAAAGCACTGGGGGGCGCTGTTGTAACAGCACGCTGCTCAAAACAAGTGTCCCTCCACTCAAACCCTCTGCTGGTGGATTTCAGGTCTCCACTGCTGCTGGACCAGCAATTAGGACGTTACACTGGAGGCAAGGGCAGTTCATTGCAAAATAAAAAGGAAATCATATCCGTTATTCAGTCGAGCTGTAATGAACCTGTTTCATACCTGGGGAATGTAATTGTAAAGGATCAATATAACATTGTCCATGGATCCGTTGTATAGTATGTCAACAAACATATAATAACAAACTAAACGCTAATTGGAAATTGTTATGTGTTATGAGAGCCTGACATGTTCAATGATCATACATCTAGAAATTATATTTTTTGGGACTTGAAGCAGAATTTACACTATCATACTTTCATAAAACACATTTAGATGAACGAGTATCTGACAGTGCCTACAAATCTAAACATGCAAGTTCCACCTCTGAGAGCCAGTTCTGATTGGCTGGAAAGACGTCACATGTACATCACAACTGCGTACAAAGACTACACTGTTAACTATAATTCTTATTACTGTCACTAAACGAAATTATCGTACATAATGGGAATTTGGACATTACTCATAATATACAGTACAGACGGCAAAGTTCGCACAAATAGAATAATTATTATACATCTGGTAACGCTGCTGTGGAACATGAGGAATTCAAAGGGTCTTTTTAAACTCAAGACCATGGTGATATTATTTGAAATTCAATTAATTGTCTCAGAGATTAAATATTTTCATAGATACAGTCACAATAACTGTATTGACAAAACATTAATAATGTAGACTCACAATGACATGCCTCCTGTAGGTTTTTCCTTATTACGGATATTGATTTCTTAATTGGTGTTTTAAGCCAGAACTGGAAAATGTCAGTCACAGTAACAACACAGATGATGAAATTCTTTCACATATTCAGGGCAAAAGAGTTGAGATTAACCCAGACATGTATACACTCAAAATCATCAGCCTGCACATCCACAATATTCTGTTTGTTATGTTAATAATCAAATAGATTAATAGTTTTGAGGTCTGTGAGGATTTTGGTGGATGTGACATTTTGGGGGGTAAAATGTTTCTGTGATCATCTGCAACCATCGCACTCCCAGACAACACATGGGAGAGCTGTGAATCTGTTAAGAGGTTTAACAAATACTTCACAATTTTAGTTGCAAGTTGGTCAGTTGTTAATTCTGCTCTGCTGCTCAGGATTGTTTGGAAAATATGCAGATTGTTTTTGATACTTCTGAGTCTAAAATTAAGACCTGCTTCCAGTGCTTTGTCAAGCAGCCAGCCATCCCCCAAAAGCTGCAGACAGGCTCCAAGTGCAGAAAAAAAGTAATATTGATGACATTTCAGATCCATGTCTGGATAGTGGGAGGAAGTGGAGACGCGTCTATTGTCTATATTGAGTTTAGAAGTGATTTGCTTCACCAGAGATAATCCAAGGTAGAGTTTCACAGGGCTCTGGGCCTTGTTCCAAGGGCTCAGTCTGGTTCTTGTTTCTCTGTTTCTATTGGCTACTTTCTGTGAAAAAGTCTGAAAAGTATTAACCGAGCCAAGGCTGCTCCTGTTTATCTTGTCTGTTTTTACTTGTGTTTTTAGTCTGCTATCCCTCTGTCAGTTGTTCACTTATCTCCCCCTCCTCATGTCTGCTGCTTTCTTTTTTTCCTTAATACTGTGTGGGTTTGTTTTTATACACCCGTGGGAGAATTTGTGATAAATGTGGGATAGAATGATGGCTAAGAAAAAGTTGCATTTGAAGTCTGTACATGTTGTTCTTTATATATTTAGTTATTACTATAATTCAGTTGTCACACAGTGAACCAGAAATGGAAAAAAAGAACTGCGCGATTGTACAAAAGCTGCAATTAATTTATGAGAGCGTCTGATAGTTTGGCTTCTTCCCAGTCGTTGTGTGCCTCGTCTCTGTTATTAGCACAATTTTCCAACTGCAATCTTTGGCTACAGAAGATGCATTATGACAGCTTGTACACGCAATGATCTTTGGCTGTGTGTGTGTCTCTCTCTCTCTCTCTCTCTTTGCAATGCAGCTGGAGCATAAACACAATTCCCTACACGTAGAACATTATGTGTTATTACTGTTTTTGGAAAGACAGCTTGCTGCTGTCTGTGGGAATGTCAGTGTGTTATAGTCACTAGAATCCCGACGTGTTGTTTGCTTGCAGATCAACGGCCTTCACAGCCCCTCTGCGCCGTGTTTCCATACATTGTTGCTGAAGCAATATCGCTATTGAGATAAATGCAACTGTAAACATTATTGAAGGAGTGGAGATTGCTCTCTGAATTCCAACCAACGCCTCCAGCTTTATCTCAAGCCCACGTCAACATCTCACTCTGCACCACATGTGCTCTCATACATGGAGAAATGTGCAAATCAACTTTACTGATGTGCTTTTGAGCGTTTCCGTAAATATTTGTCTTCAGAGAGTGAAGGACTCAGCGACACCTGATGATATCAGCGACGCATAGAGTATCACGTCTCAGACTGAAGGGGAAGCACAAGTACAACAATAAAAATGCTCCATTACAAGTACTTGTCTTGGTTCTCAAAGTGCAACTACACTTACAACTTCTGTTACATGGCTTCACTTAGTTTGAAGCAAACTCAAAGTAAACGATACGTTTGACCTTGGAGTCTCCATGGCAGTGTGAGGCAATCCAGGAAGGCTACTAATGTAACATTTTACCTCCTTATCAATGTTTATGAAGACATTACTTAAAAGCAGCTGGTCAAGGGAAGGCAGTTAAAAATGTTTGATATTTAAAGTAGTTTAGTGATTATATTGATATAATATAAATAATGTGATGGGTAAAATTTGAAAAAAACACATACTGCTACTAAGAATGAATAGGTTTCTAGTCTTATAAAAAAAGTGGCCTTTAAGTTATAGAATCAAAATGAAACCATCAGATAATTTTAGAGAAGAAATGTCTCTAGTGGAACTATTAAAAACTCAGAAAATTGTTTTTGTGCAAACTTTCTCTTCAAAAAGTAGCTAGTAAATATAGCTGTTGATTAAATGTCATGGAGTTAAAAGTAAATTACTTTCCTCTGAAATGTCATGGTCTAGAAAAATAAAGTTACACACAAAGTATCTCGGACTGTACTTCAGTAAATGCACCTAGTTCCCCTCGTCGACTAACCTTTCAGGAACACTGACCTGTTGATATGAATTGAACAACCCAAATTTACTTAAACTTAATTCAATACACAGATCTGAATGCATGTATTTGAGCTGCTTTGATCCTTTCAGATGAAAGGAGGGAATGCCTCAAACGTATCTATGTGTCACTAACACAACATCTTTATTTATATTATCTCTTTGTCAAACTAGGATGCTTGTAGGTTTATTACGCCACCCTCACTAGACCTGGAAGAATCCCATCTCCAGTTGAAGATAATGTTGCCTTCGTGAGAGTGCACACACAGCTTTTAGCCCAAAAACATGACTCAGCCTTTTCCCTTACACCCCCTCCTCTTTTCTCTCTCCTCTCTCGTCCTCTGCGACCTTTCCCCCTTCTCCCTCTCTAATCTGAAGCGACACAACCTCTAACCTTTGTCCTCCAGGCAGCTTGTCTGACTGAGAGACTCTCATTAGAGAAAGCAAAGCAGGGTGGCGGGCACTGAGTCCAGTATTTGCACATGTAGACAGTGACAATAAAGTTTGTTTGAGTTTGCAGCTACCCCCACACCTCATCTTTGTGTATTTGTCAAGTCACAGGAGGCGAACAGTGTGTCACATCCATGTTGAAAGGGGTTTTGGAACTCACTTGCCGACCATGACAGCGCCTGCTGCTAACTTGAACCATTTCCAAGTGTGTGTGTGCTTGTGCGCGAGTGCGTGAGTGTGCGTGTGCATGTTTGAATGTGTGTGTGTCCAGAATTTGTGGCAGTCGTGACTGGAGCAGTATGCCATCTCTCCAGTCTTGTGATCATGTGCTTGGCAGACCAGCCCTCTTCGCTTTAGGAGCGACTTGATTTAGACGGGCAGAGTTAAATAAAAACTTTATTGGCCCTGAGGCTGAATGGTGGTTGCATCAGCAAGACCGCCTGTCTTAAATATATAGTTTGTCATTTTGTTGATAGTTGTGTATGTGTCTGAGTGGATAAATAAACACAAACACACATTACCGTGGCACATGGCACAGTATGTACATATACTAAACCATCTGCCACCTGACTGTGGCACGCAGTATATGTAAATTCACACAAATATGACATTTGATTTCTCGCTGTAGCCGCATAAACAAATGTAAAAGCTTGATTTTGTTTTGGACTTTGGCAAAAGGTCATGTTCTTATCAGTCACAATGTCTGACTGTCAGTTCTCTACACTCGATATCTTGTCATGTGTCTCTTGCTTTTTTTGTTATGTTACTTTCCCCTCATAGTTGTTTGGAGGTTGAGGGACGTAGCATGGGAAAACATGTTAAAAACAGTTATGGTGTCATTACCTCTAACAAGGAAGTTATGATTTCAGCCCCTGTTTGCTGTTTTTTTTGCAAGCAAGCAAGATTACAACAACTAGTTGACGGATACCACAAAACTTGATGGAAGGTTGTGGTATGGGCTAACGAATGATCCAATACATATACATATCCATTATATTTCTTTTTTCGTTGGTTTCACAGAGAATAATTAATGTGTCTTTATTTAAAAATGTCCAATTTGGTGCAGAACCAAATAAAAATTTAGAGGATTTGGTGGATCTGGTGAATTTAAATGTGGTTTCACAAGGGAACTGTTGGTGGCCTTGGTCGAGGTATGCATTGCACTGAATGCCAGTCTAGTTGCAGCTAATGTGAATGACAGACATTTTGTTTATTTATTTTCTGTTCTCCACTCTAACATAAACTCGCTCTATACCTCAGCACCAAAGTGGAAAATCTTGCTGCTTCTCATCCACTTGAGTTTGTTCTTTGGACATTGTTTTTTCTCCATTCTATTTCACAGCTTTGAAGCGGACGGGGCTCAATTGGAAAACGTTTTTTTAGTGCACCATTCAAGTTTCAACAAAATTTCAATTCAATTTCTTTTGACAGTTTTTTCTGCGCATATTAAACTTGCTTATACTTGATATAGCAGTTCGGTTAAGACACACTACAACCAAGTTCTTATGGTCTCTAAATAATGGTTTAAACTACCACGATCAAAAACTTTCAGTATTGCATTTTCTTGCTGACATATATTCCAGGACACATATCTGCAGAAGTATCTGTTACGACTGTCACTTAACTCTCGGGGGATGCTACCCAGTGCATGTAAGCAGTTGCATAAGGTTTTCTGCTGATGTGAAACAATGTCCCAGTATGGAGTGGAACCGCTCCGGCTATTTAAGAGTCTCTTAACTTTATAGAAGTTCAACAATATATTCCCTAAGTAAAATCGCAGAAAGATAAAAATAATAAAAATAATTCATCCTCTGTTTATTGTTTTATGAGATCAATATTCTTTACGTCTTAAATCTCAACCATTATCCTTAACAAACAGCCTGTTAAATAATCCTGAGGTCATTGGGTTTATGTTTGATGGCCTCATGACTATTAGATACTCACACTGTCTCTTTTCTCTCTTTTTGCCTCTGCCGCAGGATGACAGGCCGGGAGTTCTTCACTCGTTTTCCAGCCCTCTATCCGTTCCTCCTGAACCAGCTGGAGGAGGCTGCATCCACAGTGGAAAGGTGAGGTGGTTTCTCCTTAATCTACACACAGAACACAATCCACATTCAGCCCTTGCCAAAGCTTTTCACACTTCCCTGATCCCATTAGGAGTTTAATTTTACCCACATTGTGCCATTCGAGGCAGCTTTTTTTTTCTTCAGTTAAGCTGATCAAGCGGTGGGGATTTTGTGCTACTGGTTGGCTGGAGAAAGTTTGTGCAAAACTAGATTTATTTAAAGTGGGAAGGATAAACTGTGAACTCAGCTTTTACCTATGAACAAGTAGCATAGCCTTGAGTGCGTCTGTGCGCCTGTTTCACTTGCACAATTGACAGACTATTTACTCAAAGCACAAGATTTTACAACCGAATAAAGTAAATGTCTTGACAAGATTTAGCTTTGTTCTTTTCTCCAGCCGGGAGTTGAGTCCACTGAGGTTCATTGGCCTTATCGTTTTCAGCTCAGCCCCAACTCCCTTTTTTTAAAAGCCCCAGCGTCCTCCAACTGCTCCTCAGGCGGCCTTATCTTAATATGGATCCAATTAATTGACTGCTTTTTCAGACTGCCGCTTTCTCAATTCCCCTTACTCCCTTCGACCCTCGTTAAAGCATTTGCAAATTTCCCACGGAACCAGATCTCGGCCGTCTGAATTCCCACATCATGTCAGTGCATCGCGCCACCCAAACAGAGCAACCCCACCAAACTGTGGCAGTGCAGAGCAGGACAGGAGGCAGGAGAGCTGCTGTTAGTGGTTTCCAACAGTCTTGTGGAAGTTGCAGCACAAGTGTATTCTCAAAATAGGTCACATTGTATGAATGATTATAGAAATTAGATCTGGAAGTTCTAAGGTCATACTTTTGAGGCTGGGCATATACATTAAGCATCGTGCAACACAAATGCTGTGAAGAAGAATCATGAATGGAAAACAATCCTGTCTGTAGAGATAGTTCAGCCAAACAGAAAGTTGACAAACAGACACGTATATGAACAGGAAGTGGCTGTGATGTTGAGCTGCAGGTATGAGATCTCTTTCAAAACTTTTCATATACTTGTCTATCTGTGTGTGAGGGTTTGCATATGATTTAGATTTTTTTTAAAAACTAAAGAAATTAATTAATAAGTAAAGCCAAATTTCACTAAACTCATTTGCTTCCTCATCCATCCAAGGGATTAATCTCCTCCTTTGTTTTGTCAATTTTATCAATTTCCTGTATTATTACAGTAACATTTGCACAGCGCTTACATTTCTTTATTTTTTATCTCACCTGTGGAGTTCATAATGCTGGATAGAGTGATCCGCCTGTGATCATTTCGTTTCCGGAGCCGAATCCTATGACCCTTTGGAATTTATTCATGAAATGTTTCACTAATTGTGGGATGTCTGGTTGGGAAGTGGTGCCTTTAAATTTGGGGTTGCTTGAAATGTGTTTGAATCTGAAATTTAGAGTAGGCTCTCAACTCAGAACCTTTTGACGGTAAGCAACAGAGAGATATCACACATTGCTTTGATTCCAGAATGATGGGTTGAGAAAGGATTAATTTGTTAATTTACACTCAACACCTACATACTAAATAATTTCTAATTGGGGAAATTAAGAGTCAGTTTCTTTTACAGCGCTACATAAGCAACTTGATTTTACATTATCAGCACATAAGATATTTACCTATCTGTAAGAATTAGCTATTGTTTCCCATTATTATCTAGATTATAGCAGCCGGCTATATTCTAATATGTCCTGCCACAGTTTAATTATGAACCAAAGTAAAAGTCTGTGCATCTGTCACTCAGAAAACTGTTCGGCGCAACAGCGCGTTTTATATCTATGGTTATATATATATATATATTATATAATGCCAAATCATCTCTTCTTTATCATCCAGAGAAATATTGGTACTTTATGTAAATTAAGAAACAATTTATCTGTATTTTATAACTTGTTTAGGGTGCTGGGGATATGTCATCACCTTGATCTCAGATACACTAGGGCAGAGCAGTGTACACTTGTATAACAGCCCTTAACCTAATTTTATTATGAAAATATGCTCTAATCTCTATGTAATGTAGCTTGGAGGAAAAGATTATTTATATTGCATCAAAATGGGGTTTGTGCTTTTTTATGAGACCTGTTGATTTATAAATTTAAAAATCCCCATGTTATTATATCCTTGAAGCAAACTTCGCCCGGTTTATCTCTGGAGCTATTTCAGGTCACCACCCACATTTAAACTGTCTTATCTGCTCCTGGCTCCACGTCCAAAGAAAACAGCTTTCATATCATACTCCAAGTTCTTCTTTCTAATTCCCCAAACAAAACAGATGATTTATTCATCTGACAGAGAAGCAAGTGGTCCGCTGTTTACTTTAGAGCTTCTTCTGCGTCTCTGCTACTATGTCCCCTTCACTGCTTTCTAAATGAAGACGAAAAAACGACTTAAGGTCAGCGTTCTGTTTCCACTCTCTTTTTAAAAGATGTAGAACCAAAATAAGCCCTTCATCAAAGACCCGGATACTGGAGATGATTGAGGAGTGGAGGGAGAGAGGGCAGACATTCATGTTAGACCTCAGCATGGAATTTAAGAGTGCCATTAAATGCCACAGAGTCTCTTTTTCATCCTGTCAAGTGTTTGAGCCTCCAGCTGTATCCCAACATGGCCTAATATGTTTGTAATTTTACCTCTATCTGGCCCCCCTGCTGTATCTGTGACATCACATCCTGTCCCGCTGGGCTCGGCTGAACTGTGACACTAAACACATTAGACCGGTTACTAATTGGGCCGCAATTACATTTCCCATCTCGCCGATCTACGGCAGTCCCAGCGGATGGTTCGGTGCTGAAGGAAGTAATGAAAAGCACAAGTTGTTTTCGCAGGGGGTCTGTTGTTCTGCCTCCGTTCAATGAGATCCTCATGACTAATAACAGGGCCCGAAGGACATTCCGCTCTCCTGACACACACACTCACATAAGCAGGTCCTACGTACTTCCAGACCTACACAACACTCCGCTGCAAGCGGCTCCCCACATTGTAAACTCTGTTTTCCCATCATGTTCCCAAATTAAAAAAAAAGGTTTTGTCCTCATTGCTGAACCAGCTTGAGTGGTGTTATTTATAAGATAAAGCAGGAAGGTCTCCTTCAGCAGAAGATATACTGTAAGGCAAACCTTTTTGCATTCCTATTTCCTGTCATCTTTTTTCATCCTTCAAAGAGCTACGCTGCAGGTCAATAGGAAATAAAGGGTCCTAAAGGTAAAGCATGTCCCCGTCCCACATTAGGTACCTGATGTACATTTTAGTCTAGGTGCGAAATTCGAGGGTCAGAGAAAAAAAATTATGAATATTATTTCTCACTCATAATTATCTTTAAAATGTCTTTTAAAAGTGTAGTATGTCCAGTTTTAGGTAGGCAGAGTAAGGCAGGGTAGGCATGTTTATTTTGCAGATGCGGCCCGTCGCCGCTTCAGGATTGGTGCAGTCATGTTGGTATCCTTGTACCATGCTGTATTACTCTGCTGCATGTCCTATCACCGCACTCCCCCCGGATCTGCGCTTACTTTACACTTTAACAATAAACTCCAACATAAAGTTATAAGGACCTGAAACAGTACTGACATTTACTTAGTATTTATTTGATTAACTGTATAGTTCTCACAAGACATGTATACGAGAAGTGCACAGTCTGGACATCAGGGTTAAAGTGGGTTAAATTATCCGGATTTATGATCCAACACCATTGATTAATAACTACATACATGTCAGTTTGTGTGAAGAGCGATAGAGACAAGCAGATACACACAGATTTTTATAAAGATCTGCTCTACATGTTAGTGATCAGAAAAGAGCAGAGGAGCAGAATCTCCAGTTGACGAATTATCACTATTGATGTTATTTAGTCTATTTATTTACTTATTTATTTTGGGGCGGTTCAGATTACTATCGGGTGGGGTGGGGCCACTTTGGAATGCTTCCCGCACCGCAACTGTGACAGAGTGAAAATATGAAACCGCTGGCATAAACAGACAGTTTCCATTCTGACTCAGTTGGCGATGATGATATTTGGAAGGAGGAAAAGAAAGGGAGGTAAAAAGCTCAGCTCAAGGACAGACGAGGATATGACTGTACTGGAGTGTGGGTGGTTTTGCATATGCAGTGTGTAAAAAGCCAGAGGAATTTAGGCCTGTTATATTCTGTGTTGGCATTTTGATTATATGTGGTTTTCATATTGCTCTCTTGTCCTGTTTCACAGAGCAGACTACAAAATTATAACTGCATCCACAACTAGTTGTTTCCCATACACTGCTGGAGCTACGAGTCTTTTCATGTAACTCTCAGCAAAGGAAGCCAATTTCCCAAAATAGTAAATACTTTTTCCACTCAAATTGATAAAAAATGGGCTATAGAATGAATAGGTCTTTATAATTATTACTTATACTTATCAGATTTTCCCAGATAAGTCACTTTCTTCACAAGCTCAGTTATTTTTAGCCTTTAATTTCAATAATCATCCTTTCTAACCATTTCACATGAAGAGACAAGTTGCTGTCTGTAAGATGATACAGCAGTGGTAGGAAAATAGCAGCCTCTGAATCAAATCTGCCCTTCCAGCAAAAACATTTGGCCTTCCAGTGAAAGCTCCCCTTTATAGTTTTCATCAACATTAACACAATTTCTCGGAAATCTACTTTTGGCAAAAATGTACAGGCGAGTCCTTTGTGAAGCCTAATAATTGTGATATTAAAACATCTATTTATAGCCAAGTATTCAAATCAAACACATGCAATCCAACAAGAGCAAATGATTTTACAAACATACATTCATTCAAACGAATAATGAAGCACAGTCCGCTGTCACTAAAGAGTATTTTTTACAGAGAAAACCACTACAGCTCTCTCCCACTAACGGGAATTAAACTGAAATGGAAAACACAACAATAAAATACTCAAGTAAACAATAAAACGTACTGACTTGTATCTCCACTTGTCCCCTGAATCTAGGATAATATATGACATTTGATTCACATTTAAAAAGCCTGTCAGCATCCTATAGTGGATTGTGCCAATTTTCAAACTCTAACTCTTCGAAGTTGTTTACAAGTCGTACCATACATACGGCATACATTTGCAGAGAGAGATATTGTAGTTCAACATGATTGAAGTCTAAAAACATCCACAGTTAAACCCAAATCGTACTTTTCCATCTCAGTTGGGGCGATATTAACTGCATTGTTAGAATCTGACTGATATTTTGTGTGTTCAGTGACAGTGGTCAGGTGAAGCTACACCCCAGTCTGTTCCTGCTGCTGCTGGTGCTTAGTCGCCTCTACCCCTCTCCCATGGACGGATCTTCATCACCTCTGGGACTTGCCCCTTTCATGCCCTTCATCATAAGGTGAGTGTCTCTGCTTCACAAACTCAAAAGCAAACACACATTCATGTACATCATAGCGTTTCCCATTAATTATCTAGATAGTGGCAGTCCACCATCATAATAAACAAAACAACGTTTACACTTAAACTTAGAAACATATGAGAACCCCACAATTATAAAGTTGTTACAATCCACAGAGACAGTCACACCTCATAGCTTCAGCTGCTGTTGTGCGTGTAGCTGCAAGTGGTATGTTATACAGGTCTCTCTTATGCGAGAACTCTCTTTAGTCCGTGTACCTGTCTCTTGGAATCTGTTGTGGTTGAGAGTGACGTTCATGCGTATGCACTTGCATCCCTCCTACCGATATACAGTGCTGTGACAAAGTATTTGCCCCCTTCCGAGTTTCTTAGTTTTTTGCATGTTTGTCACACTTAAATGATTCAGATCATCAAACAAATTTTAATATTAGACAATGATAACCCGAGTAAATACAAAATGCAGTTTTTAAATGATGATTTCATTTATTAAGGGAAAAAAGCTATCCAAACCTCTCTGGACCTCTGTGAAAAAGTATTTGCCCCCTCTTGATAAATCCTGAATAAACTGTGTTAAACCACATTTTTTGGAAAACTGAGTTCAATGTCACTAGCCACACCCATGCCTGATTACTGCCAGAACTGTTTAATCAGAAATCAGTTAAATAGAAGCTGTCTGACAAAGTTAAGTAGACTAAAATATCTCAAAAAACAACACATCATGCCGCGATCTAAAGAAATTCAAAAACAGTTGATAAAACAAAGTTATTGACATGTAGCAGTCCGGAAAGGGTTACACAGCCAAGTCTTTGGGACTTCAGCGAACCACGGTGAGAGCCATTATCCACAAATGGAGAAGACTTGGAACAGTGGTGAACCTTCCCAGGAGTGGCCGGCCTACCAAAATTACTCCAATAGCACATCAACGACTCATCCAGGAGGTCATAAAAGACCCCAGAACAACATTTAAGGAACTGCAGGCCTCACTTGCCTCAGTTACGGTCAGTGTTCATGATTCAACAATAAGAAAGAGACTGAGCAAAAATGGCATCCATGGGAGAGTTCCCAGGCGAAAGCCACTGCTGACCAAAAAGAACACAAAGGCTTGTCTCACATTTGCCAAAAAACATCTTGTTGATCCCCAAGACTATTGGGCAAATATTCTGTGGACTGATGAAAAAAAAATTTAACTTTTTGGAAGGTGTGGGTCCTGTTATGTCTGGCGTAAAACGAACAAAGCATTTCATAAAATAACATCATACCTAAAGTAAAACATGGCGGTGGTAGTGTGATGTTCTGGGGCTGGTTTGCAGCTTCAGGACCTGGATGACTTGCCATAATTGATGGAACCATGAATTCTGCTCTCTAACAGAAAATCCTGAAGGAGAATGTCCGGCCATCAGTTTGTGACATCAAGCTCAAGCGCACTTGGATTATGCAACAGGACAATAATCCGAAATACACAAGCAAGTCAACATCTGAATGGCTCAAAATAAACAAAATGAAGGTTTTGGAGTGGCCTAGTCAAAGTCCAGACTTAAATCAGATTGAGATGCTGTGGCATGAACTTAAACAAGCCATTTATGCTCGAAAACCATCCAATGTTACTGAATTTAAAGAATTCTGCAAAGAAGAGTGGTCCAAAATTCCTCCGCAGCGATGTGAGAGACTCATTGGCAGTTATCACAAACATCTGATTGCAGTTGTTGCCCCAAAGGGTGGCACAACCAGTTATTAGGCTTAGGGGGCAATTACTTTTTCACAGAGGTCCAAGTAGGTTTGGATAGACTTTTTCACTTAATAAATGAAATCATCATTTAAAAACTGCATTTTGTATTTACTCGGGCTACCTTTGTCTAATATACAAATTTGTGTGATGATCTGAATCATTTAAGTGTGACAAAAATGCAAAAACGTAGGAAACCAGAAAGGGGGCAAATACTTTTTCACAGCACTGTAGATTGAATTGATTCTGTGGGAAACGGTGATAGACTAGTGATCTTCTTACTTAACATAGAAATCACAACTTTGGGGCAATACTGGCAACTGTCTACTGCTTTTAAAAGTAGGTAAGGTTTGTCCAGAAAGATGATAGAAATGTAAAAAGGTGAAAACCCTGCTGAGGTGAAACTGGTTGACCTACCAATAGTGTTAATTTGTCAGCCAGTCATTTACATTTTTGTTTCCAGGGCTCACTGTTGCAGTCCAATCATTAAAAACAGAAATCCTCTATCAAATTCTAGAGGGTCACACAGCTGTTCTCATCCCTGATAAAGCTGTCACCAATGTTTTCATTGACCCAGAAGTTATTCTAAGTATACAACACTTCACAATCACCGAGACAAAACACCTTCAGCCTAAACATTAATGTGCCTTCTTGTGTTTTGTTTGCACAGGTGCTCCTTTATCTTGTATATAGACCTGTGCCTTACTTAACTTCTAACATCACAATCCACAAAATCCAGATGATACTGTATGTTCTAGTGTATAACCATAATGAGATATCACTTTTGTGTGAGTGTGCATCTTAGTCTAAGTGTGTGTTTCTGCACACTAAAACAAACCCCTGTCTGATGTGAGTCTGTCTCTACAGAGGGTTTTGTTGTCATTGGTACTTTTTCATATGGCAGTTGATGTTGTGACTGGTTTTATCTGAATCCACTCAGTGTTAACTGTGGAGGATACTTCACAGGCCACTTGGAAACTCTGGTCCCAGTCTTCATCTGTTACATTCCTCAGACAAAGAACTCTACAAATATTATTGGAGCATGTCCATTTACATGCAATGCACCTGCAAGTGGAACTAAAGCTTGTATGCCCTTCACTTTGCTTTGTTTATCTGCTGCTGTGAGGACCTTCACTGAATGAGAGGGCACATGGGAGTTCCATCCCAACAATGTGAAATATAATGCATCATGTGATTACACAATGTTTCACATGTAAAGACTTCTCGACCTGTGTGTGCGTTTGTGTATTTGAGAGGAGATTCTTGAAGTTGGATTGCATTACTAACAGTTATGATAACTTGAGTGTGTGTTCTTCCACCATGTTTTGGTCGGACACAGGTGATATGTATTGTTGTTATGTACTTTGAGAGCAGATAGTGTCTGTAGTTGATTTTATTATCACCTTCTGATGGTATCGGTTTGCAAATTCAGAACTTGTGCTGTCCACCCCTCCTGGTTTGCTTTGGGATCTAACCATAAATTGACTATGCAGTGGCAGACGGGTGTATTGTAAAAGGCAGTTTCTGTCTGTCTGTCGGTCTGTCACAGCAATAACTCAGGCATGATTTATTCAATTGGGGTTCATGGTCAGAACCTGTCATAGGTCACAGTTTGGGATCAAAAAGGTTTAGCCTACTGCTAATGCATTGGAAATACATTGAACACAGATATACATACAATATAAAGTGTTTTTCAGTTACAGATTGTATTAATGATTATTTACACATTTAATTCATGCAACTTATTTAAAAACAATACATTGATGATATGCTACAGAACACATAAGACCACAAAACATATTCTGCTCATCAGGTCTAACAATCTAATTTTACAGTGGAATTGTCAATGTATAATTATTTAGATGACCCTGCATTCCTCTTACACCAGGGAAAATATAAAATATTTAGCATTGTAGTACATGTTGAATATTTAAGACTTCATGCAGCATGGGTGAAGCATAATAATATATTTTTATATTTCTCCCTATATTTCTTATATTGTGGCAAATTGGTGTCATTTAAAATGTTTCAGTTTTTGTTTGTAGTGTAACCAGTGAAATCACAGCGAGCGATCACTGAATTACTTTCATGCAGACAAAATGTAATGATTCTCAAACATGTTCTGGAGTTCTGTTCATTGAATAACTGCATTCATGGATGTTTATTAACGGCGGACGTTAGTGATCCAAGATTAAATAAGTATCTCACCAGACATCAAAAGCAGGGAGGAATGAGATGAGGTTTCTTAGGGGTAAATGGGATCACAATAAAACAGTCTCAACACAACCCTTGCCTGAGAGAGGAAGCTGTTCGGTCTTGTGGTTTTTGTTTTGATGCTCCTGTAACGTTTGCCTGAAGACACAAGATCAAACAATTTGTGGAGACAGTGGGAGGGGTCCTTGATAATGTTCAGTGCCTTCTGGATGCTTACGTCCCTGGAAAGTATAAGTACAGTGTGTGTGTGTTCTTTGTGGTCTTACTGAGTTATGACTTGGAGAAAGAGTGCCATAAATCCTATAACTTGACGTAAATAGGGGGCAAATCAACATGCTGAATTTCAATGACTAACTTCCTGTTGTTTTTAGAAGGCTGGCGTGCGTCAGTCTCTTTCACCTCACGTAAGATCTTTGTCTTAATTCCTCCCTTCGTCTCTCCTGCACCCCCACAGGAATATTTTACATTTGGAATTGCAGCTCGGAGAACACAAATAAATCCAATTTCCCATTTTCCATTACAGAAACCCATTTACCAGACTTTTATTGTAACATGTAAAGTAATCCCTTCGGTGTCTGCTCGGTGCAGTTAGCAGGTCGTCAGCTGAGTTGTGACCGGCTGGCTGAGAAGGTATGCAGCGCTCACATCCACACAAATGAAGCCCACATGTTGATGTTAAATATAGCCCAGCCCTAACGTCTTTGGCTCCAGCCGCGTTTCTCGACACTACCCCCACCCCCCAACCCCATCTTCCCGAGGCGTGTGCGGACGTGTCTGATGAGGTCGATGACTGTCGGCCCCCTCCACCTCCTCCTCCCCCTCACCCTCTTCTTCCTTCTCTCCATATGATCTGAGCCGCCACCTCCAAGTGTTTACTGCAGCTCAGCTCCTCATGTGTAGATGGGACAGAACTTCATGTGTAATAATTACTGCCCCATATCCCTCCATCGCACCCCACAGGTGGTTTATCTATAAACCCTTCCTCTCCACTGCAAGAATTTGCATTCCTTCGCTTCCCGGCCTCTGCATGCGTCATACCTGCCCAGTTAATAAGGAAGAAACTGATGATGAGTATGATGACACGGGGGCGGATGATGACAACCAGACACATTTATCTAATAACTGATGGCAGCTTCATTCCAGTCTTTGACGTCTTTTTATCCGGTGAACATTTGGTCTCTTTTCTCTTTGTGTATCCCTTTTTCCTTTCTTTCTCCTTCCCCTCTCCTTCCTTCTCTGCCTGAATGTTAAACCCTCAGAGGGCTGGTACAGTGATTTATGTCGTGTGATATCCAGTCCAAGCATCTTTCCGCACCCTCCCTGTCTACCTTACTCCTTTCCTTTCCCGTCCTCGATGCCTTGTATCTCCTTTCTTTTGAAAGGGCACGGTATTGCCCATAAACTAAAATGAGGCTTCAAAGGGGACCACTGTCATTTCCTGCCCAGAAGAGATGTTGTAGATTTCTCCTCCTCGCTGCTCAGGCTCTTTTCTACATGTTGCTTCGCTGGGACTGGGGACAGTGGACAATGACAAATTCAAGTTGTTTACACTCTGTCATCGTCCACATTGCTGAGAGTAACCTGAACTTGTCAACTGTGGGTGAACCATGACACCCTGGACAGACACAGAAAAAGAAATTGTTTTCCACAGTTGAGTTTCAAAACGTTAACTGATACTGTACCTTGTGTCTTGATCTGGACTCCCCAGCATTTTATTTAATAACAGACCATCAGTTTGGTGATTGAAATATGGTAAAAGTGACATTGTAGCAATAGATAATACACAGTTTTAGGCAAAGTCATACATCAGGAATAGAAAGACTCGCACTTTTTTCGCACTGTGATATTTTATTCTCCCAGTTCCCCAAAATGAGTCCCAGATGAGTCTCGTCCATGCCAGTCAACAGTCTGCCTCCTGACCCCACAGGGGACGGCCCTGTTTCTAAAATTACACCCCTCCAAACTGTCATTTCCTTTTGCAAAAGAGTTTCAATGGGACAAATTAGCACAGATAGTTAACATATGGGCCCCAAATGGTGGCGGGCAGGCGTGGAAAGTGTGGAATGGACATGGATCTTGGTCATTAGACCTGTTTGTGTGTTAAATTAGAAAGTGTGAGTTTGCCAGTAAATTATTGTGCACAGGCGTGTAGATCTCAGGAATGCAAACTGTTGTCTGTGTTTGATACATGGTCTTCGGTTGGGTGTGTGTGTGATTGTGCGTGTGTTTGCGTGTGTGTGAGTGTGGCATGCTCAGAGCAGGTGGAAAAGCATTTGTTGACAGTTGACTTGTTGCTCCTAACAGCCCTCCCTTTGTTTCAGTGAGTCCATATAAATTTCCAGCCACTTGTCTTTTATTTTCCCGTCTCTTATTCTGACCAGCAGTTCATTTTTGAGACTCACAGAAAAAATTTGAAAACATGCTGGTAATTATTTTGCAATTAGTTTGTCTTTTTATCTTCACGCTCTATGTTTTCCTCATCGTAGGTTAAACACAGCTGTAAGTGTGTCTTTAAACGCATCTTGCCCTCCAGCATACCAAAGCCCAAAAGGTGAGCTTCCTTTTCAACCCTGCATACCACCGTCGTGATTGATAGGTGTTTCACATTTCTCTGGATCCTTCTGATGAATTTTCCGCGGTGAAGCAGAGCCTCTTGTTTGGCCTCCATAGAACCCTTTAGTGTCTTTACAGGCCCTATAAACAGCCTGCAACCTACACACCTCCTGTCCTCCTTTGACTTTAGGTCTGCGGGCATGTATGCAAGTGTGAGCTCGTCTGCGCTCGGCTCTGGGTTCAAGGAACGCTCTCTATAAATGTAAGACCCAGTCGTCTGTCTGAGACTCTAAGATGATGATAATTCCACGGCTCTATGTTAATTTGTTTTGTACACAGTCTCAAGGTCAACCTACAGAAGCACTTTAACATATACTCTATCTACTGAGGTCTCAACCAACTGCAACTGGAACAGACAGGCCTATGTTGTGCGATGACATTTGTCTCCATCTGGTCTGGTTTTAATTAACTGAATTAAATTAATAATTTAATAATTCAAGAAATTGTTCTTGAAGACAACTGTGAAATTATTTATGTCTGTTAAACTAACCAATAGTTTGGTGTAAGGATGCACATAAACAGTTAAACATAAAATGAAACCATAAAGTTAAACGGTAACAATATATTTTACTCTCAGACTAGGCATCAGGCTAACCCCACAGCATGTAGACATGTGGCTATTTAAAAAGCAAGCAGATGGCTGATGAGTGTGGGAGAGGAGGAGAGTGGGCCATAGAGCACTGCACACAGCTCTCCAATGAAGCAATGATGAAAAACACTCCGGGAAAGACTCTGTCCACCTATTTATCTGCTAAGTGTAAGTGTGTTCCATTTTCTATTGTGCTGTTTGCTTTTACATCTAGAATATCACTCAGGAGAGCATGTGTACATCTAACAAGGCCCAACAAGCACACTAAATTCTATCAAGTTGCACAAAGGTTCACACACTTATAAATGTAGTTTCTGTAATTATGTCAACTTTTTCATGAAGATTCATGCATTATTATTCTCTGATAAATCTGTGACACTGTCCAACAAAGCCTCAAAAACTGTGGGAAAGCCATAGTGAAAAGTTCCTAAATCCAACCCCTTTTACGGAACCACACCAAAGTTTAAAGGTCTGTTTCATGGACATCCTTATAGTAGTTTTTGCGTAATCCGACCAAATGAATGAACATGAGCGAAAACATTACCTCCTTGACAGAGGTAAATAAAATTGTTATTATAATTTATTGATATTTTAATGTTTCACATACACTCGCACTGCAAAGCACTGGAACCCCCTTCAGGATCAGCCAAAGTTTGCATGAAATTAAGATAATGAACATGGTCAACATTATGCTTCATTTTGAGAATATTACCACCAAGCATAGTTGGATCGTAGATTGGAAAAAAAGGTCATTCCTGGGGTATTATCTGATTCGTGTTCTCTGTGCTAAGCTACTGGCTGCAGCCTAACATTTAACAGACAGACATGAGAGTGCTTCAATCATTCTCTATTTCTGCCTGTTCATTTAAACCTTATATGTTGTGCGTGTGTTTTTTGAAGACTCTGAAATACAGCAAACTGTTTTTTGCAATATAAAATGAGTGTGGCCTACTTCCTTCAGCCACTTTTACTCTGTCCCTCCTGGTTTCTCTTACTCCTCCTCTCATCCCAGTCGAGTCTTTGCCATGTCCTTCCCTCTTATCAGCGATGGCAGTGTTATGACACAGGAGATGGAAAGACTATCAGCTTGTAAACAAGGTTAATTTTAGCCTGTACTCAGGGTGACTGGCCACATTCTCAATCACTAGTGAACACTGTAAATGACCATATGTTTGTGTGTGTAATACAGACATCTGTGTGTGGGCAAAAACGAAATGAAAGAGCATATGTCCTGGCTGGTAAGGTCGGGATTTCAAAGTATTTAATTTTGGCATAATTGGTCATCTGCTGGTCGGGGAGCTGTTTGGAGTGCCTTTGTAATAATGAAAAACAAACGGAGAATGGAAGTTTTTACAATGTTTAAAGCGCCCATATTGTTAAAATATATTGACTGGGCTTTTAAAATTCGTAATGACTTAATGGGGTCAGTAGGGACCCTCAAAGTATGAAAACAGTCACTCCCCAATTTTTTCACTCAGTCCATTCTTAGAAATATGTTATTGAAACGTCGCATTTCGAACTTCCTGTCTGTCTTATATCATCTTCAAATTGCACTCTTCTCTCAGCCCCAGCGAGCCGCTACCAGTCCATCTTGCGAACCCACCATCCCCGCTCCCCAGCACTACACTGAACACTACCCCAGCAGACGTATACGTTACTCTGTACTGAAACTTAAATCCTTGTAGTGAAACTCTGGACTCCTATATAGTATGACTGTCTTTCTAAAACTTGAACAAACATGAAGCGGTGAAACTTACCATTCAGAAACATGACAGAGTGTGAACATAATAATAATAAAAACATAATAATAATACGGACAATTATTTTTAATAGTGCAGTTTAAAATAATTTGAACTCAACAGTTACAATAACAATCCATGACCTGAGTTAACTTAAACATAAACACAAATCTGACATAAAGCAAGAATAAAAGACAACGGAGCAGGTTTCCATGACTGTATTATTGGTATGACTTCATATGACAATAACGTTAATGCTGCCCTGTGTGTGCTGTCTGCAGATGTGGTCACTCCGCGGTGTATCGGACCAGAGAAATGGCAGCTCGGGCCCTCGTCCCCTTCGTGCTGGTCACCCAGGTCCCGTCTACAGTTCATGCTTTACTGCAGAAGCTTCCTCCACAGCCAGGACCCAGAATCCAACACAACCACATCCACGGGACTCTGCTGCAGGTCTGAACCCACACGCACAACAGCATGCAACAAATACATATGTATATATGTATGTACATAAAACATGCCGACATTTTCTGTCAGATGTTGCTTAAATGACCAGTGTTTATTTAGTGATGTAGCTTCAGTTGATTCAAACCTTGAACCACATGATTACCCTGGTGCAGAGGACTACAATAGGTTGCTCAATGCTGTACTTTAATCTGACCCCCCACCCATACAACTGTGCTGGATATACCCATCACAACTGCTGTCACACACATTTACATACAAACAAAGGGTGCAAGCTCTGTTTATTATTCTGGAGCTTTCATCTGCATCTCACAGTCTCTCTCTGCAAATGGAGTTTGCTCTTGTGTCATGTAGTTGGCATCACCATTGATCTGCATGGGTCATTCAGGGTTCCTACAGTCATGAAAAACCTGGAAAAGTCTTGGAATTGTTAAATGTTTATTTCAAGCTTATTTAAGGTATACTGTATGAATTCTCATTGTTAGCTTAAATACAAAATTGTCCCTTTTTCATGTATACACAGAGATTTCACAAAATGTTTGGTCATGGAAATTTGGTTTAAAGTTATTGAAAAGTCATGGAAAAGTCATGGAAATCCATTGGTCAAAATGTGTATGGACCCTGGTCATTGAGAGGCTGTTGTGATCACAGTGCTTTAAATTCCTGTCGTACGCCGTTTGCCTCATGTATCTTGAGAGCGTTTGTGTCCTCAGCAGAACTTCTGTTGTCTTCTACTGGAAAATTCGAAGGTAAAACAACAGTTTTGTTGTAAAGTCCGTTGAGTCGTATCATTATCAGACTGTTATTGCAAAGTCCAGGGGCTTGTGCACAATGGTGTGCGACAGACTTGGTATGTTTTTTCTCGTTTGCCGGATGTGTCAGAGGTGTTGCCCAATCGGCTGCAACATGTATATAACGTCAGACACGCACACTGCAGTGGAAAGCTTATGAGGTGCAGAAATTAATGTAAGTTAAATGGCACTGAGTAGACTGCATAGTTTCGCTAAGGCCCAACAGTCCCCTTGAATTGAATGAAGTAGCACCAAATTGCCAAAACTCATAGATATAATTTCCGTAAATCGTCAAAGACCCATGAACCATTCCTCGGGAAGAATTTTAAATATCTTGCCATGTTAAAGATGTTGATGAAAATACCGGGAATCCACCTCCTCATCAATATCCGCACCAAAATGCAATGGGTCCTGTACCAAGTGTTTTTTTTTGCTACCAAAAAAATAAATATCTGAAAACACAGATGTGATGAAGCATTACTTATCAACTATTTGATGATGGATTAAGAACATTTTCACAATGTTTTTCATTCTTGCTTTAAAAATAGTTTTTTCTTGCTTCTGTTTGAACTCATTGTAGATTTGACCTTTAAACTTATTGGTCCAAACTATGAATAAATATTTATCTATTTTCACTGCACTTCTCTTGTGGGGGGAAGGCGAGAGTGCTGCTTTACACAAATCTGCAAAGAAGCAACGCTGCAAAAGCATTCTAGGAATGTATAAGTAATTAATGGGTACTTCTGTTGTTTACATATTTACGACTTTTTTTTTACCAAAGCAGAATGTGATTGCTTGAATCTATAGAGGGAAGGTATTTGTTGTTATTTGTTGTCAATGTTGCTTTAGGGAACACAGTTTGCATTCAATGTTGAAATGGTACAAAAAAAATGTTGTGTTAGCTTTACAAGTTAATGAATGCAGTCTTATATTTGTATTAACAACCTTTCATGGGATTGAATGACCTCAGTTCATAGATGAGTTTATGAGCCTGTAATCCTCTCAGGTTAGAATTTAAAAATCTTCAAAACTGGAATCAATCAATAAGGAGGAAAATATAAAATCCAAACATCAAAGCAGTTTTCATAACGTGTGTGCTCACCAACCCACAGATTATAATATGGGCATCAAGCCTTAGCATGTACACACACACACACACACAAACTACCACTCACACACATGCTCTCACACACTAATTCTAACCTGAATCTTAAAACCCAGGCTTAACCATCAAACAGCCCTTTAAAGTTGTGACGAATGTCCGGGTTTCAAACCAAAAGTTCTCCACATAACCATATAACTCACACACACATACACACATGATCTCTGTCGGTCCCACACACCCAGTTTCCACACAGAGCCTGTCCAGACAAGGCGGTTATCGCAGTGTAAATACCAGTGTTTAGTTCTGTCATCACACTCTGACAAACACAACCAAACAGTCTGCTGGTAATATCAACACACAGAGGAAAGGAGGGGTGGGGGGGTCGGGGGGGTTTCCCTGGCCTTTTATTGAACGACAATGATGGGGTCGATGAGGGAGCTGGAGGCGTGGAGTGGTCAGACCTAGAGCTGAGGGGTCAACAGAAAGAATGAAAACCACATCATTTTCTTCAGGATTTGATTGAGCACTTGTGGTTCGATAATGGTCTGGACTCCGGGGAGGTCTGCCAGGGAATCAAGGCGAGGGGGAGGAGGGGGAGCAGGCGGGATGGTTGGTCTTTTAAAGGCTTAGGGGAGATTTCGGGAGGAGAGTGGATTTTAGTTTTCTTTCCTGTCACGGCCGCCCTGTGTGGAGCTTCCCCAGATGTCTCCCGATCTGTCTCCGAGTTTGTCTCTTCTTGTCCATCTCCATCTCTGCTTCCCAGCTGCTGTTCCTCTTGCTCGCTTCTGTCCGTGTTTTTCTGCTTTTGGTTCTTTTCCATCATCAGGATTAGATCACACGTTCTCCTGCCTCTCGTAACATAGAGGATTATGTCATAAATGCTGTAACAGTATTGTACGGTACGACACAAAGCCTCAACCTGGAGCACATGCATTTTTCATCTTTTACAACAAGAGAGAAAAGAACATTTAATAACAGTGGAGTCGTGTTAATTACATAGAAGGATTTATTAGAAATTCAAAGACACGACAAGACTCACAAGCTGCTTATTAAATGGAGATGATTGATCACAGTCATTTTTTGTTCCATTGTACCTGACACACCTACAAGCTGAACTTTGCATGTGCTTCAGCTAATAGTCTTCTTCATTATCATTTAATGTGCTTTTGATTTGTAATTTTAATACTAAGATGTCAGAAGGTATCTGATTTACTTAATTATCATGTCAATTAACAAATGTAGCTTTGGCCGCTAGGGATCTCTCAATCAAAATAAAAGACTTGGTTTGATTAGACTGGAAGTAGTGTGGGATCATGATAGTTGTCACCAGTGGCCAGGAAAATCTACCTGATGTTACTCAGGTGCAAATCATGTTCACGGATGAGTTGATGTATTCAAGTTTTATGCAGCAAACAAAGATGAATAATCCAACAGCTGAAGGATAAAAACAGCTGACTGGCTAACTGGCTAGCTGTTTATGTTTCCTTAGTCATATGTTGTTTGCCCTGGAGGTTAAAGCAAAGATGGGCAAAGTCAAGGGTTAAGCAGATATGACATAATTAATGATCAATATCAAAGTCCTGTAGTTACATATTAGATATATAAGCCAGAGAAAAACTACAGAAACCGGCAAATGTTTTTTATATTTTTTGTTGCTTGAAGAACTAATTGATTAGTTAATGAGCATGAGCATAAAGTACAGAACATCTTAAAATCGCTGTCATTTTTTGGAGCGTGGGACATTCTGCTGCCCTGCGCTTCTCACCACAAATACACCAGTAAATCATGGGTCCTTGAATTGTATTCAGCAACCTGACAATCGTGTCCTCCCACTGTAGCCACAGGTTAGTTACTGTTGCCATGTTGTTTGGCCAACAGCATTGCGATGACTGCACCTTCTGGCAACCTACCAATAGTTTGTTAATGTTTTGAAATGCAGAAAAAAACAAGCACATCTCTGAGACATCTTCAGTCGTGTGTGTTCAAAGCGTACGTGTAATTGAAGACACTCAATGGCTGCGGCATTAGAGCAGAAAAAATGACTGTGATTGGTACATTTCAGGAAAAGGGACAGAGTTTAGGGTTGGTCCTTTTATTTTATACCCACATTTAGCAGCTCTGTTTCTGTTTTGTTCCGTTCTCTGTCCAGCTTTTTGACCATCCAATAGAGAAGGTAGAGATGTGCGGTGCGTCACAGTCGAACAGCCCCAGAAATGTCTGAATGGGATAAAACACAGCTGATGCCTCGGGCCTTCCTTTGACATTCAATTTCCTTTTTCCTTCAACCAAAAGGACATCAGACTGTTGAACCTCACACACTGTTCATCACTGCATCTACAAACACAATCTCTGTTGTTTGCTCAGAAGAGAGAGTAACACGTTTACTTTTCCCATAGGTTTCTATGACACCTGTCACTGGGAGAAAATGTTTCAACTTTATTTCAATGAGTAAATTTTTTTTCTATCTAAACTGATTCTGCCCAATTCTTTACTGATAAAGTGATGTCTCAAATAGTATTATATTAGTGACGTTAGTATTTGTTGCAGATTTCAATGATACCATCACATATTCATTTTCTTCACAGCAATAGTTTGTCAATTTGCAGAGTTGGTTCGAGGATGGATGCCACTCATCTCTGTGTGCTAAATTTGATGCTAGTTATTATCCAGTTAGCTTAGCATAAAGACTGGTAACAAGGTGAAACAGCTAGCCTGCATTTGACCAGAGTATTGAAGTATTCAATCCAAAGTGTGAAAATGACAACGTTTGGTGTAAGAGGTAAGAAAACGATGAAGGGAATTTCAAAACTAACTATTC
Source organism: Pseudopleuronectes americanus (assembly GCA_038501795.1). Taxonomy (NCBI): domain Eukaryota; kingdom Metazoa; phylum Chordata; class Actinopteri; order Pleuronectiformes; family Pleuronectidae; genus Pseudopleuronectes; species Pseudopleuronectes americanus. The sequence continues at coordinate 4,074,409 of CM076729.1, read as the reverse complement.
CTTTAATTCTTCTGCATTTGGAAACCGGAATTTGTAGAAATTTTCACTACATTTAAGTTGCTTTCAGACAAGCACTGAACTCCGGATTATCTCCTGATATCTCCCTGAGGGTCTGTATGTGACAACACTAATGTTCGCGTGAGTTTCTCCTGCCTGTCCCCTCGTAAAAACGTGAGTGAGCCATGTGAGAATACATAACGACTATGTGCAGAAAATTCAAAGCAAGTGAGTTGATGACGGTTTTTATATCTCTGCATTATTTCTTGAGAAATTCACAATCTTTTCTGGATAACAGCCCCTGAATCAAATCCGGTCCAAAAGTCAATGGGTTCTTCTTTGCTCATACCCACCCTCCCACCAAGTTTCAATAAAATTGGCTCAGCAGTTTTTGAGTACTCCAAACAAACAACAAACAAACAAACAGTTGTAAGAGTTTAAGGAACTATTTGATCTGACTGAGTAAGTTGAATATGTCTCTTGTTTTCCCAGTGGTGCTGTTTATTTATGTAGTAAATAAAACCTCTTGTGGGGCACAAACACATTTTTACTTGATTACCCTAGAACCCTCGTTCACACATGTGCTCTGTGTTAACCTAAATTTAGTAGCCATCTTAAGTACAGTGCATATGAAAGGTCTCCAAACCTTTCAGTCTTTTACTACCGAGTTCAAATTAAGAAACAGATAACTAAAAAAGGAGTGTGCGAATTGTAAAAGTATTTCTCACACTCTGCACGTCTGCCATTTCCGAGTGTGTGTTACAGTGCAAATTACATAGAGACCTCTGTGAGACAGCAGTTTCCTGTTTCTTCTTTGCCTTCCCCTTGAGAGTGTAAATCAAGGACCAGACCCTTTGGATTAAGGGCAGTTTTTTGAGTTACTCAGAGCAGTGCTGATAAGTTTGTATATATCTGCAGGGACCATCTGCAAGCAGGCTATAGATAGCAGGTGTGTTGGTAGCAAGAAGATGGAGGCAGATATTTAAGGAGCGTGTAGCTGTGGGAAGAGGGTAAGACTGTGATAGAGCTGCATGCAGGTGAAGTGGTCTAAAAATAGTCGATCACAGATAAAGGTCTGCAGTGTACGTGAGGAGAGTAGCATCTCACACACACACACACAGACAAACACACACTGATATAGGAGATAGTGTCCGTGTGTGTAAATATTCTGAGCACGTGTGTATGATGTTTAGACTTCAGTAGAATGAACAGGGAGAGAGAAAGGCAATGTGTGTGTGTCTGCACATGCACACCACATACTGGTTGTGTTTATGCTGAGATGATGAGGACATTGTGTTTAGCTCTGGGAGATACCTAATGTATGTAATCTGGTGTGTGCGTGTAGTGTGTGTAACAGGTAGCAGATGTTTGTGCTGGAAGGAGGAATGACTTCCTCTGTTATTGTCAAAGAACAAATGTTAGTGGGCCAAGTGCAGAGCTGGGAACTATCACAGCTTCTGAGGCCGGCTGTTACCACCCTGCTGACTTTCTCACACTCACACACTGAAGAGGTTTGATAACCCACACAGGAAGGTTTCCATCCAACTCCGCCTCCAGCCCCAATACAGTCTTCCTTATGTTGCAGATTCTTCTTTGTCATCGTGAATAAGAGTATGAGTTTCTTGCTGAATCGAGTAAATCAGATATGGCTTAACATCAGGGCTGTCATGGGGGGTGTAAAAGTTGGACAAATTCAGTAGAACTTTTAAGGGAAATCTGGCTTATCACACTGGGTTGTGAGGGCTACAGCTCGCCCATCATACCCCACAGGTTTTGCCCATTGACGGCATATCCTAACGTAACTGATTGTTCCAGAGTTCTGGTGACAGTGACTGATTGCATGATTGGCTGGTAAACCACCTAAGACAGAGATTTACCTGTTAACATGGTAGACTGCCAAGAATACTAAGGATATTCTAGCATCAATCAGTAACAGTAGCTGTGGTTGGTATTTTGCAAATGCTAACTAGCTTATCTCCTTGCCGGCATTGCTGTTAGCATCTTTCATTTAAAAGATGTAATTGTTGCATCAAAGCCTGTTTCATGATTGTCTGCACATCTCTGTTTGTGTTGATGCAACACAGCTAGTTATATATGAAATCTTCTTTTCTTTAATTCTCAGTCTCTGCAGGTCATTTCTGTCGGGCACAATTCCCATAGTCAAAAGTTCACTTGAATAATTTCAATCAAACTAGAATTTCATGCAGAAGTTTACATTTTTTTTCCTCTTTTCAAAATAATCTGCTAATCATGGTGTTTTATTTCTAATTTATAGATTTTGTTGTTAAATTTTAGTGTTCTACTGCATTTTGAATGAGATCAGCCTGTTTCAACCTGAAGCAGTGCTGTCCTCTGGATGGCCTCAGTAAGGCCCTTGTCTAAAACATCTTAAAACAAATTGGAATCACTTCTGTCACGCCACCATGCCCCAAACCTCAGCTGATACCACCAGAACTCAGCTTGAGAAGCCCATCGGACCGGCCGACAGTAAAACACCCCGACACCGACCTCCACTCTTGACACGTGCCAGGAGCAGCCGCGGCCCAGAGCTACGGGTACGGGCCAGAACTTTTAAAGCTGTGGCCTGTGGTGGTTTGAGAAGGACCAACTTGACGGATGTAATCCTGTGTGTGTTTCCACAACAGAGACTAAATGAGACCGAGAGGAAGAGGAGGCCCAAGAATTAGGAGAGTTGCTGTCTCCTTTTCTCTGGCAGCGTCAACAATGGTGTTGTTTTTCCAGATGCATTCTTTCGTCTTGTCTTCCAACATTTTTTCTTAGGCCTGTTGTTACGACTGCTGCCTTTGGCCAGTGGTGTGCCTGGGCTTTCTGAGAAAATCCTCAGGGCTGAACCAGTGAAAGAATGCATGGGCCTGAAAACCCAGAAAGACAACTTTTAATATGACATAAGATTTACCTAACCCTGAGAGAACAAGGACATTAACCTTAAAGTTGTAAACGTTGAATCCTAGTGAGGACAAGCAACGATCAACCGTCACACAACTTTAGGGTGACCTCTATACAACGATGAACAAATAATTGGATGAATTTAGTTGATAGTTTAAAGGTGTTCGTTCATGTGTAAAGTTATAAAACAGTAACAGTTCAAGATGTTCTGAAACCATTACCAGTATCACGAATGCCTCTGATACTTTCGGTGGGGCCTTCATTGCATTCAAACAAAAGCAACATATTCAACAAAGACGGCCCAAAGAAAGACAATTAATTGACATACTTGAGAGTAAAATAAGTTTTATGGTATGGGAGTGGTACTCTTATCTGGCGATCTGCAAAGTCCAGGTATCGGGAAGAGGAAAGTGATATCAGAACATCTGTAGTTCAAGTCCTCGAGAATAAAAGTATAAACTACAAGGAAATTCCTCATTTTCATCCTGAAGGTGGAGTTAATTTGATCATGATATTTAATCCTTTTTGACACCTGCAGTTTCTCTACCAACTACGAAGTTGTCTATCCTAAATCTTTTATCCATATTCCGCAGTCTTCATCATAGCCCGCTTCCATACAAAGTCACAAAATTCAAACTGAGGCAAATTTAACCTGTGATGAAGGCAGTGAGATGTGGTTGAAATGTCCAGAAAAAGTTTTTCTGCTCAGACACACACACACACACCTTATTCTGCTAACATAAGAAAATGCTCTGGTCAAACTTTTGACAAAGACGTGGTAACACAGTTCTTGTGTGCGCACACGGACATACACACAAACCACTGAATGACTTGGTTGTCACACCCATGTCCACATGCACACGTGAGGGAGTATGACTTGTTGTCTGGGAAGCATATGGAAGCTTTGTTTGTGCGAGAATAAGGCTATATAGAGTAAAAGCGTGTTTTTATTTCTTTGTATATTTAGACCGTCTTTATTGGGATCTCTTTTTGCCTAATTGGGCGCGTCCACACTTTGCCTTACCCCTATCTGGTTTTATGTGAATGCCGATTTATATGTTTCTTTGTGCATGTGTTTTACTGGACTGAACCACGAATTGGCGTGCAATTATTTGCACTTGCACTTGCTCTGTGTGTGTGTGGTGGGTGTGTGTGTGCGCATGTTTGTGTGCAAGTGTGTGTGTACACGCATGTGTGTGTGTATGTGTGTGCTTGCTTGCCGCCGCGTGTGGTCAGTCTGTGGTTGCGGCAGTGGGAGGGACGGCAGGGCAGGCTGATAACAGAGTCTGAAGGGACCTCACATCCACCACCACTATTTTTACCGGGCCCAAAGAGGAGTAAGGCTTGCTGCAGCACACACTCAGAAAAACACTCAAACACACATACACACATTCAAACGCCTCACTACGAAACAAGGCCTTTGATATTTGTCATATTTAGCACTGCTGCACCAAGTTTTTCTTCTACATAAACTGCTCTAGAATCTCTCATCTAGAGGGGGTTTGAATGCTACAAATAGTTATTTGTTAGAAAATATATACATAAAAACAATATCATCAGATAAATAATGATTCAAATTCATGTTTCATGTGAAAGATGTTCATAGAGATTAGCCCGGCTGTGTTGTTGCCTTCACCTCTTGTCAGAATTTTAGTGTCGGCCAGCTCATTGTTATGTCATCATGGCCGACATCTTTACTGTTTATGTTGTTTCATAGTTATCGTCAACCAACAGTGAAAAAGCTATTTCTTCCTTACACCTTCATCCAACAAGTAAACACAGCAGACAAGTTATAATTACCTTTTTCATTTGTTATGTGATATGTGAAAAGAAAGGAAAACCATAAAATGGAAATTGCTATCCGTATTTATTTTATTCATATGATAGGGGAGAGAAATATTTGTCTTCTTCCAGCTCCCTTAATCGTTCATGAAACGTGTACAAGTGTATGTGTATTGTTTTGTACAATCGTTTTTGGATGCACTGAAAGGAATGAAATAAACTAAATAAAGTAGACACAGTAAGAGATTAGCCTGCAAAAAGAGTATTTAGTGGCTCAAGGGCCAGATATTAGATTATTATGCTAATTTAAATGAATTAATAATAAATTCATGAGTAGTTCATTGGATTGTGATTCTCAATATTGTTTGTACATTAGAAATAGGAGAAATTCATAAAATAAATAGAAACTTATTTTTAGTAAAGAATTATAAAGCAACAACAAGTATTATGGTGTGTTCATGGTGTTATCATATCTGGGTGCATAGTCGCTCACTGTGAAAGAGATAATATCTCAATTGATGCATTTCCTGCAGGTGTAGTAGTTGTGTCAGGTCCAAGTGAAGCATTAATTTGAATTTTTTGTTGGATTTACAAGAAAAAATTGCCTGCTGCCATCTTCTCATCTCCCATCCATTAGTATCTTTATCCAGTCCCAGCATCTCCTCCTCCTCCCACACGGGGTGCAGTGCACTGCTCTGTCTTTGGGAGGAGGAACAGGGAGGCTGCGTTTTCTATAAATATTCCGGTTTTCACCATGCTGGGCTGGATTGAGCTGGTTGGGCCTCCCATGTAGGGACTTCCCAGCCCGATGGATATGGTGTAGCTGTGGAGTGCACAGAGATGGAATGAAGACATGGGGCCCTGTCACTGAGACTGAAACCAGTGCTGGTACTGGTGCTGGTAATGCTGCTAATGAACAGGCCTGTGCACCAATTTCATTGCTTGTAATAATACTGAACGCAAAGTGTTCCTAAAACCATCAAGAATGATTGATGAAAAGAAAAAAGCTACTTTACATTTTATTTTTAATTTAAATGTAAGGTCAGATGATCTGTTGACCACAAAGTAATATGTTATAGTGTTGATATTAGTAGATAACATTCATTTTTTGTATCTTCCCAACTTCAAACCTCATCTATTCATTCATAACTTATTATTATTAAATATTCTCCAACTTGTCCTATGTTCTAAAGATTGCAGTTGCATGGAGGATTATGTGGTCACAATGAGGCCATAATTTAGCTGATTTTGCGGGTTTAAGGTTTTCATGACATGTTTCCTATTCTATACCACCACAGAACGTTTTTGTGACATAGATTATTAAGATTGATTAAGTCTGAGACCGCTGTGGCTGTCTGTCAAATATGCACTTGTTTTCTACAAGTGAGCTGTGACCTGGAAATCTGCCAAACCTGATCAGAGCTCACACTGAACCTGGAGACATATTTAAGCGCAGGGAGTATTTAAAGAGAATGCTTCAAATGAGACTTATTCTTTAGTAATCACTTTGATTCAATATTTGGTTTGGGAGTCAACTCCAGCAGTGGCTCCTTGTTTGTGGAAAAGCCCGTAGAGACTGACAGTGAGAGTAAGAAGGACACAGAGGTGTGGAGGCTGTTTGTGTGAGACCAGGGAGTGTTGCCTGGGCGTGGACACTGCAGGAGAGGAGAAGGGGCAGTCCGGGACTCGGTGGCCAGGCTTGGTGCTACGTGGTCGGCCTGGTTTTTCCCCACGTTGCCTTCCCTGCATGGCGTAATGAATGGCTTCCTACTGGTCTGTGGCCGTGGCCCTGGCTTAAAGAGTATACTTACCAAGGCCCAGAATACACACCCCAGCCAGCCAGCCAGCCTGTGACCTGGCCTCTGAACACTCCCAACCACCAGTCCACCTGCTACAAACTGGCTCCATCTCACTGTCTCATCAGCCACAGTGAAAAGAATGATTTGATCCTCAATGGGAAACAGTTAAATATGTTTTTCTCCTTTCCCCACAAGCTGTGCAGTTACTGCGCAGCTTGAGAAGCATGTGTTTGTCCCACAGGTCAGAGCTCAGGAAAGGATGGTTCTCTGGAGTGAAAGGTCGGGCACTCCAGAGAACCATCCTCCATTATGCTCTGACCTGTTTGTACACATGTTTGTCACACAGGTCAGAGGTAAGGCACTCGCTGTTTCCTCTTAATGATTAACTAAGGTCTTGGAAGTAGTTGGTTACGGCCACACTCATAGGTTTTAGTGTAAATCAAAATATCTCCCTTCAGATTAGTGTTTTTGCTCTGAATCAGACCTAATCTCCATCCATATCAAAACACCTGAAAAACACATCGCATACACTTAGGATACGTGTGGTGCAAATATGAGGCATTTGTCTATTTGCAGTTGGTTACTTGGATCCAGAAATTCGATGATGAGGTGGAACTGTTACTTCATCTTTTTTTAGTTATTTTTCAAAATCTATTTCTGCCTGCTTCTGACTTAAATTCAGTCCCATCAATTTCAAACTAAAACCCTCTGCTTAAGTTGTGTCAACTTTGTGTCTCTTTCGTACATGATTTTCTTGACTTCAGTCAAAGAAAATCTCAGTTTGGCAAACTAGTTAAAGCAGGCAAGACTCTCAGAAATACTTTGTGAATCTAATACACTTCTATTTTTGTAGTTGGTGACAAGATCTGGCAACATGAACTTTAAGCTGCTGTGTTTGATATGATGATGGTAGTTCTCAGATTTATAATATTTCAAATGTGTCTTTATTTGTGTCTATTCAGGTGCTGTTTCTCCTGCGCTCCTACCAGACTGACTCACACAGACCTCTGCCAGCAGGAAATGGCATCGGCGAATCTCTCAGTCAGCGCATGTGGCTTGCCTCTCGGTAATCCTAGACACACACACACACGCACACACACACACAAAGATAAGCATCCCTCCCTCGTTCCCAACTCGCTCACCAGAAGAATAGCTCCTTGTCTCTTGTCCATCCCCTCCTTGGCCATGTCCGCTTCATGTCCTGCCCGGGCTTACATTTCAAAGACACCGCCTGCTGTCCCATCCGCACACCCCCACCCACAGCTCTGGCCCTCTCACCCAAGATGGAGGCCTCAAGATTGTGCAGATTACCCTCCTACCGGGCCGAGGTCAGGCCCAGGTCTCTCATCTCCCCCCCTGCTGCGGCCTACAGCAGATAACGCGGGGTTACTGGGTTAGCAACACTAGCCCCGCTAGCTCCGCTTGGTTACACTGATGAGCCTTTATTAAGATGACGGGTTGAATTCTTGCTCACCGGAGCACGCCCGCAGACTGCCTGTTTGATCACCCCACAGAGCCCGGCACCCAGATCTAAGGACATCACAGGTCAGATGATCTCTGCTTTTGGAAAAAGAAAACCAATTTTCTCATTCAGAACACCACTAATTTGAAGCGGCCACCTTCCAAAAAGGATGGAATGCATTGTTCGCCTAGTGAGAGTCTGCGTATGGGTTTGGCCTCGCACCGTCTCTGCGTTGTGTCATTCACTGTCGGTCACTTTTTCTGGCTCCCAGAAGTTATTGGCGCTGTAGCGATGACTGTACACATACGACTCACTGCAGTGCTGTTGACTCTGGCTTTGTGGTGCTGCAGCAGACTCAGTACCAACGGAGTACCTCACCTCTCATTCATGCACACAAACACACGGAAACAACTTCACAGGACCCATCTCTTCCCAAATGTGTTTTCACTCAAGACGCACGCACACACACATACAATTCCCTTGGCCCTTTCCTCAGCCTCCAATCCTGTACGTGTGTGAAGCGTGCAAAGGATCTGTGCATGAGGGGGGTGTGTGTGTGTTATTAATATCTGAGTGATGAAAATATGACGTCAAGATCTCACACTGTGTCCCTTGTTCTCTCACACACACACACACACACTTTGGCAGCGTTGTGGTCATACCCTTGACTGAGCACACACATCATCTGAACACATACACACTTCTCACTGCCCACACATGCTGCTTCACTTACATAGGGACCATAGGCCGACAGGAGCCATTCATGGCAACGTTCACAACTGATGTAAGTGTAGTAATTCTGTTGTGAACGCAATGGTTCATAGGCCTCATAGTAAATTGATTAATTGTGTGTATTTTTACAAATGGAGAGAAAACAAATACAACTGGTTCCTTGATCGTACAGCTGGGGGCATCTCATGTGATGGGTCCACGCTCTTCGCTTGAAGGACTCCCCATTAATGAAGACTGATATCAGTGAACAGTCAGATGTCTTATGCTCTCAGCTGTTGATTCAGGACTGACAGTGACTTCTTGTTTGAGTTGGCAACATGAAATGAATCCAATTCATCGTCCGATCATGTGCTGAAAAGATAAGCTGTTAAATCAATCAGTTCATCACCAACACTTATTTGTATTTTGTATTCCAAACTGGGCAGAAATACCAATACATTACTTACAGTTAAAATAAGACGAATAACACAAACCAAGCCCGGTGAAAGTGTGGGCTTAAACTCCTCTGGGTTCTGAGCACTATTGCCCAAATTCTCTTTGCCCTGAGTTCTGCTTTGAGTGTTCAAAATGGAGAATCTTTTTACTCATGCTCAATAGTCCTTTTAAATTGTGTTTGAGAAACTTTCCCCTTTACCACTGGTCAATAAACCCCACCAACATCTGGGTTTTGTCTGCAATGGGAATGTATACAATTGACTCCCGGGTCAAATGACTCTGCAGTTGACCCAGGCTTAAAACGACTATGGATCTGAACTGCAGTGATGGATACATGACACCCGAGGGAACGCACTCTCAACGATGTGAGAAAGCACCGCAATTTTCAGTGTGTTCATGACATTGAAGGTGCACTGGGAAAGGAGCCAATCACCTTTCTTAGAGGATTATCCCACATTAACAAACCCTGCATTTATCTACTAATTTCTTTATAAAGAGGTATAAGCAGATTGTTGTAGTAACCTAATATAAGTTTCCAACTTGCCGCCTCTACAAAGGAGCCACTACTCCTGTTTGATAGAGAGCTGCTGATATGGTCTTATTTCCAGTAGCCCCTCCCACCACTGCAGAGGATCTCTTAACCCCTTTGACAGTGACCTCCTTGAACAAGGCCCTTCTGACCTGGTTTCTCATTATGCCTGGACAACTAACTATAAGAGGAAGAGTCCCTGTTAGTCCAAACTTCTTCCAAGTTACAAGTATTGAGGTAATTGTCACTCCTGGACACAGTCCAAGCTTTAGAGATGGTTTTATATCCTTGCTCTAATCTATGCCTCACCACAGGTTCACCACAGAGGTCAGCAGAGATTTCACTGGATTTCATGCTTTGGTTTTTGTCCTGACATGCAGCGATACTTAATATACACAGACGTGAACCTTACGTTAATATGTCCTGTATACTGTTTATTTTGCCACAGGTGAAGGCAAGTCAGGTTCTAGACAAATCTCTAGGATCATTAAAACAAACAGGTTAAACATGACCATAGGTTACAGCACCATAGCAAAGGGTCTGGATGCTTTTGTAAAGAGAGATTTCAATTTCTGAGTTTTAATAAATTTGCAATATTGTGTTGAGTGTTGGCAACATTTTATAGTAGTGTGCCAGTATAAAAACAATTAAAGGAGTCATATGTATATTATAAATCAAGTGATAGAAAGAAAACTTAAAAAAAAGTCCAGTAAGTCTTCAATGAGTCAAAATAAGTTTAATCCTGTTACTACTTATTTTTCCATTATGCTCACTAGAAATATTATTCTGTGCTTTTGCAACTTAAAAGCCACAGCAGGAGGTCTGACTAGGACAAGTAACGTCAGCCCCAGAGATCACATCCAATCAGAAAAGGCGCCAAAGTTTCTCTCAACCAATATATTCATTTGGTTACACATCTCCAGTGACCTAATTCAGCAGTTTGTGGTGAGACATGAGCCTGTTTCTGAAGAAAATCTTTGTCTGTGATCTTAATGGAAAAAAGATAACCGATGACTGGAGGCTGCAATGTTACCTCTTTAACTCAATAGGGGAACATATCCGTAATAAAAGGGGGCTTTCATTACAATAGATTCAAGAACACTAACGTTGTATGATTTACCAAAAATAATTTGAATCAAGAGTGCTTGACTTTCAAAATAAGAAACAACCTTTTGCTGAGGTTAAACTCATTTTCTCCATTTTTGTGTGTTTCAAGAGCAGGGCTTATTAGTTAAGGTTTATTTGTTGGATGCAGAAGCTAAGAGAATCACCCTGTCTTCTTGTTGTTCTCTCTTTTTAGACAGAATAGCTGTGTGGTGACCAGAGGAGCCTTTCTGGACGTGTTAGTGGGCCTGTGTGGGCCGAAGGTCAGTCTCCTGGAAGGTGAGTAGTGTCCATTTCTTTCATGTCTCAATGCAGGCAGGAGGACACACACACAACTCTTCTCCACTTTCTGCTCATGCAGGATGTTGGATTCAGACAACTTGGTTTCAGAACTCTCAATTTCTCTGACAAGTGACAAGGTTTCAGGAAACTTACCAAAGTTTTAAAACAATGAAGTACTCCTGCAGGATAACCAACTGCTCCAGTCTCCATACTGTATTTACATTACTTGTATTTTTTTTCTATCTAAAAATTCAGTTTGGTTCATGAGCAGGAGCATGTTTAGGTGGTTATACGTTAGATTGCACTTCTCCTGCCTTTCACTTTCCTTGGTCAAATGTTGAGGTTAACTGATGGCTTATTTTCATGTCACTCACACAGTCCCCAGCTCTGAAGACTCTCAGCTAGTTATTTTTCTACTAGTGAGGGAGGAGTGTAGTTATAGATCAAACAGATCCCGCTTAATGTAAATCAACTATATATCCTTAAATATATGCATTTAGGGGTTATATATACATATATGTATGAAAAAAAAACATTTGGAGATTTCAAAAATAGTCATAATTTAACGATAACAATGTCATAATATCAATTATTTATTTTTTTAAATGAGGAAATGATGAATTCATATTTAAACATGATGTCATCTGTGAAACGGATTTGCACTTGGCTGGTTATATGTTTTGTCTACTTATTTGTTTACACTGGGGATTGGAATGCTGTTTCATTCCAATCCCCAATGTCCTTTTCATATGACAGGATTGACAATAAACTTGACCCTGAGGTAGATATTGATTGGTAATGGTGATTAAGACAACTCCAAAGAAACCACTTTCAGACTAGGTGTTTGTTTGAGAAATTGAGATTTGGGGTAATAATTGACTTTCCAGTCAGTATTAACCGGAGGATAAAAGTTGGGCTGTACATTGCAGCAGACAGAGAATGATGTCAGTCAAATCAGATTGCACTGCTTGATACGATTAAAAAAATAAATAACGTTATCTTGGCGCCTGAGTCGTCCAGGCCTCTCTTCCACTGGGCAGCAGCCTCACTCTGGGTCTGGATCTGCAGCTGCCTGTACCCGCCACACACAAATCCTCACCCAGGGGCCTGAAGTTTGTCTTTATCTCTCCTGGACTCGGGTCTCTCTTGCAAATGAGTTGTCAATCTCTTAATCTCAGTTTAAATGAGATTAGCAAATCAAAAAGTCTAAAAAGTTTGAATGATAGTGGTTTAGGATTTGGTTTTGAATGTGTTCTGCCGAAGTCAGCCAGTTGCTGGGGAGATTGATAATCTCAGTAAGCAGCAACTGTGTTCCCTCCATTTGTTGTGAGTTTGACTTTGAATACTTGTACGTCAGAACAGACAACCCCACAACGTTTGCTGGCGAGGCTGTCCTCGGCGCTCTCCATTTAGACGGATCGTTGACAGAAGTCAGCTTCATGTCTCGCCTGATTCAGAGAAGCCCCCCCCCATACACAGTGTGTATGTGTGTGAGCGGGTTTGTATCTGTGTATGTGGTGTGGTTGTGTGCACATGTGCGCAGATTGGCAGGGGGTCTGCGTGGTGGAGGAATGTGAAACCAAAGGCGAGGGATCTCTGACAGATGGTGGGATTGTGCCTATGACCCAGTTTATGGAGGAGTGCTGTTCCGAATGGGAAAAAGAGAGAGAGAGAGAGAGAGAGGAGGGGGAGGCACTTAATGTTTTTGGTCTGCCATGTGCTGAACACATGTTCGCCTTGACAGTGGAAATGCTGGGGATTTCTCAAAACAAGCCTGTAGATTGAGGAGCCGGCCTGGCCCGATTTGGCTCCGCTCCTTACATAACTAAATAAGCACCCGTTAGCTTACACACCTCGAATGCCTCTCTATTATTATCACAAGCTTGTCTTTGGCTTCATTGCTCACCCTCTCCCTGCTGTTCTTTCTTTCTCTTTTTTCTTCTTCCCCTCTTCCATGAAAGCGCTTAAGAGTGCCTGGCACCGGGGCTTTTTCAATATTACTTTTCCCCTTTTAACTGGCTCCCTTGCATTAAATATGAACTTTGCATTTAGCAGCCAATTCCTCTCTCCTCCGAACACAGGTCTTTTTGTGTGTACGTGTGTGCGTGCACGTTTCTCGGCCTTTGATCCTCGCCGACTCGTAGCCCCCACCGTTCATTGCTTCATCTCTACCTCCGCAGGTCTTATGTTTCTCTGCCAGTAAAAATGAAAAGAAGGTCGGAAAAGGGGTTTGACATGAAATTACGGGAAGAAATGAGACAACAACTGGACTGAATTTGCAGTAGTTTCACGTGTTTTCATTAGTGTGGTAACAGATGATGATTTATTCCGCCTCAAATTATTTCCTGGTAAATCTTTTGATTGTCTGCTTAGAAAGAAATTCATGGTGTCCTCACATTAAACATACTACACTTTTAAGTGCCTTTTTGAGATCATACTTTTGACATCATTACAAAAGTAACAGGATATGTATGGATTATATCAGGTCAGGCTTAATACAATACTTTCATGCTGTATATACATCGAAAGTTATTGATCGCTGTAATGGAACATCATCTCTATATAGACCATGGTATGTGCTTTTAACACACAAGTACACTGCATAACCCACAGTCATTATTCTGAACAAATTAAATTCAGCTTCAAGGTTTGCTATTCACTTTTTGTCCCACATTTTGTTTGAAAGTTATGAAGAAAGCACGGCGATGACTATTCCTGCTGCAGGTTTCTTTCTTTTCCCCTGACAGACTGTCGGTAGACATAAAAAACACGAAACATAGCAGTGTTAAGGCAAAGATGATGAAGACTGCAAGCAAGCAAAACCTGCACGGAAACAAAGGGAGATCCAAAACATCAGTCTAAGAAATGTTTTACAAGGGAAAAATAATTGATGCGTTTTAGGCCTCCAGGACACACCACTGACTGTATATAGGAATATGTTTATTTGTAAGAAAAGTCCAATGGGTACCTTTTAAGCTTAGATCAGGCTTTAATCTTTCTGAGTAAAATAAATCATCTTGTAATCATTATCATGTGGGTTTATTGCAGTGAAGCAGTAACTTTGAATAATAGCTGCTTGATTTATCAAAGTCATATTGATAATAAGCTCTATATTTATATAGCACCTTCAAAACAGCTGTTAAAAAGGTCCTTCACGAAGTGGACAAGTAAATAAATCCAACGAATACAAAACATCAGAGAGAAGAAGCATGTGAATACAATTTCATTTTAAATCAATGAAGGCAATGATTAAATGTACAACTCATTTGAGAATCTTTGTATTGATCAATATTTTTTTTACAGTGTAGCTACTCTATGACAGGATATCAGTATGAATATGAGGAACAATTACAGCGTCCCATTAGTTACTTAGTGTTCATACTATCATGCACGTCATGATCTAAGGATGTGATGTAAAAAAAAACCTGTCCTTTAAGTTGAATCAGTTTTAACACATAAAAAAACTAGGGTTACCATAATTAGACTTGTAGTATCTTTAGCATATGGGATTGATGTTCATCTGTGACAGCTTGGTTAGCCATGTAGTTCCATATTTGGATGCCCTCATTTAACTTGAGGATGTGTTTCTCAGTCATAAATATGCACCGACCGCTGCAATCCGATGTCAAGAGAGGAACTTTGTATTCGGCCTCTGAAACACAACAGAATACTCAACACTTTACACTTTACACACTCCACAGCAGTGACAAGCTGTGGATCAGGATGAACCCTCTGCCCCTCTCAACTATGAAAGTAGTTTTAAAGAGAAAACCCTTTTCTTCCTGACTTTTTTTCCTAGTTTAAAATATTCAGATGAAAATAGAGAGCATCACTCTTTGGTACTTTTTGATGTGGGGTCACAAGAAGACATTGCTCTGGTTCTACGAAGTCACAAGGAGAAATGGTTGGAAGCCGGTGCCCTAGAGGAATCCGAATGGAATTTGAGCTTCTCGAAAATAAAAGATTTGATAAAAGCCCAGGAAACTCATAAAATGTGGTGTTAAACTCTTTCACGATGCTCTCAAAGTAAACTACGTATTTTGGAAACCTGGGATACGTGGTTATTTGCTGAAAAGGTTTTTTTCACTTTGTCCTTTTTTCTCTGGCTACCCAGCCTTTGTCATATTTTAGAGTTTAACTGTTTTCAGCAGTAATTAATTTGGTCAGTAAAGTAATAAAACGTCCTCATGAATTTAGGAATCTGTCAGCTACTGTGGCTGGTAGACAAAGTCGTCATAGTTTGATGTTATTTATATCACTCAGACACTAAGGATAACTCGTAACCCCCATGCTCACACACACACACATTTTTATATATATGTATGTATGTATGTTTGTTAAGGGTAATTAGAGGGAGGGAACCCATCAAATTTTAAACCTCCATCAGTATGAGAAGGAAGTCAGCTCTCACTGTCAGACACACACACACACACACACACACACACACACACACACACACACACACACACACACACACTCACTCCCACGTAGCGTCTGGGGCTTGTTTTTCACAGTTTGGATAATTGACGGTGGAAGCTGATGTGAAATCCAGCTGTGTGCTTGCATGTGAGAGCACGTGCGAGTGTCTGGCCAAAGTTCTAGCTTGACACAGCGTCTTTTACCGCCAGTGGGCTTTAGACCATCTAACGCAGAGCCAAGAAGCTAACTGACACACACACCTCACCCAAGGACTCATCCAACATCCTCTTTTACTTTCTGTGAACCATTAGAACACAGCAAACTTTGAATTTACTTACGTGTGCACAAAATGGTGTTGTTGGATAGGACTTGGGTTTTCACTTAACATTTTTCTGTGGATCACAAAATGTTCTCATCAGGACCTTTTCCTCGCCTCCAAACCTGATTCAGGAAGTGTCTTTGGTTTAGGGGAGGGCAATTGTGGGGAAGGTTAGCCCAGGTCTATTTAAACCAAATGTTGTGGTTGCATTTACTTTAAATATTTGACCTGTGCTGTAAAACATGCCATCACACACATACACCATTCACCTAGACATGTGAGCACCAGATGATATGTATATGCTTTGGTTTAACATGGCGAGTATTCAGAGTTTATTTGACTATGTACGGTTCAAACACTTGTTTTCATAGCATTAGTCCAGAGTGGAGTTTCATTTAGGGTGTCTGCACAGGAATGCTAATAACACCAGGTTAAGGGTGGTTCTCTCAAGTCTCGAGTTTCATGTACTCCGGCATCATAATTTCACAGTGGAAATCAAGAGAAGACCTTCATAACTGATGTTAGCAATTGTGTTTATAATGTTTACTTTCCCAATAACTAAGTTTAGTGTGATGGCATCAGCTGCAGCTGAGGATGGTGGAAATGTCATTGAGTGCAATGTTTACGTGCTAGAAAAGGCGCAGTGTCTATAATGGGTTGGTGTGGCTGAGGGTTTAGAGCGGCCGTCCTCCAACCTGAATGTCGGCAGTTCGATCCCAGTCTTCCCCATCTACCGAAGTGTACTTGGGCAAGATGCTGAACCCCGAATTGCCCCTCATAGAACAAAAAAAATGCTGCTAATAGATATACTCTATGAATTGGTGAATGGCAAACTGTAATGTAAAGCAGTGGTCATAAAAAAAGCACGATATAAAACACAAACCATTTATAAAAAATAAAGAAGAAGAAATTGGCCCGTTAACCCTCTTTCATGTTTACTAGCTGCTGATCCGAGCCAATGAAAACCCGTCTCCACTGCAAAGTTTTGAATTGGACCCATTTGAATGCTGAGTGTATCTACTACTATTGCGAATATAAGCCTTGTTTTTACCCCTGGGGAAGTTGGTAAAATAGACATGATATACTATGACAATTTATGACGTAGATAATGATAATGCTCTGAGCCAAAAATATTAGACATCTAATTATTTTTCCTGATGATGGGGGGGGGGTGCGCCAAATAACAAGACAGTACACTGCTGAAGATTTTACACTTCATCCTTAGGGCAGTATAAATAGACCATGGTTGCCCTCCCCTGAGCTATGCCGCAGACACAGTTGTGGACATTTCACTCTTGACCCTAAAGCTCCTGTTTGGCTGTTTCCCCAAATCTCTGAAACAGCGTTTTAAGTCATCACGGTGCAAAGAACCTCTCCACTGACACCTGAACCAACATTTAATAACACACCAAGGTTGAACTTCTGTTTACATTTTATTCCCCTGAGTCAGACCTCAATCACACAGTGTCCTGAAATATCGAGTAGTAACCGCAACCCATTGGAGCCTGGACTTGCTCCGGCTGCAGGTTCACACACGAGCTGCACAAGTGTAGGAGACGCAGGTTTAAATAAACACAGCTGTGGCAGAACAATGGCTACTCATCATCAGACATGAAAAATCACATTGAAAATCTCAGGAATGCCCTTTTCACTTACTGTGAGATTGTCTTACTTCTGCCATCCTTTGATGATCATGAAAAACAGCTCTCACTCCTTTTCCTTCTATCAACTTTACCTTTTCTTTCTTTTTCGTATGTGTGTGCTTGTGCGTGTGTGTGTGTTTTATGATTTGTATATTTTTAAGTAGGTTATGAATCAGAACCATAGCTTTATAGTTGACTAGCGAATGGCTGGATGGTGCATTCTACACACACACACACACACACACACACACACACACACACACACACACACACACACACACACACACACACACACACACACACACACACACACACACACACACACACACACACACACACACACACACACACACACACACACACACACACACACACACACACACACACACACACAAACACACACATACCATGTACTCCTGTGTTCCAGCATGACAGACAGCCGTTTTCTCTTTGACACGCTCCCATTCACACTCAGTCATCCTCCTCCCTCTCCTCCCTTCATCATCGGTGTCATTACTGTGCCCCTTCCCTCTATTATAACCATTAGGCTATGCTTATTTGGCCCAGGACCCCCCTTTGAGGATCAGGTTCCATAGTAACCTGGCCCATCTCCACGGTAACCCAGCCCATCTCTGGAGGAATGCTGCATTGACCACTCTTTTGTCAGGCCACGTTTTGAGTGGCGCTGCAGGGCCAGATTGAGTTGCAGTGGGTTTCATAAGCTTTTTCTGTGTGTGTGTGTGTGTGTGTGTGTGTGTGTGTGTGTGTGTGTGTGTGTGTGTGTGTGTGTGTGTGTGTGTGTGTGTGTTGTGTGTGTGTGTGTGTGTGTGTGTGTGTGTGTGTGTGTGTGTGTGTGTGTGTGTGTGTGTGTGTGTGTGTGTGTGTGTGTGTGTGTGTGTGGTGTGTGTGTGTGTGTGTGTGTGTGTGTGTGTGTGTGTGTGTGTGTGTGTGTGTGTGTGTGTGTGTGTGTGTGTGTGTGTGTGTGTGTGTGTGTGTGTGTGTGTGTGTGTGTGTGTGTGTGTGTGTGTGTGTGTGTGTGTGTGTGTGTGTTTTTTAAACTAATTGAGTTGGCTGTCAAAGCAGGGCCTGTGTGGAGTCTTGGAGCGGTACTGTAGGGAGGAGCACAGCTTTAGAATGGCATTGGGTTTCTCTATAGCTGCCTTGCCTCTGGATTATACTTATATTTCAGAGGAAGTGCGTGTGTTAGTGTGCGTGCACGCTTGTGTGTTTATTTGTGTGTGGATCACTCCCCAGGGTGTGTGTTCACAGGTGGTTGGGTTGGCACAGGCATGGGCACTTCCAAACAGACACTGACGCAGCCTTTCCTATAAAAGTCAAAATAGAAAGGAACAGAGGACACTGGCTTCTTCAGTCTGGTCTGTTGTCTGCATCTGTTCACTTCACAAAGTGTGTGTGTGTGTGTGTGTGTGTGTAGAGATGTTGGAATGGATACATCTGAAGAAGCTGAACCTCTCGGCAAAAACAAACATCCTTTATCCTTTAACCTTATTTTCAATATACATTTCAAGCTATAATGCCTTGGTGTCCGAGGTGAATATCTCCGCTTTCCCAAATCTATCTCCCCTTATTTCGTGTCACGTTTCCACTGACATCTGTCTAAGAAACATCTACATTGCTCACAGAGTACCTATATAAAAAAAGATAATAGCAGTTTCTGCTTAATGAATGAACAATGGGTCACAGCATTTATTATATTTTATGGGGAATTAAATATATATATATATATTAAATAGAGACTCCGTGGCGTAACAACATTATGTCAGGCTACATACTATTACATCCTCAGCATTTTTAATTAAAACGAAGTCCAGACAAGGATTTCGTATGAATAATACATATCATGTGAATACTCGTGTACACTGGGCATGTCCATGTCAGTGTCTTCAAACTAAAATAGGGACAGCAACATATACAAACTTCTCAGTTTTGGCGGCTCTAAAGCTCTGGAGTAGTGTGGTAGTGTAGGTGAATCCATAACAGACAAAAACATAGTAGTATGCATGGAGCCTCTTTGTTCTGGCCTTCGATTCAGTTATGAGCCTTTGGGTTTGCAGTTTTCGAACTAGTCATCACATGTAGTTTTGTGCTATATACATAAACCATCTATTTTAAAGACATGCAGTGTATTAACAGAGAAAATCCAGGAGGCTTGGCAAATATTCAAAGCTTGAATCCTCTAAAACAAGATTTCCTGCTTTTCAGATTCACAGGTTGATGAGCTCCGTCGGAGGACTCTGTCCATCCTGATGGACTCAGACCTGGTCATCTCTGATCCCTCCTCTATCGCCCTTGAGCCTGGCAGCACCCAGTACCTGCTCAGTCTGGTACGCGTGGCCCTCAGCGCCAGCATGGAGATCCCTGAGCTCTGGAGGGCCCCTCAGCTGACCACGAGGCTCCTGACATGTCTGCTACAGTTTCCACAGTACGAGGTGAGGGGGCTGGCACTGCAGGGGCTCCTGAGGAGGCTGCAGGAGGAAGAGGAGGAGGAGGAGGAGGAAAAGGGGAGGAGACATCAGTGGCTGGAGGAGACCACCCTGTCCAACCTGACCGGTATGGCTCTTCACGAGACACACCCCCAGTGTCTGGCCAAGGTGGGACCACACACACCACCACACGCAAAAAACATTATGAGAGGTGCATTCATTTGTTGTGTTTTTGTTTGAGAGTCTGTATATATGTCTGGTTGTTTTATAGGACTAAGTGTGAGCGTAATCACTCGTTTATGCATGTGTGTGTCTGTCTGAGTCTGTAAAAGGCCATAAACGGACATCCTGTCATCACACACACACACACACACACACACAAGATGAAACCTTTCCAGAAACAAATGTTTTTCTTATTCATCACATTTTCACTGCACCACATTGACATTTGCTATAAATTGGTTAAATATCGAAATCCAGCTGGCCGAGGCTTGCGTGAGAGGATAATCGGCAGCAGGGGATACGCCAAGCACTCTGGTACTGACTCTTTCATACTCTGTCTCTCTTTCTCTGACATACACTCATGAGAGGGTTTGGGAGGCTTCCACTCTAACGGGTTTTGGAGGGGAAAATGCAGCCTATATCCTGTTCTGGGGACAGAAGGTCGTATTTCAGTGTGTTCATAAAGTTGGGCTGGGGCAGCCTGCAGACCTTCTCTATCCTTCCCTGTTACTCCTGTCGTTAACACTCCTCCAGAGCCGACTCGAGTCACCACCGCTGGGACTGTGTGTGTGTTTGCATGCTGCTGCTTCAGACATTTTTTGGGTGCCTGTTCGCCAGGCACCGCTTTACAGGCCGGCAGTTAATGTTAAGAGTGTCGGCCCTGTTAAATGGAGCCTCCCCTCCACCAAGGACGTGCCGACCTAATGGGCCAGTTGCCATAGCTCGCCACGAATTCAGCTGAAGCATTATGGGAGTGGGGCAAGGACCTTTATGTTGGTCTCTTACTCTGCTCATGATGTCATCGTCAGTCCATATTGAAAACATTTCACAATTGACAGACACAGGAGACTGACAGGAAAGCTTGCAGCCTGAAGACTGGTTTTAGTTACATCTGGAACACATATCAAATGTAAATCAAATTAGATTTATGCTAATGTTAGCTCAGTGAGTTAAAGTGTCTGGGGTTTACACTAATGGATTGAGCTAATTAATTAAAAAATGTTGAAAAATTATGTAAATAAAGTTTTTATAATCACATAATAAGAAAAACAGATAGTGGTAAGCTACTCAAGCTAAAGCTGAAGTCCAGGGGGAAATGTCATCATTATCAGCACCTGATGCTCCATGTAGAAAATAAAGAAACAGCATTATTCTAGTATTGAGTTGTCAGACTGTTCAAACATAACCCAGCCTAATTCAAACAGTGTATTGTAATCATTAAATCATTTATATAAAACATAATGTTTGAAAATGTGCTTCACTGAGAGAAACGCCTTTCCTCAATGCTAGAATAGCAAATGCTCGAGGGTGACCTGATTTCTTTTTGCTTATTATTGGTCATAAAAGTGGTTTATAGAGACATTACCACCAACAGCTGGACTGTTGTAATCATGAAGAACATGATTAATTGTGGGAAAACCTTAATGCTGAACAAAACTCTGAAACAGTGCTAGGATAAAGGGAATTTCAGGTTGATGTATTTCAGATTACCTGGTAGCATGTAAACCTGCACTTAGGTTCTGAATACAACAAAAGTTTGTCAATGTCAAACAAATGGACAAAATATTATGCAGCATGTAGTCTGTTGTTTTTTTCTCCCTGTCTCTTCAATTCAAAGTCATGTGGTGAGATTTCTTCTTGCAGCCCTGGTTTTTGGTACAAAACCCCTTCCATTGTTTCAGGAGCTGCTTTGAGACAAGATACCAGTGAAAAGCACCTTGAGTCAGTCTGCTCAAAAAGACAAAAAGATTTTGTGTTAGACTTCAGTGCAAGCTGGGTAGAGCCTTTGTAGCTTTTTGTTTATGTGTCTGTTCCTGGACGTTTGGCGGCTGAATACCTGACAGACAGATGGACAGATAAACGGTGAAAATCCTGGGCAGGGCTGTTAAATGATATAATACCCTCAAGAGTTCAAAACTGGAGGTAGATAAAACAGTTTTAGCTATGCAGGGACGAGATATTGTCTGATACAAACATTATGACCACCCAGACAATTACCATGGGCTGCTGCAGATATTGGACACTAATTGTTGCTGCAACAGAACATTTGGGGGCAGCAGACCAAACCCGAAGCACAACGTTTACGTGGTATCGCATTATTAAGTTGTTATAGAAGTTGGCAAAAAATGGTCTCTTTACACATCCGGATAGGTATCATTAATTTCTGGCCATCTGACAGATGACTCCGGGTTCAGCACACTGAAGTGGAGAGTTTGTGGGCCCCAAAACCAAAACAAAGAGCTTTAAGATGTTTTCATAGCCCTTCACAGTTTGTTGATAACTCTCTGTGGGTTTGTCACCATTAAGCAGCCCTTATGACATCCCATAAAGTTGTATGATCCATTGATAACATAAAAAAAATGATGAGTGCAGCTTTGAAATTCTTTACATAGTCAAAGAGCAACTTGTTTCTTAAACTTAATGATGATTGTTTATAAAATTACAGAACCATCAGAACAAGACACATTAGCTAGCCTACTTGGGCGCCTTGTCTTATCCTCACATGCACAAATATATAGTCACACACACCCACACACACACACACACACACACACACACACACACACACACACACACACACACACACACACACACACACACACACACACACACACACACACACACACACACATACACACAGTTGTTTACACACAGACACTGAATACACCCGCTCACCCTGCTTTCCGCCCACACAGTTCCTGTAAAGCAAGCTTTGTTTTACAGCTCTAATAACAGGTTGGAAGCGAGAAAGAAATAATAATCATTGAGATATGCAGGAGGAATGTCAACATGTGTTCTCGGCTGGATGTGTGTTTTTAACAGGGGTCTCACGCGGTGGAAAACAAGTCTTTTCCTCCTTGGACTCGGTCAGCTGCCTCGCTCTCTGGAGGAGTGACCGGGCAAAGAAAACAGTATGGGAACGATGGAGAGGAGGGGGACTCAGCCATGGGTGACAGACAAAGAAAGTCAAGTTTAGGGGGTTAAGCTGGAAGATGCATAGAGAAGACGAGGACTGTGTTCCCACCTGATGGGCAGATGGGGAGAATTGGGAGCTTGAACATGCCCTCAGTCACAGACTCGTTTCTGGGTCCGAATGTAGTCGTCTGAGTACATGCATATAATCGTGTGTGTGTGTATGTATTTATGTGTGTGAGAGAGAGAGAGTGAGGCAGCTGTGTACCCGTGGTTAGGGTGTGCGTAGGGAGGATCTGACCGGTGTGGTAAAAATACGCTTTGGGGCAACTTGCCAGCCTGCTGCAGAGAGGACACCAAAGCTGTGTGGATGGATGACGCTGAAGAACTTCCCCCACCAGTAGCTCAGAGTGTGTGTCTGTGTGTGCAGCTACATCAGTCACTTATTTAGTATCTCTTACTCCTGTGACATTCTCTTTCTCTCTGCCTCTCCATCCTCCTCTCAGGTCCTTCAGGTGCTGTGTGTGTTTAGCTCCAGTGGTGAACTCCTGTGGCGGGATGGTGCTCAGACTTTGTCCCAGGAAGAGGTTCTTCTGCACCTCCTCACTCTGGCTCAAAACTCTGTTCACAGGTCAGACAACACACACTTTTCATGTTCAAATATCCTTCATTATCCCAGAGTTACTTTATTATAATAATATAATGTTTCCCTCTGGATCAGAATATTCGACAGTGCCTGTGTTATTCCAGGTCTTCTCATAAGCCTCATCCATAAGGTTTCAATCCTTTAGTAACTATACAAATAGTATTTTGAGATTTGTTTTTGTATAAAATCACATCAAAATTGGTTATGAGCTCAGAAGTCTTTTAATGTCTCATTAACTCTATTTTATTTCTAAAATGAAATTGCTTTTTACAATACTGTCCAATCTTGACCCAAGATCCAATGTCAAGCAACGCTGCCTGTGCCACACCACTAACTTACTTAAAACTAAATGGGACAGCATTGCCCATTCAAGGTGGTTAGAAAGAATCCTAATTCTTTAACTCTGACCTTTGGTGTTAGTTTCCTCAAACCATATGAAAATGTAGACTGGAAACCAAGATGTTAACGAATAGAGAATAGACACATGGGAAAGCTGAACAGTCCATCAGTCCACCCAGCATGATTTGTTATCCAGTTAATCTTCATTGCCCAGTTAGATTTGGATATTTTTAAGTTTTAAGTGTTACTGTGGCAACAAGAGATGGTCAGGTAAGGAAATGTGTAGTTAATGAGGAGTGAGATGTAGGAGAGGAGGAGCAGGAGGAGTTAAGCAGCAACAGGTGAGGTTGACTGACAGATAGCATATACAGAAAGAGCTGTATATTGTTAAGCTAATTATTTGACATTGTACTACAGACCAACATGATGCAACCACGTTGTCCTCCATTTGCTGTTTTTTTCTTCTGGCTCCCTGTGGTTTGTGCATGAGCCCTCACACTGTTGTGTGGATTGTCAGGCATCCATTCAGAGTCACAGTCCATGGAGGAGAGACACACAGGTTCCCTCGCTGCACCAGGGTGCCTGAAGTGGTCCATGCACTGTTGTAGTATTTATATATCCAGTCAGAGAGACTTGTAGTTTTTTAAAAGTAGGCAAACAGAAATGAAAATGTGGAAACCTGATCTTTCTGATCTGAGAGCCTGTCATCAAAACATTATTCCTAAATTAGTGTCAAATGCTAGGCTCCCACTATTACTCCACTGAGAGCTTACAAGTTCCTGAGTCCCAGGCCCTCTCTTACCACAAACCGATTTGGCACGTCCCGTTCCAGTGTTTGTGTGTGTGTGTGCTTGTACTGTAAACCCTTTGACAGACACACACACCTTCCTTGACAAGCCACTGCTGTACTATTCTCACCCCGACAAGAGAATACAGACCTGAATGAGGATTGGATTACAAAGGCTTTTAGCCCTGTAAAGCCTTTTCCAGGTCCCAATCTCTTGACCCAGGGATCCACTTTCCCTTTGGAGTTGCCCCAGGGTTATGATTAGAGCCAGGGAGGGAGGAGATTGGGTTGCTGGTTGCCCTTGTCTGCCATGCGATTGAATGGCACTGGTGCTATTGTGATCCATAATGCACTGGTGAGTACCAGCACACTTCTTTTGTGGATAGTAAGTCAATACAGTTGAGTGATATTTGTGTAGTTGACCACACTGGAGTGTTATGTTTGCCAGAGTAAGGCTGCATGTTTCTGTCAGAAATATCAATGGTAACTGAGCCCGACCCAGACCTGATAGGCCTTTTGTTTGATGTCCCGATCTGATCCTGGCACAGTTAATGTAAGCTTAACCACTGCGTAAGTGTTACCCTGTCACGCAGTTGTTGTGACCTGTTTACCCTGATTACTCATCTGTGGGCACCTTGTAAATGGACACTAAAAGGCATTGTTTTATATAGGCGATAGGTCAGTTGTTATAACTATAGTCTGTAATTACAGATGGATCTCCGGGTTCTCACACAATTCGGAAATGAGGCAAAAATATCCTGGATATGAATTCTACTATTTTCTGCATTTGAGTCTACACAGTAGCGATTGAGGATGGAGCCGTAGTATCAAGATTCCACAGATACACATGCTCGACCAATCGCGTGTCAGTCTCAGTTGTTGACAATGACATTTCACTTCGATTTTATAGCTTAAAATAAATTATTAAAACAGAACTTACTGGAGAAAAGGAAAATGTAACCTCATCAGTGTGATATGAATTACTTAAAATGACAGAAACAATCTTTGAGAACATTTAATTTGTATGTGTAATTTTTGGTTTGTCATTTCTGAGACTCTACTAACATGGAGAAGGTGGGGTGTGTGATTTATCCTGCCACCAGGGGATGATCAAGAGTCTTTGTTTAGGGGAGCTTTCATATCGTTGGTCTTCACACAGACAGAAGGCGACAGTTGCTCTCCTGTGTCACACATTAACAGCAGTGATGCACTGGTGGACTCACAACCAGCAGGTTAGACGGGTTAGCCTTCTAGAAAAGGTTTCAGGCTGCAGACGAGGCAGGTTAATTATGTGACGAAGCAGTAAACGGATTATCTGATAAATAACTTCCAGAACCTTTGCATGCAATACTAGACCTGCGTTTACAGCACATCAACACTGGTGTTGGCCCTTATTAGTAAAAACACTAAAATCTCGGTGTCTTTCCAAGTTTACATATTTGTCTGTATTGACGTAAATGGCAGCTCGTTTTCATCTCGATAATTGTTTTCTTAAAGTTCTTCAACACGCCCTCTCACTTGCGATGAATCCTCTGAAGGTTTTGCTGCTGTATTGCATCCCGCTAGGCAATAGAAACTCATAGCAACTCACTCGTATATTCGTGTTCTCATATATCGCCCCTCTGGATAATTTCAGGAGGTTATCTGGAGTTCAGTGCCGGTTTGATAGCAGCTTGACAGCTGTACTATTAAGCAACCAAAAAGATGTTATGTTAATCTCCAATGTAATGGATTGAAGAGTGAAGCGAAGAACCTTCAAGATCCACTAAATTGATAATGGTCATTTTATACAAAATATTTATAAAAATAACTTTGCACTCTGTCCCTGTTTCAGTTAAGAGTTAAGAAAACAACTTCTCATCTGTGAAGGGCAACGAAAATAAGCTGATTAGGTTGAATATTTAGACAATGAATGTGTTTGATTTTGTGTTTCAGTGTGGAGCTCCAATGCGCTGCCCTGACCCTGATGTCTCAACTGGTGAACTCTGACCCAAAGGTAAAGAATGATTAACATGTATGCTTTAATCATTTCTGACCACACACACAGGAATCTGTTGATATTCCTATAGAGTTTGAACTGACTTGAGATACAGAAGTGCACAAGAATGATGTGAGAGTTGTTACAAGCAGCCGACAGCCATGTTGCTTCATTTAGGTTGTAGCTAGTAGCTTAGCATTCTACTCGTTGCCCTCGCCTAAGGGCTGAAGAGTCATTACACGGTGAATCAGGATGAGGAGGGAACACACCTTTTATCTCAACACAATTTTTAACTTTCAATAGTAGGTGCCACTTATATCACAAGCAATTACATTGAATTGCAATAATTACCGAAACCGCCATTATCACTGTTATTAGCTCCACATGTGCTTCTACCATGATTGTTTGACTGAGAATTTGTACTTTTAAAGGAAAGAGACATGCCCGTCATGTTCTTAATATTGTTATTTGGCTTGTTTTGGGGCCTGCTTCCCCATTATCTTTGTTGTTCTGGGTAATTTTTGTCAGCCTCTAAAGACCATTGGAGCAGCTTCAATGTTCAGTGAAGCTCAGCAACAATGGTGACAAAATTTTTGCCATGACTGAGGTCTGCACCAGTTAAGGCCCGTTGCCCCCACCCAACTGACTGCTACAGAACACTGGTCGCTAGTTTATTACATTTGTATTCATGTTAGCTTGTCCAAATCACACCATATTCAGTACTGCACTTCCCATGACCACTTAGAGGCACAGCCAACTGTCTTGCAACAGCACCTCTGAGAGATAAATGCTGTTGATCGTATCATTTTTCTACCAGAAATGTGGACAAATTGGATGTCATCATTCATTCATCTGTGATGTATCATAGTGGAACCTAGATCAATATATTTAAAAGCAAAAGGGTTATTGTTATTAATCTATAAAAATGATGTTTTCTAGGTTGCAAGTGCAAAGTCTTGTTTTGCTCAGTGGGGGGCGCTGGTGTGCTCATGCTGCAGTGAGGAGCAGCCAATGGAGGTGAAGCTAATGGCCGCCAAGGTGTTGGTCAACTCTGCAGAAGCTCTGTTGACCAACCCTCATCTGCCACTGGGTGAGTCTCAAATGCGATTGGACAAAACACAACGTCACACATCGCAATACAACGTTATATGACTTAACACAATGTCTGCCTCTGGTGCAGTTGGGGTAAATGCCCCGATGATTAGGCAAATGTTAACAAGTCCAACCTCTGTTGCAAAATATAAATTGTAAGTAATTTTCTGAAAATGTGTTGGTCTGAAACACCGAATGAAAGTATGACCCTTGTGTGTGTATTTGTCTGTGTGTATTTCAGGTCTGTTCACTACAGTTTCTCTGTGGAGGAGTCTGTTCACATTGCTGCAGGATGAAGACCACGAAGTCCGAGATTCTGCCTCTGATTTCATAACTAATGTACCAGCACCTCTGCTCAGTAAAGGTACACACTCACTGCTCAGATTGGAAATGATAATGCACGCACACACACACAGGCTTATAAATCATGCGTAAATAAACCTTTTCAGACCTGTACACAACCATGGTAACACACACCCCTGTTCACATTTGCTTCCTTGGGGGTTCACATGCACACTGACTCAGATACAAACACAGCAGAGTCAGTGCAGAGTGATATTGCAATGAAATACAAACACACACACACCCTCGTATGATTAAATAGACACACACCAATATAAAAAACACCACAAACACATGCTGATGTTGAAAGTGGTTGATGACATCATTTCGAGCAAAGGGTGGTGAAGAATTCCTGTAATGAAGGGTGCTAATTCTAGTTTGGCAGAGGGGACACAAGAGTGTAAGAGTGTAAGGGTGCTTGTGTGTTTTTGTGTGTCTGTGTGTGTGTGTTTGTGTGTGCTCTTGTACAGCTATCTTTGTGAGGACCAGGGTTGAGTCTACAACCAACGGACCTCAGACATTTTGGGAAATTGAGGACATTTCGGGCCGGTCCTCGCTTTGTGACTTTAATGGACTGTTTTGGGGGTTTAGACTTTGTTTTAGGGTAAGGGTTAGAATAAGGTTTAGTTTAGGTTAAAGGTTAGGGTTTGGGGCTAGGGAATATATTGTGCCAATGCTGTACAAACATGTGTGTGCTTGCATGTGCAGTTATGTATCTTTTTTGAGAATGTCTGAGGTCAGTTCTCTGAAGAATTATATGTTGCCCAGCCTTACTCACAAATTCCTCAGGTATACATACACCAGTGACTGGACCCTCACAGTTCTCTGCGTCCTTCTTAAAGAACATGAAGCCGCCACCTATCAAGTGTCTCCCTACAAACAGCCACAGTGCTACTTCCTGTCGTCACCACACTCACTTCCTGTATTTTGCTAGTTTCCCTCCCTGCACCACCCTTATTGTGTCTGTTGGTACTGATAGTATCTCATAACATAACACAAGATAGAAAAACATCTCCTCTAAAGTCTCTGCAGCCCCACATTGAAATGCTGTTTATGGATTGTAGGGCAGAGTCATGGGGGAAGACTCAACTCCAGCTTGTTACTGCTAAAGCCTGAAATTTACTGTAAGTGCGTGCGTCGTGTGTGCGTGCGTGCATGTATTTATGTACATAAGGCCAGACAGCTTCAGATAAGCTGTCAGTTAAAATCTGATAAAGCACGACAACTTGACTAAGATAGAGAAGGTTTCTCTACCACAGGAAGAGAACACAATAGACATAATTACACACTGGGTGTCCATGTGTGTGTGTGGGACTGGCAAAGGCAGGTCATCAGAATGTAATCATAAAATTTAAGGTGAGTACGTGTTAAGTTTCGAGTAAGGCAAGTAAACGTTATAGTTCAGGTTTGAGTATGTCTCCAAGAAATGAGGGAAAGGGTGGGTGTGTGTGTGTGTGTGTGTGTGTGTGTGTGTGTGTGTGTGTGTGTGTGTGTGTGTGTGTGTGTGTGTGTGTGTGTGTGTGTGTGTGTGTGTGTGTGTGTGTGTGTGTGGTGTGTGTGTGTGTGTGTGTGTGTGTGTGTGTGTGTGTGTGTGTGTGTGTGTGTGTGTGTGTGTGTGTGTGTGTGTGTGTGTGTTGTGTGTGTGTGTGTGTGTGTGTGTGTGTGTGTGTGTGTGTGTGTGTGTGTGTGTGTGTGTGTGTGTTTATAAGTGTATAAAATCAAGTGGGCTATCCTCCTTTGTCCCTATCCACTGTTCATTTGGAGATTACAGTGTTTCTCTGTGTGTAGGAGGCATTGTGTGTGTGTTACTTATCGTAAACCCGCCTACATTTCCTCCTGGATGCACTCTGGGTAATGAGGTTGAGTGTTTGTCTCTATTCTTTTGTGTGGCCGTTCACCCTCCAGCCAAGCCGCTCAAAAACTTACTCCAACCTCCAAGCTGACCATGAAAATTACATAGAATTCCTAGTTTATTTCAACACGTGCCGCGCACACTGCAGGAATGTGTGCACAGCGCAGGACGATGAAAAGACACGGTAAATTGTCTTGAATCAAATGAATGAATGAGTTGGCCAGAAAAGTGGAGTTCTTCATCTAAATGAAAAACAACAGAAAAACCCCAAAGAACTCACATCCGAGTGACTTGAAAAGTACAATTAAAAATCCTTCACTGGAAAAATATTTCATCATACTACTTTTGAAACTTAAACTCAAGTGATAAATACAGAACAGTGAGTGGGGAGGACATTTTGGTTCTTGTTGAGCTATGGAAAAAGATGTCATGAAGTCATAATGTCTTTAAGAATGCACTTACTGCTGTCACCAGGAGAACAAATCGAGAGCTGCGTTCCACTGCAGTCACTTTTCCTAGGAACTTAAAACCTCTGCAGGAAATCTTGCAGGAGTCCCAGAAAGTATTCACAGTGTGGCACCACAATAACAACACCCTGGAACTGAAGCTATATGGAATCCGCCAATGAATAGTTTGGTTGTTTTTTACAAGTAACCCCTTTTTTTAATTTCCTCCAGTGACATGTTAAAATGTCGTCACTGAAAAAGTTCTATTTACAATAAGAGGACACAAACGAGATATAACTATCCTTCCTCTTCTTTTTTGCACTTTGGGAGAAATGGGGTATTATTGTTGAGTCTTTTTTTTAGCTCAGCTGAACTGACTTTACAGACTCCTGGTCAAATGTCAGATGTGTTTTCAAGAGCTCGGCTGTTACAGTGGTTTAGTTCTCTCCCACCATTGCAGACACCTGGTGTGTGTCTCTCTTGTTGACCTGTATAATATCTTTGGTCAGCATAGTTACCTGCTGGTGTCAGAGTGTCAAGGAAACAGAAATAGAGTAATGCAGCATGTTGTTAAATCATAGCTATAGTGTGGTGCTGTGCCAGTGGAAAAACAACTGTCTTTGTGTGTGTGTGTGTGTGTGTGTGTGTGTGTGTGTGTGTGTGGGTGCATGTGCGTGCGTATGCGTGTGTGTTTGTTTGTGTGTATCTTTCCCGTCCCCTTCAGGCCAGCCAAGCAGTCTGCTCGGACGGCGATGTAGTGTGTTTGTGTGTGTGGCGCTCGTGTGTGTGTGTGTGTGCGTGTGTGTGTGCGTGTGCGTGCGTGTGTGTTTGTGTGTGTGCGCGTGTGTGCGTGTGTGTAAGTGTGCAAGTGTGTGTGTGTGTGTGTGTTTTATGACCTGCCGTTGCAGAGTCAAGTATCGGAGGTGTTAGCTGCTTCAGATGCAGGCGACGACTCCTGGCCCTTTGATATGGAGGACAGCCAGAGATGTGAGAACAGTGACGGCTTTTGCAAAACACTCAGGGAAACAAACCGTCATGCAAAAGGACAAAATGCTAAACAACCCTCCTCTTTTAGAAAGACAACAAATATATAGAAATTTAAATGTTTAAACTCATTGTTGTGTTAATCATGTGATAATAGTCTTGCTGGACAGCACAGAGACATGTTGGTGTGGTACATGAACCCAGTATACGTTATAACCATTAGTTTGATGTCTTATCTGGTTTACAGCAAAAAAAGTGCCAAAATCATAAACTGCTCCTTCAATAAAAAGTTGACATAAGCTCTAAAATCAGTTTGAACACTACAATATATTTGTCTTTTCTCCTACAGGGTTTTAAGTGCGTGTCCCTGGTTAAGAATTAATCTCATTAATTAATGTCATTGATGAATTAGAGCAAGACTCGCCTTTCCATTAATAAACTGCTTTGAAAAACTTAAAATGGATGAATTTCCTTTTACACTTACAGTTATGCACTTTTAATTTAAATGAGTTATAATACAATTAAACCTGTTTAATCAATGTGGGAGAGAAATCTGGGCACATTCACATCAGGTCAGTGAAGTCTCTTCTTCCCAGAGCCGTGAACCACAGTGGAGTCATTGTCCTGGGCAGGAAGAGCAAATCTAATTTAACCCCATCCTGCCCTCCAACACCCCCACACTGCCCCTCCAACCCCCCACCAGCATCACCACCACCGCCGCCCCCCTCTCAAATACCTCCAGAGTAATTGGGTCTGAAATCAAACTCCGCTCACCCTCACTGGACCTCCAGCACCGTGACAGAGCCGGGGCAGGAACAGAGGGATCACTTTATATATAGAGCACAGAGGGATTTGGATCGGACGACATGTGATAAGAAGGCAGTGATTAGAAATGTGGTTAGGGAGACAAGAGTCAAAGGACGTTGAACTGCGCTGTTATCCCCCACTTTGATTAAAAATATAAGGAGCTTTATTAAACAAATAAGCAAAATTGAACAAAACATGACAGTAGTGAGACGTGCACCCTACAGACCTGACAATTAAAATAAATCTCATTGGATATTTACTTATCAGGTCAAGTAAATCGTGTAGGACTGTGAGCCTCTGACCCCCCAAATATTGCAATAACAAAATTATTACATTATTTCAAATTGACTATTAAATATGGAAGATTGTTTATAGTGTAAAACAAGATTAACTTATAGTAGCTATTAATGGAACAGGAATTGACACACAACCGACCGCCCTGACATGTGTCTACTGAAATATCAGCCCCTACTTCTTTACTCCAAGCCATCGTCACATTATCACTCAAATATTCACCATGAACAACAAAAATAGAGGTGTACTAATTTAGTTATAAAATGTCTGATATTGAGAGAGGTAGATTTATACTATTCTCACGTTTATGAAGAATTGTAAGCTTTAGCCGGCCATTTGGTTAGCGTAGCTTAGCATAAAGAGTGTAAACGGGGTGCAACCAAAACCATCTACCAGGACCACTAAAGCTCCTTGTTAACAAACTGTAAAGAGAAAACTATTATGTATAACTACAAAAAATACTTCCACTGATAATACTCAGGTGAATGTTTGTTCAAATTAAAGATAAGAATTTATGTTATTGATAACATTTTTATATCTAATTTATTTGTATGTCACCAATTGAAGTTTGGTAAACAATTTTCTTTTCTCAGCAGATGGTCTTAAGTTAGAAAAAAAATCTCGCCACAGAAACATTAAAGGACATCACTGTTCAATAAAAAACTTAATACAATTTAAGGGTAAGGTAATATGCAAATATATAGCAGTGGCAAACCTTAACCTCTTGTTCAATATAGTGGGTGAAAGCTTTCCCTTTTTCCTTAAGTGTTAATTTTTTTTAGGGTTGCTTGTCATTGAACTAAGTTATGTTCTGATAGAGCCAAGCTACCTGTTTATTTATGGTTCCAGTCTTTGTGCTAAGCTAACAGACTTCCGGCGATTTCACATTCATCATACAAATGTGAGAGTGGAATCAGTCTTCTCATCTAACTCTCCACCAGAAAGCTAATGAGTTTATTTCCCTATTTTTATGCAATACAAATACAAATTAATACGAAGCAGCTTTCAGCTCTCTTCAGTGGCCTCACACACTCTGCTGACGTGTCCATATTTTCCGGGGCAGCCTTAGTGAACCATTATCAGCTGGCTCGCCTGAAGTAACCTCCCTGGCTCACTGTAAAGAGAACAAGTCCTGTGTCCTTTCCCCCAGTTCGTTCACCTGCAGCGATGAATGGAAGCCTATGACCTGATGAAACTGAAGGACACTCACTAAACACACCACAAACTGTTTTCTATAACTCATTTACAAAGATGTACAACTGAAGGTACTTGGTGCTGCTGGAGAGTGGATTTTCTGCTCTCAACTTTCCTTTTGGATTAAATAAGCTGTTATTTCACTGTCCAGTGAAAGCACACAAACACAAGTGATGTTTTTTGCAGGTCTCACTCAAACGGCAGCGTGGGGAAATGAGATTTTAATGATTTGGTGTGAATCAAAATCACATGTCTCAGTAATGACCGGTGGCTGCAGGCTGTGTTGAAGTAGTGTGTTTACAGTTTAAAGCAGCAGGTTGTGATACTTGACTGTGATGTGATTTGAGGATAACAGGAGTGCAGATTATCTCTGTGAAGCCAATTCTCAGTCCAGACGTGTCAAGCTGAGGCAGACCCGTTGTGCATCCTGTGTTACTATGGAACAAACGCAGTCAGACCCAGATCTCATTATAGCTTCAGCTCAGATGTGTCTCACAGACAAAAGATTCACAAGTTGTCAGCCTCTGCATCCGGGCTATTTATTATATACAGCCTGTTTGGAACAAAATAAAAAAAAACATAAATAGAAAAAAAATTGCTGCCTATTACTTTAACTTGTCATTCATGCCAGCTGTGTGGATGGATAAATAAACATTTGACAAAATCTATAAATTATGTATATGAGCACAGCATTTAAATGTGTGTTTACTTATTTGTAAAGATATAATAACTGCTGTAACATAGGGACTGGCCTCCAGGTTTTTTGTACTGTCGACTAACCCTGTTTTACAGTTATGGCATCTAATGAATACAAATGAAAAAAGACCAATGGGAAAGAAGCAATTGGTTTTATAGGATCCATAATTATATGGGATTGACCCATATTAGTACCCATATTTACAGACAGGAGAAACCAGCAGTGTTTTGTATTCCATATCTGTAAAGGTATTTAAATTCAACCACAGAATTTACAATTGGCTGTTGTTAGAAAATCTTATTTCATTAGTGAAACAGGGAATTGAATGAGTACGTTTGAAGTTTGGCTGAGATTTCATGACAGAGACAGACAGGAAACTTCTACCCTCTGGTTTCTATTGACTTGTATATGATCCTTCAACAGACACAGTCTGGACTCAATGATAAGCACTGCAACAGTAGACTTTTATGTAAATCCTCACCATTCTACTTACCGGTAGCTTTGGTACTCTTTGTCGTGTTATTGTTTCCCGTTGTTGTTGTTGTTCTCAGTCTACAGAGGAAGTCAGGGCTGTAAAGTGTCTGTTTTTATTTCACACCTCTCTCTATCTCACACCTGCACTTCCTGGTGTCTCGGCTCCACTGTCAAGCCTGTAACAACTGTGTGTGTTTGTGTGTGTGTGTTAATGTTGCAGGTCTTTTCCTATCATTGGGTGAACGTCTTGTCTTTGTCGACTCTTAGTCGTTTTATATTGTTTTGAGGCTTGTTTTCAGACTATTCAGACAAGGCCAGTTGTATGTACATTTGAGTTTGATAAAATGCATGTTAGAAGCACCAATACCCATCCCCCCCCTCCTCAACTGATCACAGATTAAACCCTGGACATGCAGATCTATGTGGGCCCCTCATTTGACAGACCGTCTTTGTCCAGGCTGTATGGAATAAAGACGTGACTGTGGGACATGGCAGGTGTAGCTAAGAGACCCATACGGTGGTCCGGCTGCAGTTTAGAGCCCAGGTGGGATGGGTGCCCCCTTACCCCCTGCTTAACAGTCAGTTGGAGGGGGGGTGGGAGATAGGGGGAGGGCTTCAAACCCAAATCCTTTAGATGTGGGTGGCTGAGCAGAGGAATTAACTCCCTCTACAGCGAACATGATGACACCAGTAGCGGGAAGACTGCAGGGGCGGGAAGTGCTTTGGATTTCTCTCATTTCACTGTCCTGACAGCCCGACACCCCCACTGACATCCCTCTGTATAGACGGACAGATAGAGAGAGAAAGAGAACAGATAGAGAGAGAAAGAGAAATAAAACCCAAAGGGAAGTGGCAGCGGTGCAGCAGCCACTTCTCAAATTAAAAAAGGCAATAAAATCCACAATAACCTCCAATAAATCACAAAACAATGAGGAAATAACATGATGCAGTTAAGAAAAGAATCATGTAAATAATAAAATAAACTGAGACTAAAGAAAGAACTATATCTATACTACATGCTGCACGTGCAATGGAGGTAATATAATCTACTATATAGAGAGCAAGCCTTGAAAGGTCTCATCAATCAGATACATGTAACAGATATGAGGAAATGTCCAGGTGAGCAGTAAACTATCTCCTCATCCAACACACAGGAGAATCATTGTGCAGCGTGACGGCAGCTGACAGCCAAGACTTCCTGTCGTTGTTCTTTGTCAAAACTGATGACGTCTTCTGCAGAAAGTTGTTCAGCAGCTCGTGGAGGGGATGTTCAATGTCCTCCATGATGGTCCAAAGTTTGTTAAGCACCCTCGTCTCCACAAGCTACTTCAAGTCCTCTGGGGAAGTCCCCTCAGCACAGCGCCAGCCTCACCTCTGACCCTCATTCAGTTTGTGCCCCAATCCAAAGAAAAGCAAACTGCAGTAGATAAGGCTTACACACAGAGGGATGAAATTGTGAATTGTTTAAATGAGGCCATTTTCTTCCTGTGTGCAGTTTAACCCTCTTTAAAAATGGTAGCACACTCCCATGTTGGTGTTAGCATGTAGCAGAAAGCACTGCTTTGCCTACAGCATCAAACAGACTGATAACTTGCCTGTAGACTTTTTATTTTGTGGTTTCTGTCCACAAAAGAGGTAGCTGTGGCACATTGGGCTGCTTTCATTCCATCATGTGCACTTCCTCAATAAAGGTGATAGTGTGGCCCTGGTGAAGGGCTGGTTGTGCTTCAAGAAGCCAATTTACATATAAAGCTCTTTATAAAAACTTAGTTTCCACCGTCTGGAACAAGGGAACCAAAGATCTTAGTTCAGTCAAAAAAAACTCTTCAGAATGGTTCAACTGTTTTTCTGTTTCCTCAAGTGGCACAGGGTTAAGTTTTTCCCTCACGCTCCTGCCCTGCCCAGCTCCAATGAGTGCCAGTGGATGAAGAGTGTGCCAGGGGATGCCAACTGCACAACCACACACACACACACACACACACACACACACACACACACACTCTTATGCTTAACACCAGGAACAGCGTGAAAGACAATCCCCTTGAGAAACTGAGCATTTTGCACCGACAGCTCGAGGAGGGAAATCGTGTTAAGCAACGTGTAAAACCTCTGTAGAAAAGTAGATAAATTGAATGCAGCTAAAATTTCCTATTCAGGGGGGTAGGATTCTGTAAAGGCTTGACATCAGAGGAAGGGCCGTCCCAGGGAGAGGCGGCTTCTTGGTAAAGAAAGGAATTTGTCACTCAAGCTCCTAAACTCTTAAATCTCCTCTAATACGGTACAATCAACAGCCTCTAATGTTCACAGACCTGGTTTCCCTCTCCGCTCAGACGTCGGGCTCGGCTCTGATTATACGCCTCCTCTCTGAAGACGGAAAACAATCTGGGTTCTAGACCCTTTACGTGTTTGTGTGTTTTACACTGTATGTGTGCTGATGGGGTCTATACAGTACCTCCACCCTCCCTCCCTCCTCTCTTCCCATGGTGGTAGTGTTTTGGCTAGTGGCTCTCAAAGCCTTTTGAAGTTTCTGGTGTTATCTGGGTGTCAGCTGTGGTGAGAATGGTAAAGGTGGGAGAACAAGTCTCTCTCTCACACACACACACACACACACACACACTCACACACACACACACACACACGCACACACTAACACACACACCACACACACACAAACACACAGTGTTAGTGTTGTAGAAGTGTGAGACACACTTCAAAATGGAGCTGAAACTAATGTTCAGCTCCATTTAACATCACAGTTGTCCTCACACTTCACAACTACTGACACTGAGTGTTTGTGTGTGTGTGTGTGTGTTAGTGTGTGCGCAGTGTGAAAACACAGGACTTCAAATAGCAAGACATTTTCACAGTCCATCCATCCATTCATTGACACATAAACAGGAAGTGGAACGTTTGCTCTTACTGTGCGTGCATGCGTGTATTGACGAAACGTACAGAATGGTTTGCTTCTATGAGCCCAGAGAAGACACGCTTGCACATTCGTTCAAAATAAGTTTGGAACCCACCATCATTTCGGCATCATTCAATCATCGCTCCGTCACAAAGCACCAACGTTACATGCCCACAATGAGACGTTTTTGAGTGGGGATTATGTTTCTGGGCAGGTGTTGAGTAATCAGATCTCTCTTTATGAATCGGAACAGGTGTTTATATTTCTCAGTTTATAATCCTACAGACTACGCTGTTTGTTCCCTGTTCTGGGACTTGTGGCAGAGTGACATGCATGCACGCACATTTTCCTTTAGCGTGCGAATCCTTTCAATTTTTACAAATAGTGCACTGTTCAGCTGTGGAGACTGGAGTTGTTTCGAATTATTTATTTCAGTTTTCAGTTTGTCAGACTTTGGATTTAATTATTTTGGATAGAGGGACACACCGGTTCAAGTAATGTTTTTTCCTTTCATGCCACCGCATCACACGATACTCCATGTGCATGGATTATGTCATTCACATGCACTGCTGTAGGAGCCCATTGAGAAATCTGTGGACAGTGTATATAGCTGAGTAATTGGCTTTCTCTTCCAGAAATTTTACGCCGGTAACCAGATTCTTTTAATCTCTAGTCCGATTCCTTTACATGACTAGGATTTTTAATAAGGTTATTAGACAGACAGACGGTTAAAACCCTGGGGACTCACATTCCTCCCTCATGGTTAACTCAATCAGTTTTGGCATTAAGTCCTCCCTCATGATTCCGTGTCCCCTTTGCATAGGCAGGGTTGCTAAGCAATACATCCAGTAGAGGGCAGTGCAGTGTCCAGAGTGTCTGACAACGTAGACATGGCGAGAGTGTAGAAGGTTGCGATAAATAACCTCATAAGGAAGAGGTAAAAGCATCAGGTTGTGGTGGTCAATGATTCCACGAAATACATATTGCGAAGTAGATGCGTGAAGGTTCTCACCAATTCGCAAAGTCTCTCAAAGTCTCCTAAACTTTCTTCTTCCTGTTTTCATAATGGCCCCACCTGAACTGTACACTGCCCCCCAACATTTCCGGTGGTACTGCTCTGTTTCGTTCATATCCGTAAACTTTCAGTAGGCGTGCCCAAATATGTACAAAATGAACACAGAGTACAGACAGAAGACTAGGTCAGTTTCACTGTATTAATCTAACATTGAGCATAAATTAGACTTAACCTGTTTAAAAAGGTTGATAATGCTAATAAAAGAACAATGTCAACCCATCCGATCTGACACTTCCTTTTATATTAGATTGGAAAAGCTTAACAATGGACTAAATGGCCAAATAATAACAGTTACAGTAGCTTACAATCCATATTATCCATTTGTTCCACCCATGATTTATGATCTCTCAACATGCTTGTTTATTGTTCATTCATCTTCTGGTTGTTCTCATTTTGAATTAGTGTGTCTGTCAGTCTTGAGTGTAAAACAGTGTTTGCAGACTCAATAGCCTTGTTGTCTCGTCTGTCCTCAGAAATGGCCGGTGTGTCAGTGTGTCCTCCTGTAGCTCTGGACCGGGGCGTGGGGCTCCTGTGTCGGCTGTTTGAGCTGTGGGGTGAGGTTCCCGCTGGTGTCCTCGCACTGACAGAGTGGCTGCTGGGAGACAAAGACGACAATGACATGGCAGTTGCAGACGACGCTTCCTCTCTGGTGAGTATCACTCAGAGGTCACACAGGAGCAGAGTATCTTTAAAGCCCTTAGAGCAGACAATATATTGACAATTTACAATGGGCTTCAAGAACTTCACCAACTGTACCAAGATATTTGTGAGACAGTAGACGACATGTCCCAAAAACTTTTTCACTTATGATTGTCACAGTTTTATTCAGGAAAACTGTGACACTGTGATTTGATCATCAACTTACTTTTCATATAAAAAATTAATTCATGAACAGAGAAATCACTACAAATGCTGCTTCTTAAGGGACTTTAAGCAACAGTCAAACTAGTGTTTAAGAAACTAGTTTTCAAAAACAATATCATCATCTTTGTGTTTTATGATAGAACACTGGTTTATGCTAAATTAAGAGTGTAATTCAAGTTGATTTAACACTGCTTGTAAAGTGTGGAAACTTAGGCACAGACAGAACAATATAGTTTTTATTGTCGCTCTTGTTTTACTCACAGTAGCAGACAAAGTATCCGGGCAGTTTATAGCCACCAAGGTTTCTGCTCTCCGACCACTGTGTTTATTTTCTTGTTTTGTTTTTGGTGCCTGTTTAATTGTTGGGTTCTTTCTACTCAAGACTCAAGCTAGTAACTGTAAACTCCTGCTTCTTGTGGCTGATTGTCCAAATATCCTGAGCTATAAAGTTGTTCTTCTTAAAGCTGCACTAGTTACTGTTGTTTTACTAACGATGTGGTCAAATGACAATGTGGCATAGTGATGAACCCAAGGAGAATTTTCACCTAATTTTGCTGTTCCACTTAGTTTTCCAGATCACAGTTTATCTGTTTTTACTGCTCAGTCTTGTTGATTCAGCGAAGATATAAGTAACTTCATGCAGCTTGCCTTGTAGCCTTGTGGAGCATTTGACAGCTGATAAGTCAGGTTTTCAACCCTCAGGGGTGAATGGAAACGAACATGACTGGAAATTAAAACTAATGTTGCTTTGTGTTTCTTGGATTTGTAAATATGTAGTTGTTTGCTAACAAGTTGACCGAAAAGGGGGGCAATATGTCAGTTGTATGTCTACAACATAGGCTGTATATAAAGATGGACGACACATCTCCATTTCCTCAGACTATCCAGAAATGAAGCTAAAATACTTCAGATACAGACATTGCCATCTTGTGCATTTCGGAGCCTTCTTCGATGTAGCTATCGGGATAGAGCCATGGTAGCAAGGAATCGCCGATACGCACCCTTGACCAATTCAGAGTCAATCTCAGCTGTCAATCATGACATGTCACCCTGTTTTTATCATAAAATTACTAATGAAAACCGAGCTTACTGGATAACGTGTCCCTTGAACAAACATTGATGGGATAAGAACTACCCAAAATGACAGAACCATCTTTGAGAGATATGGATTTGATGTATTCTTTGACTTTTTTTCTAATGACCAGGATGAGGAGGACTTCCTGTTTGAGAAGGGGGATCTGAACCTGTGGGCCGAGCCTGTCCAGTGGGTGAAGCTGCTTCACAGACACCTCACCTCCCTCATCTCAACCTTAAAGCAGAGCCAGCACCCCGGAGAAGTTATCCTGGATCAAGCCCGGCTCCACACTCTATCCGCCCAGGCCCAGACCAAGGCCCTCAGCTCCCAGCAGGCCCTGGACTCCCTCCCTGCCCTGCCCCAGTTCTCCTGCACTGCGGAGCATGCCCGGCTGAGCCTGTGGCACCAGAGGGCCACGCTGGCTCTGGATGTGCTTGAGAGGCTGAAGTAGAGAAATGAGCACGGTGCATCTCTAATACCAACAATTTTTCAAGGGAATTGTCTGTAAGTCAGAATTCCTTATATTTCCAAAACAGGAGAGTTTTCAGATAAATGAACACAAGACCACAGACCGGCTTTGTGGTCTTTTTTTTTACTCTGTACTTGTCTCTTACTTTTTCCTACGAATTTTGCCTTCAATGTTTATCAGATTTCATTGTTATGGTCACTATTCCTTGATGTCTCTTAAATAAATATGTCACAAAATACTACATGATTTCAATGCGCAATTTTTCCTACGAGGAAAGTCACAGCTGTACGTCTCAATTCTTTCACGTTAATAACTCTGTAACGCAGCAGGAAAGAGAAGAAATAGACGATATTGATATGATGTGACTACATGTGGGAAAGTTGTGAAGCCATAACAATTATTCAGCGCGAGCTTGTACACAACAACACTTGATGCACTGTTCTCTTATCAGCAGGAATGTGTCACACGACAGTATTGAGTATTCAGTATTGAGCAAACGAACCGTTCTGCTTTCCCTGTGTCTACCAGGGATTTAAAGTTTGGAACAAAACAACTCGGTGCCTAAAGCTTCAAGCACCAACTTCAATGGTGTGATTGTGCAGCGAGGCGAGCTTTATGGCCGAGGCATGGGATTGTGAAATCAAGTGTTTGCGCTGACACGTCGCCAAAGTTGTATTTCAGTGTACGCTTCAACTTCTACTGTTTTTATACGAGGTGTTATTTTCCTGTGATATTTAATTTACTGCAGGATTCTTTCCATTGGACTGTGTTTTTATTCTTCCCTCTAGTTTTCCTGGTTATGTAATTAGGAAGACGGCACAATGGACTACTGTCCTGTGTGTGTGTGTTAGTGTGCGTGCGTGATTTGTGCTGCCTGCTCATACAGCTGGACCCTGCTCTCTCCCTGGTAGCCATGTTCACTGTTACAGTAAAACTGACGTAATGTTTTGGAACAGCTCGACATCCCCCAATAAAAACCGAGCTGTGTGATGGGAGAGAGCGGTTTGGGACGAGGACATGTTCAGGGGATTTCTCAGGAGCCTCGCCGGGTGTCTGTCCTTCACATTAAACTATTTATCACATCTAGCAAACGCACAAATAGTCCTGGGACAGCCCTCAGCCTAATTTTAGGGTTGGTAGTAGTAGATTCCAACCTCTTATGTCACTTGTTTTTCGCCTGTTGCTATTTTCCCTTTTTTTTTACCTCCCTCTTTCCTTCTCTGACCAAACCATTCAGCACTTATTGAATCATGTCACAGAAAGAAAAAATCATTTTTAAACCAATCTTTCAATTATGATCCTGTATAGAAAAGACTTAATGGTTACCAGTGTCGCAGAAACCTGCAATTTCTGGTGATATGTGTCGCACAAGTTTTTTTTTACACCCTCGGCACCAAAAGATCAGCCTTTGGGAGTTCTGATGTCGAGTCCCGCTCTCTGCCACCAGCGCTGCAATCTTTCCATTGCGGGTTTTCCAAACTCCAAGAGCAAGAGCTGCAGTAGTTTGACGTTGTCATGTGGACGTGTTTTGCCGTCCTGGGAAGGTTAAACCATGCTGAGACGGGGGGGCTGCTTAGTGCAACCACACTGCACTCCCTGACTTTACAACAAGACGGGTGGGGGGGTGGAGGGGGATTTTTTTATTGGGGAGAAAATGAGGAAGCAGGTTTTGAAGCAATAAGTGAAGGAATGACTAAACATGACATTACTGCAGCCAGTTGGTCCTGAATGTGCCTCTTTAAATCCTGCTCCGGCTCTGCTCAGCAGGGGGCGCCCCTTTCCCCTTTGCAGGCAGTTCTCCCTCTGCTCTCATGGGGGCAGTGTTAACCTGCGGAAACGAGAGGAAAGCAGCATTCCTGCAGTCTGGGCCCTGGCTCTGACACCGGGGAAAAACAAGGGAGGAGAGAAGCTGAGAGTGCTCAGGGGGGAGAGAAAAAAATATATGACCAAAAGCAAATCTCACTTTGTGTTCATAATGACTCAACGTGTTTAAAAAAAGGTGACGCGTTTCTAATCTGAGGATTTGGAGGAAGTTTAGTGGTAGTCTTTGAGACGGTGCTGAAGTGGGTCATGTGAGCACAGTGGGTATTAACATGTCTGTTTTTCCATGTGTAGTAGACTGGAATAGGCGGCGTGTTCTACTGTGGAAGTCGGATTATGCAACGGGCGGATTCTAAAACCGGTGCTGCACTCTGGAGAGAGAGGGAGGGAGGGAGAGTTTCCTTCCATTACAAATACATGTGTCAGCTTCCAAGTGTGGTGCTTCCAGGGGCCAGGAGGATTTTGTTGTTGGCGGTTCAAAAGGACCCCAGACCTTTTGGTGCAGGGGGGTGAGGGAGTCCTCGCCTCAGCTTCAGATGAGGGCCCAGGTATGAACGCGCACTGCAAACCGGCTCCTTCCAGTATTTCACTGCAAAATCAGAACCCTCCCCCCCACACACACACACACATACACACACACAAGAAAAACATCCACAAAGATTGGTTGTGTGATTAAAAAGAGAAGAAAAAAAAAGTTTTGGAGGGGTGTGAGGAGGAGGAGGCGGGGGAGGAGGGGAGGAGGAGGAGGAGGAGGAGGAGGAGGAGAGGGGCAGCCGGGGTTAGATTTCAAGGCGTGGTGATGAAGAATAGGCGGCCAACCGGTGAATGGAAGTGTTTTTTTTCTGCGAGAGGAGGAGAAGGAGGCGGCTCCTCGCCACCGAAAAAAACTTTGCGCCGACTTCCCTTCGCCCCTCCCTGAGGTGCGCCAAGCGTTTATATTGACGCAGAGGAGGCGACTGCGCACAGTGAAGCTGTCTGGTTCTGCGCTTCCTGAGGGGGAGGACAAATACACAACACCTACAACTCCGACAGCACCGACCCAGTCCCCTCTCTCTCCCGTCTGCTACGGACCTTTTTTTTTCAAGAGGAGGGAAAAGCGAGAAAACTGCACGCGTCCAGCCTCTCGAAGCAACTTTTCAAAACAAACTTT
The DNA here is from genome assembly GCA_038501795.1 of Pseudopleuronectes americanus. Classification (NCBI taxonomy): domain Eukaryota; kingdom Metazoa; phylum Chordata; class Actinopteri; order Pleuronectiformes; family Pleuronectidae; genus Pseudopleuronectes; species Pseudopleuronectes americanus. The sequence continues at coordinate 4,030,126 of CM076729.1, read as the reverse complement.
TTCGCCACCAAAAACCAGTCGTGGCACAAACTACCGCTCGTCGCATACTGGGATCCTGCTCGGTCCTCCATGAAAGAGGGAGTGCGCCAGCAAACTTGGGGAAACGACATGTCTTCCACCGTCTTGTCCGCTTTCTACGACATGGACATGCTGTACAAGGTAAATATCCGTCTGTTGTTTGTCAGTGGTGTGCTCCTCCCGGGGAGGCAGCGTGCGGAGGAGCTGCAACAAGTTGGGGAAACTGGTGTTAAACGCGCCATGTGGTGCGCTGCTCTGAGATCTGTGTCTAAACTCCTGTGTTTTCCTCCAGCAGGATAAAGGCATGAACATGAACGCCCTCCACATCAACAGCATGCTGGACAAGAAGGCGGTGGGCGCCCCGGTCACGTCCCCGGGCTCCGGCAGCCCCTTCGCGCCGGGCTTTTTCCGCAGAAACTCGACCAGCAACGTGGAGGCGATGAACAACGGCAACAAGTACAACATGGGCTCCGGCTACGGCAGCCTGAAGGAGAACATGCCGCTCGGCGGCAGCAACAGCATCAGCCCCACGGCCCTCATGAACAAGGAGAACAAGTTCCGCGACAGAGCCTACAGCGAGAACGGGGAGCGCGGCGTGCTGCAGCAGAAGTCCGGCTCCCAGATCAACTCCACCCGCTACAAGACCGAGCTGTGCCGGCCCTTCGAGGAGAACGGGTCGTGCAAGTATGGGGAGAAATGTCAGTTCGCTCACGGCTACCACGAGCTGAGGAGCTTGTCCCGCCACCCCAAGTACAAAACGGAGCCGTGCCGCACCTTCCACACCATCGGCTTCTGCCCGTACGGTCCCCGGTGTCACTTTATCCACAACGCCGACGAGCGCCGGCCCGCTCCGGCCGCCAACGCCAACATGCAGACGGGGGAGCCCCGGTCAGCCCGCGAGATGTGCGGCTACGGCCAGAGGGACATCATGCCGCAGCAGCTCGGCTACAGCCAGAGGGACAGACCAAAGCTCCACCACAGCCTCAGCTTCTCCGGCTTCTCCACCCACCACGGACTCGAGTCCCCCCTGCTCGACAGCCCCACGTCCCGGACCCCGCCGCCGCCCAACACCGGCTCCTCCTGCGCCTCCAGCTTCTACGATGATGTGCTGTCCCCCAACTCCATGTCCTGCATCAACAGTGCCTTCTCCTTCCCCGGGCAGGACCTAAAAGCCTTACTGGCCCCGCTGGCAGTGCACACCACCGGCGGCTACGCCAACAACCACTCCACCGGTGCCTACTACGGGAACATGCAGAGCAGCGTGTGCCCGCCCTCCCCTCCGACCTACAACATGAGCCACTTGCAGGCGCTGCGCCGCCTCAGCGAGTCGCCGGTGTTCGAGCCCCCTCGCAGCCCGCCAGACTCGCTCTCTGACCGGGAGAGCTATGCGAGCGGGTCCCTCAGCTCTTCCGGGAGCCTCAGCGGCTCCGAGTCGCCGAGTCTGGACGCGGGGAGAAGGTTGCCAATCTTCAGCAGGCTGTCGATTTCAGATGACTGAAGCACGTTTTGTTTCTCAAACGGATTGTATGGACGGGTCTTGAGGGGGGAGGTGGAGGTGAGAGAGACTGTCCTTCAAGCAGAGGATCCCAGTTGAGACCCCCGCTCGCCCCCTTTTTCAGCGGCATCCACCCTGCTGAAGTGCCTTTGAGCAAGACATTGAGTCCCTAGCAGCTCCAGGGGTGCTGACCCTGCTCTGACCTCCCTGGTGGGGGGCAAGAGAAGAGTTTCACCCACAGGGATCAATAAAGCTTCATCCAGTTTAAAGTGTCCTTGACGAGGCATTAGTTTAGTCCTTTTTCTTTTCTTGTATGTAATATAGCTGTATTAAAACTTAGATAGCAAACAGAAGGCATTCCATCAGTGCCTTGCCCAAGGGCTCATGGCAGCCCCCTCTCCCTTTTTGCTCTATCAGGCAAGCCACACTTTTCCTGGGATTAGATGTGTGTGTGTGTGTGTGTGTAACATGACTTGACAAGAAGAAGAGACTAAGCGGTTTCAGATTTCCTCCATCCTGCCAAGAATATGCCTTGACTCAAAGTAACACTTTTTTTTTCTTCTATCGAAGTGTGTGGTTTTTTTTTCTTCTTCTCTTCCTCTCTGAAAGCTTCAACTTCCATTCCAGACCTGTCTTCTCCCAGCGCCACCCAGTGGTTCGTTTGGTTAGTCTAGTTTGTTGCTTGGTTAAAAAGCACTCTTGAGTTGGGTTTGTTTGGGGAAATCACTGCTGATGGTTGAATATATATTTTTTTAGCTGTTTTTTGAGTGATTTGCATAGCGGTGCATAACTGGCTATGGACTATTTAACTTATTTATTATCTTGTGAAAGGGTTAGTATAAAAGTATAGGCTACATTGGTAATTTGTGTCCATACTGTATTTATCAAGTATGATGAAGCAATAGATCTATATTCTTTTATGTTTAAATTATGATCGCCATTATTAATCTGCATAAAGTGGAGTGTATGTTCTTTTCACAGTAATATATATATTTTGTTTTTTTTCTCCTTTTTTGTAACTTCACTTGGTTATTTTTATTGTAAATGAGTAAAAAAAATCTTAATTTAAGAGAACGTATGTGATATTTATTTCATTAATTTTGTTTCCTTGTTTACGTTTATTAAAAAAAGGTTTGCGTGATTGCTGTTTGCTCTTGAGGTTGTGTGTCAGTGCTGTAGAAGGCTTTTTTTTTGGAATCCCTATTTAGATGTATCTGTAGAATGTATAAACAATGTGGTTGTACAGACCGTCCAAACCTTAATTCTTTTCTTGATCTAGATCAGGCTTCAGTGACAAAGAACCCAAGTCAATAAATTAACCAAAAAGTATTTTGTTTTCTTTAAAATTTTGTTTTCTCTCTGTTTGCACGAGGTCACACTGTGATTCCAGCCACGTGCTAAAGAATGTAGCAATCCCTTGTGCCCCAGTATTATTGTGTAGTGCCTAAGGGGTTCACCATCTTGACATGCCTTAAAATTAACCAAATAAAGTATTTTTCCTACATGGCATCTTTTTATACACAGGTTGAACTGAATGTAGTGTTGGATTCTGAACATTTTGTTAAGGTTGTTACCACTCAGACACTCTGATAAACAACCGGAACTTCTCTAAATCTCCATTCCTCTTGTTTTGATTTCCTTTTTCTCTGTTTTCTCTTTTTGATATTGAAATCTAGTCTGAGTCTTGAGTTTGCTGGAGAGGGAAGTGGATAAACACGTTTGGTTTGTACATAGTAGGTACAGGGGGATGCGCACTATGTACTTTCGACTACTTTATCAGAAGTAAAGCTTTTTGAATGTAACAAAAAAAAACGGACAAAAACACAGCGAGAGTTGTCATATTTTTTTGGGGAGTCAGTTCACTACAAATTGAGTGTGAGACTGTTAACTTTGTACTGTACATGTTTTTTGTAGTTCTCCCAATAAAAATCATTTTTCGAAAAACCGGCGGCCTGTTGAGCTGTGATTTCTCTTTACCTTTCGGAGTGTGAAGATTCAACAGGTGTGACGTTTCCATCGAAAACGTGAACTGATGATTGTCAGGAGCGTGACACTTGTGCTTCTCATGTTACTCACATGAAAGTATCAGGTGTCTCATGACTATAGTCTTCTCCCCCCAGAAGAGAAAACCCTGGGACAGGCTAGAGGGTGGGGGAGTGTGTGTCCTTGGTACAGTGGAGCCTTTGCTGCCCTATGACACTATTTGTCCTTGGACCCTTGGGGGGTTCTTGAGCAGTGAGTTTTGGCCCATTGTCCTGAGCGTACAGTAAAAACAGAGAGCAGGTAGTTTCCACAGTGTAAGGAACAGCCTGAATTCTTGTCTCCTGTCCAACAAAGAAAGAACAGCCTGGTGTCGGTATGTGCCTTGATAAAGGAGAAATCTGATTCTGGAGCAGAAAGCAGCAGCTCCACAGAAACGGATAGCCCCGAATAAAATGTACGCAATATTACATAGTGTGTAATGTTGTGCTATAAACAGGGCGGCATGCGATATGCCCTCGCCTTCTGAGGAATGAGGTCTGGAATTTTTAAATGGAAAATGTGTGTGTGTGTGTGTATGTTTGTGTGTGTGTGTGTGTTGCGGTCACAGAAACGCCAGTTGAATTGTGTTGGGGGCTCAGGCTGTAAGTCTATCTGGGGGTTTGCCATCAGGATGAGGTTTGAATATTTCAATAAGCTGCACGTCACAATCACCTTGACTGACACTCAGCATCCTGGCAGAATAGCCACTTGTAGTTTACATGAAGATGTGGCAGAAGTTTTCTCACCTTTGCATCTATTCCATTACCCTCTGAACCTGATTGAAGGAATATATATTGTGGAATTGTAATCTTCAAATCAAGAATCAGAACATGGACTTCATTATAAACCTAATGTTTCAGTACTGTTGATTTCACATGCATAAATACAGACTGGCAAACAGTACGCCTGATAATATATGAAGACCCTACAACTTATCAACAAACTGTCCAAATGTACAGTGAACCCTTCAATGAGAAATAAGAAACTGCTTCCCTCCCTCCTTCTTTTATTTTCTCTCTATGTTTATGTTATGTATCATTTTTTACATGATGAACTGTTATATCTTCTCTCATTAATATTTATTTATCTATGTGAGAACATACTAAGTTCATTAAACAGTCAATTTATACAGATATTCTCTGTGTTGAGCACATATCTGCAGTAGTTGAACATATACGCGTTTGTAAATAAAGTTCTTAAATATATTTTTTTATTTTATGAGTTTTTATGAAAAACAAATGAATTGAAAGTTACAGTAGCTGTCATATAAATCTAGTACAGTAAGAACATGTTCCCTCTGAACTACTGAAGTAGGATGAAATTAAAATACTCCAGCAATGTACAAATACCTGACATGTCAACTGAGGTGCGGCCATTGAGGAAACTAGTTTCCACCTCTGAGGTTGAGAAGTGAGTGATGAAAACTATAAGCTGTGTGTTCCACTGGTTCAAACAGGGATAGGTTCCTGACAGGTGGGACCGATGGGTGAGCTCGGGTCACATCTGTCGGATCCTACGTGCTGCTTTGCCCATCGATCCGTTGGAGTAATCTATCAGAAACCTGTTACTGCCAGTGCTATCCCCGTGCTCCGGGGTCAGACACGCTGAGATGGATGTATCAGTCTGGGAACTGAACACCAGCCATCAACCCATAACTGATTAACTCCCTAGCTGTAAATGTGTTTCTTCTATCAGGCTCTTGAGTAGGTAAAACGGGGACAGTTAGTTTTGCAACTCTCCAGCATAAAGCAGGGCACAAAGAGCCTTTCCCCTGCCCTGATCCTAGAGTAACATTCGGTCATGTCTAGACCAAATAAAAGCCTGGCCTACATTTCAGCATGAAGCCCCCTGTTGTTGTGGCGCTTCGATTTCCCCGAAAAAAAACTGTGCTACAGGCTATTTCGGCAAAGTTATCAGTGGTAGCAAAGGTATTAAGAAAATAAAGGGCCCAGGAGTCATGTGGTGCCCGGAGTTCACGCCAAGATAAGGGAGGCCGATAAGCGCGCCGGCAAATATTTACTGTGTCCTCAGGATTTCATAATGAAGTGTTTATCAGAGCAGAGCCAAAGGGCTGCACAATGTGCCGGGCCCCGCCAAGAAGGATCCAGGTACCTGTGACTCAGTGTGTGTGGGGATATGAGTGTGTGTGTGTGTGTGTGTGTCAACAAACCCACATGTTGTGTTGGATTGAGTGTGTTAACATTTTACATGTTTTCCATAAAAGATGAACTTCTGTGTAAGGATGCAGTGGTGTTGGTGTGTGCACACAGGGGTCTTGCTGGTTAATGGGGTCTGCAGCACCTACAATGAAAGGAAACGCTCTCTGACTTGTGATTAGGGCAGGAAGAGTCCCGCTTCCTGGCCACCACCCATTTCCACCTCTTCTTCGTCCTGCTGTTTTTCCACCTCGGTCAGTTTCCCCTCTCCTCTGTAGTGGCGGCTCCGAGAAGTTACTATTTGTGTTCCACTGCTGCACTGGGAAGCTCGGCTCGTCCTGGTATTGTTTTGGCATGTTAAAGCCCAGACCTGGGGTCAAGTAGTAACCGCACATAGTTTTCAGACTTTGTTTTAGCGCTCATGGGGGCCAGATGGGTGGCACGCTGCCAGGTAGAAAGTGGAGAGCAGTGGTTGTAAATCATCTTCATGTCAGAAACCCCAATTAGACTCAGATAATGGTTGAACCGGTCCGGCCCTCCATTTGATCTCATCCCCCTAGGCTTAGTTTTTTTTGTTGATTTAGTAATAAAAGATCTCTGTGATTTCAGGGAAATCTTCCTCTTTAATGAGCTATTATTAGTGCTCATAATCCAACTGAAAGTAAACCGGCCTCCTGCTTACAGAGGACTGAGTCACCAGCACATGGTGGAAGTCCCTTCCAGATCCCTGCTGTATGCTTATCTGTGATTGTCTACTTTATGTCACTATTCTGTTCTCACAATGAAACAATGTGCAGTACAGTATAATGTGTGTCTTTGTGTGTGAAACTGACTTGAAACCCCACCCAGCTGCTGCTACTGTAAGAGTCAAACAAAAAAGTCATACAGCAAATGTTCCCTTCGAGGCTACGGTTCTTATTTGATTACTCTTGTAACTTTTCGTAATATAAAGGCCGATGATATCTACACAGAACCTTTCTTAAAGCTGCCAAGAGAGACAAGGTAGAGTTACAGTCTAATGGGATCCATCCCTTCAGAACACTGGATCCAGAGCCAGCAGGAGGCCTGTGGGGACTGTAACATAAAGCCTAAGCATGGACCATTTGAACAAATAAACACATTCTTCCTGTTACACAAGGAAAGTTGAATAAATAGTAAAGCAATGGAACACACCTTGTCTCTGTTCAAAACATGCAGGGGGGTTGCTCTTACAGTTTCATTTACTTTAGGGGCTTATGGCAGCTTATGTTAAAGCAAAAAACATATCTGGGTTATTAGACACATTACTTATATAATGTTTTCACTTGTCACACATAAATATTTTAAAGATCTTATCACAGAAGGTCAAACAGGAAGCAACTGTTACCTCACCAAGACACACATTTGTTGTTTCTGGCCTGGTCTTCAACAAGTGATCATATCTAAAGCTGCACAAATCAATCATTTTTATATCTAAAATAAATCAGATTACCGGCATGTCAAAGAAAAAGACATGATATAGGATATGTTTATATATAGAGCCACAGTATATATATATATATATATATATTTATTGCAAATGTCCTGTTTTTTAATCACTTTCAATGCTCTTATTGTCGTTTACAGCACAGGCAGCTGTTCAGTATTAATACAAGACTCACCCTGCACCACACTGCAGACTCTGGTGTCATCAAACTGACAGAAGACTGAATATCTGTGACGTAAGAGGTAGAGCAGGTCGGCCACAAAACAGAAGGTCAGGTATTCGATGATGATACTGATTCAATGATAACGATACTGATCCCATGAGAGTACAGTACGGTAAAATTGTGTTTACAGGCTGGGCTGTCTCAAACAACAACTTTAAAAAAAAAGTTTACAAACACCGGAGAAGAATGAAAAACAGGTAAAAATGTGCCAGTTCACTGTAAATGTACTTCATGCTAAAGTTCAGAATGTTTTTCCAAATATCTTTTTTATTTTAATTAATATTGAATAGCACCAGTTAAGAAGTGTATGGGGATCACCACTGGCTTACAGGCAGGTTCACCATTTTATACAAGCGGTGAAAAGCAAAAACGTTAATGATGAGGATTCAGTTACACAGAATCAAACTCTCCTGACAGGAGGATAATCTTTGTCTTTTTATTCAGTTCACTTCTAACGTTCACCTCACCATCACCCCTGACAGGTCACAGTTTACATTAGCGTTCACTGTACCATTGTGAGAAGCTAAAAATCACAAACTCCACCCTATTTTCAGGAAGCAGCCCTCGGCCCCACGCTCAGCTGAGGCCGACCTCCACAGCTGCTGCAAGGTAAGCCAAGGTAAGCCGCAGAGCACAGATGCTGAATAAGGTTATGTTGTTTTCCCAGTGGATGTCCGGTCTTGTGATGGTCAGAGGCGTGATGTCGACCTGTGGGGTTGGCTGAGGCCAGTCACGTTCCACCGGCTCTGCCTGGTCCGTCATGTTCCTCTCCGTGCAGCGCCGGCTGAGCAGTAAATATTTACAGAGAATCTTGTGAGAGGCTTGAGTGTTTACCGCCAATGCTTGTGGCTCTTCAGTGTGTGGTGTGAGTGCATGTGAGTGCATATGAGCAATGCAGAGGAGATGCTTCTCTTGGTCCCTGCACAGTGTAAAGCCTCACTGTGTGTGTGTGTCGGATGAGTTACTTCCCTTGGTCTCTCCACAGTTTACTAACACTGGCCCCTGGCTCTTATTCAGGCCCAGACTCAGAGCTCCATCTGTGAAGCAACAGAGAGGCGGTCCCACCTCACTCTACCTTCTCTGAACCCAGCAATCGACAGAGAGAAAGATGGGAGATGTGTTTGTTTACCTCGCCCCGCCCTGTATATGAGGCTGTGGTGCTGACATTGCATCTTTGCGGGTGGAACATTCTCATAAAAAGTGTTGTCTTCAACCATTTCCAAATGTAAACAATGCAGAGGGTGTAAATATCATTAAGAGCCAGTCGGGCCATTTAAAGGCAAACAGCACTGTGTGTTTCAGATGGAGCACATGGACAGAAGTTTTTTTCTCTGGTGTGTTTAATAATGTACACGTGCTAACCTGGCCCGGCTCTGTATCCGGCTGCTTTATCTCCGAGGTCAGAATATTCTTGAAGGCTCTCTATGCCACCACAGAAACCACATTAAACCAGACAGGAGGAGATACAGTTCCATTCCCCATAGGAAAGAAAAAGATCATTATAATTTGAATACTTAAACACAATTGTTCAAAGTCAGCAATCGAAATCAAACATTGACTGCCCCAACCATTTATGTGAAAGATGCACGGTTTATGACCTATACTGCAGCCAGCCACCAGGGGCGATAGAGGCACTTTAGTTTTTACTTTTGGGGAGCCATCATATCTTCTCTACTGTCTGTCTCTTTAAGTGTTACTTACTCAATCTTTAATTGTATTTCTAAAGAATGGAAAACTGAGTCAGTCCATTAATCAGCCATGTCTGTGCAAAGTTTGCAAATGTTAGCACACTTTTGCCATCAATAGCTAGATGAGTGCACTGAACCCAGCAAGGAGGTTTCATTGCTACTGAATTCAAGTTTTTACTTAAAAGACTGAAATATTGCGTTATTTATTTTTCAAATGTTAAATATTTTGTTATTGGTAAAACACTCAACACAAGAGTCCTTCAGCACTACCGGCTAATGTAATAGCCATACAAGAACAACTCAGGCAGCTAAACACCACAGTGCACTGGATTTGGAGACATGTTTTATTGCTATGAATTCAACTTTATTTCCTCTTCTAAAACTTTTTCTCACTTTAAGATGAAAAGATGGCACCTCCATAGAAAACCAGCAGTAAACCTCTTTCTATAACACTGCATCATCAGCTAGCAGATTTGAAATCAGATCAGATTAGTGAAAAGGTGCTCCTGTACAGAGAGAGGAACCTGACAGTGACTGCATCCGTTGGGTTTTTGCAGGCCAACATGACCCGGGTCTGAAACTGAGGAGACAGAGTGCGGGCGTGAAAGTCTCAGCCCTGGGTATTTGACCGACTAAGCTGTAAAATGTAGCATGTCCTGTCTAGTTCACTAAGGGGTTTACTTAGACCAGGCGTTGTCTCAAAACACGTGATTGACAGCCAAGCTCGGAGGGCGATAAGAAGGTATCTGTGAGGCGAGGGGGCGGGACAGATGACAAAGTGAATGCTGGGAGTGTGTGTGTTGACATTACGTGGCCTACTTACACCTTCCAACCAATGGTGTTAAAGACAGAGAGAGCCACACATGAGAAGTCGGCCGTGATGAATGAAGCGCCACGGTCAGCGCTGTGGTTTGAGAGAGAGCGAGCGGAGAGCGAGAGTGAGAGCGAAGGGACTGTGGCAATAAGTGACTTAACTGACATGAACATATTTAATAGGGCTGTTTATTTGGAGAGGATCTTGGCAGTGAGCATGTCCCTGACTTCTTTCATTTACCTTATTACTCAGTAAACACTTTTCAGCATGGATGAGAATCCCCAAGGTCAGCGTGTGCAGGTTTGTGTCAGTTCGTTCATGAGTATCTGTGTGTGTGTGTTTGTGTGTGTGTGTGTGTGTGTGTGTGTGTTTATGAGTCACTGTGGATGTCCGTGCACCCTTGCTACACTGGATAATTATATATAATCATCCAGAAATGTTTATACTGTACAAATAGCATAACTATGCAGAGTGAGTGGCTGTGTAGGACGGGTGTAGCTGGTGTTGTGAATGAGCTGGGCCGCTCCAGGATTACCCAGACTCAGGGTCAGCACACCAGAGAGCCTGCTTCCACTCTTTATGACCATACATGCTACACTACACTGTTATCAAGACATACTGATGTACTCCTCATGCATCATGGAGATGATTACAGGAGATCCCATTCATAATGTAGATCTCTGCACTGACAAGCGTCCACCACAAAACCACTTCCAATTGGTGCAGTCAGATTTTTCAATCTAATTTAAACACGCTGCCTGTTTGAAACCGATCTGCCAAATAATTATCGAGTTTCACATTTTTATCATGTTTGTTTGTGTCTTTGTATGACTCTAATTTTGCATTTCCTGTCTGAGACATTATGTTTGGCTTCATTTCAATGTAATGTCAGAACATTACGTCTTTATCATTTATTTTAGTAAATTTAAAGAAAAAAATTAGTTTATAATAAAGCAGATGATATATAGTACATTTCATAATTGGTACTTGAGAAAGAAAAGTCAATCCATGAAATTATTGAATGGATTACTATGGGAACTGGTAGCTAATTGTTCCCAGTGGATGAATCCTAATAACTTTCATGATCCATTGGCTTTTCCTGAGCTGTCAGCAAAAGCATAACATTTCTGGTGTGGATGTTTTGCCATAAAATGTGGTTAGTCTAAATCTTGTTCTCCTCAGGATGAATCCTATTCTTTTATGGAGCTTTAATCAGGTCAATATTTTAATAATAAAGATAAAATAATAAAAAAAAAGTTCAGTACTTTGGTTTATGACCCATGTAATGAGGTGAAGTAATCTCATAAACCTCAGCTGTCAATTTCCTTATGTCACATGCTACATGCAAAACTTGAACATAGCAAAAAATATATCAAAACATAAACCTCATAGCATTGTCATATTGAGCATGCTACATAGCAAACTGACATTGAGCAAGAAGCTCTGCTCTATACGACCTCAGAGCCACAACCACGGCTTTTCGTCTTGTTTGCTTTACCACAAGTTTTTAGTGTCACTGCCAATCAAAGTCAAGGCCCTTTTGGATCAAATGTATCTATAACCTTTTTGCATGCAGATGTTATGACTCACTGACAATCCATAAAACAATAACAGCTCATTATGAATCCTCATTAGTACATAAGAGGCTGCTCAGGCTCTGGTTAGAGTTCAGTGCAACTTTGAGGTTTGACCTCCATCTTGCAGAGAGTTAAAGGGGGCTAAGGGTCACCTAGTCCCGGATGCGGTGCTAGTCAGGCCATGTATGTGCGTGTGCGTCCTCACAGTTGAGGAGGGGTGTGGGTTAGTAGATCTCCGTCAAGTTGCAGTGCTCCTACTCACGTCCATATTTCATATCTGCGGCTTTCAAACAAAAGACCTATGTTGATACAATCCCATGGCCGACTGGAGGAAATGAGTGTTTGTTTGCTCACTAATGATGTTTCTGTTTCTCTTTCTAATGAGATCCAGTTTTTTTCCACTGAGCCCATTAGATCGCCCCGTTTCATTTCTTAACAAAACAGCGTATCTATTCCTCCCTTGGCCGATGGTTTCGTCACACTCATGTGAGGATGAAAGACACATGGGCTGAACTCGAATCATGTCCTGTGATTCAACATGTGCTTTGTGAACAGATGATGTTGACAGGGGTCTGTAGGTGAAACTGTGTGCTTTTCTGGTTTAGCTGAAACTCAGTTACATCTGCGTGGAGATCAAACCCGTGACCTTGAGATTTCCAGTAGGCTTACTGTGACACTAGCCAGCCGGTCACATTTTCCACTGTAAAGGTGACTTCACATTGAAGGAAATGAATGTAGACTCCAGATAAATTTGCTCTCGGGGGGTTTGTGAAAGCTTGAATGAAACTTGGTCTGCTTTCAGATATGTGATGAACTCCGGCTGTGTGTATAAACTCACATGTTCAAGTGAGAGCCTCTTTCTGCAGACCCTCTCCAGCCAGTTCCCAAGTTATGTCTCCAGAATGTCTGAAGGAGCCGATGGAACAAAACAGCAGGAGCCCCTCTGCAGGATTCACCGTGAGCGAGAGGCTGTGTTGATGATTTGACTGACCGAAAAAAACAAACAATAAGATGAAAAAATGGTGACCTTCATATAGAAGATACGTGATCAGAGCTGACGATGTGCTGTCAACAAAAACACATGTTATTCGCAGGGGAATCGATATGTAACATCCTGCCTCTTCCTGCTTTCTGTGTTGTTTTGAACACGTCTGATCGGAGAATCTCCTGCTGCATTGTGCGTGTGTGGAAGACAAACTCCCGAGAAAGTCTGGACCCAATTCTGTTGACATTCTTCAGAGGTCATGTCTGAAAGCGGCTTTGAAGAGAAAAGTTTAAGCCACAGGGTACTGAAACTCAAGTTTTTGCATCAGAGTAATAAATAATAGTAATGAACTTTATTTATATAGCACGTTTAAAAAACAGAGTTAACAAAGTGCTTTGACAACAAAGACATAAAAGTAACTTAAAACGTGAACACGAAAAAGCAGTAAAATGACAATAAAAATAGGTGAACAAGTAAAATTATAGGTGAAAGGAAAAGGATAAAATCCCAGTTAAATTACAGAATCACATGAAAACAAGTCTATAAAAAGTGGGTTTTAAGAAGTGATCTAAAAGAAGTCACTGACTGTGCAAGCCTTATCTCCTCAGGTAGGCTATTCCACAGCCGAGGGGCCCTGATGGCGAAGGCACGGTCACCCTTCATTTTCAACCTTGACTTTGGAACAGCAAGCAGGACTCCACCTGAGGATGTAAGGCTGCTTGCAAGTAGTAAGCGGTCAGTAGTTCTGTGATGTAGCTTGGGGCCAGACACCGCCGTGCTTTTAAAGTGATCAGTAAAATCTTAAAATCAATTCAAAAATGGACACGGAGCCAATGAAGACAAGCAAGGATCAGGGCGATGTGATGTATCCTTTTAAAGAGCTCATCGTATGCCCATTTAACCACAAGTTGATATGGTTCCTTTGGGTCTAAATAAAATGAAAACAATAATGTCATCGACGAAATTCTTAATGACCAATAATCGATCGTCGCTTAATTATGCCCATCCCTTGTCGGCAGTGTCAGGCCGGGCTCCACCGGCCCGGCTCCGTCGGTGCCATCTTCCCGGGGAGAGGGCGGAGCGCATTAGCTCACGTTAGCTCACGAGCTTATGCTAGTCGGGAACGTCTCTCCCCGGAGCCGGTGAGATGATGGTGCGGGTCGGTCCAAGGCCATGTAGCAAGACTATGACGTATGGGTCGTAATCCCATTTGACGCCATCTAGCGGATCGTTTCTAACATTGAGGACCCACAACAAATCGCAGGAGTTGTTTTTTCAAGAGTTTTGGGGACAGTAAACATGCCAGATACCCATATTAACGGGTAGAAGCACTTTAAAAGTGGAATTTTCATAATATGTCCCCTTTAAGACCATTGAGAAGCCGGGCTGCTGCGTTCTGAACTAGAGAGGGACTTTTGGCTTGTGGCAGACCGGAGGCTGAGCTGTGTCACCTAAATGTTTCACAAGCCAAATACTCACACTCAGTCCATATGCTTCTGGCTAACTAATGTGTACAGCTGCTAGTAATCTGAACCAGAGGTCTCTGACAGGTCCCCCTGGTTCCTACTACCTGAGATACAACCCAACACAAGATCTGGGTCATGTCTTCAATCACTTTAATCAAGTCCAGTGAATTTCGGTGTGTAACTACCCAAGTGGATCCCAGAAGTCAAGCTGCTGGAATTGATTACATCATGACTCAGGAGAGAAATGTGTTTCTTAAACCAGGTCAAGGGGTTTTAATTGTAAAGTTGAAGAAGAACTAAGAGTGCTGCTGCTCTTTTTTGTTCATTTGCTTCCATATTAGTGACTCATAATTTATAGAGTCTGTTCAGGTTGAATCCATTTTCCATATGGTCCAATTATCCCCCAAGACTGTTTCATGAGTGATCAGGACTTGATTTCCCCACATGTGTTCATGTATCACTGAAGACAGTTGCCAAACCCGACCAATCACTGAGCCGTCTCAACATTTCTTTTTTTGACAGTTAATTTATGCAACTTTGTTTTCTTTACGGCCCACCAATACACACTCACAGTTAATCAGACCTCCTAATGTTATTGACTCCATACTTCAGTCAGTAATTGCATTTGTTAACAAATAACTTTCTGCCTCAGGACACCGGCGCTCTTGTGGCGCCATTTGTCAACTGGTCTGTACTAATGAACTGAAAATGTGTTTGGGAATATGCCTCATTAAAGCACAATATCAACTCATACGACAAGGCCCATTAAGTTTAGTTGGAGACTTCCAATGTTTCATTTTAGTACAAGTTCCTAAATATATTTTTGTTACGACAAATTATTCTGCACATTGCATGAAGGGTGGAATAAATGGGAGGACAGTGGGGGCCAGCCAGTTCATTTTGGCAAGAGGCTTCACTCAATCCAGCCATGGCACCTGATTACCAGTCCAAAAAGACTTGTATTGGTCATTAGAAACCCAATCTCAGCTTCTATGACTGTTTGCATGCGAGTGCATATATCAGCCTGCAGTGGCCTCAGATACTGGAGGTCCTGGCTGTGTTTGTGCGCTGAAGGATCTGATGTTTGGCAGCTCCGCCGTGTTCTCAATCTATGTCTTAGAGAATTTATTTTACAGTCCTGCTTCCACATCCATCCCTCTCCATCCCTTCCAGTGCCAGTGGGCTGCAGGCGGACGCAGGTCCTGGATCTGCAGCAATTCGACGGTCCTCCCATCAATGCTTCCTTTAAGGGTAAGTGGAGCTGAGCTGCAGCACAGACCACCTCTATCTAGCACTCTCAGGACACTCATTCATACACCAGAGAGGGGGAGCTATCTGAAGCAACACACACACACACACACACAAACACACACACACAACAAACTGAGCAAAGCTTGTGTATGTGTGTACTTAATTGCTCAAACACCATCGGGGAGCAAGAAAACACCTCCTGCACTCGTTTGTGTCCGTGTGTGTTTTGCATCTCGAACTACGCATACACACACCTCTGTTTACTGTAAATAAAGATAGATTTCATTTTAAAAACAAACTCTTGTTTATTTGAATGATCAATTTCGAACTCTTGCTTGTATGCAGCCATTCAGGAGTCCGGTTTTCTCGGCGGGCACCACGCGGCCACTTCTCAAAGATGAACAGCAGATGCCGTCGGCTATTTCCCATGAAGTTTACCTGGCAACATTCTGCCTTTCTCAATGGTGCATTTAAAGACACTGGTATTCAACATTTTATTCAGAGCCCCCCCCATGCACACATGCACTGTTGAGCTTTTGTGGGTTGGATCACACACAGTGACCCACTAACACATGCACACACATACCTCTGTTGTTACTGTAGCTAGTGGAGCAAACCTAAATAATCTGCTATTTAAAAAGTTGAGTCACCTTATAAACACAAAGGAACCGTCAGAATGGCCTCAAATCACCCCGGGTCCAAACAAAACAGGAAAGTGGATCTTACTCATATGGAAAAAATGTGTCCTATCACAAAGAAAATTGTAATTTGTTGCTGATTTCTGGGGAAATTAGTGGTTCATTCACAAATTGTGCTTGTTGACTCAGTCATCTGTCTCACACCTCATCTCTTAACTTCAGATGCTCTAGTGTATATAAACCATTTTCATTCTCACTGGCGGTACTGTCAACAAAATGTAAAAAAGCTCAGAAAATTGAATACAAGTCGAAACCAGAAACCAGCACTACCTAATTACGGGTTTCAAGCACAACGTGAAAGCAACAAATGTTGCATGTTGCAACGCTAACTGATGGCAGTAATGAACATAATGACAGATGGTGAGTCATCAGGCCTTGAGCGTTTAGACTGCTTGACCTAAATCGCAATCTGCCTCTCTCATTCCTGTGTGTGTGTCACCATAGTACAATATTACAGTGATTTACCCAGGGCCAGAGCTCATGCAACATTCATTTGTGAGAGGGACTGTTTTGGAAACTCCTTAACTCCATTTACTGAAAGTGAGGCCTGCGCAAAGTCACATGCGTCTCATGAGAGGAACCTGATGAGTGGAACCATGATTACGCTTTCCCTCTCAAAGGTATATGACAACATTGACATTATAAGCTGTGCACTTTAAGGGTTCATTTCCTCTTCTTCCATTAAAACACTAACCCACCATGAGCACACTTCTTATTTCGAGCTGCAGACGGTCAGTTTTGGCAGCTGACGGTACAGATGTTGTTCCCAGACTTTATTAGCCGTCCCTATCTAACTGATGAAGGTAACACTAACTGAATGTAATGGTTGAAAAAGGTTTTCTCTACTTACTTTTCATTGTTTTCAGCTGATAAAAAAAAATAGCTGGAAAGAAAAGGCATCGCTACCCTCTTTCAATATCAACATATTTCATAAAAATTGTATTGCCCACTGTTAGCAGGGCATGTTAACGATAGCCCCCTTAAATAGATAAGATCAACATAAAGCTAACACTTTGGCTCTTGTTCTGGGTGTGGATAGAAAAGAGAAAGACAAAAAGACGAAACTTCCTAAAAATGTGGACTATTTTAAACTCAGTAGAGCAACACGTTGCCTAAACATGTGGAAAAACCAACCATTGACAGGACTGCCATGTTTAGTTGCTGTTGTTAAGTGGTTATGAACAACTATTCGTGGGGAATTTAGCGATCGGTCACTTCCAGCTGGAGGAATTCACAAATATATATTGCTGGAATAATATTGATGGGAGCGCACATCATACCCTTCTACCTCATATTCACAAAGAAATCCCCAAGGAGAACTGCTCTCCAGAGGAAATGAGAGGTTTGACGTCTGCCCGTTGATAAAGTGGCAGACCTGTCACTGTGTGTTTACACAGCAGCACGCTTCTGCTGCTTCCCACCACCATCCAGCAGGCCTGCACTTCCAAGTTTAAGTCCTTATTCCACTGCCGCTGTTTATTAGATAATCATGAGATAGACTGTTTATGAAAAAAGAAGCTTTCTCCTCTTCAATCCCAGGGAAGTGTATGAAGTCATTCATAACTGGTCACTCTTTGAGCTCCGCATTAATCACGTCTAACATCTTGGCATGTGAATTTATATTCATAGAAAATGTATTCAGCACTTACTGGTGTTTTTTTTTACTCTTGTAAAAATCTCTTTGCTATGAGGCCAAGAGGCAAAATGTGTGAGGACTTTGTGTGAGTGAATTAACGTAGAGCTGAAGAAGAGAGCGCCAGAGCCGGGTTACATCGACTTTCAGTCCATGGTGAACATGTGTTACAGATCAGCAGGAGGCTATACACATTTAAATCATCATTTTTGAAGATCACCACTGGCTTTTCTGTTTTATTGATGTTCTCACATGTCCTCCTTTAAAACGATCCTCCACACGATTTTGGCTCCATACTAACACACCTGAAAAACAATATAACGGGATTACTCACGCACTCTGGGCATGTGCATGATGGAATTGACTGACATTTTAAAAAAAAATGCTGAATTTAATGTCATGAATAGTGACAATATCATCAAACTGCAGAGCCGGAGAGCCCCGGCCCCTTGCCACTGTTTCAGACGAATGCATGCTACATCAGTTTGACACACAAATACACAGAAAACGCATTGGTGGGAAACCAGGAGAATATATATATATATACATTTTCTTGTCTTCTGTAGAGTTTGTGGATATTATATTTTGTATCAATATATACATGTATGAAGTTTAAACAGCCGTATGCCTACATAATAAACAGTAATCTAAAACAGCTGTATGTCTCTACACAACGCGATATATGTATAGTTTGTTTTCATTTATACTGGTTGTACTTTTTACAGGAAAGATAAACTTGAAGAGCCTTTGTTGAAATCTGAGAGAGATATAGAGTGCTGCTTAAAGCTGATCACTGTTATGCCACCAGTATATTTATTTGTCTTTCATTGAGTGCTGAAATGAATTTTCAGCCTAGATGATGTAATACGAATACTCAGTTTCCTTCTATAGTGGGCCTGGTACTCATGCATGCTCAGGTCTAAACTGGTGGGGGACAGGGGCTCTCCAGCTCTGCAGGAGGATGTTTATTGTTAGCAAAGACAACAGGGTCAGCAATGCTTGTAATTGATAATCCATGTTGCGTTTTACACTAGTAGAAATTGGCATTTCCAGACGTCTCTGTTTTAGCATCTCTCAAACTCCAGAGTATCTGAACACCAGGAGTATCCAAAGCAGAGTTGATGTGTTATCAATCAAAAACCTAGTATGGTTGTAGATTCAGCTAAATGTTTTAGTTCAGTGCTCAGCAAGTTATTTCTAACAGATTATACCAGTGATTGATTACACAGTTACAAAAAGGGCTTTAAGCAACAACTCATCTTCGATATTGATTGGCAGAAATATAGGCTCTTTCTCTTGTGCTGCACTGTATAGAAGTGCTTGAGTAAAGTCATGACGTTCTTATCTGTGAAGAGCTATAGTGGCCCAACCTGGTAAAAGATTGTTTGAAGGTTTATCTTTTTGCTCCTGTCAGCAGTCAAGTCCTAAGGGAAACATTTACTTTTTCTTGGAGATTTCCTGGAATGGACAGGATCATGTTTGTTACGTGATCATCGGATCAATAAGTAGGTTACTGCCAAATACAGCCGTGTCAATGACAAAGGGGATGTCTCATTCAAGCAGGGTAAACACAGACACATGGAGTCCCTCTCATGACAACTACTCAGCTCCCTACAATCTTCTCCTTGTGGCATTGGATCTCAAAGATTATCCCCACCTTGTGATGCAGAGAGATCGTATTTGTTGCTATGACAACTGCAAGTCAAGTTTGTTTGTAAACCCTGGAATAATATATAATTTGTCAATGGGCTTGGCTAGGTCTTAAGTGTATAGCTTAGCCTGGCTTAACAGGAAAAACAAGAAAACACTCAGTCAAAACCTGAAGAGATGTTACGAAACAGAAGAAGACAACTGGACGTGTGACAGGGCCTGGAGGAAGAAATGGTCTCTCAGTATAAGTAACTGAAACCCATCTACCAGCTGGACTATCTTCACACGTCCTCGCTCCTTGATTTCACTCTTGCCCTGTTGTACTTCTGGTTGCAACACTGACCTAGATTCTCCCTTAAAGATTACTCTGTGTGTGTGTGCGTGTGTGTGTTCACATGCATGGATATAATATGATAAGAGACGCAGGTTGTCACGTTGCTGCTCACTCACACACACAGGTTTGCTCAACTATCCTTATTAGGACTTTCCATTGACTTCCATTCATTGTGGACTGCCTAAACAAAACTGTATCTCTCATCTTAACCATTACCAATTCATATTCATCCCTAATACTAACCCTAACACAATTCACATCTGACTTTGAACCCCCACAAGGTCCACTGGTCCTGACAAGGTTATAGTTGTACTGGACGAAAAAGCTACAAAAACCAGTACACACACACATTGTAGTTATTGACTCACTAATACCGTAAGCCCTTTACTTTGCAATCAGCAACCGTGCACATGTTGAAATGTACATGTAGTACCAGTGTGACCTGTAAACAATAAGAACTGATGAAAGGAGATGACACTAATCTAATGATTATGATCATATACAGTCATTTCTTACAGTGTAGGACCAGATCTCAGACCAAAACATTACCAAGATCACATTTAACTCACAATCTAAAGAGTATTTTAAAGAAGCTATAACTTATTAAGAGACTCAGTGAGTCCGAGTGAGGTTTATTAACAACCAGCATACTAACACAGTCATACACCCTAGTATTACACACAGGTATTAGATCCCTGATGGTCAGACAGCATGTTAAAGCATTTAAATTCCTCGTTGTATAGCCCCTGGGTGAGGACACTGGAATCTCAGGCCCATCCAATAAACCAGAGTGTGTTTGTACGACTCCTGACTACTGAGGGCTGCTTTGCACATTACCAAATACTGTACATTCCTCCAAATGGTAAACACATCCCCGTCTCTCTCTCTCCCTCCCTCGCTCTTGCACAGACACACACACAAGCTGAAATACTGCTATGTCTGTGTGTGTGTTGGTCAATAGCACATAAATCTGATGATTCACACATAGCTGATGTGATAACGGAGACACTGAGCAAGCCCATGAGTGTGTGCAAGCCCGGGTGTGTGTGTGTCATTAGTGCTAAAAGCTGCCCAACCCACCTGAGGAGCCAGGTAGGGAACAGCTGGATCCAGGCAGCAACATCTGTCAGTCGCGTCAGATACTCAGCCCGTCTGTGTGTGCATGCAAGTGTGTGTGTTTGTTGGGGGGGTGGGTGAGGGACACACACCTCCCTCACCCACCCAAGCCTCACAAGTGCAAGACCTGGGTAGGTCTTGGGGTTAAAGTCATATCTGCCCTCGGCTTGATGAGTGCACGGCCCCGGCTGCTGATCTTTCACCTCAGATTGAAGCAGTTGTGAGTAAATAAATACCGTAAAGATTGTGATCAGAGATTCTGTTACAGCAGCTTGCAAGATCAAATAATTCTTTGTCTCTAATAAGGTCTGATCAGATATTTTACATCAGCAATTAAATGTTATAAAACCAGTGTTCACAACAATTTTTTTTACATTTTTCTACGTACTCAAAGTCAATAATTGCTGCTTGTTATAAAATACTGGATCCTCTACTTGTTTTCTTTTGCAGCTCAAACTTGAACATGGAGATAAGTCTAGCTTAGCTTAATTGCTTGGTATCTATGGCATCAGTTAACAGCACCCCACAAAAGTAAAGAGGTACATGTGGTTAGTCTGAACTCAAGGGAAGTGCCTATATGAATCAGGGAGTACTGCTGCATTTATGACAACATACTGTGGCTTCAGAGGGAGCTGTGTGAGGTTTGATGAATTACCTTGAGTGATGTCACTTGAGTCAGATTCTACAGTTTTGAAAATAATAAACATTAAAGATGGAAATTTAGGGTTTACGAGACTTGTTTAGCTTGCTCATTATCTCTAGCTGTTGTTAGAAGCTCAGGTAAAACACACCTGACACATTTCGGACATGGAGAATAATGTTTGGAAGTAAAAATATGCTTTTTAACTTCCCATAATGATTATGAAAATGTTCTATGAGCTTATGGTAACACAGTAAAGTAATTAAAAGTCTTTTAATAAGTTACAGAGTTGAGTTTACCGCTGAAGCAACACAACTGTCATGAGCTACTTATTCAGATGTTGCTAAACTCATGATCAACAACAGGACTCATGCATGGAAGAAACAAGCCCCGTGTCACCAAATGGCATGTGAATAACAGGCTATGTCCGAAATGGATTTCACGTGTAGTCAATGCGCATTACCTAGATTTGCACATGTCATTTCATGCCCAGTGATTTCATCCCCGTTATTACAAGCACCTACTATTACAAGCAAGTTAAATGAGTAGGAATGAGTAGACATGAAACATCCTGAAGGTGTCAGTACAAAAACACATCAATCACATACAGAAAATGGATGTGTTTCGTGTAGATCCCATCATTCGACAGTAAGAAGTAGACATGAAAAAGAAAGATCTATCACACCTACATATGCTTATCTGATTTACCAGCAACTGGAGAGTGAAGATCAGAAGTGGTCATTCGTGGTATGCAAGTTCTGAAAATAGATCAAAAGGATTTACTGATGCTGAAATACTACAAGTAATCAAAGAAGAAATTAGTAGAAATAAGACCAGATTTTAGAAGTAACACGTCTATAACATTTTGTTTGAAAAGGTCAGATATTCAGTTATGATGTATAGCAGCTCAACTTCACACCATGACCTCAAAGTAACATAACGCTTCATCATGCTGTATCTGTGAAGATAGTTGTACTTTGAATTTACGTTACATAAAAGTATTATCTCATAACAAATCAAGCAGAGGTCTCAAACCTGAGTTGAACCCGCACTCAGCTGTGTCATTGAGCGAGTAAATGGATTATCCAGCCAGGCGGCCTTTCTTTGCAGAGGTATCATGGGAAATGAGTCCATCTCCGTGTATCACATGCTGGTTCACACAGTTGATCTCTCTTATGGCTCGATCACGTCACCGTGTATTCAACTGCTCCCTGAAAACAACACCGCATCCATTCAGTCTTTATCAGTGCATCAACAGTGGGGGGAACACATGGCTCTCCTCGCAGCGCTGTGTTCTCTCTCTATCATGTTTCCCTCTGTAGCCTTTCTCCCTGCTCTTTGGATGCCCTGGACAAGAAAAGTTCCATGTAGTGCTTGAAAATAGTTCTTTAGCTCCGGAGCGGAATAACGTCTGTCATCATAAAGAAACATTTGAGAAAGGGTAAGAGGTTACACAAGCTTTTTATTTGATTTGCCTTTTTTAAATACAAATGAAAGGTCATTATAGCTCCATATAGAAGGGTTAGAAGGGTTCACAAAACCAAAGAACCACTGACAACCTCTTCCTTTCCTCATGAGAAGCTTTATGACATTCCGGCCAACTGTTTTTCAGATATTTTTCCTAAAACCCTGACTCTACAGCCCAGGAGTTATACAGGCCAGGGTTTAAGATGAATGGCTTGCTATTTGCCAGCCCAGTACCTATTATTTTGGACCAGTGTACGTATGCGTTTGCTTTTCAAGGCATATGACTTTTAAATGACTATTTTTGTTGGTTTTGGTTGAGTGTTGGTGTGTCAGACGGACAGAATGTGTGTTTGCCTTGTGTGGTTTTCCTCCTGCTGTGGAGGGCTGGCCTCAGCCTCCTTCACGCTCCTTGCTCCCACCGGACGGGAGGGACACACAGAACATTACACATCACATCTGTGGAGATATCAGTTCAAAGAAGTGAAACGTGAGGACCCATGTTAGGACTGAAACTAGACTAATGAGGATCTAAAGGAAATAATTGATATTGCATCATGCTCAGTTTGGAATTACATATAACTATACTACCTATTAATAGTTATGACAAAGTATTAGGGCCATTTAAAAGGGAAAAGAATATCTGAGATTTAAAGAATAACGTTATACTATAAGAAAAAGTCTCAAACTTGCGTGAAATAAGTTGTAATGTTACGAGAAAAAAAAGTAAATTTACAAGAATAAATTCGTAACGATAGAAGAATATATATATTATAATGTTACATCTTCCTTCTCGAAAGCACAAATATTCTTCAAGTGACCCTAACACTAAAAATAGTAGACTGTTATAACTTAGAAGGTATAAGTGTTATAACTTAATACTGCCCACATACTTCGAGGGGTCCTATCCATATCATACATAATCCTGCCAATGAAACTAATTCATTCACCAGACATGTATCCACAGTATTAAGACAAGCAAATCCACAAACCTGAGATTGATCAGTTTAGTATTTTTGAGCGATATGAATATATATGTAACAAGTAAGTTTCAAATAATGCATGTCTTCATATAATATTACTTTTTATATTATTTTGAAAACAAATTTACTGAAAATAAACCCCACACGTAGCTTTACAGGCGGTGGTCAGGTACAGTGTGTGATTGTGGCTGTCAGCAGCTCATCTCAGATATCAGCCTCTACAGCTGGTCATTCAGGTTGAAACACAATCAGCTTAGTGTTTCAGCTGCTTTTTATCACCTTGAAGTCACTCTGGTGTTGATTTGTGAAGCTTTGCTTTGAGATAAACTTGTTGTTTAAACTTGTGACGCTGAGCTCGAACTCTCTTGTCTACATGTGAAAATTAAACAGGTTTTTCACACAAACCTGATTTCAATCAATACATACATCCCAGCCACTGCATCATTTCCCAACTTCAGTATTTCTGTAATTTTTCCCTCTTATAAAACATTTAAAAACTTTATCTGAATGAACAAATACAGAGTCATTCACTATTTTACAGGATGGTTTGCTGCTCTATTGAGGCTGATTACGTATCATAGCGCCCGATGTCTTTAAACACCCTTAGACAAACTCTCATATGTTTCAGCTAGCTAATACAGTTAGCGTATGTCAGTAGCAATAGTCCACTAGACATGTTAGCTATTGTTCAAACCAAAGCAATAAAGCTAAATGGTTAGCAGTATATATGGCTGCCAACCATACTGTAAAATAGGAATCACCATGTTACAGGACAGTTGGCAGCTCTACTGCTAATTCATCCAAATTCATTCAAATGTGTTCATGGCAAGCTAGCTGCCTAAAAGGCTAACATTATTATTTAGGATTTGGCATATAGCTAGTTATACTTAGCCTAGTTGGTAAAGATTTAGCTACATGGAGCATTGAGGCATTGTGCCCAAAGTATATAAACACAAACTCAACCAACAAGCATCAGTTTCCTTTTCAACTTTTCAATAATGGAATAATTTCTAAATGTATGATGTATTTTTAGCCTCTGCACTGCCAATAATCTGCTAATGTGTGATATTACATTAGTTGCTATTACACAACACATTGTTTATGACATAATAATTCATACGCAAAATCCAGAGCCTTGCAAGTGCAAACGTTTGTTGCAGAAGATTCTTATGAAATTTAGTGACTGTTGCAGGTCTGTAAGTAGCGCGTCAATAACAAACTTAAAGACCTGAGATATAAGTGAGATGGAGAGCTGGGTTTAGGGCCCCTGAGGTGACACAAACAGTCACTATCAGCAGGTGGGAAAGAGGCCCGATGTGTTTGGGCATGTGTGTGTGTGTGTGTGTCTGTGTGTGGGTGTGTTGGGGGTCAGGGAGGTCAGTGGGTGGTTGCCTGGATTCCTTCATGCTAGTATTTAGCCAGGCCGCTGCTACAGACCTTGTGTTTTTAGCCATGACAGCTGCTAATCTCTTGTCCCGACGGCACCCTGACAACCTGCCTGACTGGAAATAGAGGTGTTTGTGCGTAGGCCCGTGTGTGCATGTGAAATCATGTCCTTCTCTTTGTGTACATGCTTGAACCTGAACTATAAGTAAGCTGACACAGCAAAGTCCTGTTAATTAGTGCTGCAGGTTCATATTTGTTTTTCCCTCAGGATAGCTAAGGGTGATCCGATCTATGTGGGCTAATGTCAACAACAGGATAAATACACAGAAGAGATGCAGACATCTTTCATCACAATGCTAAGGGACTTCCTTCACCTAAAGAAAAAAAAACGTTTTAACATTTAATCTTTTCATAAGGCTTATTTGAAAACTTTACTAAATATTTGTTCAGCTCAGAGAACTACCATGTCTGTACAACTTGCTAATGCTGTATATATTACATATTTATTTACATTTTCACACATTTCCATGATGGAAATTGACCTTATGGTAGCTTCTTCCAGGACGTCAACAAGACGTGATATGAAAATATGCAAAGTCAAGATGGATTTACTTTCTGTCCTCGCCAGTCATCATGAATGACTGTGACAATTCCCTTTAAAAAACTATTTTACATTAAAATCATTATTGCACATTTTAGACTTTAATACAGTGTAGGTTTGATTCCAAACGACAATGACTGTAAAGTAATGCAACAGCATGAACGTCTGTATTGTTGCCAGTGTTTTTGAGAGTTTTCAGCCCCGTCTTCTCAACATCAAACTGCTTGTGGGCACGTAAACAGCTGAGAGACATTAAACTCGGCTCTTATAGTAATACATCATTTGTGTCTTGCATAATGTTTGAATTTGCTGACTAGTATCCATATTAAAACTCACTGACACACTAACTGAACTATGCCACAATGTAGGTCAATAATCCACTACACACAGTTTAAAGCAGCAGTTCTGTTCCAGCTCTGAAGCCACAATACTGTATTTGATGTCTCTCGATGCTTATTCAGCACAGAACATAATGACAGCCTAAGTATATATGTATGTTCCTCTCCCGCAGTCTTTCAGTTACTGGGCCTCTACATGTCGTGCCTGAGTGAGTGGCATGAGTGGGGTGACTGAGTTCACAGTGACTGTGTGTCTGTCTGTGTGTGTGCGTGTGTGTGTGTGTGTGTATGTTCGTGCATGCTTGAGAGAGAGAGGGAGACGGGTGGCGGGAGGTAGAGATAGACGGGACAACCGGCTGACCACAGAGGAATTCCCCCTGCAGGCCTCAGGGCCCACAGCTGATCGCAACACATGCTAATTAGTTCACCTCAGAGTGTACACACACCGAAACACACACAAGAACAATACCACACTCCAACATTGCAAAAACACATATTTTTACACACAGTGTCTTTTATAGACTTTCTTGAAAATCGTAAAAAGTTGTACATGTCTGGCCTCCCTCTCTCGCTCTCTCTCTCTCTCTCTTTCTGTCTCCCTCGCTCCCTCACACACACACACACACACACACACACACACACACACACACAC
The DNA here is from genome assembly GCA_038501795.1 of Pseudopleuronectes americanus. Lineage (NCBI taxonomy): Eukaryota > Metazoa > Chordata > Actinopteri > Pleuronectiformes > Pleuronectidae > Pseudopleuronectes > Pseudopleuronectes americanus. The sequence goes on along the minus strand of CM076729.1, from coordinate 4,003,471 downwards.
ACACACAAACATAGTCTATGTCCGTCCTTGGGGAACATGGCGGCGAAGTAAAATGACATGGGACTTTGTCACACACATGACACTGCACTGTGCAAGTGGGCCAGGCTCTATTTGCAAAGCAACAGTGTTTGTGTGGAAACCAGATGGGTGGAGTCGCCCTAACCAGGACAGTTCAGGACAGTTGTTGTGTCAAATGCTGTCAAATTTAGAAAAGTACACAAAGCCGAGGACATCCTGCTCTGAAAAGATAAAGCATTTGCTTTGTTAAGAATTTTTATTCTCATCAATATCTCAAACTTTATCATGAGACATAAATGTTTTTTCCACTGAAACCCGCAGCGGCAACAGTAAATCATAATTATCCATACTTATATAGTATCTGCGTCACATTAAAGGACTTTAGGCTAACCACTTCCCATAAAGTATGGTAAATAAGTAATCAGTCTGATTATATATGTTGCAGTGGTTTTCTACGTGATGTGATCTGATGGGTTAAACAAGGACATATTTCTGCTGTGGGAAATAGATTTGTTCTCTATCAGTATCACTTGGTCCGTATTTAAATAATCGATCGCATTTTTATCAGAATACGATTGATCACTTTTTCTTTTTGAGTCTGAAAAATGTCAGGAAGGTTTGCAAAATGCAAATCTGAAGTGAGTCCCCAAAGAGCTATTCAAATTTTTCATTAAACTTTGAAAAACTTTTTTCTCGATGGTTAATCAATCATCAAATGTTTTAAATATATTAATGGCAAATATTAGGGGCTGTGATGATGGAGAAATTAACATTTGTCTAAAATGTCTCAGAGGAAAATGAGTCTGCTACAACCTCTGCAGCCGGGTCAATTGATTTGCAGAATCTTTTATTTGTTTCATCTGTTTAGTGTCGGTCAAACTCGCCTGTACATGCACTTTCTGAGGTAAATGTAGCTAGATGCAGAATGTAGTTCACTTGCAACAAAGCTAATGTGTGATATTGAGGTGTCAACATCATATGACCGGATCACTGCTCTATAAAAGCATAGCCACATGATCTATGCACACACAGACACACACACACACACACACACACACACACACACACACACACACACAGTGGTTCAATGGGAAACATCACACCACCTCTTTCTCTCTTGACTTAGCTGACCGCACCCGCCATCGACATAGCAACCCGCGAGAGCGATGGACGTCACGGCCACCTTGACTCCACCCTCTTGTCTTCTTGGTGTGTGCTAATTGATCATGAGACTATGGAAACACATAAGAGGGAGGGCGAGAGAGCTAGGGCGAGAGGGGACGAGATTGAGAGAGAGAGGGAGACGGACATTAGGAGGGAAACAGATGTAAACAGAGAAAGAAAAAAAGGATGAGGAGGGAAAGTCCACCACTTAGGGCTTGAGTTAATTTACATTTATTGAATAACTCTTAACGTCAGTTTTTCAATTACAATCACCAGGAAACTAGGCTTTGAGACTTTTGGGAAACATTTCTTAATTGAGTGTGTGTGTGTGCACATATTTGTTGCAGGCATGGATGATAATTCCTATAGAAACCTTTTGAAGAAATGTAATAACAACAGTAATTTCCTAACTGTGGCCTATTTATGACACAACACATGTTCACTGCTTCAAACCAAGCAAAGGGGTAATAAAGAAGTCATCAGTTCAACTCTGAGGATTTCCTCATGACTTACCCTACATGCTCCAGTGTATCATCCACAGTATATGTGTTGTGTAGCCTACAACACATCTCCAACAGTCCATGCTGCTCATATAAAGGTTGCCGTTCACTCTCACCTACACACAGGGCAATGCAGGAGCCTCTGGCTGCAGTATCCTGTGATAAACCACTTTATATGCCTCTCATTTTACACAACATGCGACTGGATCCATGTGGTCTGTGCAGCTTAATGGGAAACACATGACACCGTGTGGATGTATTGTGAGCCGGCCTTGATAAAGACAGCTCAGGGTGTTAAAGGGTCAGCTCAGCCATTTAAAAAAAAACTAAATTCTGGTTTTATTCATTAAGGTTTTGAGGTTTTGGTCTCGGAGTTGTTGCATGGTATTGTGGTGCAATATAGGCCTATATTTAAAAAAACTTCTGTTCCTGTTATATCTAACAATTTGTTAATTTTTCTTTTATTCCAACTGCACATACACACAACCACCCTCACACAGATACACAAACAGCCATTGTCAAAACTCCTTACACCATCTAGTCAGGACCCTTACATGACTCTAATTACAGTATGTGGTCACCCTCAGGTCAGTTTGCTGACCTTTGCTCAGCTAACATGACCTGTGTGGTCCACATCTAATAGAATCACGTACTGCCCTGAGCGTCACTACAGAATGAATGGACTGGAAAACTGAATGAAATAGAAGGAACTGTTTGTGTGTTTGTTTGTGTTTGTGTGTGTGCTAGTAGTGTCATATGATTACATATGTCAGACACTGACTGCATTTCATAACCTCTCCATAAGCCTGCTGGCAGTATGACAACAAATATATCTTTAAATATATAAATAACAATAACAGATTCTCAGAGCTCTGATTTCAGGCATCTAATCTTCATGTGAATCCTAATATATTAGGCTTTGTGTGGCCTCTTTTCCTACTTTCTTAAAATGACCTATTTTGAAATTGACCTATATGTGTATGTGTTGTTACATGTGGCCTAATACATTAGGCTGTGTCAATATACATTTGCATATGGCACATTTGCATGTGAAACCATGTGGGGACTGTTGCTATGGTTTAACCCTCACGGCACTGACTCATATTAGCCCACTGGGAAACTGGCTTCGTCATGCTTTTGCAGCTCTGCTGAGAAACACTCTTTTATCTCTGTTCTCAGAAGATTCTGGATGGATTTATTTAAAACAGCGTTCCGATTAGAGTCAAAGTGAAAAGGAGGGGTTCTTGTGACATAAGCCTCTGTGTCTTATCTGTTCCCCCAATGAACCTGCTCTGACTCACACTCTGGCTTCTCGCTCATTAATGCCGACACGCAACAATGCATAGTGATTATCATCATTCCTCATCCCAGCAGATGGTGTATTTTTTTCGAGGGGTAATTGAAAGCATCCTTTGTTTTCCCTATGCACGCTGAGGAGATGTAAGAAATATGTTACGAAAACTCTATGGGATTCAGCTTGAATGGAATTTTATGATAATAGTGATAATTAAGAACATACAATATAAAAAGTGGAGGGATGCTTGCGAGCTGATTCAGCAGCTTGAGCTGCGCAGCTCCAGTCATGTGACATGCCTCCCTCTCCACAGTCATCTATAATACACACCCATCCTATTAGGAGGTCTAATCTATTTAAGATGAAAAATCTCCCATCACTCCCTTTGCTTACCGCTGTTGCTGTGTCAGTATAACAGCCAGTTGCTTCAGCCCCTCCACCACCCCAACATCCACCTGTAGGCGCCGAAAGAAATATTTGCTCATCACTCTCATTATATCTATGTAAACATATCTGGAGTGATGGAGTCAGAGCCCAGATGCCAAACACTAACCTGTTCTGCTGTTGCAATACACATTTGAACCTGAGTTGTCTGACTGAAATACCCTAGTGGCGTAAATATATTACTCAAGTAATGGATTTATAGTTTTATGATGCATTTTTAAAACAAACCCATTTAACTCCTGCTATAGGAAACACTTGACTATGGCAGAATAAAGGTCAAATGTTTTTATTTTGAAAACTAAGTCTAACAGTAGGTCCCACAAGCTATTGGCCACAGCAAACAAAGTAAGCCTGTAGTTTTAAAACCATAGATATATATAAAGGCTAGATGTCTCGTCCGCGTTTCCGGCCAACGGAGACGAACGTCCGCACATGGCGGCCATCTTGCCACAGGCAGCTTGCCCACCCATAACATTGTGATGGTAGTGGTACATGTACTTTTTAAATTAAAAAAAAAGGGTTAGGGTTAAAAAGGGTTCTTGATGTATATTTGTAAAGGGAAATCTTGTACCTATATAGAACATTATTCTATTTTTTTGAAAATAACATAATTATTCATAAGTATGCAGTGTCATAGCTACATCTCTGACGTTTGTAACAAACCGAACCGTTTAAAAATCGGTTGAGAATTTAGCAAGTTATGGTTATTTAAAAAGTACGTACCACTACAACACAATGTTATGGGTGAGCGAGCTGCCTGTGGCAAGATGGCCGCCATGTGCGGACGTTCGACTCCATTGGCCGAGACATCTAGCCTTTATATATATCTATGTTTAAAACCGCCATTAGAATTATTTTTTGTATATTTTTGTAATCAACCTATAACTTGCTAGCACGACTACTAAAATCTATTTTTGTTAATTCCTTCAAATGGCTCTCCTTCAAACTCTTGTATGTTGGCAAGTCGGGTCATGAGAAGCATGAACTTTTAATTCAAGTAGAAACATGTATACCTTGTACAGGTAGGTGTCTGGTCACATTAAATTCAAAAAATAAAATAAGAATAAAAATATATATGAATAAATATATTTCTTTTAGCCTGAATTCAACATTAATGAGGAAACTACCCAACGCTATATCAAATACTTTTAACTAGCTTCACCTCAAACATCTACAACTTTTAATTGCCATTAACCGAAATAAAAATAATCGTAACATGTAATTACATAATCATCATCAATCATGAGAAGTTTTGTACAATGAACAATGAACAATGTTCAGAGGACTAAAGACGATTCGACACTGTCACGGTGCAGATGAGACGGACATGTTTACGAGATGCATGTGAGTCAGCAGGTTCCACATCATACAGCCTGCAGGTTGGGGATGGAGTAATAAACTCTGAAGTGATTGTTGCATTTTAACCAGCAGCTGTTCTGCTCAATAAAAAGCTGCTATACATGAGCTACACTTCAGCATGTACAAAGTGCACATACACGGCATGTGATGAGGGCCATCAACTTTTAGCTTGTGTGTGCGACTTGATCCATATTTTTTTTTATTAAGTAGATGCAGATGCATTTTATTTATCCCACACACATGCACAGACATACAAACGCACACTCATGGAGGTAGGGAAATGTAACCTCTGCTTTTGACCCATCTGTGTGCGGGACACACAGAGCAGTGAGCGACTATGTACAGCGCTCGGGGAGCAGCTGTTGGAGGAGTAAGGTGCCTTGCTCAGGGGCACTAGACAGGGTCTAGAGAGACTCTTGGATTTTTGGGCAGATCAATCCAGGTTCGTCTTTTTGTTGTCTTTCCGTGGAATCGAACCAGAGACCTTCTCTGCCCATAGTCCAAGTTTCTGCCACTAGACCACCGCCTCTACCCTATTTGCTCGAACTGTGCCTGTTTCTTTGGGTACAGTGGCTCGGGAGGGACATAAAACCCTTGGGCAAGTGGAATAAAAGTTGAACAAATGTATCTAATTTTGGTCAGACCAGTGGATACCCATAATTCAGCGTGAGGAACATCTTTGGCCTGGAGGGAGGTAAAAGGTTATGAGACAATAGTTTGGTGAATGTTTTTAATATGAATAGCAGCTGCCTATCAAGACCTCTACCTGTCTGTCTGTCTGTCTGTCTGTCTGTCTGTCTGTCTGCCTTTCTGTCTTTCTGTCTGTCTGTCTGTCTCTGTCTGTCTGTCTGTCTGTCTGTCTGTCTGTCTGTCTCTCTGTCTGTCTGCCTGCCTGCCTGCCTGCCTGCCTCTCTGTCTCTCTGTCTCTCTGTCTGTCTGTCTGCCTGACTGCTTGCCTGCCTGCCTGTCTGTCTCTCTGTCTCTCTGTCTGTCTGCCTGCCTGCCTGCCTGCCTGCCTGCCTGCCTGCCTGCCTGCCTGCCTGTCTGTCTCTCTGTCTCTCTGTCTGCCTGCCTGCCTGCCTGCCTGCCTGCCTGCCTGCCTGCCTCTCTGTCTCTCTGTCTGTCTGTGTGTCGGTCCGTCTAACATCACATCTTTTTTAAATCCGGTGCTTCATCCCTGATGTGCGAGTTTGTGGAAACTCTATCCTCCCTTCCTCTTCTCAGGCCTCCAAATCATGCCTGACTCACTTTATGAGGCGTCCCCACGGACAAACAGGCTTTAATGCTTCACGTAGCTCTTAGTGTGTTGTGTGTGCGCGTGTGTGCATGTATTGGGAAACTTTTACTCATTCTAAATTGTTTGTGAATGTGCACCCGGGCACGCAAGAGTTTTTGTGCTAAGGACACAGGAGATTCATCAGTGTAAGATCCCAATGATCCTGTTTGCACGGACCACATGGACCATTGGAGGATACACGCTTGACCAGATGTGCACTCGCACCGAGCTCTGTGCACATCCATCGTAATCGGGTTGAAAAAAGTACAGCTGGAAACTGACGACTGACATGTAGTAAAGCGTAGAAAATGTATAGCTGCATTTGTGTCAGTGGGACATGCCTCTGCCTAGACACCTCGTCTTCTGATGTTGTCCAGCATGTAGGGCAGCTGATAAGAGCCCTGGCAGTAGAGCAACATAGTCCTGCTTAATAATTACTGACACTCTGAGTTATATAACAATCATTCACACTGATAAAACTCCCAGCAGGTGAGTCGGCGTTGGAACTGGGCAGGTTGTTTCGGAGCTTAACAGTGTGACTGGAGGAGACCCGGCCCAGTAAAGGCGAGTTTAGGTTAGTTGTCAAAGGCGGGTCAAGTAAAGTTCAGAGTCCAGAGCTGATAGGGGAGGAAATGAGGCCCTAGTTTGCCTTTAGGTTATACAGTATTAAAAGTCTCGGCTCAGCACTTCAACATGAAGTCACATGCATGTAAAGGTTAGAGGCTCTGATGGGATGTTTGCAGTTTAACACGCCCGGGTACACAGCAGTGCCCTCAGTTGATTGGGTTAAATTCTAACTGACAACCTTTGCAAAGTCAGCTTCAATCTGTCTTTGCTGCTGTAAACTCTGCCCTGAAGTGTGTCCAAAACAGCACAAGAAGAAAGGAAGAGAACGATCTGTCTCACTTTGAACCTAAGCGGTTGTATTTTAAATAAAAGTCCAAATGTGATGGTTCATTTATGCTGTTTTATGTACGAGACAAGACGTGGGACATTTAGCTGTTTATTATAAGTAACATATCTAAATCTTCTCAGTCCATGAGGAAAAGATGAAGTAAATCTCACAGATGTGCAAAAATATGCTTCATAAAGTAGAATACCAATTTATATTTACACTTTAAACATTTTACATGTTACAGCTCTCCATTAAAATGTCTAAAAACAACAAGACCTATCTGATATTTGACATGTTTACTTGATGTTTCATTTTGGTTTCTTTCATTTAATTATATTCTCTTATTCCTGGCTTTGTTCGATTCTGTCACAACTTTCATGGCAAACGACATATGTGGGAGAAAGATCACGCTGCTGGTCAGTTAGCCAGTCGGCTGTTTTTAACTTCCACTGTTTGTATTGGTCACTTGTAATGAATCATGAAACTGTGAATGAAACTTGAATACATTACCTCATCCTTGATTTGCACCTTAGTCAACACTGGTGGTGAAGACAACTCCCATGATCTCATGCTGCTTCACAACATGATCAAACAAAGGTTGATTGTTATTGTTGTAAATAAGAGACTCCTAGTGGCCAAACTTACATATGATATGTTTATTTGGTGGAAGATAAAGAGTAATATAACATATATGCCAGACCTATTTCACACCTAATGTCTTATACTTCATTATTCCAGTTTTTGTTAACTAACTGCAAAAGGCTTTCCCATTCCCATTCGGCATTGAGTGTAAAACATAATCCTGCTTTATGTCTTATTTAGATAGTTTTCATTATCATGTCTATCAGTGATAATAAGATCGCACACACTGACTTCATTGCTGAGATCCGGGAAACCACAAAACCAGTGACATGACTAAACACCCATCACCTGTTTTCTGATTTCTTAATTCAATCTGGACCTATTGTACTCACTATTGAATAGACACAGTTACTTTGCATTATAGAATTATTGCTGACATTTAGTATTTGTCACTCTCTAGTTTAACCACTGAATAAAGTAGTTCAGATAATCTGGCTTGATTGAACCCTTGTTCACTAATGACTTTGCCGACTATAATGTCCTCATAACTATGGTAATATAATAATATCCAGGTTGTAATAAAATGTAATTAACCTGCAAAATCTACATTATAAGCAGTCAGAAAGCTGGTAATCGGGGTCATGGAGAAGAAACCTAACCTGATCTAACCTCTTCTCCTGCATGACGCAGCACCACCATCCCTCCATCCAGTATTCATCACCATCTGTGGCCTGCTGCCACTGCAGGACCTGAGTGTACTGTGGTGAATATGGAAGTGCTGCAGAGATGCAAAGTATTAAGGATGGATGAGGAAGGACACTGATGGAAAAAGTGAATTAGTCATGTTTTTTAAATAGAAAACGTTCCCTTTTGTAGATTTGAAGGTGCCCTTGGTCTAGATGGGAGCACTTCATAATGTGAGATTGGGTCCGGAGTTTACCCAGAGTTTGCCTTTTATACATGCACAACACAGCGGGAGGTTCACTGCACAACAGCGACAAATCATCACTATTCAGGCGAGAGGTGGAGCAGCCACATCGATATTTGTCTTCTTCTTGATCATTTTTGCATCTTTCTTACAGACTTTAGGAGGTCAGACGGGGAAAGTCAACAGAAACTGTAGAGCTTCTCACTCGTAAATTTGTATTCACACATGCACTCTGGAGAAAATACAGAGGATCTGCAGAGTTCAGTGTATGTCTGAAGGCAGCTTTAGCTAAATCTGAAATGTGTGTGTGTGGGTGTGTGTGCTTGTGTCTCTCTGTGTGTGTGTGTGTGTGTGTGTGTGTGTGTGTGTGTGTGTGTGTGCGTGTGCATGTGCGTGTGTGTGTGTAATTGAGGGACACTGAAAGGTGACTGACAGGCACAGGCTAACCAAACATTCAGTTGATGCTGTGTGTGTGTTTGTGTGTGTCGATGGGGGGTATCTGCCCCTCTCTATCTGAGTATGTGTGTTTGGCTGTGGTATTTGAGTGTGTGTGTGTGTGTGTGTGTGTGTGTTGTGTGTGTGTGTGTGTGTGTGTGTGTGTGTGTGTGTGTGTGTGTGCGTGTGTTTGTGTGTGTGTGTGGGTGTGTGTGTGTGTGTGTGTGTGTGTGTGTGGCGTCCCGCTGACAGCAGTGTCCTGGCTGTGATGTGGAAAGTTTAAGGTGCTGACAAGCCTGGTGTTCTTTCATGGTTGTGCTGGGGACTGTTGGGGCACAAACCATCCAGCTTGCTCCCTTTATGTCTCCTCCATGGCCTGACCCGACAGTTAAACTGACAACCTTCCCCTGTTTTCTTGTTTCCAACTTGTCTACAACACACATGCAGCTTTAATATGAAAGTTAAGTGAAGGTAAGACTTAAACAGCCTGGTAAAAGAGATTCTACCTAGACAGAAGCCAAATCAGCGAACTTAACACCTAATATTTATTATCTTTTTTATTATTCCCATATGTGTTTGCATTATTGCGATCCTCCTGCCATGTGGACCTGAATGTATATTTCTCCCTCACCTGCCTGTCATTTCAACTCGTCTGTCTCTTATTACTGGATGTACACACATGTTCTCTGAAGAGAAGAGGGTTTATTTCATGGAAAAATGTAATCCAGATGTTAAGTGACATTAACACGGAAAAAGCTGGACATCTGATCACAGTGGTGGCCTCACTAACCTGTGTGTGTGGCTCTCTGCGCGCATGTGTGTGTCTGTGGTTTCAGGGGCAACCCTGCCAGTGAGAAGGCCAACAGTATTTCCATATCTGTCATATCCTGTTATGAGGAGGAACGGCCATGAGGGGACACACACACACACACACACACACACACACACACACACACACACACACACAAAGTTTTAATATGTTTACTTTCACTTTTTTAAATCACAAATTCAAATTCATTGTTTCATTCCATTTTTCATTATTTATGGTCCAAAATGTTTCCACATTTTGTCCTCTTGGTTTTTGTCCCCTTGCTTAGATGATATAAATCTAAATTTGACTGTATTTATAACGTACTACTGCAAAGAGAAAAATATATCTGCTTCTGGGAATCTTTGGCACATTCATTTAAGCGGGCTGGCCTCACATGTTTGTCATCCACAACTGTCCTGGAGTCTGCGATGGAGTGGAAGGATGGAAAAAGGAAGGGAGGAAAGAGACATGAGGACGGGACGTTGACAGATGTTGAGAACATCAGCCCTGACTCATGAGATGGGCGAGCCAAATCTGACATTTGTCTCTGATTTAGCTCTGAGGTCCAGATCAAATCTCTCTCGTCGCCCCACTCTTTTCGTTATTTTTCCATCCATTCCATATTCATTCATCACACTGGTGTTTCTGGTGAGAGAACGCAGGACCAAACTTTTAGTTACGGTCACACTATCGTCTCCTTTTCCCCTCGGTTTATTCAACATTTAAATGTTTCTTCATGTTTCTATCTCTCACCCACTCCCTGCTGTCCTCAATGAGCTTACTGTATGATAAGAAATATGCTAATTATAGCAAAGTAGGTCATTGTGGGCAAGGACGTCTGTGATATAAACACTTAACAGCAGACATGGGCACAAAGACTCACCCATACACACAATGTGCTGCTCTGTGGAGGGTATCATTGCAGAGATAATAAACTCCAGCTATCTGTTTTATTTGTTTATGATAGCTACGGCTGATGAGGTGTGTTATTAAATAGCTATAAGTCCGTGTGTACGATTCATCTGTAATTGTTCATTATTAAGTATAGGATTTAAAAATGTATTCTTAGGTGTACTTGGTTTGGTGTGTTTGGTGTGGAGGCAGTAGGTGAGCTCACATTATAGTAAAGTGTGTTTCTGTTTGGAATGCAGCCCAGGAGTCTGGGAGGCCATCTGGATTGAAGATCTACCTGTCATACCTGCAAATGATCTATCGCATGTTGGAATCCAGCACGCACACACGCACACACGGACACACACACGGACAAACACACACACACACACACAGACACACACAAACACACACACATGTCTCAAGTTGTTATAATATAAATTCCCTAGCCCCTAACCTTAACCATCACAACTAAATGCCTACCCTTAACCTAACCTTAAATTAAACCTAAACTTAATTCTAACTCTAAAGGCTCAAACAAGCACTTGAATTTGTGAGGACCAGTCAACATGTTTTCACAAAGATGGCACTGAGCCAAAATTGGCCCTCATAACTATAACCTAACAACCTATAGCATATACACACCCAAATACACAACCTACATGCGCACGTACAACTCAGCAGATAATCTCTGTGACCTTCACCACCGTGGCAGACAAATACGTCAACAGGACAACACACACATAGACTTAAACACAAAGGTACATTCACATGACAAATGTTAGTGTCATTTAGAGAGACAAAATGTATTGTACTGTATGGACAGGGTGGAAAGCGTTATTGGAATGATCATACACAGGCAGGATTAGATTTGTCAAGTATATTTTAGGACACACGCAATAAAAGTAAGTGGTGTATCATGATATGAAGAAGGCATTGTGCAAACAGGGCATAATTCATTCTGTGATTTGTCATATCCTGTCATTCGTACAGAACTAAAGCCAGATTGTGTGTTTAAATTGATAGAAGTGATGCTAAATCTAGTATTTATGCTAAGCTAACTAGCAGAGAGTCATGTGAGGACTGTCAGACTTCTTGTCTGATTTTTGACAAGAGTGAATGTTTCCCCGAACTATTCCTTTATTATGGGTTAGGGTTAGGGTTAGGGTCTTATCTTAATGAAAGGATGGTGTTTGGTATAGAAAAGTTATTTTTGGTCAAATTGAGGGAAAGACTTGAACGTGTTCCATGATCCAGTAATTGCTGGCTCACTGACCAAATAAATATTTAAAGGTCTTAAAAATAAAAATTTATTGAATTACATCCAGACCTCAGGCAGAACCATGACAGGAATGCCACGGGGGAAACCAGTGAGGGTCAACGACAGGTCAGGGGTCGCAGCAGGGTTTGAGAAAAGGAGGAGGGATTAGACGACAGGAACAGAATGGATAGATAGAGGGAAGAAGGATGAGGTAAACGAAAGAGACCGAGAGGGAGCGTGGCACAGTAGGCGAGCAGTACTTCTGCTTTACTGTGTACATCCATGTGTGTTTGTAGTTTCATGAGTTTGTGTTTCCGCCTGCGTTGTTTTGTGTATGTTGGTGTGATGTGATGTCAATTGTCTGTATACATAAAGTGTTTTTCTAGTCCTGATCACAAATCACACACTTAACCAAGGACACTTAGGTATGCAGTATAGGGGAGACTGGGATAGAACCCCCCCCCACCTTCTGGTGAGAGAAGGCTCTAGCTCCTGATCCACAGCCAGGACCTAGTGGACATTCATGTGGGCCTGTTTGTGTGTGCATGTGCTTGTGTGAGTGACAGGGAGACTAACAGATACAAAACAGCTAACAAAACAACAGCAAAAGGAGAAAGCTGAGGAAAAGTGCAGCTCCACTCCAGAAATAGCAAATGGCCTCACAGTGACAATCCCAGATGGACCTACGCAAACACACACACACGCACACACACACACACACACACACACACACACACAGCATGTCAACGTTCTCAGACTGGAGTGTGTGTGTAGGTTGTGGTCTGATGGATGAAGTGATGGTGTCCAACTCTAACCCCACACAAACTCTCAAAGAAGTGAAAATCCTACACATGAATGACATCAGGCAGGTTAAGTTGCAGACTTCCCAAATGCACCATGGGAAGCGAGGGTTTGAGGAAACGAGTGAAACCCTGCATTTGTGTTTGTGGGCACGGTTTACGCCTGAGTGGTCATTTTAGTAGACACTCTGGCAATTTACGTCCACACCGCATACATATATGACACTGACAGAGTTTTCATTTCTAAACATAAACTCTGCAGCATGTAATATAGACTGTGTTTAGGAATGGATTGTGGCAGTGAGTGTGTGTTTGTGTGCGTCTTTGTGACCGTCTGTTTAGTTTCAAGGACAGGGTGAAACACTGCTGTCTTTTTATAGCACCAGCAATTCGGCCTGTGTGCATGTGTGCGTGTGTGTATGTGTTGCATGTGTGTGTGTGTGTGACATTGAGGAGCCTAGTGAATGAGAGACAGAAATTGTGCGTTTGAGAGAAAGTGAGCGCAGAGAGTGATACTTGTGATACACTCCCGCATGTCCATGGGCCTTTCAGCACGACTGTGTGCCCTGCTGTCAGGTCACTCATAAAAGTGTATGAATCAGCCCGTGTGTGTCTCTGCCCGTGCACACACAAGTGTATTTTTCCATTCAGGTGTGAAAAAACAGACAGCTCTGTCAGAGAAGTGGAGGTGACTCACCTGACCTGCATTTCACACACTCATTGCACTTGCCTGGGAAACAAACATATCACTGTTATTTTCAACACGTCTATCTATCGACTCTGGGAGGATATACTGTGAGTGATCAAGTTGGATTGTCAGGTGTTCAGCTGTTCAGGGTTACCAAACTTTCTGAAGAGCGAATTGTCTTTAACTTTGTGATGTAGCTAATGTGCTTCACTTGATTTTTATATTGGTTGGCTCTACAGGTTATAACTTAGTTTGCTATTGTTCACGCTTTTTTTTTAAGCATAAATGCAACACATGACAACACCACGTGTTCATATATTTTATAGACTATATATAAAGATGGACTACAAGGTGACTACTAGAAAACATCTCGATGAACCTTTGTTCACTCTTATCGAAGTGTCAGTACATGCCACAGTCATTTGAGCTCATGTTTGTATCTTTTCACTCGTGCTGTTTTAAGACTTTTAACTAAGGTACCCCTGCCCGCCCTCCCCCCTCCCCCTGTCCCTCTCTCCATGTAGTTTTCATCTGTGCAGCTTGGAAAGACGACACAAAGTCCTCTGCTGTCTCTGCAGTGGCTGGTATGACAGAAGTTAGTGTGTGTCAGTCATCTGAGTCACTGCACCCGCTCAACCCGACCATGAAAAAAATAGCTGCCCCTTTAATTATATCTTTGGCCCTGGCTGAGAATTCATCACTAACATTTAACCCTCAACTCAGGTGGTTTTTGCTCCAGTGTATTTATAATGAATCCTAGACATCTTTTTTTTTATTGTTGTTGTCTCTGTTATTCAGAGAGAATGACATGTGGCCACAGAGCTCAGGTTCTCACTGATTTATGACTGTGTGACACCAACCTCAGGATAGACACACACAATGTGTGTGATTAAACCGGTGAACAATCAGACACAGCCAATCACAAGTTGACAGCCAATCCTTGTCTTTAGTTACTCTTTAAACACTGCTGTCTCCACCGTGTCTAATCAGGCAGGTTCCAGGTCCCTGTTAAGTACAGACCTTGGACACTGACACAAGGATGAAATATGAGCGGCTACAGGTATGCTCCTATTAAGGTTCAGCGGTATTAGAGAACCCTGTGGTTATCAAGTCAGCCTGATAACAGGAATGAAGAGGATACCCTATTATCGTAATACCGTCAGTCAGCCCATTTTCCTGCACTCGTCTTTCAAAGAGGTGTTTCTTTGTGTTTTTCCACATGTAGCCTGTTAAAGATGGCTGGTCACGAGCTCAGCAAGGTGTGTACGAAAGCTAGTGAAAGTTATTCTGTCTTAAGCGCTCAAGCAATTAATCGATCATTTACAAAAATTCCTCTGCAACAGATCAACAGTTTTCATTGTTAGTCATTTTTCAGGCACAAATGCCAAACATGTTCGGATTTGCCGTTTTCTCAGTGAATCATTAAATAGTTTTGGATTGGTGCTGAGACGAAACCAAACAGGAAACTGTGGTAGGCATTTTTCAAATATTTATAAGCAGGATAAATAATCATTTCATTGAGAGAATAATTACCCGACTAGCCAATAATTAAAACCTCTTTTTACTTGCAGTAATTTTTCTTGTAAGTGAGTGACTTATTACATCCACACTGATCAAAGACAGAGCAAATCATCTTTGTGTAGTGTGACATCCAGACTGCAGATGTCTGGTAACGTCAGTCGTTTAGTGGAGATGTTTAAGTAATATCATAAACATGCATTCATTGTGTTCAGATGCTCTTTGCACATGAGATGTCCCAACTTGACATGGTTCCTTTATTCATTAACATGCTGGATGGTCACAGTTTTACTAGTAAGCTGTAAAATCTTTGACCTTCTTGGCACTACTGTTTATAGGACAATTACATACAAGAGATCTAATGTACCCAACTTTCAAAAGGCAACTTTAATAGAAAGAACAAACAATCTGATAAATGTCAGGAACTTATCCCAATAATTTGTGATGCTCCTGTGGTGGATATGAATGTTAATCCCAACATTTTCCAACAACTCTGTCCTTCAGCCTTTCTCACACCCACTCACAGACATGCGCACACACACACACAGACACACACACACAGACACACACACACACACAGACACACACACACACACACACACACACACACACACACACACACACACACACACACACACACACTTTGTTTGTGGCCAGTACCGCATGCCAGTGAGAACAATGACTGCTTGTGAGAAACAGGCGGGAGCCAACCTGTGCTTGATATGACAGGTGCAAAAGCAAAGCCTATCATATTACAGCTGTAATCATTAACTACTTGTGGCCCACTTTCTGTGTGGGTGTGTGTGTCAGTGCATGGTTGTCTCAGTCAATCACTCAGCCCCGCTTACTTATGCAACAGGTCATTGGTTTTGTTGACTAATGACCTTATCAGGCCTCTGTGCACGATGATGTCATTCCCAGGTGTGTGTCTGAGTGCATGTGTGTGTCTGAGTGTAGGGTCGTAGATGTCTGGTTTACTTTAGGTTGTTAATATGAAATGTATCTTTACTGCAAAAAAATAATATTCCTGTTTGGCTCTGGGTGTGTGAGCGGTCATTCATAGAAATGCAATGAAAATACAGCATGTAAACTCATGGGCAATGTGGAGGCCAAACCCATGAATTGGGCTTTAAGAGCTCTGAGGAAAAGGAATGACATCACATTGCAAGTGTCGCAGGAAATCATATTCATACCCTTCTTACTGCGCCCCTGAAACATGACTCTGCAAGTTCACTGCATCAATACTGTTATCACCCAACACAGAAAAATGGGAAGGAACATTGTTTTAACCCCAGTGAACACATCACTGTTGTTTTCAAATCTGACATCGCCTGAATCCTCACTCAGATGGGTTGATAAACTGAAAAAGAAGAAAAGTGTGATATAATCAAAGAGTCAAAGTGTGACATGTTTGAACCCTGCAGCAGTCAGTGGCCTTAAGAGGTGTCCATTGTGTGACATACTAAACATAGGGTAGTGTTCTTTGGCACTGGAAATAAATGTGCTGCAGAATCACCCAATATGGACTTGTTTCCCAGAGATGTGTCAGTCGCACATTGGTTTTCTATGGACGGCAGATAGGGTGAATTTATCTGAGGCAATGTTTTTATCACATTCAGCACATGATGATCATAGAGAAAGATATGTTTTAAAGCTAGATACAACGTTTGATTTCCAGACTAACATCCTGACGTTAGCCATCAGCCCATGTGATCAACTCTGTCAGTTTGAGTTAGCAACTGTCGATGGCCAAGAAGGAGTTAAGTGCATTCAGTAGGTGTTGCGCTGGTTATTTTCCATCTACCTACTCAGATGTGGCAACCGATTAACCTGCAGTGTGCATCTAATGTTAGTCTTGGAACTGCATGGGGGAATCTCCAGCTGCCCAACTTTGTTTAGTCACACGCCTTCACCGCACACAAACACACATTCATGCACACACCCTCTTCTCCAACACTTAACAAAAACCCGGCGTGCCAAGAAAATCCTTTCTAATTGTAAAACTCAGGTAAATGAACTATGACAAGTGCAAACCAATCTCCCTCTATCTGAATCGCTCTCAAGCCATCTGTCTCTCTCAGTGTTTGTCTTTGCTTGGCCTCCATTCAGCTCTTACGTAACTGTGCTGGTGAGAACCTGCTGGCTGTTCAAACAGGTCGGCATCACAGAGGATTAGGGGCTGATGGACACGACCCACATACTGAGACGCTTCCCTGCAGGTAACACACACACGCACAAACACACACACACACACACACACACACACACACACACACACTCACACACACACACACACACACACACACACACACACACACACACACCACACTCAGATACTGTACACACACACTCTTACATGCCCAAACAAAGGAATCTGTTCCTGTCATGTGTGAGGATAAGGGCGATACATAGATAATAGATGGCTGCCAGCGGTGAAACAGGTGACTGCGGTGCTTATGTCTCAAGTCTTACGTGAAAACCAGTTTTGAGGCTACGGATAGACTTTCCTTTGTTCTGCACTCGACATGACTCATTTGTGATTAGTTGTCAATTCAGTAAAGCCTTGTGACTTAGTGGTGTGCGGTGTTTATTTGTGACCCAGATATGGCCATGGTTTTCCTCCTGTGTGTAGGTCAGGCTTCCTATATGGAGCTAGTCAGTTAAAAAGTATAGTTTTTCTTAAAGTCCCTGAATCCCACAATAAGATAAAGACCCACCGAACATTGGTAAATCATTCAATTCTTAAGTAATGTTCTAAAAGAGCTGGGCACTGGAGTTTTGAGCAAACATTTATCAAACTTGAGTTAATAGTGGATTGTTGAGGACTATTTTCAGCAGCGGATTAATGTATATTTGCAGCTCCAGTGTGTATTTCCAACAGCCACATAGTGGCTCAGTGAAGGGTTTTTAATAGCTTTCGCACACCGAGGCACAATATATATCAGGACACACACGCACACACACACACACACACATACACACACACACACACACACATACACACACACACAATGGACCTTCTTATTAGTTTGATCAATCCTTGTTGGTTTTGTCTTTTCGGGGGATTTGTTGAGGATACGAAAAACAAAGAATATCACCAACAACGATATACTCTAATAGTTTATTTGATGAGTAAGGCCCCGTCTGATTTGGGATTTTAGAAGGCGGATACCAGCATTTTTTTTTAAACAGCAGGACACAGACTCAGAGACGGAACAAGTTTGGGAGATTAATGTTAACATTTTTCTTAAACTGGGTTTACTGGTATTCTCAACTGGATGCTAGAGTGGGCAGACTGGTATCGGGTTCCATGACCAGGCAGTACGGCTAAAATGTTTACCACAATCAGTGACTGAGCGACGAAGACCAGAGGGAGGACACGGAGTTTAAATACAGCTGAATGTGTGCAGTTGGTCAGATGAGTGTCAGGTGTGGATGAGAGCTGGTATCTGGAAACTACGCCCAGCAACACACACAGACACACAGACACACACACACACACATGCAAACACCAGGGACAACACGGGAGATGGGGGAGAATGAATGAGGGGAGCTTTTCCTAACTCAATCATACATTTTCCAAAAAAATTCATACATTGAATTTAATTATATGCATTGGAGAGAATTAACAAGAAAAAAAAACATGTTTTAAGTGGATGACAATGACACAGTAGAGGTATATTATTAGAGAGAAGTATCAGCTCCCATTATCAACAATTGTAATGATTGGTCCAACCCTGACAACATGACAAACAGACATGTAAACCTGACGAGTGACTAACAAACCATCTATTTGTGCTCTCGTTCTAACCCTGCCCAGGAAGCCAGATGAGCCAGGCTTCACCACACTGTCCCACTGAGTTTAGATAACCACAGGTCGTCTGTTAGTATTTATCTCTGATTTGACAATAGCTTCATTATGACGCCGCCCCCCCCACTACTTAAGGCAGAGTAAATGAAAATACACTCAGGCCTTATAATAAAAGAAGCATGATCGGAGCGGCAATCCTGGTTCATCCCCTTAAACCGTCACCGTGACAATGTGTGCTCATCGGTGGGTAACCACGGCGATGGGAGTGTGGTAAACACGTCTGGATGGCCTGTTAAAGGTGTGTGTGTTTGTGTCTGTGTGTGGATGTTGTGTATACAGCTCTTTAGCATGTGATTACATCATGTACATGCTCATGTGTGTGTGTATATGTGTCACGGTGTGTGTACATGTTATTGAATATCATGTTCTTATGATGTTCTGTTTGTTTGTCAATGTAAAGAGAAAACACGAGGCAGCCGCCCCAGCAACAGTGGATCAGCTGCTAACAACATTAAAGCTAAATCAGCTTCCTGTCAACTCTGTAAGTTAAGAATATCAATCATTAGTACTCAAAATCTCATTAAGGGAAACAGTTTGACATTTTGGGAAATATGCTCTGTTTTATGGATGAATGAAACAATGATTTCACTCTCATGTCTGACTTGATATGCAGCTCCAGTCTCCAGCCTTTGAAGCCCATTCCACAATAATGCAGATATATTAGAAAATGTGGGCCTCTTGTCAAGCTCTGTGTGTCCGTGTGTCCATGTAAAACGGAGTGTTAAGGAAATGAGGACGTCACATTTTACTTAGTTTACTTTGTGTGATGATCATGCTCCAGAAACAACATCAGCACTGGCTGCTGAACTGGTTTTCCTACATTTGGTTAGCAACAAGCTAACAATATGCAATATGCTTCTGCTAGGTCTAATTACAATTTGCCGCTAAATTTAGCATCACTGCACCACATTGACAGTGACAGTTGCTGCCCCAATATTATGACCACAGAATTCTCCTCTGTATTCGAGTAATCGTTGACTACGGACTTTATCGCCACCTACTGGCCCAGCATGCTTGTTTGAGCATTTGCAGGTGTTTTGTGTTCTCGTCATGACAGAGATTATATTTAGTAAATCAAAGGTTGTGTGGACTGAGTTTTTTACAAACAGAGAGGAAAATATACAGTCAAAAAGAAAACCGGAGTAGGCCTGAGCTAAACTTAGCATAAAAAGGAAGAAAGCAATGCTAGACGTTTCCAATCTTTATGCCAAGCTATAGGCAAAGCCTTTCCTGGATTCTCTACTGACGCTTGGAAAGAAAGCAAATAGGTTGGGTCGGTTTAGTTTCAATGAAGGTTGGTTCAATCCTCCCAAGTTGCACTGCTTCTAAAAGTTAACCAGATTGTAAAAAGACGCACATTTAAATGTTGGACAAAATGTCAAGGTAAATTTGAGTCAAGCACCCACACAGGTTTTCATAAGAAAGACTGGTAATCGAAAAACCACTGTTAATAAAGGTTACATGGGAGATTCCACTGAGTGGGTGTTATTTCTGGTACAACACAAACAAGCTCAACGTATGTGAAGTAACTACATCTGTAACAATACAATTAGGGGCCAGGTGTAAGTGCTCGTAATTGTTTTCCGTTTCGACTGTCTGACTTGTTTTTTGGTTACGCAGAGGACATGACGTAATGGTTAAATCCCCCCCATTAAGATTCTTTTAAAAACAAATGCTCAGCCATATTTCGGAACTATAAATGGCACAAGCTGTGTTTAGTGACTGCATGTTAAATCCCAACCCCAAATGTCATTTATTTGGTAAGTTTTTTTAAATTACCTAACTCCAAAACAAAGACATAACTCAAAAGTGAGTCTACGACAGGTTTACTTATTTCTATATATGTGTGAGGATATTTAATGAAGGTTCAGGAAACCTTGCACATAGAGAGAGTCATTAAAAATAACAAAAGATATCTTAAAGATTTCTATAACTCTTTTCAGACATGCACTGTTGCTCATAATTTGTAAAGTCCGTAGATTCCAGGAGAATCCAATATGTTACCAAACCAGGGGATCCCTGCTGGATTAACTGGGAGGTTGATCATGCCATTTATTTCAATTATGTTAATTGTTTATTGTATTAGATTTAGCTGCAACAAAGTTTACCCCTTAAACTCCAAAGGTGTTTCGTGGAATAAAACACCTCATCGACCCCTTCATCGGCATAGTAGTGAGTAGATAATGAGTGAATTACCTTTTTGGGTGAACTATCCCTTCAATTGAACTTATGAGGAACTCTATCATGAACAGATGTCATGAGATTATGCGTCATTGTGGCTTGACTAACCATGCTGTTGTTTTTCCTGATGCGGATCATGGGCTCGATGTTTTTTCTGTGACCCTCACCTTTGCACTACTTTCTGCACGGGGTGAGTGAGCATCTCCCTGTACTCTCTGCCCCTCTCTCTCTTTCTTTCTTCGGTAATTTCCCTCTCATTTTCTTTTATCTGGAGCTGGAGCCGGCTTCCTGCCTAACAATTGGAGGAACCCGGCAGTCAGAGGTGTCACGCTCTCTCATCTCCGTGTATCTCTGCTGCATGCATAGATAGAGCAGACACACACACACACACACACACACACACACACACACACACACACACACACACACACTGTAGACAGCTGGTAGGATGAGGGAATTCTACAGGAAGCACTGGTTCCTGTCCAGCGGTTCATGGATGTTGACTGTTTAACTATGGATTTAGTATGAGTTCAGTTTATTTTCTCAACATTTCACATAACTTCAATAGTTCAGATGTGTGTGATGAGATTCCAGGACAAAGAGGTCACTGTCACAGCAAAACTGCAGTTGTTTTCAGAATATTCCCATGTATGACTAGTAGGATCTTTTTAGGAGTGGCCATTGTATCTAGTGGTTATGATAATATTTAACTTGTGAGTATAATTGCTGAGCTCTAGGAACATAACAATGAAGAGAGAGAGGCAATTAAGTCTTTACGGCAGTGCATGAAACCTCCCACACCTTCCAGAGGTCGAGTACACATCCTCCAACGACAGACAATCAGCCTCTTTCTTTTATGTGCGTGTAAACAAGTGCGGTGCCATGCCTTCGAGGAAAGATTGTTCTAAGTGTAGTAGGTGTGGCATCATCATTATTGAAAGGTTCCCTCCTTGCTCTGCTGGCAGACTTTTCATTCAAAAAACATCTTTACTGTCAGGTGTGGCCAAACAAGTGTAGTCATGTAACTGTAGCTGTGTGGATCAAATGTGGTCCCTCATCCACTGCTTTACCGCAGAATTAAGTACGGACTTTCTGCGTTTCACACAAGAACAATGCAGCAGGACTTTCTCTACTCAGACGCATTCACAGCAACAGAGAAATCTCGGGTTGCAGCATGATTGCAGGATAGTAATTCCACTGCAGAGATCACATGTTTTTTTTACTTTTCAGCGAATCAACACCGGCGTCGGCCCTTATCACCAAAAGCTCTCTTGATTTCTTTGTCTGCATTCTTTACATGCATGGCACCGCTTTTTTCCATTCTATTATATGTGATTAAGATCATCTGCCTAATCTGTTGACTTGTGTATGAATCACCACATTGCTCCTGATTCTTGCCCCATCACAATCTGTAGTGATTTGGCGTGTTTCAGCAAATTGCTTCGATGAGTGTGATGTTATCACATCCAATCTGAAATCATGGTCAACACCACAAACTGTATAAACAGGATTATCAGTCAACTTTACATATGCCACTTTTTGAGCTTGACAAACAGGGAAATAAAAAGGCCTGAGCTCCCACTGTGGATTCAGACCACTGGGTGAGGCTAGGGGAAATCCTACAGCCGCTTCACTGGACGACTCGTGGTTTTCAGCTACAATTTCTGCAGAATTCTGCAGTGGTCATGGCGACTGTGTAAAGTTTGTCGTTTCAAAGTTGCGGGTAGCCAAGTCCTGAATGCCTGGTGCCAGCTTTCTGTGTTAGTGAGTGTCATTATGCCATAAGTGATTATATCGTGTTGAGATATTATGCATAGGTGAAATATACTTCTTAATAATTATTTCATGGGAAAACAGAGTCGTAACAAGTTATGACTGACCTAACCTAACGTCACACAGAATCAGCACACAGACTGTACACACACACACTGGAAAACAGCTGGAGGCTGCCCTGGGTGCAGTGGGCCACTGTGTTGATTGACACATGCTTTAACAGGCCGTGATTGGCTCTAATCTCACCTGAGATGGGGCAGTTGCTTACCACTGTCTGCGGTATCAACATACGCACACACACACAGAAGCAGTCGTGCATACCCTCATACCCACACCTACCTAACCCCCTGCCTCTCCACACTAACAATACCCCCTCAATGTCTCAAACTGTGTCCCTCCAAACTTCATCCATCCCTCGTTCATTTGGAAATGAAGACATTCTTTTTGATCTGCATAGGAATTTCCCTCTCTCCCATCTTTAGGACAGAGGGTGAGAGAGTCGCACAATGTACCAGTTAAAAAGACTTGGTCTCCATTGAAACTGGGCCCTCTACACTCCCTGTAGAGCCCCTGGGGCCCCCATTATGGTTCTGGCCTCTATAGAAGGAGCTGCGGCGCTGAACACTGGGCCTCCTTGTATTCTCCCGTTGCCCCAGCCGAGAGCCATTGACAAGCCCCACAATGTCCCGGGCGCTCCTTTACAGTAGAGAAGGGCTCTTTTCTCTAAAGGGTGGCTCTGGACTCAGAGTGGGGGACCTACTTTTTCACAAGGAGCCCTCTCCAATAGAGGCATCTGCAATCTGTTGCTTGCCCCCAGCCCAGTCCAGCCCCTTCTCCCCTTCAGCTCCTTTTTATTGCAAACCGGCCACGAACAAGGACAAATCAACCATGAATTCTTCAGCGCCTGGCAGCCGCTGCCCACTCCAGCTCTGTAAACCCTCTCTCCCTTTTTCGTCTTTTTCTTGCTCTCTCCCCTCTCCCTCTCTCTGATCATTCAGTCTCCCTCCCTTGCTCTCTGACTCCGGCTTTTGTCCGAAAAAAAGCCCTGGAGGCCTGTTTTTTCCTATACTACCCTTTTACTTCCCTACCGCTCCCTCCTCATGTGTATCTTTCAACTGCTTCCCGCTCTCTCTCTACGGGAATGAAGTGGCGAATACAGGAGGTGAGAGGGCTAACGAAGAGAACTCCCAATGAAAGGCCTTTATACTGCGCTGCAGAATGAGAATCTTTTTAACAGGGGTACATCCATCTTCCACCTACCACATCCAATGTCCCTATCCACCCGTGAGATAAACACAGACAGAAGACAAGAGATACAAGATAATTGACCAAATCCCACAGTTCATACCATTAATGTGGAAGAGGTTGTCATATAAACTCAATACTTTGATTTTAACTTTGAAAATCTAGTGAGGATGCCTGCCACCCTGTCAGTAAATGTCTGTATGTCAGTGTGGCGTCTTCCTGTCCGTCTAAAGCTACTCCCATGTAGTGACTTGGCTTCAGAGAGTCACACAATAGCCTCACTATAATGGGACCAAAGAGCTCAAAGGAGACTCATTCAAGCCCGAATGCCATTTAAACCCACCTGTTTTTATCCTCTCCATCCTCACATCCTTCCTTTACAGAGGAGCGGGGTGCAGTTCAAGGGCTATATAGCTGGCTGTATTGCCTCAGGCGCACACACACACACACACTAACACACTCACACAGACACACACATGAGCGTCTCTCTATAGTTGTGAGGACCCTCATTGACATAATGCATTCCCTAGCTCCTCACCCTAACCTTAACCATCATAACTGGTGCCTAACCTTAACCTTGACATAAACCTAATTCTAACCCTAACTGTAAAACCAAGTCTTAACCCTCAATAAGACAATTTAATTTGTGTGGACCAGCCATAATGTCCTAACAACGTCAACATGTGTACACAATGATGGTACTGAACTAAAATTGGCCCTCATAACCACAGATAGACATGCACGCACACACAGACAAACACACACACAAACACACACACACACACATTCACACAGAAACTGAGTGTTTAACATCAAAGCTGGCATGTAATCCACATATAGGAACTTTGTGAAGCTTGCCAGCCTAGCTGCTTGGTAGAACAGATGGCAATTTAAATTCACATTTAAATTCAACAGACATTAAAAAAATTCTCACAGAGACAGATACTAAACTATCTGAACATACAGAATATAGTGCAAGTTAATATAAGTGAACATCAGTCAAAGCAAATAATAAATAGTCTTTCTGGTCTTGCTTTCAATTTTGAGACTGAGTTAGTTCTCATATAACATGATCGTCGATAAATTCATGTGTTTTAGCTTATCTGAGAACAAGGCTGAAGGTGAGGGGTTGCTCACTTTGTTCACAAAAACAGTGCAGATGAGGAGATAGAGTAGGGTGATGATACCATTTGACCATTATTTTGTTCAACTGCTAATATAATTTTTTTTAAAGGATTTAAGGACAACAACACAATCATGTTTTATCACCTGTACACACAATTATCACTGCTAGAAAAAAAAGCATGTGAAATTTGCTTTTAATTATGGAAGCGATTTTACAGTAAGCTTCATTTAAAAGCTCAAAAAAAGGTCACGAAGAACTAATGCCACATGAAACCTGTTCCTCAAACGCTCACTTAGAAACGCTCACATGTATGAACCCGCACTCTGACACCTGCAGTAAATACAAAATCCCTACAAACACAAGACCTTGGTCACACAAGCCCTGTCAAGGCCACTCGCATCATCTTTCCTCCTCCCTTGCCCTCTGTAAAGCCCAGGGGATCCAGTCATCCAAGGCCACTCCTCTGTTCACATCTGCTGTGCTGGACAGCCAGGCTGGCAGGCGAGACGAGGCGAGGGGCCGATTTGGGGCCCGGTGGTCAGGGTACTTGGCTTTGGAAAGGCTTGAGTGTGGGGGGGATGGCAGCTGGATGGAGGGGCGGGTGAGATGCCTTAGAGCAATGCGCGGGCTTCCATGGAGATACTGTCTTACAGTGTTTACAACCTCCAATAGCGTGTCCGACCTCTCCTCCCTACCCCTCTATTCCTCCACAGGCCCACTGCGTCCCTCCTCTTCTAATGTAAATGTCGGGGGCTGGCAAGCTGATGAGTGTGTGTGTTTGTGTGTGTGTGTGTGTGTCTGTGGGTGTGCGCAAAGTTGTTTTGCTGATTCTCTGCCATCCCTCTGTGTTCTTGTTGAAGCAGTGCTTTACGGTGTCCGCCTTTCATTTTATAACTATCTCTATCTTTTCACTTGGTTTTATAAGAGGGTCTGTTCGTCCAGGCCTGCTGCCCACCAAAGGCCGGTGTCGGTGCCATCGGGCATTCACACTGCCACCTATTAAAGTGAGTGAAAGGTGGTGGGACTTAAGAGTGCTGTCTGGCCCCGAGCAGCGGGCACCTGGCAGTGACCATGTGCCAGGCTGGACACCAGGCCAACAACACCCATCTGACCAAGTTCTTTTAAACCTGAAATCAAATGTTTCTCAGTCTGAGTAATTCATATGGAAGAATTGTACATACATGTATAACCAAAGCTGTGATTAGATAGTTCAGAACATAAAAGATTTGATTCTCATCTCAACCAAAACGCTGAAGTGGAACCAGCGTCTAAGCTTCCAGACTTTAGGTGGGTGTCTTCAGGATGACAAAGTGGCACCATACAGGTAAAAGACACCGATGGAGATGTCAAGAGATGTGCAGAAAAGATATGCAGAAAAAACCCCAATTCAGTTTGACTTTAATTCTCAGGTTTATTTGCTTGTGTTAGTGTTTTATCTCTACTTGAACTTGAGCAAGTCAACAACTTGCTTCTCAGTAATCTGCCCTTCTCAGAGGCTCTAAATGTTTTTCTTTGAATACAGGAATAATCTAAATCTTTTTTTCTTTCTTTCATCGGGTAGCCTGTATCCCTACCGAGAATAAATCTATCAATTAAAGATCTGGCTAAAAGCAATCAGTCAGTGGGATAAAGGTAATGACTCACGCGGCTGCCTGAGACTAATGTTCTAAATGAGTGAGATAGCGGGCGGAGGAACAATGAGCCGAGTGAGAAACTGTGAAAACGACGGTGACTCATTTCTAACTGCACTGGATCAGACAGCACTTTCTTTTCTTAGAGTTAGCAGCTTCACAATAACTCACCTACAGTTACACAGTCAGAGGGAGAAAAAGATGCACTCGCACACGCACACACCATTCAGGCAGCTAGACAGCTAACAGACTGCTGATTGATTTCTGTGGGTAAGAACAGAAGCACCTGACCATTAGTGGAGAATGAGGGGTGGAGCCCGTACAGAGGGGGTTTTGACAAGCCCAGTGTGACTGACAAAAACACCGGGAAACTGTGTGTGTGTGTGTGTGTGTGTGTGTGTGTGTGAGTGTGTGAGTGTGTGCTTGTGTTTGAGAAAGCGAAAGAGGGAGTATCTGGAGTAGTGTGTTTGTCTGTGTGCAAGTATGTGTGCCTTTCTTCTGGAGTGTGTGTGTGTGCGTGAGTGAGACACAAAAAAGGAAACTCTCACTCTGTGTGTGTGTGTGTGTGTGTGTGAGTGTAATGTTGTAATGTGTGTGTGTTGCAGGGAAGAGGCTCTCATCATTCCCATCAGTCCAGCTGTGTCTCTTTTTATCCGCACTTCCGAAGCCCATCAAGTTTGCTTTTTAACGCCCCCAACCCCATGCACACACACACACACACACACACACACACACACACACACACACACACACACACACACACACACACACACACACTTCCACACCAGTGCACTTGACAGAATCTTTGTCGACCGCTGCACATCAAAGGCAGCGAGAGGAGAAACAGCCTTGTTGAAGGAGACGAGATTCCCCCCCCCCTCCTCCAGCCTCTATCTCAGGACCCCCTGCTCGCCTCTTTTGTTGGGTCACTTTTTCTTTCCTCCCCTCACTCCTTAGCGCTTTCTTCCCTACCTATCCTATTCATCGAGGAGACTGTAAAAAGGGGGGAAAGAAACAAGAAGATGACCAAGTTCATAAAGGGCCCCCACTCTGCTCAGGGGTCCATTGTAGGATTGGGAAGACGGCGGTGGGGGTGTAAAAATCAATATGCCCGCACCCTGGGTGAAATGCTGGGCCTTTTTTTCTGGTGACAGTGGGAAGAGGGGGAATAGTTTCATGAGGGAACGAGAAGGTGGGTGGAGGGGGGGGTTTGAGGAGATGAAAGTTTCATCTCCATATGTAACTGTGCAAAACTCATCAGTGTGTGTGCTTCACTGTGGCAAGAATGACGTGATGCTTTGGAATTAGCTCATTCACAACTAAAAACGTGAAAAGACGAGAGAAACCAACCACGAAAACATAAAGTGGAATTAAAGTGATTTCTGCTTGCAATTCAGTTTAAGTGTGCGAAAAAGGTCTCTTCATAGCTCGAATTAACATCAGTCCAGAGGAATCAAAACCACAAGTGCTCAGTTCTAAGTAAATGTGTGTACACCTGGCATTAACATTTGTCCTGAATGAGTCACCCGTGCTGACTTGTGATCAGATCTCATTTCCCGCTCTATTTGCAAATAAACATGTTCATCTTTGCTGTTCCCTAAGAACAAATGATGTTGTTTTTACCCAGTGTGTGTTTACAGATGTGTCTGATGTCACTGTGTTTGTGTGTAAGTGTATGTATGTGTCTGTGTGTGTCGGAACAGTGATGCTCCTGGGCTAGCATGCACAACAACACAACCCTATTGCTTCAACACCTGAATGGAAAGCAGCCACTATTTACATTAGGAATTTCATATGTATTGTTGTTTGTTGTGAAAAATGTCTATGGAACAAACATTCATGTTTATCGTCTCATCAGACAATGACTCAATCAATCAAGTGCATTTTGCCAATGGCAGCTCTATGAAATCAAATTACAAACAGTACCGAAACATTCCACATAATAAACCATATGAAATGAGTCTGTATGGCTGTGATAGGAAACACCAACACAACAGTCTGAAGTTGTTTGGAGGAAAGACCTTTTTTCCAGTAGTGACTGTCGTGCTATTATTGTAAAAGAGCTCATCTGGAAACAATTACATGCACTAAAGGAGCACGGGCTAGTTGACAGCACCCATTATTGATGTCTGGAATGAAAAACTGATGATTTCCCATTAATGACTTAGTCAGTTAACTACTTCAAATAATAATTTACTGTAAGCAAAGGCGTGTCCAGGATGTTTTCACCATGTTGGAGCTATTCAAAATAGTGGTTATCTCACGTGTCATCTCCTCCATTTACTGCAACGTTGGGCGTTTATGTGAAATATGCACAGAAACTGTGAAGCTGTGTCATGTGATCTCCAGTCACTGTCACCCCGCAACTCGTCTTTGCATCCGCGGAGGAAACCTCTTTAAACAGATCTCCACTTTGGTTTCTCTGCAGCAGCTGTGGGGGCGGATGTGTAGGATGCTCTGCTCTGTGCACAAGACACATATTGAGACGGAGAGAGATGGAAGAAACTGAGAGATATAATCTGTTGATCTCAGCAAGAATCAGCTAAAATAATCCTGTACTATAAATATCATGTCAGAATCTTAAATCCAATAAAAATATTATTTTGATACTGGAAACTGTTAAAGCCTGGAAATTATCTTAAATGATACTAATGTAAAATGTATGTAAAAAATATACAGAATGAAATTCTTACAAGTTATAATTTAACAAAACATACAATATCCACAACCTGTAAACAAAGAAACAAAATATAAATGTATCATTTCCTGTTGCATGGAGGGTTGGCGTGGGCTGATGAGCAGGCCTGGATGCAGAAGGAGTTTCGTCTGGTCCTCATTGAGGACATGTGATGTGCCCTTGTGCTTTGTGGCACAGAGGGACTTTTATTATGCCTGGCGCACTGAGAAAGGACTGTGAAAGAATGGCCACTGATCAGATGTCCAGGACTGACCTCAGAGGCTCTCTAGTTTTTAGGTCATATATTTTGGACATTTGAAAAAAAAACATCTTCAGTGAATTGCGTCCTCATCTAGTTATTATTGGCTCGTCAAACATCTTGAAATAAAAAGTCTTTGTTTAGGATTTAGTTGAACAGGTGATGTCATTTCCTATCATATGTGCAAGCATTCTGTGGTGTCTAGTCACGAGTCAATATCTCAATTAGGCTACTTAGACACGTGTGGAGAACACATGCAGCCACACATGAATAATGTGAGATATAAATTGTGTTTTGAATGATGGTAAAGGCTTTGAGCCAAAATGTCAAAGAAGTGAATGAAAACAATTTGGTCACAGTGTTTAGGAGAGGTTCAGAGACACCAGGGACACCACAAACTAAAAACTCAACTCTCATAAAGTTAAGTCTAGAAGTCGGAAATGTCATAAAGATGTGGTTGACAAGAAGTAGAAGGTGTCATATTTCTTGCATGAAGCAAGTCTTAGTTATTGGTATTCAAATATGGCTTATAATAGACGAAAACCGAAAAAAAATGATCATAGCGTTTCAAATGAGGTGCTGTTCATGCATTATGAGCTCATAGTTCTTATGTTATAGGCTTTTTCTAGTTAGATGTTAACATTATTGTAATTCCAAAACACATGACACTCAGAGACACAATGAAACTCAGAGGAACATGTGATAGGAGCATGTATGGTATACACATGCTCTACGCACGTGTTCCTCTGAGTCTCATTGTGTCTTTAGGAAACTTCCACAAATTATTATTTGAAGTAGAAATCGAGAAAGGGAATCGAAAGAGATGCAGATAGCCAACCATAACATCAGAACAGAGCGTTCCTTGATCTGTTGGTAAGTCTGGTTCCTGAGCAGAATGACTGGAAACCTCTACGAGGCTGCAAGGTTTAAAACCACATCACACACGCACGCACACATGAGCGAGCCTCGCTGTCCCAGTGATGTGGTGGTGCAAAGGGTGCACCTTCTCTACAAAGCATTCAAACACACACACGCACCGTGTGCTTGACAAGAGATATGAAAAAAGAACCTGATGAACACTCAAGCACGCACAAATACACACACACACACACACACACACACACACACACACACATGGACCCTTGTGAACCGAGATAGTGCTGATAATACAACACATACAAAACCACATGGGTGGTAGAAAACGCTACAAATGCAGAGATCGCTTCCTGTACCTGCTCTGGTTAGTGTGGGCCAGAGATCACTTCAAACAAGTGCATCAGGGTGGCTCCGTGTGTGAGTGTGTGTGTGTGCATGCACGTGTGTATCTGTACCTGTCCTAGATGTTTTTATTGTCTCCCACAATGTCTCTTCATCAGCGTGTATCAATTTGTCTCCCCATGTATATATATGCAAACACACAGCATGACTGTGTATATCTAGGTGTGTGTATGCATGCTGTCAATCAGCCAGGCTACGGGCTGAGTGTGGACAAACAGAGGCCAGGCAGATGAATGAGAAACACATACGTGCTTCTCCACCTCAAACACACATTAAGTTGCCCTTGGACCCTCGGGAGAAAACAGCGGTGATCTATTTCCACCTGCTATTGGACACCTCATGTGTATGGCGGCCCCTGGTTGGACGTTTGAGTATAGGACATTGTTGTGAATGAGAGTAATGTGAGGACAGTCTGTACTGAGCCCTGTCAAGCCAGGATGACTAAATTCATGGTCTGCACAGATGAGACATGAGATGCTCTAAAGCACGGAGTTGTGACGTGGGTGGGATCCGCACTCAGGCACAGTGCGCCTATTGACATGCGCCAGCTAAAAAAAAATCTCCATATTTCCATGGACAAGGATTCTGCCTGGTGTTTGACATTTTCAGTGAAAGTTTCCTCAGTCTGCTTGGGGAAATAACAAGACAGACGTTATTTATGCAACACACACAAGTTACTCAGAGAGCTTGGATCAAAACATTAAAGAAGTTTATACAAGCTCTAAGAAACTTTGGATTTTACATTTCCCAAACTGCAACTGTCCCTTCATCATGAGTTGCTAGATGGCTTATTGACTCTGTTAATAACACAGGCAATGATGGCTCGGATGCCTATATTAAATAATACAGCACCTAGGCCTATGTTAACTTCCTAAATAGTCATCATTTAGTTTTTCTGTTTAAATTCGAATTACCATGGGAGACATCTTCCTCATCTTTAAGATAGAGAATCTAAGGAAGAAGACTTGACAGCACTGCACACACAGCTCGCCTGAAGTGAGGGCATCAAGGGCATCAACACAACACAGTGACAGCGGAGCACAACTGTGGAGACAAAAACACAAACAGTGACGTACGGCGGTAAAGACATCCACTGTGCAGTTGCACGGGTTAGGGTTAGGGTGACTGTGAATGTCTTTGAAGTGCTTCCTTTTAGCAAAAACAGGAAGGGGTTACACGCAAAATCGCACCCATGCATGTGTAATCTTACACAGAAGCACAAAAACGATATAAAGGCTTTACACACACACACACACACACACGATTTCATCTCAGTTGGTGACTTTGGAGTGACAGAAAGCTGTTGTGTGACCGTACTCTGAAAGATGTGCAGTGCGCTTTCATGCATACTGTATTGTTTGTCTTTGTGTTCATATGTAAGCCTGACTGCATGAGACAGCTAGTGTGCTAATCGTATCCTCCCATCTCAGCGCGCTCGGCCCGTGTACCTGTGTCTGCTCCCTCTTACGTACACTGCGGTTTCCCAGCCAGTCGTGCAGCGCGCTCGCGGACACAGATAAGCGCTGCTTTTTCTCACCGCGGTGGCTTCCTCTCCAGCCTAAAAGCACGCTCGACCCCACGACCTGAAATGCTGCAGCCCCAAGCACGCCGAGTGGAGATGGTGCTCTTGTCGTGATCTCTCCCTCACCGAGCGTAGATTACAACGTGCAGCGCGCCGATGGTGTTTGCGATGTCGAGCGCTAACACACCCGAGTGCAACAAGTATCTGCAGGCATTCGCACGCAGACGTAGACACGAGCTGAGTGCATGTGCTGACAAGCACCCGAGCAGGACTCCAGGAAACAAACACATACACACACATAGATGCATGTCAGGAATCCTCCTCTTGCACAATCAGCCCAGATCACTCTGCGTTCTGACACGGGAAAATCTACTCCAGAATTCAGTCTTCAAAAGAAAGCGAATAGCCATTCAGTGCAATGATTATTGACAGCCATCTGCTCCCATTTGCTCTTCTTCATTCATGCTTGTAGCAGCATTGAAAACTGTCTGACTGATTTGTTTGCTCTGCACATTGGAATTAATTTATTTGTAGATTAAAGGTCATAAATTCTCAAGTGCTGCACAAATGGACATTTCTTTAGGGGACTGACAGAGAAGGAAAGTAGCTATTTCAGTAAGTTCCTACTAAAACTCTTCTCATGTGGCAATTTTCAAAACCAGGGTGACAAAGTGAAAGTCTAAGAACAAACTGTGACAAGAGGAGTTAATGGACCAATGTAGATTCAGCTACTCACTGATGTATGCTTATGCTAAATTGTGTAACGCATTTAAAGTAATTAGAAGGATTCTGAATTCAATCCTACATTTGACAGGAGGCCAGTGTAGTGAAGCCAACACAGGGGTGACACTGTTGAGTAAGTGATTGTTTTACTGAAATTAAAACGAATTGTAACCATGCTACAGCTTCTTGGCTTCAAGCAAAATACCTAGCTTTACAGAAGTTAAGATAAGAGGAGAGAAAACAAAACAATGGATGAGTGGTTGGAGCTCTTTTGGAGTTCTTTTTCTGTGAACAAGGAGACAGATTTAAGGTGTTTTTTCAAAGATTGTGTCTGATGCCTTTTTCTAACATGACCTGTTGAGGGACTCTGGTCCGGGTTTGGATTCTCTCCGTAGTTTGTTGGTTTCACACCTGCACAAAGCAGCGGGAGATTCTCTTAATTCTCTGATTCCCACAGCAGCACAGAAGCAGGATGTAAAATATTATTTCCACATAGTGTTTTTGTTTACAGCACATTGACACTGACGTCAGCTCTTACAACCACAAACTCTCTTAAGAACATGTTTTTCTTCCGTGATATTGTTTTCTTTAAATTTTTTCGTGTTAGAAGCATCAGAAAGTCCTGAGATAATCCAGAGCCTTCACTCAGATATTTGCGTTCATGGATGCACATCCTCCTCCGTGCACTAAAGTTGGAAGATCTTCTGGAGTTTAGTGCATTAGTCATTGTTTTTCTGAAAGCAGCTTGAGTGTAGATAGTGATGTAAAATTGAACAAAAAAAATGACATTCAGGTCCTGGGCCTCAGAAAATTACAATATTACATTACATTTAAACTTGGGTAATCGACACATTTTTATGATTGCAAGCAGAGTATGGTGCATCATGTTAGACGTCTCCAATGCACTGAAAACTGAGGAGCTGCCTCACCTCGCTGTTTTCCATCACTGACGATCAGAGCCAATAAGTCATGAATCACTTGACCAGGGAGTGAAAGCTGATCCAATGCATTCCCATTCCAGACAAAAGCCAGATGTTGGTGGGTGTTTTGACCAGGGGAGAAGGGGCTTGTGTTGCTGTTACGGTATGTCTCTTCAGTTGGATTTGAATCAAGCCAACTTATCCTTGGAGAGTTGTTTCCCCTGTCAGCATTGTTGCTCACATCGAGAAGACAGGCGGAGTGTTTGTCAGGGGGAAGGAGACAGAGAGAAGGACAATCAAATGAGAGGGAAATGAGTTTGAGATGGAGGGGGCGGGCAGAGAGAGAAAGTGGGGTAACAGGAGAGTGGGAGCGATGGCGTGAGAGAGCACCTGTCCCATTGGAGTCCAGTCCACTTGTGGTTAACCAAAGTTGGCAGCACCTCAGCTTGGCCTTAACCCCCTTACGCCGCCGTTCCCCTCTTATCCCATTAGGGGTCAGGCACCATAGCAAGACCGCCCCAACACACACACACACACACACACACAGACACACACTTATACCAACCCATCCTCCCTTGTTGTCCCCTTCCATATCTGTTCTCCCATCTTAGGCTGGGCTTGGTCTTACAGGGGCCCAGGACAAACTTCAAGCCTGTGGAACAAACAGGCTGCTAATGTGGGTAGACAGGACAGACAATTAGAACCAAGCACATGCTGCGTGTGAGTGTGCACAAGACTGAGAAAGGACGCATGCACAGACAGCCGTGCAAAAATGAACACAGAACGAGACACTAAGATCCACCCAGTGTCTCTTAGTAAGATGCTGAACTCAATGTGGAGACAATCCACCTCCTCCACGAGAATAAAAACAAAAAAACAAGAGGAAATTGTGCGAGAATTTGCCGTGACGCTTTTACAACAATGACACAACCATCCTACAACCTACAAATGTATCAAACGTCACACATGACACACGTGCTCAGACTGACACATTGAACTTGACCAAGAGAAAGTTTGTAACCCACATTCGAGGTTCTTTAGTGCTTTCTCATGAGGAACCAAATTTGAAATCAGCCACAAGATTGAGACCAAGATATAAGCAACTCATTGGCTTTGTACAATGGCAGGTTAATGCACAGCGTCAAAACACCCATCAAAAGCCCTTCAAGCAAGTGGGAGAACTTTCTGTAAAGACAATATTCCTCATCCCATTCGCAGCCGTTTCGGGACTAACACAAAACCCAATTTTTGACCTAGCTGACTCTGATTATGGAAGTGTAGAGGGGAAGAGGAGGCCAAAACAAAAACCTTAAATGCTTTGCAAACAAAACTCATGACCTTGTCTGACAGCCTCACTGCAATTTAGGCATTCCTGTCATAAAAACATATACATATATACAAAACAAAAGCACCAGACTGTGTATTTGTGGTTGTATATACGAGCTGCACATGTACACATTATGCTAAAGTTAGCGTCCGCCTGAGTGCTTGGCACAGCCACAGCTCTTTAACTCCAGCCACACACATACACGCACACGCAGACTATAATACCATCCTTCTGAGATTGCAAAGGATTGTGGGTGCTGTATGGAGAGGTTGAGGAGCTGGGTATTTAACAAGAGTTCACTCGTTTGTCTCCTGTTAGATGATGGACATAAAAAACACATTTAAATTGACTTGATCCAGATTTTTATTTGGATCCATGAATTACACTCTGAGAAGTCAACAAAAATGAGAAACACCATCTCGCAATGTTAAAGAAGGTGAAATCAACTTCCTGGATCCGCCCCCTGATCCTGATCCAAACCACAATGGAATGGATTTAATGGACCCTAACCT
Source organism: Pseudopleuronectes americanus (assembly GCA_038501795.1). Taxonomy (NCBI): domain Eukaryota; kingdom Metazoa; phylum Chordata; class Actinopteri; order Pleuronectiformes; family Pleuronectidae; genus Pseudopleuronectes; species Pseudopleuronectes americanus. The sequence goes on along the minus strand of CM076729.1, from coordinate 3,967,562 downwards.
ATGTTCTATCATTCTACCAAGTTTCAGATCAGATATAAATAGCGGATATATTTTGCATTTTCACAGAGAGATATTTGTTTGTTTGTCTTTCTGTCGGTCGCGTGTTAGAAGTAGCCCCCCCCAATCAATCGTGGTGAATCCAGCGGGGAACCCCTGCTGTGTTCACACGTCTGCGGACTTCATAATTGAAGGGCCAGGCAGAAAACATGCATATTACAATATAATGCATTTAATACATAGTAATCCATCAAGTGGTTATTGCGTAATCCTGCTAATTTATCAAACAGGTGAAAACATAACCTTTTTGGCGAAGCTAAATATTGATATAGCACACGCACACATCTACACCCCTAAACTCAATAAACCAAACTCTAGTCTAAGGCAAAAACAATACATGTCACACTGTTCCTAACATTTGCTCACACACTTCCCACAACTGCATCACAGGTTGATACCTGCTGCTGTACCTCTAGCCGTTGGCACAAGTCTCCAGTCACACTCACAAACACACACACCCACACACACGCCTCCACACAGACATGTTGAATCCTGTTGCCCGCAACACAGACTGCCTTCCCATTTGGAGGATCAGCCACCACAGCTCACATAAACAGGTTTGTTGGCTGATACACAATCACATTTATGATATATAAGAAGGCAGGCGAGTAGCCGCACATACCGCACATCTACACTCACGCACCTCCTCTGTGGTACAGCCAGGCAGGCTGGTGAATGCCAACACACCTTCAGTGGGACACTCAGAATCAGACCAGTCAGCCTTAAAGGCTAGAGAAATTAACAATCTGCTGCTTTTATTTACATGAAAAGTAATTAAAACCAGTCATTGCTGACGTATAAGAAATATTTAATTGGTTCAATTCCATCGGGCAGCAAAGTGGAACAGAATACAGAAAAAGCAGCTCCACATTCAGCAGCATCATGGGACAGGAAGTTCAAATGCCAGCATGGCTACAGCGTGAATAAAAGTGGAAATAGAAACAGACAATAAACTGTGCTGAGTCCAGGATATGACTATTATTTCCTATAAAAACAGTCAAGTATTTTGGTAGGATTGAACTCACCTCTAATGGAAAAATACTGCTCTCTACCTGGTAACATGTAATGTGACAATAACTTGCAAAACTGCAAAACTGCAAACCTTCATGTGCAAACTGGCAGATACTTTGACCTGTTCCCACTGAATGGTTAGTGTTTTGGAATTAGGGGAAGCTACAGTGGTATGACGATAATGCCACTCGATTCAAAGCATTCTTGAATTAATTTGATTTTCAACAGAAAATATGGAAATGTTTTACTCTGCCAGATTGTAACTGCCTCAAGAATAACGCAATTTTAAAATTCAAAAGTCGACTAAGTGGCATAATAGGATGCATGTGTGCAGTGGACCACAGTTTGTTTTCTAGCTGCTTGAGTTTACACTGACCTCAGAATTTCAGTTAGATATCGCTCTAGTTAGATGCAGTGAGAGTAGGAAAATGCTTACACTGAGATAACGGCCAGTTTGGGACTACTGCTGCTGCCGTCACGCCTCCAGGAAGCCAGACGAGGGTCCCTTTAGGTCAACTCCCACTTCAAAGGCCGACAATGAGCCTTGTCGCCAGGCTGTGGGCAGCGAGCTACAGCTTCCCGGGGCTCCTGCTCCCTCACACAGTAATGGGATTAAGGTTTCCAGAGGGCAGATTAAGGGGCTCCAGGTCCCAACCTGTCCCCCCTGTCATCCTAGAATTCACATTCGCTGTATCCACATTTATCAGTGATGGCAGACTGGGAATACTCCTGCTGTCATAGAAGATGACGTCAGTAATGACATGAACTGACATCGATATAATGCAACATAGTGCAACGTAGCATATAAGATTTAGATCGCGATAACATAGCAGTTACCCAACATAACATGACAAAACAACACGCTGTAACACAACATATCATAACAACATGTTGTAGCAGAACATAAAAACAACATATACCGTAATGTAACATATCATAACATATCAATATGTTGTGATGTAACATATAATCTCAACAACATGTTGTAATGTAATGTAACATGTTATAAGATATCAACATGTTGTAATGTAACATATAATCGCAACAACATGTTGTAATATAATGTCACATATCATAACATATCAATATGTTGTAAAGTAACATATAACATCGTAACAACATGTTGTAATGTAATGTAACATGTTATAAGATATCAACATGTTGTAACATAACATATTACATCATAACAACATGTTGTAGCAGAACGAGTTATGACAAAATGTAATATAAAGTAACACATCATAACAACATGTTTTAACGTAATGTAACACATCATTCCATAAATGTGGTCACGTGACATGACATACCGTAACGTAGCATACTAAATCGAAATATATCATGTTGTAACTTAACATGACGTATGACAGGACATAACATGGCTTGATATGCCATGATGTACTATAATGATATATAACATGACAGAACACGATGCACTGTCACTCAACATGGTATAAGATAACTGTATCAGGGCATCATGATATGATGTGACACAATGTGACATAACCTCATACATAACATATTAAAAGACTGAATATCATAAGATACAACATTGTAATAACATAGCATGTCATCTTATAAAGTTGTGTCTAAACTTTAATGTTACATTCTGTATCATTACACGACATAACATGACATGATGTGGCATTATGAAGTGGCATCAAATAATAGGACATACTTTGTTTTGGCCTGACATCGTACAATCTACTACACATCTTGACATGTTAGCGGAGAGATAAGTCACGTGTATAACATTTGAAGAACTTGTCAATCTTTCCTTGGTCGTGCAGCATCAGACCTTCATCCACGCCATTTGATAGCGGGAGCAGGGGGCAGTGAGATTAGTGTGGTGTGGGTGTCATAAGTTGGTCATTCTAAATATAGGTAGGCCATAGTGGATGGAGTTATTATTAAACACACAAGGCATGCATGGACTTGCTTGCACAGTATTGCATGTACACTTGTGTGCAAATACACACCCTCACCCACACAGACATCATTTCTCAGACTACAAGGTCAGGGCAACAGATCAAATAAGTTCTGTTTTTGTGGATTGGATTCAATGTGAGATGAAGACATTGTTGTCAGAATTTAGAATAGAAGAATAATCAAGTTTTTAAAATAAGACAATGACAGAGAGTGGAGTTGTGTCAGAGGTCAGCAATAGAAAGGCTACTGCAGACAGGCCTGCGTGTCTGGTGTGTAGTGACAGAGCAGAGAGAAGGTCTGACTCATACGGAATGCTGGGTGGTGGTGGTGGTGCTGCTCTCTTTTTGCCATAGGAACACTGACCCCTAGTGTTTGTAACAAAGTTTGTAGAAAAAAAGCACAGATAAGCAGATATTTAGATGTTGAATGTTTCCATTTTAAAGGAGAGAAATAAACATTCTCACTGTTTAATATTTGTTTTCCGACAGAGGCAGATGTGATTCTGTTTTTTAGACTTTCCTTGTTCTAAAAAGTTCTGTAAAGAAAGTTGTAGAAATGTCCATGCACTTTATTAGGTACAGCAGGAGTGTTGAGTCATTCAAATGCTTCTACCAAGCTTTACTCAAAAACACCCAAAACATCATAACGTGCAGATGAGCCAGTACATATGTATGTATGAGCTTCATCTTCTTGCTCCCTCTTAGGGCTTCTGCTCCGTCTCTACTCCAATTGTGTGAGATGCATCCCTGTGCGTGCGCACAAACACCACACACCACACAATCACACACACAGGATCCTGGGCAGTAGTGTCTCTGGCCCCCGCTATGTTGAAGTTTCCCTCTCAGCCCAGCTGGCAGAAGTTACAGCAGGGCAACAATGTGCCTGCAGGACGGGCCAGGACGGGTCCGGGACTGGGGCCCCACGGCCCCGCTGAAAGGCTCCTATTGTCCGGCCCCACCTCCATCAGGGACCATTAATTATGGGCCGCGGAGCACAGCTCTGAGTCAGAAAAAGTCCACACACACACACACACACACACACACACACACACACACACACACACACACACACACACACACACATACACACACAGCTAGGCTACCCTCCTCCTCCCCCTGTTACAGCATAAACACACTGATGGGGCTTAGGGGAACCAACTCCTCCTCCTCCCCTTTATCCGTCAAACCCTGCTCTCGTCTCTGCTGGTTCTTTTAATGAAGCCAAGCTGAGTACTAAGCAGAGAGCCATTACAGCTCCCGCTGATTTTTTCCCCCAAAGAATTTACACTGGGGCATTGCAGGGCATTAAGAGAAAGGGAAAGAAGGGAAACGTCCTCAAAGATGTTTCATTTGATATTCTCTCTCTCTTCTCCACTGCTCACCGCTACACCTCTACTTTTAGTTTTTCCTACATCCTTAACTTGGCATGCAAGTGGCCACAGCACACAAGAACCATCGAAAAGGCCAAAAAAATTCCAAAATATGTAAACAAGACTAAAGTAAATAAATACCAAAAAATAAAAGGCAAATTATATAGGACTATATAATAAAAGCCAAAATGACATCACATCGTTTCATTATTACATTGAACTGTTCAATCGACCCTGGGCCATGACACAATACATTACACATCCCTGAATAATGTGGAGCCACCCAAGAGCAGTTACTCAACACAAAACTATATTTTGGTTTGGATTAAAACCTGTGGTCTAACTGTCGACGGCTGACCCCTCCCCCCCTCCCCACACCCCTGTCCCACCGGCCGCTGGAGTTTGATCCATTTATTCATAGCAACTTTAACACATTCCCGTCATAAAAAAGTTGCTCAATGGCACATGTGATGGCTGAGTGGATTGGTTTGGGCAGGATGTGTAAACTGAAGGCCAAATGTGTATCGCACCAAACCATATGGGCTTCAGAGGATATTATGAGTATTCTGACAATTTATGAGGCCCAGGTTGAGCTTGGGTTTGTTTTCTAAATGTTGTCATGTCACATTCAGAGAGTAGATTTGAGTTTTATGTCTCTAGGGATGTGATCAAGTCACTTTGCCTAGTCATTATGTAAGTGTTTATTTCGCTAAGTCGAAATGGATTGCACTAAACTCTTATAGAGATACTTTGTTACAGTGCTGGCAAACAGAGTTTCAGTCTTAACTGACTTTTTCCCAACAGCCGCACTCAGAGAATTGCCAACTCAACCACAAACAGTGTTACCCACTGATTCACTGCAGCCATTAACTGAATGGATACCGATAAGAGAGCTGTAGAGCTTCATGACTCGTTCATGTACCAGAGTCAGTACCCGGTAGTTTCTAAAGTACTCTTTAGAGACTACTCCTGGCTGCCTTCTGGCTGTGTTGAGCTTCCGTGCTGCAGTTGGGTTGATTCTTTGACTAGTTTCCTTGAAAGCTGCTTTTATCACCTCTAAGTCAATATAAAGAATCTGAGATTGCGTTTTGTAGCATTTACACAATTATCACAGCAAGTAAAGTAAAACACTTGCTGATTTCATGAAGCCCACAGCTTGATATTTTGTGAGAGGATAATAAAGATAATGAATAGATTTGGTCTGGACCCGGTTTGTAACTAGGCAACACTCAAAATTCCTGGCAATAGAAACAAAATAACTTCATTGCCAGGGTCGTCCTTTAAGATGCAAATCTAAGTACAGCTGATATATCTGACCTGACACTTGTTCAAAATATGTTAGATCGTGAATAACAAAGAATTTTATTTCACAAACATAGCACATCCAATTACTTGAACTGGATGACTAAATGAAACTGGTTAGTTTCTACAAACTAAACACATGTACGCATATATTGTGAACAAAAACTTAACAACTACCTATTTTTTTTACAAAGAACTGGTAGTTTATTTAACAGCACAAACATACTGTGTATTTCCCAGTTTTGTTATCTTGTCGTGCTACAGGGGCTAGCCACAACTTGTCTGTAGCAAGTGATAAATGGGCCTCAATGACTGCTCGCTAATAGTAACTATTAAATACTACTTTATTAGTAGTTCTACTAAGTATTGAGGATATACTTTATTAGTGTTTTTATTTAGTAGCTAATTAATCCATCAAGTGTTAATGGTGTAGCTGGATTTAGTGATCACTAATCTCAAATCAATTAATCCAATTTTATTTGTATAGCCCATATATTCACAAATCATGATTTGCCTCATCGATATTAATGAAATGCATCCTCTGCCCCTCACCCTCAACATGAGTAATCAAAAGTGATCTGAAACTACCGGCTGGAGACTACCTCTGACAAGTTTAAGAAGCAAATGCTGCTTTCACACATGTGCTAAAGAATAGACCGTTTTATGACATTTTCTGAAGGAGTTGTATGTGAGAACAAAAATGTCAGAGTCAGTTCCTTATTTTCCACAACTTTCCCTGCCAGCCCCTGACTCAAACCTTAGAAAAGTGTAAGAGCGAACCTATGTGAGAATACTCAAGGAAAAGGTCAAAAAACTTCACAGTAAGTAAACTGGAAGAATACAAATATCTTAAGTTGAAAAAGAAGTGACTTTGAAAGACAGCAAGATTTAAAAGCTTTCTCCACCATATTTGATATGCTGAAAACGAAAGCATGTGCTTTCTGCTTTTCCCTGTAGTTGTACATGTTTGACCCGGACAATCTGCTGCGTACTTTAAATGTGAAAGGCAAAGTCCGGAAAATGTCCAGACATTTTTCTGGAGTTCATGTCTGCATACAGTATACGCATTTCGGAATAGCTGGAGCAGCCCAGTCCACGTCAGAATGCAGAAAGGAAAGTGTGTTTATTTTAGGGCTGGAGATGTATGTTTATACATTCATCTCCATATATATATAATATGTGTTGGGGTGTTTATATAAGAAGAATGGAGTGAGCAGGAGAGCAGAATATTGTGTTGATACATGAATGAGGGAGGGTAGAGACAGGGAGACAAGCATGCCACTGAAAGTCATACATACTCATACATACCTCATAAAGAGAAAGAAATACAGAGGAAAGTTATTCTTTCCCTTTTCCTCCTTCCTCATGACATTCCACCTCTCCTCTTCTTCTCCTCTCTTCCCTTGGTCTGACCCTCTCCCTTCTTTTCCTCAGAGAAGAGGTTACATAACATATCTCCACACACACACATACACACACACTCTAGCTACACTTCATCAGTTCCTGTCCCTCATCGCCTCCACCTCTTCACACACACACGCACACAAACACACATACACACACACACACACACACACACACACACACACACAGACACACACACACTTGTCAGCTGTGAAATATTTCTCCCCCAGACCTCCTCCGCTGGACATTGAACAGACTCTCAAATGCGTCGAGAACCTTCTCATGCCCTGATTCTTCTCTCTCTCTCTCTCTCTCTTTCTGCCTTCTCTCCCTTCCCTGCCCCCTCCCCCCCCCGCGTGTTCTCCCCTTTCATCTCTCAAACAAACACCCCATTGCATTAATCAGGTTTTTTTTCCTGTCACTCTGACAATGGTTCTGTTTTACATCACTGATTGGGGGATGTGTCCCCCCCCCCTACACACACATATATATATATATATATATATATGTATATATATATATATACACACATACATGTATACAAACATTCACACATACTCACCCCACCTCTCTTTCTCTCTCTCTCTCTCTCTCTCTCTCTCTCTCTCTCTCTCTCTCTCTCTCTCTCACTCTGCTCACTGTTTCCCATGATGCAGCACACAGAGAAAATTGCTCCCCAACCCTACAACTTGGAGAGGGGTCGTGCAGGAGGCTGACACCAGGGTCAGCCATGTCAGATCTGGACTCAGTGGTGGGAGGTTGGGCCTTTTTCAAAAGTTGTGAGGGGATGGACAATGGGTCTCTGTTACACCAGGAGAAAAGATGGACGATGGAGAGGTCGGATATGTCCCCTGGGATCCAGTTTCCACTATAAGACATGTTGTTTTTTTGTTAGTTTTTTGTGGAGATTGAGCACACTCACGTTTTATGTGCTGGGAAAGATGTTAGGATATTAACAACCTGTCTTTTTGAAAAAAAATTCAGTCTACTCTGCAGATGAGTAGTTTTGGAGTACTTTGAAAAACGGACAGACTGACCGAGAGACAGATAGCTTGCTGGCTTTATTAGTAGGATAATAGTGTATACACCAAGAGAAGCACAAAGCTCTGGGAAGGAAATGTAAGCAGGAATGGGATCGTACTTAATCGGGAGTCAAATTAAAATGATTACCAAAACGTCTGTTGTAAACAGCCACCGCAAATTATAGTCCAGCTTAATTTTTCAACTTTGAACTTCATGTTAAAGTTGTGAACACATAGTTTCTTGTGCATTATTGCTCATTACCAGTATTTTATGTAGCCTACTTCCAGTTTTGCCTGCAATCTACACCTGCCCTATGTTTCATGGGACCTTGTGGTAGTGATGTTGCTGTGGAACCACAAATTACATAAGAGAAAACTGTGTTATTGTAAGTGACAGGAATGAGACAACGACTACAATAATTTTTTCAAAGAAGAATGAACAAATGAGACAATTTAAGTTGAAGCTCCACATGCATGAAAGAGAGCTTGATTTGAAAATAAACCCTGCAAGATGAAACTGAATTCTGCTGTCGCGAGGAAATGTCTGTATGTTACTGTTTACATCTAACTTACAGGCCTGAGGTGACACACTACACTTTTCCATAACATTTGTAGGATATATGTTTATATATATAGGATTTAATGATGAAATAATATTTTGATTACATCATATTTGGTTATAGTTTATTGGTTTGGCCCCAATATATGTCCTGAGTGTATGTGTGTGTGTATGTGTGTGTGTATGGGTGTGTGCATCCACATGTGCCAATACCCTTAGCAAGCTTTTCCCATGCCTCATCCTTTGCTGATCATCATGAGTTGAGTTAAACCTTTAAAAACCACAGTGAAGTAAAGCTGTGCGGGCTTTGTTGGATGTAAGACTGAGTTCACCACAATCTGGGTGGCAGACAGAGGGCTGAGACTGACTCAGCTGAGAGCCTTGTGACTTGTGCAGTGTGCCCAGGCTCGGACAGCTTCAAGTCTCATCGACGCGTCTGACTGAGAAGCAGAGAGAGCAGGGGGGCTGCAGACTGGCACAGTGCTCGCTCAGACTTGGCATGGGTCACTGCAGGATCGGGAGCGAACTTCCTTTAACCAGGGCGGGTGTAGGAGGGAGGGGCGGAGAGCTGGGCTGTTTTGGGATGAAGCTTCATAGCAGGGAGTTTAAGCGCAGGGGGGCTGAGGGACTGAAGAGGAAGCGAGGGTAGGTGAAGAGGCTGAATGGGTATCATATTGTGCATCTCTAAAAGCCAGCTCTGACAAAAAGAGAGGCGTCCGTTCCCCTGCCTGACCCAATAATACATGGCAAGACCCAAAGGGGGGTGTCATGCTAATGAGTGCATGCGATTAGGGCGACAGAGTGAGCTCGTAATGGGGAGGGGGAGTTCTGGTATGGGAGCTGGGGCGGCTATTGGCTCTTAATGAGAAGTGATGGGACCCCCTTTCCCAGCAGTGGCCCCCGTGGACACTTTTTTGGGGGGTCATTTCGGGCTGCGCTGCAGATTAATGACAGGCCACATACCAGTTGAGAGAGCGGGGTGGAGTGGCAGCGTGGTGGGGAGGGTTAACTAAGACAAAAGTAAAGCTGTGGAAAAATGCTAATTCACCATTGGCTCTGTAAAGAGGAGTGGGCATGGGGGGGGCATAGAGGGGGAGGTGAAGACAAAGAGGCAGTGGATGGAGGTGCACCGAAAGGCAAGTGTGTAGTGTGTGAGAGATATTTTGGGAAGGGGGCTTATTTATGGAAGTAGGTGTATGTGTGTGTGTGTGTGTGTGTGTGTGTGTGTGTGTGTGTGTGTGTGTGTGTGTGTGTGTGTGTGTGTGTGTGTTGTGTTTGAGTGGGGACATGGCTGCAAGCTGGAAACAAAGGACGCCTGGGCCTCCTGCACAGAGAAACTCAATCTCCTATTGCATGCTGCTCTGATTTAAAGTCTGAAAGTTCATGATGGATTTTACCCAGAGATTGTTGCACAGTGACATAAACACTCAAACAGCTCCGAGTTGCCTCTAAAAGGTCCAATATGTAAGTGCAGCACAGGGGCCCCATGTTGAAACCCTGGCTCTCAACTCTGGCTTTACTTTGACAGTGATTTACAGTATGTGACGACTTAAGCAAACTGAAAATGTATTGTTATGACTGTTACGAGTAGGCAGGATTGTTCATTTTACATGTGTACGAAGGATAATAAATGTAACAGAAAAAAAGCAGAGATAGAATGAAATACATCTGTTTAAAACAACGTAACGTCACTGCCCTACTTCCATGCGTCCTTCACATTAGCATGGTAGTTAAGCAACACATCCACTAGAGGGCAGCGCAGAGTCTAGGGTTTCCTGACAACAACAAACATGGACGAGGTGGAATTTATACTAATGTACACCTGTAATGTAGGAAAGAGGCAAAAGCTACTGCATTGTAAACATGATAGTTAGATCATATAGATGTCTGTAGTTTCACAAAAACTCTCCCCCCCAAAATGTTCCACTATTGTTGAAATTTCTTCCTTGTTTACGATGGTCGTCTTGCTTGAACTAAACACTGCCCCCACGATTTCCAGTGGTATAGCTTAGTTTCGTCTGTTTCATTGGGCATTAAAGAGCATTTAGATTAAACCAGGACGTCTTTTTTTTACTTGGCCTTCTGGTTTTAACTGTCTCCTTGGCTGGAGGTTGGATATGAAGAGATTGGCATCGTACACTGTGATGTTTCAAATTTGGGTGAACAAACGTGACCCAAAACATAAAGCATTATTGTGGAGGTTTCATAGACTGAAGTAGAAGTTAAAACTGATACTTTGGGAAATGCTGCTGGTCGTGTTTTAAGAGCCCTTAAGAGACTTTGTCCCGTTAAGAGAGTTCGGTGAATCCGACGAGGAACACGTGTATGAACAAGTCTCAGAAATCAATGAAAACATTCTTGCATGAGGAGGAGCAATGTTATGTGTCAAAACCTGAAGCTCCTTTTTAATTTCATAGAAAAGGAACACTGAGAAGCTTGCCAACTAAGAACAATTATTTAAAATAGGTATATAAACTCTCACGTTGGAGGAAACTTAACTTTGTTCTCTCATAAAATGATGAAAACTCCAAGGTTAAATCTGTTCTTGCCAAGGCTGACATATACTGGTCCTAACGGACGCCCATACAGCCAGTGAAATAGGAGGTGGTCCTGAATTCCTGCAGCTTTCAGGTGGTTCCAGTGTGGTTACTGTTGACCCACTTCCCCTCTTGTCTCCTGGCTGGATAAGGCTGCGGTTTGTGCAGCAGAGAGAGTTCACACCCTGGGAATAGCTGGCAGCCATGGAGGGAGGGATGGTGGAGGAGCAGACTACTGTAAGAGTGTGATTAATGAGCGAGTGTTATGGCAGCACCGCGGAGAACAAAGAGACTAATCTACTGCACATGGAGAGTGGAAAACAGGACACATACCAAAGGGTGGATCTAAAAACTAACCCACATCTGCTGGTTGGTAATGGAGCTGGGAACACCGGCAGCGGACACGCTGAAGGTGAATGCTCGGCCTTTGCTGTTGTGTTGCAAAATGAATCCTGCAGCCTCAAAGTATCAGGAAAAGCGCCATTTACCTGTGAGTCTCCACACTGACAGTAAATAAAATAAAGTGACAGTGAAACTGAGTGTGCACGGTAGCATTCTTATAGATGATTGTGTGTATGTAGATGTGTGTGTGACAGGCGTTGAGTAATGTCTAAAACGCGATGGCATGGGTAATCTGGTGGTTTCAGGCTTCTTTCCCCTTTACTGCCGGTGACAGGTGTGTATCTGTGTATGTGTGTGCGTGTGTGTGTGTGTGTGCGCGTTGTTCCCACAGTGAAAAGGCAAGCTCAGTCACTCACCTCACCCATAAATCACACACTAGGGCTAATTGATTCAGCTCCGGTTCTTACACAGCTTCCCCACCAAATCCTTGCAGAGGCGTCCCGGCTGCTTTTTAACAGAGTGTTGGGTTCTGTTATGCAAGCCTTCATAAATTGCTCATGTTCTCTTCAAAAGACTCTGCAGAGAGGCAGCTGATTCATGACCCCTGGCCACCAGCTCTACAAAGCGTCTACGGGCTGCTAAGCTTGAGTTTTTTAATTGGAGTATGCTGATGCACTTTTTCAACAGCACAATGATAAAGGAGCTGCCAGACGATTGCCCATTAGTGATCGTCATAATATAACTCAATGCTTATTGAATCAGTGAATGCTTTACCTTTGATTTATTTGTCGCTGTTTCATCAGTGGATCAGGCGCAGGACTCTGATTGGCTCGGAGCCGAGGCTTGAGCGGATTTGTCAGTTCCAGCCCTGCAGCGCTTTGTGGGTTGGTTTTGCCAAACCTGGACTTTTTCACATGGCTCCTTAACTACAAATCATGCATAAGATCAGATCAGTCATCACATTGAGTACTAGTCAACGTGAAAACAGCTGTTTCACATCTCCTGTGGCGGTCCTTCTCGCCTGAGACGATTACTCTGATTGTGTCACAATGATGTCATCAGGGCCAAGACGTGGGTGTTGTCAGACAGGGAGGGTCTAATGATGATATCAGGTTTCAGTATGGGAAATGTGGAGATGGAGGGATTTTGGATGTGTGACCATATGAGCCACCACAAGTCGGGATATCTTGGCTTTTGCTGCTTCGATGTATGGAGGTGAAATGGTAGATATCTTTAGCAAAAACTGTTCTCAGACATGCATTGAACTCTAGATGTTCTCCTGAACTTGTCCAGAGAGGCTGTATGTGAGAACGCAAATGTAGTTTGCCGAGGTCTTTCTCTGGAGGTTTTCCTGCCACCCAGCTGGTGACAACTATGGATAATATCAGCGTGAGCCCATGTGACAATACAGCAGGAGATTATCTGGAGGATTCACCACGAGTTAGTGGGCGTGTTGATGATCTTTCTAACATGTGCTGGAAACAGAACTGAAAAAAGAAAACAAGAAAAATATCTCAGGATGAAAAAGAGGCACCACACACGTAGAAAACGACAACGAAGATGTCATCTTGGAAAGATGATGAGATTTCTGTAATACAGACCAACAGCTATGTTTATGTGCGATCAACAAAAAAGTAGGATGTTTGATCATTTATTTATATGTTACTGCCTCCTACATGCTGCGTCACCCCTCGCCTGAACCCTCCTGTCTGACACAGAGAATCTTCTGCTGCAAACCAATTCTGTGCTGCATGGCATGGAAATGAATATATAAAATATATAAAATATGCTCCAGGTATGGAACTCCAGTGCATGAAAATGCAGCTACAGCACTGACTGGTTTGAAAAGTCTCTATAGTTTGAAAATCCCTGTTCACAGTAATGAATTAGACAACACAAATAAGTTTGAGATTCTGCAAACAGAGATCTGGAAAGGTATGAATACAAATCTATGGCTGCCTGTAATGGTAAAACCTTCATTAAGATTTTTCCAACTCATGGTTTGCCAACTGGGCAGCTGTGATGAACAGTTCTTTGCATAGGGTGCTGATATTGTATGATTTGTTAACGTTGTCCGTCTCTCATTTTTTTGTATTTGGAGTTGTGTCTTTCTGTGGGTCCAGTTGGAAAGCAGTCTACCGGCTGGCAGCGAATGAAAGAGCTGCCTGGTTCATCCCTGATGCTCCCCCAGCTGCTGTCGGGCCCACTCTCTCTACAGGCCTCTGTCTCCGGCTCTCCTCGGTGGGCTGAGACCGACTCAGGGTCCCCTCTGTGATGTGGGCTGCCCAATAAAAGCCAATCCCATAGCTAGTTTCCCAGGCCCAATTCCCCCCTGAGTCTTTATCTTTCACAGCATTGACCGAAGGTGAGGGCTGCCAGAGAATTAGGTTTCACTCTGCTCACACACAGTCTCCTTCTTTGCCTCTTTGACAGATCCATGGCTGGAAGGAGCTCCAGCAGCTAGCAGAGTGTGTGTCAGCAGTCTCAGCATTTTCGAAATCAGTCAATAATTCAAAATAGTGCTTAAAGCACAGGTTCAGATTTCAGGTCACTATACCATACCATCTGTTCATACTCACTATGAAGTGATACTGTGCCTATATAGAATGACTAAGAATGGGAGATTAAATTCACTGTCTACTTTCTGTGCAAAATCAACACTGCTCCCTTCTTAAGAAGCTATGAAGTGAAACATTCTGATGGATGCGTGAATATTTGTTACCAGGACACTACACTGCCAAGTTGCTTTCAGACATGCACTGAACTCTGGAGATTGGCCGTATTTTTCCAGAGGAGGTGAGCAATATCCGAGTGATAGCCTCCGGATTATCTGCAGACTTTCTCCTCTTTGCCCTCTAGTATAAAGTCTGCAGAAAGTCAGGAGAATCAGCGGGAGATCCCCCCACTGGATTTAGAAAGAGTGAGTGTTGGGGGTTGATGATGCTCCTAACACACAACAGATGCAAAAACCAGAAAATTAAATAAAAAGGAAAATATGAATAGATGTCTAGAGAGTTTGCGGTGATAAGAGCTGACACTGGTGTCTGTGTGATAACATTCCACAACGGACTTAATACGTTTCTTTCTCCCTCTGCCTGCCGGTCCATCTCTGGCCTGCATAATGAGGAGGATTTGTTGCTGTTGTGAACGTGTCTGTGCAAATTCTCCGGACTCTAGTCAAGTCTGAATACAGCTCCAGTAAATCTACATATTGCTGATATCATTAATAACATCTTTACATTCATGATTATAACTCTCAGTGTTTTCATTATAAGAGCTAGTCAGATATGAAACTTGATGGTGCACATCTGTGCCCCCCCCCATCTCTCTCTCCTCTCTCCCCTCTTTTCCACACACCTCCCCTCTCCTCTCCATTTTTCCCAGCTCACTCCAAACGGTAGAGGCAGATTGAGTTTTTATGAGCACATGACTGTTTGTTTGTAACATGCAAAACATAAAACATAAAGTGATGCACATTCCCGTTCATGGTGTCACCCTGTTAGTGACAATGAGGACTGCAGTGAGAAAGACCACCAGCAAGCAAAAATGATGTGTTTGCAAATATTCAATGGGGATTGAAATGCGTTCAAGATGCGTTCAACCTCAAGGGTACACCGAGTAACACTGAACATAAACAGAAACTCAGTTTGGTTTCGAGAAAACTCCACGTGGCACCTTTTAGTTTCAAATATGACGCTTAAATTGTTGGTCTGTAATAGGATACGAACTTAGGGATCTTGCATAATAAGCCAGATATTCTGAGCGCCCAGAACTCATCCCTCACAGCCTTTCTATACATATCTCTATGTGAAAGGTACAATTTAACCTAGCGTTGCCAGAAGATGTAAATCCTGATCTGTAGAACTGAACAGCAAGAGCAGACTCCTTGGGTGAATATGGTAAATAGATTGCATTGACCTAAAAATCAAACAAAAACTAAAATCAGCCGAGGACTCTCTGTTTGTATTAGCACAATGTTTCTCCAGGTACTCCAACTTTCTCCCATAGTCCAGAAACATGCAGGTTGGGGTTAAGTTAACTGGATATTCTAAATCGATGTATGTGTAAGGATCAGAGAGTGAATGATTGTTTCTCTCAACCTGTCAAAAGTTCACCCTGCCTCTCGCTCAATGTCATTTGGGATTGATCATGTTGATGGATAAGTGGCACAGTGGATGGATGGATTGGACAATTATGAACTTTATGATGCATGAAGCAACATCAACTTTCAAAATATATAGTAAAAGTTTGAAATCTGAGACTGTGTCCGATCCACAACTTTGTCTTTCATAGCATAAGTGATTCTTAAGTATACTTACAATACTGAGGTTATTTGATGCAGATTTCCAATCAAGTCAGACTCTGCTGTGATAATTCATAAAAGACTCTCCATGTGTCTCCAGCTCCCTGATGCAGCCTGATGAGAGTCATGAATGGGCCTGAGCGTGTAGGTGCAGTTATGTGCATGTTTGTATTTACAGCAGCTGCCCCGACTGCTCCCTGCTGCGCTGTCGAAACAGGAAAAGCCTTATGCAACACATTACACACAGTAAAAGATTAACATGCAGTCAGTGAGTTAATCTATTGCACAAACACAGACACAGAAACAGGTGTGTGCGCAAACATGCACACAAATCTGAGTCGAGTTAAAAACAGACATGCATCTGTGTGAAGGTACAACTACGCATGCAAACACACACGTACACACACCCAGAGGGAACACGAGGACAAACAAATCCAAGCTGAAATGCAGAGTAAAATTTATACTATGGTCAGTCTGTCATATACACAAACACACACACACACACACACACACACACACACAGACATACCAACACACATCGCAGGACAGAGTTCACCCAGTCATTCCATCCTTGCAGCGGTGAAGCTGTTTTTCCATCGCCGGGCTCTTAGCGTGACACTGTGGTCCAAACAGCAGTGAAATATTACATGGGCTCGGGTTATTAAAACTGTTATTAGCATGGCCAATTGGGGCTAAACAGGACCTGACTGTCACCCTAATGACAGGGTGCTGAGGGCTGGGAAAAAGAGGAGGGGTCTGCTGAAACCTCTGACCATCATCCACCAAACAGCCCCTCAGTGGATTCCCCGCCGCTAACATCCAACCACCACCAACCGCCCCCTCATCCCTTTATGATGTGCTCAGAGCCCTCTGGATCCTCCCCTGCATGAGAATAATAACCCAAAGCCCCCGATAGACTCAGACATGGAGACAGATAGGACAACAAATATAGTCTTTGACAAAAACACAGCCACGCAGATCATCATCATACAAATAAACATGTTAGAGACAAATAAAGCGAAGACCTAGAAATGATTCTTTTGTCTCTGTTAATTTTCCAGTAAAGTTAGAACGGTTCTGGGTTCACAGTGACCAGAGTGCAGCTATTGATCAATTTAGTCTAAAGTGTAGTTTGGCGATAAGTCTTTATCTTTTTAAACACAATGACACATACGATCACCACAGCTCATTCTCCCCTGTTATCATAGTTGGCGAATAAGAAGTTGAAGTTTGTTTGCTAACAATGATAACAGGGGAGAACGAGCTGTGTTGATCATGTGTCATTGTGTTTAAAAAGATGAAGACTTATCGTCAAACTACGTTTTAGACTAAATTGATCAATAGCTGCACTCCAAAAACACCGGACTGGAACTGGTCCAGAGGAGCAGACACAACGTTTTTAACAAAGATTCTGACATTCACCGAATGTTTTCTTATGTTGGATTTGTAAAAACCTGAATCTAAACACACTCCTGTGCACACTTGACAACTGAAATGCTTGACGTGCAAAATAATCTGTTTTCTTTACTCCAGAGTTATATGGTAAGATTTCAGTTACGTTAATATTTTATAATTTTTATCCTAAAAAAGACAAACAGGTTTCAGTCCATATTCGTTTTGCAAATTTGTATTAATCTCTTTCAGTGTGTCAGATAGCTGGCTTTATACCTTTTATACAGAATTTCCTAACATATTGATGAAATAGGCCCATCGCTCAATGCTATAATTCTACATATTGAAGAAGAAAACCCATTAGGGCACAACATTTATAAGGTTTCTTATTGCTGTCAAAAGGGTTCTAGTCATAAACCACACAACTGAGACTAAGATAAGATAAACTTTATTAAAATGTTAAATACAGACACTTTGTCTAATCGTTCATGATTGCCGGGGTCTGTTATACTTGGCTCCTAACAACAAAACAAAATAACATCTAAACCCCTGCTTCAATTCCAGCAGTAGACCGTTTTGTTTTTGCATGTCTTACCCCCCTCGCCCTCCCCCCCATCTCCTCATCTCATTTGTGACAAAATGCCAACAAAGAAAAATCTTTGAAAGAAATAGCATTTAACACATTTCTAACATGTTTCCTCCCACATTATTACTATTTTACCCAAAGAGCACTCAACCCTTCAATCTTTAACATCCTCTGATTTTTTTCCCACCAGTATCAGCTTTATAATAATGATATGAAAGACTTCCAACGTTGACAACATGTATTTAAACAAATCATTCAAAAGCCAACAGGCACATATCAAATCTCTCTTTCCTCCTACTCAGCTTTATATTCTCACTCACAGTCTCACCCACCTCTGCCTCCCCTACTTTTCCTTTATAGGCCGTCGACTGCAAAGCAATAAACCGGGCTGCATAACTTCTCCCAGAAAACACACACAGAGTACAAAACATAGCTGCAGCCCAGAAGTGGGTGATGCTGACCAACTACAGTGGGGTTCAGCTGGAGCCAGAGAGACCACTATGGTTATCCCTGGGTCTTTGGTATCCAAAACAGAGTTCTGCCCCCCCCTCCCTCTTCTCCCTCACTGCCCGCTCAGCCTCCACCACCGAGACAAATCCATTCAAACATCCAAACACACAGTGGAAATAAAGTCTCCACACACCCTCCAACTTTCTAGTTAGTTAAATCGGCCTAAAGTCTCAAATTAAAAGAAAATAAATCACAGCCTTCCATCTTTGACTTGGACAAAAGACGCAGTGGAATCAGTAGCTGATGAAAACATGACGCAGAAAGATTATAACTCAACCTCAGCTCAACTATATATTATTTAACTTCGCTAAACTGGTGATCAATTATCATTTGTATCCTAAAAAAGACAATTGATCACCAGCTACTTCAATTATATTGTATTTATCTGCTATACACTGCTTAACTCTGAGACTCGGGTGAGTAGATAGTGAGTGAATCTTCATTTTTCAGATACAGTATGACACATCAGACTGGAGGATGGGAAATGCTTCTTTCCAATCCAAGTTGTAAAGAACAAAGAGCAGGCGCATTTTTCTGTCTGAACCCGAACCACGTCCAATGCAGTTAATATAAGCTGCACAGAGTTTGTGTTACTCTGTCCCTCACACACAACCTTCACCACCATCACCCCATTTGTGCACGACAAAACCGTTCAGGAGGAAAAGTAAAACAAATACACACACTTTTCTATGAACAAAAAGTAGCATCTACATTGAACGATTAAAAAGACTATGTAATAGGATCTATAATAAAATCTTCCATCCATCCATCCATCCATCAATTCATTCATGCATTCATTCATTTATCCAAACATGCAAAGAGAAGGACAGAAAAACGATCTCCTGCTCAGGCTCCATCTCTGTCTCACATCAACACATGGAGGGGATTTGAACCAACAAACAACAAGTCTGCTCTATGAAATACGAGTCCAAAAACAAAGCTCTCCCTTCACCGAAACCCCCCTTTCACACACACACACACACACACACACACCCCACTCCTCTCTCGACCCTTCATCCTCTCCACCAGCAACAGTTAATCACACACACGGGGTTGAGGGGGAAGGTGAGTTGGGGGTGACACTGGGGCAAAGTGAGTTGCAGCCCTTCGGACAGTCAGTACAGACAGAGCGGGTGTTTGTGTTTGCACACATGTGAGCGGATCTCCCCGTAAGATTTACCCACAACCCCCTGCCTCGTCCATGTTTATTTGGCCTTAGTAATGGTGGCTGTCACGGGCAATGGCCTGAGCCGCTCGCTGATTTACTCCAGGTGGCGCTTTGGCTATTGTCCAGCCCAAGGAGTTGCCCTGACCCCTGACCCCCGGGGCCTGCCCTGTGCCCTAACCAGAGGACGGGGCTGGAGTTGTTGCTGAGGGGAGAGGCGACATGGGGATTAGACCAGGCTGAGTGGTTTGTGTGTGGAAACAGATACTCCCACATCTCCAGACCCCAACCTCACAACTCACAACCAATGCTGATTTACATGCACTTTAATGCTGTTGGAGACTTCACCCTGAAGTGGTTCAACAGTAACTGCATTTGTATTGATCTGTATTGATCCACATCGTGTGGCTTGTTTTGGATGATCTATTTACCGTGTGTAATACTAAACGTTAAAGAGGATGACACAGTACTTGTTTCTGGGATATTTTAGTCATGGAACTGGAAATAAACTTATTAGGAGCACTGCTAATGCAATCCAATACAACAGCTCGGCTATAAACTCTACCTATAACCTCTACAAAGATGACAATGTTGAGTTTTGATTGATGCTGTCAGAGAGATTTAATTTGACTATATGGAGATCATTGTTTGCAGTGGTGCTGAACTGGGCTGCAAAGTATCATATTGGATATGTTTTGTAAAGTTAGAATATGTGGCAGAGCTTTTGTACGGAATGGCATTTTATTAAATTGCATAGGTGTACATAGTAAAATGGCCAGCGAATGCATTTTGAGGTTTTGCTGCTATCAGATCAAAGTTTGATCTACACAACTATCATGGTCCAAACAGCACATTTACATGATCAGATATACGGTACTCATGTGCATGAGGCGATAGACAGGCAGATCTAATGGCATGCTGCTGTGGTTGAGTTGCATCACATGTTTCATCTTCCCTCCACTCATATGTCCAGGACCTATCTCTCACAATACACGTAAACATTTGGTGCCCAATCAAACTGGATAGAACAAAGTCGAGCTCTGCTGTCTCAGATTGAACTCCCTCCGCCTCCTCCTGCATGAATGGTTACAGTATTTACAATTTTGCATTTGATGCCATAACTGCAAAAGTAGTTCATCCTTTATGTAGGGCTCATAAATTTCACTTTATTCTTCAAAACAAAAATCAGCAGATTATTTTGAAAGTTGAAACAGAGGAGAACATAAGTGGTCATGTTGATCAGGTCAGCTACCTTATCAAAGTGTTTGTGTTCCATTTGTTTTAAGCCCGCCACAAACTCAATCAGCTCTCGAACATGTGTCCTTCATTAACAGCAACGTGACTAAGCCGTTCTATTTGCAGGGTTAAACAATTGCATGTTGCTTACCTCTGTCTTCACTATGCGTTTGCATGTTGCTGTTGTGTGTGTGTCCATATTTGTAAATGCATTTATATATATATTTCTTTTTTAAATGCTTACCACGTCTTGTATACGCAGCTCTTTCACCAAACAACAGAACTTGAACAGAAATGACTTGACGAAGTTATGAGGAGAATGATGATAAAAAAAAACAAATTGTTGTTAGGCAATTCTTTATGGTCTCGGGCCTTCTTCAGCACTTTGGCTCATAATATCAATAATGCTGCTAGTAGGAACATTTGTTAAATCTTATTATGGCCAAACACAGACAGTCAGGTTAGACAGGAATGAAGGAAAACACTCACACTCAGCAGACTCGATTCAACTACTCGCAGCCTTCTCATTCCAGTGGTATCTGACTCACTCACAACTTGACCCTTGACTGTGGTGGGACGAAGAGTGTTGGCGGTTACAAATATGATCCCATTCATTTTGTCCCACTGGAGCATATACCCCTAAAGTACAGTATAGTTGACCTTTACATCACCTACACAAAACACAGACAACAAGCTTAAATACAGACTTAAATATACACTGACTGATATCTGATTGTCAATCACAGCTATCTTAACACCACTGGATATATTCTTATCTGCATAGGCTCTTTTCAACATAGTGTGACATACACACCTTTTCTCTCCATGTATTCATAAGCAAATACCAGATATCTGTCTCACCTGAAAGCAATGTATTACAGAGTTCAATTGTCTCTCTAATTTATTGTAGCTTTATTAATCTGTGATTTATGATATCTCTTTTTTAAGGGAGCTAAGGCTAGCGTTAGCTTGCGAGCCAACCTGGCTGGTGGAGCCTGGCTCCCCAGCTAGCGTTAGCTCGCGAGCTAATGGAAGCGGTGGTGGGGGGTGGTCCAAGGCCATGTAGCAATACTCCCTACATGGGCATGGTGTGAACATGACGTTTTTTTTCGCTTGTAATCCGTGCGTCGAATAATCCCATTCGACGCACTCTAGTGTATCGTTTCTGACATAGAGGAACCACAAAGTTGTTTTTTTCCAGAGTTTTTGGGACGGTAGACATGCCAGATACCAAAATTTACGTGTAGAAGCACTACAAAGATGACATTTTTCTAATAGGTCCCCTTTAAATAATTTGTGTGGCTTTTCTCAAAGCTATAAAGCTAACAGCAAACAGGTAAAGATTTAGATGTGCAGCTTACGGAAACAGGAGTTGTGCACGGTTATCAGACCTTTAATTGGCCCTACTGTGTAGATTGTGGCCCCTTTATGGCCCCTGATTTAGAAAAATCCTAGATCCGCTACTGTCTACATCTATATCAAATTCCAGCATTTACGTTCTTTCCTTGGAGATGGGATATTTTTATTCTCATTCCATGCACACATGCCAAAGCTTGCTGTGATCCGGGCTATATTTATGTATATATATTTATATGTCCTGCATGCAGCCAGGTGCATGGTGCCCGGTATGCACTTGGTATTGGTACATGACCGCAGCTGATGACAGAGAGTGAGCAGACAGACAGCAGCTGTCCGTCTGGGTCAGTTACAGACAAGAAGTACCAACACTGATACACCTCACCAATACCCAGTGGTCTATGTCTGGGTCATGGAGCTCCAGAGTTCACTGTGGCCTTCACCTCCAGTCTGCCCTTCACACTCTGAGCTATATTTTCATGTGGCTGTTATCTAGTAAGGATACCAGATACCCTGTGCTTTATTATAACCTTAAAGAAATACATGTTAATGTGCAGTATACTAGTCATTTATTTCCTCCAGATATCAAACCATTTCGAAGAGAACATAATCACTGTCTGCGTGGTGTACACAGATTTGTTTATGCAAGAAAGCAGACAGTGAGGATGACGTGCTCAGACCTACATGTGGTTGGATTTAGACAGAATCACTCTGGCCAGAGAAGGTTAGGGAAAAATTATGATTATGGTTCAGCATTAATAAATACAACATATGCTCTTCTGTGCTGTAAGTTATTTCTGACAGTAATAGCCTGACTTAACAGCCATACATAACATTAATCACACTGTAACTGCTACAAGCGGATGTTATAGGAACACAATTCAAACATGAGGAGATGATTTCACAAGACAATGATTCCTTATTGTTATGATGTGATTGCTCTTAAAAATCAGCAATAAATGTGATTTCAAGGAAATAGGGTTGAATATTGATGACTTGTGGGCGATAAGGCAGAAACCGTTTCTATGACAATATCAGTACATGAGAAACTGAGACGGGAATGTCTGTCTCTGGCAAAACCGTTGATTTAAATACCCATAAATTCAAAGTCTGGTGTGAGCGGCCCTCTGAGGTCACTCCACAGCATCTGCATTGGCTTAAAGTCTGAGCTCTGACTGGGCCCTGACTCCTAAAGGTGGATTTTCTGTGTTTGAAGTCATTCTGTATCAGATTTACATCCATGTTTCACGTCATTGTACCGCTGCATCATTCAACTTGGCCTTAGCATCAGTGGGCGGACATCTACACTGACACTTACATGTTCAACACCTTGATACACTTGGGAACTCATTTTCCTTTCAATGATGTCGAGCTGTATGCAGGCCCAGAGGCAGCAAAGCAGCTGCAAATCATGATGCTCCCTCCACTGTACTCCTCTGCTGGGATGATGTTTCCAGGTTGGTATGTGATGCCCTTTTTACGTCATACGTAATCCTGTGTGTTTTTCCCAAACAATCTGACCTTAGTGATGGTCTCTGCAGTTTAACGGCCACCTACAAACAGTCTAGTCTAAGAATTACAAAATAGACGTCACAGTACTAAACTTGACTGACTGTTATGTAAATGTCTGTTGCGTGAAATGGAAACATTCAAGTGAAGTACAAGTACCTCATATTTGTACTTTATATGCATATAAGTAAATGTGCTTTAGTTACACACTATTTCATATTTCTCAGAAGTGGGTACATTAACACCCCAGGCAAGACAACATCAATTCCTTGTTTATCTTGTTACACAATGCCTATTTATATAACCAACAAACCATAAATGAAATGTTTAAAGATTTTCTACAATCTGATGTTTATGTTATACTAAAGACCTCCATGCTTTTCTCCTTATTTATAGTATATATTCCTTTGTGCTTAAAATTTACTGCAGAGTTCATGTTCTACCCTTTGAGATGATTCCAATTTCATTTCATCTTCCTGAAACTCATTATTTAAGTGATTTATTTTTTTTCTTAATGGGAATTTAATGCTTTTAGGTTACTTTCCTCACATTTTTACAATCCTTCCGTGTTCAGATTGCGAACTGGCACTTAACCCAACACAGACCTTTGCCAACAGACCAACGTTGTAATTCCTGAAGCCCCCCTGTGGGTTAGTTAAATTGGCTATTCCCGACGACTGTTAGTCTCCCCGTACCCCCAGTCCTTCCAGTTTACTTTCCTGTTCTGCCTGACTGGCATGGCGTAGACATGGACCCTCTGTCTGAAGGGCTCTGGTTGCACCAGCAATATAAACCTGCTGGAGCTGGCGAGATATAACAGAGCATACACACGCAAACTAACACACATAGAATGCATACAAAAACATGTCAAACACATATAAAAACAACAACCCTTTACTGTAAAAGTATTTCTTGAAAATTAAATGTGTAGCCTCAGTGGCATGTGCCTCAAATAAAAGTATACACATTAATATACACATATTTGGTTATATACAGGCAAGAGAATGACAGAGCTTTAAAAATGAAAAGGAAATGAAAGAGAGAGGGAGAGAGAGAGAGAGAGAGAGAGAGAGAGAGAGAGAGAGAGAGAGAGAGAGGGAATGCAGGGGGTTATGAAAGAGGATGTCTGGAGCAATAAAGGCTGGTACCAGTGTTCAGAGTTTAAGGGCCAACAGGGCTTCGGATATGAATCTCACCCAAGCATGTCGACTTCTGACCTTCTCCCAGAAGCCCCTGGGGGTTGCAGCGGAGTTATTGTCTTCATCTTTTTCCCTAACTCCCCCTGACCTCCTCTGTCTTCCATCTGCACAAGTCCATTACGTCCATTTATTTCATCGCTACAACTATCTGCACATAAGCTGCTCTTTTCTACTCTCTGCTCTATTCACGTTCTGTGGCTCCCGTCCATTCATGGCCCAAACAGAGCCATCGATTCATCGGCCGGACATGACTGTATTGTGTTAGAATGCAAGGATGAGAAAGGAAGGCAAAAAGGGAGAGTACGCTCGGCCATTAGGGCAACACTGAAAAGCGGAGAGTGGTCCTGAGGTCAACATGGCGGGGAGAGGACGGGGGTACATGGGGATCAACACTGGACCAACTTTAGACTGTTCTGTGTGTTGCAGAACATTCAGATCTTTCTAACTATTGATGCTGTCCTCCACAAGAACTCCACGCTGCTTTGACACCCATCAGTCATCCAATGTAAACTGGAGCAGATTTGACACCGCGTGTCATGGGAAAAGGCTGACTCATCCATCAGCTATCTACGATTTTACGTTACATGCCATAGAGAGAAGGCCTTCAAGGGTCTCTTGTTCACTCTTTTTCTCATTATTATGTATTTTCTGTTTTGTTGGTTAGGTCTGTTTCTAATGGTTTCATATTGTTTGAAGTTTGAGCTACATGGTTTCATTCGTGTTTATATCTGTCCCTTGTAAACTCAATTTTATGTCATGGGAAAAGCCTTCCAGGGGTCTTTGTAGACCATTTAAGAAGGAAGCCGCAGAACAGAATTCAACTCACTGGCAAACTTATGCGAATGATTTCAGCACAAAGGCAGTTGTTGTCAGGATGTGAGCTGCAGCTAGCTTCAACAAGACAGCACTGTCCTACAGGAAGATGTTTCACTGGCTCTTTGTACTGCACTGCTTAGTCTTACACTGATCGGATTACTTTATTTGTTCTAATGACTGAAATCCTTCCTGCAAACACACATGCATGTATGTATTTCTTCTCCGAGGTCAGAGAACTAGAGGATACGTTGCACTGGACACTCAGTGGGGTGTAATGGTAGGGGGTGGAAATCTGAACTGTATGCAAGTATCAAAAGAACTTGTTTCTTCTTTTTAAACTAAAACCTCTGGCCCCGCCATGATCCTTGGCCCCGAGGGAAATCGAGATCTGTCCTCCGGCGTTCATTTCAGCAGCTTGACACTTTTAATCATGACATCACCTCACTACATAACAACAAACAGAGCAAGATGTAACCAGATGACCTTTTTAGCTTAGGGACCATTAGCAAAGCTCTTGGCCTCTTTCTCCTCCTTATCCAACTCCTCCAAGATGTGGTCCTCTTTCCCCTGGGTCTCTCACAAACCCCAACTTACCGATGAAGGGAAAAGGAAGGACTGACATAATATTTACTATATTATGGATCTGTGACTGAGGCCTAAGAGACCGACATTCTGGCTAGGAAAGGACAGGCAGACAGGGATCAACATCTTTTATAAACTACTGAGAAGGTGTTGTTCTATGCCCCAAGAAAGACCATAGACCATTTTCGATGTTTAGAGAACATCTGGGGAGAGACTCAACACCAACATAAAGACTTTTCGCTGCTGATCATACAAAGACTTGGTAAGTTTGTGGCTATGTGTGTAAACCTTCCTCTACTTTCTTGGATATTACTGTGAATAAGAATGTGTTATTAATGAACCTGCCTGCTCAAGTAAGGATTGAGAACTTCCATCTCGCCCCTGCACCGGTCAGGTCTATAGCAACACAAATTCCAGTGCATCATGGCCCATGTAGCCTCACACTCTAATGGAGATGAGGTGAGGTGTGATGGGAGATGAAGTCATCATGCAAGGGGAGGCAAGGGGAGGCGATGGGAAAGCAGCGGTTGGAGTCATAAATCAGAACCGATTGTCTATATTGGAGAATGTGTGAGTGAGGGGTTGTAACTGGGTGGATGTGGAGGGGTGGAGAGGATTCGGAATGGGGGTGCTGAGGAGTGGTGGTGGTGGTGCTGGGTCGGTGGTAGGGGCTAAGGGATGTGAGGATGTGAAGGAGATCAGGGTGCGGTCAGTGTGATGTAATCTGCTGGACATCTGTGCTTCGATGACAGGAGTTTCATACTTACACACACACACACACACACACTCATATATATATATATATATATATATATACACACTCACAGATACACACCTCCCTCCCCCAGGGAGCGGCAGTGCTCTCCCTGTCTGAGAGCTAGAGACTTGGTACTAATGAGACTAAATGAGGCTGGAGCCTCTCTGTGAAGAGGTCATAGCCTGTCAAACAGTCCGTCAGGCAGCTGGTAGCAATACTGGTTTGCCTACCAGTACAACAACCACTTAGCTTTTCAGTCAGTCAGCCACTTCACCAATGGGCCAAGCAGCAACCTGTTTGTCATTAAAAATACTCTTTAAATAGGTTAACTCAGTAACAGTCAAATGACTAACTAGCTTCTCAAACAACAAAACTTTCAGGCAACCATATGGTGAACCACAGTCATTCAACCAATCAAGATATCAATGCCTACGTGTGTGTGTGTGTGTTTGTGCATCAGCTGAAAAGTCAAGCAGTCAAACTGGCACTTACCAAGTAGTCAACAAGCCAAATTTCCTAGATGTATGTAGTTAACCAGTCACGCACGTTGCCGTTTTATTATTCTTCTTGCCGTCAGCTAGCATGAATGCAGGCTAGCAGGTTAGCTTATTGTAAAACTAGCAGTAAGCTTGTTAGCCAACTATCAAGTTCAACAGCATGGTTCTGAAAGTACCGTACTTTCCGGACTATAGAGCGCACCTTTATATAAGCCGCACCGGCTAATTTTTAAAAGAAAAAAGAAATTGTACATAAATAAGCCGCACTGGTATATAAGCCGCAGGTGTCCCCGTTGAAACATGAGATATTAACGTGGCAAGATGTTACAGGAAAGATCTTTATTAAAACTTTTAATTAAATAAATGCCGGTAACATCCACAACTTGTTTTAGCTTTCAGTCGGATCTGCACGGTGGAAACACCTCCTCCGTCTGCTCTCTGTGTGTTCACCCAGTCTTCAAGAACGTTTTCAAGTTCGGGCTGTCGGATTTTCTTGCCTCTGAAAGCTTTTGTCGTCTTTTTACAACGAGTCAGTTCTTCATGCTGCCGTCTCTAGCCTCTCACCATGTAGCGCCCTACCCACAATTCTCAGGTGCACTACGTCACACACACAACAACTTTCTTAAAGGGGCAGGCCATACCTGCAACGCTATGAAAATCCTTATATTAGCCGCATCGTTGTATAAGCCGCAGTCTCAAAGCTTGTGAAAAAAAGTAGCGGCTTATACACCGGAATTTACGGTAATTCATTTTATCAGAAGGCATTTTGATTAACAGCCATAATATTGCGACAGCCCAAGAAAGTGTTACCAACTTACCGACCTTGCTGTGATAAAATGTTATATGCTCCTGTAGAAGCAACAAGTCCATATGTTCTGCATTTAAGAAACATGAGTTTTATTCATGATTTCAGGTACTACACTACCCACAATCCAAAATAGTGACGTTTGTGATTGGTGGAGATAATGTGGAACAGGTTTTTGCTCTGAATCAAATGCTTCATGGTAATGATTCATGTCACAGCTGGTCACAAGGATTTTCCTAAACGTCTATGCAGAAAATTAATGGGAAATGTATTTCCTGAACTAGCGGCCTTCTAAAAGTTGGCTGTAGGGGTCCGCTACTATTTTACACTGCCAATCATTCAAGTCATGCATTTATTCAGACAAATAATAAACAGGCTGGTTAGCTCCTAGCGTACAACTAGTTAACAACCCAGAATGTTAAGTGTCAAACAAACTATTGCATCACTCAAATAGCCAACCTTTTTGCACACAGTCCACCAGCCCCCCTGTCTGTCTCTCAGAGCTGAGTGTAGCCATGCATGTGCTGATTAAAGCGGTGGGGGAGATGGAGGGCAGGCTGAGTGGAGGGGGTAGGGGATGAGGTGCGGTGGGGTCACCAAGCTTATGTAAGGCAAAAGCTAGGCCAAGCAGAACTGACACAGGCCAGCCTTAGATTGCCTCGGCATGGGGCAGAAATGTGCTGACCAAGGCTGCGAGTTGATTGAGAGTCCAGGGGGGTCGGGGGGGATTCTATGAAGTTTATTTGACTGTGGGCGATATAGGCTTCTTCAAAAACAAACAAGACTAATTTTGTTTGCTGGGTGTTTTAGCAGCTGTGACCTCCTATATGACTTAGCTTGACCTCGTCCTTGCATGCTATGGGGGATTTGGGCTCCTTGAATGTCCAACACTGAGCTGACCAGAGCTATAGTATATGTGCATTTTGGTGTGTTTAAATTTGTGTAAACAATTCTAGAGATGTATACTCTCTGGATTGTGTCATCCTTTCAAGTCTTTGGTACAGGTGCAAGATGGAAAGATAGACTAGACAATGGTCACCACAAATTCACTCACACTAGATCTCTTACATCTCAAAGGACAACACAGTCACTCTGGTCCTTTCTGAAGCCAAACCAACACTTGGAACAGACTATTCCCATGACTTAAGGGCTGGGATGGTGATTACACTGTTGCCATAGAGACACTTTGGATGAAAAAATATTGTCAGTGAAATATTCATGACAAAGTATTGCAGCAGATGTTTCATGACCAAAGAATTGTAGTAAAACTCCTAACGGAGGTTTTGACATTTTTCCCAGTGCTTTAAAAATCATAGAAATAAGCACAATGACAAGGGTTTTCTCATTTGCCACACGAAGGCTAATTTAATTCACATGCAAAAAGCAGACTGTTTTATCACACTCCTGAAGACCACAGAATTGGACAACTATACTGTATAACACATACTGTCGGGCCTTGAGACACACAGCCACGTACACTGAGGCAAATACTGAAACTTGTATCTTCTGTAGAAAATAGCAGCTAAAAATAAGAAACATTCAAAATTGTTGACCTACTGAAAGAGGTTTAAATGGCAGTTAAAATGGAGGACGGCAAACAATTGCAGTTTTAAGTGTCGGTGAGAATATCTGAGTCAAGTGCTGTGTTGTTTAAAGGAAAAGGGGGACATGTAATATGAGCCTAAGGAATAAGCAAAGGCTACGTCGTGACCTATAAGACACTATTATCAAGTGATAACTTGAAATAAATACAAAATCGAAAATTGTGGAAGGTGAGGGCTGCGGTGCATAAAATGCACAGTGAGGTCAGACACACCCTCACGGCGCAGACACAGCATCAGGCATAAAAAAACTAAATAGGTGAAATCAGTTGAAGTGATAGTGTAAACATCTAACTCTCTTTAAACCTGGCACACAATCCTCCATTAAACAGCTTTATTTTTCATTATTTGTGCACACAAAGACACAAGTACTTGATCTGAGGACATATTAGTATCTTAATTTCTTCATTACATTATTAAAACAAGGGGAATTTTTTTTTAAGGTTTTATTAAAAATAAGTTTCGTGGACAATAGTGGATATTAGTACACAGCTGCAGATGGACATGTTTTTCTGATTTGCCCTGTGTACCGCTCTCTCATTTTCTTCCTCTGTTTCTT
The DNA here is from genome assembly GCA_038501795.1 of Pseudopleuronectes americanus. Lineage (NCBI taxonomy): Eukaryota > Metazoa > Chordata > Actinopteri > Pleuronectiformes > Pleuronectidae > Pseudopleuronectes > Pseudopleuronectes americanus. The sequence continues at coordinate 3,937,160 of CM076729.1, read as the reverse complement.
GATTCTAATCCTTCTAATTAAACTTTGAGAGACTGCATGGAGCCCCCCCCTACTCCAACCTCATCCCCACAACTTTCTCACAGGGAGCATAAAGGGCTGGAGGAGAGGAGAGAGAGGGAGAGACAGAAAGTGAGAAGAGAGAGACTGAACAGAGGGTGGATTCATGGCAGCTCCGCTCTGCTTCTTATCAGTATCCTGGCTCTGTGAATGAAGCTCTTCAGACGAGCTCCGGGCCCCTTGACACCCAATACACCTCCAAAGCTATCTCTAAATCCCCACTGCATGTCCACACACACACACACACAGACAGACACACACACAAACACACACACAGACCCTAGCTATATGATACGTACATGTACAAAATGCAATGATGCAAATAAAAACAGAGACTTACTTTGATTATTAATTAATCTGATTCATTTTGTTTGGTTATTTGAAAACTGTTAATCCAACCCTAAAGTAAGGGACAAGACTTTGAGGAAAGAAGCCTTCTGGTTTCTGTTTCCAGTTTGACCACGTTTGAGCAGGCCTTGGTTGCCCACAGGTAAACTGTTTGTGTGGAGAGCAAAAGAGGCCGAACACATTGGTCAATCAGCATCAGTTTATTCAAAAGACCTTGACATTTTTGGAAAAAGTATTTGTCTTTATCTTTTAATTTTGTCATCAGGAGTATTGTGCATGTGAAATATTAAATTCGCTGACATGTATGATAACTGAAAGTCCCATACATACACAAACACACACACACACACACACACACACACACACACACATAAACACACACATACAGTTTAGTGATGTTTAGTTGCCATCATTTGAATTAGACTCGGCCATGAGTACGATTCTTTCGCTGCCTCTGCTCAACATGGGAATTGCCACCAGCACTATTTGGTTTCTTGATTATACAAAAGCAAAATAAAACCTTTATAATGGATGGGTGATTCAGCCCTCCACATCATAGTAACCGTAGTATTTTAAATGACGTCACACATCTGTGGATATGGATGCTCTTTGCCAAATCCCTGACTGTGGGATGTCAACAACAGCCCAATCAAGCCTGAGAATCAGCATTGCTCGTTTAATGGCAAACTAACAATGAAACAAACTCGGAAGTCACGCCACTAACCCCTGTTTCATAACTCGGATCCAGCTCTGATTTATGAAGGCAAACAATAGCCCAAAACCTTCTTTCCCAAACCAACATTTCATTCTTACATCCTGATGCTCTTGCACAGTCCTAACTGATGCTTATTTATCCAATTCACAGTAGCCCCTACTTAGTGGCCTGTCTGAAATGACTGGGAGCTGTTGTGCAGCTATGCACTAGATAGATCCAAATAAAAGAGGGGGGATATTGGGTATTCTGGCTCATTTGTGGTGTGGGCAGCCCCCTCCATTCCCCTGGTGGAGGCTGTTTTGGAGATGAGTGGGGGGACGAAAGGGGGGGGTGGGGGGGGTGGGGGGCTATATTATAGAGTATTAAATGGTAATGATGGGCCTGGAAGAGCGGGTCCATGGGAAAGTGGTTGGTGCGTCTCGCTGTGGCCCGGCGTCGGACCTGAGACATTGGGAGCCAGAACCGGGTCACCCCGCCGCAGAGAACATTATAGGGTGGGGAGGGGGTGGTAGTGGTGAGGGGTGGGGGATTGAAATGCCAGACCCCATGGACCACTTCATACTCACTCCCCCCCTTCCCCAAACCTTAGACCTCTTCCCTTCTCAAACCTAGAGTCCGCTGACTGCCCATGCCTGCCCTCTGGAAAAAGGCTGCAGCCGCAGTCGCTGGGCTCCACCAGCACCAAGCCCTGACCCAGTCGCCATGTCGACCAAGCATCCAGACAATATTGAGCAATCTCGAGGCAGACAGGAAACCACCAGCACCATGACAACAAGGAGTGGTGAGCGTGGGGGCTCCCACAACAGCGCTCATCCCAGGAACGTCCAGTGAGAAGATGGATAACACAACTGTAATGTGGATAACCACAAAGCACGAAACAGGGTTGTGTGTGTGTGTGTGTGTTGTGTGTGTGTGTGTGTGGGGGGGGGGTTATCAGATGAGAAGTTCCTATTTCACAACATTCCTTTGATTCAAGTAGGTATCATAGTACTGACAAGCTTCACACTGATAGTTCCCCTCAGTGTGCGAGCATGATTGTGTGTCTTTGTATCTGTACACAATACATATCTGCAGCTTCAGTGTCTCAGAGACACACAGCTCTATGTTATGTAAGCAAGCGCAAGTTTGTTTACGTGTGAGAGAGAACACGGAGCATTTTTGGGAGCGAGCTCATGTGTATACAAGTTCTACAAACACAAATCACAGTCTCTTCTGCAAATGTATACGCCTGGGGATCCATTTTACTAAAGTACAGTGTCACGTGTTTCGGATGGGTATAAGACACTGTGCTCTCTGGATCTGTGTGCGTGCAACAGCCTGCACAAAGTCTTAAAGGTATAGTTCAAAACATTGAGAAACGGTGATTGAACAGAAAAAAACAGGCATTGACCAAAGACTAACAATGAAACTCTTACCCTGCTAGTCCACCAAAGGCGACTGAAATAAGGAATATTACAAAAAAATATATAGCATCTGTGGTTGTAAAATGATGACCAAATTTAATCTGTTTAACCTGAGTATCTAAACCATTTATTTGGAACACTGAATTCTTTGTTATGTATGTTGTATTTATTGCGTTTTTATGTTTCTATGTTCATTGTATGTACCAATTACCAGAGCAAATTCCTTGTTGGTTTAAACCTACTTGGCAATAAAATACTTCTGATTCTGATTCATGCTTGATTTCTTTTCAATCTTGGTGATTCCTTTTTTTTTCACCTTGCCTGCTTTTGGTCTCCTTGTTTAATTCTGCAGATTCATTTGTAGATCTTATAGAAGAACTCAGCAGGAGAACAGAATTGTTATAACTGATGGGAATGAACTGTCAGGACAGGTTTAGTCTAAACATAAAAACTGGAGGCTTATAAAGTCAATTTTGTGGCTATAAAAAAAAGCTACTTTGGTTGCGAAGTTGATCAATTTCTTTTACAAAAATGTGACAAAGTTGAAAACTAGTTAGTAAAGGATTGGAAACTATGAGCGAGCTAAAATATTGAATATTTGTGTTGAGATATGATTGTAGAATTTTCAATGTCAGCAGCTAGAACTGAGTCAAAGTCATGCGAGGGAGATACAAATTTCAATAAAGTCACAATAAACTCATCACGAGACATTAAGGGGACACTGCAGTGATGTTATATCAAAACCATGGAAGATACATTATAGTAAGCTCCCTATAAACTCAGCACTGCATACCCCAGTAACACTGTGAGTTCATACGATTATAACGATACAGGAACGTTAGGGTGACACCATCGGAGATCGAGACCATAAAGCACCATGTGGTCGATGGACTGTTGAGCACCTCAGAGACATTAAATACCCAATAAAAGTCTTTTAAAGTTTACTGACGGGAATATAAGAGGGATTGTCATACCTGAGGAAATTAAAAACAACCCTAAAGCACAAGTTGATCTCATTAATCTCACACTGTGAGTGTATGGCAATATAAGAATAGCGTTCCCATATAGGGAATCTGCCTAGCCAGCATTCCTCTCTTCCTCTCTTCCTCTTCCTTCTCCTCTTGTATCGCTTCATCCTCGCGGCGGTATTTTCGACCCAGACCCAACCGACCAACATGATCCCCTATAATTAAGCAGGTTTAAGGCCAACTGATCCCCTCGGAGAGCCTTGTCTTCCATACATTCCAATTAAAAGCGATTACACACAGTGGTCTTTTACTGCTGAGAGGCCTCTGTCAACTCCTCAAACCCCCCCCACCCCACACCCACCCATCAGCATTACCCATTCCCAGGGTTTCAGCTGTCACCCGTCCCCTCAACGCATCAATCTCAGTACAGTTTTTTTTCCAGCATTTGTTTTTGTTCCTTCTTTTTTATCCTTGAGTAATTGCATGTTTTGTGTTGTTTTCTGGTGCTAAGCTCGTTTGGATATGTTCTCCCTTTTCCAGTTACTGTTGTCCTGCTTTTGCATTCCAAGCTTCTGTTTTTACGATTGCTAATTCACGTGAATAATGGATTTAGAATCGTGTACATTCACTTTTAAATGCAGGCCGGGACAAAAGCCTGAGCCCAGCAAATCCTTAAATCTTGTCAACTTTCACTCAAGGCGCACCACCTCTGTCACCACCACACCCCCCACCCACGGCCCTCCACTCTCCCCTTCCTTATTCTTTTTGGAAACGTCTGCAGGGAGTTGAATAGAAGGCCCACATTTCCACATGAAGTGAGAAGCCAGCAGCAATCTACTCTCCCCTGGCAAAGTTTACTTTTCTTCTAGCTGTGAGAAAGCTCGGTTGGACTGTGGTTATGAATATTCATGCCGGAGGGTTCCCTGTCAATCAGTCAGAGCGCTGAGGGGGAATTTGTGTCCCTGGTAGAACGTTTTATTTTTCTGCTGTTTTTATCACTGCATATTTCTCTCTGCTTACAAACACTAGCTTCATGCTTTCAGCACGTCTGAGTGACCATTCATCACTATAAAGGAAAAGTCTCTATATCAATGTCTCAAGTACTGATGGATGAAATGTTATGGCAGCACTTTATAACTTAATGACTGTATCCACAGTGCATTTTAAAAGCATTCTTGATAAATTACAGCATACTTGTGCTTCATAAGAGCTAAGACGCCTCGTTCGAATTTCTCATTTTATGAGTAGTGGCTACTTCCTTTATTTAACAGATTCACATCAGCCTTGAAATGGTTTTGCTTCATGTAGAGCAGTTATGTTTAACTTCCTTTCTCATGGGCTGTCAGGTAGCACAGATATTTGAACAACCTTATACTTTTAGTTGGGCTCTTGCAAAACACCACAAAATGTGCACACAATGAATATGTTGGGAGTTTGCATTTTACATATGAAGAAAGCAGCAGGAGATTCTTCAGTCAGACGCATTCACAAATCTGTGCAAGTGCTCAGGCTGCAGGGTAGCGCAGGATGCATACTGTTATAGCACAATGACATTTGCCATTCATCCGTTGGAAATTAAAAAGCTTGGATGTTCTGCATTAAGTTCAGTAACATCGCTGCCATATGCTAGTTAAATTAACCTTATCGTGTATCTTCAAAGAAGGGGTATGTGACACAAAAATTTGTCAAAATAATTGATAATTGTCCTTAAATCTGCAATAATCATGTAACGTTAGCTTGCTAGCTACCGAGACATCTGCAGGTCTAACGGTAGTGCTTTTTTAAAAAGTTGTTTTAAAAATAAATGACCATAATACATTGAAACGATATTAAACTAAGCTATAACAATTATTATCTTAATTTTTAAATCCCTATTAATGGAGAAAATTCTACATTTGTGGGTGTCTCGATTCGCTTTTGCAGCTATCTTGATGGTGATTCGCTCATTCTTGGGAAAATGCACAAAACCTAGGGGTAGGGCTAAGGGGTGGGGAGAAGGGGTGAGCCCATGTGAGCAACAACTGACTGACATTTATGCCCCTACATGCAACCCTTTCTGGAGATTTAAAGCCAAATAACTCAAATGTTGCTTCATCTACCGCACCTCCCTGTGATAGTGGAGCCATGTCCGGGCACTGGTGAGACTAATACATAACATTCATAGAGGCTGGATTGCACAGCAGACCCGAAAGTTTGAGGGCTTATCATTCCAAAACACTGCCCAATGGTTTACACAGTGATTTTACTTTCCTGGAAAGTAACACAGCAGCAATCGTTTTATCTCTCATGGATGGTTTTGAGGTAAATAGTAGAACAGACTGTTGGAGTTACAAATAATTAAACAGGAATGCACGATTAAGCATCGCCAGATGATGGAGGAGAGGAAGGTTATAAACAGAGGGAAAGAAGCAGAAATCTTTTTTTTCCGTTAACAGAAAATCTATGCCGATGTCAGCCCTAAGTGCCAAAAGCTCTGAAAACTTGTCTTACCAAGTTGACATCTTCGTGAGTGTCTCCTACTTGTGTGGCAGTTTTTCGGATGTATTTTCACGTGGACTCATTTGGACAATTTCTGATAATTTTACCAAAGGGCTGGCAAAAGTTCTAGGGCAACTGACTTGGACTTTTGCCTTCTTACATACAACCGTTCCAAAAAAAGTTGAAGGAAACTGTTCAGACGTCAGTGCATGTCTGAAAGCTTCCATAGTGGTATGAACAGGTTTACTGGAAACAAAGCGGGGAATGAAAGAGGCACGATCACAGTGATTTAAAAGCTGTTATTGTAAGGTAACACTGTTGTATAAATTAAAAGATTCACGGATGAGACAGTATGAGTGCATTATTATTCCATGTGGGTATTCTTTGGCAAGTTTGTAGTTTAGATACACATTCTTTCTTTGTAGAGCAGAATAAATACATTCACAGAAGTATTACCAGAATAATGACCAAGAACATTCGTGGGAAGCGGATCAAATGTGTGTCCTGCTCTGGAAAACAAGATAAAGAGGAGGGTTTCTGTGTGGGACAAGTGTGAGGAAAATAGGGGATCAATAAGCAGCCCAACACACTGAGGGAAGATGAGAAAGAGAATGGGGTAGAGAGAGAAAGCCAGAAAAAAGCACTGCTGGGCATCACTCACAGAGGCATAAATCTAGGCACTCACAATTGGATTCAAATGCAAATCCAGCCCCGAGCACCCAGTGGAAAGGCCGACCTTCATTTAGCCAAGTCCCTATGTGTGTATACTACCCCCAACTGACAGGAACACTTCATTCTCCACGCTTGTGTGTGTGTGTGCATGTGTGCGTGTGTGTTTGTGTGTTTGTGTGTGTGTGTGTGTGTATGTGTGCTAGTGGCCATGCATAAATATGAATCTACTTCTTATTGGAAGCAAAAAAACAGCGACCGACTGCTGTTGGACTTCAAAGTTTAAGTTTACTTTCTTTTCACCAGATATTCCACCTTCAATATTTGACCTTGAGATTTGTGTATGTTGTAACAGGTGGGAGATGTACCCTGTAACATGCACACCCACACGTGCACATCCCTGACAGTCCCCCTTCTCCTCTCTGTGTTTCTACCTCCCAGCCCCTCCGGCAAGAGAGTCAGAAATGAACCTGAACTGATTGAGAGTCAAAAGCAGTTGCTGGGGCAGGTTCAGTGGGGCAGAAGCAGTTGCCGGGGCAGCAGTGGTGGTGGTTGGTTACCATGGGAGGAGGGGGTGGAGCAGGGCAGGGTGGGTAGCCCCCTGTTGGTTGCTGGGGGAAAGCCCGTTGGTTGCTTGGGAGTGCCGTGGCTATCGGGCGAGTGTTAAAGCCATTAGGATACCTTACCATATGAAAGGCTGGGTGGGTGTGGCGAGGCCGAAGATGAGTCCTGGGAGGATAGCCCCATTGTCAAACAGCAGGACTCTTACAAAAGAGCCTTTCACTCAAACATTACTACCCCCCCAATCACACACACAAACACGTACACACTCACTCACTCACACAACCTCCAGCCAGCACTCTCATCCCAGCATTCAGTGCCAGCTACCGTGGCCACAGAATAAGGGAATTCCCCCTTCAAGTATAGGAATGACAGGTCAAACAGAGGCAGGAGAGAGGAGTAAGAGAAGAAGAAAGAGGCGACTTTCTACCAGCAAGCCTCTATCCGTCTGTACGGAGTTCTGTGTTTCGCAGAAAACTGGCATCCATGCTGCCGTCGGCGAGGCCCCCAGGAAGCCCAATCCAGCCCCCAGTGAGAGTATCATTACTGGGGCAACAGCGCCCTGGCACTCCCCATCTTGTCAGAAAGTAGAAATCTTTATTTCCCTTTTAGTAACGAGTAGAGGTACAGTTTACTATGCGGTAATGAAAAAAGCACACATGAAACTAAAAATAGACTGAGCAGCAAACAGCCAGGAAAGGAAATATGGGTTTATATAACTATATATGTATGTGTGTGTGTGTGTGTATACAGTATGTGTGTATGCTGACACATAGCCGCAGGTATGACCAGCAGTGGGTAGAAGCAGTGCTAAAAGCCAGCCTCTGTTTCCTGTCCTTAACAGGCTAATGGTGGGGATTTACTGGCCTTTTATTATGATTGGTCCAATTAACTGTGAAGGAGCATAGGACCAGGCCTCTAACTGCCTGTATGTCTGTCCATCTCAGTTTCAGTAATGTCCCTGTCTCTTGAAGGAAGGTTTCTCTGGGGTTAACAAAAAAAGGGGAAAACCGATAATCCACAAAACAGTATGATGTAGAATAATTGGGATACGCACTGTGGAGAGAAATTCCCTTTCCTCCCGTTTATTGCAGCACACTCAAAGAGAGATATCTTAAAACCTCAGCATAAAGTACCCAAAAATACACACGGGCGGATTCCACCACAGATGAGTTTAAGAAATCCTAATGCAATTTGGGTCAAGTGACGCTCCGAGCACATCATTGTGGTTTGGTCAAATCTAAACATGAAACTGAAACTAAAGACTGAAATGGTGAAAACAACGGTTTGAAAACCAGTTTCTCGGTTTTGTCCTGTGACAACGTGTGCGTGCTCATGTTTGCTGGTGTGCAGACACGGAGGCAGCTCGAAGCATAGGAGGAATCCAAAGAGTGATGCAGTCCACTGAAGTCTTTTACACGATTTCCCGCAAGAGAAGTGATGGCAAATCAAAGCCAGCCTCCCTTTGATGTCACACATTGCAGTTACTACCAGTCTGCCTGTCCTTTTCACTGACTCTTGTTTTCTGTCTTCCAACGGTCCACTTGTACGCTTGTCAGTTATTTTTCTCCGTCCAAGCTTCATGTCGCTCCAAACATCTGTGCTGACTAATCCTAACGGAGCCGTTTTTATGTTTTCTCGTTATCCAACCGCTCACCACACTTTGTCATAACGTCAAGAGAAAATACTTCAATTATCTGTCCTCATGTCAACATAGGACATTTTAAAGAAGCATGATAGAATATTGAATTTGCTTCCCTTTCGGGGGGTTTCTTTTTGTTCTCGGTGGTCAGAGGGTTTTTATTGCTGAAGAAGACAAGAGGAGGCAGACCACGAGGGAAGAAAAAAGAGGAAGAAAACAACATTTACTGAAGCTTTGTTCAAGTTTCACTGCTCAACCACTGAATGAACCATTGTCCTGTTTGATCCAACTCGTCCACTAATTTCCTGATTATGAGTCAACAGTGACACTATGTGTGTGAGTCAGTGTCGTGGCTGGTGTGTGTGTGGGTGTGAGTGAGTGGGAGCGGTACATGTGGGTGTCAGCCCTGTGGTTGGAAGTATGACTAAGGGGCAACTTATATGACTCTGAGCATGTGTGTGAGTGTGTATGCGTGTGTGTGTGTGTGTGTGTACGAATGAGAGAGCTAGACGAGGGTGAGCGAGGAAGGGGTGTGTTTGAGACGGCAACATGTGATTGGCCAGTTTTCTTGGCAGAGCCAGGGACTGTGCAGGCACTGACCACAACGAAATCCGATTATACCTTCAGCCAAATGACATTAGTGTTGTTCGATGTCCTTCATGTAACAGATGAAGAATTTTTAATTCCTTACAGAAAATCAGATGGGTTAGGGGTTTCAAAGGGGACTTTGATGTTTTGGGAAATTCCATTATTAGTTATTTTTTTGAGAGTTAGACTAAAATATCGTTGTTGATGCTACTGAGGGAGATTGGTTGTCTTAGTTCAGCATAAAGACTAAAACACAGGATAAAAGCCAGTCTGTTGTTTCAAAATGTGAGGAAATCCACCCATGAATACTTCTCAATCTCAAAAAACACATTAGATCATTAATTTAATATCTACTAAATGTAAAGCGGTTGTTCCTATACGCTTTTGAAAATATTTGCTATTGGAACAATCAGTCAGAATGAGCCTAACAGAGATGTCAAACCACAGATAAAAAATTATACTGGTGGATTTGGCTGAAACATCCTACGGTGGTATGGCAGGAACAAAGGACAAAAGCAGCAAGTTTCGTATCCTTTTGTTGTCGCTAGCTGTGAATTGGCAATTTGCAGTTTAGATAGACATCAATAATAATCAGTAAAACACCATGATTAATATAAGGGGAATCTTAAACAATAAAAGGTAAAAGTCAATTGTGATAACAGAGATCGAAATAAAGTATTGTGTGATGTCAAGTTTACACTCAAAGGAATCCAATTCTGTAGATGTGGATGGTGGGTCTGGGTGGGCGGTGCTGGGGGCGTGGCTTTGGCCGATGAATGTAAATGTAGGACCAAAGTCACAGACATCCTGACGGCTCGTTTTAAGTCAGTCTCTGAGTAAGTGCTGTGTGAAGTTCTCCTTGCACCAAGAGCTTTATGTTCACAGTGTTCTTTTTTGTCCACATCTGCATTATAATCCAAAAATAAATTCATGAAGTCAGTTTTCTACAATAAGTTTGGTGCAAAATCATAAAGAAATGATTCATTTTCCTTTTTGTTAATATCCTTTTCATTTTTATTTGATGTGTTCATATTTCCTATTTTCCTTAAAGCTATACCATGTTTTCAGTGGAAAAAACCCACTAACAACCATGTTTTTCAGCATATCGTCTTACCAGTTTTTTTTCTGCTCTGACAGAATATGACCATTTTTATTGAGCTGACCTGAGTTTTACTGTGTGCAGGAGCCGGCAGGGAAAATCTGCCATCTCGCTATGTTTTCAGAAGACTCAGGCAAAAGAGCGTTGTTCTTGTACATTTGGTTGTAATTTAAGGGCATTTTCTGCATCTGATGAATGCTGCCCTTCACTTTGATTTAGACCTGCACGTCTACACAGGTGCACACATGTTAGAAATCCAGGATCCCAGAGGAATTTTTGTTGTAAAAGAAAGTTGATTTTAGCAAAGATTCCAAGTGCATTTCATATTCCTCATGTCCTGGTATTGAACCAAAGAAGCATGTGTTCTAAAGTATACATATTTCAGATTGCTCCGATGCAAGTGGAGACAAGAGAGTGCTTATATATGTTCCGTATATTTGTTGAATCACAGTGATGGTCAAAGCAGATGAAGTTTTCAGTGAGTCATGGAACGAACTGTATTTTGGCTCATGGTATGCTCAAGTGTTTCTGCTTTAAGGAAAAACCAGACAACATGGTGCTGGCATCAAACAGCAGCAGACTGGTGACGCTGCCAGTTCCTTGCTAGTGCCACTCCAGTGAGGCCTGCAGACTTCAGTGACCTGTAGAAACACACACACACACACACACACACACACACACACACACACACACACACACGCACTCTCACACTCAAACACACACAGCAGCAGCAAAACACATCAGCAGCCAGAATGATTAGTCACGGGGTCCCATTCCCTCCCTGTGTTTATCAATTAACACTGAGAACGTGGGAAAGGGAGGCAGAAAAAATCCAAAGGGATTAAAGACAGACTGACAGGAGCACATGTTCTCCGACTCCTTTCACTCTCTGTCTCTTTCCTGTGTCTCCTTCCTCTTCCTCTGTTTCTCTCCTTTTCGGTCTCTATCATCCCTCCATCTGTTGCTTTCTCTTTTGCCAGTTGTTGATTTCAGCCTCCACACACACGGCCGTTTTGGCAAAAATTGAGTTTGTTTTGTTAGATTTTGCTGGCAGCTGTGTGCGTTACGTGACGCTGGAGCCTATAAAGATTGCAGGGAAGTGTTCAGCGGTCAGAAAAGACGTAGGAAAATACTGTGTGCATGTCAAATCACAGTAGACTATATTTTTCTAGGAATGACAGCTTGATCCACATAAATATAAGCATCGCAGCACATACGAGACATGTAAATTGTCACAGCTCACATGTTGGATTAAGCAGAGAGAGGTTTGGCACTGCGGAGTCCAGCTGCGGTTCCAAAAATATTTCAAAATAAAATTAAATTCTTCTTTGGAAATTGTATAATATCAAATGACATCAGACTTGGATGCAAATGATGTACTAAAGTGGATATGATGTACTTGTCTAAACGCTACAAATGAGAACAAAAATAAAAGAAATGGAAATACATTTCTAGTGCCACATGGATTCTTAAATATGAGGTCATTTGGGACGAAAGGAAATTCACTGGAACAATTATGAAGACAAATGGTGACAGTAAATGCATGCTTATAATACGAGTCTACAGTCACGCTGGCAGCTCTGGTTACTCTGTGAGACTACACTTTTACTGAATGCTAACATCAGCATACTATCATGCTCAAACAATAAACTCTGTATAAAGATGGATAACATGACATGCTCCCTGGCAGTGTTGTGCACGTTCACACCTCTCATGAACTAGTTAAAAATTCAGTTCATATAAGTGAACATGAATTGTTCACGTTCATAATTCACCATTTAAAATCTGAACTACTTCATAGTTCAGTTCATTTCATAGTTTTAAGGTGGAAAGTGAGGCGCCTGGCTGTTCACAACAGACGCGCATTTCTCAGCGCCGGTCAGCCCGTGATTCTGCTTTCTCCGCTTGTCGTTGAATGTCAACCGTTCAATGTACCAGTTTGGGGGTATTTAATGATGGTCTTCATTGCGACCTTTTTATCTATGTGACTGCTTGTGTGGCTGTAGTGGATGGGCAGGGGGACATTTAATTATGTGACTGGGAAAATTGGGAAAATTATAACTCCAGGACAACAGAAGAGGGGATGCAAAGTATGGGATGCATATTTGATTATTTATATCATATTAAAAATGTCATTAATATCTTTTAAAGTGTTTTTGTTTCCTGGCGTGATAAGCTTGCGGCGAGCGAAAAAAACAGACTCAACGGTGAAACCCTCGGTGCAGGGCGCGAGGCGCTTGGCTTTCCTTGGCGCTTCATCCCCTACAGGATCTGAATTGTGTATGTAATTTGGTGGCTTCCCTGTTGAAATATTTCAATCAGGGCCATAGTGGACTGACCTACATCCCCAGCACCATGCTGCTACTGCTGCTAAGAATTCCAAGAACTTATCTTCACATGTTAAATAGCTTTTAATAACAGAGGCCTCACTTAAAGAGACAAACTTGTTGTTTCTACATTTACTTTTTGTCTTCCCAAACAGTAAGAATAAAACTTGGCCAGACATTCTCAAGGTCTGCAGACCAACAAACTGACCATCATCCGATTCAGACAGCCTCACCATGGGAAACAGTTTCACCCATTTAGGTAAAGAAAAACATTTCCATGTTTACGTTTCAAATATCCCACTTTGGGCCCAACTAAGCCAAGTCTGTGGGAGAGGAATGCTTGAGCCTTACTGTTGTTACCAGACGGCCATTTTGGCCCCACACAGTGCCAGCTGTTTCTTCAAGCCCAACTAAGCTCTCATATTGGAGCTAATTTGACCCATGGCGGTCCAATTGGGACCAAGCTGGGGAGTTAGGCTTAGATCATTGGAGCGAACCATGGGCCAATGGTGAGAGGCCAGAGAGAAGTGTCTTCCTCTAAACCCCCAAATCGTTCTTTCTTTCTTTCTTTCTTTCTTTCTTTCTTTCTTTCTTTCTTTCTTTCTTTCTGACTCTCTTTCTTTCTTTCCTGGTGTTTAAAAAGTTGCTGATGAGCCCTTTTAGCTGATCTCAATGCAATGCGTCACTTAGTTATTCATATTTCCAACACTATGCCTCGGCTGTCTTTCCTGTCATCTTACCTTCTCATTCCCTCCTCCTCATGAGGAGTAACACCAGTAGTGGAACAGCCAGCAGACATGTGTTGGTCGAGAGGATAACGGTGGCTCAGAGGTCTTTTGTCCCTGTTGCTAGTGTAGTGTCAGGGAGATGGAGGGTCATGCATACTGATGCTGTTTGAACTTCTCCTAAAGTGATTATTTATGCACAGCCAGACTTGCTTGGCCGAGCTGGGATTAACTTCATGAAAATGCAAAAGGGCACACAGGCAGTCATGCACAAATGCACGTATGCATGCACACACACACTTTCATGGCCCACTGCCTAACTCTCCCCCACAGTCCCAGCCTCAGTAGTCTGAGGACAGGGCACTGCTAAACCCCCACAGAGCCTTCACACCAACGTCTCCATGGAGATGCTAAAGAGATTAGCACACTATGCTCTTGTGTGAACATGTGAGTGTGTATATGTGTGTCACCAATGATGAAAGCGGTAGCAAAACTGCATGTAAGTTTGAACTTAAATTTATTTGTATTTTTTTCAGCTATCAATCAACCAGTCGCACCGAGTGGAAGTGAATAAAAGAACTGACATGAAGAATGTGTTTGTCTTCAAAACACGTTTTCTTCCTGACACATATCACATTGACTGATTCCCTCACTAAATGAGTGACTGTCAAACATGTAACCTCCCGTCCATCCATCTGTCCCTCCACTAGTCTATGTGTTTATGGGGCCTGTATGCCTCCCTGAGTGCAGTGTGGCATTAACACAATTCAAGGTTAGATTCCCTGCAGCAAACCATGAGGCTGGGTGTTCACATGTGTCGTGGTGATAAGGCCAAGTTCAGACCTGGTATTAACATCAGTCTCAAGTGATCCAATCACAAGTGAAGATCTAAGTTGGTCAGTTCACACCCTCATTACAATGTGTCTCCACGTGCGTCTGGAGTGATGGCTTTTGATCAGATCGTCTGTGTGCAAATAAACACGTACATCATTTATGTTCACAAAAAACATTTGATGATGTTTTTAGCGGGTCTGACCATGGCCAAAGGTCAGGTTTCAGAATGTATGTGTGTGTGTGTGAGAGAGAGAGAGAGAGAGAGAGAGAGAGGAGAGAGAGAGAGAGAGAGAGAGAGAGAGAGAGAGAGAGAGAGAGAGTGTGTGTGTGGGGGGCAGAGGGGGCTTTAAAATGGTAGGAAAAAAATGAAATACTAAACGTGACTGTGGTGGTGCATGGCCACAAATAAATCAATGTATAAGTGTAACTGGTCTCTCACAAAGAGTTTATCACACCAAGGAGAGACGGTTACATAAGCATGAGAGGACTCTGTTACAATGTGAAACTGTAGCAGGTCAGAGGAAGTCAGATGAGCAGGCCATCCTTCATATGTGGCCCAGGCCACATGCGTCTGAGACCACTTTTTAATGAGCGACTGGATCTCAAATCTTGGATGCATTCTTACCATCACTTACAGCTGTGCTCTTGGGATCAGGTCACACAAGATGCTTGTTAATCAGGCCACTGAAACCCTGGTGATCAGAAAAGGTTAAGTAAAAGAAAATAGGATTAGCCTAAGCACAACAAAAAAGGGAGATTTGAAATTGTGCGGTTTTTCTCGCTTGTTTGATTGTTAACGTCAGTGGAAGAACCTCAGACGGACAAAGCCAGCATGTGAACAGTGTCTGGTTTGGGGGAACCTGGAGATAGCGTGTACAGAGAATTGTGTAGTGTCAGAATGAGTGGTGCCAAGATTTAGGGAAAAGCTTCTGACTTGCGGGTCATTTCATGATAAAACCCTTTAAAATGTTCAGTTGGTTAGGGAAGAATAAGAATGAGACGGCGGAAGTCTCGTAGGGGCTGGGTTCACCACTAAACTGTGGTCAGGTGGACTTTTTAATTCGTCAGTCACAGTCACAGTGAGTCTCACGTCACCGTGCCAATGCAGCAGCGCTCTTTGCATAAAACCTGAACATATAGAAAACCTTTCACCATAATGTGATGTCATTGTTCGAGACACTGGGGTGAATAAATCATCTCTACCTTACTTCGCCACTTGCTGCTTCCAGACACACACTGAACCCTGGACATTTTCCTGAAATGCTCTGGAGAAGCTGACATTTTCTGGAACTCTTCCTGCCAGACCAGGAGTACAGGGTCCTGAGTCCATGTGGGAATACAGCAGGAAAATGCCTCAAAATTCACAGTGAGTGTGTGAACATGTTAATGGCGTTTCTAACATGTGACAGACTGCGAAACAAAAGTCTGTGTTTCGAGGCTGATGCTGGTGGCAACGCACTATAACGCCTGTACTACGACATGTCCTGCCTCCTGCTGGTCTACCTACGGTGCGTAGACTGAATGATCTGGACATTCCCCTTTTGTTGTAACTGTACCTGACTCGGTCAATCTCCTACTGCGATCTTGATGAGTGAAAGGCAAACTCTGGAAATTGTCTCTGTTTCCGTAATGTATCCGTATTATCTGGACAATTTCCAGAGTTTATGTCAGAAAACCACCACTGTGACCAGGACCTGGATGAACAGAGGGGAAATTGATTGAATCAATTAGCAGTGGTATTAATTTGACTATCAAGTATGAGAGGTATTAATAGTATACGTTTGGTTTTCTCTTCAGATGGTTTTTAAGTTGAGTCTAGACACTTTTGTTTCCATCACTGATTTATGCAAAACAATGGTGATTTAACCGATTCTATTTTACAGTGCTGTTCCATAAAGTATATTTTCTCCCTCTCACACTGCTGCTGCCATGAGGTACTTTGGGTCATATTTCATATTTCTATTCATGACTGTAGAGGCGTGCAGAGAGACAATGAGGGCAGCAAAGACAGGAAAAATACCTCCTCCACCACACCAAACCCCCCCACCCCCCTATCCTTCTTCTCCTCTGTGCTTCCCTGCCGGTACCTCCTGTCCTCGGCAAACACAACATCCTGAGAGTCTCTGCTCTACCCAGCTCTCTGTTTCTTTGTGTGAGTGTCTCCGTCTCCCCAGAGGGTGTAAAGGCAACAACCCCATCCTCTTTGAAGTATCAGACAATGTTTTATACTATGGGGATGAAAAAGGGTCACGATTTTACACACACACACACACATACGCAAACCACGCACGCACACACGCACACTGTCAGCCTCGAGTAAAACAGGCAGCAAAGCTCATGAATTAGAAGGGAGCCGAGTTATTATGGTAACCCCAGAGAGGCCTTCCTCCCTCCACTCCCCAAGCAGCCCACCTCAGGGTGCTTTGAAATGAGAGAGGGAGGGTAAGCATAGATAAACAACGGATAAAGAGGAAGAGCGAGTAGGAGGGACAGACACAAACAGCATGCAGCATCCCATATCGAAGAGGTCTCCCTCCTCCCCCCAGAGAATGAAAACACAATGATAAGGGAAAACAGGGAGGAAACAACACCATCTTCTTCCTGTGGGCAGGAAAAAGTGGAGTGGAGAGGAGAGAAAGAGAAAAAAGAGACTAAAAGGACAGGAAGAGCAAGATGGAAAAAATAAAATGGAAATTAGGAAAACAGGGGTCTCTCCGATAGAGAGCAACATTAAGGATTACAGAACTACAGAAACACTGAAGTTGGAAGAAACGGGAGGTTTGAAGGCTGCACAATGTGCAACAGTTACAGCTTTGTGAGCTGCATAATGAACTTTGGATTCAAATCCTGAATTAGATGCAAGCCAACATGTTAGAAGCAGAATGCATCTTGCACAATTCGGAGGAAAAACTGCAGTTGCACTTTGTTCCCAAGCTGTAAAGTATCATAAGAACATAATCGTTCATGGCTATTTACAGGCCATTTCCAGGAAATCCAATGTATCACGCTATGTTGCATTAAAAAAGGTGCAGGTCAGAGTCTGTACTGCCAAAATAAAGAAGAGGAACACGAAGTTAAGGCGTTTATCCAAGTGCCCAGTTAATCATTGGAGCCGGAGTGTATATATATACTGTAGAGTCATTTGACCCGGTAGTGGTTGTTGGTTGTATTTATCCCGTTTGCAGACAAAATGTTGATGAAGTTGGTGTTGATAATGTTTGACGATTGGAAAAGGGTGTTAGTAGCCTGGGCCATTATGTACCACAATGACACTGAGATCAAGGCTTTAACTTAGGATCCACTTAATTCAAACTTAAAACTTCATTCATGTTTACCCTCTGTGTTGATCAGATCAGTATAATATCCATGTCTACATTCTATCAGTACAGCGAGAGTCACGTCAGAGGTTTCCACCTTTTTCCCCTTGCATCATGATGAAGAGAACTCAACACCTCCTACAACACTTTGACTTCAAGGCTACATTCCACACTTACACATTTTAACTTTTTAAAACACACTTTTGCTACGTTAACACCTGGCATCCACGTGGCTGTGTAGAAGGTGAGAGTGAAAGGAGAGTGGGGCAAGGAGGAAAAGAATGACAATCCAGTCGTTCAGAGTAAAGAGAGGAGGAGGAGGAGGAATTGTTGTTTTCTTTCCTGTGTGTTGATAACACAAGGCAGGAAGGAAGCGTCCCAGTGAGGACCAGTAAACTCCACTGACTGTGCCAGAGCCATTACCGCTGCATTGTTCTTCATCAGCCTCCGTTACTGGCTCCTGACTTCATTATCTCACCGCTATTGTCTCAGGACCCTTAGGTGATGAGCACAACCACTTGATAACACCCATGGACACACAAACACACACACACACACACACACAACACACACACACACACACACACACACACACACACACACACACACGCACACACACACACACACACACACACACACACACACACACACACACACACACACACACACACGTCATGGTCATTACTATTCTCTCCTTTTCAGTTGTCCCGTCCCAGTTGTGTGTGTGTGTGTGTGTGTTTGTTGACCACCCGTGGATGAGCTACAGTAAAAAGGCCAAAACGGGCCAGATGGCCACGGTCAAGTCATTTTTCTCCCGTTGTACATCTTTCTTTCTTAAACTCCTCTGTTTTTGTTTCCGTCACATCTTTAAATCCTCTCAGCTTCTGACCAAGTGACCAAACCCCTTGTGTCTTTTGCTTAGGCCAACACAGAATCAGCACATGATTTCCTCAGAGTTTTAATCCTTTGTGTGCACAAATCAGACATTTTCCACTGTCAAAGTTTGAACTTCAAACTTCTTCCCTGACCCATACCACATCCTTCCACCAAGTTTTGTTGTTAAATGTCGAGTAGCTTTTACGTAATCTCACTGAATGATAAAGACACAAACAAAACATAGTTGGAGGTGACAAAAGTGCCATTAAAATTGCTTCAGTAGATCTTGAGTAATCCTGCTAACAGTTTGACACTTGAGGACAATTGTCATATTCCTCTGTGGTCCTTATTGGAAACATCGTCATCCACAAATGTCTGCTATGTTATTCAGATGTCTATGTTCGGCCCAAAATTAGTGACTGCACAGAATGTGCATGCTCCAGGTAAAATATATCCACCTACTGGAATGAAATGAAATGCAGGGAACACCAGACCGACGCAGAACCTTATTTAAGTAAGAATTGAACCATGGGCATGTATGTGTGGTTAGAACTAGAACGCACCTCTCAGCATACAGGGAACAAGGAAAGGATGGCAAACCCTTTATCTTGACTATGTTGGTGTCTTTCGTCAATTAAATGTGAAAATGACATGATTGTTTTTGAGGCTAGTTTGTGTTAGTCTGTGTGTATCTGTGTGAGTGTGTGTGAGTATGTGTGTGTGTGTATGTGTGTGTGTGTGTGTGCGTTCATCCATGCAGCTAATGTGTACCAAACAGAGAGCGGCCATGTGCCATGTGACAAGCAAACAGCGTGCCATTAGTTTCTGTGGTCTAAATCAAAACCACTGCTTGTCACAATGTCCTGTTGCCTTAATGTGCTCTCACATGGCTTTTCTTTGCTCGTCCAGTTTGTGCCGTCACTGTTCGACTGTTTGAGGGGAGGTTTGAGCCCCCTTCAGAGAACCTGTGAGATGAAGCCGATTGGACAGCGAGTCGAGAGAACCAGTCTTTTTTTTTCTCTTCTCTTCCATCTCTCTCGCTCTCTTTCTTTCTATTTCCCTTTTTCCATCAGCAAGGGAGTGGACTGGACAGGAGAAGAGGGATTGGGTTGTGCTGTTTTCCGTGCAGCCATAAATAAGTCCGTCCCAGCTCAGGCTTTATGGAATCCAGAGCCTCTTTATCCCTTCCATGTGTTCCCTATGAGCCAGGGCCCTGACCTCTGACCCCCCGGGTCCTTGACTCAGTTATCTCAAGCCCAAGAGACCCTGTGTGTGTGTCTATGTGTATGTGTGCGTGTGGGACTGGCTGTGTATGGGTATGTGTTGGCGAGTGGAGTTGATCAGGGGTTGATTATCTCATGACCCTGTCCCACCCTCCCTGCATCACCTTACCCCATCCACCTCCCCCACACCCCCCTCATCATTTCACAGGCTATAAAACACATATACACTCAGACACAGACACACACCAGGTGGAGAGGTTCAGCTGTCACTTTACAGATCACCTCCAGGCCAGACTGACCTCAGCCTCTGATGATGTACACGCACACGTGCGCGCACACACACACTAACACACACACACACACAAACTAGCCTGTACTATGGGATTGTTACTTTTACGAGTGATGCTCAATTCTGCATAATTGAATAAACAAATAATAGAATCACATTTCACATTAAAAAGGACATTATGTTTGAGTGCATTTGTGCACTTATTGTCAATTGGGAGTTCTGTGCAACATTCCACACATGATTTTTTAATGTGATTCTTTTTTATTATTGTTAATTCCAATGCTATACTATTACTGTGCTACAAAATGTCCTGCCCAATTTGTGGTCTCAGTAAAACCGGTTGAGAGATTAACCAGAGTTAGCAGCTAATTTCTAAGATATCTTTATGGGAGCATGGGTCTTCCCAGCTGACCCGGTCACAGATGAAATATCCCACAGCTCTTGGATGGAAACAGTTTGATGTAAAGCAGGATTGATTTTGTTTCAATGTTAAATCAGTGATTGAAATAAGCTTGAGATATACTTGATATTATGTCAATGTTGATCAATGTTAAAGTATGTTTGTGACACTGTTATTTTGCTTGATGCATTAACATTGATTCAATGCTGATTATATGCTGATCTGCAAACATTCATGGTCCCAGAGGGCGAAATCATGTAGACATTGGTGGACTTTGTGTTTAGCCTATAAATGAATATTAACTGGTAAGCTATGATTGATTAAAGTTATATAAATGGGGGCCACGATGAATACTTTATTACAAATAAATACTCTTTAATTAAGCTAATGGCAAAGTCTGGAGTCTGTTGAGCTGCTGGCTCATTCTTTCTGTAAGGACATCTTCACTTTGGTCTTTATTTATTTATTGATTTAATGTTAAAAGTACAACAAAGCCCCTACCATCCACCTCCACTGCACCCTTACAGTATATTGAGCCTTTCTCAATTTAGAAATATGCCCTAATTTCTGTTACTATGTATGTTTGCTTCACTGCAGCTGTCCACAATATGATACTGTAAAAAGAGGGATATTGAATCAATCATACTGATATGACTGTAATAAGTAAAGGAGTAAAATAACATGAAAACACAAGCTACACAACCAGTAAGTTATGAAATTGATACAGCATGAATCAGATTTATTTCTCCTGGAGGCAGCCTGTTAGGCTATGATCTCACTTCTCACTGTTTTCTCTATTTGTGGCACTCTTCTAAAAGATGCGTGATGTTTTTTTTCAAACTGTAGAATATCTTTGAATCTGCTTGTGTTTCCAGAAGTTGCAGCACATTGGCCTTTCTCTCTTTTCTTCTAACTCTGTTGATTTATCTATCCATACAGTATTTCATCCACTGCACATGTCAATTTAATTTATTTAACATTACTGGCTGAATTCTCACGTACATATGTTTTTCCCCTTATACTATATTTTATGATTCCATGCTGCAGTAGCACAATTTTCCAATGGGAAAGTTGTTAAAGTTGGTCTTATCCGAATGTAAGTATTTTGTTCTATGTTCAGATTGCTGTTTGATACGCTTGCCTCGCCAAGAACATTGCAGACATGTAATTTAATGTAAGAAAAGTAGCCAGATGTAGATATACGGGGACACCATATCAGAAATACAAATATAAGCTTCAAACTAAGCTTTAAAACCAAATTTCTGTGGTCGGGGGAGTTTTTCACGTTCCATAGAGCGATTGGACTGTGTCGTATAAGTACCACATGGAAACTCTTCAACTGAATGATCCTAAATGTTCTCTTATGAGCTGAGAGGTTAGCTTACACGACCAAAAGTAGAGTGTTGGTAAGTGTTATGTGTGAGCGTAAAAGTGGGTGAGTGTGTGATTGGGAGAGCGCTTTGTCTTCGTCTTAAAACAGCAGGGGGGCCAAGGCTGCTCTATGTCAACAAGACACAATCACTACCGGTCCACCTACCTTCACACACTCACACGCACACATACACATATACAGCCGTCTGGCTCTTTTTAGTCCCTCCTCCAAGGTTGCTCTGATCTAAGGGGAAGGGGGCTAAAGCTCAAAGGTGAAAGATCATCTTCACAGAGACTAGTCTCTCTTTACCCCCAGCTCCTAATTAGGATTTAATCAAAGCTAATTAAGCTTCATTAACGGGCCTGGGGGGTGGGGGGTTGTTGTGCTTTACCCAGGCCCATTACAAGCTGCAGGAAGACCAGGGTTTGGGGTTCGGAGGAATGAGGGTGAGCAGGAGGCAGAGATGATCGAGGTTTCCCCAGTAAAATGTATTTTTCTGATCCAAATGATTATTCACATTATTTAATGTGTTTTTTATCAAAATGAGCATCACTTAACAAATACAGAAATTATGACATAAATTAAAAAAACTTATCTGATGTGAAAATATGAAAGCAAACAGATTTGTTTTAGAACATGGAACAGCAACATGCTCATGTCTGCCTTTGTGTGTGTGTGTGTGTGTTTGTGTGTGTGTGTGTGTGTCAACATCCCTTTTGTCGTCTGACGTCTCCAGTGTGAGTCCCGGGCCACTGCAGGCCTGTGGTCCAGAGAAAGGCCTCTTTGTGTCAGTATGGGACCAGTCGGCCACTTCTGCACTCTTGGCTCCCCCTCCAGCCCTGGCTGACCTCCAGGTCCCAGAACCAGGCCAGGCTTCACTTCTCTGTAGTCCATCCCAGACAAAGAGCCTCTAGACTGCGCTGACTCCTACCCACCACCACCACAACCACCATTCCTTCCCCTCTGTCACAAACTGGGTTACAACTGTCCGGCCAGCCATTAATGTTGACATCAATACCGTCCATTGATGCAAATGAAATTTTCCCAGTAATGCATGATTTCCTATTCAATTAAGTAACATGCTTCGAAGTTCATGAGGAGAATATGGCCCATCCAGATTTATTCAGGACTTGTTGCTGAACATTTACTCTTCTTTTTCTTGGAAATCTTCTTTTTCCTGAAAACATAAGCATGTGTATTAAAAGAAAATGTAAGCATGTGTTCAAGCGGAGACTTTTGATTGTTCCCAGCAAAGAACATTTGGAAAGTACAGCCTACGGGTGCTCAATCTGGGATAAATTGCTCAAACTTATTCAGTGATTCAATTTTGAAACCCCCCTGAGACAACCCCAGCTATAGTCATGGTGGGACAAAGGTGAGAGGTCAGAGGTCAACTTCCTCTCCCTCCACTGTGGAGTGAGATGTCCCAGTGACTGTCTACAACCATATTAATGGAGATCTTTTGGAGCGATACTGGGCTGGTGAACTGAGTTTAGTTTGTGCTGTAGATATGTTTCTACAATTCAAAACTTTTTATTGATAAAATTTCAAATGAGTTTAAGATGTGCTTGTGCGTGTGGACAGAGGGGACTTCTGAGAACTTTCTTAGAGCCACAAGAAGCATCCGAAACTGACTTTTTGGATCCAAAAAAACACCATCAGTGGGAAAATCAACTTTTCATATGTCAGGTCCAGCTGCCTAGAGCAAATTCACTGTGCTCATTTAGGCCTCATGAACCTTGCCAACATGTCTATGAACAATATCCCCAGGTACCATAATTGTAATATGGATATATTATTTATCATGATACATGGTGATTTCCATTCTTACGACATCCAGAGACTATGGTGCACTCACTAAAGTGCCTTCAAGCATTTTTATGATTAATTACAACAACATTTTTATGACTTTCGTGTAACTTCAGCCCTTTTTTTTATAACTGGGGTTATCATGCTCACACATCTGGATTGAAAAATGTAAGCTTGCTGGCGTGGTTGCAGTAACATGCAGATTCTTTTATAGAGTGGATTTCCCCTAATGGTGTGTGCCTGTGGAGCCCCCTCTCCACCAGGGGAAATCAGCCTGCTGGTGAAGGTTTTACCACCTTCAACACGGCTGCAAATGGCTGCTCCTCAATTATTCGAACCCCAACCAATAATTAGTGTGCTGCTCACTCGTTCAAGAGGGAGATTCACACCTGAGGTGTGTGTTGTGGCAAGCTGTACCCCCCCCCCGCCCCGCCCAACCACAGCATCATATGCTTCATTATGTTTCAGCTCTCCCCTGCGGTTTGTTGGCATCAATTTTCTGCGTAATTTACACGCACACATGTATGACCACACACAAAGTAAAAGCCGAACGATACTCTGAATCAGATCACATCAAACTTAGGGCCCCGATGAAGTGCCCTTGAGCATGAGGTTCAATGTGTGCGAGCTCCAGGTGCAATGAGGAAAAACCAGAGGAAGCGTTGGAGCCACATTACTGTGCAGTACTTCTGCAGTGAGTGGCAGACACATTAAATCTAGCCACAGCTGGCAGGACACTGAGCTTCCTAACACTGATCCCCAGGAATGTGAAGGAATTTATGAAGAAGGACACACACACACACACACACACACACACACACACACACAACGTGGAGCAGAAACCAGGAGAGTCTCCCTGGGAACTCTGTTTGCATGCCCTCCTCTTGCTCTAATAGCAAGTCATTATCCCCCTTTAACCCCTTAGCGTGATATGTCAGTCTTCCTCCATGCATACGGCATAGTATGACCTGTGTATGTATGTGTGTGTGTGGGGGGGTGTGAGGGTGTGTGCGTGTACCACCTCCACATGTGGAGGAGGTTTCCCATAACTGTATGGCAGCCTGCCAATGGAGCTATACATCTGGTTTGATTATATACGTTTGTTACAGTAAGTTTAATGACACTTTAAGAGCCTCTCCGAAACAACATTAAATCACATGTTAAGACACATGCAAGCTTTCTAACAAGCTTTCTGAACACGTACACACACAAACCCTGCTGTCATCAGTGCTCTGCCTCATGCACAGAGTGTGCGAAGGGGGAAAAGTCCCCCCTCACAATCGCAATTCCACACCTTTAGTGTTGATGTCAGGTCCGTCAGACACGGCTGTCCATGGATATGGGCTAGGAAGGGGCTGGTTACGCTGTATTGTATTGAGGATAGGGGTATAAGCTCAACCATCCATTCTCCGTTCCACCAAACAGGTTCTCTCATCCGTCACATCCCCCCTTTCTACAAGCAGGCCTCAACCCTCCCCTGCCACCTCTGACCCTCCTTCAAGAAAAAAAAAGCCTTTCAGCTCCAGATGAGGAGGAGGTGGGGGATGACAGAGGAGGAGACTAATGCAGAGAGATGAATTTTAGCCACACACAAAACAGTACGGACCACTACCACCCGCTTCCGGCCCTCAGACAAACACAGGCCTCTGCAACAGAGTGCTGTCTTCACTATAGAATGAATGTCTTGGTCAGAATTAGCAGAGCTGGTCGGTATTTATAATATATAAACCACAAACATGCATGCAAAGACAAAAACTCACATCCAGGTCAATGATTGTACCACATTTTTTTCATTTTCTGGAAAAACATCCAAAGCTGCATTTAGACCACAATGAGACACCAATATCTCCACCAGACTCCAGGCTGAACGTGATGTGCACACAGGGCACATTCACAAAAAGCATCATATCAAAAATAATATTTGTTTCTATATTGTACTGTATGAACTGCATGCCAGCTCCAACCCACTGACACAAGCAGAGAAATAAGAGACAGAGCCCAGTCGGTTTCACTTATGAACCCAAATGAAGTGAGATTGTATTACCAGAAATGGTAGGAACAGCAGGTTCTGCTTAGAGCTTGGCCGATACAGCAAGGACGGCAGAGAAAAACGGTACAAAACAGACCTTGAGTCAGTCAATGAGCTAACCAGAGAGCAGTGTGTCACAGCTCATACACTCCATTTCATCAGAATCGACCAAATCTCCAAGAACGTACAGTGCAGGAGAGGTCAAGCTACAGTGCGGAGGAGAAGGAATAGATTTAAGTGCCTTACTGTAATTTTAAATGGTGATTGGAGTTCTACCTGCTGGCTGTAGTTGTTGGCAGTGTCAGTGATGATTAGAAAAAGTAATGATGATCCCTTCATCAGAACGGGGCTGTACACAACAGTAGATCCATGAACCTGCTGGATATCGAAGTCATACCTACAGGGTTGTAATGTACGCAATAGTTGATGAATAATTTAACCGCGGCGAATAAATACCAACTGCTGGACTCAGTCCTAAAGCGGCTGCTACGCTAAGAGCTGGTAACTTGCTTATTCAAAGTTCTAAGAAGCTCAACTCAGTAAGCACAACCCTGAACTTGACAATCAGTTGTCATTGTTGCAAACGAGATGTTGTCCCTGACAAACAACGTCACTCACGTGAATGAGTCCCAGCCGCTGCTGCTACAGAGCGGCGTTTATATCAAACATAGTGTGTGTCCACCCCAACCAGCGGATTCAACAGTGCACTTCCTTTGGCCACTGACAACACACATGCCAAGTGCGAAGGCGATAAGATGAACATTTCTTCAGATACGCCTTCAACTTACACACAGAGATTTCTGGCATTATTAGATAGTTTTGCTTGGTTGCTTTCTTGCTAAGAGTGAGAAGCAGCCGGTTAGCGTAGCCTAGCATTAAGGGTATACAAAAAAGGGTAAACATGAAACAGAGACTCACTTTTTTCAGTACAGGCTTTATGGGCTGGACTATGTCTTGGCTTGGTGCAGTACCCTCCAAGACGCCACCTCCCTCCCAAAAAAACCAGAACTTTTTTTGTTTTTTACCCTTTGGATGTTTGGTTTGGCCTCTGAAGCTGTTGCATTTGGAAGATATATTAGAGCACTTGATGCTACAGAGGCTTTCGTTTTTGTTAATGGCTTTGTGTTGGACAGACTCACAGAGATTTCCCAGCAAATGATGTGCTTGTTTTTTACGTTTTACTTTACTGGCAACCAGCTTGAATAGTAATAGTGCCACCTTATTTTGTAAATACTTTTTAAAACCAGCTAGTTGTTAAGGACTTACGCACATTAGTAATGGTTTGCTGTGACAACCCAATCCAGGTGTTACTCTTTGTTGTTTACTTACAGTTCCACCATAGACGGAGAGTTGATCAGGCTGAGAAGCACAGCTATGTGCGCCGCAGCACTTAATGACTTCTCAATGAAGGAACTGAGACGAATTAGAGATTAGTGGTAATTGGGGTTTTGGGAATGCTGGGAAATGACGCTACAAGTTTGTGTGTGTGTGTGTGTGTGTGTTAGATGCATGGTTATATTTAGGAACGACCTCCCCTTTGCGTACTCTTGCTCGTAATTTGTGTTTATGGTTTTCATTTGTGTGCACGTTTTACGTTATTTTTGTGCATAATTATGCTCATGCATGACCATCCATTTATTTTTTTAATGACTTGTGTAGATGTGTGTGCATGTGTGTCCTGTAAGTCAAATGAGGGTTCGGAGGTGGGTGTGGCTGCCCTCCTCTCCTATGGGTCAACTGCTTTAAGGGGTAACATTCCCTCATATACCCTCGTTTGGAGACCATTAGAGAGGAAATGGGGCCGCCAGCTATCTGACCTTCCTCCCCCCTTTTCCCCTCCATCTCTCCCCAAACTCCCTCTAAGCTCTCAGCATCCCGTCATCGCCCCACATCAGCCCCCTCTGCTCCATCCTTCTCTCCTTGTTTTCACAGTGTTAACAATCAGGCTGTGGCCCTGAGTGTTCCGGGGGCCTAATTGGGCCGACTGCTGGCGTTGATTGTGATGGATGGAGGGGGGCTGGAGCCATTCTTTCATCTGCCTTCTCTGGCCTGTTGCACAAGAAGGGGATGGAGAAGATGCCGTCCTGGGTGTTAATCATCTGAATATAGACCTGGCAATAAAGTTGTACCTCAGAATAAAGATGCATGTCACTGAAATCTCTCATGTCAGTAGCAAATCAAACTCTCTTTAGGCCTGGATAGTACTGTTGCTTCCAAGAGCTTGTGGTAGTCTCTTTTGTGGATGGCAGCAAGTGTATCCAGCTCAATTCAGAACAGTTAAAATGGCTTTCAGTGGCAACCCAGAATCAGGGCAGAAAATAATCTGAGTACACATTAAACACTTTTGCAGCCTAATCCACTCGTAATTTATGTATTCACTAAAACAAGTCTCACATGAACACAATCCAAATACATTGTTTGAAGTGGCATGTTTTCTGATCCGACTCCAAGCAAGATGTCATCAAAAATAATAATATCACCGAAGAAAAATAAATCTGTTTTAGGATGTGACAGCGCTTTGGTCATATTTAAGATTTGGTTATTGCAAAGATCATACCGGTATTTGGTTTAAAATAAATAATTTGCTCAGGCTATGGAAAGTGGTTGGGATTAAAATGACTTTAATGTGGTTACAATGACAAAACATATGGTTAAGGTTACATAATGATGGTTGACGTCGTTTTCATTATTTTCAAAAGGGGAAACAAACACTCCTTTTAAATTATAACGATCAAACCTGACCAAATTCATTGGTCACCGACTTTCCCTTTGGCTCCCATTGTAGCCACTAGAAGGCTATTTCACTTAAAATTTGGACAGCCTACATATGTGATATGATGTGTTCAGATCTTCATTTACACATGTATTTTTAAATCCATCATCCAATAAAAATTGTCACGCACAGTGAGCATCAGTTTGTGCTCCTCTTACTTCTTGGAAAAAGAACAAGAAAACTATTAATATCTTTTTCTGATCAAGGAGCTGTGAGATCATCTGAATCTCCTCCAAGTCTATTTCAGGTTGCAGCGGTCAGGTTTAATATACAATTAGCAACACTTTGCAACAAATAGCACTATCAAGCACCTTTAAAATATGAAAACAAATACCCATGATCCAATTGATCCCAAACAGCAGAGACACGCACACACACACAATTTTAATCATCTATTATCCGTGCAACTGGGCAAAATAAACAGAAATTGTGAAATATCTTAGTCAAATACCAGATATGCTTGTTTTATGTCTGGCTCTGAGTGCACAAACAACTTTCTGGAACTCTTTTGACAAATTAATGATGGACGAAAGTTTCGGAGTCAATGTATCAACATAATAGACAAAACATGGGGTCTTCAGCTGCACTGTAAAACATCCGAGGCTGAGCTCAGGCCGGGGGGTGGGGCACTGAGTTCATCCGATGTAGATTTTAATATTTTGCCCTGAGTTGCTAGTTATTGTATTACAGTTTTTTTCGATTGCTTGAGCACGATTTTCAAAACAGGGCCCGGTGTGTCAAAACACTACACACAATCAGCACAACCACACACCCAATCAGCAGAACACCTCAGATCCTTTGCAAAATGAAACACTCTTGTAAAAACTATACACTTATTTAGCAAAACCATATTTTTTTACCATATGAAACACACACGCTTCATATGAGTTAATTCTGTTTTGACCAGTTACACACTGCTGCTGCTAACCTAAAACACTTTTAGCAATTCCAGTTCTCAGTGATTAGAGTACTATAAGTGAAGTACACAGAGAAAGTGCAAATAGACAATAAATTCACCAAACTTTACACAAGACCAATGCTGCAGTCTCATGAAAATATAATTTATTTCTCTCTGTATCCTCAAATCAGTCAAAATGTCAACATGGAGAATCACAACAAAACATGTCCCAGTTTCCCTGGTACTACGTGCTAAACTTTTTGATTGGGTTTAGAAACGTAGAGAATGGTGGAAGGTATAGAACTGTAAACTGTGGATGGTGTTGAAACCAGTTCTGGACCAGAGCTGAGCGGTGGAATGACACATTGTACCAGATGACAATGTATTGCAACTGGTGCATGTGGTTTAGTGCTGTGACGATATGTTGTGCAAGCAGCACAAAAATGTGAGAATGTGAGTTGTGTTGTTAGGGCCCATATTGGCGTGACGGAGGAGGATCCCATTATGTGTAGTGGCAGCGCAAAGGGTGACGTTACCCCCCCGTTACCCTGATACATTGATTATAGTCCCGTGGCCAATGATATGTCTGCCTCTCCTTCTTGCTTCTGTCAGGTTGAACTCTGCCTCATCTATGGATATGAATTCATGCATGATTTCCTCAGCATCCATCTGTAAAACTCTCTGAAATACAGTGAAAGACAAGATTGTGTAGTTCAGCATAGGTCTGGTTTACAGTACATTTACATTATAAAGGCAGGAAAGGTTACGTGTGCACTATGCAACATCACAGTGCTAAAGTGAACAATACATACTTTCACATTCTCATGCCGCAGCCTTCTCCTCCTCCGTGGATTCCCCCTCTCACTCTCACTCTTCTTCTTTTTTGAGCACAAGCTCCATTTTGTTTGAGGTCAGGTGAACTCAGCTGCTGCATGCTATAGTGCTTAAACCTGATTGGTGTGTCTAAAATTAAGCAATCATGTGTTTGAACACCTGATGGCTGTGTTTAACCAATTGGCCCATAGGGGTGTTCATTTGACAGTCAGTGCTTAGGAATTGCAAGGAAGTGACCTCTTGATATACTTCTGTGTCTAATGTATACAAGTGTGTTTAGTGTTTTGCAGATCACTGTGTGTATTGTTTTGCAAAAAGTGTGAAGCTGACATTGTGCTTATAGTGGTGTAGATCTGGGCCCATGTTCTGCTCCTTGAGTGTAAGGTTTTGATAATTGTGTGATACTTTTGAATTTAGTGTTTATGCAATCGAAAAAAACTGTAATAAATGTCTAATAATTCTTTGGTTCCTTTTAAAATGAATATTCCAAACAGCTGTTAAAACCCATAGTAAAAAACTAAACCAGTAATTTTTAACATGTTTAGCTTCTGAAAAAGCATTTTTTTTTCTTTTGTCATAAGCTTCTTCTGTCTGAAGTTCTCAAAAAGGCTTTAATGATCCAGTAACTCACCACAAATCAAAGACGGAAACAAGCTCTCAGATTACATGTAATGTTCCTGTATATAAAAAAACAGTTTATAATGTTAATATATGTTTACTGTAGCTTCACAGCTATTTCAGTATAACTGATCTAATGGTGTCGTAGGGCTTAGAAAAATAACAACAATTTTTTACTTTAAAACTTAACTACAGTTAACTAACCTGTATCTGACAGTGTCAGGTCTAGTTAAATGTAAAG
Organism: Pseudopleuronectes americanus; assembly: GCA_038501795.1. NCBI lineage: Eukaryota > Metazoa > Chordata > Actinopteri > Pleuronectiformes > Pleuronectidae > Pseudopleuronectes > Pseudopleuronectes americanus. Next base: position 3,906,067 of record CM076729.1, on the reverse strand, counting down.
TTTAAAGTTAGGAACAGCGATGGTGAAAAGTAACCATTCACCAGTAGATCCTGCAAGCAGTGTAGATACTGTAATCTGATAACATGGGCGCTCAAATGAAAAGCAAAACATTCCTTGTCTCACATGTCCATTCACCGCTGAAATTGTCGACTGGCTATAGCCCCAGAGGGCAAAGCCAGGCAACGCCCATGTGGGGTCGCATTGATTCTTTAAACATGTTGGCTGTAAAATACAGATTTGATGTGCAAAGGGCTTGCATGTAGCTTTTGACTGTTGATACACCACCTGTCCTGAACTGTACAGTCAGTTGTTTATGGTAACCCCAGGTGAATGTACTGGGTTACAGGGCCTGTACGTTTTCCACCTCACCTTCACTGAACTTACAGCTACAGCAGCTCAGGCGGATCTCTCAGGCAATGCACCCAGAAAGTTTCATATGTAGCAGGGAGTTATTATTCATCCGAACGAACGTCAAAGCCGGGGGCATCCCAGAGACGCTGCTGAAAACAGAGCCAGCGATTTGATCTGGCCTCATGCGACCAGATGAAGAGATGAAAGCAGACCAGCATATTAACCCTCCAGCCCCCGTCGCTCTTTTTTCTGCTCCCTGGAGGTAGCCAGCTGTGGTTAGGTAATGAAGCCTTTTGAAACGAGGCCAGTGTTACCTGTGTTTGCGGAGCACTTAGGGCCATTGGCGGCTTGTGGACCATTTGCTTATCTTTGGGGTGAGTAATGTGTGTTTGTGTGTGTCTGTGGTTGCAGCCTGGCCCTGGCTGAAGTCATCAATCACCACAACTGTTGGGCCTGGCTGAGTCACTGAGTGCCATAGGGGGTGAGGGTCCTTGAATTAAAGGGACTCTTACCTTTGTTGCATTTTTACACTTTTTGTGGATAAGGTTAAATTGGTATTAATAAGGTAATGACACTCTAAAATGCAAGACAGACCCACCAGGAGTTAAAACAAACAATTATTTCACTCTCGTAATATTTAGTGAAAACTTCAACCAATAAAATTCTTCGGACCGAAGGACCTTATTGGCCGACAGACCTGTCTGTTTGCTGCATGGACATGCAGGTTTTTTTCGTCTGCTTCTTGTGGCGCATTCGGGCCCGCGTCATCAAGGCGGTGACGGTACCGGTGCTTCTGAATCCGAATCCATTGCTTTGGTAAACAAAAACTCACGTGCGTGCGCGGAGGCAGTAGGTTGTAAATCTGCTTGTAAATAAAGTTTCTTCAAAAAAACACCGCGGATGGGAACGAGGGGGTGGGGCATTGGAGGAAGGCGGGACGATTCGAATGTGCTGTAATTCTCAAATGCAACAAAGGTAAGAGTCCCTTTAAGAGCGGAAGAGAAAGAATGAGCATGTGAGAGAGAGAGAGATAGAAGAAGACAGACGTATGCATTCATGTTAATCCTGTGTGTGTCTGGGCTTTACAAGCTTCGCCAGGGCAGTTGTCCTCATTTGTTTAGTCAAAGTTGTGGCTGAAGTCTGCTGCTACGTGATCCAATCAGCTATGGTTTTGCGTAATGTAACAGCAACGTTGTGCGGAGTAGACAGGACTGCATGTAAACAAAGCTGAGAGAACGGCCTCGAACACACGCCTTGATCTGATGACCTTTAGACACACTGGCTAAATTATACACATGCATCCAATCAAACTGCAGCTCTGCTCTCGTCTCTGTAGAACCTCGTCCTGACTGGACAGGGAGCAAGTCGAATATTCAGTTCATCTAACTCTGGCTTTATCTGACTTGCGTAAAGCTGTAAGATAATACAAAAAATTGCACAGGTCCATATAAAAGGACTTCGTATCATAGTATACGTTTTAAAATAAGGGATTTTTATCAAGACAAATGGATGGCTTCCCCAATAAGAGTAAAGTAACTTCTGACAGTGAGGACTTCATCAAAATGTTTATTATCTAATACCTAATGATTTATAGCTTTTTGCTTGATAGGACAAAGGAGGACAGCTTTAGGGCAGTTTCATGCTTGAAAGGCTAAACAAAGGTTCATGTCTTTGCTGCTGTTTACATTTCATCCAGTTTTGGGTCGTTAGTTTTAGTTTCACATTGTAATTAAGGGAGCAGACTAAAATACGTTAAATGCCATGCGGGCGTCCTGTCATCATCACCTGCTTCTGCTTCTTTTTCCAAATGATCCGAACCATGATTAATTTGATCTGGACCATGGCCACCTTTTTTGGTCAAACAAAATTTGGGTCCGTTGTTCCAAACTGGGGTCCGAGGTACCTATCACACCATATTTTGGAATTAACTGAGAAGTCCAAAGTGGCGAACCAGAAGGTAGATGTGAAAGCTCCCGTAGTCAACTTTTACAGTAGTTAAAACTGCATCGGATGTCACATTGGCAATATGACTGAATGTATTAGTCAATGGTTTAATGCAAGGTATACACAGGTATTACGGCATATATGCACTTATTTTTCAATCAGCCTAGACACTTTAAACACTTGGCCTACACTGTCAGTTGCAAATCAACTGTTTCAAGTGACAGTTTACAAAAGAAAGTACTGGCCCACAGAGTACTTGTGGGCCAAGTGGAAAACGCACCATCTTGTAGTTGTATCACTCTAAAGTCGGTGGGCCAGAATTGATGCAAAATCTGCATCAGCAATGAAGAGTCAATGTGCAATTTCTATTTGCACATTCTTCCATGAACTACATGTTAGTCTTTATAACACAAAGCATTCATCCTTTGCTGGTCAGGCTGCTCAAACAAATAAATAATAGAAGTATACCCATCCCTCCAGGCATAGTAATACTACTGGTATTTAGGGTTAGGGTTTATAAATGTACAGCTTCTGTTGTGTGTGTGCACATGTGTGTTTATGTTTCCGCATTTTTTGTCACAAGCAGCAGTCTGGCAAATGCCCACACCTTTCTTCCAAGGCCACCATGACCAGTGCTTTCACACTTCCAGTATATCAACACTGACTGCAGTGACTTGCACAATATTTGGTAGCTATATCCATGGCGCCAAGATAATGTATCCTGCCGATTTGAGTGACCCTCTGACATTTCGTATAGCGCCACCATGAGGGTGATCTTTTTTTTCTTTAGGTATCTTGACAACTTTTTCCATACACTGGTTTATTATAAAAATACCTATAAATGTCTTTCACGTCATGTGTCAGAGTACAACGTATACAGTGAAAATGGTAGACATTACGTTAAACATCATCTTGTGGTCATTATCAATATAAGCAGGTTAATATGCTGATGTGTGCAATTGCAATAAGCCGTTAGCATAGCAGTTAGCACCAGGATGTTATATCCAGGTCACAATTTACACCCTTCAATGAGGAGGTTGACCTCATTGATCTGCTGCTTATTTCTCAGTATATTGGTTTATTTATCAGCCACTCATGACTCATAGTGAAGGCTGACATGTGCCGATTGCATATCGTTGATCGCCAATTCAAAAGTCTTCATCATGATTGTCCAGTGTGGGTATTAGCTGGTCAGATACACTAAGGAGACGATTTTGCTGCATCTGCTGTGGCAATGTCAAGGCGTCTTCATATTAGGAGGGTAGAAATGACGTGACCTTTGAGATGGACAGGTGAGTATAACCAGCTACGTTCCTTTTATGGAGCAGGTATGAGTTGAATGTGACATCTCAATCCCAGGGAGGGATTCTCAGCTGTGTTGTTAGCACAAGGACAGAGGCTATAAATCATTCCAGTGGCACCAGGCAGGATACAGAAATAACAGTGCAAAGTGCTGTATAAATCTGTGTGTGACACTGTGTGTTTGGCTAATCAAAAGAAGATCTACGTCATGGCTTAGTGCCGTGTGTGTGTGTGTGTGTGTGTGTGTGTGTGTGTGTGTGTGTTTGTGTGTGTGTGAGTGTGCGTGTGGAGAATGTGTGAGAACACAGTTTTAAATCCTTCGCAGGATTCACAGCGAGCGTGTAGGTGTATTGATGACATTTCTGAGTCCTGACTGATGCAAAGAGGCGTCATACACATAGGACAATACAGCAACTCTCTGGGGCACAACAGAAAATTTCTCGTGGGCATGTGATATCTGTCAGACCACAATGCATTGCAGCTTGTTGTTTTTATTTGAGGAATTGATAGTATACAGGAGTTAGTTGACTGCAGTGAAGTTGAAAAGACATTTAGGGTTTGGGACTTTACGGATCATTAAGTAAAAATAAAAGGTCCTTAAAGTAAGAGTGAAACCTTTTTTTCAAACAGAGTAACATACACATTCAGCTATGGCTTTATTTCATCAAAATGAGCAGAAATCCAACCAGGAGGATTTTTTTTTCTTTTCTTTTTCTTTACCTAAATCCTTCAATCATACAAATGGTACAAACAAGACGAGTTGCATCATATTATATAGCATGTAATCAATATATCTTTAACTATATAGTGTGTAAAAAGTAAGTTGTGTGTTTTGTTCCCTGACAGATTTCACCTCATCAACCATAGACGTCCACATGTTGACTGGTTATTGCTTTTTCTGATTTCAATACAAAGCATATCAAGAAAAAAACATTTATTGGTGTTTAAAGATACTGAAATTTGGTCAGGCTAATGCTAAAAATGAGAGAAGCCAGGCCTCTATGATAACTATTATTTTTCTAAAAATAGTTGTCGTCCAACAGACGCTGTGCACATCTGTTTTGGAGAAGTTGAATATGCAAAGGTTGGACAGCAGGTATCTGGAGACCTCTAAACCTCTGCTTCCTTTCCCCTGGCCTGTGGAGCTCCTCAGCTCTCATTTGTTCCATATCACGGTGATATAAACTCTCATCACACTGGGATCAGTATGAAAATAAACAACCGGGCAGGGAAGCAGCCGTGCTGACGTCAAGGAAGGAGACGGAATCTGATCGAAAACACATCCAGGCAGAGCGGTGCACAACGATGGAGATAATGATGGTCGCAGAGAGGATTTTATTAGTGGAACCCAGGGCTCAAGATCAAAGATTAGATTTCTATGACCAGCATTGCAGTGTCAGAGCTCAGAGGTACAGGGTGGTGGTTGGTGCTGCGTATCTCTCAGGTGAAAGGATGGCTGTTTGAACGTAATCCAAAAGGAGCAGCCCTGGTGACGTGAAGGAAGGGAAGAGGATCCAATCAGAAACTCAGAGAAGATGAGGAGGATAAACAATTGGAACAGCGACTTATCTATTTTCAGATTCCGACGTGCTATCTGAGGAACGGCTGGGTGAAAGCTTTTAGGTTCAGTGAAGGGGGAAAAACCAGTGGACGTTATAGCTGGAAGAAAACTCAGTGTGGAAAGTGTGTCTGATCATAAATGTGTGTGTGTTTCTGTGTGTGATATTATCCAGACGCCTGACGACTCAACACTCCCAGCCTGTAGTGTTGATAGGGGTGGGCGGGGCCTGCAGGTTGGAGTGACAGATCAGCCACTTGGTGGGGTCTGACAGGAGGCCAGAGGTTCCCTTGCTGATCTGCTGACAGCAACACACACACACGCTTCACATGTGTATTCCCTTTATGGTTTCTCATAGTGCTTCCATTTGTCTGTTTGTACTGTATATATGAAACACAACAAACCACCTTCATCCTCAGTCATGCACAGAAACACACCTCACCTCCCGCTGATTCCCAAAGACGCACATATCTTCAAACATCAAACAACACCCTGTTCTGGCTGCTCCGACTCCCTATACCTCATGGTTCAACCTCTAACCTCACCCAGACTCTCCCCTAATGCAAACACTCCAAGTGCCTCACCCCTGACCTCACCCTCACCCCCAGCACACTGCAAAACACGAGTGAGGTATTCCATCGCCTCTCCTCCTGGCTCACGTAGAGCAATGCCTCACTCCCGTTGGCGTCCTTATCACTCCCCCAGACCACCTGGACTTCCCCCTGTGCAACCAATGTCATCATACTGTGGCCAAATAAACAAATGACGATGGAAATGGGAGATCCTACTGTGTCACTAAGAAGATATTTCAAGTTCAAATGCATTTTGACCGCATTTTGACCGCTGGGGACATGTTCCATCATTACAATGAACTGTAACTGTATAACTGCTATGACGACTTAATTCCCTTCGGGGATGAATAAAGTAATCTATCTATCTATCTATCTATCTATCTATCTATCTATAACTCGGTTCTCAGGCTACATCGATGCTTCTACGTTTTACTTTGAAAATGCCTTTTTTGATATGTTAAATTATATCAATTGTAAATATAAAAAAATGCAATGTTGTGTTAACATGCTGGCTAGCTAATAAATCTGTAGCTTTGTAAAGTTGTATCTGTTGCATAGAAGGGAAACGGGACTAAATTAGATTCTACTTAGGGTCTAAAAAAGGTTTGGAACGGCCCTGCATGTAGCTGAGTACCAAAGGAATTTGGACACTAATGACCAACAAACTAATGTATTCTTGGTCTTATAATAAAAAGGTTACAGTATATCACTAGATTTTTTTTCATGGATAACATGACAGAAAGTATAAGCATACTGGAATTCTACAGTGGCCGTCAGTGGCTCAATGCCCCAATGTGTCTGCCACAGGATTGATTTTGGTCATTTTCTCCCAAAAAAGTGTATATGCTGTGTTTTTTCCCCTATCTGTGCTTTCACTTATGTAAATGTGTTGTCTTTAGGGCCCCTCCTATTTTTAGGTGAAGAAGGAAAGTTTAGGGTGTAACCAGGTGCATAGCTGTAGGAAAAAGACCAAACTACTTTTACTTCCAGGAAAACTCTCTCCCACCCACGACCTGACTATTACCTTTGACAACTCCATGGAAGCCCCCAACCAGACTGCTAGGAACCTGGGTGTGACACTTGATAATCAACTCTCCTTTACTGCTAAGATTGCTGCAACAACAGGCTTGTGTAGATACATGGTGCACAACATCAGGAGAATACGTCCCCTTCTCACTCAGAAGGCGGCACAGGTTCTGGTCCAGGCTTTTGTCATCTCATGCCTAGACTACTGCAACTCCCTCCTGGCAGGTCTACCTGCTAGTGCCATCCGACCTCTGCAGCTCATCCAGAATGCAACAGCTCCACTGGTCTTCGTCATCTGCAGCTTTAAGACACAAAAAATAATAATTAAGTTTAGTTTCACTTATATTTGGCACTTACATACAGCACTTGTAGTTTCGCTTTTCTGAAGCAAATTGTACTTGCATGATTCTTGTTGTTCTGGGTTTGTACCCTCAGGGCTGAATGCACTTATTATAAGTCGCTTAGGATAAAACCATAAAACCAGCTAAATGATATGTAACGTTATGTAATGTAACATGATCTGATCTAAAAAAATCTATGTGGAATGTGGTTGTCAGGAGATGCAAACTTAATTTGAATACTGATGGGAAAACACCATGACTGGTTTTAAAGGAGACACATCGTGCCCATATTCAGGTTCATAGTTTTAAACTGGGGTGATTAGTTGTATGGGTTTATAATCTATCATTTGTAAATCACATCACTTGGTTTATAACTCCTGTCTCTTTAAGGCTCTTTAAAGCTGCTCTGATTGGCCAGTTGTCCCACTCTGTTGTGATTGGTCAAGCACTTCCAGCAGGTGTATGAAACGTTGTCCTTCACTTTCATTGTACCTGACTTTGTAAGGGGACATGCCAGACGAGGTGTTTGCAATATGAAAATGTTGGGCATTGTTTTGTCACTTCATGATTCCCAGTATTGGCTGGAATACTATGAGACGTTTCAGGAGTTTTGGGGCTTTTGGAACTTTTGGAACAGAATTTTTACATGTAACACTAAAGGAAAGAAAAACTGCAGAAAAGGGTGTTTCCTATGAGTAATGAGTGGCTTTCATCCTTAGATGACGAATTACTTCTTGCAGATTCAGCTAAATGTGGCTGCTCTTGTTTATACTCAATGTATCCGGCATATTTTCATACTGTGTGTGATCTCCTCCTCTGGGAGAGACAGTGCACAAACAAGCTCTTTCTAACTTCTGTCTACAACTCTGTACACAACTGTCCACCACACACACAGAAGAATCCACCCACAGATACACGTACACACACAGTGTTTCCCTGACATGAGCCACATGACAGCGAGGGCCGTACACAAAGTGCACCACATCCCTATCATAACGGGTCCTTCCTCAAGACACCCAGGAGGATCCTAGTCTGTCATTGGCTCTCACAACCAACTGCCTTTCAACAGCAGTGACACAAAAGCTCTCTAATTAGCCCTATTTTAGGTTACTAATCTCAGGAAAGACAACTTGCTGTAACACACACAATAGCCCCACGTTGGCTGTTTGCAGCTGCTCAATCCCACCAACATTGAAGTGTGTGTTTTTATGTATAACTGTTTGTGTGGAAACAAACAAGAACGATGACTGAAAAGTGCATGTGTGTGTGTGTGTGGGTGTGTGTGTTTGTGTGTGTGTTTTTACATGCATCACTGTATGTTCCTCATGGGTTCTTATGGGTATTGTATTTGTGCGACCCGGATAAACTGGTAAGTGTGTTTGATTGTATACACACTAGGATGATAATTTGAAATAGTGAAAGTGTACATGACAAAACATGTGTGTTCATCCGAACATGCGTGCATGTCCATGTGGTTAGTATGTGTTGTGTGGCTGTCCGTCAGTTTGGTTAGGTTTTCATTAAGGCCTGTGCTCACACAAACACAAACACACACACACACACACACACACACCTACATTTGCACTCAAATAAACTTCACAGTATTTACTCTGCTCACAGGCAGACACTCAATTAATCAGAAACCCCAGTCACACGAAAACTGAAACACACTAAGTCCTACTCTTGGACTCCTGGGAAATCTCACACACACACACACACACGCACACACAGACACACACATCTCTAGATGCTCTCTAATTTCTTGAGAGTGGACTGAGAGCTGTGAGCACTGTGCTTGTGAGGTAAGTCATGATGATGGATGGTTATTCACGCTCAAGGGAGATTATACAGGGGACGTCATCCCAACTCACACACACACACACACACACACTCATTCCTTTTCTGGTGTGTCATACACTTAAGGTCAGGGAAGTTCAACTCAAAATGGTATCATGCAACACATTTGCAAACAATCTGCATCGCTAGTGTCATCATCAGTCAGAATTATTGACATTCTGTGTACACGCTGTATGACCTGGTTTGGTTGTGGGTCCTCTGTGGCCAAGTCAAGTCACAGATCAGTCCAAGTCAAACCTCGGGACAGTTGAGACAAGTCAACATCAGGTGTCAATGAATTGTCAAAGCATCAATTCCCAATACCACTAAAGCATGCAAATGTTCCATACAGACCCTCACTATTTAGATTTGTCACAGGTCATGTGGAGATTTCAAGTTTGGTCGTCAGGTCTCACACATGTCAAGTTCAAGTAGAGTTCAACTGTCAGACTCATAAGTCCACACCTCTTTCGAATGGTACTTTACAAAGAACATTTACACAGGGTGTTTATCTTATTATATATAAGATAATTATATTTCTCAGTCTTGCCATAGAGCAACATGACTGTAATCTGTACACTCTTGAGCCCAGGCCACTCCTCACAGTTGGAAAACCTCCCTCATAGTTTGTGGCTGGAGTAACACACACACATAGCAGGTTTGCAAAATGATCTATTTTGAGATATCCAATGTCTAATCTGGCATCTGCCACTTAAACATTTTGGAGAATAAGCTGCTATAAAACCTGTGAGTGATGAGTGTCTCAGAATCAAGTCAGCAAAATGAGATGGTGTCGTTTTATGACACAGGCTGAATTCAGTATTTACATTTTTAAAACTTTACCGCCCACCCCTGCCAGTCCTGCAAGGGTCTGCAGGGCGCCAAAATGGCCGACCTCCTGTTCCCATGGACTCTAACTACAGGCTTCAGCAGAAAATGACCACCTTAAGTTTGCCTCGACCGCCCTGGATGGCGACGACTACCCCGGAGTCTCATGATTGGCGGGCTGGTGACAGATGCATGCTTTGATTGGTGGGGGCCATAATTCAGGCTGTAATTTGCAAAGTGGAAATGTAGGTGACTAAGGAATTTGTCTATGTGAGTGTTTGTGTGCGTGAGTGTGTGTGTGTGTGTTTGTGTGTGTGTATGTGTGTGACAGGGAGAGAGAAAGAGAAAGAGAGGGAGAGAGATAGAGAGAGGGAGATTTCAGAAGGGTTTTCCTTCTTCCTTTATCTTTTAATCCTCACATGACTCGATGCATTTTCCACTAACTCTATCTTTACAGACACTGGCAACATGACAGTTAGTCACAACATCATTTCCTCTTGAATCCCCCTCTATTTCCTGTGGTCTGGGAGATGGGAAATGTCGTCCCTCACGAGCTGCTGATGGTGTCTTTGGTTTTATAAATACAGTTCAAAACTCAAGTCTTTAACGCGTTGCTGGGGCAACAATGTCAAAGGAGATTTTCTCTCAGCTTCTTGTGAATGTGTGTGTGGGTGTGTCTGTGTGTGTGTGTGTGTGTGTGTGTCTGTAGGACAGAGGTTACTTTGACTTTTCTCTAAGAGGAAACTGTGGTTAGAAATAAGGAAGTGTCTCCTCATTTGTATTGTGGCAGCAGCCAGAAGATAACTGGCCAGCTGTGGTGCTGAAAGACAGGCGGCTCAAAATACACACACACACACACACACACACACACCTGTTTCTCTGTCACGATCGATAGCTGCTTTGATGCTTGGCAGTTTGGGGCTGGCAGTAGGATTCAGGGCTACACGGCCCACGGGACCCACGGTGTCAGGGCCACTTTGATCCATGTTACGGCCCTACATGTGGAGTATGGGTCTCTGGAGGGGGAACCATATCCCCTCTCCACACCACATAACCCCCCCCCCTTACCCCTAGACTCTGCCCCAGCCCCAGTGCTGATCCTCAGGGGGACAGATTAACGAGGTAGGCCTGGAGAAACATGGACGGTCTCACGGTTGAGCTGCACTGATTATACCAGTCCCACATGATGGAGATACACGCCAAAGTACACAAACTCTGTATATGCAAAAGAGGTACACACTTAAGTATCAATTGAGGGAAGAGTTAGGCATTTCAGGAAAATAACTATTCACTCTGAGTTAGATGATAATTATTATTACCTCTCTCATGTATACACACCAGACACACACACACACATTATATATATATGTATATATATATATTTGTATATATCAGTCTGTAAATCAAGCTCTATACTCATGAAATTTGTCTTTGATGTAATTTTCATTTTTTTCACACACTTTTCTGAAGTTGGAGCTGTTTGTGAAATCTTACGTGTCATGTTTACCAACTCACCGTCCATAATATAAACATGTTATGCATGAATCAGTGACAGACAATATTGTTTATGTAGAAGCTGACATAAGTTGACAATTTTCTTGCCAACTTAGATTTAGGTGTATTTGTCAGTTTGGGGGAGCAACATCTCCAATATCCTCCTATTGTTACCATCATGAAACATTACAACAAAGCCACTAAAATGAGGTAGCCAAGTATATTATACTGTGTGTAGCCATAGCAGCATCTCCTCAATGCCGTGTTGTGCCAAATAATCTCATTCAAATGGAAATAACAACGAGCATAACAGACAATATATGTTCATTTGGACTTTGATTTTCCCTGGCTTATAGAGAAAATAACAGCTGTGGCCCTCCATGTGTCACTTCTTTAGAATTGCTGTGTATGTTATTTCACATATCAGAGAAAGAATAATAAATATATAATAAAATATATAATATAAATTATGATAAAGATTTAAAAAATGCATAAAACAGAAAAGAAAGAAAGGGATAAAAATGTTCCAAAACTTCAGATCATAGTTAACATCTTTCATTTTCTTTCTTATAAACAAAACTCGTCTTAGACAGGTCAGATTCATGGTCAGCACTGATGATGATTTTAGTTTTTATGAGAAAGATCTTGCTCATAGATAGTCGGCATACTGTATAAACACACAGAGAATTTTACGACTGCATCCTGGACACACAAATACCGACAGAATGTAAAAAAAAACACACACACACACACATGCAAACTTATTTAAAGGTAATTCAGTAACATTAGCGTGCCTGAACATAATCAGATTTATGACTGCTTGGTTCATACAGAGTTGAAATGTGTTCAGGTTGAAACTAAAGAGGACTGATAAAAGTAACCACAGCGCAGAGGAATAGAAACAGACACAAAGGAGAATAACAGAAGAGAAATTACAGCGCGAGATTGACGGTATAACCAAATACTGGGTCTGTGTTTTGGGGTTCGTGGTTTTAACGACAGTCAACACCAATGCATGTTTCTGAAGATAAAGGGGGAGATGAAGGGGGAGAGAGAGAGAGAGAGAGAGAGAGAGAGAGAGGGAAGCGTGAAGAGGACAGCAGGACGAACAGTGCGTCCATTGTCCGTGTGGCCTGGTTAACATTTTAATGAAGGAGCCACATCCAGAGTCCTGCCACAAACTACACACTGACTCACACTGTGATTAATACACTGCAAACCCACTCGGACAGTACCACAGCTAACTGACACGAGCATGTACGGACACACTGTGGACATGCCAATACAACACGCACAGCAAGACACTCATTCAAAGTCAAGGCTACCACACAAAGATGAGGATTTAAGGGATGAGTCTTATTTGTTACAACATGGGTCTTAACTCATCATTTCCTGCGATTTTACCAAACAGGTTTTGAATAAGCAGAGTCAGATTATTTAAAAATCAATATTTGATCACTACCAATAACAAGCTAATCTGCATGCAGGTTTCCTGCTGGCTAGTTACCAAGCTGAACCTGCAGTGTTGCCTCAAACACCACACAGGCTTTAAGTTTGACATTGTTGTTTTTGAGTTTTTACTAATAATTCTCCATTAAATGAGGCTTGAAAATCACAATTACACTTTTTACTCTTTGTTACTATCATTATTATTAACTACACAGTGTGAACAGATTAAGTTGGAGGAAAAACTAAGAAACTGGGAAAAAAAAGACTGCTTGTCAGATATAAACATTAAAAGCAGGTGTAGCTATATGATAAATATTGATCAATTAAAGATTTATATGTGATTTATTTGTGTTTATCAGAGATTTTATTCAGATTATTTACACAAACTGCAGCAATCATGTGTCAAGGGTTTAATGAAGCATTGATGACCACTAGTGCTGCCGCTTTTGATTAGAAATTGCAATCGCGAACTTCCGGTTTCTATACACCTGCATGCACCTGCTGTGGCTCTGGAGGTAGAGCGGGTTGTCCACTAAACAGCAAGTCTGTGGTTCCATTCCGGGGAAACTATCTTTGGGCAAGATACTGACCCTCAATTAGCCCCTGCTGTTCCTACAGTGTCTTGAGAGTGTGTGATAGAAAATGTGGTGTGTATAGAAGAGCTGTATCCATGTTTATTGATTTGTGTGATCAATTAGGATAGAAAATTGTTATAGAAATACAGTCCATTTACTTTTTCACCTCACATAGTATCTTTATATAACATTTTCCCCTAAGTGCATCACCAGCAAGTCTTTGCACCTTCTTTTAAATGAGATTGACCGAGATTATATGGAAGTCATCTAAATGCAACCATCTGTCTATGCATAAAACAAACACATATCAGAAAACATGTGTGCTCACATGAAACTGATGGACCTGACATTTTTGCCCATGAATCAAATCCCAGATATCGTGCCCACAATAATACAGAAGATTGGAGGAGACGGCTTTGATGCTGGCAGGAGAACACAGCTCTAATGGACTTGAATCATAAAGACAAAGTGAATATGAACGTTTGTTTTGATCCCCCTTTCCTTTTCCGTGAAATGCAATTTTCTATGATGAATAGGCAATTTAGAAATTGTGGGTGAAATGACCCCTTGGATTGAGGTGAAATGACCATAAAGACTAACATCAGGGTTGAACTGCAGCCATCAGCTGTCAGCCCACCACCCACAGAGCACAGGAACTCCAAGATTCCTGAACTTTGGTCAAATGATCAGATGTGTAAGAATGACTGTCCCTTTGAATGAGTACAGAAAGACTCTCCCACTCCACATGCTCACATTCACTTTATCCAACTCATGTAAATCTGCGAGACATATGTTGAAGGGGCTACATAGGGGTTGTTTTCGAACCAGATGCAAATGTTTTTGAGAGGGGACTGCAAAAACACAGACATGTATGTCGGCAAAAGTTCAGTGTGCCTTCTGCTGCCACTGTGTCCAATGCTCTCTTTCTTCTACTGTCACACTCCCTCCTCATCCTTTTATTCTCCCTCTTTTCGAAAAATCTTTCCCTGTCACACACACACACACACACACACACACACACACACACATAGCATAACATAATGTCTTCCGCAGCTGTCTCTTCGGGGCAGGAGGTGCAGGGGTGATATGATGAAGAGGGTGAAAGAGAAGAGAAGGGAGGAAAAAGAGGAAAGAAGAGGTGGAGGAGGGGGGGGCAGTCACCGCCACTGGAGTTGGATTCCTTCACACCAGTTGCTGAAAGCTTCCCCTGCATGCATGGGAACATATCCACACACACACACACGCACGCAAACACACACATACACACACACACACACACACACACACACACACACACACACACACACACACACACAGGGCTATGCAATCATTCCTGTGAGCAAATAGGGATCCTCTATTGAGGTGATTTTGTTGTTGACTGTAGGACACTGTATATCTTGGGCAGGTGTGTTTAAAATCTCTCACACACATACAGACACACACATAAAGACACCCTATCCTGCCCACTGCAGACCCCACCTCAGTAACCAAGCACACAGGAGAGACGCTCTGGAAAAAGAAAGGAGGTAGATGAGGGAATTTCTTGAGGTTTATTCTTCCCAGAAAGGGATACAGCAGCAGGTGAACGCCGGGACTTTCCAAACTGAGTATCCCACTAAAGAAAGAGACCGTACAATGGAACCTAAATTCTCCCCCAAAATCCCCCACTCTGTAGCCAGGCTGCTTTATTTAACCCTTTCTACTGCGGACAGTAAAATTATGAGCATGTTTAAAAAACTGACTTTACCATATTGACATATTGGGTGTGATGAAAAACTGCATGGAGCCAGCCATTTACATTACTGCATTAGAATCAGTAATCACTGTCAATGTTCCTACTGAATGAAAATAAAACTAAAGCCTTTTCTACCATATCTTGGATTTTTTTTTCGGAGTAGATATTTCCCCCTTCATTTTAATAAAATACATCCACACGAGCTTCTTTTCCAAAAACATTCTCGTCCAGACAAGAGCCGAAAAACAACTCTTAACCCTCAAACAAGCATGCCAGGCCAGTAGGTGGTGATAAAGTCCACATTAACTTTACCACAAACACCAGAGAACAAGATTATGACCACGCTCAGTGAGCTTATTCTCCTTTGGCAGTAGGGACTTCAAAACCTAACTAATTGAAACTCATAGTTATTTACTTTTTTAATAATTATTTGACATGTGTTTCTTCAACTTGTCCAAGACCTCTCTCATACACAGCACAAGTTCTGACACACACAAAGCAACAATGGGCATGCCCAAAGTAAACTGTGACATAATTTCCGTTTCCCAAATGTTCCTTTCATATGTGTAAACAGAAACTGGAGGTTTCGTTTGGCGTTCCATATTTTAGTGACTGAAAATTAAGTTTGCATTTGGAGGAGAGATTAAAACACTGAGGAAAAGTTCCTTTTACAAAATATAAGTGTTGATGTGGACCAGGTTTAAAGAGAGTGTGGATACGCAAGCCGTTTAAAACTGTGTTTAGCTAATAACTGATCATCACTGAATACTATAAACTATGTAATTTGTGCAGAAACATCTGTTCACATCCAGCACATCCACTGTGTTGCATTTGGAGAAGTTAACACATCAGTAATGGTGATGGTGGTTCTGATAACCTCTCAAAGCTCTTTAACATCTAGTCTAAGGACACTGGAGCACATGGAATGGAGGAGCCGGTGATCGAACCATCAACCCCCCGGTTGGTGGACGTGAGTGGACTCCTGAGCCACAGCTGCCCATAGCCAAACACGTGATGTTGTGTTTGGCAAACACTTTGGGTCCCCGTCCAAAAAGGACTTTCTTATCTATTGTTCAAATGAAAAGAATACAAATAATAAACAAATAAAATTGGTACAATATATTTAGGGTTCCCTTTATATAAAGGTCAAAGATTTTCTGTCTGTGGATCTATAATACACACCCACCTTATACAATACCTAAGGTGCTCTATTTAAGCATAGAAAATTTCCCATCATCCCCTTTGCTCGCACTGCTGCTGCAGTATTGCCACCAGTTGCTTCTGCCCCTCCACCAACCCATCATCCACCTGCAGGCTCCAATGGGGGGTTACTTTGCTTATCACTCCCATCATTAATGTTTAATCATATGGGGGAGTGATTAAGCTGGAGCCTAGACGCCAAACACCTGCAACAAACTTTTGACGTTAGTTTTTACTATCACATTTTTGGACAAATTCAGCGTCAGACCAATAATTCAGGATTGCACACCGCAGAAGTTTTCCTAGCCTGCTGACAAGGTTTTGTGGCTCCCAGAAAAAACATCCTGCGTTAGAATTCCTACAGTATAACTATTACTACATTGTATAGTCACTATTAAGTTTAAAGTATGTCCCAGGAATAATTGCTACAGGGAGGAGCCGCTCCCCAACACCCCGTTGGGTAATGAGTTCTGTTGAAAAGCTTCTCAGGATGGGAGGAGATGATACAATCCCATAAACACTTCACCCAACGTTTACACTGAAGAACTTCATGTAACCTTTGCTCTCGCAAGTCTGCTCCTCGCCAGCTCCAGCGCTCTTACAAACAAGATGGATGAGATCAGAATGAGAAATATGATTACATTACCTCATCACTATTCATCCTCCAAACAGCTCTGTGTAATGGTGTGGTTTGATATTCCAGCCAACCTTAAGCCCCTATACATTGAGTGACTTGGTATAGTCTACGGTGGGATGCTCCATTTAACCAAAAGAGGAGGGGAAGTAAATAATTAATAGATATATACATAAAGTAACTATATAATAATGCCATATCTATCAATACATCAGTCAGTAACTAATTTACGCAAATTTAGCTGATGATACATTTACTGATCAAAGTAGAACTCACTCACTTTTCAATTTCAGAAGAGATTATATTGTTGTTTGGTTTCTGAGTCAAGAATTTGAGTATTTCCTCTTTGACTGCGAGCCAACATCAACAGGCCGCTGCACTCACAATGTTCTGTGGTTATTTCCAACAAACAACAGAAACAATAGGCCGTCATGGTATCTGCATTAAGTGTAACTTGAATGAAGAGAGTTGATAACATTGTGGGAGGATTCTTTGAATTTATCACCTTAATGGTTTTTGAATGTTGCAGACCAAACCCACAGGCCTTGTATTCACCATTATGCAACATTGTGTAGTATTATGCAATGAGGTTCTATTAGTCACCACCATGGCACTTAATGTACTGAATGAACAGAATGTTCTTGTTATCGGTCAACACAATTAACACACATCTCAACTCGTCACCTACCACACATCAAATATGCATACACTGTACATTAAGCTGCACAAACACAGACACACATACAGACACACACACAAACCCACATACACACACACACACACACACACACACACACACACACACACACACACACACACACACAACCACACAATAAAACTGACAAATACTGTGTGCACAAGCGTTTCCTGTCAGGGATCAATGGCATTCATCTTATCTTAACCACACACATCAGCATACTCAGACACACGCAAACCACACATGTACATGACAGACACACACAACAAGGGCACATACATGACACATACGGACACACACAACACAGGCCCAAACATGACACACACAGACAAACACAACACAGGCACAGACATGACACACACAGACACACCACAGTCACATACATGACACACACCACACAAAAATCCATGAACATACACTGACACACACCACATAATAACACATAAACAACAATGGGGAGCACATTAAGACCACCTTAGCATTCATACTACACATGCACACAGAGTAACGGTAAATACAAATGTAGTGTTCTCAAAAGTGTGAGCACATGACACACACAGGTATACGTTTGCTATCACACTCATTCAGAAGTGTGCACACACAACGAACACACACGCACACATAGAGTAAGCAAACACACAGTGAGGGAGCATGGCTGGAGGTGCCCGATGTTGTTTTGTGACTCATATTACAGCTCGGTGGAGCAGCTCCATGCAGCTCCTTCTGCGGCCGCGGCTCCCATTCCTCTGAAGCCACATCAAGGAGCGCTGGCTTCCCTGCTAAACAGACGCTTGAGCAGCACCGCCGCTGGGTCCCACCAACCTAGAGAAACAGAGAGAGAGAGACCTCCACCCCGCAGCAGCACAGCCACACCACAGCCATTATGTGCAGATTCAATGGAATCTGATGTGGAGGATGTGGCTGGCGATCTCAGATGCTGTTTATGTAACCATGAAGAGAAGAAGAGTGGAGAATATTGAAGAGAGAATAGTGGAGGGCCAGAGACAAAATGAAGCCGCCTGTTCTGGGCCTTTTGTCCCACTGGGTGAACGCTCCTGTGCAGCCCTTCAGCGGCTCTGCACTTTCTAATGGCTTAATGAGTGCCTAACAGGCCCATTATTGACCAAATGACTGCGTGTGTTTAAAGCTGGTTGAAAAATTGGGCGATTACAAAGTGATGATCATCTGTATAAACAAAAAGAGGGCTGTTTGTTCCAGATTCTGGGCCTGTGCTGTTGCTCCCAGCTACATGCCTGTGTGTGATCAACCAGAACTCGACTCAGTGTCACCAGCATGCGAGGGATTCAGGAGGATGCTCTCCTCTTGCTTTGTGTTAGACTGCCCCCTAGTGCCGGCATGTCCAGCCCCTCGTCTCCTCCCCCTGCCTTCTCTCTCTCTCTCTCTCAGCCTCTCAGTGCATGAAGTTATCTAACAGGTATTAACGCTCGGGGGGAATCTTAACTTGAGTGAAACCAGCAGATGTGGCGGCAATAATGACTCTCAAAGTCCTCTCGTCCTTGGCCCGGGGAGTTTTCCCAGACTTTTTGTGCACAGTCAGCTAAATTAGCAGAACAACAAGTGCTCGGGGAGTCTGAGCGCACTGTACGTGTGGATGCTGAAAGATGGAAAGATCCTGCTGGCCGCGTTAGATCAATCCCTGGTGTTCTACTTCAGTGAGACTCGCAGCCCACTCATCATCCAAGCACAACAGATTCTCAGTGAGCTGCAGATCTTTTTTGTGCCATTGTTAAACTGATACATCAACCACAGGTTTCTTTATTTCCCTTTGTAACTCCTGTTTAAGGAGTCAAGACATAACGGCCCTGGATCCTGCTCGGTGTCTGTTTTAACATCTCCCTGGTGGCGTTGATCTGAACACAATCTGAGACCTGATTTCACTTTATTTCAAAGACGTTCAAATCTGTGCGAGTGAAAGTGTGGAGCATTGGAAACGGGTGGAGTTATCTTACCACATTGCCTTGAGTAATTCCATTTTTGACGACCCCTCCACCAGATACCAGATTTCACAAGCTCTTTTCCTCCTCTGGATGATTCTGACAGCTGCAGCTTTTACTTGCAGAAAATTCACTTTCACATGCAACAAGGACAATGAGCTCATTCAGTGTTGAACCATTCATTACTGCAGCCTAAACAACAGTGTGTGATCACATGCGACATTAAAATACCGTTTTTACCAGTGGTGAAAAAGCACATTTACTCAAACACTGCACTTCGGTAAAAAAGTGACGTACTGTGAATTTCCATGTTTCTTTAGACTCCTGCTAAATTAATTTTACAGCTGGATTTCGCTGGTTTCTTAAGCTTATATAACACGATATTACAACATTGAGTTATAGCACTATACAGCGTAGACGAAAAACAGGACATGGCATTAACCAACTTAAACAATAAAATGCCACTTACATGTTAATGCATCACATATTTAAATAAATTTTTCTTATAACGCTTCTATTCTTTTACATATTTATTACTCGCAGAATGGTATATTTACATTATGGTACTGGTACTTTTATGACATCTGAATACCTCCTCCAGCCGCTGATGTTCATTTTATTGTTAACATTAACGTTTAGCTATGTTTAGCCTTGACTGAACAAACTGCATTTTTCTCATGACTGGATTTCATCCCATTTTCAAAGAGTAGTCATGCCACAAGAGGATTTCTTTATCGGTTTTATGGAGAGAATGACTAAAACAACCCATAACTCTAACAAGATACATACAGCAGGTGAGAAGCTTTTAAGCGGCTGTGTGTCCAAAAAATGGTATAGGTCATGAGAGGGTTTTAGATATCTCCGTGTCTGTTCCGTGACTCTGGCCTCCACCAACTTGGCCAAACATTGCCAAACTGCAAAATGGTAGTTTGTAGAAAGATAAGTAGAATATATATTTTCCGATTGGTGGATACAGTGTTCAAAGAATAACTGTTAACATTAATAAAGAAATTGAGGGCGATTTTAAAGTCTCGGGGAGAGATTCGGGCGAAGCTATGTCGCACTTTCCAAAACTCATTCATCTCCCCGAGCAAGGCAGGTTTCTGTGCATTCCTCAGGTATACATCCCCCAACACACACACTTGTATTTTACTATCCCCTTGGGGACAACCCATTGACAGAGAGCATTCCCTCGCTGCTTACCTTCACCTTGACCATCACAGCTACAGGCTTTTATCCTTATCCTGACTAGAACCTGAACAATAAAACCACAGAGACACAAGTTCTCATACCTTGGTGTGTTTTAACAAGTCCCCACCAGGATATAAAAAACATTTCCACACACACGTACGCCTGCATCAACAGTCCACTGTACGTTTGACTTAGCAGCTAGAATAGTCTCCCAGTGAAAGGTGTTGATGGATGGATGTCAGAAAGTAATGACCTGCGCAGGTCGCCTGTATTTCACACAACCACATTAACTGGGTCATCAATCAATGTAGGTGTGTGTGTGTGTGTGAGAGAGAGAGAGAGAGAGAGAGAGACAGAGAGAGACAGAGAGAGAGAGAGACGAGGAGAGAGAGAGAGAGGAGAGAGAGACAGAGAGAGAGAGAGAGAGAGAGAGAGAGGAGAGAGAGAGAGAGAGAGAGAGAGAGAGGCAGTTTCCTAACACGTAGATTGCAAGCATGAATCCATATGTACTGGGGATTCAAGCATTATGAGCAGGACCCTCTCTCTCACACACACACACACACACACACACACACATACAGTCACAGGGATAAGGATCTGTGCTGTTGACCTCCAGGACCTCATTACTGCAGCCAATCAGGAGACAAAACACCAGGCTGATTAGTGAAACCTGCACAAATAAACAGCAAAAGACTGAGCACACAGAGAGTGTGTGAGACAGAGTGAGAGAGAGTGAGGGAGAGAGAGAAGGAGGATGGTGAGAGCTGATGAAGAGAGAGGTTGGGGAGACAGAGTAGAGAGTGATAGTGTTGCCTGAGGTAAGAGGGGTTTCTGTCTCGTACAACTTAACCTCACACTGCCCCCCCAAGTTCAAGTCAGAGGCCCTGTGGATACATGACTACGTGCATGAGGGGAGAAAACACACACACAAACTCACACACCCATCAGTTCACACACTTGTTTTTCTTTCGTCACACTTATGTCTCTCTCTGGCACACACACACACAGACACACACCCACACATACTGCACCCTGCAAAGAGGATCCATCCAGCGTTGGACCTGGCTTCACCTCAGGGGTGGTGATGAATGAGGACATCACAGCTACTAATCTCTTCTATGTGTGTGCGTGTGTGTGTGTGTGTGTGTGTGTGTGTGTGTGTGTGTGTGTGTGTGTGTGTCTGTGTGCGTATGTGCAGAGCTCTACTTCAGGGCCCAGTCTCCTCTGATACAACAGTTGGAACACTACAGGGAAACACTTATGCTGTAAGACAATCTGAAATGAACATATAGGTGCTTACACCAGCTGTGAAAGAACACACATTTCTGAGTCTAACAGACACACACACACACACACACACACACACACACACACACACACACACACACACACCACACACACACACACACACACACACACAGACACACGCAGACGTGCAAAGTGAAAAACACAAACGGCACGGTGACTCACTCACACAAGTGTGAATGGCATTACAAGAACTGAGGAATCTGGCTGCTGGATGTTTCCTCTATTCCTCTGTCAACCATTCATCTCTCACTTTCAGGGAGGAGGGGGGGCGACGGGTGAGAGAAGTGCAGACAGAGTCAGAGATGGGAAGAGAGAGAACGAGAGAGACAGTCTCCTCACTCACTTGCTGGCAATCAACCAAGAACATTCTGTGCTGGTTTGTTTTGGGGGTAATAGAGAATACGTTTCTATTCCACATGATCCTGACCTTTCGGTCCATTTACTAATTCTCTGTCTGTGGACTTTCACATCTCTGTGTGTGACTTAGACCAAGTGAACACTGCTACTGCAGATTAACCTGTTAAAATAATGACTGTCAGTGTTGCTGTATGAGGAGGAGAACTGTTGGATTCTTAAACTGTAAGACTGCTCAGTTTTGATTCTATTAATAAACCAGAATCTATACCTATCTTCCGAAGTGCTCATTAAATGTGTGAATAAACAAATGCTTGCAAAAAGGTTAGCCGGATAAATTTCTTAAATTCATTATATTTCCATGATAATACTTTAACATGGACACACATTTTACAATTGTATTTTGCAATAAAATCATTTTCTGATTAACGAAACCAGAACCAGATCGGACGTCATACTTATGACATGGAGTATCTTGACCTTAGTCACATTATGTTGACATGAACTTCTTAATTGCAGCAAAATGTCCTACTGGCTTTTTTACAACATTTTGCAGCATATGCCAATGGAACAAACTACATGACCAAACATGCCCTGGGTGTAAACAAGATGGAAGACTAAAAGGAGTGTTAGCTTTTGCAAATATTCTATTAGCAACTCATGTGAATATCGTAATTAATATAACGTCTCATTTTGAATAATGTCAATAGTTTGAATCTTGGTGTCCATGTCAACATAGTCTCTGTTGTGTTCACAGCTAGCTGCGCTGGAAAAAGTAGTGACCAGGCTTTCAGTCAAATTTCTTCTTGACAAGTTGGATATATGCTAATTAACTCAAAGAAGTTCAAATTGTGTTTTCAGAGTTCACTCTCTTGTCACATGATGTGAAACTTAATATGATATCTGCTAATTGAAATTATAAAATAACTTCAGTCAAAATCAGGGCTCTATGTTGTATAGTTACTACATACTGCCATTAGGGGGCACCAGGTTGTCCGTGTCACAAACAGCTTTAAACCCTTGACTAAATTGCATGACACGTTAATGGATATATTTAAAGTATATTTACCTGTCAGTCTAAACACAACCAGCTGTGCTCCGGGCTCCATCACACCACTCTGCTTTACACACGCACACACACACACACATACTGCCAATCCCACAAGTAATAATTATATACAGTATGAACTCATGGATGTATGCGGCCTTGTTTAGGTTTAAGTAAACAAGAATACATAGTGAAGGTATGCATGCAGTTACATATTTCATGTATAAACATACTTGCCTTGCTTGTTCTTCTACTAGTCTTTACTTTCCTACAACTTCACCTTCTTTTTAGAAAGATTTATTGTGTGTGCATATGTTAATTATTTACAACCGTTTCCTGAGTTGGTTATTCATGCGAGTACTGTACAAGATGCCCAAATGTCCACTCTGTCCAACGATCAATAAAGGCCTCTTTGTTAGAAATATAGTGGAAGCAGTGGACCTCTCTATGGGCCTTGCTGAGCCATAAACACCACTTATTAACCCGTATGAATTGGCTTTATCCAGCACATCTGACAGTAAAAAATGTATTTTCAATGGTGCCATAGCTGGCGTATTTCAGTAACAGCCTTGAGAAGTTATTAATGAAGGTGTGTGGAAAAAACTACGATGACAGAGGACTATGTGCCTCATCGAAGAGAGTTATAAACAGAGTGTGAGCTCCATGTGAATCGAAGTGTATTAGTGTGCATTTCAGCACTGCCTGCAATTGGAAAAAGAACGAGAGGTCAGCCAACGGTGACTGACAGCTCACAAGTGTCTGTGCTGATAATGTAGATGAAATAATTTGACTGAAAGGCCAAAAATACATGTCGGCCAAAGCACAACAAAGTATATTGTATAAAAAGTTGTCTATACGGTATACTAAATTACAACTAAAATATATTATAGAATAGTGATAGAATACAAGTTTGCTTTAACTTAGCCATATGAAGTAACTATTGATTGCACAATGTAATAGCTGTGCAACAATGAAAGCATCAGTGTTTAAATTGGTTCCCTATGAATCTCACTTTCACTGTCAAGTTACAGCGCTGCCACTGCACACCAAACTGGGGTCAGTGACGTGATCCCAGTAAGGGAACATGCTGCACGCTCTCATGCACATCCTGAAAGGCAGGCACACACAGGCAGACGTTTGTGTAAACATGTGATTCATGTTTTTATGCTGATGAAGAACCCAGGGCAATGTTGGATCAGTGGCCCAAAACACATCGAACTACAAATTTTTCGTTTTTGGCTTTGCAGCATTTGACTTCAGGTCCCAGTGAACAGTTTCTTCTCCTACAAACACTAATGTGCCTCCTTTTTTGTCCAACAGGGTTTGTTCAATGTTTGAATTGTCCTGGTTGATACAGGCTGATACGTGGTTGATTCAGTAATATCATGAAAGATTTATTGCTGTTGTCTTTGTTGGTGTTGACCTTCCCCTAAAATAGGATGAATTAGATTAGATTAGATTAGATTAGATTTCTTTATTTATCCACACAATGGGGAAATTCACTTGTTACAGCAAATAAGAGAAAAACAAAACAAACAACCAGCAAAACAGACACTGTGCAAAAGCAGGTTAGGTTACCTATTTACACATCTACATCCAGACACGTGGCAACAACTTTCAATTTGAATAGCTTTTTGTCCTATGTTCATCTTCCTAGCTCATTTTTGGTTTTCACCATCTCTGGAATGAAATATAACTCTCTTTAGCTGCTTAAAGTTTCCTTTTGTTTACCAAATAGTTGCTAACTTGTTCTTCTTCTTCTGTTTATGCTGTTCAGGTAGTGTACCATAGGTTCATCAGAGATTTTAACAAATGGTGAATTTGGGTAATCTGCAGAACCTCTAGTCAACAGGACTTTTACTATAAATTAGCATGGATTTCATGTGACTGAAATCACATGACTAACAAGATTAATGTCAAGGATATACATTTTTTTTTCAAACATTAGTTTAATTTAGTTTAGACACTTCGCTTTGGATAATCTTGGTAAGTCATTGGGGGAAAATGCATTTAGGGACTTCCTGAAGCAAAAAGAAAAGAAGAACTTAAGAGATGTAACATATGGTGACATGTCCCAGGTTATCAAATTCAGGCAGAATTTTCTTTTTTGGCCCAGACAGCACTAAAAGCTGCAGGACATGTCTCCCCTTAAGTATATCTCTATTCCATGCTGGTGTCGTTAGAAAACATCTTAAGGATTACAGAAAGGTTTAACAACGTTGATGTAATGTGTAAAACAGATATTGGAATAAGTCGCAGAATCCAAAATTACAAATAATGTCCCAGATTACCTGAATTTTCCTGACTGAAGACAGCTGCCTGCTGCATCTGCTGAAGAATCAAAAACTGAAAGAGTTGCGCTGAAAAGACACAAAGATGCAGCACAGCTGTGGGTGATAATTCTGAATGGGTTCAACTCTATGAGCAACACCTTTCACAACACTCTTGTCCATTGATTTGTTGCTACAAGTGTCAGCAAAGCTACTTGACGTGAATCAGACAACACCATTGGAAAACACAGATGTAACTTTTATGTTTTTTTCCCCTGATGACTCTGCCTCTTCAAACCTCACCAGCCCCGGGCTAGCTGCTGTTCCACAGGTCGACAGCTCATCAAAATGAATGACGATTGCTTGGGTGGATCTTGACGAGCTGACAAGGAGAAGAGCGTGACTGACAATAGATGTTCTGCCTCCAGGCATAGAGATGCATATTGGGCCTTCAAGTTGTGTCTTGCAACATAAAGACCAGAGTCTGATGCCATGAGTAATTCAGGAAACTTCCAAAAGGTTTGTCCCAGCAACTTATGAGTATCAGACCTTATCTCCCAGACAAATGGAATCAAATGAAAATGAAACTTCAAAACTGTCTTTGTCTGGTAGTGACACCAACAGTATCATCAAGTCTTGGTTTAATCTAGAATGTGCTACAGCATGTTGCTTGTAATTTTGTATTCTACTTTCCTCTGAATCCAAGCCAAACACTGGAACACACACACGAGAGGTTGAGTGTGTAAAACGTCCACCTTTCTGTCTTTGAACCCAGCCTGAGCGATCAGCAGCTCAATCCTTGTTGACCTAGCCATTAAAGGCTGCAGCAGGTCTGAAATCAAGCCCTGCATAACTGTTTGGGTTGGACTGAACGTTCATTCTAAGTATCCAATTGAGCTGTGTTAAGCAATTGTTTTGCATCTCTTAAAAGAGGATGAATATGTTTTTCTCGTGCGGCACTGAAATGGAGGAAATGAGGAGAATCAGATGCCCGAGCAACTGAACGTAAGTTCAACCACATTAGAGCTGGCTGGACGTAAGTGTGCTTGTGAATGTGTGTGTGTGGATGGGTGATTAATTGCTCTGGCTCTGATGGAACAATAAACAGAAGAGGAGTGGGATTGTTCCCGTCAAACCTGGCTGTCATGTCAGGCTCAAACATTTCAACATTCCTGCAGACTCTCCACATTTCATCCCTGACTCATGCGTTTGCTCAGATCTTTGAGAACTGAAGACAATTGAAGCACAGTTTCGACATCTTTAACATGTTTTTTTCCCCCACATTTTACACTCTCGCAAGTTACTAGCTTTTCCTCAAAATTACTTAATCATAAAATGAGAGATGCATTTACTCTATTGTTTGGCTTTGCACGTCATGTAAATGTGCACAACTTTTCTGGTAAAAACAACAAGAACGTTCCAAAACACTCTCAGTTACATCCCCTACTTGGTGCATGAACCCACACGTTTTTCATTTTCATTTTTTCTTTTCTTTTTCTTTCGAAGCTTTGACGTTGTAAAGACGTTTTGATAGGTAGTTGAAATGACATTTAAAGTTCTCCCAGATGGACTTCTGATGGGTCGCCCTAAAAGACGTCCTTGTTTTATGGAATCAAAGGGGAGTCGAGCCTGATTAGAGTTGAGAGCGACATTCCAGATGAAAAGGAAAGGGGCTCAAGTGGAAAGCTGTCTCTTAGTTTCAGGTGTCTTTGACTTTGGTCCCCAACAGGTCTTAGTTTGGTTCTTTGACATCAAGCAATAACCTCTTTCATTTAAGGCATGTGTCAGAAAATGTTTCCTGAGAATCTTTCTGAGAGGTTCTCACTGCCCATGTGTCTTTATAACAGCTCCCCTCCAACAAAAACACACATTAACACAAATAGGCCTCCCTCACTCACTGCAGCACAGCAGTGATTTGATTAATGCTGGAAGAAGAGATGTTGTTTTAATATTCACAGATATAGCTGTTTTCTTCTGCTGCGGATAGAACATCTGCTGACCCCATTATTCAGAGCTACAGTTTAATGGTCCAGCTACGGCTCTGGGATCTGGGAATACTGAGGAGATGACTAATATGCAAACACACACATACACACACACACACGGACACACACACACACACACACACACACACACACACACACACACACACACGAGCATGTACAGACAAATGTGTTTTATCTGTCAGTTCAGCCAGATATGACGTTCCTGGACCAATGAGCTCCTCCCAAAACGTGCACGTACAGACATGCACACGATTAAACAAACACATTCTCCTCATGTAGCTACAAAACCCATCCATCACATCCCCTCAGCTGTTTAGTCTCCAGCTCACATGCAGCCACATCAGACTGATGAGAGGAAGAGCAGGCGTTTCAAGAAGGACTGACACATCAGAAACAAGAGGCTACATTAATACCACTATGTTTTTCGTTTGAAAATCACTATCAATGCAAGCGCTTTGGCTCCGAATCTTGTAATCAATAATCTATGTTGTTTTCTACGCTGGTAATGGAGGCTAGAACCAGTTGATTTCTTCCAGAAGAGGATCATGTGATAGACTCAGAGAAGATCACATTGTGACCGAATGACCCAATCAGCAAGTGGTTACCTTCAACATCGTTTCCAAAACTCTTTAACTCTGTAGTAGCTTGGACTTATCTGTATCTCAGTTGATGTGTTTTCAAAGGAAAACATAGCAGTATGGATGGAGCCTCAGAGCTACAGTTAACCTTGAAGCAAATTCAAGTCCTGTCATGCCTTTTTCTCTCAGCCGGGATATAACCCATCAAACACTTTGGTTTAGTTGCTGACCCAAATGGTTTTCAGTTCAAATGCCATGCTTGTGTGACTTTGGGGCCAAATGTGACCTTTTCCAACAACTGTATTTGTACTGTACCTTGAATCTTGAGTCTTTAAGTTTTAGTCATTTTTATTTTCTTCACTTTTCTCTGATAGACTAACCTTAAACAAACCTGATTTAACCCCAACTACAACACAATCGGGAGAGTGATATAACAATAGTCTATTTTTCGGCTGATCCATAGAATAATAAAATGCTATTTTACCAGCCTCTGTTATCATTCCACAGGCAAGGCATTTTGCTTCCAGTTCAAACAACCCTGCTGCCATTCTGGTCACCTTATCTGAGACATAATATTTTCTCTCTGAATTAGCTTTAGGGAATATGGACCGAGGTGGAGAGCTTTAACGTAACAGGTCAACAAATCATTGGCAGGGAGACATGCCGGCACAAACAAACATGCGGGCAAGAACTCACAGGCCAAGACACAGAGGCGCACAATACTGTACACACACTTGCGCTCCGAGCACACACTCAATGCGTCAGCTGGGTAGTTATTGTGTAGAGCCGTGTAAACAGGAAGCATGTCGCAGGACCTCACGGTTCGTCATCAGACCTCCCAAAGCTTTGGTACAAAGGAGAACAATACGAGCGAGATGCTAAAAATACACACACACACACACACACACACACAGACACACAAGCAGACATACACATTTGTCAGCATTACTTCACAGATCAGCCATGAGTGTGAGAGTACATGAGGGTGTTTGTACAAGTCTGTGCATGCATGTTTGTGTGTGTTCATTTCTGCGATTTTGTGTGCGTGTGTGTGTGTGTGCGTGTGTGTGTGTGGTTAGCCCTGGACAAACAAACTTGTGGGCTGTTTTGGAGAATGGTGCAATTTCCTGGTACACACGGCAAGATAAATCCCCTGGAAAAGTTAAAATAAAGTCAGGGTACGTGGGGATTCTTTTTTTCATCGTCTCACTGCTTTCACAGGAAATGGCAGCATCTGGATTTAGAAAAGGATCACTCTCACTTGCAGTATTAGCGATAACTGCTTCTTACAAAGGTACAAAGAGTTATTACAGCATTTTAATAAGCTACATACCAATCACTTTGGTTGAGTAATTATATACTAAATATTGTTTGTGGACACAACAATCATTAACACTTGTTAAGGCTTTTAAGGCCAAACTGAATAATATTGAACTTTGACCCCAAATACACTGACTTCTTCTATCCCAAATAAAGTTGGACAACATGTATAATTTCAGGAAGAGCATACCAGATTTGAATTCATGTTGTGATCCACCAGCATGCTGCTCTCAGTTTGGTATATTACCTCAGGCAAAATATTTGCTGTTGCACATTTGATCTAAAACCTTTTTAGCTCTGACAGATCGTCCACTGTCTTCTGTTTGTAAAACCCATCTGTCATCAGTAAAGCGTCTAAGATAACAATGTTCCATCCAGCAAAAGTTTCAGATTAAGAAAGGTTTTACATTCTCTTGTAATTGTTCATTTAAACTGAGAAAGTACCTGAATACTCATGAGCACGTGCCAATTATACTCACCACTCACATTTGTGTCATTGACAGCATTGTGTTTGGATTCTCAACCCCATGAGATCAGGACTTAAGTCATGTTAGCTGATCTGAGAGCAGTGAGAGGATTCAAGATGTGGACACACCAGAGTTGTGTGCTACAGACTCAACTTAGCTGAGCCTGTGATGGACAATCCTCATACCCTGAAGGGGTTTTGGTTTCCTCTCTGCCTGGGTCTGTTTGCAAAACTAAATGAACTAAATCCAACAGTGAACTCAACAGCACAGTTGTTTACATGAGCAGATCAGACAGAGCGGAGCTGGCCCAGTCACAGAGGAGTGGATGGAACTACAGAGAATGAGCAGAAAGCTGGTCGGGTTCACGTTTTAGCCTCGTATCAGAAATCTCTGTTTGGTCACACTTGTAAACACACCACAAAACCATGCACACTGGCCATGTGCACAACGACGTAAACAGGAAGAGGATTTTCTCCTCTGCAGTGCATTGCAGAAACCACTACGAACGAGAAACATTGAGGGTGAAAAATAAGGTCAGGGATTTGTCTTCTTGGGCGACGTGAATGAGTTGATGACGTGGAACTGTAAGTCACAGTGAGTGGTAGCATCGTTTTAGCTTTACCACTGGAAAGCGTGTCATAGCAGATGAGAACCAATCAACATGTGAGTGCAGGTGACTGCATCATTTTCTCCAAACACTCAGCACTCAGACTAGCAGCATTTCCAAACTTCTTTTCCAACCAACACTCCTTTGATGTAGCCTTGTTTTCAGGCCCAACTATTTTGCATTAAAGTCACAGGTTCCATTACCAAAAGTGTCAACTTTGCTCAGGCAGCAAGTCAAACTGGGAAATTACACAGCAGGTAAAGTGTTCTCAGGTGAAAGCAGACAGGTTTCTCTCAGTGACATGTGACACAGTTAAATGTTGAACCTGCCTAGACATGCACATTCAGCTCATACTGATGTAGTGGGAAAGAACAATGTTATCATTCTACCATCTGAAAGGACACACCACACACACACACACACACACACCACACACACACACACACACACACACACACCACACACACACACACACACACACACACAGAGGATGAAAGCAGTGCATTACATACATTTCTTTGGCTGCACTTGATCTGCCTTACATTAATGGTGCGTTTCCTATATTTAGTTTGGAGTTGAGCCAAATGCTCTCACAGCCTTCATGTCTGACTAACTTTTTTCTGGTTAAGGTTTGAGCCATGGATCAGCCCCATATGTTCACTTACACATACACTCACACATGCACACAAGTTATTAATGTCCGACCCCCACTAAAACACTTAAACCTTTACAGATTACTCTGGGGGTAAAGCCCTCTGATGATATTCATTTGAAGTGCAGAGAGCTTGTTTCAGTACAGCACATTTAAAATATTTTTAAAGCTTAATTGACCACGAACGTGACTTAAGATTTTTCTGTCTATCTGCACTCAACAGTGTTTTTCCACACTGAAACAAAGAGGGCTTGTGTGTCTGCAAAGTCTGCGGCTTATGATTAACTCTTTGATTACTGAGCCTGTATTAGGGAGAGATGGAGGGGTGAGAAAGGGAGAGGGGAAGAGGTGAGGATGGGAAGATTGGTTAGAAGGTGAGAAGAAAACAGCTCTTCCTTGCTGTCTGAGAAACATCCGTGTGTGGTATCATGCCAAAGTCACACGACTTGAGTAACCTGACACATTTCTGTCTTTGTCTTCCTTCTAGTTTCAACAGGTCTGTGTATCTGATTTGTTCTGATGCTTTGCAAGTGTACATGACACTGCACAGTGGTTGTAAATGTAGACGTTACAGACAACATTCAATACAGAAATCTGTAGAGATCCTCTAAATCCTCACTAATTTTAACTCATCTCATCTCATTTTCGTCCGCTTATCCGGGGTCGGGTCGCGGGGGGAGCAGCTCAAGCAGGGGGCCCCAGACTTCCCTTTCCCGGGCCACATTGACCAACTCTGACGGGGGGATCCCGAGGCGTTCCCAGGCCAGTGTTGAGATATAATCTCTCCACCTAGTCCTGGGTCTTCCCCGAGGTCTCCTCCCCACTGGACGTGCCTGAAACACCTCCCAAGGAAGGCGCCCAGTGGGCATCCTTACCAGATGCCCGAACCACCTCAGCTGACTCCTTTCTAAGTAAAGGAGCAGCGGCTCTAATCCGAGTTCCTCACGGATGGCTGAGCTTCTCACCCTATCCCTAAGGGAGACGCCAGCCACCCTTCTGAGAAAACTCATCTCGGCCGCTTGTACCCGCGATCTCGTCCTTTCGGTCATCACCCAGCCCTCATGACCATAGGTGAGGATAGGAACGAAGATCGACCGGTAGATCGAGAGCTTTGCCTTGCGGCTCAGCTCTCTTTTCGTTACAACGGTGCGGTAAAGCGAACGCAATACCGCTCCCGCTGCTCTGATTCTCCGGCCAATCTCACGCTCCATAGTACCCTCACTCGCGAACAAGACCCCGAGGTACTTGAACTCCTTCACTTGGGCTAAGGACTCATTTCCTACCCGGAGTAAGCAATCCATCGGTTTCCTGCTAAGAGTCATGGCCTCAGATTTAGCGGTGCTGATCCTCATCCCAGCCGCTTCACACTCGGCCACTAATTTTAACTACGAGGGAAATCTGGTATCACTTGTCTGTGTGAACATTGGAATTTAGAAAGTAAGTTTTGTTGTGCAGACTTGTGCATCACTTTGAGCTTAGTACAGCAGTTAAAGAGAAGATTTTGAACTAAAGCAGTGCTATCTGCATGATGGCTGTTCTTTGGATGAGTCAGTGAATTCAGCAAACTGATACTAAACTATGTTAAATCATCAGTTACTAGTTTATTTATTTCCGTGTATTCTGTTAAATTTGGAAGCAGCAGTGCTCACTCTCAACATTGTGCTACTCTGGTCCCAATTTTTTAGAATCATTGGGTGTGGCACAGAGAACAGTCAAATGCACCTTGGCCTGTGCGCCAGGGGCGTACAAAGCGGCTTCACCTGTGGCACACTTGGAATGGGTGGGATCAGACGAAATACATTATCATGCACAATAAGGTCGGTGGGTTTAGCAACATACACCAAAACAGAAATGGAGCCTTCTATCAATTGGCTAATGGACTGTCACTGTCACTAGTATCTTTCAACCAATTGTTTTGGTTTTGCAGCCGTCAACTTTACTCCTTTGACTCTTGTTAACCTTATCTGGCTCAGGGTTGATAAACCAACAATGCACGCAACCTAATAATAAACTGAATAGTAAACAAGGTAGAGTATTTAACAACTGAAAGGTTTTCCTTGAGTTGGTGGAGACCAATACGGAGATAAAAGGAAAGTTTTAGTGATTTTGTGTCACTGCTGCTGAGGTTGCATTTTCATAACTATTTCCAAATCAAAATGTTCGACTTAAATTTGTCTTTATTATCCACATTAACCAGCATGTTGTAAATGCCTTTTTATATTTTACTTAAGTGGGACATTTTCTTTTAACCTTTTTCAGTCAGTTTTATGTGTGAAACACAGAGAAAAGAAACAGGCTAGTTCCACTTCTCAGGCTTCGACTCCAGAAGGAACAGAGTTGTGCAGTCTCAAGGCTTTCTTATGATTTATGAGATTCATGAGTTCATAATGTAG
Organism: Pseudopleuronectes americanus; assembly: GCA_038501795.1. Lineage (NCBI taxonomy): Eukaryota > Metazoa > Chordata > Actinopteri > Pleuronectiformes > Pleuronectidae > Pseudopleuronectes > Pseudopleuronectes americanus. The sequence goes on along the minus strand of CM076729.1, from coordinate 3,872,376 downwards.
CTCGAGGACGGCGGTATTAGGGAAGTCAGAGCAGGAGTGATGTATGCTGTGAGATGGATTCCACTCTCATAAATGTAAAGATTTGCATGATTCTTTTCTTGGCTCTGCCTTTGAACTGCAGCTTGGGCAATAAACTCTGAATTCCAGCACAATTTCCTGTGATTGGGAGATGAGATCAGAGTTAAACAAACACACACGCACACACACACACACACACACACACACGCACACACACACACACACACACACACACACACACACACACACACACACACACACACACACACACACACACACACACACACAAGCCCACAGTTTATCTCATACATATGTGTATGGCTGCACACCCACACCCACACAGACATACTTGTTATACTGACTGATTACATGTGCTACAGGGCCCCAGGGAATACAGATAAGGAGTATGTAGACGACTACGAATAGAAGTCAGATCCAACCTGACTCACTTGTAGACATACAAGATAAGAGGCTGCATAAAAGTAAAGTATGGACAGTGAATACCAATATACAGTAAATCAATGTATGGCAGAGTGAATTGCTTGGTAATCTGTTTGCTGCACAAATATCTATATAATAACTATGACTGACTTATATTTGGACAAATATTATCTTCCACCTCTGCTTTGGCTGTAGGTTTAAATTTATACTGTCCTACTCCCTGTTTGAAGAGTTAAGCAGTGAAACTACTTTCTTCTTAATGTAAATGCTCCGTCTGAGTAATACCAGTTGACCTGTTGATGATTGTGTTTCTCAAAGGTACCAACACAGTAGCTGTTGGGTGGGTGGGGGGGTTGTTCGACTCAATTTAATGGCCCCTATCCATCATTACTTTTATCTGTCCTTGAGAGTAGAAGACGGGTAATGACTCTAGAAATGTGTCTTATCAGTAGTCCTGACTATCCCATGAGAATCCTGCAGGCCACAAACTTTGACTCATCCAAAATCCCGTAGAGTAGAGATCTGTATCTGATTGTCGTCAACATGAATCTGTGTAGAGCTGAGCAGTTTCTCAGATTTTAATCAGAGAACACTTCTGTCTTATGGGCCTGTTTTTATTATTTTCGTGTCCTTCTGATTGGGCTCTGACACACTTAGTTAGTCCTTGAAGAGCTGCTACAGAGAAAGGCTTTGAGTCCATTGTAATTAGCCAAAACATTGCATGAACACAGACAGGTTTAGCAACAGACGTTGAATGTCAAAATAACGTCCAACATACTCAGAAGTGAAGTATATTTACATGAGAACACTACTCCATTTTATACTTGTTTTCGCAATCTATTCTAGAAGAAACTACGTCAATCTAACAGCAGTTTTTAAGGCAAAAAAGTTGCAGAAATATTTTCTGAAGTTTCTAGTTTATTAACCTAATGATTGACAGCTGAGCCGGACTTGTGATTGGTCCAGCCCCTGTATCAGAGGGACCTCAAAGCCAGGGCTCCATACCATGAACACTTCTTTTATCCCCATCTCTCTCTCTCGCTCTCTCTCTCTCTTCTCTTCTCTTCTCTCTCTCTCTCTCGCTCTCTCTCTCTCTCTCTCTCTCTCTCTCTCTCTCTCTCTCTCTCTCTCTCTCTCTCTCTCTCTCTCTCTCTCTCTCTCTCTCTCTCTCTCTCTCTCTCTCTCTCTCTCTCTCTCTCTCTCGCTCTCTCTCTCTCTGTAGCCCCAGGACTTTGATAAACACAGTTGATCCTGGGCCTATGCACTGAGTATGGCGTGTTTGAAGGGCAGCCTTTCTACTCTGGACCTTGTTTATTCTGCCCACTCCCCGTCAACCGTGTTTAATGTCACCAAGGCTTTTCTCTCCCCTGTGCACACACATACACACACACACAGAAACATACACACACACACACAGAAACACACACACAAACACACACACACCAGAGTCTTTACAAAAGTTGTAAAACAAAACGAGGGAAGGAAAGAGGGAAAGAAATGTGCTTCAGTGGTGTGGGTGTGGGTGTGTGTGTGTGTGTGTGTGTTATGGGAGAAGGGGGGAGGTAATGCATGAAAGCTGGAGCTGCTGATTACATCTTTGCTCAGGAGTGTGTTTGTGTGAGAGTGTGTGCGTATGGGGGGGGGGAGATTGCTGAGTAAAACCAGGCATACCAGCGTCTTGGCACATGCAGCCAGTTTTGGCATTTTGGTTTTGTTCAGAGAAAAACAGCAGAGAGCAGGGAGGCCGTGTGTGCATTAGGCCTGTTTGCACAGTGGGTTTGTGTGCCGTCGGTGCACCTCTCAGGTTATAGTGTGTGATTTGCACGGTGTGTGAGTGCAGTAAATGTTAAAAGCGTACCAGCAGTGTAATCTGAGTGCTGACAGTCCAAATCCCCAGTGGGAAAGTGCCTTTTGTACAGTAGAAAAAGAAAAAGACATGTGACCCAGATCGCTTGCAGCAGTATATCATTAGATTATAAAACATATAATCAAATATCATTCATTAAAGTGGGGAACTCGTGATTTGGAAAAGAAAAACATATGTAAGTGAAAACCCTCGAACTTTGTTTTGCTGGTATTTCACTGGATTAATTTGTTTGCTGATGTTCTATTTAAAGCTCCAAAAAACTTGCCTCAGATCGTAAGTAGTTCTCAGTAACAGGGTCTGTTTTGGTCAGAATTGATTGGCAATGACCAAACACCAACCAAGTGTCATCTGATTCTAATTCCAGTGCCACAAACCCCATTGGTGCATGGTAAGTGACATAACCTGTTAGCACCCTGCCTCTCTTCAAACCAGTGAGAAAAACAAGGACAAATAGACTAATAAAGACATCTCGCAAATGTCTCCACTTTGGTATGGAACATTCAGAGCCGGATCGCTGAGTTTCGGAGGAAGAAGAAGAAGAAGAAGCTTTAAGGATCTACTTTATAAACATACATGATGACAAAAGAGAGAGGCTGGAGGGGAATAAGAGAAAGAAGTGAATCTCAGATGAGTGTTGAGATCAGTCACAGGCTGAGCTGATCGCAAACACGCAACATATACATCCTGTTTCTAGCGACTTTACAAATAACATCTGTCCAGTTGGTAGGACATGATTTTATTAATTCTGCTACGGAAAGCACAAGTCTTTTTGTTTACAGCACATCGCCAAGCTGGGATTGGACCTTATCGACAAAACTCTTGTATCCCAATGTCTTTTCAAGTTGACATCTCCATTAACAGCTTCTCCGTACCTATTCTTTCAGTTTTTAATCCGTTATGTGTTAGAAACTTCATCTACATGATCACATTCTTTCTTTTGAGCTTTCCTGCTATATTCTCACTCGGGCTCACTCTGATATTTTCTGGACATTTAACAAGGGGTCTGGCAGGAAAAGTCCTGGAAAACATCCGGAACAACTGATTATAATAATTTCAGGAGAATATCCAGACTTCATAGCATGTTGCAGCTGAAAACCCCTCACCCTCCCCTTACAAACAAGAAAGAGAAACTATTTTAGCCTTCAGATGTCTTAAAAACTCAAAAGGTGTTTAGTTTGTTCATTCTGGGCTACTGTAAAAAAAAACAGCGGCGGAGAGGACCTATCTAAAGATAAAATATTTTAATATATAGGTCTTATTCTAGGGTAAAGAAAACAAAAGATTGTATGATTAAGATGAAACACGATAGGATTATTTTATATTCAGTTTCTGCCAATAGAACCCTTTCACCCAAATCTTACACACTATACCTTAAAGAAACATCTGCACTTTTTTTGACTTTTGTTTTTGAACATCTATGGAATTAAGCGATTGTTATTTTTATCTCTCAAGAATTCAACTTTTTATTATTTACATTGACTTGACTGTGTAAGACAGAGTTTGAAATTGTGTAGTGTAAAACGATTCAGCCAACTCACGTCAGACGCCTGACGAATGCCTACTTGAGACGTCTAAGATTTGACTGAACCTCTGAACACACACCAACAATCTACATAGATTCACATGAGTGACCTAAGTGTTGCACCAGCAATGGTCTTCTTATATATGTGGTGTTCTTACGAGTTGACAGGGAGCATGCATATACTTTCCTGAACATGTACTGTATATGCACACATATGCCACATTAAAACACTACCTTACAGTATTGTAGATACGGCCTTCTATATAGATACACATACCATAGTAACAGGAGTGTATGTCATATCTGGTGCACGGTAGCTAACTCCGTGTAGACATCTTTGAGGTGAGGCGTAAAGGCATGTGGGCCCTCGCAAGCTAAATATGAAATGCACTCCTCTCACAACGCGCATCCATAAGTATGCCTACAAAGTAAGCATATACACATTTATGAGTACTATGCAGTGAAGGTACTTTGCATTAGTCAGCCAAACACACATACACACACCACAGATGCTCGTGTACGCATAAACCCCCAAATTGTTAATGCACAAGAGGCACGAATGCGAGCTCACTCAGAGACAGATGTGTACACTTTTTTACACACACACATGCTAGTGCACATTTAAACTCACACACGCAAACAGCCCCCTAAGGTCCAGCTCGCTTGACAGACCCCCTGCCAAAACTCCCAACTCCCCATGTCTGCTGAGTTCACAAAGAATTTATTAGCCGAGGTGGGGCAACATCTGCAAGCCATTTTAGTTGCTGTTGTTGTTGAGTCGGGCCGGGTCGAGTAGAAGGACTGGACACTGCGTTCACTCCACCCCCAAGTCACACACATGCACACACACACACACCCTCCCAAGGTCAGAACAACTCTGAGGAGGATGATGATGGTGTTTGTGTGTGTGTGTGTGTGTGTGTGTGTGTGTGTGTGTGTGTGTGTGTGTGTGTGTGTGTGTGTGTGTGTGTGTGTGTGTGTGTGTGTGTGTGTGTGTGTGTGTGTGCTCTTGTAGACGGACCAGAAGGAAACCCATCCTCCCATTTCAGAGGACCTTTATTGTTGAGGTCCGGTGCTAAACCCCTCAAGTTCATTAACATGTCCAAACTGCTCTAAGGTTTCTTCTCCACTGCACCCCCCTCCCACAAAACATCCACTGCTAAAGAAACTCAATAGATCTTAAAGGATTAACATTCAAATGGTGCATAAAAGTACAGGCCCTTTGTTGTTAATATTAATGGTCCTTATGCATGTAAATGAGACCCAGTAGGAGGGACAGAGCCTACTGGATGTTTCATTAATCTGCTAATATTTTCCTTGGGTGGGCTGCGTGTGTGTACGTGTGTTTGTGTGTAGAAACATTTAAATTTTCCACTTTTTGTGCATTCGATCTCTGTTGAATGGATTTGGTGTTTGAAACCACAAAAAGAGCGAGGAGAAAAGTTTGGGTGGCCCCATCGTGTGTGTGTGTGTGTGTGTATGTGTGTGTGTGAGTGAGTGAGCTGGGGATCTACAGTAAGCCCCTCGCACACAGACTGTCATCAGTGATGAACGGGCCTACCTGGTGAGAGGGCCCTTCATGGACACACACACATGCACACACTGACTGCAAATGGATTACAATGTGCCAGGAATAGAAGACTTCTGTTTCATCTCTTTACACACACACACACACACACACACACACACACACACACACACACACACACAAACAAAGTGTAATCCACTGTGTATGCATATTGTCAATGGCTCCCAGAATAATGGCAGCTAAGCAGGGTATGCTGGGAACAGCAGGTGACGTGCCATGATAGGTCATCTTTCCGTGACATGGAACTCTGAAATGGGAGGTGAGGTGGCTTATGGGCTGTAAAAAGAGAGAGAGAGAAAGTAGGAAAAAAGTAATAATGAACAAGTAATGTAAAAATTAAGTGAAAACCTGACAAATTGAAGCTGCACGACAATGAATCAATAATCTTTGCCATTGAAGGAAAGTGAGAAACCAGATTCCACAGTTCTCTTCACTCTAGCATTGTCGAACTATTTTTGTGGTGACTGCCCACAACCCTACAGTTTTGGTTTTCCACTCTCATCAATCTGTCGTTAAAAAAAGAGGCTTTGTTAAATCCATTGTGTTCTCCCTGTCCTGCACCACAGGCTCATAGGTTTAGCAGCTATGTAACTTTAGTGTAGCATTAAGCGGTGACATATTTCCCTAAGGAGTTGGTGGAGAACAAAACAGAGTAAACAGTGGTGTTTGGTTTCCCAAAAATGTGGCTCTGTGTTTGCCATATTAACCTCAGCTGATGATGTCAGTGTTTACAACCTGTTCTAATGCTCCCAGGTGACCAACAATCAATAAATACAGCCTTAAATTTAGTAGATATGTATTGTGATTGTTTTTGTTTTGTTGCAAAGTCAAATCTAATTGAAATTTGAAAGTGGTTTCAAATTTCATTTCTTTTTTTGATGTGAAATTGCATCAACAAGAAACATGAGAATAGTTTAGCTAGATTATCTCAGTGAGAACCTCACTGTCAGTAATAGCTGACTTGATCAAAGTTGTGTGTGCAGGCCAAAGTTGAAGTAAGTCAAAGAAGTTTGATTGATGACATCACTGTTCTCAGTTTTCTCCCACTAATAACTTTGGCAAACCTGGTGTTTGTTTAAAATCCTTATGACCATACGACTGCAATCATTTCTTCCCCCATAGGACATACTCTGCATTCCCAGCAGAAAGCTACATGAGACCCGTGCTGTAATAGACCAAAATTATTCTTCACAGCCGGAGAGCTGTAGAGACAAACATCCTCCCCTCCCTCTGATCACTGAGGGCAGCAGCAGTTAACCTGCCTGTCACTCGTTCTAACAACGGAGGAAACTGCTGTCCAAACAAGATACGCTGCCACTCTGGTCTCTGTCTCTGACTCATCTGACTCATCCTCCTAAATTTTATCCCTGACACCACTTTCCCACAGCCTCTTCCAAAGCCATTACCAAGCAGCTTCCAGGTTAAAGGTCATGGTGACAGTCTGGGTCGTTTGATGTTTGAGGAAGGAAACATGAAATCCCATGAGCAACAATATCCCAATGTTATATAATATATATAATATAGTATATTGTCCTTATTACATGAATGATTTACCGGTATAGATCTTTACATATAAAGTGCAGTAGGTGGTGTTGTGTCTTTTATGAGGTGTAGCAAATAAAACCTAATGCACAGTGGTGCTCAAGTTGAGTCGCACCGTTTTGTTTCTGATCTCCTTCACCACGTCTGCGTGTCTGCATGTGGGAGCAGTAATACAGTTGTGTTTTTGAGAAATGGTTACCCAGCTTGCCAAGGGAAATTTGTTTTCTGCTTCCCAAACCAGGACTATTTTAAGCTCAAGGTCTGCAAATGCTGATTCCACATGCAGACATCAAAGTCTTTGGACGGTAACAGAGCAGTGCACCATCTACTTACACATACATGTTATATTAAAGATGCTCCAGGTGGTGTGCCCTGGGATTATGATGGTGTGAATTTAATTGCATAGGCAGATATCGTTAGAGTGGTTAGTTGGTGTGTGTGGTTTTAAGATGAGTGGACCCTCATTAGTCCGCTTTATTCAGGCTCACCACATTTCTATTAACTCTCTACATCGGTTGAGGCCAAGCCGCTGTCATATGGTGGCTGCTTTGAATTTAAGAACTGAAACAGCTTTCAACATTCCCCACTAGTCTCTTTCTCTAAACAAAACCACCATTGGGCGATTGTCAAACTCATGCACAGAAAAAGCAGTTACGATTATATTTGGTCCTTTCAAATGACGGTAGCTTGGCCTTCCTCTGAGACCCCCAGAATCCCTTGAGCATCCTCGGTTGAGCACATCTGGAAAGAGTTAGCTCATAGAAATGTCAGCTAATTGTTTGTCCAATGCTTATTTTGCGATTACATCATGCTTTCCCGACGAGTATTATTCTCTATCATTGCCATTCACTTCATAAGTGTAGTTACCTCTTGTCTGCCTGGAGCATTTATACCTACGTACCAAACCACGGGAGGGTTCTTAAACAACATGTGAATGCAGGTTAAATTAGAAGAGACAGAATAACGGAACCAATAGCCCTCGCCAGAAGAGGAATCTAAGGATGTGGTGAGGGAGCAGAGAGCGGGAGGTCTGATTTGGAAAAAAGAGAGAGTGAAGAAGAGAAGGAGAGCGTGGGTGTGGAAAGAAAGCAGGATTCATCACTTTGTTATATAAGTCGGCTAAATGAATCAGTGCAGGAATCAGAGCTATCAGACTAGTAAGAAAACAGTGACCTGGCCTAGAAAAGTGGAACAGTGTGAGGAATAACAAATAAAATGATAAAGCCGTGTTGTGCGGCCTCCTGGCTGCTGAGTCATGTTGTGTCTCTTGACTGTTTTGATAAACTCTCAATCCATCGGCTGCAGCTCTTGTTTCTGTTTAACTCTTTCATAGGGCAGGTGTGCCCAATGCAGGTTCTGGCGAGTAAGCTGACGATCAGACATTTGTTAATCCTTCCTGATCGGTGACTACACTTTCTGGCATCTGCAGCATATCGTCCATTTGCCAATAAAACCATATTTTATGAGGGCGTGTGCAATAAAGAAAACATTGTAAAAATGAATGTGCGTGTAACTGATTTACTGCAGATAAATAGGGATCATAGAGAGAGGTTTGGGATATCATTCCCCGGAATCCAACTTTAAATCAAGTTTAGGTGTGTGTGTGTGTTTAGGTCCTTGTGTGTGTGAGTGTGTTTGTGTGTGTGTGTGTTTATGTGTGTGTGCTTTGATGCCACAGAGGAGTCATGCTGTAATGGTCCTGCTCAGTTTGTTTGCACAGCCACCCAAGGACCCAGCAGGCCCACAGATTCAATCAGAGAGGATGTGGTTTCTCTTGTAATGTTACACTAACATTTTCAGCTACACTGTGAGTTACTGTAGAGCCGTGGATGAAAAGATGTGTAGATGGACGAGCACAGCAGGAGATCTCGCTCTGTTTGCACTCATGTGTGCATGGGACGCATGCAGGGAAAACAGATTCCGCTCAAAATGCAAAGGCGTGGAGAAAGTGAACATGTGTGCTTGGTCTCATATTTGTGTATACAGTACTAAATAATACTACACATGTGCACACAGTATTACAGTGTCTAATTTGTGTGTGTGTGTGTTCAGAACTCCTGACCCACTGCTCTAACAGGAGAGCAGTAATGAGCTTATTAGTCTGGGGATGTATTTAAAGTAGGTCACAGCAGTCTGGATTGTTAACAGCAGACTGTACACACATGGACATGTGATGAATGTGGTGGTAGTAATTGTAACAGCACTGATTGTATAGTTCAGGCAGGTTTAGTGCAAGTTGTTACTGCTGTAACAGTTAAGATGTTAACTTGTTAAGATGTCACAGAGGATGTCTTTGTGTCTCATAACTTGTAATAATTGTTACCATTTGGCTCTGGAAAGACACACACTTCCTAAATGCTTGATAAAGTGAAATCAAATGCCTTTAGAAGGCAGTGCTGGGAGGCGTCTGTGGAGTTTCCTAATGGCCACAAACAAGGACGTACCGAAAGTCCCAGTGTTTAAACCGCCGGCACAAGCAGCTGCTACTGAGACATCCGGGGCTTGAGCAAACACGTCTGATAAGGTTGGTGGTCCCAAGCTGATGGACAGGAGAGGATGGGGGACCTGTATTCGATATGGTGGGTTAGGGGTTTAATTTCAGCATAGATTTGACATGAGCACAGATTGCCAGCTTCCCTTTCACGAGCGGTCGCTGGTGACAGACGGGCTTAAGTTTTTCAAGTATATACAAATGTCATGATGTAGAAAAATCAGTTGATCCTACTTAAGCTGTCGCCCGGAAAGGTCAGATTTGTAACACCGGGTGGCGTTATGAGCCATGTTCAACCCATAAATTTGGTGATACATGTGATATTAAAGCCAGCATTAATGTATTTCATCAACGTATAGTCATATAAGTTTGTTTGAAGCTCAAAAACACATTACAGTGTGCAGTATCTCTGTATGTATCTAAGGGGTTTGAGTCTCTGGGAGACTGGACATTTTTAAAACATCAGCAGTTTTCTGTCTGGTTATGGTCATGCCAGTGAAGCCAATTTAAAACACTATGAGACTGGTGCTGCTGGTGTTATGATGTGTGGGATGTTTACTTGACATACTTTGGACCCTTAATCATGCATGGTTTGAATGTCACAGTCTATCAGAGTGTTGTTGCTGACAATGTTCCTCCCTTTTCGGCCGCAGTTGACCATCTTCAAATGGTTACTTCCAGCAGAATAATGCTTCATGTCACAAAGTTAAAGTCTAGAACTGATTTCATGAACATGACAGTGGGCTCGGTGAACTTCATTGACCCCGCCAGTCACCAGATGGGAATCCAGCATAGAACACCTGGGTAGTGGTGGAACAGGAGATTGGCCGCATGAACGTACAGCTGACAGATATGTATTATATTATTATGTTATACAATAATGTCAACATGGTGCATAATCCGTTTTGACAGCAAAGGGAAGTGTTACCTTTTATTAAAATTGTGTTCTGTACAAAGTGCTTAGCTAGTGTATTAGTGTCTATAAAAGCAGGTGTAGCTGACAATGTAACCCAATAAAAAAAATCTGGGGCAGGACTACAACATTGTCGGTTTTGAAAAGTTACTGAGATAGTTTGACACAGACCACTCTAATCTGATGTCAGAGAGGAAACAGTGCTGATGGAGCATTCGGCCCATTAACTCTATCTATCTGCGGTTTGCTCCTGGACAGGCACAATACAGATGGTTCCATTGGATATTTTTCATCAAAAACAGCTGCCTGCAGCGGCTCCAAGCAGCAATGATGAGAGCGGCGAGTCAGAACCGCAACACAAAAGCCCTTAGAACTGGAGATGGCTGCAGAGCTCGGTGCTAATTACCTGTGGGTTCATCATTTGGAGTTATACACACGTTCACATGAGGGTTTAGTGAAATGTAGTGGTCAAGTTGCATATTACCACCAACTCACTACCCCCTCCTTTCCTAGAGTACAGGAGATCCTAGACTGGCGTAAATACATGATAGGCACTTTCAAGAGCAAATGCTTGGTTCGTAAATTGTGGGCTAAGAGAAGAGAACCCACTAACCCATTTAGATATGAAAGGCTCATTCTAAGGAGATGAAAACCCAATTATTCTTAGTTCCAGATGATTATACAGAAATGAAAACACATTGATGACAATTATATTTTTTGCTGATAGATTCCCCTGAACCTGACCACTGGAACTTAAATTGATCTGATCAACTTTGAATCGCCTTCTGAGCAGCAAAAAAATACTACTTTTGGCAAATTATTTTATCCAATAACAAGATGAACTGGGCCATATTTAAGTTTTTGTAACTATGAAAACTAACTAACTCTGGAAAACTCAATATATCTTCCATATCAGGTAATAGTCTAGAAATTATTGTCTAACGTAAAAAATACTTTTTAAAGTCACAGGTCTCTCACTCTTTGCAGTCTTTGAGTTTTTACACAGGATTTTTTAGCTCTATTGTAAATACACAGGTCAAAAGTTAAAGGTAAATATTGACCCATTGACTCGAGACCAGGAGGCTCAAGAAAACAGCTCCACAAACTGGGCAAGGTGAGCGAGGGGACTGCGAGACATTTCTGGTGGAAAGTTTTTACTGCTGGTTCACAGAACAGCTTTCTTGGACCATTTTCACAGGAAAAGAAAAACACACCACAGATCCAACTTTTTTCATTTCGATGTGGGATTTAAGCTTTCCAGCAATGATACAGCTATTTCAAGTTCTAGTTCCTTTCAATTCCCACACAGCGAAGCAGGAGGAATTTGTTTCAGCACCGAAGAAAATCGCTCTGACATTTACAGCAACTAGCAGTGCCATGCAAAACATAACAACAACAGATCCTGTAGACGGAACAAAGTGCCAAAGTGCCCGACACTTAAAGTTCACAAAAGAGGGAACTAATGTGGCTGCTTTGTGTTAAACATTATGCTGCTTGCTCCTAAAGCTGCTTCCCTGGACTTACACAAGCTTCTCCTTTTTTATTTAAATGCAGCCTCCTGTGTTCCAACAAACTCAGCAATCACAATAATCAATTCAAAACTTTTTCTTCTGAGTTCTTCACCCTGCTGGCCAAGCCTGCCTGTTCCCTCTTAAGTTGCAGTTCTCTATCTTTAACATCGGCATGGAAAAATTTGACCCTTGAGGAGATTGGAAAAAGAAACCTCTAGCCTTTCATAGTAAATTACCCATATCAGTGCATGTATATCTTAGCTCTATCTTCCACTGCTTTTCCTTCCACTGAGCATTCATTATTAAAACTCTTGAGTTTCAGCAGAGCAACTATCACGATAAAGACTCCAGGGTGGAAATCTAGAGCAGGGGCCATTTTGGTTCTTCAATGACAAGTAATCGAGGCCATTGAATGGTCCCTGGACAGGAAACTGGGACCGTTGGGGGTCGTTGACAGGCGTCACTGACCCCCTTTCTCCACCCATCTGGGGAGAAATCAGAGCCTTCCAGCTGACAACACAACATCTCCTCACATTCAGAGCTGGCCAAAGATTTGGTGCTAATAGCTGAGGAATGATGATTGTCCCTGTGGTCGGGTTTCACAGAGGAGACGTTTGCAGACAAAGGACAGGGAGGGGAGAGTCAACTCAGTGTCAGACTCCACAGAATTGTTGGATAAGGAAATGGCAGCTGATAGATAATAACAGTAATTCAACCTGTGCAAGGTTCATACAAGTTAGAAACCATAGAGGACATTCTATCCTAGATCAATACAACAAATAACATACATTATTTGCTTGAGGGCTTCACCCTCTCATATTGTGGTTTATACCAAAAGGAGACTCAAGAACCTACAACCCTAGTGACATTGGCCAGGTAGAGTATTTGCATGTGTAATTGGTGCAGATCAGTGTCCCTGGGACTTACATTCATATGGGATGGGTCATCTGGTCTCAATCCATGTCCAGTGCCCTAACCTTCACAGTTTCCTAACTCAGATAATTCCTAACCCATACTCTATTTACAAGTCTCGACACAAACTCCCACACACCATATCTTGTGTACACAGATGATGTTGAAAGCAAGAAATGGAATTGACTGGAAAATAGGGGGAAAGAAGTCAATAAACATAATTCAGGGTTTTCCACAATTTCCAGGATTTTTTCTTAATGGTTACATCGTGTTTATCTCAATGGATTAATGCGGCAGCTGTATTTTGGATTGCACTTCCATAAACTTGGAGCGCTCACTAAAGACAGATTTGTAAAATAATTTACTCTATGTTCCCTACCTGATAGTTATCTGCATCTTTTACAGCCCAAGTTTGTAACGCAGGCTTCCTGTTATAACTTTGAAGTAACCAACCCACAAGCCCTAACCCTGAAAACATCTCCAGGATTTGTTTTGCTTTTACTTTGAAAGTGGTCACTTGATCATTAAACTAATCTTCATGTAAAATTGGTAAAGTACCTCTTTTAAAGGGCCATTAGGGGTCGTTTTAATGCGCAAACATGGGAACACCAGCGAATGTTTCTCTATGGATGATGTGTAATAGTTGAAATAGCACCAGAAATAATATCCTTGATCAGTCTCTCTTCAATTTGTTTCTAATGTTGTTGCGTACATTGTGCAGACATTTAATGTTAATTTTGATATAAAGTCAGATGGAGTATAGAATATGCCCGATTGCCACAGTTTGACATCTCATGTACAAAAATATAATACTGTAATATATTGTTTAATGCCTACCTGAAAATGCTTGAACACATTATAAGGTGTTTTGTAACCACAGTCAAAGTCATCAATTACTGCAAGACCCACATACACATATATCCCACAACTTTTACCAAGTCTTCCCTTGGCCTCCATCCACAAGCACAAACCTACTCTCCTTCCTTCCATCCAACAATCCATCCCTCCTCATTCTTCCTCCGTCTTCGTCTGTTGTGTAAACCTAACAACTGCAACCACTGGGATTCTCATGTTTCTAAAAGAATGGAAGTTTGACATTGCCCTGTAAAGGTTGAGCGAGCTGCATGACCCACAGGTCCCCTGAAAACCTTTAAACCCCAGAGGAGCAAATTAAAAATGCATTGTCATTAATCTGAAGTGACGTCTGTTTTTTTTTAACACAAGTTCAAGGAAGATGGTTTTTTGTTACAAGCTTTCCATTCCCATCCGTCCATCTCCCTGGTGAAGCACTATTACCACTAATCCTGCTGTCTGACTCAGGCCTGGGAGCCTCTTTACATGGATGTCCAAGAGGGAGAAACTCCATCTGGCCGCAAGCAACCAAAACCACAGAGCTTTATGAAGGACGTGTGAAAACCAAAATATCTGGGTTTGGAGTAATGAGAGGGAATCTGATGTATAGCACGGAAACATAAACCCTTCTCTGTTTAGTTCTCCTGCCCGCTCCTTCTTTCCGCTCTTTTCCCTTAAGTATCACTGGATCTGTGTTGCTGGTACATTCAAGGAGCTGATAGTTGTATCAAACTTTTATTGGCACAGTTAAAAAGCCAATACCAGTGTCCCTGCAGTCATACACTCTATACACACACACACACAGCTTTATTTGTTTAAAGATACGGCGGCATGCCTGGGGTGTAAAATCTGACTTGTACAATCAACAAAGCTTTTTTCTTTGTTGTTTTCAGTCTCATAAAATTGTCCACAGATCCTCATCCAATATTTGAATTTGCAACCAAATGGGGTTTAATAAGCCTGTAAACCTGAAGTAAAGGCAAGTATGTGTCAGTTTCCTGCCAAAACCCTAGAACTGCAATGCAAATCAAAATATTATCTGATATGTTGTTTTAACTGTTTGCAAAATGTGGTGGACATATTCTCATTAATGAGCAGTTAGACTATTTCCCCCTGGTTGTTTTTTCTGTCTTTGGACTGAGACTGAGAGTTATGGGAGGATTGATTTCAACATATCTTTAGTCACGGGCCTTTTGCATGCTGGTGTAGTAGGAGCAGAATAAGCAAAATCATACTGGAACTGTCCTTTAATGGTTTCCTCTAGGGTAACTGGTGAACAACTACTCCATGACTATTTATCATTACCCTTTTAACCAAACTGCTAAAACACCATGATGTGTAGATAGCATTTACTAACAGTTCAAATCAGATCCATTAGGTTGTAGGTGAACAGATAGAAATCAGAGGTCACCAGGCTTTGTCTTTGGAATCAGGATGAATCTCTGAGGATTTACTTAGGGGAAACTGGAGAGCTTAATTTTACTTTGCTAAAGTGAAGACACATACAGTCTTAATATTAGCCAGCATTAGACCACCCAAACAGACACACAAATATACTACAAATAAGGCCAGATTTAAACCCCAGTGGCGAGAGATAAATAGAGAGCCTGAACATGACACTCACTGTATCAACAGGCCGGGAAGGGTCACTGAGGGACAGGGCTTGTCCTTGATGCCTTTGTCATAACAGCAAACATCCAGTCAGACAATGATCTGAATCTGAAAGGCATCCTGGAAAAACACAGCTGACTAACGAAGGGCTGAACCCCCCAACAGACCCTGACGTGATAACCAAGAGCCCAAAAAACAAGAATGGAGTGAAGCCTGTGAGCTGGTCCATTTTCTGCTCCTGACAGTATGTGTCAACTGGATCCTTGCAATAATGTGGGTATATTTAGCATGATATACATCGCCTGCTGTGTCTCTGCCAGTCAGGCTGTTTACTGCTCTTTTGCTAACACAACTGCAAATAGTGCTGCAAAGTCTGCAGCTGTCCACCTGAGTTACTGTATATATTACCATCACTAATGGACCCGGCTTATGATGGCCAGAAACTTACATAACAATAAATGCATTTCACATGCCATAACTATCTATTACTATCCTACACCAGTCATTTATTTTGAGTGCATTCTGCCCACCTGGAATCAGTGGAACAGTCATATTGTTATATAATATATAATAGCAAACTAAATATTCTTCTGTTCCAGAGACGTGGGCTCAAATGAAAATTAATCACAAATCTAATCTCATGCCAACATTTTTAAAAAGACTGGAAAACTGAATCCACAATGTATGTCAATGGACCGATTAATAAACTTAGAATATATGCAACAGCAGCTGATCTCATTATGCGAACAGCCATGAAATCTGCATTTGACAAGCTCACATTTGAATCTAATTGTTATAAGCCAAGTACTGCATGGGTCAATTTTTTTTAGACCTAAACCCGCAAAGCTCTGTACCAGACACAACCCGTTACCTGCTATTATATTCAAGTCTCATACAGACCCAACCGGACCCATTAACCTTTGACCCGCCCCCTGTCGCATCACCCATGCTTAAACACGAATGCTACATACTCACATCAAATGGGTTATCTCTTCCTTGTCCTCCATTTTCGGTTGTTGAGTTGTTTTCTGTGAATTGTCACAGCACCTGTACTCCTGCAGCTGTAAGTTTGTTGATAGCTTGTGGTTATCGACCAGCTAATATATTGTGTCACTTTACACAAGCAGCAAATCCACTGAAAACGTTTTCACCACTCGCTATTTTTGTGGATGTGATCCTTTTTGATGTTCCATCTAGTTCTGCGTCAGTAGTGACAGTTATTTGAGAGAGCTAATGAGGTCATAGGTGATGATGTAGGGTTTCAAATTCAAACAAATGTATTAAATTTCTATCCGTGCCTTTACCTAGGAATTTATATAAATACATATTTTTAAGCTTTACCCATTTTTTTTGAATAATTGACCAAGTGCAGGACTCTTATATCGGCTTTGTAGTCGGTTAAAAAAAACAATCAAGGGGACACTACAGCTCAAATTTTACTATCATCATATTAGGTCACACAAAGAACAATAACTTAAAATGAACTGTAACCCAAAGCTTAGCTAACATTGGCTAAGATCTAACTTAACTTTGGAGACATGAAATCAATGATGGCATTGGTGTGGTAACAAAATTATTGCATTCGAAACTTACAAAACTTTAATTTTTTAATCAGCAATGTTAGCTAGCTAGTCATTGAGGGGTGCCAGGCACTAAGTTTGGACTTATTTTGCTTCTGTTCTAAAGTCATTCATTTTATTTTAGTTCACTTTTGCAATCTGGCACAATTTGCATGTGTTATTTGACAACTATTTACCCACCTGTCTTGACTTGGAACTTGGACCACAATTGTATAGGTTCAAGATTCAAGATTCAAGATTTTTTTATTGTCAAATACACAACAATAGCATTAAGCAGTCGCTGGCAATGAAAAGCTTGAGTCACAGGCTCTCTTTTAACAATGCTCAAGTAATACAACCTAACAAATAAAATAGAAATAGTATAAAATAGAATAAAATAGAATATCAAAATATAAAAAAGAGAATAAGGAAAATAAATAACAACAAGATAGAAAGAAATATAAAAAAGAGCAGAGCTGTGGGAGAGCGAGAGACACAGCAGCCTTCCACGGCGCCGATCAACCGTTGTTATATGAAGGTACATGTTACAGTGACTTAAATATTAGCTGACACTAAGTGGACCATATTTGACTTTAAATCAAAACAATAGGCCTCATACATCAGTCTGAGCCTAGTATATGTCGAAATGTTCAAAACGACTGTCCTTTAATGCTGAAATGGAGAATAGTACTCAAGGACTTGTTATTTTCCTCTTCACACCCTTTCCAACATAGCATTTACTGTGGCATTTCTGAAGTGCTGCTATTAGGTGCCATTACAAGGTGGATTACAGTATATCTCCCAACACATGGTAACTTCAATGACACTGTAAATGTACATACAGTGCTCCACACACACACACAAACATAGCAGCTGGTGCTTACTCCCCCCCTCCCATCTTTACATCTCAGTCACTGATAGACCCCCATTACTTCAATATGAAAATTACAACCACATGAAATTTCTCCCATGGTTCAAACATACAACGGCCGGCAACCACATTGTATGGCAGCCTGTCGCTGCAGTTCTGTTTTTTTCCCTCCCCTCCCTCAACTGTAGACCAGGCACTTCAAGGTTTGCCAACCATAACACAGTTGGCACAGCATTTGCCCTCCCGTCACCGCTGTGCACGCAAACGTTTTGCTTCTTTCTTCTCTTTTTCTTCATCATTTGTTTATTTTGGTTTTTCCTTTCTTTTCCGAATGGAAATTTTGAGGTCGATTTGTGTTGCCTGTTCCGGGCGAACAGTTCCAAGCACAAAGGGTAGGATGAGGAATGGGTGGAGGGTTGAGGATAGACAGTAAGAAGTCGCAGGGGAAATTTAGATTCTTACCCGACGTTGAGGGAGCTTCAAAACAGCTACCATGTGTTCTTTATTTCAGCTGGGGTTCGATGGCAAATGGAGCGAGGCGAGAGCTGGCTAGACCCTTTACCCAACGGACAAGTACTATACACACACACACACGCAAAGAGAGAGAAAGACGTACATACTCTGCCCACTATCCCCATCCATCAACCACATCCATGGACTACAAGCCGCTACGGAGCAGCGGGCTGTACTTTCCCAGACCCTGCTGCCAGTTTGGACTTATTACATTACCTAGATTTGGTTCATGACAATACAACAAGACACAGAGGTTAATGTAGGGAATGTAGGACTGTCTCAGAAAGCCATGAATATAGGCTACACATGATGCAGCTCACAGTCATCCAGGGAAGGCAACTGAGAACACTTTCTCTTTTCCAGGAGCAACAATCTGTTTAACATTCAATCAGTCACAGGCCTGGAGGCTGCCAGGAGGTTGTTGGCTACAGAACAGGGCTCCCTGCCTTGCTCAAGGGCAAACAATGTGGTTGCTGAGGAAAATGGAAACATTCCTCATTTACATCTTCCTGTTACAGGCTGGTTAAGGGACTACCAAGTGCACCTGTAGTAACAACCCTGCTGTGTCATACCCACAACATGAATTTCTAGACCACAACTATTAAGGGAAAACTCTGGTTAATTACAACTTTGTAGATTTGAACCTCATGTCTGACTGTAATGATGAGGTGGTAGTCATCAAAGTGTTTGCTGAGATCTGGGAACATGGCAACGTTGTGATAACAAATTCTGACGAGGCAAGAGGATCAGACAGATGTAAGCAGACCAGTCATTACTTTTCCAGAAACATGCCTTGTGCACAGTTATTGTAAATAAGTTGGATGAGCTTTAGCAGCTAAATCCATTACATTCACCAGCAATCAACTGACTTTTTCTTCTGGTGAGCGGGTTCACAGTGGCTTCATCAGATATTTGGCTGATATCAGCAGCCTGTTTCTGCTGGAATCGGGTTGGAGACTGAACTGAAACAGAATGGGGCGTGAAATCAAAACATCAAGCTGAAAGTCACTAAGAGTACATCCACACTAGCATGTTTTAGTTTCAAAACTAAGGAGTGGTTCTATGTTAACGCCAGCTGTCCACAACACTTCTGATGTTTCTGAGCGTTTTAGTACAAACACTCTGGGGCGGCGTTGTTAGCTGGAATGGAAGAAACTGAGCCGTCTAGTCATTCACATTCACTTCCTGATGGGTTCTGATCAGTTATGACATGACTACCAGTGGTTCCAGCTCGTCATCAGTCCAAGAAAAGAAATCCATCACTTTACTATATATATTTTCTGGTGTGGTTGTACGGATGGGGATTATTATTGATATGGAGCTAAATTGCCAATGTGAGATTGTCTTCATTTTACAAGCACTGTTTAGAATGAAAATGAATTAGACTGAATGAAGCCTAAACCACTTTAAACCTCGAATTGAGGTGTACTTGAGAGTTGGGTGAAAATTCACGTTGACCTTCTCACTATGACAGATATCTTTCGCTTTACTGGAAATTCTCCCCCAATTGTTAATGTAAAAATATTGATATGAAGTTAAAATGAGACTTTTACTATAAATCACATGCATCTTTCAACAGGATGCTTCCGTTGGCCAAAGTCAACAATGTCTGACTAATCTAAATATGTGATCCCATCTTTGATATAACCAAACCAGTACCTGCTTTTGCACAGTGTCTGTTTTGCTGGTTGTTTGTTTCGTTTTCTCTTATTTGCTTTTCTCTTATTTGCTGTAACAAGTGAATTTCCCCATTGTGTGGATAAATAAAGAAATCTAATCTAATCTAAATGTCATCAGCGGCAGTTCAGAGTCTGAATGCAAATCACCAATACAAATTACTACGGTGCTCTTTTATTCTTGCTGCTTCAAGAACACTAATCCTTCAGAGCAAATGTTTTCTTTCTTACTGCTGGGAGCAGAGGTGGTCATGGAAACAAGCATATTACAGATAAACACAGGAGATGAAGCCCTCCACTGTTTGTTCTGCTGTAAACATGAAAGCACTTTCATGCTAGTGGAATGCAGCGGCCTGTGTGTGTGTGTGTGTTTCTGTTTGTGTGCGCGTATGTGTGTGTGTGTGTCAGCTTTCATTTATGAGTGTGTATAGAGCATTCTGTCTGTTTATTCTCACCCTAGCATGTGTCAGCAGTATTACTCAAACTTGACGAATCAACTGTATGGCTGAGTTTGCTCACAGCCATTTGTAGACCATATGTAACAGCAGCAGCAGACGTATAGCTATTTCTAATCTTGGATGCTTATGGGAGATGTCACTCCAAAGCTGAATCCAAGCGCTCAACACCAAAAAATGAACAAACAAGGTGAACATGGTTAACAGCTGCCAGCCAAAGTTTTGATTGTCATTAAAATAACACACGCTGCAGAAACTATGGTCATAAATTCACATGTGCCAGTCTGAGAGAGAGGTTTCAGGTGCATTGTTAAATCATCAGCAGGCTAAAACATTGCTGCTATATTAACGCCTGCTGTTCACATACTTTGCTGCAGCCAAGCAGCATACTATAGATCCCACATCTATCATTCAAGGCATAAGGCTAGAGAGTACAGGCCTGGGAGCTGCCAGGAGGCTGTTGGCTACAGAGCAGTGTTCCCTGCCTTGCTCAAGGGCAAACAATGTGGTTGCTGAGGAAAATGGAAACATTCTACAGGAGAGTAGACCACAGAGAAACTATGGTCATAAATCCATGTGTACAAGTCTTAGAAAGTAGTTTCAGGTGCATTTTTAAACATTATTGTATGTCTGTATAAGATGCTAGAGAGTAGAGCCGGTTTCAGTCATTAACTCCAGAAAATGTCTGGGAAATTTGGTTAGAAGGCATGACGTGGACATCAAGATTCAAGATTCAAGATTTTTATTGTCAAATGCACAACAATAACATTAAGCAGTCGCTGGCCATGAAATGCTTGAGTCACAGGCTCTCTTTTAGCAATGCTCAGGTAATACAACCTAAAAAATGAAATATAAATAGTATAAAATAGAATAAAATAGAATATCAAAATTTAAAATAAAATAAAGTATATATATCAAAATATATATAAAAACAACTGAAGAGAAATAAGATGACTTTTAATTTCCACTGCAGAAAGCACAGCGTATTTGTTTACAGCTCGTCGACACCGCTGTCGACCTTTATCCCATAAACTCACACAAAGCTCCCTGAGTGTGTTTATGTCGGTTCTGTTTTAAAAACACAAAAGTATTCATCATTTTCATTGTTGCCTCCTACGTGTACGATATCTCTTTTCTCATCCTGAGATATTTGTATTCTTCTAGTTTTGTGTCTGTCATGTGCTAGTAAAGATATCGACATGATCTCTCCGCATTCTCACATGTGCTCACTCTGATATCTTCTGCACATTTTACTTATGGGCTAGCAGGAAAGGTTCTAAAAAATGTTGAGAGCAACAGAAGAAAAGACTTAAACTATGGATTGCTAAGGAACTATAAGACCTGTTGAGGAGGAGATTATGGATGGTTGGCTTATCACTTCCTGTCAAAATAAAAGGCAGTAGTTCCAAAGCAGTCTCTAATAAAAGTGGCAGCAGCCATTCTTTAGCCTCAATCAAGTCATTTAAACTTTAACCACACAGACACCAGATCACAAATCACATACATCCTTTACTCTTTACGCTGAGAAACATTTGCTGGGTAACTTGGGCTACCATCATGAATCCTGAAACATGTTTGTGTAACTACACCCATGATGTAAACAGAGAACATGCCCCCCTGATAAAAAATACATTTGTGGATTTAATTCAGAAGAAACTACACTGGGCATGTTCAATGTAATGAATGATCTTGTACCCCTAGCCCTTCTGTACTCAAACTCTGCTGGACAGCTGTAACAATGAGCAACCTTTGGCCTTCTAGTCTAGACGTACTGTAACAGGTCTCCTCATGACTGGGATTATGCTTTTAATCTCACAGAAAATGTCAATGATCTGTGCTAAATAATTTGACCTATAACCCTGAAACAAATGCACACACAAACATCCACACACATACACAGACACTGCAGTAGGGCTCCTTTCAAAGGTGGGGAGAAAGGTGCTGTACATGAGAGATTACTTGGATGTACTGTACATCGATCAGAACATTACAGCGCTCCCCAGGTTCCCACATGCTGTTTAAACATACACACACACACACTAAAACAAGTACATACGCACACATGCACATGCACGCAAGAAAAACCATTAAAATTGAGCCGCCCTTTGGGAGCGCTAACAGCAGACCAGATGTGGTTGTTTTAAAGCTGGACTTCTATAGAAACTTCTATAGAAACAATCCCCTTCGACCCAGAACGCCTTCATCCCCTCATCATCATCACTAGAGCGGCCGGAGCAAAACAGTCAAATCTCTTGTCTGCTGATTAACTTAAACTTCACTAGAGCCAATGCAGGCCGTCATAGACTAAGTCCAGTGCAGCGTTGTGATGGCATCACTGCCAAACATTTGGATCTTTTATCTTTCTTTAAGTTTGGCAGTACTGCTGTCTGGTGATACATGTTTGTTAACATTGCTATGGAGATGTTGGCCACTGCAATTTTTACGATAACAGGAGGCATGATGGGGGGATTTCCATTGGAGGAGAGGGTGTGTTTGTGTGTATGTGTGTGTGTGTGTGTGTGTGTGTGTGCTTGTGTGTGTGGAGTAAATGCAGGCAGAGATATCTGTGTGATGATAGTGATGGTTTGGACTATATCACCATGCTGGTTTGTACATCCAAGTTTCTCCCTCACTTCTCCCCTTCATCCGTGACGCCTCTCACTTCCTTCTCTTTCCCTTCGCCCGTCATTGTTTTATCTTACAGGACATATTCTTGTTTTGTTCTATGACTTGCGAGATACTTTGCATGTAGAGACGTTAATGTAAAAGCTTTCATTACAGTGAATCAAAGGCTTTGACAAGCTGATGAAACATGGTGTGAGCTGCAGCGACCAATATCTCAGAGATAGGTGACCATTTTCATGAAATACAAGTTATTTTCCCCACATGATCAGAATATAAAAAATCTGATTAGATTGGTGAAAGTTGTGAGATTTAACAGTGTAGAGTAGTGCGTTTGTGCATGTACATCTACACCTGTGTGTAAGCAGTACTATGTCCAGGCCACTCATGAGTTAGGTGATCTGTGGGTCCTAGATAAGTCAGTGATAGAGAGCAACTAAACTCAGTGTGAAGGTAAATAAGTAGGTAACTAATGTATCCAAGATGAAACCTTGAGTTTGATCATTTCATGCAGGAAATGTGTTAAACCAAGAAGTAGAGGACAAAACCAGGAAATGGAAATTGACCAACTTTCTGCCTCGTAGGTTGTTTATTCTGTTGCAGGGTCATGGAAATGTAACATTTAGCTACAGTAAGCTAGTGCAGTTAACTGCTCGAGTGGGCTTGATGTGATGCCTACCCCATCCATGTCATGGAAGATGTGGTACTGCAGCAACAGCGTGATGGTGTTTTCACTGAAATGTGTGAGCTGGTAGTTTAACTGCCACAAGATACTGAAGGGAGTTAAAGTCGGTGGAGCCTGACTTATCTGCCTCTCTGGGGAGAGAACATGAAAAATGTGTTACATTAATTCTGAGAATGTCAGGTGAGAAACTGATGTTGTGTAGTAAACATGCAGTAATAATACTGAAGCTACACCTCTGTCTCGATATCTTGATTAATCCTGATCTCACCCCCTCCCTATGTGCTCAGACACAGGTCCCATATTCACTGTGTCTGCTAAGCAGAGGATACAGCTAACGCTAAATATTGGGGTGATACTGCTGCAACACAAGCAGTTTTGTTTGCCACCCGTTTTATTCACAGTTTTCCCTTGACACGTAAAGACTCCACTCCACTCAGGCAGATGAAAATAATCAGATGTAAGATCGATGAGGGATCAGTGACCTTCCTCAGTTTGAAACAAGGTTTTCTACATTGTTCTCCATCGTTTGACTTGTGCTCTTTTAAACTGTGTTTTCTTGTTGACCTCTCTTCCACTGGAGTGGTTTAATGGAACCAGGACTTAGAACCACTAGCTTATCCAATGCACCTACATCCTAGTATTCACATAATGGAAATGAGTAGAAATGTACATTCACTTGTATTGTCCTCAGCTGGATTTTCTACACAATTGGATGCAATCTGCATCATTATTGGACGTAAACTCACCTATTGAGACTTAAAAAATGTCTTTACTTCTCTTACATATTAACTTATGATGGCTTGGAGTTCTGTATATGTGATGAGATACATTATGAAACCAGTATTGAACCTTTTCCTGAACTTATTTATGCCAAGCAGTGTAATTTTAGCACCTCAGGGAAGTGAAGCCCAAAAATAAAAGAGTTGATGAACTTATGAGGTTTCATAATCTGTCAAAACTTTTGGCAACTCTGAGATATTAATCATTGCTGCTTCAGGCTATCTGGCAGCACCTTCAGGCAGTGGGGCTAACTGGTAAAACTGTGTTCACTTCTTTCATCTTTCTCCAGTTTCAATTGTTGACTGAACAATTTGTGCTATAGATCATTACACATTTGTCCCTGTATGTGAGATCCTGCTTCTCATGCACTATGCCAGGACTATGTGCATCCTACTGTAAAGTGCTATTTGCCAACATGTCATCATCGAATGTAACAACCAACAAAATCTTTATTTATTGTAGTCTGTGATTCAAAGTGGCTTTGATTCTGTCTCGGATCTAATGGGTCGAAGCTGTAGACAGCCTTTGCCAAACATTTCTGAGAACTGGCTCCAAAATAAACCCTTGCAGACGTTGGGGTGAGTCTGTCAGTCTTGTGAAATCAAACCCATTAACCTCCTCTTCGTCTCCCTCCTCCTCCACCTCCTCCTCCTCCTTTTCATTAAATGTTGGAGAGTAAATACACCACAAAGGAGAAAGGGCAAACAGAGAGCCTGGACTCTGTCACTCCCTCCTTTCATTCACAAGCTCTCTCTTCACCCTTTCTTCAGCCCTTCTAAGACTATGACAACGTACACCAATAAGTCTAATACTTGTTGCAATAATAGAAACTCAATGGCAGTATGCACAGGGTAGAGGTGCTCACTGATTGGTTGAATGGGTTTATATGAATCAGGTGCTGTCGCCTTCACCGTCACCACACCTCAGCTGGGAGATTCGGACCCATGTGGCCGACTGCACTCTCCAAAACCACCACCATCTTAACACCAAATGAGCGAAAATCTTTTGGAAGAATGGTTTTCATCCTCCCAGTAGAGTTCAGACAAATGTAGAACCAATAGAAGGGATCATCAAAACCAATGACTCATGGTGGGTCAACACCTGACTGTCACACTTTTACCTCCGTTTAAGGGGGTTATGTTTTCATTGCTCTCTGTCTGTTTTTTCTGTTTGCCAGCAGGATTATCCATAAAACAACAAAACCAATGTTCTTAACACTTGGTGGATGCTTGGACATGGGCCAGAAAAGAACAGATCAACTTCTGGCAATGATCTGGACAAGCGAGCTGATCCAGGAATCTTTTCCCAGAGAATAGTTTATGGATCTTGAAGAAAATACATAATTTCGAAATAGAAGCTGAAATCTGAAATTGTTCAATAAAAACAAAGGAACTAGGAACTTACCTCTGCCAAGGAGGTATGTTTTCATCTGTTTGTTTATTTGTTCGTTAGTAAGCAGGATTACGCAAAGAATTACTGGATGGATTTCCAAGAAACTTGCTGGAAGGATGTGGTGTGTGTCAGGAAAGAAAGCATAACATTTTAGTGCACAACATGGGGTAAATCCAGGAATATTTTTCTCCCCTTTTTTTGAATTGTGAGGGCGTTTTTCAACATGAATATTGCTGGTTCTAATGAATATGAATGGTTTGATAAGGGGACTGTTTGGTCTCCGAGGGGGTGGTGCTCTAGACCTTATAGGAAATAACCATCTCGCACGAAGCTTAAACACTAAATGTGTTTTATTCTCATTTGAACAATCGAGCAATGCACAGAGCAGATGTACTGTCGACAACATTTGTATTTACTTGGGCCTACTTTTATATTTATTGTATGTACAGTATGAACGTATAAACTAAAAGAAAACAAATATCGGCGATGTCTAGAGAGCATGCAGCGATAAGAGTTGGATGTGTGTCTTAAAGAAAATCAAGTGATCGACGCAGCAGAGATAATATGTAACTTCCTACCTCTCGCCTGAATAATGCAGAGGATTGGTTGCTGTTGGGAAATTGTCTAAGCAGAGAACCTCCCACTGTGTTGTGCATGTGTGAAAGGCAAACTGTGGCTAAACTGTAGCCAATTCCCCAGATTTTACCCTTAGGTCATGTCTGAAAATGGCTTTAGGAAGAGCAGCCAAGCAGGTGCACCACATACTCCAGCCTGCCCCCCTTTATTTTTCAACCTGATTAAACAGTGAATTAAAAGGCCTAGCTTTGGCACACACAATCTGGCCTCCAGCTCTGCTACACATCCTGGGATAAATCATCACGTATGGGACTTACACAATTTCCATGTTGAAATCCAATGGAACAATATTGATGTTTTGAAAAGTCTGTATTTCCACCCAACCTCTCACACACACACACACACACACACACACTCTGGTACAAGGAGTTCATTGAGGGAAGAAAATACGGCTAAGCCCTCTTGATTGCTGGAGTGGCCTTTTCCTCCAACTCCTTCAGGTCACCTGCTGCTTCACCACCACATCCAGCAGCTCCTCGCTGTCCTCCCTACTCCACCATTTCTCTTTTTCTTTCTTGAGATTGTTTATAGACAGCCGGCCAAGAATGTGTTAATATGCTGAGCATGCCAACGTTTTAATTGAAGGCGTTTTCCCTTTGATCAGGATGGCGGTATCTGATGCTTGAAATATTTAAACCCAATCAGCAGCGATCAATTAGCAGAACAATAGCTCCAGGGCTTGGAGTTGAGGCTCAACAAGTGCCCCCTCTTCTTTTTCTCCTCCTTCTTATTGTGCTATTTTTTTTTCTGTCTTCTGATGATGACCCCCCGGCCAGCAATCAGGGCAGTGCAGGAAGGATTAGACAGACATTAACTATGAATAATGGGAAAAATAACAAGGCAGCTAAACAAAAGCTCCACTTCCATGGCATCTTGGAGCCGCTTTGAAGAGGGCTTCTCATTCTTGATCTCCTTGCACACGTCGCACACAAACACACGCATGTGCACTCACAAACACATGTGTGCAAACATGCACAGATGTACACACAGATACGCACGCACAAACACACTCCCCCACACAAAACACACACTATTCCATCTGTGGACCGCCTTTCACTGCGAGTTAGGACCTATAAATCAAAGCCTGAAGAAAGAGAAAGAGTCCTGGGCTTGTGTTTGCAATATAAAGGAGCAGAGTTTGTGTGCATGTGTGCGTGTGTGTGTGTGTTTGTGAGAGATTTAAGGGATCTCTAGGGCCATAAACCCCCCGGGCTGAAAGAGAACAAAGGGCAGACATTCATTAATCTATGTACAGGCCTCTATTCTCTGCACTCCACTGGAGTATAGTCAACCACACAAGCACACTTCTTCAATATGACAACCTGCCTCTGTGTGTGTGTGTGTGTGTGTGTGTGTGTGTGTGTGTGTGTGTGTGTGTGTGTGTGTGCGTGTGTGTGAGTGATCTCAAACCAGCCCCATATGGCAAAAATGCATCCTTACTGATGTGTATTTCTTTCATTCATCTGGACATGTATGTAAATGAATGATGTGTGTGTGTCCTGGTCGGTGTGCAGGGTGGTTTGGAGGGAGCTGCTGCTGCAGTCGGGCCAGGGAGGCAGGATGTTCCCATGCAATAGAGTGTCAGGCAGTTGGCTGGACTGCAGCCAAGCCAAACCTGCGGCGGCTGGAAGGAGAGCAGCCCAGCACCGAGATCCAGTTACCATTTCCTCAATCACCGAGCGAGAGAGAGAGAGAGACCTGATGAGCAGCGTTTCCTGTCCACACAGAGACGATAAAATGATGGATTTGGGAGAGCAGGTTTGGCTGCTCACAAGCGGCCCGCGCCAGCTTAAGATGAAAAGCGGCATTTCAAATTTCAGTCACATAGATAAGGTGCCAATTCTTCTGTTTCTTTTTCTTGTCTTCCCATCTTACCCGTCCACCTCCGTCCCCGCGGAAAGGGAGGGAAAGGTCAAAGAGGAGTGTGTGTGTGTGTGTGTCTGCGTTGTGTGTGCGTGCGTGCGTGTGTGCACCCCATATGGAAGCCATTCTCCTGTCCCTGTGTATTCACTCCTGGCAATGTTTGGACATTTTCTGGAGATGAGTGCTGTGATGTCACACATGGGCACAGTGCTGCTGTGTCAGGAAAGAGGAGGAGAAAGTGCGCACCAGGAGAGGGAGGGGTGGTGATGGCGGTTGGCGGCAGGAGGAGGAGGGGATGAGAGTGAATTGCTGAGCTGCCAGTTTTTTCTCACCACACTGTAAATTAGCATGCCGGTTCCTTGATGGAAAACATTCGGGGGGCAACACCGAGGGGCCTCCTGAGATTGTAGACATGTGAGAGAGCTGTGTTCTGCTGGAGTGATGATGGTGCTGGTGTCGGGGAAGGGGGGGGGGTCGGGGGGGCTGCGGGGTTTGGTGTCTTCCCAATTAAAAAGGCCACGAGCAAAACAACCTCGGCGTCGGGGACGAGTCCCAGCAGAGGAGCGAGGAGCCTGAGAGAGAGCAGATGAGTCGTGCTCTTGAGCAGCTCGGGCTGCTTCTAATAAAGACTCTACAACTCCACCCCACCACCACTAAACCCCCCCCTGCCCTCCTTTATGGAAAAAATCGGTGGCGGTACAAACGGCCCTGGCCTCACACTCCACTGGAGATAATTAAGTATAAAATAGAAGTGCAATTTCCACTGGTTAGTATTCCAGAGCTGCGGTGGTGTCCCACTCGTCGTCTCCTGAAGAGGGACAATCTGCAAACTTCAGTCACAGTCAGAGCTTTATTCACACTTTGTATCAGGAGGTAGAGTTACAGGCTTCGCCAATTGATTATTTTCACTCACAAATGATTGAACAGCCGACTTCAAACTTCAGGGTCGTCCATCAGAAGTCGTCCTGGAATGCTTTCGATCACATCTGCTCAAAGGCTCAGAAAGAGGTGAGCTGTATTTATGAATGAACTTTAGCTGGTGGAGAGACTGGAGCATTTTTTAACAACTCATGTTGCCACAAGCTGAAGCCGTGTGTTATACTGCCGGCTGCTGTTCAAAATCATCTGGATTCAAAAGAAAATGTCCCGATTCTATTTAAAATTAGCATTTTTATTTACAAATTTAAGTTCAGGATATCATACAGCTGATATTGAAGCAATTCTGCAGCAATAGTGTCTGACTTGCTTCCTGCTTTTGAAAGTTTCTCCTCTCGTTTGGTATCACAGACTGACTGACCTTCCAACACACACATATAACACAATTCTCTTACCGTCTCCCTCCTCCCTCAGGTCGAGGGAGGACCTAATCTCCTGCTCTCAGGTAATGAATTTGGACCGACAGGGGAGGTGAACGCTGTAAAAAATGAAAAGAGAAAAGAGGCCTTGTCTTTATGAGGCTCTACTGTATTGACTGTGGTACAAACTGTCATCGTGGGGGTGGGGATTGGTGGGGTCCTCTGTCACATCTAAATTTAAGCCATTCCCAGAGGCCAGGCCAAACAAAGCTTCAGGAAAAGGCCCCAGCTCTTGTGCGGTGAGCCGGCATGGTGCTGCTAAGTCTGAAAAACAACAGGAAACACATGTGGAGTGCGCCATACAGGGGGGGAACAGTGGGCCTGTGGAGCAGCCAGGATCCAGAATCCCAGGACGGAGACCTGAGTCACCTGACCTGACCCGGCCGGTTCCCACTGACACTTCCTCACCCGCTATATTAGGGGCAAAGGTCTCAGGGGCGGTGCGACGGGCCTGGCTGATATCAGTGCTGAGCTCAGCTACAGGAAACAGCCTGGGCACAGACAGAGGGACGGAAGAAGTGAGAGGAAGGGATGATGGATGTTTTTGTCCTATCTATGGTGAGGGCCATCTGTGGCGTTGTCATGCTTACATAACAGATAAACACTACCTTACTGCTAAATGCTCTCAGACAGCTATTCCTGCTTTATAGATAAAACACATTTAGATATTTATATACAAAGATAACAGTTATACCAGCAGGCAGGGATTAAAGAGCCGCACCTGCGCCTCATGCTGAGGTGGACGAGGATCATTCAGCCATGTTTGTTTTGGGAAAGCGGTTTTATATTTACAGAGGATTACCAAATGACTTGAACAGAGGCTGAAATGGGTTGTAAGCTGAGATATGTGTGAAGACGCTTCTCTCTTACGTGACGATCGGTAAAAGGCCGCCGCCTCCTCCTCATCAGCCTCACTGTCTCCTTCTTTCATCTCCCTCTTTTTCTCTCCTTTGGCGTTCATCAGCGAGTCAGACGGAAAGCAGGGCAGAGTTTGGTCGGAGTTTGGGAAACGTTAATCTCCTTTTCCATTCTCTTCCAGCCAGTCATGGCACGGCCTGTAATAGTGTTGATCCTGACACAGTGAGGGGAGCAGGCCAAATGCTTAGTGAGTTGAAAGTGATGCCACTTTCTAAATCTGACAAAGGATGCATAGAGAGAACCGTGAATACAGTGTATGTCCGACTTTTCCATATTCCACTCGTCTCTTTAAATTGTACATTTTCCTGAAATTATACATTCTTTACACATTTTCATATCATCCATGTTTTTATACCTCTGCCAAGCAGGTCATGTTTTCACCTGAGTCTGGTTGATTGTTGTTTGGTTTATTTCTCAGCAAGATTCAACAAAAACTACAGGAAAGGTTACCTTGAAACTTAGTGAAAAGATGTCGCATTGTTGCGATGTGGTGCAGCTTAATTGAATTTAGGAGACTATCGGGCCTTGGTAGAGATATGTGCTTAACCGGGAGCCATTCTAATTTCCATTTGTCCTTGAACCTGCTGTTCACCGGGAACGTGTCATCTGAAGTTGAAGGTGCATGTTGAAGCTGAATACCCCTTTCCTCACCCTCCCCTTCCAAACATGAAAGAGAACCTGTGGTAGCCTTCAGTTGTTCTAAAAACTCAAAAGGTGTTTAGTTTGTCCAGTCTGGACTACAATCAGTCTGTGGAAATAGCCTTTTACAAGTCTGTCATTGTGATAGCAACTATTTTACTGATCAGCTCAACCGCTTTGGTCTCAAAAGTACTATGGAAAGTGTCTTGGGATAATGTATGTTGTGATTTGGCACTTTAAATTGAGTTCAGTTATTCACAAAAAAGCATTTTCTTTGTGTACTGAACAACTGTGTGGTAGCTGTTAAATTGTTCCTGTTGCAGTTAAACTTCTAAGGTTGAGCCTGATTTGCATGTAGTCCAAAACAGAGTCCAAATCGGATTTGTGTGTGGGCCAAAAGAAACACTGCGCCTGCCTGTAAAAGTTGAACAGCTGTCTGATATCTCTGGCTTTCATCCAGACACAAGACACCTGAAACGTCAGCTACAAATTAGGTCTTTGTCGATTTTGAAACCAAATCTACCCAGTTGTGATTAACTGACATTTTGACACACCCCTGTCATGTAGAGAACCATATTTTGATTAGATGCACTTTATCTTCCGTTCTCCCTTTTATCAAGCACTTCAGGTTACATCTGCAACCAACGGATTTCCCCACAGGATCATTAACGTTTCATCTCGTCTTAAAAACAAAATCAAATTCTCTCCGCACTTAGCTGTTTGCACATTGAAGTCGTCCTGTGTTCACCATGTTGTATGTGTTGACAGAATCCTGAATCAGAGCCTTGTGTAAAAGCCCATATCACAGTCATGCATGCAGGACTCCTCATGATTAAAACTTTCATTTCTAAGAGTTTACTTGTTATTGTCTCCGCGGAGGTGCAACTCTGCACCGCATCCAGAGGCAACATGATGAGAGACGGAGGCAGTTTAAGTGGGTGTTTCACAGGTGTGAGCCCAACATGCTGGGACGGACCAAGACAAATACAAAGAATGGGATCCTGTAACACACAGATGATCCGAGTCACGTAAAAGCAGCACATGCACCTACAAGCTTTCCATAGCCCTCAGCTAATTAACATGGGAGTTGCTGATTGATTGAGTACTGCATATTGAAAAGAGTCACTCACCCAGATGCATGTTTAAACCATAGGATTGAATCTTTAACATGAAATGAGCTGGGATGAATTTCTTTTTCTTCCTGTCCTCATTTGACACAGGGCTCACAGGCGAAGCCATTCTGATGGTAATGAAAATAAATACAGGCCTTGGGAATCCACGTCCATTCCAAGAGCTATTCATCTATGAAGCAACCTCTGTCTTATATAACAGTCCCTATTTGAATTCAGTTCACATCGGTTTATTTAACTTGATTTCCCTAAATAGTGTCCTGATTGGGTTGCATAAGGCCTCTGGGTTCACAGTGAGAAGGGAGGAGGGTGAGAGGGGATGAGCAGAAGAGAGAGATGGGCGTGAGGAAAAGAAAGAGCGGGGTGAAAGAATAATGAGAGGGGTGTTTCAAGTTCAGTGTTCGGCTTTATTTGTCCAAGTGGGGAACTGGTTTGGCAACACCGACGTTACATAAATACGTAATGTGAGGTGCTGAAAATGAGCCTTGTAAGACGAATCATCTCTGTCATCACATGTTCGTCATCATCATTATCCACATTACAACATCGTGATGACTAGAATCACTCTCCTAATCCCTGCACATTGAAAAGAAATGAAGGACCATTACACCAGTTTATCTCAACATAGTGTATAACAGATTGTAAAGAGCACTGTCAGAGGGAGGGGAGAGTTAAGGTATAGACTCCTGAGAGTGGTGAGCAGATTGTGCAGATGTGCACATTAAGGCCAAGAGCAATTTTTCATGGAGTGACAGATCATTATGAATGATAACCCTTATTTTCTCTTTGATTTTGGTTTGGTTTCTATCGGTATTGATTGGTTCACATAAAGAAACAGAAACATGTTAAAGCTCACTGGAGGGAAAAGAGGAAGGTGGACTCACGGTCGAGAGGGGGTCACTGAGGGGAAAAGTGGAGCACCAGTGGGTCATCACTCAGGCTCGCCAGGTGCAACCTTTTTTCTAAAAGCCAACCAAGGCTCTGGGATGGCCTGTTAGTAGCTAGTACCACCATTAGACTTGGTGGTTATTAAATCTCCTACTGACTATGCCATGACACTTTCTTGTACAAGGTAATTCCAGTGTGTCTAACATTCAAACCCTGAAAAGTCTGACTTACAATGATAAAGGTCAGACTTCCTTCAGAGGAGGAAGGAGAAACAGTTGATAAATGGTGAGATTATGTGGAAAATGTTCTTTGTACTGGACGTTCTCCAGGAACCTGAGCAGCAACGAGGATTGTTTCCCCACAGATATGAATAATTATACAGAGCAACAAAAACTTTAAAAAACTTTAAAAGTTGGACTGTGGGAGGATCCGACTGTGGGATCACTAGATCCTGCATGGAGATCTAATTGCCCCTTATTGATCTGTTTTAGAGTCTCTTGAATAGTTTACACTTTTTGAGATGGGTTAGCTATTTAATCCCAGCTCACATTAACTGTCTTAAATGGAAACATAACCCAACTTTTGACAGAGAAAAGAGCAATGCAGTCTTAATTCATAAGAAATAAAATAATATTGAATGTTAATTGAAAACAGCTTTGCTGCTACAGTCTCATGACTAGTAACTTAAATAACTTAATTGGCAAATAGCAAAAACACTTTTGAGGTGATTTTAGTCAATCAGCCAATCAATTTGTGCCCCTTTAAACTATATTTTATTTATTATAATTTTTTCAATTTGGGGCATAATAAAACTGCCTGAAGTCAAAGCTGTGTCATACATGTCAAAAACTGCACATGTGTTTTGTGGTTTTCTGTTATTAAATAAAAAAGACAGGACGACTAAAGCAGCTGATAAATGTTTTCTTTAATAGATTACTAACAAGCAGAAGTATATCACCCATGACTGGAAAATTACTATATTACTCCCAGTAAGTTTTAAAAGTCTAAAATCCGTAAAATCAATAAAATCAATAAGAATTCCGTTCCTCCGATTACCCAAAATGATCTGTCCTCATTTTGCATAAAATCTTAGCTACAATCAGATTTCAGATAACTTTATTTTGTTAAGGGTTTCAGGTTAAAAAGCCAATGAAGCAATAACACTGCACTCCATTAGCACTTGAATCCATCCAAGTAAAAATGTTGGATGCAACAGTTGAATTGGTCTCTTGAATGTCAGAAAAGCATGTCGAGGATTTGGCAATATCTGACTCACAGTATGTTTAATGGTTTTAGGAACACGATAACAATCCATTGTCGACTTTCGCAAGACCGTTTACATTTTATGGATGTTAACCGTTTGGGAATTTCATAATGTGTCTCCACCTGGGTAAAATATAATATCTTAAACAAGCTTCTCAGGGTGAACGCTGACAGGAAATGACACGAAACTGGAGACGTAGCGAAGGCCTTCCCATGACTGCTTGTATCGCTGAATATTTCTGCAGATATCTGGCCCAGAACCCTTTGCCGACGGTGCATCCAAAGTAAATCTGGACCTGCAGCTGAGTGAAATAAAAAACCCAAGAGCGAGTCTGATGATTTATTCATCATTCCTTTCACACACTGCAGACACAACAACTGTTGAGTCAATAAAAAGGCACGCACACACTCACACACATTTCCGCACACATGTGGGTGACCTTACAACCCCCCTAAAAAGCACCACCCGAGCGCCACCATGTAATTCCCCACTGGCCTGACTGGACTGTTAACACACAGAGACAGGTGTGTGTGACAGGAGTGTGAGAATCCTTGCTAGTGTGACGACAATGGTGAGAGATCACTGACACAACGGGCTTAATGTATAGTTTCCACGGTCAAGCCTTTTCTTTCACACGTCTCATCTGGTGAATAACCCTCTGTGCGGTGGGGCGGTCTAGCCGATGGCCCATCCGGAATGCCGACGCGATTACCACGGGGATACTGCGGGTGGATTCCTGAGTGGCCACTGTGACATTTCAGGATTAATCATGATGGCCGAAAGCATGAGTGGCTGTTAATTGCATTATCAATGGATGGCACTGTCTGCTCTGGTCACCCACTCACATTTAAAGAATTCTCTGTTCCCCAACTGTCATTGTGGTTCCTCTCTTCATCCGGCAAAGTGAGCGTAGGATACTCTTGTGGTTCCTGTTCGACTGAATTTCCAGTAGGTGCAGCAGTAAATTCACACAGGGTTTGGGGCCCTAATCCTCATGGGATCACTATATGGGGCTGGGAGGTGATGGGCAGTGAGAACTATGTGGACTATGAGATCCTCCTCTAAGCCCTGGTGATTGTGGGATAAGACGAAGGTCTGCCTAGGCGTCTTAGAGGAGTGTGAGGAAGCATGTTCAAACCAAGAGAAAGCCTCATCTTCTCCTCTTCTCAACATCTGCAGCCACTCACAGTTTCCATGTTCTGGCTTGATGAGCCAAAACACATGCCGGGTCTGAGTGAACACACGCACACTCACGCACGACACGTACACACCGAATCAGGGTCGACAGAGCTGGTGTGTGTCCATGTGTGTGTCTATGTTTGTGTACACTAGAGGCAGGGGAGAGATGTTCTTGGCCAAATCACAATCGGGAATCAGACGTCTTTCTTTGCCAAGGACAAGTTTAACTCTATTCTGCTTATTTTTGGCAGCAGTGGCCCGAGTAAATCACAGCGCTGCCTTATTGGCAGTCGCTGAGAAGCTGCCACGGGCTGCAGCCCAGCTCCTATCCGCTAACTACGTCAACAGGACTCCACGCCGCTGGGGGGGCAGAGGTCACACAGCTATACAACTCCGGGCCAGAGAAGGGGCACAGAAAGAGAAGAGCAGCGGTTACAGACAGGAAAAGTAAGACAGCTGCCCTTTCTTCTCAGTGACAGCCTGAAGAGGAATGTAAAGTAATACTAGACCATGAATTAAGGAGGATCCTGACAGATGATGGAATTCATAAATGAGTTTCTCATAGAATCTTTCACTGCAAATACAGTGAAAATATTTGATGGTGTTGTTGAGCTTCTATAGTTTGACATTTTGGGGAAGTTATGTTTTCTGTCTTGCAGAGATTTTGACGCTGTCATTTCTGTAAAGAAAATATGAAGCAACAGACACAGACTGCTTAGGACAAAAACAGGAGACTGTTTTATATGATAAAAAAACGAAATCTAGAATAGGATATAAACATATTTTCCAAATTTAAATTACAGCTTTTATCAGATTAACTTTAAAGGTGATCTGCACTGTGACATTAAAATTATTTAATGAACATTTTAATGTTATTGTTGTAGAGGATGAAGCTGCAGTAGTGAGTTTCCTTCAATGGGGGCGTTAGACCAATCATGAGTGAGTGTCAGCTGTCAATGACATTTCACTTAACGTACTTAACATATCAAATTGATCTAAATTCAAATGCGTCACTTAGCTTTTTCAATGTGGAAAAGGAAACGTCAAATCTGCATTTTGGCTGCATGATATTATAATTAAAAGTAGATTCATACAATCTATTTAGATGTTGTTCCTGTATCGGATTATCAGCAAATCCACATCTTTCATCTTCGCATGAAAACAAGAAATGAGTTGCAGCTGAATTCACTGGCGTCAAAGAACGAAAGCAACATTCCGTCTTGAATGACTGTGTCCAGTTTTCTTCGGGTGGATGTGTTTATTGTCGTTCAGGAAGCCTCCACCCGCCTGCTGGAAACACCAATCGGTTATTGTGCAATTTTTTAAAACTTTGCATAAATCTCACTCAACGCTCCTGTGTGAGTTGCTCTGGAACAAACATCTTCTTCCATAAAAGTAAATGTCAGTGAAAATATGTGTATTATTAATGGTTCTTTACCAAGTTATGTAAGTGAGGCTGCAAGTTCAGCCTGAATTGTGCACAGCCCAAGGTCAGGGGTTTGGGGCTCGGGGCTCGGGGGTGTTGGGGCGTTAAGAGGGATAACAGTGTTGGTGTCTCTCCGCTGATAAGAGTATCATTACAGGGGGATTAGTCAGAGGATCATCCGGGAGGTTAAAGACAGCTGTGGTGTGTGAAGTGGTCTGGTGGTCCTGGGAACTCATGGCCAGACTCACAAACACAGACCTTCACACACAATAATGCCATTAACAGAGTGAGGAAAGCCAAATCCTGCTACCAGTTTGAAAACGGTGTCATGTCTGGGGCCGAGACATTCGGTCGGCAGGCGGAGGAGGCCATTTTTGCAACCCTCAGTTGTGGAGTCAAGTGTCTGCAGTGTCACTGCTACGATTCATGCAAAGCTGTAACCAAAGCTGCTCCCTGGGGAGCACTGGGCAACCGCTGCTTCAGTGTGTGTCACTGTGTGGTATGTATGTTTGTGTGACGGGGAACGTGAGAAAGTGCAGTGTAACCCCAGAGGTTCAGCCTTACAGACCAGAGGGGTAAAATACACAGAGAGGGCCAGACTTCACTTCACCGAAGTAAAACTCAAGTAGAGAAGTTACACTGACCAGACCGGTGAGGGTGTAGTAGACACACAAGGCACTGTTACACATTGTCTGGTCTGTTGTTGAGTTTATATTTCCCACACTTAAGTTGTTCTGTATTGTAAATGTCAAAACAAATTGTCATGTGTAAGAAACACATTACACCTATGAAATAGCAATAATCGATTCTACTCTTTGCTGTCTCAGTGAGATTTAAAATACCTTAAATATTTTACCAATCATTTAAGGAAAAGCATGACTTTTCACTGCCCTGCTGAGAGTTAAACGTAGAGGTGATTTGCTTATTGTACCTTTACTTGAAAAACTGTAAGCAAGTAACCTGGGACCTCTACAGCTGTTGTCGTACATGAGATGCGAAGATGACGTGATGTGAATGTTTTTCTCCTGACAAAACACAAACAGCTGTACTGTTTGTAGGCGTTTATGGTCAAGACAACAAAAACTCAATGTTCGGATACATTAAAAAGAAGAGAGCCAATGCATTTCAGTCAATGTGTTCCATCTCTTTTCTCTCCACACAGATCGTTTACCTGTTGGCAACATGCTCCAACGGGATTGGTCAGGAGAAACATATAAGCAGAATTTCTGTATTGCAGTAATGAGCTCACTAATGCTACTGTAAGTGTGTTAAGGAAAATACTTGAGATTGTTATTTTGACATTACATTGTTTGGCTGCTTAGTTTTCAGTCTTGTTTAACAGACAGATTAGGCTCATGATGAGGACTTGAAATTGTTGTTTTAAGAGCTTACTGTTACCAACTGTCTTCTTGGGTAACATTACCGGTTGATGTGTGGTTGTGACTGTACATTTCCCTAAATCCAATAAAGAGCAGGGGCGGGACATGTTAGCTTAAACTTTGACTTGTGAACAGGGCATTTTTATATAACCTGAAACCGCACAAATTAATATGTAGCCTGTTATGGATTTGCCCTTTGGCCTTGCAAAATAGTTCAATGCTTGGTCCTAACTGCTGGTCATTAATTTATAAGACTGACATTTTAATGTAGCTGTAACAAATGCATTCTATACAATTGTGTTTTGATTGTGGAAAGACAAAACAATGGCAAAACTCTATTGTATTCTGCAGCTGTTGCTTTTGAGTTGTCCACCACTTGTAGCCAACTATTCAGCTGCAAGGCATCAAACTCTGAACAGCCCTGAAGACAGTATTACAGGCCATTTAAATTATAATTCTTGAAACAATCAAGAGCTTCAGGTCTTGAAACAATCACACAGACACACACGTTGGATCATAGGTCTGATACAGAACTGTTTGAGAGGAAGGATGAATAACAGGCTTGTGCTTGACGTCACTGAGTCGGCCTTGAAAAGAGCCAAATAGGCCCCCATTCATAATCACTAATAATAGACAGTCGCTTAGCAACGGCAACAAAAACATAAGTGTTGCGGAACAAATTAGTCAACGTGATTCAGTGAAATTTCATAAAGGAGGACATGAAGCCCTGGATGGTGAAGGTTTGAGTCATAAGTGTCGTCATGCTGCACTGAAAAGCTTTTATTCATGAAGACACACACACACATAGTCTCATTAGCATACAAAACCAATTATCAATACACACATTCTTGCACATGTGCTCTCTCACACACACACACACATGCATTCCGTGTCTAATATGAACACACACACCTTTGTATGTCATGCCTTTACAGCTCCCTTTGGATGAAATCCCTTTATTAGGGGCCAGTTGCCTGCTGGCTGCCTTTAAAACCGGCTGCGTCTGTCCGGGACCCAGAGAGAGCGGCAATCCATCTATAAATGTGATGATTGCTGCCCTGTGTTTTCCCCTGTGCTGTGTAAAAACCAGCCAATGACCTCCCTATTTCCCACCCTGGCACCAGTCTCAACATCCCACTGGCCCCAGAATGGCTCCAGCAAAAGAGCCGCGATCTGCAGTCGCCTACACTTAACTGTAATCTCAGCGACGTTACTGGGATTTCAATAAAAATAACAGCCGTTGAATCTTTCGCCTAAATTATAGGGTTGAGTCTGGGGCAGAATCCGGAGGAGGTGGAGAGGTTGAAGGGGTCTTGATGAGTAAAAACAAGGGATGGTGCAGAGGGGTTGTTCAGTCTGAACCCTGAGTTATGACCACAAACTGACCA
The DNA here is from genome assembly GCA_038501795.1 of Pseudopleuronectes americanus. Taxonomy (NCBI): domain Eukaryota; kingdom Metazoa; phylum Chordata; class Actinopteri; order Pleuronectiformes; family Pleuronectidae; genus Pseudopleuronectes; species Pseudopleuronectes americanus. The sequence continues at coordinate 3,832,490 of CM076729.1, read as the reverse complement.
CTAATAGACTAAACTCACACTCCCCTATGATTTGTGAGAGGTGAGGGGTCACCCCTCAATTATCTGTCCCTGCTCTGAATCCAAGAACCTCGCAGCATAACAATTTTATTCTCCGTCCTTCAGTGACTGCCTCTATTTGGGATTCATGATCCCTAAAGGACACACAAGATGATTCATGGAGTGTGAAAAGCATGAAGCTTTAATTCACAGCCACACAACTGTGTGATTTACGACTTTTTCCACAGGAAATTAGTGTTCAGAGATTTCAAGCTTCTAAAATTAATCACATTAAATAGCCTCAAAGAGAGGATATCAAATTTGATGTTGCAAAATCACACATGCATGTTCACACCCGCAGCGAGGGGCTGAGAGTCGGGATATGCTGACTGATGTTGGGGTTGCAAGAGAACTACTGGCCAGGAATTAACAGGGTGTGAGAATCGCAGGCCTTCACTGTGCAGGCACTGGGGCTAAAGTTAAGCTAGCTGTTGACGGTGCAACTAATCTCTAAATGCTAATCTAGCTGCTTGTCATACCAAATTGCCTTTTTTTCCGTTTCTAAATTCTGCAAATACTCCAATTGAAGGAATTAGATACATAAAGGATCAATACGCCACTTTCCCATTTTGGATTGTGTAATTGTACCACACCTTTCTCAAGTTAATAATGATAAAGATCAATTTGAGGACGTGTCAACTTACTCCTAATGCAGATTTAGTAGTTTTACTACTTCATCAAAACACAACAATTCTTTGTAGCGTTCAGGTGAGGGATAGCAACTGAGTAGTATTTTATACTGCTGTGGAGAAGATGTGTTTGTGTTCACAGCACATCGACACCAGCGTCAGCCCTTATCGACAAATCTCGAATCTCACCTTTTTAAACTGACTTCTTCATCAGTATCTTCTGTGTGCATTGCGATATTTTTGTTCTTTTATCTTCTTAATTTTTGCATCTCTTGCATGTTTAAAAACATCATCAACACACGTGTGGAGGCTCTTCTACTGTTTTATCACATTGGCTGATTCAGACATTAACCCAATTTTTTTTAGTGGACTGGCAGGAGAAACTTTGAAGGAATTCTGCAGCGACATTTGTGTGCTCACAGCCCCTTGGGCCAATTTTAGAAGATAATCCTGAGTTCATTGCAGGTCTGAAAGCAACTTCAGATTAAACTACTATTATTTTCACAACATCAACATGGCTATGACTCACTTATATAACCTGTTGCTCATTGGTGGGCCTCATCTAGGGGTCCAACTACACGACTTCTGGCAGACCAACTCAGAGAGAGTGTTTAGTAGTTATGTGCAGGCCTTAAACCTCGGACACAAGGATTTAAAAAAAAGAAAAGGTACAGCAGCTCAGTAGAGAAACAGAACATCATTTGAGTTGAAACTATAATGATCCCTGGAAGGTCCCTGTAAAGTAAAAGGCAGCCAGTAGTTATTAAGTTATTAAGAGAGGAGCAGCTGTTTAAATAACTAATAGAACCAATAAATGCACGGATATGCAATAAGTGTACGACTTTTGGATTTTCATATGTACATTACAGCTCCATCCAGTCCATAAAACTGCTTGTCTGGTGATGCCATCGCTCCTCCCAATTTCACAAGAAGCCAAAAGCTCAGCCAGCTGTTTCTTATTTCTCTTCGGCACCCCCACTCCTAAAGCCCCCACCCATCCCCTCCTTCAGTCACTCCTCCATCAGCACTACCTCCATCCAAACATCCAGCCCACCTCCTCTCCACAAGAGCCTATACCTGATATCCAGATTACACACTTGCATACACATGCACTCAGGAAGGGTGGAGGAATTAGATTGGTCTTTGCCTATGTTAAAGGTTGGAACTGGTTTTGTTGGCTTGCCGATTGCACACACAGCACTGTAGCTACAGTAATGTGAAATTCTCTCAAAACAATATAATCTGTGTTAGCAGATGGATTTTGGAACTTGTTAGTGTTCCTTTATATGTTCATTATCTCATACAGAGACTTTTTGTCTATTCAAGACACCAACACGGAAACTTGCTGTCGATGGATAGTTCAATCTCTAGGTTGCTGTTTGCTTTTAGTGTTGTGAGGGTTTACACACACAAACACACAAACTAGCTCCAAATTAGCTCCTGACATGAAAAACAGTGCTTAGTGCTGCTTTCCTGTAGTTTACTGTGTAAACAGCGCAGGTAAACAAGCAGTAAAAGGCACACACATCACTGAGAGTTACTTGTCTCTCTCTCTATATTACTCACTATCTCGACCACTGGGCCTTAAATAGATCCTTTTGATAACTAAATATTTCTCTTTTTTTCACGGGGAGATGATGGAATGATTCCTGAAATTTAAACCTGTCAATATAGGTCCATGGAAACATGGTGGATGTGTGTGTGTGTGTGTGTGTGTGTGTGTTTGTGTGTGCGTGTGCATGTGTCCATAACAGTGCCAACTTCTGTGTAGACCATTTAAAGTCACCTGAAGAAATATTCAACTGCCAAGTTTCACATGCATACATGATAAATTCAAAATTAGTATTTCCTCTGTGTGTGTATGTGTGTGTGTGTCTGTGTTTCTGTGTGTGTATGTTTGTGTGTCTGTTTTTTTTAACTCCATCCATGCATGTGTGCTCTCTATCACAAACATAACCATCTTTGTTCCTGCCCTATCTGGAGAGGGCCAAAGATAAACAAACATTCTTTTAGGGGAGATGAAAAAGAGCCAGACTGATTGTGAGGGAGGAGGAGAAGGTAGGGAGGGGGTGATGATAAGATCTAACCCTAATTATGTGGGTGAGATAGAGCTGCATATTGGAAGGGGGAGGGTTCGGGCACCTCCTACAGATACCAAAAACTGCTTTCAGATAGCAGGATGACCAAGTAGTTTATTGGGATATGGGCATCAAATATCTGTTCAACACATTTGAGCAAACATGATTACATTTATATGTGAAACAACTTTTAAATTGAATTAAATTGTTATCAAATTGGTGTATTGATGCCAGTCAAGTCCATACACTATATATATATATTCTATACAAAATAGCATCTCACGTTTTTCATCTAGCCTTAATTAACTACTTAAGCTCAAACTTAACAGATACCAGAGGTGTGGACTCGAGTCACATGACTTGGACTCGAGTCAGACTCGAGTCATGAATTTGATGACTTTAGACTCGACTTGACAAAATGTAAAGAGACTTGCAACTCGACTTGGACTTAAACATCAATGACTCGTGACTTCACTTGGACTTGAGCCTTTTGACTTGATAAGACTTGCTCCTTTCCCCAAAACCCAAAGATTAAAAAGTATGTTATTAGGGAACGTTCTGTATCTTTCATTGTGTACGTGTGCGTCTGTGTGTGTGTGTGCAGCGCCGCCGCTCCCAAAACGCGCACTATGCGCTGTGCGTCGGGCACCAAGTCCTGAGGGGGCACCAACAAATAGGCAACTGAAAAATCATCATAGTTATAATAATTATGTAGCCAGCGTTTGGTTGTATCATAGGTCCGGACTCAGTCGTCAAAGGACACAAGAGCAGGTCATGTGATCGGGACCGCACCCCCGTTTATTCTCCGTTCATTTTACAACTACACTCATCACAGAACCCACTTCCTTTAAAACCCCCTTTCAAAATAAGAGTCACTACCAACAACCCACTTAAAACCGGAAATACAAATCAATCCTCAACAATAACGTCATTAAATAAATTTGCTTACAATTATAATGCCGATATTATTTCAGTATAAATATATTAGGTACCTTTTAGGAATGTATATCACAAAAAAGGCAGAACAAGAGATATATTAAATTGCTCAAAAAAAGTTTATTTGAGAAGATTGACTATTCTTGTTTGTACTTATTGATGATTATTTAATGTAATTTATTCAAAGTAACATTGAGTTTTGGAAAAACATGTCTGGTTTATTTTGATACGATTCTGTTTACTGAAGAAAAGTTTGCACTTTCAAATGGATCGTGTGTGTTTTGATTTTCTCAATTCTTGAATGTTCTACATAGTGTATTTACAAAGTAAAGTAAAATAGTGTGAATTTCTACGAAGATTTTGCACATCCCAGTACTTGTGTGTATGTATGTTTTGGCTGTTCTGTGTACTGTGTTTACAAAGTCGATTTTCCTCTTGCGCTTTAATAAAATGTTAAATTGGCAGAAACAAACTTGTCCTGTATCTATCTCATCTCAGATGAGATAGATACAGGACAGGACAGAAACTGCTGTGGAACTAGTTAAAATGCTAAATACAATGTTAACACTTTTGTACAAATAATTACAGTTGCACTTGTTTTTTCAAATGTGTTCATTCTGTAAAGGAATGGTTTAATGAAGAATATTCTTGCAAAATATGAGTTAAATGTTAAAAATGACTGGTTAACAGTGCAATAAGGATGTGCAATGTCAGCCCAATTTTTACTCTGTGATCAAAAGGACTCGAAAGGACTCGAAACTCAAATTTCAGGACTTGGACTTGACTTGAGACTTGTCAGTCTTGACTTGGGACTTGACTTGGGACTTGAGGGCAAAGACTTGAGACTTACTTGGGGCTTGCAAAAAAATGACTTGGTCCCACCTCTGACAGATACTATGAACACTTGAACAAACATCAGTGGGATAAAAGCTTCCAAAAATAACAGCATCTTTGCGAGAAATGTATTTAGTGGTGGAATTTACTTTTTTGTTCGGTCCTATCCTGTTCACCAATGTGGAGGAGATGGGCCTAAGACCTATACTACAACCAGCCACCAGGGGACAGTCCAGGAGCCGTCATGTCGTCCATCTTTATACACATGGTGAAGTGTAGAAGCATTGGGAAACTTTCCTCTCAAGTTTATAACAAGCTATATTTGGTCAAAGGTAGGAGACTAGCGGTTTCGTTCCACTTCTCCTTTATCTATGCTAAGCTAAGCAACTCATCTCCAGCGTTATATTTATCATAAAGACAAGAATCAATCATTCTTCTTATCTCAAGTAAGCAAATATCTTGAGTTTCAATGAGTTTAGCGTTCAGTGCCTTGTAAGATGTCACATTTATGGATAATTCATTATCGTGCCAATCTCACTTTCAAAAAAATCCATACTGGGATTTGGCATCCCTTTGATAAATCATTGAATTGGGAGATAATATACTATAAACTATTTAAAGACTTGAACTGACTGAATCCTTGTCTGCACTGAATGTTCCTGCAGGATCATATGCAACGCAGCTGGTCAGCAGGTGATGCAACTCTCTTGGTGGAAACTTGGCAAGATCCAAGAGTCAAAGTGTTGATAGATGAAAAGTTCAAACTACATAGCATAAACAATTGATTTAACGGCCGAGCAAAGCTCAAACACAGGATTATTTATCAAAACTTGTCAGACATTTTTTATCTGAGATCTAAATGCTAATTATTCAGAAATGCTCATGGAATCTTTAGATATAATTGTTGATCATAATTAGTACATGGTTTATACTTCACTACAGCTAAACGTGAGATTGTAAATATTATAAAATTATGCAGCTTTTGTTTCCGATGTTCAGAGGTCAAAAAGTCATTGAAGGGATCTTACTAGGCAAAAGAATAAAGAAACAGTGTCATGCTGCACAAGAATACAAATAAGTCAAATAGATTTTTTCATGACCTTGTGACCCAAATTATTGAATATATACAGTCTACAGCACACCGTAAATGGTGCCTTGGAAAGTGATGCAGAAATGTTTATACATCTTTCTTCTTCCATTATTTTTTCTTCTTATCCAAGATCTGGATGTGGAGGCAGCTGGCTGCGCAGGGTGTCCAGACATCCCTTTCTGTACTTTCCAGCTCCTCCTGGGGGGATCCCAAAATGTTCCCGTGCCAGTTGGGATATGTAGTCCCTCTCCAGCTGGGCATGCTGATGGATGGAGTCCACAAGGAATCCTGATAAGACGCCTGAAACACTTCAACTGGCCCCTGGCTAATCTGAGCTCCCTAAACCGTATTTACTCAAATGACCAACTTCTTGTGGATTTCATGGTCTCAAATGCTAGTTTGAATTCTTCTTCTGTAAAAAATTGTCCCATTTAGAGTGCAATTGATAAAGCAGTCATCGGGCATGGATACCGTGTGATTTACAGCTTGTACCATCCAATGGGTGCAGGTCGGAGGAGCAGTGGGTGTTGAATTTCCTCGAGCGTTTGGTTCCCTCCCCCCGCTCCTCAAAATATGGTTACCTCTGGTTTCAAATAAAAAATGCCAAACTCTTGAGCCATGTCTGTCACCGTCTTACAAGATTATGTTTTGTTTAGCATATTCACCAATGCCTGGGACAAACATCTGGCTCTTGAGGCTTGTTACAAACTATATCTGCTTGCATTTTTGTGCTTGGCAGGTAATGTAAAGAGAGTCTTTTACCTTAAAACAGCTGCCAACTGCTGATGAAAGCTGCAGGAGAGAACCAAAACAGTCAAGTTGTGGGTCATTAAACCAAAACAAAGAGCTGAAAGATGCTTAAATGATCTGTAGAGCTGGAGGAACGTCAGCGGTGGGCAAAGGTTCTTTGTGGGTTAACAATGGGCCTTAACTCAGACAATATACAAATCTTGAAATAAAAATATATAGAATAGAGCTGCTTTAATATTAGGAGCCTAATCGTGTGCAGTCAACAACTTGATAAAGTCTGTAACCCATGAACGTCAGCAGACACTTGTTATCTTTGTGAATTCTTTGAATATGTTCAGGGCTCAATGTTCAAGTTAAATAGAGTCAGGTTTACAATCAGATGGAGCATATAGACACCAAAACAACAGGGTAATCTGTTTCTGTTGCACAGATTTGAGATCTTTTTAAAGGGGATAAGTGTATTATCATTTTCGTTTTAGTTCAGTGACCTTAAACCAATGCCGTGAATTGTGAGAAGCAATTGATGGATCAGCTCGGTGCCCATCGGTACCAGTCAGGTCTTAATGTGTAACACTTGGTTCTGGAAAAAAATGTGGTACGGGTAATGTTACCATGCCACAAGCCAAGGCCTCATAAATCACACAAGGACCAATCCCTTAAGGTAAAACACTTCAAGGCTCACTGTAAAAAAGGAGATATCAGAGGAGGGATGTGCTGATGGTTGGATGGTGTGTGCGTGTGTGTGTGTGTGTTTGTGTGTGTGTGTGTGTGCTGTGTAGGGGGTTTGAAAGTAAGAGAGAGGATGGTGATAAGACTGAAATATCTGAGCAGTGTTTACTCTTAGAATGGGTGGTGCTGGTTAGCCCACACCAGCTGAGAGGGAGGAATCAGGGAGGAGGTGTGTGTATGTGTGTGTGTGTGTGCGTGTGTGTGTATGTTTGTGTGTGTCCATTCCCTAATAATTGTACAAAGGGTCCATGGGCTAAAGAGCTGAGAAGCTAACCCTCTAAATCTTGCAGAATCGTTCTCCAAGTCTCTCTCTGTCTCTCTGTCTGTCTCGATCTTGTTTTCTCGTTCTTTCCATCGTTTTCTCTCTCTAACTCTCGTTCTCTCTATTCCTCTCCCTGGGGATTTAACGTGGATCACTGTGTCCCATTGCAGCCAATCACAGCTGTCCTGGAATCTTTTGTGCCAAACTCGAGTGTGTTTTTTGAGTTATGTGTATTCAGTGGACCGCAACGTCTAAACACACGTATGCACGCAAGCTCTCACTCACAAACACAATGGTTTTAACTCCTAATGGTTATAACATTTTCAGTGTTCAGTTGTTAGATAGTCGCCATGCCCTCTTTTCAATTTTGTTACATCTGTAAACACAATGAGCTTATATAATACTGTGTCATCCTTTTATCATCCTTAACATGAGACAAAAGTGAGCAGTTAGCAGGTATATGTAGACATCTGCTGTGTTTAACATATGAGAATCTGACTAGATGGCTACTGTAATCTTAAGTCCCCTGTTATGGTTCATTATACCGACATTTAAGAGTTGTATTTGATCTCTCACCTTATTTCCCCATGTGCATAAACTTTTACCTTTAATAACAATATAATGATTTGAAAGCAGAGTTATTTTTACAGAGTTTCATGCCCATCCCTGAAGTGTTCTGTAAAAAAAGCTTACATTATTGGTGATAAAAATCAGGGCCACCTGACATTGTAAGCAGGTTTACTTCAGAAAAACACATAACTACTGTAGCAAAATAAACCTATAAAAGCCTATTTTGCACCTTAATTTATATAATACCATGTTAAGTGACAACTACACCACATATCCCCCTTGTTCTCAGTAAGGAAAGCCAGAAATGTCTCAGGAAGTAGAGCGATAAATTGCCTTGTTTTCCCAGAATTGTGTGGAAAATAATCATTTTAATTCAAAATGTCACAGCGCTCCTGCCCCTGCAATCTACAATGAACAAAAACCTACACTTTGACACATCTTGGTGTTTTCTTGCATGTAGGGACATAAAAGAACTAAACCCCATTTTGGTTTCCAACCAATAGTTTAAGAAATCAGGGTCTAAAGCCGAGGTATTTCCCTATTCCTATAGTTCCCCCTCTCTTTATACGCTTTGCTGCTTTTTTGTTCTCTCAGATGGTGATTACTGTCTGTTTTTCAAGAGCCCAGAGACTGTTCCATGTTGAATGGGGGGCCATGATACTTTACAGATGTGTATGACTGTGTGTGCGTGTTTGTGTGTGTTTGTCTCTGGGGGTGTGTGCGCAGTTTCCCTGATCTGTTCTTGGATTTATGAACAGGCCTATCAGACGAAGAGAGCTCCTGAAACGTGGCTGCAGGTTATATCGCTCAAAAACTGCAAGTGGGGGTCCAGAAATCTGGGACTACTTTCCCAGAACATTTACGTGCATGTGATTGTTTGTGCATACGTGCATGAATGTATGGCCACACCTTGCCAACCAGCATTCCCTTTCTATCACTCAAAGCAGGACCCAACAAGACTGCATTTATTAACCAAACCGGTCCATTGGAAATCCAGCGTAATCCTGCATAAATCCCCTATAGCCCACTTATAAACACTCCAAAAAGTTTAACTCATGCTCTGGCTCATCAAGGATCTGCATTTTCAACCACTGTAGACAAAAGATGGAGAACGCCCACCACTCAATAATCAGAGACAGGCTGATTGAATGGAGTGTAGACAAAGAGGCAGCCAGCCTTCGTCATTTGTTGCACTGTTACAAAAGATATGAAGTGCTTCTGACATGTGAGAATCAGGATATTTCCTGTCTGCATGTCTTTGTGTTCTTTTGTATGTCCCGGAGCTGAGTAATTGATTTCAGGCTATAATAATATATTTTATTCTAATTGCCCATATAAAGTACAAATGCTTCTCAAGTGATTCAAAACCAGAAACTAACAAAGACTGTTCTCCACAGAAATTGATACTTATGATGACAATATAACGTGGTTGGAGCATACAGACTAGTTGGATTAAAAATAGGAGGGGACCAAGGATGGATCCCTGGGGTACGTCACATACACAAATGTGTGTATGAAGATCATGAAAGACCTGCTTTACAATCATCAGTTTGTCTGTCACAGTACTGTGTAGTGCTCTGAAACAAGACTTTTACAAAAGAGATCATTACTACTCATATAGTAAGCAGCTGCTTTGCTGCAGAGCTATTTTGAGTAAGCGAGTAAACTGTTAAAAGGTTAGGAGAGGTTTTAAAGAGAAATTCAACGACAGCACAGTGTTAGATTAAGCACAGTGCCAAAGAAGAAAGATGGTTTCATTTATTTTTCCTTGTATGTAGAGAAACAAGGGTAAACACTTTGGTTTGAAAGCAAACCGCACAAGGGGTCATGGCTACAGATGGCCACATCATCTGAATAAGCCAGGATTTCTATGGAAAAAGTGCTCACTTCTTGCTATTAACAGCAGTTTCTTTTTCTTTTTTATTTCACAAAATTGGTCACCATTTCAACCAGTTTGGATGAGTCACACATATTTAACCAGAAGTCTTTTTTTGCAGCAGTTCTTTATCTTTGTCATCAGTCAACCTGGTGATATATCAGGTGAACACTGCTTTTTTTGTACTGTAGTACACAGTACTTACATAGTGACCACACACAATAGTTTTTGTGTTGACAGGAAAGAGAAAAATGACTTGTCCTTGGTGCTCTAGCCAACAAACTTAACCCCCTGCTGTCATTCATGTAGGCCTCTTGTAAAGCTTCTTAGGCTCAACGCCAACGAACATGCAAGGCTGGTTCAAGTCAATTGTCAGAGCACATATTTGAATGGTCCTGTAGCAACACTGCTGTGAGAAGGTCAGCCACTTCTCTTACAGAATAGTGTCCTCTTGTGTGTAATACAGATGCTTGAATGTTGGGATTATTTCAGTTTATGACACCGGGCTGGGTTTTTGTGTGTTTCAACCAGAATTTGTAAGGTCATTATGAATTCAATTTGAGACCTATTTCACATCTATATTGGCAAAAACTGTGAGGGATATGAAACTGGATTCCCTCAATCTCCTGCAAAGAAAAACATCACTTCACAGAACTGTATGTATCAAGTTACATGTGTGTGCTGGGCTTTTTACGACAGCTGAATCTTTTTCTGACATCCAATATGACTCCTTGTCTTGATTCCCCAAATTCTAAATTTTATAAATTTTCCAGCAAAAAAGGTGCAGTGGACTTCATCTTAACTACCTGAACATGACTTCAGCTGTAACATCTAGTTTCTGCAAGGCTTTAATTGAAGAGCTATGGGATCCCTGTTGCATGTCAGACATTCAGCAGCCATAAAGCATATTGTATCCAGGACCCCACTCTGATGGTCTCAGAGAGAGGTCGTAACAAAGGACAGGAGTCTAACCAGTGTACCTGATTTGTATCAGAGGAAGATGATTACTGGAATAGCACTTGGTTTAAGTCATGTGTATAACTGTCTTTATTTGAAGAGGCCACAGGGAGCTTCTGACGCATGCTGGCTCTCCAACAGAGAGCGGCAATGAGAAACAGACTGTGGTTGGGTGGTGGTGTGAGGGAATTTGATTTCTGACACGTATTTATGACTGTAATATAATACCGCATACATGCAATAAAACATACCTTACACTGAATCAAATGCTGGTCAAGCCAGGTAAAGATTAAATTGACTCACATTTGGAAATGAAGTTTGGACATGGCAGAAAATAAGAAACAGACAAAAAATAAGTGGAGAAACATACTAAAAGGCAATAAAAGCAAGGTTAACACCATAACTCATTTTGTTGGCTTGGTGGAGAGTTTGGCAGTGTTAGCTTGGAAGATCCCAAAGAGTTCCAATTCATTTCCAGTGGGTGGATCCGCCTCCAATGGGGACACATCCATGTCCCAGTGTCCCAAAGAGGCTTGACTTCCTGCTAGCCAAGCAAATCAATTGAGTGACCATCTGGAAAAATGAGACGTGATCCAGGAGAGGCAAGAGAAGAACAGAGGGGGAGGAGAGGCAAGTGGAGAACAGAGGGAGGTGATGCAAAGTAAGAAGAAGTAATGGTAGGTTATCTATCTTTTCCATCAGAGGAGGAGCAGAGTGTCAGCGTCTTGCTGCAGTCCAATTGTGATGAAAGCTTCTTCATTTAAATGCTCATTCAGAAACTTTTGATCATAATATTTTTATTAGATTGTATGATAAAGTGAGTGAAGTGTGAGATATCTGTTCTAAAAGCCAATGTATGCTTCTCCGAGTCCATTATGGACGAACAGATCGGACAGACACTTTTTGATTTATAGTTCTCCGCTGCTGAAAACAATTTGGCGCCAGAACAGTAGGTGGCGCAACGAGAAGCCTACTTCATGAGTTCTCAGAAGAAGTCCACGTTTATTATTTACCTGCTCCCGGCTTTTCACACACACATTGTACGGTGGTAACTAAAATAAAATAAAGTGACACCCAGCGGGTCAAAATACTTAATGTTATCGTTTCTTAGCGCAGCGGTTCCCCGGTCTTGTTTCCAAACTGTGTTGCTAATTCAACAGCTTGAAACTAGACAGAGGCAGCTAGCTTCCCCCCCAGCTTCCATACACAGTCAGCAGGGACTCCCGATACTAGCTACTACCAAGTGTTTGCTTCTAACCTGTTGGTGTTTGAGAAACAGTGGAATTAAAGTCGTAACAGCGGGTTTTTGCACAGTTACAGCCGCAGTTAGCATGGTGGCTAGGACGCTAGCGCCGTTATGAAAGTTCGTTATAACCGTATGTGACCGTCCACACATGTCGTTAGTGCTCTAACCAGCCACCTTGAGCCGGACAACTCCACTGGCTTAACACACTTCTCACATTAATCATAGAGTTGTAGATGTGTTTTGGGTTTATTGTGATATAGGAAATGAAACAGGAAGTTTGAGGTCCGGAAATTATGTTGTTTCGAAATGCTGGCGTTAGCGGTCCAATCACAGCCAAGGGCTCTCCGCCATGCCGACGTGTAGTTAAAAAAATCAGAGCTTCACGAAAAGCTCTCCGTGGAGCCCGGAGAGGAGGTTCCACGGCGAAAAAGGCGGTCTATCTATCCGTGTCCTTCAAAACGGAGAAGCATAAATAGGCCTTAACTCTTCGCTAGTTTGTCTTCCTTTTTATCTCTTGCTCAGTTTATAGAGACGGCTGTGGCTGAGGGGTAGAGCGGTCGGCCTCCAAGCAGAAGGTCAGGCGTTCTATCTCAGTCTTTCCGATCTGCATGCCAAAGTGTCACTGGGCAAAATACTGAACCCTGAATTGCCCTGAATAGATTATTGGATATTTAATGTAAGTGTTCAGGAAGAACAATGTGTATTTAATTACAATCAAAACTGATGTTCTTGTCTTTTCCCCAAATTACACCATGGGAATTTTACATCAGCTCTTACATTGAAACTCTGGTTCCCAGGGACCTAGGGGTAATTTTTGATTGGGAAATATCAGAAGTCAGTCTTGTTATTTTCATTCAAGAAACATTGCCAAACTACACCCAATTGTATTTTTACAACAGTTCCAACAAATCATCCATTGTTTTTTCCCTGTTCATCGTCACTATTATAATCGTCAGTATTCTAGTTTGAGCTAAGATCTTGTATCATGATTACATTTTTTCTAAGTTCAAGTTAATTCAAAAATTTTAGGGATCAGGCAGAAAGACTAACAGAGTCAGGTCAAATAATTGTGGAACATTTGCTGTACTTTAACCTGCTTGGAGTATCAGCAGGTTAAACAAAGTTTATACCATTAAAACAGCTCTAATAGCGTCAAGTCAAATTGCCAGCTATAGAAAAGTTCAACAAACTGGCTTTCAAATACTTTCAAACGATGGTCTAATAGTTCTGGCACTCATTGTATTGTTCTATGTGGCAAATCCCACCCATCTGGCACAGAGGCAGGGCCAACACAAATCATAAAAATTATCGTCAAACTTTGTTTGGCTTATTTTCTTGGGCCCCTGGTGGGAAGAGGAGGAAGCAGAGATGGAAAAATAGAGGAGTTATCATCTCTTCAGTGATTCTCTGGCTCCCCCAGTGGGGCGGCTGAGGCATCTCTCAGGAATTCTGCATGCGTTTGTCATGTTCTTATCTGACATCCATTAAAAACATAATGGAGAGCAGATGCCGTGGAGATGGATAGCTAACCATAAACACACACACACACACACACTGACACAGAGAGAGACATCTGCAGCATCCATAGAACTAATTACATAACACTTGCTGTGAAACACCGGGAACCATGCCATGCTTTCCTAAACCGAGAGATTCCGGGGAGATAAGTGACACCCAAAAACATAGATACATACATTTAAATAGAGAAGTACACTCAAACAAAAGTGCACTGCAAATATACTAAACTGATTGTATGATCAGGATCAGTAAAAGAGCAAGGCATTCACACAAACTCAATCAGTCACACATTCAGATGCAGTGATGTCGCGATGGGGAAATGGAAGAACAATTAGCGTAAAGCCTTGGGAGAGCAACGCCTATGAACTGCTGAGGTCGCAGAGTCATCGACCAAGAATAGACTCTCAGAGGAAAGGACGGGATGAGAGGAAGAGAGAGAAACGGAGGGAAATGTGCAGTGTCACTGGGAACAAGTCACCATCGTGCCCTTACACCTGCCAACATCAACAATTATCACTAATGACACAGGGGGAGAAAGAGGAAGAGAAAGAGAAGAGAGAGGGGTGTAAAGGCAAATGGAGAGAAATGGAAACAAAGGGACAAAGACAGAGGTGCAAGGGGAAATAATAGGAAAGATAGTGTGAAATAGATAGTTTGCAGTTAGTGTGGAGGTCAAGGCCAGAGGGACAACGTAATTGGGCAGCCCCCCCTGAAGGCAGTGTTGGTCATGGCTATGATGCGGGGTGCTGATTGGAGGTGAAGGGCCAACGCTGAGGAGACGGGGCCAAGGAGGCTGTCCGTTTACGTGGAAACGAACATTGTTATGAGTACAGTTTGTCCTCTGATGTCATGCTGCTGCCTCTCATGGCCGGGCCTTCAGCCATATACCTCTGAACTGCTGGTAACACACACACACAGAGGCCAGTGGCTTGCAAGGATAGAGCACACACACCCATAATGGCACACAAATAATCACACTTTAACCACATAATTCATAAAAATACATGTACTAGCTCATTCACACTTTCAACAAAACATGGTGTGAAACAGCCACCGAGACCATATGAATATAACACCTCACCGTGTCACTCACTACCTGAACCTATTTAAGCAAGAATCCACACAAATATGATGAGGTTGGTGGTAATGATGATGATAATACAAGAGGAGTATTTATGGAAATGCAGTGGTTAAACTCCTGAAAAGTGCTGAGAAGTTTCCCTGCTCATTCTAAATCGAGCCGTTGGGGTCTGAGCAGAGGGTGAGGGAGCCGCCTGTCTCACTCCAGGTTCGACCTGCGTTGACTGATTCTATCTCTTTCTTGGTTTTGGTGAACGCTGACAGATCCTGTCACCGCTGGCAAAGTAGGTCTCCAAATGTGCAGTCATGAGCAGGACAGATACACACAGTCTGCTAGTGTTGGCGTAGCATGAAACTGGCTTTCTAATGCAATGTGGTTCAGGCTCACACAGAATCTTCACCCACACCACTCAACATATAGAGACGCAGCATGTAACACTTTGTTTGTTAACACTTCACCCATTCTTCATCTGTTTGTTGTTTTCAGTTAGCATATAAGGCACAGTAAAATGAAAGTGTGTTTCTCTGAGTAATCCCCGCCCACTTTTTGCCATCCAGTCGGATGCTAAGTTTTGATTTAAATCCCTTTTGTAACTTCACAGAGTGTAAACACTGCGAAATCCACAGTACAGAAGCTGAAGAGGGTCTAACTTGTGATTGCCGGTAAAAGTTAAAGGTGCTATATATATGATCAAAATTATCAATTACAATTGTTGGGTTACCGGATGTGAATTGACTTCTCTTAAAAAAAATTATTTGAGATTATGAAAAGTATAGTTTAGAAACGTATATTTGTCACAGGATGATGATGATTATAAAATATGGTACTTGAGATTAAACTCCAGACAGTGAATCAATTAGTTTAATTTAACTCAACCTTATACATCCACAGCCGTAAAATACACATGTCATTCATAACTTATGCATTAATAATAAGTAATAATAACCCCAAAAGCAGAGAGAGGGCATTTTTTTTACTTTTGACTCTTTCAATAGTTAATATTGATTAAATGTACTTGCGTTATTAGGACTTTTACTTGTAGTAAAATATTTACTGTATGCTATCAGTATTTTATGTAGTTAAGGATCTGAATTCTGAATACTTCTTACACCAATGAATACACCACTGACAGACTCAACAGTTAACCTGTTTATTTGTGAATTTAAGTCCAAAGCTTTAATAACTAATCTTTCCTGTTTATTATTGCTTAACACAATTTTGATCAGTGACTCAAGTTTAAAGATGACTAATTTCAAGTTAAAAAAGCCTGGTGCAGAGACGTAGTGTAGCTGCTTGCCATGTATTGCTTCATAGATGCCTGTTGAATGATGTCAGACACAAACAAGAGATGTGTTCCTCTTGTGAAGCAGTAAACATGTGAGGATGCCAATAACTAAGACTGGCTATATTAAGACTGTATTAAGAGCTTAACAAGATATTTAGAATTGACAAACAGTAACGTAACGATAACTTAATCATCAGGGCTATGGCTATCTACTGGAAAACAAGACATCAAGTGAGCTTTCAACTGTATTCACTTGCCTAGTAACACTACAGAAAACTCTCTCACAAAAAGGCAATTAGCCATTACTCTCTAATAGCTATTGAAGAGGTACCAGGGGTGAAGATTTGAGGGGTAGCGTCGGCACCCATAACTGGACCAGTGCTGTACGGATTACTCATCATACTGTCTATTATCCAACACTTAGTTAAAGCAGAAAGGAAATCCCGGTTCTTAAAGAACAGCAGCCAGAGTACACAACTACTGAACTCTGCTGTAGGTGAGGTCAAACAAGTCACGGCCTGCTCCGAGCATGGACTATTAATACAAGACTGGATTTGTCCTCACTTAATCAGTCTGGTTGATCTCCAAACAATCGGAGAAGGTTTATAGTGGCTTATGGGACACCACAGGCTCTGAGTCATGTCATGGCAAATGAGGTGAGCTGGTATCTCAAGATAATTATATGTATGGATTGTGTATTTGAAGTCTCCCTCTCTTTTTTTTTATTAAGGTGATGCCACCCCTCAAGCTAAAGAGCTTGGGTGTAGTGTACATTAGACTGATTACTGAAGGGTAGGATTGGGTGAAGTGGTTCACAGTGAGTCCACTCTTATTAACAACTATAGCCTGAGGGCCACATTTGAACGGGGCGGATCAGACAATCACACCTGGTGGCTGCGCTGTAACATCCCAATAACATATGTGGAGATTTGAACCGTCAAACATTTGGCTGACAGGTTGGCCTAGTGTTGCCTTGGGTGCAGTCAATGTAACACCTGAATGGCAATAAGAGTAAATATGAAGAAAAGTTTAAGATTGGACAATAAGACAGATGTATAGAACTACACTAAGAACAAGGGTGAATTATGTATGTCATATTCACTACAGATGAACCAATTACACCAGGTTCATAAATATATGTTGGTTGGGAAGTGGTTTAATAGAGGACTGTTTCACCAGCCTTATCTGTGCAACCACAACCAAACTTTGTATACTTTGTTTATGCTGGTAATACAACAACCAAAGTTCTCTGACAGATATGTAAGTGCTCTCAAGGGACTGATCGTGTGGATACGTCCTATGGGGAACCCAGATAATGTCCTCTCATAAATTCACAGCTTTCCGGGGGACTGAATGTTCTTTGGGCAGTGGTGATTGACTGCAGCTCCAAGGGTCATCATTTTCTGGGTGAGTGGCTACATCTTAAAGGAGACAGCAAGTAACTCATGCCTCCAGGACCACAGCTATAAATCTATGTGTGTGTGTGCCTCGAGGCTCACTTGATTCTGCTCTGGAGCTTGCTCTTGCATGCCCATCAATCAGTTCTCACTTTATAACTGTAGTGACTCACAGATTATCTCTGCAGAGTCAAATGAGTTACTGTTCTTTATTAAAATATCAGTGATTCATGGATTCGGATGTTCAGCAACATGATTCTGCAGCCACTTATCATAAGATTTGTTGTTTTCAACTTTACACACCTCAGAAGTCACAGGTGGTTTGAAAATCCCTGTGATACTTAAGGACACTTGTATGCAAACAAGTGCTGGATGTCCATTCACAATTATGAAGCTAGCAACTCCAAACCATGTTAAACAAAATATGTTAAATGTTTTTGTGACTCTGGAGGGAGCTGTCCAATGTTTGAAACAATAACCCTGAGGTTGTCAATAGGTTGATCATGTTGACAAAAGTTGATATAACCAGTTTTAGAAGGCTGTGTTGAGGGTGTGGATGCAGATAAAGGCCGGTTGTAGAACGTTGGAACAAACTGTCGAGCCTTGTCTCAACTTAACAATACAACTAAGTGGACCTGTTTCTCAAATGAAGTTATAGACACAAGGCGGGGTCAGGCCACCAAGTGTTTACTCTATGCTTAGGTGGGAGTTGAATTTAAGAACACGTAAAGGGGAACTACACATCAGAGAGAGGTAATCCCCTGATACAACCCCTAATGGAGCTGCTGATAAGTAGGGATAACAGCTGCATAACTGAGTGAGCCATAGCAGGAGGATTAAACTACCTATCAACAGTCCTACTATGGCAGCTCAGCCTAAGCAGATAATAAACTGCAGACATACGGATGGATCAGGAGATGTTAAAACTTATTTAAAGATACATTAAGTCTAGCATATCATCAATCTTAAATTAAGTGCAATACTTACTTGTTAGATTGCTTAGTAAGAAGTTTAAAATGTACTTCATGGACTCCCCACTATTTTATGATTTCATTGATCTTTTTTGTTTGTTGTTTGGTTTTAGAGCAGGTGTCTTGAGGGAATGACAGAGAAGATAAGCTATTGGAATTATAGATTTTTTTTCTTTTTCACATTTGACCGAAAATAGAACATGTGATCTAAAATATGTTAAATTACGATAATAGATTACTATATTATGAATACTACCGCTAATACAACAAATACTGAGATTACAATGATTTTAAGCGTTACTGATTACTTTCTTGCTGTGCATGTGACATTTGTCATTTTGTATTGATATAGTAGTGACTGCATTGAAATATAGATTAAGTAATCTGACTGTAGATTGTTAGTGTTTCTTTCCATGATTCTCAACTTTGGGGTCGGGGGTTGCAAGATAATTGACATATCTGTAACTGGGAATTGTTTCTACATTAAATTGTTGGTACCAGTGGACAGATAAGATGCTTTGCAATAGATGGTATTGTCATAAACCTAGTCCTTGGACAAAATTTAAATAACACTCATTTTGTGAAATTGGCCTCATGCAGCTCAGGGGTCACATGCACCAGCCTGATTATTCTGGTTGCGACTCCAGTGATTGATCTGCACTGAGAATCATTGTTGGTACCCACGTTACTTTATATCCAAAACTATGCAGTTCAAAGTTATTGATATTTAATAAACAACACTAACATTAGATAGGTTTGTAAATTCATCATCAGTTGTTCTATAATCCAAAAGGTTCATGTTTGCGACCCCTTCTAGCATGCTGTTAGCCATTAAGCTAAAAACAGCAAGTTTTTTAAAACCAAATGTTTTCACTTTCAGAGGAGTCCGATTTGAACAAAGCTTTAGCAACGCTGTTTTCATCTCCACTGTGCAGATGTACACTTCATGTGCAGCCAACATAACTGTCACTTCACGTGCACGCCTCATAACTGACTTTACTGGTTACCAACTGATGTTCTTAGACATGAACAGGCCTGCGGCTGCAACAAGGGTGACTCACTCACCCATAATAACACCCTGTGAATCAATCAATCCTCAAAAACAACAGTCAGTCATCTGTGACATTATAAAACTGAAATTTGAGGTGAACTGTGGCATGTCAGTTGGATAACCGTTTGTGTGATGGCTGAGGATGTTGGCTACAACCATTTTGGTGTTCAGTCATGTTTTAATATTTATGAATTTATTTATCTTGTATTTTTAAATACAAAAGAAAAGTCCGCTCAGACATGGTTTTGTATTCCAGTCCCCCGTCTGCTTATCGTTGACACTATCACATCATTATTTCTCCAAACAGCAGGAAGGGCCTAAAATCATTGTGACGCAAGCAGAAAGCAAGGACGCACTCTGAATGGCTCGCTGAAAAGCGGCAACAACAACATCTCTCGTGAATGTGGGAAGGCAGTGTCGGCAAGACTCTGGATCGAGGAAAAGCATTGTGACAAAGGCTGCATACTTGTTGTTATTGTTATGATACAGCCAGACAAAAGTGAAACATTTCACTCTTTGCAATGGAAAACCCACTCGGCCCAGTGCGCTCCAGCTGCTTTGGTTTCCTCCCTCGCCCGTCTCCCCCAGCAAGTCATCTTTCATGCCATTGTGGATGTGACACGCTGGAAACACAATGAGACAAGCACAAACCCAAACTGCACTTCCCCTGGCACCACTGCTGCATTGTGGGACCCTGTGGGAGGACATGCTGGGTCAATTGGGGCATTTGCACCCACGAGTACAAATTTACAGTTGAGAAAGCAACGACAAAAGGCAGACATGTAGATATAAATATTGCCCTTGCGGCTGGTTCTTTGTCATTACCAGTCTGTCTTTGTGCCTTTGAAAGTTAATTCTTACCATTTTACAGTCTGTTGGAAGCAACGTCTGTTGAGATTAATGTTGAGAAATCAAATCCAAGTTTCAAATAGCTACACAGGTGGTGGTGGTGGGGAACATTAGGGATGACAGTGATTAACTGAATACTGGTAAATCACATCTACTTTTATTTGACTCCCTGGCTTACTTCTGGTTAATGTCTCTGCTTCAGGGTATGTCTCTCTGGCTGAAGACTCCAGTCATCGGCAGGTCGCATAATGCCAGGCAGGTTGGTTACACTATATTGTTTTACACCTAAATTAGCAGCGGAATAAAATGGCTAGTTTTCTACGTGGTTAAACCCACTAAAACAGGGCGATGACTCCCATCCCAATGGCAGCAGAGGAGTTTGTCTTTCTGTTTTCCGTGGTGCGTCATGTCTGACATCATGCACCCACCGAAAACTGCGATGTTCACCTGAGTGTCCTGTTTTCATCAATTCCGATTGGAGCCGGAGACGTTAAAAACTTATCAAAACTGGTCTTGGCGTTGAATGTCGATTGAATCAATTCGCTTTGCAGACAAAAGCCAGATGTTAGCAGGTGTTTGTGTCGTTTTTGGTCACTGGTAAAGGAACTTTAGAGACAGACAGCTACACTTAGTTGTGTTTTTTATTTTCAACTTTTTTTGTTGACCATACAAATCGGCAAACTAAGGATTCAACAAATAAGATGAAAACCAACCCTACCCATAACTCATCAAATAATGACTCCTAATTTTGATGTCCAGTGGTTTGGTTTACTTTAAGAAACAACACCAAGCCCACAAGCAACACCAACAACACCTGTTTACATCACACATGAACTTACCCCAGGGGGCTCTATAGGTAGCAATTACAATCACCATCCACCTGACACACACACACACACATACACACACACACACACACACATACACATACCCTATCCCTCCTTCTCCTGACCATGACCCCAACTATCCATCTCCTGTATCTGTTCTCCTCCTCCTCTCTAAAAGAGATCAGATTACAGGCCTGTTGGATAATGGTAAACACTGTGGTCACACTGTGGCTGGGCAGTGCTTGTGTGTTTGCTTATGTGTGAGTATGTGTGTGTGTGTCAGTGGATGAGGTAGCAGTTGTCAGCGAACAATGGGAGCCAACGCTGTCCTTGTTTTGCCTTTTTTTCTAGGGAGCCTTCCTGCTTCAGCAATACACACACATAGGCACTCAGATTATAGGCTGTTTTGTTTTCCTCTTCTGCTGAATTAAATTTGCTACCATACAAGCGGTCGGCGCTATGTGTTTAACTCCATCATCCGTTAGGTCATGGTCTGTTCAGCCGTGACATCCAGACCGTTCTGCCCTTGCAATCCAGCCAGTAATCTTATTGATCCAAAACACATCTCGCCCCACCATCACGTCTTATCTATGAGATCGACCACAAACAGCCAGGCAGCCCGACGCTGTAGACGTCCATGCAGGGCTTCGTCTCTCTTGAGCGCTATTAAAGGCGACATCTCTCATCCAAATCGGGCGCTACACTGAAGCCTCCTCCCCTTCAGAGTTTGGGTTGGAGCTATAAAAAAAGTTGTAAAAACTTTGCTGTGGTTATGTACAGCTGTCTGCTTCATAGACGCGCTAGATTTATGTTTACATGCTAGCCTGGTTACACTGAGCTGTCTGATGGGTGCGTAAAAGAGCTGGAATTTGGATGATGGTAATCAGAAGCAGTCAGGCTTAAAAGAAGCTCGGGAAGAATGTCAATCATCGCCTGCCTTGGTTTTTTCAAAGATTTTATTTTTGTTTTAATCCCAATGATTATCTGAATTTATATGAAATAGGGTTTGGAAAATTAACATTTTCACTGATTTCTAAGAGAATAATTGATGATCTTGATGAAAATGGTGTGAGTGTGTGCAATATGGTGCAGATCCAAATAAACCCTTTTATAAAGGGACTGTCAGGCCTTGACGGACGTATGGGCTCTGCTAAGTATGTTACTTCCCTTCTAAAGACGTGTCCCATTGGTTTAATCTGTATTCATACACACTTAACAACTAGTTGATACAGCTAGTGGCTCATCAAAGCCATTATAACGAGTAAAGCAAGCTGAGATTTGTGCTGACATCAGCGTGCTATCCTCACAATGCCAATGCTGACATACTGATCTTTAGCAAATATGTGGTTTAGCATTACCCTTCTCTTAATTCAGCATAATAGCAAGGTAACCAAAGCACAAAATCCTGGAATCACCAGGCCTATTGTAGTCACATGGTGAAATGAAAGAGCCCCTGTTCAGACCTGGTGTCTAACATCCATCCTGAGAGATCCACTCACAAGTGGACAGCTCTAAGTACATCTGTTCACACCTGGCATTAGAGTGCGTCCTGTGGCCGCTGGTGATCAGAGCTCACATCCCTGCTCTGATTTCAAATAAACATTTACACATGTACAAATACTGTGGTTTTTAGCCAATTGACTGTACAGACATGTCTGTTTTTTTTTATGTTTTTTTAATTTCTGAAAGAAATACAATGTTCCCTCTTATATTTGAATTATGTTCATTGCTATGGTTAGACAAAAATGTTATCTCAGAGAAAATATTTTCAAGGAGTGAAGTCAAATTTATCAATCCAGTCTGTTTGAATGAAAACTTTTATAATTTCAGATCCTCTTCATCTTGGAATTTTGTATATGTGCTCTCATTTTAATGACTAGATAGTGATGACTAGTTGCTGGAGATAAAAACAAGGTTCAGTATAAGTAGTGACCATAAACACTGTTTGGTAGCAGTGCTCGTGTGCTGAGTGTTACCAGATGGGCCACATACCAGTGTGACAGGCCTGTTTCCATAAAACAGAGAAGGACTCCTGTGATCACCCGCTCCAGAAGGGTGAGATTCTCATCTGCTGCTACAAGAGCGCTGAGAGATGGACAGATTGGGAGATGGGGGGCCGGATTCCACAGACGCAATCTTCAGTCACACACAAACACACACCTGAGATCAGATCATCACCTGCAAAGAAAGACAGACATGCTTACACACTGACCCCCGCCCTCGTCTGATCATACACACCCACATACACCGACCCTGCACCCGGCATGCACGTCCACGTGTACAAATGAGTGGGATGAGTGTAATTGCAGGGACATAAATGCAGAAACCTCAAGGACTAACGTGAATAGGTTGCTGCAACAGGTACCGTGATTCAAACCAGACCTGTACTGTTTGCAAAGCATTTGTTTCATTCTGTTGGGATAACACAGGTCATGTCAGGTGAGTGGTGACATCACACAGAAGTGTCTGTCTTTTGTTCACAGTAGGTTTTCTGGGATTATCATTCCAAGCAAGTCAATTTAAACCAGGCTTATTTTAGATGGCCATCCAGGAGGCCTCTACATCTGTTATTGCCAGCTGGGAGACACAGAAGAAAAAATTAGAAGTACACAATGTACTTTTCATTCTGGTCAAACACACACGAGTACCATGAACACAAACGAGCATGGGCTCATGGAATTAGCAGGCAGGCATCCCCTTGCAGGCATTTCTGTGGGCAGCTGGGACTCTTTAGTGGTCAACGCAGACGCAGACACAGTCAGAATGAGAGCGGCATGGAAATCTAAGGCCCTCATTAACACAGATGATTCAGCCCCCCTTGCACAGAGCTGTGAGTGTGTTTGTGTGTATGTGTTTGTGTTTATGTGTGGAGGGGTGAGGGGGGTGACAGCAGGCATGAGAGCATCATTCACCAAAGTATTGGTTACGGTGGAAAGGTTGTGACCCCCAGTATTTGCAAACAGCTCGTACAGTTAATTTCTTTCCTGTGCAGGTGCCAGGAACTGATGGTATTATAGGCCTTCACTCGCTGTGCCTGGCGTCATGTTTTCCTCCTCTGAACTGCTCTCATATAATCACTTGAACATAAACAGCTTTAAACGCAGGCTGAGATTTATATGTCGCTACCGAAGCCCTGGGGGTCAGAGGTCACCGCGGAGGGCCGCAGGTGACCACAGGTGTGTGTTTCTAATCAGTGGTGTGTTCTAGCTACTAATAACATGGGGTCAAAGGTGACTGCCCACAACACCAACAGTAAACATGCTGGCCATGACGGGCCGACAATGATGTAAAGAATAACAACAGCAGACGAAAGGGAAGGAGGTTTAAGGGAATTTAAGTGGATTAAATAGGTTTACAGTAAGTTCTGCCTTTTTAAATTAATGGACTCATCTCAGGCTTCATGGGCCCGCTAATCTAAATAAACATCTTTGGTTAGACAGAACAATCTCATTACAGGGTCCGTGCAGGAGCCTTTCTGGAGCTTTAGACTGCATCACGTCATCTGAAGTCACAGGAAGGCTTCCCATCAAAATTGCCTCTCTTTGAACGTCTTTATGACCTCTGTAAATCTTCTCCACCGTGTCGTCTCAAACATTTGGAACCAGATATATTGAGGATAGGTGTATTATGACACAGCAGTATTTTCAATTATCGTAATATATTTTAAGTCTACCTTGATCTGTTTCCGCTGTGCACTCTTCCTCTGTCATTGACTGTTTATCTCTTTGGAATTAGGAACCAAACTTTTATTTATTACCAGGAAAAACAAGGATGTATTCAGTTCAATTTTAACAATATTGTAAATATGTCTTTGTGCACTTACACACTCACACAAATGCTGATTCATATAACATGCTGGAAGGCTGATCATGTGGTTTTGCAAATTCTGTGTGTGATTATATTTGGGGGAATTAAACTATTTTATTATATATATATATATATATATATATATATATATATTACATGTATTATTATTATATCAGTATTTCTCCTGAGAAAATTAATAATTTAATAAATTAATTTCCAAATTGGGCTGCCTGATCATTCTGACCATCTTCAATCACCAAAATCCTCATATATCTACTCAAACTTAGTAGGTAATGGTACTTTTAGTATTTTTAGCATTGATACATATGCAAATAACAAGATAAAACATCAGTAAAAAAGATTTTATAAATGAACTCTGGGTTCTTGTTTCACAGACAAATACATTCTTGCTTGCCCGTCTGACTGCCCGACCACCTGAAGCAATGTGCGATATTTGAAAGCCGCCCCCGTCCTCCCCCATCTCTTGTTCTCCTTCTACCCAGTTCCATTAAAAACTCAAGCTCCTGGAGGAAACACCCACTTCCTCCACATTCCTGAAGGGTTTTCCATAGAGGGAATAGTAAACAAACTTGTGAACAAAGAGCGGAGGGGGGGGGGCACGGACCAGTTAATGTTATTTCCCTTGTGTAGTAAATCAAACTAAAGGGCGAGGTGGAGGAGAAGGGGGGCTTCTTTTGTGAGTTGGCTGAGGTGTTTAACATCAGCAGCGATGGCGGCAGGAGTCAGATAAAGAACAAAGGCCTGGGCGAAGGCCTGCACCACCCTCCTCATCCTCCCACTTACCTTTCCCAGCTGCTTGGTACACACAGCCCCGCAAACATGCACTGGCTTTCATCGGATGGGAGGAGGAAGGAGTTAGCAGTGGGGAGGAAGGCCTCCTTATCAGTTTTCAGCATGAGAACCTCTGTGTTGTTCACTGACTCGTGTCAAAACCTCAGCCTGAACTTGGCGCGGAGGGAGCGCTTTTGTGTGTACATTTGAAAGCAGGAGAGAATGTGGAGAGACAGGAAGAGAAACAGGCTGTCGTTAACTGACAAGTACAAACAGCCAGTCAGACCGTGACACAGACAGCTAAATGGAAAGACAGACTTTAGGCCTATTACATGTTGGACTGATAGACAGGTATGATGTGTATGTGTTTGTGTAAATGGAGGGGAAGGACCCCCATTACCCGTCGGCGACATTTTGCAATTTACATGATAGAGCAGGTGAGTCTTTGAGTGTTCCAGGACTGGGGGGGGATTTTAGCAGATTTTAGCAGTTGATTGACCCAGGTTCTGTCCTGGGTCCCCTCCTCTTCTCTCTGTGCACCAAGTCTCTCGGATCTGTCATTCACTCACATGGCTTTACCTACCATAGCTATGCTGATGACACCCAACTAATCCTCTCTTTTCCCCATCAAAAGTACAGGTAGCAGCAAGAATCTCTGCCTGTCGGACTGACATCTCAGAGGATGTCCACACACTACCTGAAAATTAACCATGACAAGACCAAACTACTTTTCCTTCCAGGGAAACATTCTCCCACCCACGGTCTGACTATTCCCTTTGACAACTCCTTGGTAGCCCCCACTCAGACTGCTAGGAACTTGGGTGTGACACTCGACAGTCAATTCTCCCTTATTGCCATCATTACTGCAGCAACACGTTCCTGTAGATACATGACGCACAACATCAAGAGAATACATCCCCTTCTCACTCAGAAGACAGTGCAGGTTCTGGTGCAGGCCCTGGACATCTCACGCCTAGACTATTTTAACTCCCTCCTGGCAGGTCTATCTGCTAGTGCCATCCGACCTCTGCAGCTCAATCAGAAGGCAGCAGCTCGACTGGTCTTTAACCTAAATTTACTCACACTACTCCGCTCCTCCGCCCCCCTTACTGGTTACCAGTGGCTGCCCAAATCCGTTTCAAAACATTAGTACTTGCCTACCATGCTGTGAAGGGATCAGGTCCAGTCTACATCCAGGACATGGTCAAACGTTACACCCCAGCCCATTCACTGCACTCTGCATCAGCCAATTGGGTTATTGTTCTCTCACTGCGAGCTAAACTCAATAATATCATGACTGCTTGTTGTCCTGGCTCCTAAATGGTGGAATGAGCACCCAAATTACATCAGGACAGAAGATCTCTTCCAACTATACCTTGAATAAAAAATTTTATAAAAAACTTTAGTTTAAACTAATTATGTCTATGTTATGTAGAACTTAAATGGCACTTACAGAACCTATAGCACTTTGTAGTTTGGCTTTCTTGAAGAAAATTGTACTTTCTTCATTCTTTTTGTTCTGGGTTTGTACCCTCACTGTCAATGCACTTATTGTAAGTGAGGATAAAAGCGTCAGCTAAATGAAATGTAATGTAATGCAGTTGTTGTAAATTTTGCGCTGGCACATATACGAAACCATTGTCCCACAGAAAAGTATTTGCTTATTA
Organism: Pseudopleuronectes americanus; assembly: GCA_038501795.1. Classification (NCBI taxonomy): domain Eukaryota; kingdom Metazoa; phylum Chordata; class Actinopteri; order Pleuronectiformes; family Pleuronectidae; genus Pseudopleuronectes; species Pseudopleuronectes americanus. Next base: position 3,805,231 of record CM076729.1, on the reverse strand, counting down.
CGGGCTTCCTTCCTTAAAGGTCACTCCACTCAGTGATGACAGCTTCTGAGGGCATGTGAATTCAACATCCACCTAGCGTCCAGAAACAATAAAAGCTCATTCCAACCTTAGACCTCTAAACTGTAGAAAATATCTGCTGCACTCGTTTAACAAAGGCCGACGCAGGATGTGTAAATGACTCATCTTCTATCCTGCTATCTAGCAAGGGCCTACTAAATGTGAGTCCTGACCTGCTGCTTGTTCTGACGACGTCCCTTCTGCTTAATCCCTCTGGCAGAGGCCGGCCTGTAGCTGTGGATCCTGCCCCGGCTTGCACACAGGAATGTACTATTGAGAAAGCGCTGCACCGCAAACCCTCCCAGCCATTCCAACCCGTAATCAGATCCAGCCTGTCAACCCCCATCCCGTCTCCAATCTCCCTCTCTTTCGCTCTCGATTTTCTCTTCAAATCCTTCTTTCTCTAAATGACATGCACACACGCAGAAAACAAACACCCACATATGAGATCAAGCACTCAGACACCCACGCACAATCGCAGACACCAATTTGTAGACATGTAAGCTTGTGCAAACACAGCGCTAAAGTCACAGAGACTTCCCACAGCGACGAATTCTAGCTCTACAGGGGTAAAAGAACACTGGCTATATTTGCACTTAGAGAAGTGAAGAATAAACTGATATCCAACATTTCCACATTCAGTGCATTTCTCTCTCATTTACTTGAAATCTCTCCGCAAGCAAGCTTGTGTGTTAGCATGTTTACTAGCTTTGTCATGAAAGCTGTATTAAGAAGCATTTATTTGTCCCACACACATGCACAGACATGCAAAGGCACACTCATGCAGGTAGGGAAATTTAACTTCTGCTTTTGACCCATCTGTGTGCAGGACACACAGAGCAGTGAGCGATCATGTACGGCGCTCGGGGAGCAGATGTTGGAGGAGTAAGGTGCCTTGCTCAGGGGCACTAGACAGGGTCTAGACAGACTCTTGGATTTTTGGGCAGATCAATCCAGGTTCGTCTTTTGTTGTCTTTCCGTGGAGTTGAACCAGAGACGAACCAGAGACCTTCTCTGCCCATAGTCCAAGTTTCTGCCACTAGACCACCGCCTGATCTTCAGAGGTTTTACAGAATCGGGTCCGGTCTTTCTCCCGAGTTTGCCTTTGACACCTGAACAACGCAGCAGGACATTCTCTGGTCAGACACATTCACAACAACACATGAATAACCAAAATGCTCAGGTAAGGGGTGGTGCAAGAGAGGGCCGAAAATAATCAGATAATTCCACTGACCAGATCATGTGTTTTTGTTTACAGCACATCGGCCCTGGCATATACCCTTATCACCAAAAGCTCTCTTGACATCTAGCATCTATGGTTAACATCATCTAAACACCCACTTGTTCAAGCTGAATCCTACAGAGGATCTGTGTTCTCACCACTGGCTCATTCAGACATTAACTGGAGTTTTTAGTAGGGGGCTAGCAGGAAAGTTCTGGAGGGAGTTTGGAACCTATCACTTGGACATTTGCTTTCTCGCATACAGCCCTAGGCCACTATCTGGAGTTCAGTGCAAAAAGCAGGTAAATAAGACATTCATATACAACACTCTGACAGAGGACGTTAAATTAAACTGGATAAGGCAATACAAAATAGCATAGCTTCCCTCTGGTCCATCAGAGGTCAGCAATTGTAAGATTACTTCCCCTTGGTTAATGGTGCAAACTCGTGTGTCATCAAATTTCACCTCAATAATCCTTATTATGAAAAAATCCATTCATCACAACTAAATGTTTTGGTGTAACTGCTGATTTATCCAGGTCTTTTGTGAGGGTTTCATCATGAATGTTAGTGCGTACTTTCTCTACTTTTCATTCTCCATGGGTTGTCGCCTGAATGGACTTATGGTTGTGTATATTCAAACTATTTAAAGATTTCTTCTCTTGCGTCTATAAGAGGTTATTAAATGCAAGAATTCTAACGCCATGTCTTTCATAAGAGGCATTTGTAGAATACATGACAACTTACAGTCTTTGTAAGAGTTGCAGTTACTTAATCATCCTAACAATCAGCAGTTTCTTCCACCCTCTCTCTCTAACCACCAAATCTCCTCATCTAGTTCCACCTGAATGCCTATGATTGCCGCTGATCCTTTCCTCTTCATCTCCAGACCGCCTTCCATCTCCACTCGCTTTCTGTCTTTCTGTCTCGGTATGGGGAATATTTCTTTAAGCTCCGTTTTCTTTCTTCTCCTCTCAGGAAACTCTGACTGCGGGGCTGTTTTGCTGGCTTTCAATAAACTCTTGGATCCTAGCGCTCTGAAAAACCACAGCTTCGATTACACAAAATGAAGCACCACACAACCCTGGGCAACCGAAAGGTGTTTTCAATAATTACTTATTATATGTGTTTGGCGAATCCGAAACATCTGCGGTGAATTTGACTGAAAGAGCCCCAAAACATTCCTAAAATAGGAGTGACGCACGCAGGCTCTGAGACACAAACTGTCTTTCAGACACACGCACACACACTGGAGGGCTACACTGCCCCATTGTCAGTATGGGTCTATTTGCGGGCTGTTTTTTTAGCTGGCCACAGCTGCGGAAATGAATATCAAATGTGGTTCTGCTCCCATAAATCAAAACCGTTTGCCGTGTTCTGACTTTCTTTTCCCCGTTTAAAGTCAATTCGCTGGGGCAGTGTGCATTACACTTGCACCCCAGCGCTTAACTCTTTCCTCTGAAACAGTCACAGAGGAGCGTTCAGGAGCTGGAAGTTGGGGGGGTATCCCTATTAAGACCTCGTCACACTAGCATTTAAAATAACAGCATTTTAAGGCGAATTCCACTAGCTGCAACAAAATTGTAGCTATCAATGGATTTGCTCAAGTATATTCACACATATTTTTACAAATATCAAATCAACTTTTGTGAACGTTGACAGGCACATTTGCACCACTGACTGATCATCTAGTAGCTGTGATCTCCAGTTTCATGGAGAGTCAGACTGTCAAGAATGAAAGAACCTATCATAGCTTATTAGCTTTTTTGCACATCCACTTGAACTTGCACTTCTCTGTTGGAGTATATAATATGACACAAAAAGTATAATGGTTTGCAGACAGTTATGAGACAGTAATCACTGTTAGTGACAAAGTAAGCTTGCTTCTCTTGTTCACTACCCAGACCTTGTGTCCAATGTTGAGGTTCCGAACGTAGATCAGCCGGTAAATCGAAAGCTTGGCCTTTTGGCTTTGTTACTTTGACACCACTATTACTGTTACACCACACTGACCTGCCTGTCCATCTCGTGCTCCATCTTACCCTCACTCGTGAACACAACCTTTTTGATAAGTCCTTCATTAGGGGCAGATACTCACTCACATGGAGAGCACTTGAAATTGTAAACTGTCTATCTTGGAGTGTCTTTTCCCATTTCCCACATGATCATCAATCTAAGCCTGGGAACAAAATGCTAGACTACAGTAAATGGCACATATAGAGACAAACAGCAGGAAGCCTAAATGCATTTGTGACTGACTACCCTAGCATGTTTATTAGCTTGCTAACATACTAATAGGCTGTCCAGGTACACTAGTTCAGCCATACAGATATTTACCATATTTGCGAATACTTCGTGAATGCATCCATTGGCTGTATCTCTGTATGGTGCGATCCGGCCTTTTAGGTAATAGAAGACATCATTGCTTTTTTTTATGGGATCCAATCATAACATTGTGTGTGTGCATGTGTGTGTGTGTGTCTTTGCACATTAGTGTGTGTGTGTCTGTACACATTAGTGTGTGCAGGTGAAGGAGGGTGTATAGCTGAAAGCGCCGGAGGTCCTGGACCAGGCTTTACCTCTGCTTTTCTGGGATTAGAGGGGATCCAGTGCTGTCCAAATCTTATCCTAACCTACCGTCCAGGCCAAACCAACACACACACTCCAGATCAAGCTGTGGGACAATAGACCTGGCCGTCTGTTAGTTTAACAAGTCTGGATGCTTGCTAAAGGGGGATTGGGGAGGCCTGCTCTGATGTCCAAAGGCCCGGGAGGGTGAAGGAGGGAGGAGGGACTGAAGCATTGCCAAAGGGGAATGTGTGTGTGACTGTGTGTGCATGTGTATGTTCAAGTAGGCCAGGGTCACATAAGGCCGTGTGTGTGTGAGCGTGTATGTTTGGGACAGTGGAATGTGAGGGAGGAGAGGGGGGTACATGCAGCGAGGGACATCCCATTAATACCGGACCTAATCTCCACCCTGGGCACTGGATATATAACACACACACATACAGTACACACACACACACTGGGAGACTGACAGACAGCCAGACTGAAGGAAGGGGGTGAAGTTGATGTTTCTATTCTGAACTCAAAGGGATAGGAAGAGGAAATGTTTTCATTCCATTTAATATAACACCTACAGTTACACTGTCAGAAATGAAAGAAACATTTTTGAACACACGACATCACTTTTAACTTTCTAAAACATATTTTAAAATGTCACAACATAAGTTCTAATGTGACAGTGTTTTTTGTGTTGAATATATTATCCTGAATGTTTCAGTCCTGGCTGGTGGCCTGTGTTGAGCAGCGCTGACACTACATGCAGCAATAGCATACCATGTTTAACCTCATCTAAGCAGCACCCGAGAGGGTGCTGCTTAGATGAATCACTGAATCACAGCCAAGCTTATATTATAAATTTTTTTAAATAACATGTTTATTAAATTATTTATTTGGCTCCACCAACACAAATGGTTCCACAACGCAACTGGGACTGGACTGTTCTGATGCAAAACTTTTGTGTGGATCTATGTGTGTGTTTTCATTTAGTGTGAAACAGCGTATGCACCAGCTGGAATTTTGCAAACATTATTAGCGAAAATATGAACTCTGGGTGCTGTATTAAACTGCATTAATGGCTGACCAGAGGCTCTTTGAACAATTTACAGCAAGATATCTGCTAATGCTACAGAGCTCCCTTGTAGTTTTGTTTATTCTTTTTTGTGGGTGGGAAATAAGTTCCCAATTTTACCAAAACCAGAGTTTTATACAATGAAATGTTCTCTGCAACATCTCGGATCAAATATCTTCTGAGTTTCCCTATTCTCTTGAGTCCCCTGCAAAATGTTGAATTGAACATGTTCAACAGTCAAAATACTGTGGTTTCCCCTTTAAATTATTGTCACAGAGCTTGGTTTATAGTGTCTTAAATGTACTTTTTTCATATAAGAGTGACTAAGTGCATCAGAGGCCTGTTCATAAGTCTGACATGTATCCAGTTACTTCGACCTAAAGTTTCAAAGAAGGCTTATTTCCCATCAGCTATTTCCCAAAGTCCAACTTTTTAATACACATGTGAGTACGGATGGTTAAATAAATTCCAGATTACACCTTCAAACTCCATTCAGAGAAAATTACTGTTTCCCCCGCACTGGGCTGTCAGCCTTAATAAATTTCCCCTGAAAGCGTGTTCTTTGCATGCAGCCTAATGTGTTTAAGCCCTGAATCTGGGCAACATGTGCAAGTGCCTACACGCATGCACACACACACACACACACACACACACACACACACACACACAGCCACCACCCCAACCAAGCTTTAGATTATTAAGATGGGTCTCTACAGCTGATGTAGAGACATAATTGGCAGGTTCACCTAGAGTTATAATGCAGCGGTGTCATCCTTACAATACACTCTGTAATTACACTAGAAAAGTATCTGTCTGTGTCTGTGTGTGTGTTTTTGTGCTGATCAGTATGACTGTATCTTAGTATGTGTAGGTTTGTGTCTCCGTTTGTGTTTATCTGCTTGTGTAAATGACGGAGCCCCTGTGATGTTGAGTCCCATCGAAAATATTTGCTGCAGCTCCAACTCCTCTATGCCGAGAAGGGCAACAATAATAACCCCCTCAACACTGGAAGGAGTGATGTCAGCCTCTCCCCTCTCTTCACACACAAACAAGTGACACCCCCTGGATCGTTCACATCAGACACTGGCAGCGTACCAGCCTAATTTAGCCAGACCTTACAAACTCACGCACAAACACACAGCTTCTGTCGTTTTAGTCCCCAACCTTTCCTCGCACCCTCCACTGAATAGTCACATTCATGGCTGTCTGCACAGAAACATAAAACACTATTAATAAAATAGCAATAGCCCGCTGAGTGACACCTGCCCGGCCTTGCCAATGTACACTTAAAGCCCACTCCAGCAACAAGTGTTATCATAGTCGGGCCAAAGGGAGGTGTCGTAAAAAAAAATGTGTGTGTTGCTGGGGGGAGGGTTAGATTGTAGCTTGGAGGCAGGGCAAGATGGCAGGGCAACAAGAATAATAGTATCTACAGCCAGGTGTGAGTGCATGGACAGCAGGTTATAAACACCAAGACACAAGTGTCAGAGGTGATAGCCAGTCTCTATATAGGGCACAAAAGAGTGGTGCTACAGAAAGCCAATGGAATAATACCAGTGGGAGCACTTCAGTGAGCTGCTGCATGGAGCCAATGGAAAATGAAGCTGTGCCATGCTAGTGGAACGGGCCAGATTGAAAGGAGAGGAGAGGAGAGGAGAGGAGAGGAGAGGAGAGGAGAGGAATAATAAATTCATACATATTGTTCTTGCTTGTACCAAACTTCCTGCTGAACCTTTATTTATCCATTTTCTTCTTTTTATGAATGTTTCGTTTTTTTGTATTTTCTCGCGAAAAATTATAAGGGCCATGTTTAGATTTCAAGAATAATTCAAATTTGAAGTATTACAACATTATTTTAGTAATATTAGTTTATTGCCGTCATACATGATGGCGCTAATACTCAGTCATAGAAAATTACTTAATTTTGTGCTGACAAGAGGAAAACTCACCAAGGTTTACCCTTAAAGTTGTTTATTTTTATTGTTAAGCCCTCCTCTGTCTTTTTTGTTCAGTCCTGTATCGCTTAAAATCCCACGATACCTCTAACCAGCTCTAACCCTTTGAGGCGTGACCTCCACAGGACCTCTGAAGGTGTCCTCTGGTACTTAACACCAAGATGTTAGCAGTAGAACCTTTAAATCCTGTACATTTTGAGGTGGGGCCTCCATAGTGCCTGATCAGATTGAGATCTGGGGAATTTGCAGGTTAAGTTATGACCTTGAACTCTTCGTCATGGTTCCCGTGTGGCCGAGAACATTATCCTGCTAAAGCAGTCCATGGCCATCTGTGGATACTGCTGCAGTATAATGGGAATATTTGGTCTACAACAGTGTTAAGGTAGGTGTCAGATTAACATCCACATGACTGCCAGTACCATAGGTTTACCAAAGCATTGTCCAGGGCCTCACACTGCCTCCGCTAGCCTGTAATCCTCCCATAATGCATCCTGCTGCCAATCTCTCGCTTGATAAAATGAATGACACCGACCCAGCTGTCCACATGATTCAAAAGAAAACATGATTCATCAGACTAGGCCAGATTCTTTCATTACTTCATGTTCCCGTTCTTCTCAGCCACTTGTGTTAGTGTAAAGGTTTCGGCATGGGCACGCTCACTGGTCTAAGGCCATGCACCTCACCGAGCACTGTGTGTTCTGACAGGTGTCTGTCATAGTAAGCATTAAGGTTTTCAGCCATTGGATTGGACAACAAGGGCCAGCCCTCGCTCCCCATACACATCAGTGACCTTTAGGTGTCCATTACTCTGTCTCAAGTTCACTGTTTTGTCTTTAACTTATTTTGTTAGTTACTGACCACTGCAGGTTGGGAACACCTAATGGGGATTTTGTTACAGATTTATCATATAATCACAAAGTACATACACTTGATCCATTTTTTCTGCTTCCAACATATCAACTTCAAGAACTAACAGACTTTCTGCCTATTATATCCCACCCTTCTCAATGTGCTAATGTAACAAGATAATAAAAGCACCAGTGGAAATGTGGTATCTGTAAAAGTCAAAGATCAAAACACGCTCATGTAAAACAGACAGATTTTTGATGCCATATCTCAAACAGTTGATTGCTTTCAATTTCAATTTACACAGAGTAACTGCAACAGTATAACATGTGAACAAGCATGAAAAACTTAAACTCTGGTATTACAGGGATTGAGGTCAGAGGTGGAGAGTTAAGGCGAATTCAGAAAACATGAGTTTTCAGCCTCTGAAGAAACAGAACAACATCAGCATCGACTGTTAAAAAGATCAATATCACCTTTCAAATGTTTTTGACCGAATGTCTTGTGATATATTGATACGATTCACTACATAACAATACACTACACTGTCATCTATCAGCACTTACCTCACAATGAAATACATGGGATATTGTGAGTTTTTTCAACAGATCACAGGTTATCATGGAGCCTGAGCACTATGCAGCACCTGTAAGTCCACTTGACTCTGTGCCTGTAACCACAGGCGAGGACGGGGTGCTGCAGAGTTTTTCCCAGGCCTGGCCAAGGCGAATATAAAGGCAGCTCTGTTCGCTCTCTGCCTGCATCTCCTGCGCCATCTCTTTGAACCGGGCGGTCATGTCAGCAGCTCCCAGCCCCCAGTCACCATAGTGCCCTTCATGTGCCCACAGGGAGCGATAGACTGGTCGCCGACAGATCCACACAACACTCAGAACTAATGCGCGCATGCACGCACACATACACTCGCAAACGCACACCTATACACACATGTGCATGGTTGTGCCATGTCTGCCTACAGGAGCCGCTGAAACAGATATGTACAGTTTTCATTAGAAAGAGAGAGGGAGGGGGAGTACTGGGCCATTGGCTGAATATTGCATTTAAAATGCATTCAGTTACACAAACACAGGGTTAGAACCAAAGGGCACCGTTATAAACATGACTCCCTTAACACATAAAATGTCCCATTGCTACAACGTCCTTGTGACCGTCAGTGTGTCGGTGCTTGCAGTCTAACTCATAGCTTGTTAATTTCTAAATATGTTATGATGCTAAGCTCTTCTTTAGGCTCCACCAACTCAGAAGGGAAATAACTGGCTCTTCAGGTATTAAATGCTCAACATATGCTCACCACCTAGTTGCTAACATAAATGGTATATAATGGTAGATGATGCGTCACCATCCCATCCCATTTAAAATTTAAGCTTAAATATCCCTGATATAAGTGGTGCCATCTTGCATATTTTACGTATTTGGAGCAAGATCAGTAGTGATCATGGTGTGAAGTCGCAGTGTCGAGGTCCCTCTGATACACATGCTCATCAAATCACAACTCAGTCTCAGCTGTCAATCGTGCACAGCAACACTTGAACATACATCAGTGGGATAAGAAATACTTCAAATGATAAATACTTTTTACGGAAAAATTTACATTTTCTTTTAGGCAGGGTTTATAACCTATACTGCAGCCAGCCACAAGGGGCACGTTCAAGGTGATTTGGCTTCACATTAAGGGAGCTGTCATTTCATCCATCTTGGTCTGTCACCACTTACTGTGTCTGTTTTCCTAAAAACCTATGAGACCTGTAAGTGAACAACAGCAGTGAAGAAGTGGCCCAGACAGCGAAACAGTGAAAATCACAACAATCTGTAAAGCCAATAGGAACAATGGGTGACTCCTTTCACTTTGCTTTCACAATAGCAAATGTATCTAATATTGACTGTAAATTATTTAAATACATAAACCTCACAGGGACTAGGGTCACAGGGACACTTCCCAGCAACAGACATATCAACATGAGGACAACACACATCTTCAAGTCAGTAAACAACCTAATCAGGAGTTCTTCCTCCCTTTCTGGCTCTGGCAACGTTGAGCTGGCAGGTAGAGTACACAATCAACTGGCACAGGATCAGATGTTCACTTCCCCTTTCAAAGGAAAACATTTAGTTAATTGTACCATCCATATCTGACTCATACTGTTCACAGTGAGCTAATCAGACACAAACAAAGGTTTGTATATTATTGAGTCCATATTAAGTATTTGGAGGACTGATGAAACACACTTGTGTCATGCCAAAATGGAGACTTTGCTGTTTGTAATAAGCAAAGCTGTAAACTAAGTCAATATGACCAGAGGGAAGTGTGTGTGTGTGTGTGTGTGTGTGTGTGTGTGTGTGTGTGTGTGTGTGTGTGTGTGTGTGTGTGTGTGTGTGTGTGTGTGTGTGTGTGTGTGTGTGTGTGTCTGTATGCGTGTGTGTGTGTCCTCTTCTCTGTCTGCTGTGGCATGAGCGGATGGTTCAAAGAAATTAAGAGATGTTCAACTTGTGTGTCTGTTTATCTAAAAATGCAAACTGTTCATGGGAAAAGACAGTCAGAGAAACAACTGTGAAAGCAAGTAAGACAAACACATACTGGAATTAACATTATATAAAACCTGGAGTCTCTCTCTCTCTCTCTCTCTCTCTCTCTCTCTCTCTCTCTCTCTCTCTCTCTCTCTGTGATGAGCTTAGGTTAGTCCATCCAGCTGCCTGGCTCAGACCCTCAGGAAGGACCCTTTTTGGGACGCTGGCCCTCCATCAGGTCACACAATCTTCCTCTTCCACAGGGCTGTGCGCACACATAAATCAAACGCACTCCCAGCGCTCTCCCCATTATTTGTGACATCTATCTGGATGGGCAGCCGAGATGTAGAGGATGTGGTCGTTCACCAGACCTGGGCCTTGGCCAGGGAAGAGGGGTGGGGGCTGGAACACAAACATATCTCTGGCTGGGATGATAATACGTCTGTGCTGTTTTTTCCTTTGAGAAATGAAAGCCTCAAACCTTGCTGGGACGATACAGGAAGTTGCACAAGTAAAGGAGTTTCAAGCCCAGGTTTCCTGAACGTTATGTGACGCTGCATTAGTTTGCTGTCAAACTTGAAGTGGAGTCTTCCTGGATATAAAATTAGTAAATGAAAAAAAAACATGAATATGTCTTTGTGCAAATACACACACACACACACACACACACACACACACACATTCATATGAAATGTTGCACGGCTGATCCAGGACATCATAAATGAGGAGTGGTGCTGCAAATCCTTTAAAACCACTGTAATTTCCAGGAAGAACAGTGTGTGTCTGCGTATAGGTGTGTGTGTATGTGAGTGTGTGTGTGTGTGTTTGTGTGTTTGTGTGTGTATGTGTGTGTGTGTGTGTATGTGTGTGTGTGTGTGTGTGTGTGTTTGGAGTGGCAAAGGAGCCAGGCTAGTGGAGGGATGTTTAATTAGGTTAAGGAGGTGGAGAAGGGAAGACAGCCAACCTATACACACATCCTCCACACACACACACACACACTTGTACACTCCATTTCTCAAGTATACCTGGCACGTCAGGCTGAGAGCGCTGTTCAGTACACACAAACTTTGGAAAACTGTCCACGTCTCCAGCGGCCACCTGCTGCTGTACTACCTTTTCATTACTCTTGAGTGAGAACACAGAGCGCACAACTTTCAGTGACCGGCAACCTCACATTTATTTGTCTGTAGAAATTGACAAAGCAACCGTACATAATTTGAGCTTGTGCTATAATCTTCTCTTTATTTTACTGCAATTCAACACAGTCGAGGAAAGCACACACACACACATCTGGGAACTCATCTGTCATGTCGTAGTTAAAGGCCTTGCCCTTGGGCACATCGGCTGTAGACATGGGTTAATGTGTCTGTGTTCACATCGATGAAATAACACTGCACCTCAATACACAGGCTTGTCATTCATGTCAGAGAGGCCACTGCACTGGCACTGCAGGATCCTGACACATAGGTAACGTTGGTTAACTGTGAATCGGCCGCTGAAATGAACGAGTAACAACTCATTCGTGACTCATTACTTAATTAATATGTTGTTTCTCGTTGTCTTAAAATCCTAAGGCGTTTACAAAATAATTTTATAACGATTGTGGCAGACGCCTCCCTGTTTTCGAATAATATTACAATCAATAATAATAACAGCAATTACAATAATTGGCTCCAACGGAATACTGAGCAAAGCTGCAATTGCCAACATAATCCATTTCCAACTCACCTCCAGTTCTCTCAGCCATGATATAATAGTGTTGTGCTGCAAAACAGAACACAAGCAAGTGCAGCTAGCAGACAACATTGATCCTCCTCTATGTTTTTTTACTTCTGAAGTCACGTTCTGTGAGATGAGAAGTCTCTGGAATTGCCACTGTGAAATTGTTTCCTATAAACGGCAAGTGTGTGGTTGTAGGTTCTGGCCAAATTGTGTAGTGTGTGCATTCTGATCCTTATTATATGACATATATGATAGAAATATGTAGCATCAATTGAATCAAGTAATGGTTCTGTCAAAAACAGCCGCTTGCCTGAACATGATTAAATCTTAACTTTTGCCCTGATGTAGTGCATTATCATGCATGCAATCTTTGCATTGATAAATCAAATACATTCCTGTATTTTTGACAATGCCTTGTATAGTTTCTCTTAGTAATTGTGTAACTGTCAGCATAACAGAAAGTGACACATATCCAGAGTTTTGCAACCTGTGTGATAGTTCTTTAATGGAGTTCTTCTGCTGCTTTGCACTTGCTATATAGGTTGTTACAGACTGAATGCACACACAACATACACACAACACACACAGACAAGACAGATTCTATGGAGTTTCTATTCAGTTGCTGCTGAAGATGACGATGATGAAGTGTTGGAGACATTCACAGCTTACCATGTGAGAGTGGAGGTTAAAAATGAAAATAACACATCTGGGAATTCTCCACCAGATGACCCCACAGTTCCCATGAAGAACAGTCACTTAATTGGTTTCGTAGGAACAGGAACATTATCACGTCTTCCTCAAAACTCATACACCCTCCCTGGACGGAGGTCCTATCCAACACACACACACAAACACACACACACACACACACACACACTATTCTTACAAGGCACACCTCTGACCTCAGAATTTGCTGGTACGCCGCCAGGCTTAATGACATCACTTCCTTTTGGCAGTTTGAAAGACTCTTCATCAGTAAAGTTGCCTCAGGCTTAAGAGCAGAGTGGAGGAAAAAATAATAATAATGATAATAATTATACCTTCACACGTAATGAGCAGAGCCCATGGGCCACAATACATAACAGCTGGGCCTGGGAGCTGTCAGACAGCGAGAGGCTGAGTGAAGACTTGCTGCTAACCAAAGGCAGATGTGAATTATAGGTTGTGACACATATCTGTATGGATAGTAACATGTTGGGCGCAGGTTTGGATCTAAATATCGTAATATGCTGCTGCAGAACGGCTTCAAAACGCAGAATTGCTGTAAGTTTAACATTATAGGCCAAAGTTATTGCAATATCTGTGCTTTTCAAAATTCTGAGGTGATTTCAATGCATGTTACCTCCTGCAGCCGTTTTAAGCACAAATTATTCCGTGGGAAACAATTATTCCTAACAGGTAAATAAAAGCTTTATTCTAACCACTGGTGGTTTGCATTCATGACAAGTGTATTTAAGATTTACGGTCTGTGCAGTTTTATTTGCACACTCTGTTTGTGTGTGTGTGTGTGTGTGTGTGTGTGTGTGTGTGTGTGTGTGTGTGTGTGTGTGTGTGTGTGTGTGTGTGTGTTTGTGTGTGTGTGTGTGTGTGTGTGTGTGTGTGTGTGTGGCTGAGGTGACTAAATGCTGCAGGCCAGATCAGGGCAAAGATACAAAGATATGAGCAAAGGCCTTGCCACAACACCCACAGACTCGCAGACACAATGCCTTCAGGTTCTGTTTATTCTCCCTCATCACACACTCTGTGGTTTCCTGTCACCATTGCACACTCTCAAACATTTAGTCAAATCCCGATCTCTTACTGTTTAATCACATTATCCCATACTTGTGCACACCGGCTCTACAAAGGAAAGCAATTGATCTGCAAGCTGTGAATTCACTTCATAATGATCCCAAAGCTGTTGGACAGCTACAGACAGGATGACCCTCATAATGATCAGACAGACTAAATGTGTCCTAAGTGGAATGTGTTGGTTGATATGAACATTACAATATAACCAGTACTACTAATCAGCAGTCTATGAACGTTGGTCGGCTGATGTCTGTACAGCGTGCATGGGGTTGTATGTCATATCAAATTTTACAACAATCTTATCAAGGCATTGTTTGAATTTGAGACAAACGAGATTTGGAAAAATGAAGGCACATGAAGGAAACTGGTTTTTGGTATTTTGGCCTGATACACCTAGGGTTGATAATCCTGGAAAATCTTGCTAGAGCCAACTACAGTTTGAAAATATTCAACAAATCACCAAACCCCCTCCCAACGGCCCTCTCCTCCAAGCTACGCCCCCAAAACAAATCAACGTGCACTAACAACTGTTAGAAGCCGACTTTTCTGTGACTCGCTCGCCAACTTCTGACAGTAGCCTCTGATTCAGTGGTGCATATGTTTCTCTCATTTGTGAAGACTCCGGTCATGTGTAGTTAGAGCACCGGCCAGGCGCACACAGGCAGGTAGGTTGGTTAGTGACACACAGGTACACCAACCAATCATTTCATTCTGTCATGTTTATTACTGATTATTATTATTTAATATTTTAGATTTATTAATTTCTGTGCTAATTCTATGGCATGTGTTATGTTGAGAGCCCATAAAACCTATGTCAATACGTTGTGCACTGACATAAAGAAGACTGCTAACACTATAGCATATATGAAATTTGTTGACAGCGCCGTCTACATTTTTTGCATTTTGTGTAAGACTAATGTTTACCACTATTCTCAAGCTTGATTTAGAACTAACATTTAGCTTGAAAACTTTTTCCTAATTTTCTCTGCATTAAAATTCCTCTATCGCATCATTACCATTACATTAATGGTTACTCTAACAATAATAGTTGAACAGACCATTTTATTTTTACTGCACTTTCACATTTATATAACGGATATAAACTTATCTTGAGACTGGCTTACAGTTGAATGTAATTATGTGAGGGGATATAAATCAGCTATGGGGGGGGACAAGGAAAAAAGGCATCAATGGCCGAATGAAAAGAAGTTTATGTAAGAAAAGAGTTATCTAGTTATGGTGAATTTTTTCCATCTCATAATGTCATACATAGTCCTTTACTTGAATGGATAATTAAGCAGGCAAACACACATGATTTTTGCACAATGGTGATCTCATGCATCTGGCCTGATCACAGTGGAGCAAGTTGGAGTCTCTCAGCACACCATGTTTTCTACATTAGCTCTGTTCTTAAGCTGGTGAGAGTCATGCATATGCATCCACCTCAGGCTTTAAGATTTAAGAAACCCATGTGTGAGTGACAGTGTTTTGAATCAAAGTTTTATCAAATAATATTCACCAAATCTTTTCATCCGTCCAGCCATAGAGACATATAATCACATCTCCATAACTATCCTCCTACTCTCCTCCTCATAACTGAGTACACTGCAAACGAGACATTTTCATGGACACACATTAAAAAAAACATATTTTCAAAGACCAATATGTGCACATCATGCTGTAGCACCCATTAGATAATGTATTCAGCGTTTGGGAAAAGTGAAGAAAAGGAAAACACACACACACATGCAGAATATGTACGTACAGTGCAGAAGTGGGAGGAGCTAAACTAGAGCAACTGTTTTCATTCAAACTGTAGCTGCAGCCAGTCATATTCAAGAAGTCACATCTGCATCGGAGGGAGGACCAGCACATCCAAACAGTGGACAACACTGATCCCTAGTGGTAGAAATATAAACTGTTGAAGAAATAAACTGAATGATATTTCATTCAGCACACTGACTCGACAGTCATTTTGAAATCACTTGCATGAAAATTATTTTGCATTCCTCCCAGGAGCTTCCTTGGAATTCGTCTTATTGTTTGTAAGAAACAATTCAACAATATGTGATAATAATAGAAAATAAATTTAGTAGAATAAATTAAGGTCAGGAAAATATTAAATTAATATTACAATAAATAATATTATTTATATTGAAATTTTTAATTGTTGAATTGATTTAATTGTAAATAATTACTGCATGGTACTGTATTTCAAAATATCCTGTAAGTTACTGTAAATATATGAGCCTTTTTTTCTATCTGTTTCTATTGAACTTTGGAGGCATGGAGAGATACTGCCCCCTGTTGACGGGGTTGCTGGACTACTATGGAGTGTTTACTGCAGAGAGTATCTTTCACCGGTTTTTCACACAATATAAATGATGGGTGATATTTTTTTATGTTGTAAAGGAATGGGAATAAATGCATGGATATAGTATGTGTTCTCAGTGTAGTGAATTTATCATGGTGTGCCCATGGGTGATTAGTGAACTTTCAGTAACCTACTTAGGGAAATGAGATAGACGTTTCTATTGTATCAGTGTAATAAAGTTAGAAACCTATCTATTTATCTATCTATCTGTCTGTCTACTATGCTGCACTTGCACAGACAGAAGATAATGTTGAGAAAGCAGCTCCCTCAGATCATGCAGTCATCACACCGATGAGGGGCAGTCTGTCAAACAGTCTGGTTTATGTGGAGAAATGTAGTAAGACTCACTGTCAGTCAGGCGATCCACTGCTGGAATTCTGTTAGAAACACTTCTCTTTGCACATCCATCTCTGAGCCCCATCCACAGTCATCACAGAGCCTCGCTATCATAAAACATCTAGACCTGATTGACACATGGAGGATTAAACATCTACAATCAAGACAATATTCATGGCTCAGAAATAACAAGGTGAGTACAGGCAGACTGGACATGATTCTCATTTCTCAAAAGACTTATTCAAAGTAACATAAGCCCTGTTGGTTTTACCGATCACCATCTTGTTAGCATAGATTTAGTAATTTCACCAGGAGAAAGGGTTAAGTCCTACTGGTGTTCCAACAACAAACAGTTGCAGGACAGTACATAAAAGAAAAGAAGAAAAAACTGATTTCAGTTCTTTAGAGCTCTGGTGGGAGTTAAGCAAGGCACAAATCTGTCTGCTGCAATGTGATGGTTGATGGATGCTGTTAACCAGATGGAATCAGGACGAGCACCAGGAATCGATGGTATCTCTAGTGATTTTCTAAGGAGGTTCTGGAACATCATTGGACTTGCCTGGTGTCTTGTTGGATTACCTTAGAAACACGATCCCACCCTGTTTCCTGTCAGTGAGCTATCATTTCACAGCTATCGAAAAAATATGATATGGCCTTACTTAAAAACTGGAGGCCCTTGGCTCTCCTATTTACTGACTATTTGGTGGTTTCCAAAGCCTTGGCAAATAGACGGAAAAACATTCTGGAGATAATTGTTCACAGAGATCAGACTTACTGCTTACAAGATCGAAAAATTATGGACAATGTTTTTCTTATTCGGGAAGTTTATTGATAAATGTAAATACTATAATTTTCAGTGTGGAATTATGTCTTTAGATCAGGAGTAAGCTTGTCTGAGCCATGGCATCAGTTTTAGTGCAGGGGTTGCTGTCCTCTTTAGAACAAAAGCTAAAGCTACTTTTCTGTTAGTCAAAGAGGCAGTCAAATGTTGGCAACTGGTTATTAGAGCGGAAGTAGAGAGATATGCTTTATTAAAATATATGATCAAATCAATTGGTAGAAAGGGATATTTTTAATCAGGCTACTTAAATGAATTGCCGGATACAATTGGATCAGCTCATCCTTCGGAGGGATTTCAACTGCACTCTGGATTTCACACCTGGACCCTTTGGACACATGGAGGACTAAACAAACAAACACAACACAATACACGTGGGTTAGGGCAAGCAATAATAGGTGAGCGCAGCCAGACTAGACAGAATCTACATTTCCCAGAATATCAGTTCCACACTAGCACACAGTACAATAAGCCTGATTGGTTTTACAGAGCTAAGTTCCTTTATGCAGGAATGGGTTAAGGAAGCTCTAGTCAGGACTTATTTCCTCCAGTGGACATGGATGCTCCCTGCTCCTATTCCTTCAACCTGGAGAGATCGGTGGCACAGGAAGCAGATGATTTGCCTCGAGCTCCTGGGAGGCAGAGTGACCAATGACCAGAGGGAGATGAAGAGCCATGTCATAGATTTCTATGCTGGCCTCATTGGGACTGATTTCTAGTCTACCATTTCGTCGTTGAGACTCCAGACTGCAGAGGAACTTCTCTGTGGATGTGGTACCAGCTGCATGTACACTGCTAGACTGTTGCTGAGAAGAACTGGGCTACAGGGATATGACAAGCAGCTCATTTTTTAGCAGAGCAAGTTGGTTTCACTGGTTTGTAACCATCTACTGCTCCGTTTTACAGGTGTGGCAGGTTTCTAGAGCCTCAACGTTTTGTTGACACCACTCATCTCATCATATATAGCTGTTTGAGGAAAATTTGCTGACATCAGTCTTAGACACTTATTTGTTCAGTATCCTATCCTTTCAGGCTTATTTAGCTTCTAAAAAGGTGGTTTCATGGTCTTGGAGAGTTTTTTTCTTTTGATCTGTTTATAATTGGCCCAAAATACTGCACCAAAAAGAGGTTGTACATACAATTGTGAACTTTGTATCCAGGTCTGTCAAGTTGGCAATCTGGCTGACACTCAGGAACAAAGCTTAGGGTGCCTGTGTGTAATAGTTTGGAGCCAGTCTTTTCCTGGCTCAAGTTCTGAAGGGACCCGACTCATTGTGGAATTCTCATATTACTAGACTGCGGACAATATTCTGGCCTTTAGTCACAGATGGACTATTAGGGGTAGTTTATTTTATGTTCAGTGGGGGGCGATGGAGAGCAAGTAATTCATTTTGATAAGATTAAGGTGAACAGCCTCTGGCGTGTTAGAACTAGGAGGGTAAGGGAAGTCGGCAAATCAGATCCGTAACGTTTTGTTGTTTCGCTTATGTTTGTTTAACTTATTTGCTTTTGAGTGATGCTTTAGAGCGACTTCCATTAAAGGAAGTCGCTCTAATCATATCATATCATCTCATATCATCTTGCCTTTTTATCTCTCCAACAAACTTATTCCAACTTTATGGTCAAGTCCTTTATTGATCTTCTCCCTCCACTACGTAATATAAATATAATTTTGGTGCATTCAGTTCACCATACCATACTGAGTCATGACTGAAAGTGACCGGCTTGTTTAGAGCACCAGGGGAAGCAGCTCTGTGTTTTCTCAGATAGATGGGGGTCATTTCTCTACCCAAACTTTTCTTTGCCAACCACTCATTACACAACAATGAACGCACGTACACACAGAGTCAGCCCAGTTCACTGTGAGGAGGCCAACCTTCGTGAGCTCGATAACTTTATGGTCAGTGACTCCCACACAGTAGCGTAGTTGCCCCTTCACCTCCCTAAAAGTGTGTTTGCTATAAACGCTGGACTCTGATCTAGAGGTCCACCATTAATCTAACTGTTTTATTAGCGTTAAGATTAAGTTAACACCGAACCCAGAAGGGCCGCCATGATATGATTGATATCTGCTCTAACAGATACTTTATGACACTGTATGCTGTACATATATGAAACTCTGTGTCCATATTATTACAGTGTGTGTATGCAGTATAGACTGAAGACTTAGTTGTGATGCAAACAGGGTATACACCTTATAGCTGGATTAAGATATGAAGATAAATGCTATAATAAACTTGCTTAATAAAAGATATTTTCCTTTTATTTAAAAATGGACTTTACCAACATCGGAAAATGTTTTACACAAGCACATTGTAACAATACTAATGGTCGGCAGACATGCTAGCAGCTGTAAGAAGATACACAGCTGAAGTTTGAGATCGAGATCGATTTCGTAAGGACCAATGTACCTGGTAGTCAGCTTCTGGGACTCAGTCTGGAGCTGTAGATCACAAGAAGATAAACAGACCCTTTGGCCGGGCTGGTAATCCGGAGCTGGGGTGCGATGGCGATCCGCCACTCTCTGGTTGCGAGTAGTGGTGAGGGTGAGAGCTGCGTGGGCCTCGCGCCAGACCGGAAGAGCACGTAGGAGATGCCCCTGAACAGATGGAACTGCCTCATCTCTCTCCTGGGCTGGGAATAGTGGAGGTTGAAACCCAGTAGCAGCCATGAACGGGGACTTACCTGTGGCAGAGCAGACGAGGGAGTTGTGTGCATATTCTACCCAGGGGAGGTGGGTGGACCAGGAAGCCGGGTGACGAGATGTTACACAGCAAAGGGCCACCCCCAGATCCTGATTGGCCCGTTCTGTCTGGCCGTTTGTCTGCCAGATGATACGCTGGCAGACGCACCCAACGCCTGGCAAAAATACTCCCAAGTCCGGGCGGAGAACTGCGGCCCCCTGTCCGAAACAATGTCCACCTCAATGCCATGCTGGACAAGTAAGTTAGCAGTCTCGAGGGCGGAAGGCAACTTTGACAAGAGGATGAAATGCGCCCCCTTGGAAAAATGGTCGACTATGGTCAGGATAACCGTATTACCTTCCGAAAGAGGCAGGCCAGTGACGAAATCCACCGCGATGTGTGACCAAGGCCGGTGAGGAATGGGCAGGGAACGAAGCAGACCTGCAGGAGCCTGATGAGAAGCCTTACTGCGGCCGCATACAGAACAGACATGGAGGTCCACCAGAAGTGTTGCAGCAGGAGAGCCAGAGTCCGGTGAAAGCCAGGATGATAGGAAATCCTGGAAGAGTGTTGGTTGGACATCCTTGAGGGACTGGATGATTTCTGGGCCCCCTGGACTACTCCCTCAATCTTCCACCCAGCTGCTCCCACCACACAGGAGGATGGCAATATGGTGCTCCCCGAAGAGTCCTCCACAGGAGGGGCAAACTGACATGACAGGGCCTTTGGCTTTATGTATAAAGCCCACCCAGCCTGGCTCGAGTTAAGCCTGCGAGCAGTGTGAAGGTAAGAAAGGTTCTTATGATCCGATCAGACTATAAATGGGTGAGTGTAGCCCTCCAGCCAGTGCCTCCGTTCCTGCAGGGCCAGAACGACCGCTAGCAGTTCCCGGTTCCCCACATCATAATTTTTCTCAGCAGGGGAGAGGTTGCGGGATAAGTAAGCACATGGATGCTGCCTCTGGTCGGAGGGGGTTCGCTGAGAGAGGACCGCCCCCACACCGGAGTCAGAGGCATCCACCTCCACCACGAACTGAGCTGAAGAGTCAGGATGAATCCACACAGGAGCAGAGGAGCACCAAAACTTTAACTTGGAGAACGCACCCTCGGCTGCTGGTGACCACCCGAAAGGGACTTTCACAGATCTTAGCTTGGTAAGTGGTTTTGCAGCTCTGCTATATTTCGGATAAACCTACGGTAAAAATTGGCATACCCCAGAAACCTCTGAAGTTGCTTCATTGATGTAGGATTGGGCCATTTGGCCATGCCTTTACCTTTGCAGAGTCGGTCTTGATTTGCCCTTTTTCCACAATAAACCCCAAAAAACTAACTGATGAAACATGAAAATTACATTTCTCCGCTTTCACATACAGTTTGTTTTCAAGTAATCTCTTCAACACAATTTTAACATGTTGCACGTGTTCCTGGATATTGCGGGAGAAAATCTAAGTATCATCACGATACACCAAAACAAATCTATTGAGCATATCCCATAGAACATCGTTAATAAGAGTCTGAAACGCTGCAGGAGCATTTGTGAGGCAGAAAGGCATGACCATATACTCAAAGTGTCCAAGGGGATTGTTAAACCCTGTCTTCCACTCATCCCCCTCCTTCATTCTAACTAAATGATAGGTGTTGCGGAGGTCCAACCTGGAGAAGATGGTTGCATCATGAAGGGGCCCGAAGGCTGAGTCAATGAGTGGGAGGGGATATTTATTTTTCACAGTAATATCGTTTAAACCTCTATAGTCAATAAAGGGGCGAAGCGACTTATCCTTTTTGTCCACAAAAAAGCCTGCCCCC
The DNA here is from genome assembly GCA_038501795.1 of Pseudopleuronectes americanus. Lineage (NCBI taxonomy): Eukaryota > Metazoa > Chordata > Actinopteri > Pleuronectiformes > Pleuronectidae > Pseudopleuronectes > Pseudopleuronectes americanus. The sequence goes on along the minus strand of CM076729.1, from coordinate 3,783,444 downwards.
AATGGTGAGGAAGAGGGACGAATGAGTCCGGTAGCAAGAGAGTCAGGGATATAGATCTCCATGTCATCTCTCTCAGGTCTTGACAAGTTATACAGTTTACTGGATGTATAGGGGGCGCCAGGGAGTAAATCAATACCACAGTCATATGGTCTGTGAGGTGGAAGAGATAAGGCCAGGTCTTTACTAAATGGTGATGATACGGTGTGGCTGCTAACGTGGAGGGAATGGCGGCACGCAAACAGTGAGAGTGACAGAACAGACTCCAATTTGTAATGGAGGACGTAGACGGGACTATGTGTGGATTGTGGATTTTAAGCCAAGGGAGACCTAATAATAGCGGAGAAATGGGGGTGATTCAATGCTCTTGCCCTGATAAAGTTAACTAATCTAGTAACAAAATCAGATACATTTTTAGCACTGACTTACATAACACCTCCTGATGTATAATACAATGCAACAATAGCAATTTAATTTCTGGGTTAATTTCCCTCCCTGTCAGATTTGGATACCATCAGTTGTAACACCTGCCAGTTTGTCCCATTTGAGTCCCAGCTTGTCCAAGCATGAACTTACCTCCGTGAACAAATCACTCCCGTGCGTCGTCCCTTTTATTGATCGAATTGCTGCCAGCTCCTCCGTAATCACAAAATCTTTCGTCATCCCACGTACAAAGATGAGTAACTGGGCTGGACATCACAGCTCTCATCCAGAGTCTAGGAAAAAAGTCAAAATCTACTACTTTCTTTTGCAGCTGAAGCTCGAGATTTCCCAAAAGCAATAAGTGTGTTATTTGAGGTCTCTATTGAATCGTCTTTAGCTGGTGAGTGTGCATTGGTTGCTGGGAAAAGTCACATAGATGACATGACTCCAAGTTTCTATATTCATCCTCTTCCACAATCCTAGCTGCCTGCTTTTGTTACACTAAAATAATCCCCAAACCATAGACCACTTCTTCCCACTACTTAGAACTGAAGCCAAACTATCTCAGATAGTAAATTGTAATTGTGTAAAATGCAGCTATTAATTTTAGATGCGGCACGTGTTTGATACTGAAAAGATCGTATTTCTACCATCTCACTTTAAAGTGCCAGGAGGACACTTTATCAGTGAAAAGAAAAGTCTTATTAGCCACAGTGAATATGAGATCATATGTCATCCCTTTGTTTTCTCTGAACAATAAAGATGTCAATATAAAGTTACGTACAACAATTAAAAAGGTTAATATATTTACATATATAGTTTAAACTGACCGTGGTTGAAGAAAATAGGTGAACGAAAAATTATGTACATTTCCTGAAAACAGGGATCAAATTACACGATTAATTTACAGAATTCTGCACCATTGGATGTAAATCAAGCTTTGATAGTAAATACAAAGTTAAAATTCTGCTTGTGTCAATAAGCTGTGTGATGTATTATTAGCACAACACAAGAAGTGGTGTTGTTTATTTCTTGTTGGTCAGAGCTTCATTCTACAGCAACATACTGACAGAAAACATTAGAAGACAAACAGATGGAGGCTTCACATGATGAACAGCAGCTCAGGGTCCAAGCATGGACCTCATTAAGCTGCTTTAGGAAGAACTGGACTAAAGGTGAAAGCAAATGAAACTACAAGTGCAACACATATGTTGAAACTTGTTTAACACATTCTCATTTAAATTTTTTATTTAAATTACAATCTGTTTATTCTATTGCTTCAGTACATTGAGAAAAATAATCTATGTTGATGTATATAAGAGTATGTAGCAAAAACTGAGGTGTTTAAAACCTTTGAACCGTAACAATGTTTCAGTTGCAATAACTTCTTGTGACTATTAACTCTCAGACGGGTCAAAGTTCATATATCACATATGAATGCATGATTTATGTGGTGGGAATTAGTATTTAATTCCCCGCAGAGGAAATAAATCATAAGACTGAGTGATCAATTCAATGATATAAAAGTATTTAATTATTGGTAGAGAAACAATTTACAGAGATTTGAACACAAACAGAGTTACTAAGCAAACGCTTGGCCAAGCGGGGCCGAATCCTCAACACCACTGCAGGTATCAAGAATCTGACAAATGGCAGGTGGGATTAGCCAGCTTTTATGCACAGCTGAAGGGGTTCTACGTCATCCTTCGATATCATGCAGGCAGGACGTGTCAAGTGCTCAGACATTGCTCAGTGGATGGGCAAAATGCCCCCCTCTCTCCTGTGTGTATAGACACTGGGCAGAACATCAAATAGTTACAAGGACGTTGAGTTTCAAACTAACTAACATTTCCTGATATCAGGCAGATAAACGCATTGAGTGGAATTTATAAAATGATGTTTTTCAGGTTGTCCAACTGAACTTTGAGCATAGCTATGTCAGGACAGAAGGATCTGTTACATTTTATAAGAGGACAGTTAGATTCACCGCACTTACACTGAAAGATCTAGTTGTTTCTGTCCAATCACAGGGTTTTGCTCTCCTCATATGAAGTCTTATGTTATTTAATGGGTGTTTGTGAATTGGCAGGTCATGGTCTCTTCCGCTCAGGGTTTTGAACCACAAACAGGGCAACAGTCCCGTCCTCTCTCTGCCACTGGTACCTACAGAAGAAGAAGCCATTTAAAGTTGTTCATATGTCAAGTATCATGGAACCTAGGTTTGTCATAATTGTTAATGCAGACTCACTGGCTCTGTTCAGGAATAATGAAACTGTCTCCTGCATTAAGAGTTGACTCCTGCTCATTCATGGTCACTTTAGAGGATCCTTCCTGAGAGGGACACGGAGAGAAGGTGAAGGAAGGAAAGAAAAAGTTAGAAAAGGATGAGATTTTATAGTGCGTCCCTCTTACTAAGCAAGTGAACTTTAAGAAAACATACCATCTGCCAAATCCACACGTCACTCTTTGGTACTGTTGTCTCGGTCAGACCAGGTCCAAACACCATCACCTGTTTGGGTCATAAATAAGAGAGTTAAACTAGTTTCTCCATCACTGTCATCACCGCAGAACATTGCATGTACTCCTGTCATCTCACTGACTCTTCTGTCTCCTTACCTCGGCCAAGGAGATTAAGTTTTCATCAGCGTTGATTTATATGTTTGTTGGCAGGATTACACAAAATATACTGAATCGAACCTCCTTGAAATTCTGTAGCGGGGTGGGGAATGGCCCAAGGAGGAACCCAAAAGACTTTGGAGAAGATCCAGGATTTATTTCCACTTTCTCTAACATGGTGAGAAAGGGTGTTAGCCTTGGTGCAGGTATGCACTCTCCGAGTTCCCTTCAAGTTCTTAAATGTTTCTATATTTACGATGAAACCCTCTGTGGCATATGTTCATATATCATGCTCTACAGTCATAGGGGATCTCCACAAGCAGTTGAATGCCTAAACTGCCACTCTTCTACTCCACTTTCAGTTTCACTTTAACCAAACCCTATAGTTTAAGGGTTTCAGTAAAAGTGAAAAAAGGTGCATTCTGCCAGCCTCACAGCTCAACCCTTTGGACTGACCAAAATGTTATGCTCATGTTGGTAAATAGGTAAACTTGCCCTGACAATTGGCAACTTGCCATGACAAGGGTCCAGTTTACCTTACCCTAACCTTTTGACAAATCTGTTGCCCAATTCTCAAATACTGCTACTGAGTTATTACTGCTGTTATAGAGGATAACTGCTGTTTTATCCAATAACAATGTGGTTGGAATAAAAAATCAAATCCCCTTTTTGTCAAAACCAAAAACCATTATTTGGACTCAAAAATTAACGGATTAGTTTAAGGTCACAGTGGCCTCACAAATTATATTTATGTGTTTATGTGTGTCTTGAACCTAACCTAATAAAATCAGCATGAAGAAATGTCTTCAAATTTAGGACAGACAGTCACTTGGACTCAAAGATGAGCTGATTAGACTTATTACATCCGCCCAATTGCTCATTTCACACTTGATGACTTGAAAGAGTTTGATGGTCAAAAGTAAAGGAAACTTTGATCTCTCAACAAGTTTTGCCTTGTGAATGTAATATTTCAGGAACCCCTCAAAGGACTGGTGGTCAATGGTCACACTGACCTTATATGAATCTGAGAAATTATAAAGTTGAATCCATAGTTTTATTTAAGATTCAGTTAGGGCTATATCTTGTTTAAAAGTTTTGCTACTATTTGGCAATATGCTTTTTTCTACTGCACATATTTTATATCTTACTTTGAGAGAAATACAGGTATAAAAAAACTAAACACTTCTTTCGTTTCATTATTCTTGAATGTTAAACACTCCCCAAACAAAAGTAGGGTTAGGGGAAATGTTGTAAAAATGTGTTGGTACTAAAGAAGAACTGAGGTTGAAAACACTACCTCTGTCTCAAACTGAGCTCCGAACATGTCGACGGGCCTGCCACTGGCCAGTGCCGGCCTCTGCTTGTCCAGCCAGTCTTTGAAGCTGAAAGGCGACATCACGGTCATGGTGTTCATCTGGAAGGGAGGCTGCCTGAAGACTTCATCTGTTCATCAAATGACACCAGTTCACACTTTAAAGGGAACAGACTAGATATCTTGATACCTTGTTCAAAATAACAGGAATCCAAAAAAACGTATACTCAACTTACCCGGATCAGGTTTTCCTGTTCTGCACTGCTTTGATAAAAAGAATCTGCAAATAAAAAGTTAACCACAACTGTAGTCAAACATGTGAAAGTGATCTGATGGTTTATGAGTGTGAAGGATGAAGGACGTCTTTACTCTTTGATTATTGGCACCAGTTGGGTTCCAAGATTCTGACAGTAAAACCATTTCTCATACAGGATGTCAGTGGTGTTGTCCACATGGTACCTGAAAACAGCAACACACAGTCAAAAAGGAGAAGAGATGAGAAGAGAAGAAAGAGGAGGACGAGATAAAGAAGAGAAGAGAAGAGAACCTCAGGCAGTCAGTCTCAGTCAGCAGTCGTCTCCTCTCCACCACCAGCCCCACAGTGTTGGCCTGTCTCTGTGGGGAGTGGGGTATCCGAGCCGGCAGCAGGAACATCTACAGATGAGAAAAGAATGAATGACAGTGAGTTAATTACATACATTTTGTTTTGTAAAAGTGACCAACGTTTTTTTTTATTACAATAACATCCTAAAGCCAAAAGAAACATTAGAGCTCACCTCTCCCTCTCTGATGTGCACATCCTTGTGTTTGCCGTTTTCAATCACTTTCAGACACATGTCTCCCTTCAGCATGTAGAACAACTATTTCAAACAGGGAGCCAAAGACAAAAGAAGAATGGCACTCAATTTAAGTCTTCTTCCCTAAAACCACTATTTATTGACCCCAGTTGAATACATCACAAGGTCAAGGGAAGATGTGGAGAAGCCATAAGAAGTTAGGAAAGGAGAACCAGGGTACAAAGAAAAACCGACTCCACTTACACTTTGCATTTAAAAAACAAAAACAACTTTAATGAGAAAGAAGAAACACACAGAGAGTGCGGTAATTTGTGCTGTTCGCCCAACCGCTCTACCCCCTGAGTCACAGACAGTCCCCCCTTTGTTATACTCAACTAAAAATGGCCACCTCTAAACAGCCAAACCAGTTCTTCCGCAGCGGTTAGCCAATGTTAGCTACATTATTTCATTTGTCAGCACTTCTGTTTGCAGTATCTCGGTTATCAGTTATTAGCCAACAGAGTCAACTGGGATTGAATAGAAGCACATTTGAAACATGTTCCAGCTATTTTTTCTTCGGATGTGATTGTTCATTGGACATTGATCTCATAGCATGTAGTTAAGTGTTCACACATGGGTACTCACTAATTATATATAAGACAGAGACAGGGCTCGGTCACTGTCTCACTGTCTCTGAACTCCTCGAAGCCACGCTGTTATTGGCTTTGCCACAGGCAGTAAGTAATTTATTCACCTACTAGCTCTCAAAGATTGGAAGTTAACGGGAGGCGTGCCCACACATTAGGCCGAGGCTTATAAATGCTTTAACTTTAATTTGATAATCAATCACCATATCAACTTTAATTAAAGACTGTGTTTTAGAAATCCAAACACAAAATGATGATCTAATGAAATGTCATTTTGTGGTAACCACCATTTCATTGAATAACGTTCTTGTAGTAGATAAACTCAGAGTTTGCATGTGTAGTTTTCTTCTTGGGAGGTATCAACACTGCTGCAGACACACATATCTGTAGAGGAGTGAAGACCTCTTACAGAACATATCAGTCCTGTCCTCTCACCTCCTCCCCTTCTTCTATGTGATAATCCTTCCTGCTGTTTGGACCTCCGACAAACATGATATTCAGCTGAAGAAAGTGCCTGAGGAGTTAAAGACAATCATTTACTCCCACGTCTTCAAACAATCAGTGGAAATTACTCGTTGATTTGTCAGTGCAGCACGTATTGTGTTCAATAAAATGCAGTGCTCATCACATCACTTATCAAGTTGTTGCAAAGAGGAACTCACACACCAGGGAACCATGTGGTTACTAAAAAAACATTGAAGGTTTTTACTCACATCAGCTTGTTGCACACTGGTGGCAGAAAAGCATTCTGGTTCTGTGAAATCCAGTTTTCCACATTCACAAGAAGAGGACTGTTACTCATTTTGTTACAGTGATCGGCTCTGTGCTGTTGTGTCAAGGGTCTCCGGCCAGTCTCTCCTCCTCTATCTAGTTCAAACAATGTGACTGACACTGAAAGTCCAAAATACAGAAGTGGCTGCAGAACAAGTGGGGAGGACAGACGCCGGTTGTAATATTTTATAACAGTAGGTATAACAGGATTGGTCAATTACGGGGGGGAGTCTTCCTTGGTTCTTCCTGGATGGTGCGCAGGCGTAGTCCACCCTCTTGGCATTGGAATAACGATGTGACGAGCAGCCGCTTTAAATCGCACTCCTCATCTGATAGTTGCTGGGCAAAATGTTCACTTCATGACAAGCCTTGACACAGCTGACGCCTTGTGGGTCAATGTTGTTTTCATTGGAGTGCTCTATCGGCTGTATGTTCTGTTTGTGTAAACATTCGGATCGTCTAAACCAAAACAACACCACTCTATCTGTCCCCCACGACCTGGGGCAGCTGCTTGAACTCTGTGTGATGTTGAAATAAGATAAGGGAGATATGCTTTAATATAAAAAGTTAAGTATGAGAACAAGTTACAGTATATTGTATGCCACAAATTCACAGTCTCACAACAGACAACTGCTCTTATCAGACCAGGATTAACACTAAGCAGCAAAGGTTATTATAAATCAATTGTGTGAAGGCCATATTTCTGGCCCAAACTGCTCCTGCCCCCACCCGCATTTCATTTGTTGTGAGTTCAGTTCCATAAACATCTTCACAGACACACACAGAGACGCTAAAATTAAAAATCCCAACACAACCTCTCATGGATTCAACCCAGCAAAATACAGACACAGTGCATTAACAGCAAGTCTCTCTTGGGAAGGCTAGTGCATTATTTTGACTGGCAGATCCCTGTGCGACAAGAACAGAAAACTAATATTAAGGCTTCAACACTAATAGGATGAATAAAGAATAGTTAGGTTAGCCTTCATACTTTTAACATGTTATATCCATACCAGTCTTGTTCAGTAATATCTCATTGTTTTTTATGAACACTGTTTCACATACATGTTTCCTTCATGTGTCATTTCACACGCCTGCATCACATGTGCAGTGTGATGTCCGTCGCACTAAACTCTGCAGAGTTCTGACAGTGCACATAAGTCACTGTTCACTGATCTGAACAATATGTCTGAGATTTTACATCAAGTGTAATTAATCAAACTGTCCAGCAGGGGAAGCTGTTTAATATGGAGACATTGGATAAAAGTAGAGAATCCTGTATAAATGGTATGTGTTCATAAAGCAGCTTCTCTAGTCTGGATGACCACTCAAAGCACAGGACAGAACAGTTTTGACCTTCACCCATTCACACACATATCAAACACTGTATCTATGTGCCACACTTTCTCACACAGCAGCAAGTTGGGGTTCAGTGTCTTACCCAAGGACATTTTAGCATGCAGGATGGAGGTGCCGGGAATCAAACCCCCAACATTCTTAGTTGACACCCGCCTAACTACTGTGCCCCAAAGGCCCCAAACGTTGATATGAACATTACAATATAACCAATAGTACTAATTAGCAGTCTATGAAAGCTGGTCGGCTGATGTCAGTACAGTGTGCAAAGGGTTGTATGTCATATTACATTTTACCGGAGGCAACAATCTTATCGAGACATTGTTTGAATTTGAGACAAACGAGATTTGGAAAAATGAAGGCACATGAAGCAAACTGGTTTTAGTATTTGGGCCTGATACAGCTAGGGTTGATAATCCTGGAAAATCTTGCTATAGAGCCGACTACAGTTTGAAAATATTCAACAAATCACCCACACCCGTGTAAGACTAATGTTAACCACTATTCTCAAGCTTGCTTTTAAACTAGCATTTAGCTTGAACAATTTTTCCTAATTTTCTCTGCATTAAAATTCCTTAATCACATCATTACTATCGCATTAATGGTTACCTTTACAAAATTAGTTGAACGGACCATTTCATTTTTACTGCACTTTTAACATTCATATTACAGATATAAACTTATCTTGAGACTGGTTTACAATTGATGGTAATTAACTGAAGAGATATAAATCCGCTATCTGGGGGGACAAGGAAAAAAGGCATCAATGGCAGAATGAAAAGAAGATTATGTAAGAAAAGAGTAATGTAGTTATGGTGAATTTTTTCCATCGCATACTCTCAAAAATAGTCCTTGCTTGAATGGATAATTAAGCAAGCACACACACATGATTTTTGCACAAAGGTGATCTCATGCTCATTGCATCTGGCTTGATCACAGTGGAGCAGGTTGGAGTCTCTAAGCACACCTTGTTTTCCACATTAGCTCTGTTCTTAAGCTGGTGACAGTCATGAATATGCCTCCACCTCAGGCTTTAAGATTGAAGAAACCCATGTGTGAATGATTGTGTGTTGAATCAAAGTTTTTTCAAATAATTTTTAACAAATCTTTTCATCCGTCCATCCTTGCAGACATACATAATCACATCTCCATAACTTTCCTTCTCATAACTACAAATGAGACATTTTCATAACACATTAAAAAAACATATTTTCAAAGATCAATATGTGCACCCATTAGATAATGTTAATTAATTAAGTAGATGCAGATGCATTTTATTTATCCCACACACATACATGCAAACGCACACTCATGCAGGTAGGGAAATGTAATCTCTGCTTTTGACCCATCTGTGTGCGGGACACACAGAGCAGTGAGCAACTATGTACAGCGCTCGGGGAGCAGATGTTGGAGGAGTAAGGTGCCTTGCTCAGGGGCACTAGACAGGGTCTAGAGAGACTCTTGGATTTTTGGGCAGATCAATCCAGGTTCGTCTTTTTGTTGTCTTTCCGTGGAATCGAACCAGAGACCTTTTCTGCCCATAGTCCAAGTTTCTGCCACTAGACCACCGCCTCTCCACTAGACCACCGCCTCTCCACTAGACCACCGCCTCTCCACTAGACCACCGCCTCTCCACTAGACCACCGCGTTAGGGAAAAGTGAAGAAAAGTAAAACACACACACAAATGCAGAATATGTACGTACAATGCAGAAGTGGGAAGAGCAAAACTAGAGCAACTGTTTTCATTCTAACTGTAGCTGCCGCCAGTCATATTCAAGCAGTCACATCTGCATCGGGGGGAGGACCAGCACATCCAAACAGTGGACAACACTGATCCCTAGTGGCAGAAATATAAACTGTTGATGAAATAATCTGAATGATAATTCATTCAGCACACTGAATGTCATATTCTAATCACTTGCATGAATAAAATGTTCCATTCCTCCCAGGAGCTTTGAACCATGTAGACAAAGCCTGATTCTTGTTCTTTGTTCTGGAGAAAGCCTCCGGAACTCAGTCTCCCAGGATGCTGCATGTCCCTTTGTTCCGGAAAACCTCACACAGAGATGTCTTGCTTAGCCTTTACTAGGCTAAGCAAGACTGTTTATTTGATTATGTGTGGTGTTTATAGGTTTGATTTGTGTTGTGATACTTTGGTTATAAGTTATTCGAAAGTAATGTTCTCTTCAGGATTTTTCTTTGCATTTCATTCTACACTCTTTGTCTAGCCTCTGGCGGAGGCTTGCGGAGCTTTGTCTATAGTTAGAAAAATTGGGCAACAGACGTAAGCACGTAAGAAGGGATACGTAAGCACGTAAAAAGGGATACGTAAGCACGTAAGGGGCCTGGAAGGGCTCTTGCGCTTACAGGCCCGTGAAAACGCAGAAGCATGTATCAGTCTTAACTTGGCACCAACACAGACACAAGCATATCTCTTCACCTAATTATATCTTCCCCCGCTACCTGTCGTAAAACCACTTCAAAAGGAGGGGGGCTGTTTCTTTAGGTTGACTAGCGACCATTTTAGAACCAAACAGGAAGGTGCTACCCTTTTGGTTTGGCTACATCTTTGGAGACCTCTGATTTACATAGACACACACACTCACATACACAGGCACGTGCACAGATAGACCCCTAGTGGTGCTCAACCACTGGCCCTTTTGCCCTGGATGAGAAAAGTGCCCTTCTGCTGGAGCCCAATTTTTTCTTCATGCATCAATATTTAAGAATAAAAATGACTCTCTCTGTCATCAATTCCCCCCAAATGTGTGTGATATCTGAAAGGCATTTATTTGAGTTCTTTTGAGAATTTCGTCCCGACATGCTCCGCGGCGCTCACAAGCCCCCGCCGCGCCCCTCCCTCCTCCTCCTCCTCCACTTGGTGCTCATGCAGCTGAGCGCCAAACGGCTGCAGCCTTCTGACCGCAGCATCAGACAAACAGGTAATGACGGTGTGTGTTCAATCCTCCGACGTTGTTTGGTGATAAATTAACCACAACATTAGCGCCGCTGAAAACATTACGTCGCAACTGGTCCAACGTTTCCTAAAAAAAAATCTAACAAAAAACTCACGAAATCCAAGAGAGAGAGAGAGAAGGAGAGAGAGAGATACAGGCAGACAGGCAGACAGGCAGGCAGGCAGGCAGGCAGGCAGACAGACAGACAGACAGACAGACAGGCAGACAGGCAGAAAGAAAGGCAGGCAGATAATTTAAAGGCAGTTTTACTGTTCTACAAATTAGACAAGTTCACTAGTATTGTTTCATTTAAAATCTTAATTATTAAAATGAAAGGTAGGTCTTAAGTTGAGCTACATGACAGTTTGGTGAGAAATATTGTGGTATATTATTAGTGTAATGCTGCTTATGCTTCAACTCTGTCAGATGGCCTTGTTTTGTCTGTTATTCATTTATTTTTTCAATTTGATCATTTGAGTTAGCATGTTAACATAAACAAATATATAAGTTGAAAATATCCTACTGTGTTTTTTATTTATTTATTATTATTGTTTTTAATTTCATAAATAGTTTTGGCGATGGGTGCCCTTTTTTTGGTTTGAGCACCTGCCCCCCAAAATGTCTGTGCACGTGCCTGCACATACACATCATTGTTTAGTTAGCACATTGTTAGTAATTTGTGTTTTTATACTTTATTATATTCTTAAAAAATGTTTTTGTTTCACAAATGTTCTTTCATTAATGTTGCATAAGTGAATTTGGCCAACCTCTGTCAAGAACTCCATAACCTTCACTGCTCATTGTATAATCTTTAATAGTAAATATTGAGATTTCTAATTGAACTAGATCTAAATGAGACTGATCTTTACATTTGATTGTTGGTCCCTGAAACAAGGGTGGTACTCTGTCTTTTAGAAATTATAATTACAAATTGTATTATTCTTAATTGATAATTGTATTGTTTTTCATAAGAATTTCATTATTCTTAATTGATAACTTTATCGATTAAGAATAATTAATTTTTTTATAAATAATTTATTACTTTAATAATCATTTTTTATGATTATAATAATTAGCCAACATCAAGTCTACTTATTATTGCACAACACTGTCCTGTTCAGATCAACAACCAACACATCCATTTTATCCTGTACAAAAGTAGTGAACAGGCGGTGGTTAATTTGTAGGGAGGAAACCGAGAGTACAGTATCCTGTTTCCTAACAATATATTAAGGTACCGAAATAGTCAGCTTTTTATAAAAAAAATTCCATCGCATACTCTTTTTTTCATCTCATATCATCTCATCTCATATCATCTTGCCTTTTTATCTCTCAAATAAAATTATTCCTACTTCAACATCAAGTCCTTTACTCATCTTCCCCCTCCCCTAGGTAATAGAAAGAAAATGTTGGTGCATTCAGTTCACCATACCATACTGAGGCATGACTGACGGTGACCAACTTGTTTAGAGCACCAGGGGAAGCAGCTCTGTGTTTTCTCAGATAGATGGGGGTAATTTCCCTACCCAAACTTTTCTTTGCCAACCGTTACACAACAATGAATGCACGTACACACAGAGACAGCCCAGTTCACCGTGAGGAGGCTAACCTTTGGAAGCTCGATAACTTTATGGTCAGTGACTTCCACACAACGTCGCCCCTTCACCTCCCTAAAGGTGTGTTTGCTAGAAACACTGGACTCTGATCTAGTGGTCCACCATTAATCTATCTGTTTTATTAGCGTTAAGATTAAGTAAACACAAAACCCAGATCTGCCGCCATGATAGGATTGACATCTGCTCTCACAGATACTTTATGACACTGCATGCTGTACATATATGAAACTCTGTGTCCGTATTAATACAGTGTGTGTATGCAGTATAGACTGAAGACTTAGTGGTGGTGCATACAGGGTATACACCTTATGTCTGTATTAAGATATGAAGATAAATGCTATAATAAACTGCTATTAAAAATGGACTTTACCAACATCGGAAAAATGTTTTACACAAGCACATTATAACAATACTAATGGTCTGCAGACATGCTAGCAGCTGTAAGGAGGTACAAAGTTTGAGCTCATACTGCAATGACATGCAATGTTATCCACATCCCTATCTTATTCAAGGTCTTAGCATGCTATTATTATTATAACATTTATGCATTTTGGACTTCCCGAAGTTATATTCAGATGAAGATGCCAAAAGATTCTAATTGAATGCATCAATCATTTAAAAAGATACTGAAAATAATTATGAGTCTTAGCATGAACTGAAAGAAAAGTCAAGCACTCAGTACCACGTCTCATTTCCATGAATTTCTGTACAAAACCTCATTGTTATCTATTGAGTAGTGGACGCAGAGGCCGCCAGCTATCCATTGAGCCATTGATACTGCGAGTATGGCTAAAACCTGGATATAATGTACATTTTTAATTGTGTTCTGTTGGAATGTAAGAGATATATTTGTCAGTTTATATTTTTGAGCAGCTTCTGTGACACACCCAGCAACTGTTGTTCACTGATAGCTCCCCAGTCGGCCCACAACATGAAACATACATCATTATAAAGAGCTTCTGTGATACAGACGATGCCAACTCGGCACACATCGATGCATTTTTTACAAACTTACTGTGTGCTCAAAAGATAACATTCAAGGAGTCACTGTGGGATCAATAATATAATTCGTAGTGCACAAACACGCACAAGTGCACGCATGCACACTCACATACACAAACACAAACACATTTTTCTTAACTGGTCTAGGTTTGTTTCCTGGGTTTCTCCCTGAGTTCACAACTTCAACCTGTGACAGAGCCATCACTGTCTCACTCTGATAACATGGGGCAGCTTAATGTTTAGCCCACACTCACACACGCACAGACACACACACAGACACACTCACTCACACTCACACCCACACATACACAAACGCACATTTAGGGAAGCAGAGGGATTACAAAGGCACAGATACCCATATGCTGCCCTGGGATGGAGAATATAAAACTAAGTACGAGGAGAACACAAGGTAGCCGTGATCAAGGTGAGAATTATAACCGTTTTATGCCGTTATCTCAGTTGTATGAAACTTGATCTTCTTCATAAATGGCTGCCAAGGACACAATTTGAGGCTTAATGTGCATTTATTTCAAGTTTTAGTGAGCAAAAAGATGTATTGGATTCAGAGCTATTGTGTAAATGTTGTTGACTGTGTTCTACTTTGAGAAGATAAACTGATAACGGTAACTGTGTTGATAGGCTTTGAAAAATTGCATAATTTTCTAGTGCAGAGTGAAAACCTGTTGAAGTTTTTGTTAGCCTTCAACTGAGCTAAGCCGAGCTATTAGCCTGATAATCCACATTAACAGGCTAATAGAACACATGCATGTGCACTGCGCCACGTGTCCTGTGGAGAAACAGGACTCTATCACACTGGAAAGATAATACAAGTTAGAACATCTATGTATGCTATGAAATATGGACTCTTTAAAAAATACATAATATTACTTTTCAAAAAGTACTTAATAAAGAGTTAACATATGACCTTTTCCCTTGTATTACTGTATATATATATATATATATATATATATATATGCATTTTTTTTCCTTTTTTTTCTGTCAATGTATTAGCTCTTCATTGTACCCTTGACACCATTGTAAATGAGGGTCTTATTCCTCAATGTGTTTTACAAGGCTTAAATAAATAATCAATCTATAATCAATCATATCATATGTCTGTTCATATTGAAGCTCATGTTGGAAAAACAAATGCTGAAACAGATATTAGATTATTAGACCATTGCTTTTTCTCTTCCCATGCAACAATAATAATTATATGGGAGACTTTTATGATTGGCAATGTAATCTGATACTAGATAATGATAAGTTATATATTAACAAAGAAGAAATTAAGAAGAAAGAAAGATGAAAGATATAAAAGAAGAAGAGATAGAGTATATATGCTTAAAACAATAATGGTAAAGTGATGGTAAAGGTAAAGTGAATAAAGGTAGTGCTGCCTTATAGATGCTGAAACCTATGTAAAGAATAAAGGTTTTGCAAATGTTGCAGCCTTTCTTGATCCACCCTAAATCCAAGTGTAAACTCACCTGTGGTTCCAAATCCAAACTTCAAAGCTTTGTACTGTACGCTGCTTTAACTCACATGATTTTCTTCAATACAAGGACATAAAATATAGGCCACAACAAGTCCTAGTTATTGCTGGCATTTTTTCAACTGTAACAAATTACACATCTGCTGTATACAGTAAACTAAGCAGAAAATTATTACTATGCAAAAAATATATATTTTCAGGGAAACACATAATTTCCATTATCCAAATTGTCTCACAATTATATTTGTATAAATGTGTCTCAAATGAATATGGATACAAATCTAGAGATTTATCAGCAATTGTGTCAGCTTTTTTCCCCACCCTAAACTAGGAAGCATCTTTGCAAATGCCTATCACAAAAATGATGTCAGTAATGGAGTGGTTTGTAAAATTCTCCACGTGTGTAAAAACTGCATAATAATTCTGTTTCCATGTGACAGGGACTCGTGCTGAAAATGAATCCCCAGCAGAACAACTTGGCAGCGGCCCCAGTCGTCCTCTCTCTGCTCTGCTCCGTCTCTATGTCTATGCGCTGCACGGCTGCCTATGTGAGGTGGCCTTCACTGCCGTGTGCGACTGGTTCAGCACCAGAGACAGGAAGCTGGCAGGTCACAGCAGCCTTTGGGCGCTGCCCATGTACGCCACTGCCATCTACCTCATGGAGGGCCTGAGAGCGCGGCTGCTCGCTCAGCGTAGGCCACTGCCTGTGCGTCTGATGGTCTACACCCTGTTCATCTACTTATGGGAGCTGAGCTGGGGAGTAGGGCTGGGGCTGCTGGGGGCCTGTCCCTGGGACTACTCCGGTTATAGGTACAACCTGAGAGGACTGGTGACTCTGGAGTACGCAGTGCCCTGGGCTGTGGCAGCTTTTATAGCAGAGCAGCATGTGATCAAGAACACTCTGCGGATAAGACTGCACAACTGAACTGGTATCTGTCTGGAATGGTGTCCTTTCAAAGACAAGAAAACATTTATGGACAATGTTTTAGGATATCAAAGGGACTTTTTGCGAATTAAGCCCAATCGTTTATAGGTGGTCTGTATTGGTTGTTTTTAGCTGGTGAGTGTGCACTGGTTGCTTGGAAAAGTCACATAGATGACATGACTCCAAGTTTCTATATCCATCCTCTTCCACATACCTAGCTGCCTGCCTCCGTTACGCTAAGATAATCCAATGTGTGTCCAAACCATAGACCACTTCTTCCCACTATTTAGAACTGAAGCCAAACTATCTCAGATAGGAAGGCCACCATCTTGACCATTTGGAGCCAGAGTCTGTGCATTAGTGATCAGGGGATTGAGCCACTATTTTTAGGTCCCACCGATTCACACACTTGACTGATCTTGAGTCAATCTCAGTTGTCAATCATGGTCTTCAACCCATTTTTATAGCATCAAATAAATAATAAAACCAAACTTAGCTGAAAAAGAAAACAAAAACGAAAGAAATCATCTTGAGAAAAAATGTATTGATGTTTACTTAGACTTTTTTTTTATCCATGTCCTTTCCACTAGCATCTTTATACACAATCTTGGAGTGAATGGGTATGTTTCCCAAAAATGTCAGATGTCAAATGTATTGCTTCCAAAAATAATAAAATATAATTTTCCCATTTTAACTGATCAAGTTAAAAAACTGTAATTGGTACCAAGGTCAGTGGCAAACTGCCTGTGGTTGAAGAAAATAGGTGAACGAAAAATTACAGATTTTTGCCCCATTGGATGTTAATCAAGCTTTGATAGTAAATGCAAAGTAAAAATTCTGCTTGTGTCAATAAGCTGTGTGATGTATTATTAGCACAACAAAAGAAGTGGGGTTGTTTATTTCTAGTTGGTCAGAGTTTCATTCTATAGCAACATACTGACAGAAAACATTAGAAGACAAACAGATGGAAGCTTCACTTGATGAACAGCAGCTCAGTGTTAAGGCATGGACCTCATTAAGCTGCTTTAGGAAGAACTGGACTTAAGGTGAAAGCAAATCAAACTACAAGTGCAACACATATGTTGGAACTTGTTTAACAGTGTTGGAACTTGTTTAATCACATTTTTTATTTAAATCACAATCTGTTTATTTGTTCTATTGGTTATGTACATTGAGAAAAAATAAACTAGGTCGATGTATATAACAGTATATAGCAAAAACTGAGGTGTTTCAAAACCTTTGAACCGCAACAACGTTTCATTTGCAATAACTTCTTGTGACCATTAACTCTTAGACGGGTCAAGGTTCATATAACACACATGAATGCATGATTTACATGGTTGAACAGGAAGTTACACAATCTACTTTTCATTACTGCACTTACACTGAAAGATCTAGTCACATGTATTTGTAATGAATAAGGGTTTCGCTCTCCTCATATGAAGTCTTATGTTATTTAATGGGTGTTAATGAATTGGCAGGTCATGGTCTCTTCCGCTCAGGGTTTTGAACCACAAACAGGGCAACAGTCCCGTCCTCTCTCTGCCACTGGTACCTACAGAAGAAGAAGCCATTTAAAGTTTTTCATATGTTAGGTATCATGGGACCTAGGTTTGTCATTAATTGTTAACGAAGACTCACTGGCTCTGTTCAGGAATAAGTAAACTGTCTCCTGCAGAAAGAGTTGACTCCTGCTCATTCATGGTCACTTTAGAAGATCCTTCCTGAGAGAGACGCGGAGAGAAGGTGAAGGAAGGAAAGAAAAAGTTTGAAAAATATGACATGTTGTAGTGATACATCCCTCTTAAAAAGCAAGTCAACTTTAAGAAAACATACCATCTGCCAAATCCACACGTCACTCTGTGGTACTGTTGTCTCTGTCAGACCAGGTCCTAACACCATCACCTGTTTGGGTCAGACAGGGTGTTAGTGCAGGTATGCACTCTCCGAGTTCCCTAAAAGTTCTTAAATATTTCTATATTTACGATGAAACCCTCTGTGGCATATGTTCATATATCATGCTCTAGAGTAAAATGGGATTTCCACAAGCTGTTGAATGCCTAAACTGCCACTCTTCTACTTCACTTTCAGTTTCCCTTTAACAAAAACCTATAGTATAAGGGTTTCAGTAAAAAGTGAAGAAAAGGTGCATTCTGTCAGCAAAGGGTAAGTAGATGTTCCCAATAATGGTAGTAAATAACCCTGACCCATTACCAAATCTGGTGCCCAACTGTCAAATAGTGCTATTGAGTTATTACTACTGTTACAGAGGATAACTGCTGTTTTGTCCAATAACAATGTGGTAATATTTCAGAATGTGTTATACTAAAAAAGAACTGAGGTTGAAAACACTACCTCTGTCTCAAACTGAGCTCCGAACATGTCGACGGGCCTGCCACTGGCCAGTGCCGGCCTCTGCTTGTCCAGCCAGTCTTTGAAAATGAAAGGCGACATCACGTTCATGGTGTTCATCTGGAAGGGAGGCTGCCTGAAGACTTCATCTGTTCATCAAACGAGACCAGTTCATACTTTAAAGGGAGCAGACTAGATATCTTGATACCTTGTTCAATATAACAGGAATCCAAAGAAACTTAAACTCAACTTACCCGGATCAGGTTTTCCTGTTGTGTACTGCTTTGATAAAAAGAATCTGCAAATAAAAAAAAACGACTGTAGTCAAACATGTGAAAGTGATCTGATGGTTTATGAGTGTGAAAGGATGAAGGACGTCTTTACTCTTTGATTATTGGCACCAGTTGGGTTCCAAGATTCTGACAGTAAAACCATTTCTCATACAGGATGTCAGTGGTGTTGTCCACATGGTACCTGAAAACAGCAACACACAGTCAAAAAGGAGAAGAGATGAGAAGAGAAGAAAGAGGAGGATGAGGTAAAGAAGAGAAGAGAATAGAAGAGAACCTCAGGCAGTCAGTCTCAGTCAGCAGTCGTCTCCTCTCCACCACCAGCCCCACAGTGTTGGCCTGTCTCTGTGGGGAGTGGGGTATCCGAGCCGGCAGCAGGAACATCTACAGATGAGAAAAGAATGAATGACAGTGAGTTAATTGCATACATTTTGGTTTGTAAAAGTGACCAAAGATTGTTTTTATTACAATAAAAACCCAAAAGAGCTCACCTCTCCCTCTCTGATGTGCACATCCTTGTGTTTGCCGTTTTCAATCACTTTCAGACACATGTCTCCCTTCAGCATGTAGAACAACTATTTCAAACAGGGAGCCAAAGACAAAAGAAGAATGGCACTCAATTTAAGTCTTCTTCCCTAAAACCACTATTTCTTGACCCCAGTTGAATACATCACAAGGTCAAGGGAAGATGTGGAGAAGCCATAAGAAGTTAGGAAAGGAGAACCAGGGTGCAAAGAAAAACCGACTCCACTTACACTTTGCATTTAAAAAACAAAAACAACTTTAATGAGAAAGAAGAAACACACAGAGAGTGCGGTAATTTGTGCTGTTCGCCCAACCGCTCTACCCCCTGAGTCACAGACAGTCCCCCCTTTGTTAGGCTCAACTAAAAATGTCAACCTCTACACAGCCAACCAGTTCCTCGGTAGTGGTCAGCTCATGTTCGCTATATTGTTCGCTGTTATTGGCTTTGCCACAGGCAGTAAGTAATTTATTCGCCTACTAGCTCTCAAAGATTGGAAGTTAACGGGAGGCGTGCCCACACATAAGGTCGAGGCTTATAAATGCTTTAATTTTAATTTGGTAATCAATCCCCATATCAACTTTAATTAAAGACTGTGTTTTAGAAATCTAAAGACAGAATGATGACCTAATGAAATATCATTGTGTGGTAACCGTCATTTGATTGAATCATGTTCTTGTAGTAGATAAACTCAGAGTTTGCAATCAAAAATCAGAGTGTGTTTTATTGGTTTAAGTCAGGAGGCATCAACCCTGCTGCAGACACACTTATCTGTAGAGGAGTGAAGACCTCTTACAGAACATATCAGTCCTGTCCTCTCACCTCCTCCCCTTCTTCTATGTGATAATCCTTCCTGCTGTTTGGACCTCCGACAAACATGATATTCAGCTGATGAAAGTGCCTAAGGGATTAAAGACAATAAGTTACTCACATGTCATCAAATAATCAGGGGAAGTTTATGGTTGATATGTCAGTGCAGCACGTATTGTGTTCAATAAAATGCAGCGTGGTCATCACATCACTTATCCAGTTGTTGCAAAGAGGAACTCACACACCAGGGAACCATGTGGTTACTATGAAAAACATTGAAGGTTTTTACTCACATGAGCTTGTTGCACACTGGCGGCAGAAAAGCATTCTGGTTCTCTGCAATCCAGTTTTCCACATTCACAAGAAGAGGACTGTTATTCATTTTGTTAAAGTGATCGGCTCTGTGCTGTTGTGTCAAGGGTCTCCGGCCAGGCTCTACTCCTCTATCTAGTTCAAACAATGTGACTGACACTGAAAGTCCAAAATACAGAAGTGGCTGCAGAACAAGTGGGGAGGAGCTCTGTCTCCCAGACCGGTGAAAGGTTGTTTGCACAGTCTCAACAAGTGACATAGTGTCGCTGGGTTTTAACTCCAGATCTACTGGAATACATTGCAACCTCTCATGGAGTTAAACCAGCAAAGTACAGACACTGTGCATTAACAGCAAGTCTCTCTTGGGAAGGCTAGTGCATTATTTTGACTGGCAGATCCCTGTGCGACAAGAACAGAAAACTAATATTAAGGATTCAACACTGACTAATAAGTTGAATACAGAATAGTTAGGTTAGCCTTCATACTTTTAACATGTTATATTCATATCAGTCTTGTTCAGTAATATCTCATTGTTTTTTATGAACACTGTTCACATACATATTTCCTTAAATTGTCATTTCACACGCCTGCATCAAATGTGCAGTGTGATGTCCGTCGCATTAAACTCTGCAGAGTTCTGACAGTGCACATAAGTCGCTGTTCACTGATCTGAACAATATGTCTGAGATTTTACATCAAGTGTAATGATTCAAACTGTCCAGCAGGGGAAGCTGTCTAATATGGAGACATTGGATAGAACTAGAGCAGTGGTCCCCAACCCCCGGGCCGTGGCCCAGTACCGGGCCGTGGGTCATTTGGTACCGGGCCGCACAGAAAGAATAAACAATTTAATTTTTTTCTGTTTTGTCTATTATCCGGTCATTTTTCAAAATAAAACGGTGTTTTATTTTGAAAAATGACCGGATCCTCTCCGTTATGACTCATGCTTTACGCATTTGTCAAGACGCTGGTCTCGGTCACGTCACTTCTTTCGCTGAACACAAACCCACACGGTATTTGTGGACCCATATGTCAACAAACCAGGTGAATCCAGCATGTCTGTTTAAGAAGAATATCAGCTGCTGGAGGTCATAAATGATGGTGGCCTTAGAAGTATGTTTGAGAAAACAACTCTGCCGGTAAAAAATTTTTTTTTAATTAACGAATTAATTATTTATTTTAATTAACAAAATAACTCTCCAAAGCGCACAGAAGCGCAGCGTGTGCGTAATGGAGCTTTGGTATTCGTTCGTCTCCGTCTTGCTGGTAACTTACCACGCAATAAATAATTTGAGGCTGCGTATTAACAATTTGTTAATTTCATTAAATAAATAAAAAATCTACCGCTGTCACCAGAGGCCGTACCAGAGGCACTCCGAAGTGAGGGTCCGTAGCCACACCTTAAAGGCCGGTCCGTGAAAATATTGTCTGACATCCAACCGGTCCGTAGCGCAAAAAAGGTTGGGGACCACTGAACTAGAGAATCCTGAATAAATGGTCTGTGTTCATAAACCAGCTTCTCTAGTCTGGATGACCCCTCAAAGCACAGGACAGAACAGTTCTGATCTTCACCCATTCACACACATATCAAACACTGTATCTATGTGCCCCACGTTCTCACACAGCGGCAAGTTGGGGTTCAGTGTCTTACCCAAGGACATTTTAGCATGCAGGATGGAGGAACCGGGAATCAAACTCCCAACCTTTTTAGTGGACACGTGACCAGCCTAACTTCTGTGCCCCAAACGTCCCCAAAGGCTCCTCATTTGGTGAGCTTCAACTGAGAGGTCATAAAGAAATATACTAGATTCATGAATTAATCAAATGAGCAGTTGTCAGAAGTTCATGCTCAGTAGGTTTTGTTGTGACTGTTACAAGAGCAAACTCCAGGTCAACGTAAAACACATTCAGGAGCTGTGGGAGGGGAAAAGAAGGGAAATTGTCTCCATAAAGACTTCCATTTTCCATCTGAAATTTGCTGTCTCCTTTATTCAGCACCTCACATCCTCAGAGGAGCCATGAATGGAATCTAATACTGAACTAGTTGTAGCACTTGCGGGCCCGAGCACCAGCACGTTGAAGCCTGTTGCGGTCGGTGGAGAGAGTGAGCGTGGTAAGATTGATGTCTCCGCTTTGCACGCGTTTTGCGCACTGCGGCAAGGATAAACGCAAGTCAGACATCTCATTTTGATTTTATTTCTTTATTAAGTTTTGTTTCACATAAAATTGATAGTTGTGTGAGGAAACTGAAGCACTCAGAGTAAACCCACACAACCCTACACATCACATTATAGTCATAAGAGCTAGAGAGGCCCTTGAGACTCTCAAGAGAGAGTGAAAGAGAGTGAAAGAGAGAGAGAGAGATATTCTACCAATTGAAGAATTTGAAGAAGAACTTGCTGATGGCCCCTCTGGACAGCTGACGTGTCAAAGACTTGGCGATGATCTTCTCCACCTCGGGCTCCTTCTTACGCATGGCGACCAGCAGCTGCTCAGGACATTTCCACCTCTTGCATAGGTCCTTGAAAATGGCTTGGTAAAGTTTTGGAATATTTTTCGTGGTGAGAACTAAGTCAAAGTCTTCCAACTCCGTCCATGTGTTGATGAAGAGATTTTCAATTATCTCCACTAAATCCTCACTCGTCATTGCCACTTTGGTCTTCTTGTGCGTCTTCGTGACGACCTGGTTCACGAGGATACGGACGTACATTTTCTTCTGGATGTCTGTCAGCTCGTTTGCTTTCTTCTTCCTGATCTTGCCCTTCTGGTCCTTATTGTCCTCCTTCTTCTTCGGTTCAGGGACCTTTGGGATCTCAGGGACCTTTGGGATCTCAGGGACCTTTGGGAAGTCACAGGACCCTTGGGATCTCACGGGACCTTTGGGATCTCAGGGACCTTTGGGATCTCACGGGTCCTTTGGGATCTCACGGGACCTTTGGGATCTCACAGACCTTTGGGATCTCACAGACCTTTGGGATCTCACAGACCTTTGGGATCTCACAGACCTTTGGGATCTCACAGACCTTTGGGATCTCAGGTGTTACTCGTGAGCTTCTACAAGCGGCCATCACCCTGTTGGTGTGGCTGTCGACCTGCTTGTTCACAAACCAGCTCATGATGGACAGGAAATATGAAACCTTCTTCAGTATGTCTGAGTACAGTTTGGTATTTGACTCAGGAATCACCAATGGACAACCTGGATTGATTTTCTGATTTGTGACGTACATGTAGAGGAGACCAGCGATTTCTTTAGAGAACAGAATAACTCTGTCAGGTGGAATGTTGTTCACCTTCTCAAACACACAAGTCTCATCTTCAGCTGTCAGCTTCATCTCCGTCTGGAGCAGAGCGTAAATGTCCTCCATCAGCTGATCAATTGACTTCCTGCTCTTGACTTTTGGTTTCTTCTTGAAACATCTCTTGAACTGTGTCAAAATTTTGAAAATCCATGCTGTGGCAAATGTCTTTGCAAAAATGTTCTTGATCTTCCCCCTTTTTCCTGTGGTGCTCTTCTGGGAGTTCTTGCTCTTTTTGGAGTTTTGGCTGTTACTTTCAGCTGTCACAATTTCAATGGTTGCCTCAATGGCCGGCTTAGTAATGGCTTCTGCACCTTTTATGATCTCCACAGAAGAATTCTTCTTGATGTTCTCAATGTCCAAGATCTCATCAAAAATGGTCTCTGTGATGTCAGTCACCTCCTTCACAATGACCTCTTCGACAGTCTTACATTCGTCACTGCGGGTGCTGCTCTGTCTGGAGCTGCCCACTGAGTTACTTGTTGAAACAATTGTTGATATGGTGGAGGTGTCACTCACCAGGCTCTCTGCAGGGTTCTGCTCCTGTGAGGGAGTCTTCCTGCTTCGACTCTGTCGCAGTTTGCCCCCGTACAGGCGTTTGATGTTGTTAGCGAATTCCTTGAACATTTTGCTGATGATGGAGATCATCTTGTGCAGTTTGCCTGGGTCTGTGACACGGGTCAGTAAAAGCTCCTCAGGGGCAACATTGATGGGACTGTTACTCAGGCTGGAGTTGACGGTGTCGGTCACCTCCTCCACGACCAGGTCGGTGAGATCAGCCAAATTCACTGACTCCAATTTGCCGCCAGGTGCAAAACTCGCCCTGATGGTGTCGCCTAGACTGGTCCGAACATCCTCCTGAGTTATAGGTGAGACAGAATCTTCCTGACTCTTCAGCAGAGCTGTTGAAACAGTCGCTAAAATGTCCAGAAAAAGCTCTGCCAACAGAACCTTTGTGATGTCGTCGGGTTTGCCTAACTTTAACAGTTTCCACTCCTCTGAAGTGGTTCTGGTAAAGAAGTTCTCAATGAGCGGACGAATGGTCTCCATTTTGATGTCCGGTTGAGTATCTGACTGGGTCACCATTGTGATTGATTTCATTGCTTTTTTTCAGCTTCTCTGAAAGTTTTCTCAATGGATTTGTTGGATCGCACAGAGGTAGGCGGTGGATATAACGTCTGTTTGTTTAGGGACACAAGTGGTGAACAACTTGTATCTATAACGCAGTGTTCTCCTCAGATCACAGTGACATTTACTGGCAGGTGTCATCCAACAAGGCAGTGTTATACAAAAAACATATAAAGAGGTCTTGAAAGGCAGAAATCTTCAAAGAGAAAAGGCCTAAAGAAAAGTATCATCTTACATGAAGCTTTTCTTTAGTTAGTAGGAAGATCAAGGCATGTAAAGGCAAATCATAGCATGCAACAACATCTTGAATAAGAATAATGCAAAACATATATTTCCAATATTCTGTTTTCATTCTGTTGTTTGAATCTATTTATATTTGAAGAAACAATCCTATGTGCAGTTATTATTTTTAGTAAAAGATGTTTTGATGTATGTACTCCAGTATTTATTGATTATCAGAATCCCTGTTGATAATAACAAGAAATAAATTAGTGATAAATTGTATCAAATAATTAGAACTGTGGATCAGCTAAAAAGACCAGAGCACTGGTTCAATTTCCTATGTATCAGAGCGGACATCCTCAGTTGTACGTCCTGGTATTTTTGTTCTGTCCTTGAGTAGGTCCTAGTCCTGACTAAAAGTTTGCTTTAAACATCGGACGATATATATCTACATAAGTACATTGGCATTTACTTTGATGACCAAGGTCTAGTGTAGATAAACATGTATTTCTTTACAAAGAAGAAACTAAAGACCTTAAAACCTACCGTAAAAACCCTTTTGTAAAAGAACTCAAGTCAGACATCTCATTTTGATTTTATTTCTTTATTAAGTTTTGTTTCACATAAAATTGATAGTTGTGTGAGGAAACTGAAGCACTCAGAGTAAACCCACACAACCCTACACATCACATTATCATCACATTATAGTCATAAGAGCTAGAGAGGCCCTTGAGACTCTCAAGAGAGAGTGAAAGAGAGTGAAAGAGAGAGAGAGAGAGATTCTATCAATTGAAGAATTTGAAGAAGAACTTGCTGATGGCCCCTCTGGACAGCTGACGTGTCAAAGACTTGGCAATGATCTTCTCCACCTCGGGCTCCTTCTTACGCATGGCGACCAGCAGCTGCTCAGGACATTTCCACCTCTTGCATAGGTCCTTGAAAATGGCTTGGTAAAGTTTTGGAATATTTTTCGTGGTGAGAACTAAGTCAAAGTCTTCCAACTCCGTCCATGTGTTGATGAAGAGATTTTCAATTATCTCCACTAAATCCTCACTCGTCATTGCCACTTTGGTCTTCTTGTGCGTCTTCGTGACGACCTGGTTCACGAGGATACGGACGTACATTTTCTTCTGGATGTCTGTCAGCTCGTTTGCTTTCTTCTTCCTGATCTTGCCCTTCTGGTCCTTATTGTCCTCCTTCTTCTTCGGTTCAGGGACCTTTGGGATCTCAGGGACCTTTGGGATCTAGGGACCTTTGGGATCTCAGGGACCTTTGGGAAGTCACAGACCTTTGGGATCTCACGGACCTTTGGGATCTTAGGGACCTTTGGGATCTCAGGGTCCTTTGGGATCTCACGGACCTTTGGGATCTCACAGACCTTTGGGATCTCACAGACCTTTGGGATCTCACAGACCTTTGGGATCTCAGGTGTTACTCGTGAGCTTCTACAAGCGGCCATCACCCTGTTGGTGTGGCTGTCGACCTGCTTGTTCACAAACCAGCTCATGATGGACAGGAAATATGAAACCTTCTTCAGTATGTCTGAGTACAGTTTGGTATTTGACTCAGGAATCACCAATGGACAACCTGGATTGATTTTCTGATTTGTGACGTACATGTAGAGGAGACCAGCGATTTCTTTAGAGAACAGAATAACTCTGTCAGGTGGAATGTTGTTCACCTTCTCAAACACACAAGTCTCATCTTCAGCTGTCAGCTTCATCTCCGTCTGGAGCAGAGCGTAAATGTCCTCCATCAGCTGATCAATTGACTTCCTGCTCTTGACTTTTGGTTTCTTCTTGAAACATCTCTTGAACTGTGTCAAAATTTTGAAAATCCATGCTGTGGCAAATGTCTTTGCAAAAATGTTCTTGATCTTCCCCCTTTTTCCTGTGGTGCTCTTCTGGGAGTTCTTGCTCTTTTTGGAGTTTTGGCTGTTACTTTCAGCTGTCACAATTTCAATGGTTGCCTCAATGGCCGGCTTAGTAATGGCTTCTGCACCTTTTATGATCTCCACAGAAGAATTCTTCTTGATGTTCTCAATGTCCAAGATCTCATCAAAAATGGTCTCTGTGATGTCAGTCACCTCCTTCACAATGACCTCTTCGACAGTCTTACATTCGTCACTGCGGGTGCTGCTCTGTCTGGAGCTGCCCACTGAGTTACTTGTTGAAACAATTGTTGATATGGAGGAGGTGTCACTCACCAGGCTCTCTGCAGGGTTCTGCTCCTGTGAGGGAGTCTTCCTGCTTCGACTCTGTCGCAGTTTGCCCCCGTACAGGCGTTTGATGTTGTTAGCGAATTCCTTGAACATTTTGCTGATGATGGAGATCATCTTGTGCAGTTTGCCTGGGTCTGTGACACGGGTCAGTAAAAGCTCCTCAGGGGCAACATTGATGGGACTGTTACTCAGGCTGGAGTTGACGGTGTCGGTCACCTCCTCCACGACCAGGTCGGTGAGATCAGTCAAATTCACTGACTCCAATTTGCCGCCAGGTGCAAAACTCGCCCTGATGGTGTCGCCTAGACTGGTCCGAACATCCTCCTGAGTTATAGGTGAGACAGAATCTTCCTGACTCTTCAGCAGAGCTGTTGAAACAGTCGCTAAATGTCCAGAAAAAGCTCTGCCAACAGAACCTTTGTGATGTCGTCGGGTTTGCCTAACTTTAACAGTTTCCACTCCTCTGAAGTGGTTCTGGTAAAAAAGTTCTCAATCAGCGGGCGAATGGTCTCCATTTTGATGTCTGGTTGAGTATCGGACTGGGTCGTCATTGTGATTGGTTCCATTGCTTTTTTTCAGCTTCTCTGAAACTCTTGTAAAGTTTCTGAACGGAATCGTTTGATAGCACAGAGGAAGGCTGTGGATATAACGTCTGTTTGTTTAGGGACACAAGTGGTGAACTACTTGTATCTATAATGCAGTCTTCTTCTCTGGTCACACTCTCCTCTTCTGTGACATTTAATGGCATAAAACGTATAAAGACGTCTTGATAGGCAGAAATCTTCAAAGAGAAAAAAGCCTAAAGAAAAGTGTTATCATGCATGAAGTTCTTCTTTAGTTAGTAGGAAGTTCAAGGGCATGTAAAGGCAAATCATAGCATGCAAGAACGTCAAGAATAAGAATAATGCAAAACATATATTTTAAGTTGATCTGATGAAAGCTCTACGACAAGTACATCAAAGTAAAAATGTGGAATATGGCTAAAATGGCCACTAAATCCAAAATGGCGGGCTTCCTGTTGCGTTTTTCACAATGCTCCATGAGACTTTTTTGCATGATTGGTCATGATACAACTTTGTCCCGATATTGGTGAAGATTAGTCAAGAGGAAACCTAGGGGCTGGTTCCAGGGGGCGCTGTTGAGCCATTTTGCCACGCCCAATTCAAATTACTCCAGAATACGTACATTTTCACCATTCTCTAATTTACTGCAAAGTTTCACAAGATGAACAGTGCACTAGCACTTTCTGAGTGTGGTGGCTGCTGTGGTGTGTTCCCACTCTTCACCCTGAACGTGTGTTGTAACTTTGGAGAGTGGGTTCGATCTCCTGGGAGAAGTCACAGCTTCCACCGTCAGAATCAGCTCCAGCAAGTTGAAGAGTGGAGCTGAACTGTGGATCAGTTAAAAAGAACAGAGCACTGCTCCACAATGGTTCAAATCCTTTGTATCAGATCGGACATCCTCAGTTGTACGTCCTCGTGTTTTTGTTCTTTCCTTGAGTAGGTCCATGTCCTGACTAAAATGTTGCTTGAAACATCGGACTATATATATCTAAATAATTTAAGTTGTAGTGTTTCTTCGTTTTTCATATTTATGTGTTGCCACTTTTTTGCAATGATACTCATCAGTGCCACATTTTTACTGTGAAGTACATTGCCATTTACTTTGATGACCAAGGTCTAGTGTATATAAACATGTATTTCTTTACAAAGAAGAAACTAAAGACCTTGTAAAAGAACTCGAGTCAGACATCTCATTTTGATTTTATTTCTTTATTAAGTTTTGTTTCACATAAAATTGATAGTTGTGTGAGGAAACTGAAGCACTCAGAGTAAACCCACACAACCCTACACATCACATTATCATCACATTATAGTCATAAGAGCTAGAGAGGCCCTTGAGACTCTCAAGAGAGAGTGAAAGAGAGTGAAAGAGAGAGAGAGAGATATTCTATCAATTGAAGAATTTGAAGAAGAACTTGCTGATGGCCCCTCTGGACAGCTGACGTGTCAAAGACTTGGCGATGATCTTCTCCACCTCGGGCTCCTTCTTACGCATGGCGACCAGCAGCTGCTCAGGACATTTCCACCTCTTGCATAGGTCCTTGAAAATGACTTGGTAAAGTTTTGGAATATTTTTCGTGGTGAGAACTAAGTCAAAGTCTTCCAACTCCGTCCATGTGTTGATGAAGAGATTTTCAATTATCTCCACTAAATCCTCACTCGTCATTGCCACTTTGGTCTTCTTGTGCGTCTTCGTGACGACCTGGTTCACGAGGATACGGACGTACATTTTCTTCTGGATGTCTGTCAGCTCGTTTGCTTTCTTCTTCCTGATCTTGCCCTTCTGGTCCTTATTGTCCTCCTTCTTCTTCGGTTCAGGGACCTTTGGGATCTCAGGGACCTTTGGGAAGTCACAGACCTTTGGGATCTCACGGACCTTTGGGATCTTAGGGACCTTTGGGATCTCAGGGTCCTTTGGGATCTCACGGACCTTTGGGATCTCACAGACCTTTGGGATCTCACAGACCTTTGGGATCTCACAGACCTTTGGGATCTCAGGTGTTACTCGTGAGCTTCTACAAGCGGCCATCACCCTGTTGGTGTGGCTGTCGACCTGCTTGTTCACAAACCAGCTCATGATGGACAGGAAATATGAAACCTTCTTCAGTATGTCTGAGTACAGTTTGGTATTTGACTCAGGAATCACCAATGGACAACCTGGATTGATTTTCTGATTTGTGACGTACATGTAGAGGAGACCAGCGATTTCTTTAGAGAACAGAATAACTCTGTCAGGTGGAATGTTGTTCACCTTCTCAAACACACAAGTCTCATCTTCAGCTGTCAGCTTCATCTCCGTCTGGAGCAGAGCGTAAATGTCCTCCATCAGCTGATCAATTGACTTCCTGCTCTTGACTTTTGGTTTCTTCTTGAAACATCTCTTGAACTGTGTCAAAATTTTGAAAATCCATGCTGTGGCAAATGTCTTTGCAAAAATGTTCTTGATCTTCCCCCTTTTTCCTGTGGTGCTCTTCTGGGAGTTCTTGCTCTTTTTGGAGTTTTGGCTGTTACTTTCAGCTGTCACAATTTCAATGGTTGCCTCAATGGCCGGCTTAGTAATGGCTTCTGCACCTTTTATGATCTCCACAGAAGAATTCTTCTTGATGTTCTCAATGTCCAAGATCTCATCAAAAATGGTCTCTGTGATGTCAGTCACCTCCTTCACAATGACCTCTTCGACAGTCTTACATTCGTCACTGCGGGTGCTGCTCTGTCTGGAGCTGCCCACTGAGTTACTTGTTGAAACAATTGTTGATATGGAGGAGGTGTCACTCACCAGGCTCTCTGCAGGGTTCTGCTCCTGTGAGGGAGTCTTCCTGCTTCGACTCTGTCGCAGTTTGCCCCCGTACAGGCGTTTGATGTTGTTAGCGAATTCCTTGAACATTTTGCTGATGATGGAGATCATCTTGTGCAGTTTGCCTGGGTCTGTGACACGGGTCAGTAAAAGCTCCTCAGGGGCAACATTGATGGGACTGTTACTCAGGCTGGAGTTGACGGTGTCGGTCACCTCCTCCACGACCAGGTCGGTGAGATCAGCCAAATTCACTGACTCCAATTTGCCGCCAGGTGCAAAACTCGCCCTGATGGTGTCGCCTAGACTGGTCCGAACATCCTCCTGAGTTATAGGTGAGACAGAATCTTCCTGACTCTTCAGCAGAGCTGTTGAAACAGTCGCTAAAATGTCCAGAAAAAGCTCTGCCAACAGAACCTTTGTGATGTCGTCGGGTTTGCCTAACTTTAACAGTTTCCACTCCTCTGAAGTGGTTCTGGTAAAAAAGTTCTCAATCAGCGGGCGAATGGTCTCCATTTTGATGTCTGGTTGAGTATCGGACTGGGTCGTCATTGTGATTGGTTCCATTGCTTTTTTTCAGCTTCTCTGAAACTCTTGTAAAGTTTTCTGAACGGAATCGTTTGATAGCACAGAGGAAGGCTGTGGATATAACGTCTGTTTGTTTAGGGACACAAGTGGTGAACTACTTGTATCTATAATGCAGTCTTCTTCTCTGGTCACACTCTCCTCTTCTGTGACATTTAATGGCATAAAACGTATAAAGACGTCTTGATAGGCAGAAATCTTCAAAGAGAAAAAAGCCTAAAGAAAAGTGTTATCATGCATGAAGTTCTTCTTTAGTTAGTAGGAAGTTCAAGGGCATGTAAAGGCAAATCATAGCATGCAAGAACGTCAAGAATAAGAATAATGCAAAACATATATTTTAAGTTGATCTGATGAAAGCTCTACGACAAGTACATCAAAGTAAAAATGTGGAATATGGCTAAAATGGCCACTAAATCCAAAATGGCGGGCTTCCTGTTGCGTTTTTCACAATGCTCCATGAGACTTTTTTGCATGATTGGTCATGATACAACTTTGTCCCGATATTGGTGAAGATTAGTCAAGAGGAAACCTAGGGGCTGGTTCCAGGGGGCGCTGTTGAGCCATTTTGCCACGCCCAATTCAAATTACTCCAGAATACGTACATTTTCACCATTCTCTAATTTACTGCAAAGTTTCACAAGATGAACAGTGCACTAGCACTTTCTGAGTGTGGTGGCTGCTGTGGTGTGTTCCCACTCTTCACCCTGAACGTGTGTTGTAACTTTGGAGAGTGGGTTCGATCTCCTGGGAGAAGTCACAGCTTCCACCGTCAGAATCAGCTCCAGCAAGTTGAAGAGTGGAGCTGAACTGTGGATCAGTTAAAAAGAACAGAGCACTGCTCCACAATGGTTCAAATCCTTTGTATCAGATCGGACATCCTCAGTTGTACGTCCTCGTGTTTTTGTTCTTTCCTTGAGTAGGTCCATGTCCTGACTAAAATGTTGCTTGAAACATCGGACTATATATATCTAAATAATTTAAGTTGTAGTGTTTCTTCGTTTTTCATATTTATGTGTTGCCACTTTTTTGCAATGATACTCATCAGTGCCACATTTTTACTGTGAAGTACATTGCCATTTACTTTGATGACCAAGGTCTAGTGTATATAAACATGTATTTCTTTACAAAGAAGAAACTAAAGACCTTGTAAAAGAACTCGAGTCAGACATCTCATTTTGATTTTATTTCTTTATTAAGTTTTGTTTCACATAAAATTGATAGTTGTGTGAGGAAACTGAAGCACTCAGAGTAAACCCACACAACCCTACACATCACATTATCATCACATTATAGTCATAAGAGCTAGAGAGGCCCTTGAGACTCTCAAGAGAGAGTGAAAGAGAGTGAAAGAGAGAGAGAGAGATATTCTATCAATTGAAGAATTTGAAGAAGAACTTGCTGATGGCCCCTCTGGACAGCTGACGTGTCAAAGACTTGGCGATGATCTTCTCCACCTCGGGCTCCTTCTTACGCATGGCGACCAGCAGCTGCTCAGGACATTTCCACCTCTTGCATAGGTCCTTGAAAATGACTTGGTAAAGTTTTGGAATATTTTTCGTGGTGAGAACTAAGTCAAAGTCTTCCAACTCCGTCCATGTGTTGATGAAGAGATTTTCAATTATCTCCACTAAATCCTCACTCGTCATTGCCACTTTGGTCTTCTTGTGCGTCTTCGTGACGACCTGGTTCACGAGGATACGGACGTACATTTTCTTCTGGATGTCTGTCAGCTCGTTTGCTTTCTTCTTCCTGATCTTGCCCTTCTGGTCCTTATTGTCCTCCTTCTTCTTCGGTTCAGGGACCTTTGGGATCTCAGGGACCTTTGGGATCTCAGGGACCTTTGGGATCACAGACCTTTGGGATCTCACGGACCTTTGGGATCTTAGGGACCTTTGGGATCTCAGGGTCCTTTGGGATCTCACGGACCTTTGGGATCTCACAGACCTTTGGGATCTCACAGACCTTTGGGATCTCACAGACCTTTGGGATCTCAGGTGTTACTCGTGAGCTTCTACAAGCGGCCATCACCCTGTTGGTGTGGCTGTCGACCTGCTTGTTCACAAACCAGCTCATGATGGACAGGAAATATGAAACCTTCTTCAGTATGTCTGAGTACAGTTTGGTATTTGACTCAGGAATCACCAATGGACAACCTGGATTGATTTTCTGATTTGTGACGTACATGTAGAGGAGACCAGCGATTTCTTTAGAGAACAGAATAACTCTGTCAGGTGGAATGTTGTTCACCTTCTCAAACACACAAGTCTCATCTTCAGCTGTCAGCTTCATCTCCGTCTGGAGCAGAGCGTAAATGTCCTCCATCAGCTGATCAATTGACTTCCTGCTCTTGACTTTTGGTTTCTTCTTGAAACATCTCTTGAACTGTGTCAAAATTTTGAAAATCCATGCTGTGGCAAATGTCTTTGCAAAAATGTTCTTGATCTTCCCCCTTTTTCCTGTGGTGCTCTTCTGGGAGTTCTTGCTCTTTTTGGAGTTTTGGCTGTTACTTTCAGCTGTCACAATTTCAATGGTTGCCTCAATGGCCGGCTTAGTAATGGCTTCTGCACCTTTTATGATCTCCACAGAAGAATTCTTCTTGATGTTCTCAATGTCCAAGATCTCATCAAAAATGGTCTCTGTGATGTCAGTCACCTCCTTCACAATGACCTCTTCGACAGTCTTACATTCGTCACTGCGGGTGCTGCTCTGTCTGGAGCTGCCCACTGAGTTACTTGTTGAAACAATTGTTGATATGGAGGAGGTGTCACTCACCAGGCTCTCTGCAGGGTTCTGCTCCTGTGAGGGAGTCTTCCTGCTTCGACTCTGTCGCAGTTTGCCCCCGTACAGGCGTTTGATGTTGTTAGCGAATTCCTTGAACATTTTGCTGATGATGGAGATCATCTTGTGCAGTTTGCCTGGGTCTGTGACACGGGTCAGTAAAAGCTCCTCAGGGGCAACATTGATGGGACTGTTACTCAGGCTGGAGTTGACGGTGTCGGTCACCTCCTCCACGACCAGGTCGGTGAGATCAGCCAAATTCACTGACTCCAATTTGCCGCCAGGTGCAAAACTCGCCCTGATGGTGTCGCCTAGACTGGTCCGAACATCCTCCTGAGTTATAGGTGAGACAGAATCTTCCTGACTCTTCAGCAGAGCTGTTGAAACAGTCGCTAAAATGTCCAGAAAAAGCTCTGCCAACAGAACCTTTGTGATGTCGTCGGGTTTGCCTAACTTTAACAGTTTCCACTCCTCTGAAGTGGTTCTGGTAAAAAAGTTCTCAATCAGCGGGCGAATGGTCTCCATTTTGATGTCTGGTTGAGTATCGGACTGGGTCGTCATTGTGATTGGTTCCATTGCTTTTTTTCAGCTTCTCTGAAACTCTTGTAAAGTTTTCTGAACGGAATCGTTTGATAGCACAGAGGAAGGCTGTGGATATAACGTCTGTTTGTTTAGGGACACAAGTGGTGAACTACTTGTATCTATAATGCAGTCTTCTTCTCTGGTCACACTCTCCTCTTCTGTGACATTTAATGGCATAAAACGTATAAAGACGTCTTGATAGGCAGAAATCTTCAAAGAGAAAAAAGCCTAAAGAAAAGTGTTATCATGCATGAAGTTCTTCTTTAGTTAGTAGGAAGTTCAAGGGCATGTAAAGGCAAATCATAGCATGCAAGAACGTCAAGAATAAGAATAATGCAAAACATATATTTTAAGTTGATCTGATGAAAGCTCTACGACAAGTACATCAAAGTAAAAATGTGGAATATGGCTAAAATGGCCACTAAATCCAAAATGGCGGGCTTCCTGTTGCGTTTTTCACAATGCTCCATGAGACTTTTTTGCATGATTGGTCATGATACAACTTTGTCCCGATATTGGTGAAGATTAGTCAAGAGGAAACCTAGGGGCTGGTTCCAGGGGGCGCTGTTGAGCCATTTTGCCACGCCCAATTCAAATTACTCCAGAATACGTACATTTTCACCATTCTCTAATTTACTGCAAAGTTTCACAAGATGAACAGTGCACTAGCACTTTCTGAGTGTGGTGGCTGCTGTGGTGTGTTCCCACTCTTCACCCTGAACGTGTGTTGTAACTTTGGAGAGTGGGTTCGATCTCCTGGGAGAAGTCACAGCTTCCACCGTCAGAATCAGCTCCAGCAAGTTGAAGAGTGGAGCTGAACTGTGGATCAGTTAAAAAGAACAGAGCACTGCTCCACAATGGTTCAAATCCTTTGTATCAGATCGGACATCCTCAGTTGTACGTCCTCGTGTTTTTGTTCTTTCCTTGAGTAGGTCCATGTCCTGACTAAAATGTTGCTTGAAACATCGGACTATATATATCTAAATAATTTAAGTTGTAGTGTTTCTTCGTTTTTCATATTTATGTGTTGCCACTTTTTTGCAATGATACTCATCAGTGCCACATTTTTACTGTGAAGTACATTGCCATTTACTTTGATGACCAAGGTCTAGTGTATATAAACATGTATTTCTTTACAAAGAAGAAACTAAAGACCTTGTAAAAGAACTCGAGTCAGACATCTCATTTTGATTTTATTTCTTTATTAAGTTTTGTTTCACATAAAATTGATAGTTGTGTGAGGAAACTGAAGCACTCAGAGTAAACCCACACAACCCTACACATCACATTATCATCACATTATAGTCATAAGAGCTAGAGAGGCCCTTGAGACTCTCAAGAGAGAGTGAAAGAGAGTGAAAGAGAGAGAGAGAGATATTCTATCAATTGAAGAATTTGAAGAAGAACTTGCTGATGGCCCCTCTGGACAGCTGACGTGTCAAAGACTTGGCGATGATCTTCTCCACCTCGGGCTCCTTCTTACGCATGGCGACCAGCAGCTGCTCAGGACATTTCCACCTCTTGCATAGGTCCTTGAAAATGACTTGGTAAAGTTTTGGAATATTTTTCGTGGTGAGAACTAAGTCAAAGTCTTCCAACTCCGTCCATGTGTTGATGAAGAGATTTTCAATTATCTCCACTAAATCCTCACTCGTCATTGCCACTTTGGTCTTCTTGTGCGTCTTCGTGACGACCTGGTTCACGAGGATACGGACGTACATTTTCTTCTGGATGTCTGTCAGCTCGTTTGCTTTCTTCTTCCTGATCTTGCCCTTCTGGTCCTTATTGTCCTCCTTCTTCTTCGGTTCAGGGACCTTTGGGATCTCAGGGACCTTTGGGATCTCAGGGACCTTTGGGAGTCACAGACCTTTGGGATCTCACGGACCTTTGGGATCTTAGGGACCTTTGGGATCTCAGGGTCCTTTGGGATCTCACGGACCTTTGGGATCTCACAGACCTTTGGGATCTCACAGACCTTTGGGATCTCACAGACCTTTGGGATCTCAGGTGTTACTCGTGAGCTTCTACAAGCGGCCATCACCCTGTTGGTGTGGCTGTCGACCTGCTTGTTCACAAACCAGCTCATGATGGACAGGAAATATGAAACCTTCTTCAGTATGTCTGAGTACAGTTTGGTATTTGACTCAGGAATCACCAATGGACAACCTGGATTGATTTTCTGATTTGTGACGTACATGTAGAGGAGACCAGCGATTTCTTTAGAGAACAGAATAACTCTGTCAGGTGGAATGTTGTTCACCTTCTCAAACACACAAGTCTCATCTTCAGCTGTCAGCTTCATCTCCGTCTGGAGCAGAGCGTAAATGTCCTCCATCAGCTGATCAATTGACTTCCTGCTCTTGACTTTTGGTTTCTTCTTGAAACATCTCTTGAACTGTGTCAAAATTTTGAAAATCCATGCTGTGGCAAATGTCTTTGCAAAAATGTTCTTGATCTTCCCCCTTTTTCCTGTGGTGCTCTTCTGGGAGTTCTTGCTCTTTTTGGAGTTTTGGCTGTTACTTTCAGCTGTCACAATTTCAATGGTTGCCTCAATGGCCGGCTTAGTAATGGCTTCTGCACCTTTTATGATCTCCACAGAAGAATTCTTCTTGATGTTCTCAATGTCCAAGATCTCATCAAAAATGGTCTCTGTGATGTCAGTCACCTCCTTCACAATGACCTCTTCGACAGTCTTACATTCGTCACTGCGGGTGCTGCTCTGTCTGGAGCTGCCCACTGAGTTACTTGTTGAAACAATTGTTGATATGGAGGAGGTGTCACTCACCAGGCTCTCTGCAGGGTTCTGCTCCTGTGAGGGAGTCTTCCTGCTTCGACTCTGTCGCAGTTTGCCCCCGTACAGGCGTTTGATGTTGTTAGCGAATTCCTTGAACATTTTGCTGATGATGGAGATCATCTTGTGCAGTTTGCCTGGGTCTGTGACACGGGTCAGTAAAAGCTCCTCAGGGGCAACATTGATGGGACTGTTACTCAGGCTGGAGTTGACGGTGTCGGTCACCTCCTCCACGACCAGGTCGGTGAGATCAGCCAAATTCACTGACTCCAATTTGCCGCCAGGTGCAAAACTCGCCCTGATGGTGTCGCCTAGACTGGTCCGAACATCCTCCTGAGTTATAGGTGAGACAGAATCTTCCTGACTCTTCAGCAGAGCTGTTGAAACAGTCGCTAAAATGTCCAGAAAAAGCTCTGCCAACAGAACCTTTGTGATGTCGTCGGGTTTGCCTAACTTTAACAGTTTCCACTCCTCTGAAGTGGTTCTGGTAAAAAAGTTCTCAATCAGCGGGCGAATGGTCTCCATTTTGATGTCTGGTTGAGTATCGGACTGGGTCGTCATTGTGATTGGTTCCATTGCTTTTTTTCAGCTTCTCTGAAACTCTTGTAAAGTTTTCTGAACGGAATCGTTTGATAGCACAGAGGAAGGCTGTGGATATAACGTCTGTTTGTTTAGGGACACAAGTGGTGAACTACTTGTATCTATAATGCAGTCTTCTCCTCTGGTCACACTCTCCTCTTCTGTGACATTTAATGGCATAAAACGTATAAAGACGTCTTGATAGGCAGAAATCTTCAAAGAGAAAAAAGCCTAAAGAAAAGTGTTATCATGCATGAAGTTCTTCTTTAGTTAGTAGGAAGTTCAAGGGCATGTAAAGGCAAATCATAGCATGCAAGAACGTCAAGAATAAGAATAATGCAAAACATATATTTTAAGTTGATCTGATGAAAGCTCTACGACAAGTACATCAAAGTAAAAATGTGGAATATGGCTAAAATGGCCACTAAATCCAAAATGGCGGGCTTCCTGTTGCGTTTTTCACAATGCTCCATGAGACTTTTTTGCATGATTGGTCATGATACAACTTTGTCCCGATATTGGTGAAGATTAGTCAAGAGGAAACCTAGGGGCTGGTTCCAGGGGGCGCTGTTGAGCCATTTTGCCACGCCCAATTCAAATTACTCCAGAATACGTACATTTTCACCATTCTCTAATTTACTGCAAAGTTTCACAAGATGAACAGTGCACTAGCACTTTCTGAGTGTGGTGGCTGCTGTGGTGTGTTCCCACTCTTCACCCTGAACGTGTGTTGTAACTTTGGAGAGTGGGTTCGATCTCCTGGGAGAAGTCACAGCTTCCACCGTCAGAATCAGCTCCAGCAAGTTGAAGAGTGGAGCTGAACTGTGGATCAGTTAAAAAGAACAGAGCACTGCTCCACAATGGTTCAAATCCTTTGTATCAGATCGGACATCCTCAGTTGTACGTCCTCGTGTTTTTGTTCTTTCCTTGAGTAGGTCCATGTCCTGACTAAAATGTTGCTTGAAACATCGGACTATATATATCTAAATAATTTAAGTTGTAGTGTTTCTTCGTTTTTCATATTTATGTGTTGCCACTTTTTTGCAATGATACTCATCAGTGCCACATTTTTACTGTGAAGTACATTGCCATTTACTTTGATGACCAAGGTCTAGTGTATATAAACATGTATTTCTTTACAAAGAAGAAACTAAAGACCTTGTAAAAGAACTCGAGTCAGACATCTCATTTTGATTTTATTTCTTTATTAAGTTTTGTTTCACATAAAATTGATAGTTGTGTGAGGAAACTGAAGCACTCAGAGTAAACCCACACAACCCTACACATCACATTATCATCACATTATAGTCATAAGAGCTAGAGAGGCCCTTGAGACTCTCAAGAGAGAGTGAAAGAGAGTGAAAGAGAGAGAGAGAGATATTCTATCAATTGAAGAATTTGAAGAAGAACTTGCTGATGGCCCCTCTGGACAGCTGACGTGTCAAAGACTTGGCGATGATCTTCTCCACCTCGGGCTCCTTCTTACGCATGGCGACCAGCAGCTGCTCAGGACATTTCCACCTCTTGCATAGGTCCTTGAAAATGGCTTGGTAAAGTTTTGGAATATTTTTCGTGGTGAGAACTAAGTCAAAGTCTTCCAACTCCGTCCATGTGTTGATGAAGAGATTTTCAATTATCTCCACTAAATCCTCACTCGTCATTGCCACTTTGGTCTTCTTGTGCGTCTTCGTGACGACCTGGTTCACGAGGATACGGACGTACATTTTCTTCTGGATGTCTGTCAGCTCGTTTGCTTTCTTCTTCCTGATCTTGCCCTTCTGGTCCTTATTGTCCTCCTTCTTCTTCGGTTCAGGGACCTTTGGGATCTCAGGGACCTTTGGGATCTCAGGGACCTTTGGGAAGTCACAGACCTTTGGGATCTCACGGACCTTTGGGATCTTAGGGACCTTTGGGATCTCAGGGTCCTTTGGGATCTCACGGACCTTTGGGATCTCACAGACCTTTGGGATCTCACAGACCTTTGGGATCTCACAGACCTTTGGGATCTCAGGTGTTACTCGTGAGCTTCTACAAGCGGCCATCACCCTGTTGGTGTGGCTGTCGACCTGCTTGTTCACAAACCAGCTCATGATGGACAGGAAATATGAAACCTTCTTCAGTATGTCTGAGTACAGTTTGGTATTTGACTCAGGAATCACCAATGGACAACCTGGATTGATTTTCTGATTTGTGACGTACATGTAGAGGAGACCAGCGATTTCTTTAGAGAACAGAATAACTCTGTCAGGTGGAATGTTGTTCACCTTCTCAAACACACAAGTCTCATCTTCAGCTGTCAGCTTCATCTCCGTCTGGAGCAGAGCGTAAATGTCCTCCATCAGCTGATCAATTGACTTCCTGCTCTTGACTTTTGGTTTCTTCTTGAAACATCTCTTGAACTGTGTCAAAATTTTGAAAATCCATGCTGTGGCAAATGTCTTTGCAAAAATGTTCTTGATCTTCCCCCTTTTTCCTGTGGTGCTCTTCTGGGAGTTCTTGCTCTTTTTGGAGTTTTGGCTGTTACTTTCAGCTGTCACAATTTCAATGGTTGCCTCAATGGCCGGCTTAGTAATGGCTTCTGCACCTTTTATGATCTCCACAGAAGAATTCTTCTTGATGTTCTCAATGTCCAAGATCTCATCAAAAATGGTCTCTGTGATGTCAGTCACCTCCTTCACAATGACCTCTTCGACAGTCTTACATTCGTCACTGCGGGTGCTGCTCTGTCTGGAGCTGCCCACTGAGTTACTTGTTGAAACAATTGTTGATATGGAGGAGGTGTCACTCACCAGGCTCTCTGCAGGGTTCTGCTCCTGTGAGGGAGTCTTCCTGCTTCGACTCTGTCGCAGTTTGCCCCCGTACAGGCGTTTGATGTTGTTAGCGAATTCCTTGAACATTTTGCTGATGATGGAGATCATCTTGTGCAGTTTGCCTGGGTCTGTGACACGGGTCAGTAAAAGCTCCTCAGGGGCAACATTGATGGGACTGTTACTCAGGCTGGAGTTGACGGTGTCGGTCACCTCCTCCACGACCAGGTCGGTGAGATCAGCCAAATTCACTGACTCCAATTTGCCGCCAGG
This sequence comes from Pseudopleuronectes americanus, assembly GCA_038501795.1. Lineage (NCBI taxonomy): Eukaryota > Metazoa > Chordata > Actinopteri > Pleuronectiformes > Pleuronectidae > Pseudopleuronectes > Pseudopleuronectes americanus. Next base: position 3,742,647 of record CM076729.1, on the reverse strand, counting down.
TGCAAAACTCGCCCTGATGGTGTCGCCTAGACTGGTCCGAACATCCTCCTGAGTTATAGGTGAGACAGAATCTTCCTGACTCTTCAGCAGAGCTGTTGAAACAGTCGCTAAAATGTCCAGAAAAAGCTCTGCCAACAGAACCTTTGTGATGTCGTCGGGTTTGCCTAACTTTAACAGTTTCCACTCCTCTGAAGTGGTTCTGGTAAAAAAGTTCTCAATCAGCGGGCGAATGGTCTCCATTTTGATGTCTGGTTGAGTATCGGACTGGGTCGTCATTGTGATTGGTTCCATTGCTTTTTTTCAGCTTCTCTGAAACTCTTGTAAAGTTTTCTGAACGGAATCGTTTGATAGCACAGAGGAAGGCTGTGGATATAACGTCTGTTTGTTTAGGGACACAAGTGGTGAACTACTTGTATCTATAATGCAGTCTTCTTCTCTGGTCACACTCTCCTCTTCTGTGACATTTAATGGCATAAAACGTATAAAGACGTCTTGATAGGCAGAAATCTTCAAAGAGAAAAAAGCCTAAAGAAAAGTGTTATCATGCATGAAGTTCTTCTTTAGTTAGTAGGAAGTTCAAGGGCATGTAAAGGCAAATCATAGCATGCAAGAACGTCAAGAATAAGAATAATGCAAAACATATATTTTAAGTTGATCTGATGAAAGCTCTACGACAAGTACATCAAAGTAAAAATGTGGAATATGGCTAAAATGGCCACTAAATCCAAAATGGCGGGCTTCCTGTTGCGTTTTTCACAATGCTCCATGAGACTTTTTTGCATGATTGGTCATGATACAACTTTGTCCCGATATTGGTGAAGATTAGTCAAGAGGAAACCTAGGGGCTGGTTCCAGGGGGCGCTGTTGAGCCATTTTGCCACGCCCAATTCAAATTACTCCAGAATACGTACATTTTCACCATTCTCTAATTTACTGCAAAGTTTCACAAGATGAACAGTGCACTAGCACTTTCTGAGTGTGGTGGCTGCTGTGGTGTGTTCCCACTCTTCACCCTGAACGTGTGTTGTAACTTTGGAGAGTGGGTTCGATCTCCTGGGAGAAGTCACAGCTTCCACCGTCAGAATCAGCTCCAGCAAGTTGAAGAGTGGAGCTGAACTGTGGATCAGTTAAAAAGAACAGAGCACTGCTCCACAATGGTTCAAATCCTTTGTATCAGATCGGACATCCTCAGTTGTACGTCCTCGTGCTTTTGTTCTTTCCTTGAGTAGGTCCATGTCCTGACTAAAATGTTGCTTGAAACATCGGACTATATATATCTAAATAATTTAAGTTGTAGTGTTTCTTCGTTTTTCATATTTATGTGTTGCCACTTTTTTGCAATGATACTCATCAGTGCCACATTTTTACTGTGAAGTACATTGCCATTTACTTTGATGACCAAGGTCTAGTGTATATAAACATGTATTTCTTTACAAAGAAGAAACTAAAGACCTTGTAAAAGAACTCGAGTCAGACATCTCATTTTGATTTTATTTCTTTATTAAGTTTTGTTTCACATAAAATTGATAGTTGTGTGAGGAAACTGAAGCACTCAGAGTAAACCCACACAACCCTACACATCACATTATCATCACATTATAGTCATAAGAGCTAGAGAGGCCCTTGAGACTCTCAAGAGAGAGTGAAAGAGAGTGAAAGAGAGAGAGAGAGATATTCTATCAATTGAAGAATTTGAAGAAGAACTTGCTGATGGCCCCTCTGGACAGCTGACGTGTCAAAGACTTGGCGATGATCTTCTCCACCTCGGGCTCCTTCTTACGCATGGCGACCAGCAGCTGCTCAGGACATTTCCACCTCTTGCATAGGTCCTTGAAAATGACTTGGTAAAGTTTTGGAATATTTTTCGTGGTGAGAACTAAGTCAAAGTCTTCCAACTCCGTCCATGTGTTGATGAAGAGATTTTCAATTATCTCCACTAAATCCTCACTCGTCATTGCCACTTTGGTCTTCTTGTGCGTCTTCGTGACGACCTGGTTCACGAGGATACGGACGTACATTTTCTTCTGGATGTCTGTCAGCTCGTTTGCTTTCTTCTTCCTGATCTTGCCCTTCTGGTCCTTATTGTCCTCCTTCTTCTTCGGTTCAGGGACCTTTGGGATCTCAGGGACCTTTGGGATCTCAGGGACCTTTGGGAAGTCACAGACCTTTGGGATCTCACGGACCTTTGGGATCTTAGGGACCTTTGGGATCTCAGGGTCCTTTGGGATCTCACGGACCTTTGGGATCTCACAGACCTTTGGGATCTCACAGACCTTTGGGATCTCACAGACCTTTGGGATCTCAGGTGTTACTCGTGAGCTTCTACAAGCGGCCATCACCCTGTTGGTGTGGCTGTCGACCTGCTTGTTCACAAACCAGCTCATGATGGACAGGAAATATGAAACCTTCTTCAGTATGTCTGAGTACAGTTTGGTATTTGACTCAGGAATCACCAATGGACAACCTGGATTGATTTTCTGATTTGTGACGTACATGTAGAGGAGACCAGCGATTTCTTTAGAGAACAGAATAACTCTGTCAGGTGGAATGTTGTTCACCTTCTCAAACACACAAGTCTCATCTTCAGCTGTCAGCTTCATCTCCGTCTGGAGCAGAGCGTAAATGTCCTCCATCAGCTGATCAATTGACTTCCTGCTCTTGACTTTTGGTTTCTTCTTGAAACATCTCTTGAACTGTGTCAAAATTTTGAAAATCCATGCTGTGGCAAATGTCTTTGCAAAAATGTTCTTGATCTTCCCCCTTTTTCCTGTGGTGCTCTTCTGGGAGTTCTTGCTCTTTTTGGAGTTTTGGCTGTTACTTTCAGCTGTCACAATTTCAATGGTTGCCTCAATGGCCGGCTTAGTAATGGCTTCTGCACCTTTTATGATCTCCACAGAAGAATTCTTCTTGATGTTCTCAATGTCCAAGATCTCATCAAAAATGGTCTCTGTGATGTCAGTCACCTCCTTCACAATGACCTCTTCGACAGTCTTACATTCGTCACTGCGGGTGCTGCTCTGTCTGGAGCTGCCCACTGAGTTACTTGTTGAAACAATTGTTGATATGGAGGAGGTGTCACTCACCAGGCTCTCTGCAGGGTTCTGCTCCTGTGAGGGAGTCTTCCTGCTTCGACTCTGTCGCAGTTTGCCCCCGTACAGGCGTTTGATGTTGTTAGCGAATTCCTTGAACATTTTGCTGATGATGGAGATCATCTTGTGCAGTTTGCCTGGGTCTGTGACACGGGTCAGTAAAAGCTCCTCAGGGGCAACATTGATGGGACTGTTACTCAGGCTGGAGTTGACGGTGTCGGTCACCTCCTCCACGACCAGGTCGGTGAGATCAGCCAAATTCACTGACTCCAATTTGCCGCCAGGTGCAAAACTCGCCCTGATGGTGTCGCCTAGACTGGTCCGAACATCCTCCTGAGTTATAGGTGAGACAGAATCTTCCTGACTCTTCAGCAGAGCTGTTGAAACAGTCGCTAAAATGTCCAGAAAAAGCTCTGCCAACAGAACCTTTGTGATGTCGTCGGGTTTGCCTAACTTTAACAGTTTCCACTCCTCTGAAGTGGTTCTGGTAAAAAAGTTCTCAATCAGCGGGCGAATGGTCTCCATTTTGATGTCTGGTTGAGTATCGGACTGGGTCGTCATTGTGATTGGTTCCATTGCTTTTTTTCAGCTTCTCTGAAACTCTTGTAAAGTTTTCTGAACGGAATCGTTTGATAGCACAGAGGAAGGCTGTGGATATAACGTCTGTTTGTTTAGGGACACAAGTGGTGAACTACTTGTATCTATAATGCAGTCTTCTTCTCTGGTCACACTCTCCTCTTCTGTGACATTTAATGGCATAAAACGTATAAAGACGTCTTGATAGGCAGAAATCTTCAAAGAGAAAAAAGCCTAAAGAAAAGTGTTATCATGCATGAAGTTCTTCTTTAGTTAGTAGGAAGTTCAAGGGCATGTAAAGGCAAATCATAGCATGCAAGAACGTCAAGAATAAGAATAATGCAAAACATATATTTTAAGTTGATCTGATGAAAGCTCTACGACAAGTACATCAAAGTAAAAATGTGGAATATGGCTAAAATGGCCACTAAATCCAAAATGGCGGGCTTCCTGTTGCGTTTTTCACAATGCTCCATGAGACTTTTTTGCATGACTGGTCATGATACAACTTTGTCCCGATATTGGTGAAGATTAGTCAAGAGGAAACCTAGGGGCTGGTTCCAGGGGGCGCTGTTGAGCCATTTTGCCACGCCCAATTCAAATTACTCCAGAATACGTACATTTTCACCATTCTCTAATTTACTGCAAAGTTTCACAAGATGAACAGTGCACTAGCACTTTCTGAGTGTGGTGGCTGCTGTGGTGTGTTCCCACTCTTCACCCTGAACGTGTGTTGTAACTTTGGAGAGTGGGTTCGATCTCCTGGGAGAAGTCACAGCTTCCACCGTCAGAATCAGCTCCAGCAAGTTGAAGAGTGGAGCTGAACTGTGGATCAGTTAAAAAGAACAGAGCACTGCTCCACAATGGTTCAAATCCTTTGTATCAGATCGGACATCCTCAGTTGTACGTCCTCGTGCTTTTGTTCTTTCCTTGAGTAGGTCCATGTCCTGACTAAAATGTTGCTTGAAACATCGGACTATATATATCTAAATAATTTAAGTTGTAGTGTTTCTTCGTTTTTCATATTTATGTGTTGCCACTTTTTTGCAATGATACTCATCAGTGCCACATTTTTACTGTGAAGTACATTGCCATTTACTTTGATGACCAAGGTCTAGTGTATATAAACATGTATTTCTTTACAAAGAAGAAACTAAAGACCTTGTAAAAGAACTCGAGTCAGACATCTCATTTTGATTTTATTTCTTTATTAAGTTTTGTTTCACATAAAATTGATAGTTGTGTGAGGAAACTGAAGCACTCAGAGTAAACCCACACAACCCTACACATCACATTATCATCACATTATAGTCATAAGAGCTAGAGAGGCCCTTGAGACTCTCAAGAGAGAGTGAAAGAGAGTGAAAGAGAGAGAGAGAGATATTCTATCAATTGAAGAATTTGAAGAAGAACTTGCTGATGGCCCCTCTGGACAGCTGACGTGTCAAAGACTTGGCGATGATCTTCTCCACCTCGGGCTCCTTCTTACGCATGGCGACCAGCAGCTGCTCAGGACATTTCCACCTCTTGCATAGGTCCTTGAAAATGACTTGGTAAAGTTTTGGAATATTTTTCGTGGTGAGAACTAAGTCAAAGTCTTCCAACTCCGTCCATGTGTTGATGAAGAGATTTTCAATTATCTCCACTAAATCCTCACTCGTCATTGCCACTTTGGTCTTCTTGTGCGTCTTCGTGACGACCTGGTTCACGAGGATACGGACGTACATTTTCTTCTGGATGTCTGTCAGCTCGTTTGCTTTCTTCTTCCTGATCTTGCCCTTCTGGTCCTTATTGTCCTCCTTCTTCTTCGGTTCAGGGACCTTTGGGATCTCAGGGACCTTTGGGATCTCAGGGACCTTTGGGAAGTCACAGACCTTTGGGATCTCACGGACCTTTGGGATCTTAGGGACCTTTGGGATCTCAGGGTCCTTTGGGATCTCACGGACCTTTGGGATCTCACAGACCTTTGGGATCTCACAGACCTTTGGGATCTCACAGACCTTTGGGATCTCAGGTGTTACTCGTGAGCTTCTACAAGCGGCCATCACCCTGTTGGTGTGGCTGTCGACCTGCTTGTTCACAAACCAGCTCATGATGGACAGGAAATATGAAACCTTCTTCAGTATGTCTGAGTACAGTTTGGTATTTGACTCAGGAATCACCAATGGACAACCTGGATTGATTTTCTGATTTGTGACGTACATGTAGAGGAGACCAGCGATTTCTTTAGAGAACAGAATAACTCTGTCAGGTGGAATGTTGTTCACCTTCTCAAACACACAAGTCTCATCTTCAGCTGTCAGCTTCATCTCCGTCTGGAGCAGAGCGTAAATGTCCTCCATCAGCTGATCAATTGACTTCCTGCTCTTGACTTTTGGTTTCTTCTTGAAACATCTCTTGAACTGTGTCAAAATTTTGAAAATCCATGCTGTGGCAAATGTCTTTGCAAAAATGTTCTTGATCTTCCCCCTTTTTCCTGTGGTGCTCTTCTGGGAGTTCTTGCTCTTTTTGGAGTTTTGGCTGTTACTTTCAGCTGTCACAATTTCAATGGTTGCCTCAATGGCCGGCTTAGTAATGGCTTCTGCACCTTTTATGATCTCCACAGAAGAATTCTTCTTGATGTTCTCAATGTCCAAGATCTCATCAAAAATGGTCTCTGTGATGTCAGTCACCTCCTTCACAATGACCTCTTCGACAGTCTTACATTCGTCACTGCGGGTGCTGCTCTGTCTGGAGCTGCCCACTGAGTTACTTGTTGAAACAATTGTTGATATGGAGGAGGTGTCACTCACCAGGCTCTCTGCAGGGTTCTGCTCCTGTGAGGGAGTCTTCCTGCTTCGACTCTGTCGCAGTTTGCCCCCGTACAGGCGTTTGATGTTGTTAGCGAATTCCTTGAACATTTTGCTGATGATGGAGATCATCTTGTGCAGTTTGCCTGGGTCTGTGACACGGGTCAGTAAAAGCTCCTCAGGGGCAACATTGATGGGACTGTTACTCAGGCTGGAGTTGACGGTGTCGGTCACCTCCTCCACGACCAGGTCGGTGAGATCAGCCAAATTCACTGACTCCAATTTGCCGCCAGGTGCAAAACTCGCCCTGATGGTGTCGCCTAGACTGGTCCGAACATCCTCCTGAGTTATAGGTGAGACAGAATCTTCCTGACTCTTCAGCAGAGCTGTTGAAACAGTCGCTAAAATGTCCAGAAAAAGCTCTGCCAACAGAACCTTTGTGATGTCGTCGGGTTTGCCTAACTTTAACAGTTCCACTCCTCTGAAGTGGTTCTGGTAAAAAAGTTCTCAATCAGCGGGCGAATGGTCTCCATTTTGATGTCTGGTTGAGTATCTGACTGGGTCGTCATGGTGATTGGTTCCATTGCTTTTTTTCAGCTTCTCTGAAACTCTTGTAAAGTTTTCTGAACGGAATCGTTTGATAGCACAGAGGAAGGCTGTGGATATAACGTCTGTTTGTTTAGGGACACAAGTGGTGAACTACTTGTATCTATAACGCAGTCTTCTCCTCTGGTCACACTCTCCTCTTCTGTGACATTTAATGGCATAAAACGTATAAAGACGTCTTGATAGGCAGAAATCTTCAAAGAGAAAAAAGCCTAAAGAAAAGTGTTATCATGCATGAAGTTCTTCTTTAGTTAGTAGGAAGTTCAAGGGCATGTAAAGGCAAATCATAGCATGCAAGAACGTCAAGAATAAGAATAATGCAAAACATATATTTTAAGTTGATCTGATGAAAGCTCTACGACAAGTACATCAAAGTAAAAATGTGGAATATGGCTAAAATGGCCACTAAATCCAAAATGGCGGGCTTCCTGTTGCGTTTTTCACAATGCTCCATGAGACTTTTTTGCATGATTGGTCATGATACAACTTTGTCCCGATATTGGTGAAGATTAGTCAAGAGGAAACCTAGGGGCTGGTTCCAGGGGGCGCTGTTGAGCCATTTTGCCACGCCCAATTCAAATTACTCCAGAATACGTACATTTTCACCATTCTCTAATTTACTGCAAAGTTTCACAAGATGAACAGTGCACTAGCACTTTCTGAGTGTGGTGGCTGCTGTGGTGTGTTCCCACTCTTCACCCTGAACGTGTGTTGTAACTTTGGAGAGTGGGTTCGATCTCCTGGGAGAAGTCACAGCTTCCACCGTCAGAATCAGCTCCAGCAAGTTGAAGAGTGGAGCTGAACTGTGGATCAGTTAAAAAGAACAGAGCACTGCTCCACAATGGTTCAAATCCTTTGTATCAGATCGGACATCCTCAGTTGTACGTCCTCGTGCTTTTTGTTCTTTCCTTGAGTAGGTCCATGTCCTGACTAAAATGTTGCTTGAAACATCGGACTATATATATCTAAATAATTTAAGTTGTAGTGTTTCTTCGTTTTTCATATTTATGTGTTGCCACTTTTTTGCAATGATACTCATCAGTGCCACATTTTTACTGTGAAGTACATTGCCATTTACTTTGATGACCAAGGTCTAGTGTATATAAACATGTATTTCTTTACAAAGAAGAAACTAAAGACCTTGTAAAAGAACTCGAGTCAGACATCTCATTTTGATTTTATTTCTTTATTAAGTTTTGTTTCACATAAAATTGATAGTTGTGTGAGGAAACTGAAGCACTCAGAGTAAACCCACACAACCCTACACATCACATTATCATCACATTATAGTCATAAGAGCTAGAGAGGCCCTTGAGACTCTCAAGAGAGAGTGAAAGAGAGTGAAAGAGAGAGAGAGAGATATTCTATCAATTGAAGAATTTGAAGAAGAACTTGCTGATGGCCCCTCTGGACAGCTGACGTGTCAAAGACTTGGCGATGATCTTCTCCACCTCGGGCTCCTTCTTACGCATGGCGACCAGCAGCTGCTCAGGACATTTCCACCTCTTGCATAGGTCCTTGAAAATGGCTTGGTAAAGTTTTGGAATATTTTTCGTGGTGAGAACTAAGTCAAAGTCTTCCAACTCCGTCCATGTGTTGATGAAGAGATTTTCAATTATCTCCACTAAATCCTCACTCGTCATTGCCACTTTGGTCTTCTTGTGCGTCTTCGTGACGACCTGGTTCACGAGGATACGGACGTACATTTTCTTCTGGATGTCTGTCAGCTCGTTTGCTTTCTTCTTCCTGATCTTGCCCTTCTGGTCCTTATTGTCCTCCTTCTTCTTCGGTTCAGGGACCTTTGGGATCTCAGGGACCTTTGGGATCTCAGGGACCTTTGGGAAGTCACAGACCTTTGGGATCTCACGGACCTTTGGGATCTTAGGGACCTTTGGGATCTCAGGGTCCTTTGGGATCTCACGGACCTTTGGGATCTCACAGACCTTTGGGATCTCACAGACCTTTGGGATCTCACAGACCTTTGGGATCTCAGGTGTTACTCGTGAGCTTCTACAAGCGGCCATCACCCTGTTGGTGTGGCTGTCGACCTGCTTGTTCACAAACCAGCTCATGATGGACAGGAAATATGAAACCTTCTTCAGTATGTCTGAGTACAGTTTGGTATTTGACTCAGGAATCACCAATGGACAACCTGGATTGATTTTCTGATTTGTGACGTACATGTAGAGGAGACCAGCGATTTCTTTAGAGAACAGAATAACTCTGTCAGGTGGAATGTTGTTCACCTTCTCAAACACACAAGTCTCATCTTCAGCTGTCAGCTTCATCTCCGTCTGGAGCAGAGCGTAAATGTCCTCCATCAGCTGATCAATTGACTTCCTGCTCTTGACTTTTGGTTTCTTCTTGAAACATCTCTTGAACTGTGTCAAAATTTTGAAAATCCATGCTGTGGCAAATGTCTTTGCAAAAATGTTCTTGATCTTCCCCCTTTTTCCTGTGGTGCTCTTCTGGGAGTTCTTGCTCTTTTTGGAGTTTTGGCTGTTACTTTCAGCTGTCACAATTTCAATGGTTGCCTCAATGGCCGGCTTAGTAATGGCTTCTGCACCTTTTATGATCTCCACAGAAGAATTCTTCTTGATGTTCTCAATGTCCAAGATCTCATCAAAAATGGTCTCTGTGATGTCAGTCACCTCCTTCACAATGACCTCTTCGACAGTCTTACATTCGTCACTGCGGGTGCTGCTCTGTCTGGAGCTGCCCACTGAGTTACTTGTTGAAACAATTGTTGATATGGAGGAGGTGTCACTCACCAGGCTCTCTGCAGGGTTCTGCTCCTGTGAGGGAGTCTTCCTGCTTCGACTCTGTCGCAGTTTGCCCCCGTACAGGCGTTTGATGTTGTTAGCGAATTCCTTGAACATTTTGCTGATGATGGAGATCATCTTGTGCAGTTTGCCTGGGTCTGTGACACGGGTCAGTAAAAGCTCCTCAGGGGCAACATTGATGGGACTGTTACTCAGGCTGGAGTTGACGGTGTCGGTCACCTCCTCCACGACCAGGTCGGTGAGATCAGCCAAATTCACTGACTCCAATTTGCCGCCAGGTGCAAAACTCGCCCTGATGGTGTCGCCTAGACTGGTCCGAACATCCTCCTGAGTTATAGGTGAGACAGAATCTTCCTGACTCTTCAGCAGAGCTGTTGAAACAGTCGCTAAAATGTCCAGAAAAAGCTCTGCCAACAGAACCTTTGTGATGTCGTCGGGTTTGCCTAACTTTAACAGTTTCCACTCCTCTGAAGTGGTTCTGGTAAAAAAGTTCTCAATCAGCGGGCGAATGGTCTCCATTTTGATGTCTGGTTGAGTATCGGACTGGGTCGTCATGGTGATTGGTTCCATTGCTTTTTTTCAGCTTCTCTGAAACTCTTGTAAAGTTTTCTGAACGGAATCGTTTGATAGCACAGAGGAAGGCTGTGGATATAACGTCTGTTTGTTTAGGGACACAAGTGGTGAACTACTTGTATCTATAATGCAGTCTTCTCCTCTGGTCACACTCTCCTCTTCTGTGACATTTAATGGCATAAAACGTATAAAGACGTCTTGATAGGCAGAAATCTTCAAAGAGAAAAAAGCCTAAAGAAAAGTGTTATCATGCATGAAGTTCTTCTTTAGTTAGTAGGAAGTTCAAGGGCATGTAAAGGCAAATCATAGCATGCAAGAACGTCAAGAATAAGAATAATGCAAAACATATATTTTAAGTTGATCTGATGAAAGCTCTACGACAAGTACATCAAAGTAAAAATGTGGAATATGGCTAAAATGGCCACTAAATCCAAAATGGCGGGCTTCCTGTTGCGTTTTTCACAATGCTCCATGAGACTTTTTTGCATGACTGGTCATGATACAACTTTGTCCCGATATTGGTGAAGATTAGTCAAGAGGAAACCTAGGGGCTGGTTCCAGGGGGCGCTGTTGAGCCATTTTGCCACGCCCAATTCAAATTACTCCAGAATACGTACATTTTCACCATTCTCTAATTTACTGCAAAGTTTCACAAGATGAACAGTGCACTAGCACTTTCTGAGTGTGGTGGCTGCTGTGGTGTGTTCCCACTCTTCACCCTGAACGTGTGTTGTAACTTTGGAGAGTGGGTTCGATCTCCTGGGAGAAGTCACAGCTTCCACCGTCAGAATCAGCTCCAGCAAGTTGAAGAGTGGAGCTGAACTGTGGATCAGTTAAAAAGAACAGAGCACTGCTCCACAATGGTTCAAATCCTTTGTATCAGATCGGACATCCTCAGTTGTACGTCCTCGTGTTTTTGTTCTTTCCTTGAGTAGGTCCATGTCCTGACTAAAATGTTGCTTGAAACATCGGACTATATATATCTAAATAATTTAAGTTGTAGTGTTTCTTCGTTTTTCATATTTATGTGTTGCCACTTTTTTGCAATGATACTCATCAGTGCCACATTTTTACTGTGAAGTACATTGCCATTTACTTTGATGACCAAGGTCTAGTGTATATAAACATGTATTTCTTTACAAAGAAGAAACTAAAGACCTTGTAAAAGAACTCGAGTCAGACATCTCATTTTGATTTTATTTCTTTATTAAGTTTTGTTTCACATAAAATTGATAGTTGTGTGAGGAAACTGAAGCACTCAGAGTAAACCCACACAACCCTACACATCACATTATCATCACATTATAGTCATAAGAGCTAGAGAGGCCCTTGAGACTCTCAAGAGAGAGTGAAAGAGAGTGAAAGAGAGAGAGAGAGATATTCTATCAATTGAAGAATTTGAAGAAGAACTTGCTGATGGCCCCTCTGGACAGCTGACGTGTCAAAGACTTGGCGATGATCTTCTCCACCTCGGGCTCCTTCTTACGCATGGCGACCAGCAGCTGCTCAGGACATTTCCACCTCTTGCATAGGTCCTTGAAAATGGCTTGGTAAAGTTTTGGAATATTTTTCGTGGTGAGAACTAAGTCAAAGTCTTCCAACTCCGTCCATGTGTTGATGAAGAGATTTTCAATTATCTCCACTAAATCCTCACTCGTCATTGCCACTTTGGTCTTCTTGTGCGTCTTCGTGACGACCTGGTTCACGAGGATACGGACGTACATTTTCTTCTGGATGTCTGTCAGCTCGTTTGCTTTCTTCTTCCTGATCTTGCCCTTCTGGTCCTTATTGTCCTCCTTCTTCTTCGGTTCAGGGACCTTTGGGATCTCAGGGACCTTTGGGAAGTCATCACGGACCTTTGGGATCTTAGGGACCTTTGGGATCTCAGGGTCCTTTGGGATCTCACAGTACCTTTGGGATCTCACAGACCTTTGGGATCTCACAGACCTTTGGGATCTCAGGTGTTTACTCGTGAGCTTCTACAAGCGGCCATCACCCTGTTTGGTGTGGCTGTCGACCTGCTTGTTCACAAACCAGCTCATGATGGACAGGAAATATGAAACCTTCTTCAGTATGTCTGAGTACAGTTTGGTATTTGACTCAGGAATCAACAATGGGCAATCTGGATTGATTTTCTGATTTGTGACGTACATGTAGAGGAGACCAGCGATTTCTTTAGTGAACAGAAGAACTCTGTCTGGTGGAATGTTGTTCACCTTCTCAAACACACAAGTCTCATCTTCAGCTGTCAGCTTCATCTCCGTCTGGAGCAGAGCGTAGATGTCCTCCATCAGCTGATCGATTGACTTCCCTGCTCTTGACTTTTGGTTTCTTCTTGAAACATCTCTTGAACTGTGTCAAAATTTTTGAAAATCCATGCTGTTGCAAATGTCTTTGCAAAAATGTTCTTGATCTTCCCCCTTTTTTCCTGTGGTGCTCTTCTGGGAGCTCTTGCTCTTTTTGGAGTTGAGGCTGTTACTTTCAGCTGTCACAATTTCAATGCTTGCATCAATGGCCGGCTTAGTAATGGCCTTTGCAGCATTTATGATCTCCACAGAATAATTCTTCTTGATGTTCTCAATGTCTAAGATCTCGTCGAAAAATGGGCTCTGTGATGTCAGTCACCTCCTTCACAATGACCTCCTCGACAGTCAAACATTCGTCACTGCGGGCGCTGCTCTGTCTGGAGCTGCCCACTGAGTTACTTGTTGAAACAATTGTTGATATGGAGGAGGTGTTGCTCGACAGGCTCTCTGCAGGGTTCTGCTCCTGTGAGGGAGTCTTCCTGCTTCGCTTCTGTCGCAGTTTGCCCCCGTACAGGCGTTTGATTTTGTTAGCAAATGTCTTGAACATTTTGCTGATGAGGTAGATCATCTGGTGCAGTTTGCCTGGGTCTGTGACACGGGTAAGTAAAAGCTCCTCAGGGGGAACATTGATGGGACTATTACTCAGGCTTGAGTTGATGGTGTCAGTCACCTCCTCCACCACCAGGTCGGTGAGATCAGCCAAATTCACAGACTCCAATTTGCCGCCAGGTGCAAAACTCGCCCTGATGGTGTCGCCTAGACTGGTCCGAACATCCTCCTGAGTTATAGTTGAGACAGAATCTTCCTGACTCTTCAGCAGAGCTGTTGAAACAGTCGCTAAAATGTCCAGAAAAAGCTCTGCCAACAGAACTTTGGTGATGTTGTCGGGTTTGCCTAACTTTAACAGGTTCCACTCCTCTGAAGTGGTTCTGGTAAAGAAGTTCTCAATGAGCGGACGAATGGTCTCCATTTTGATGTCCGGTTGAGTATCTGACTGGGTCACCATTGTGATTGATTTCATTGCTTTTTTTCAGCTTCTCTGAAAGTTTTCTCAATGGATTCGTTGGATCGCACAGAGGTAGGCGGTGGATATAACGTCTGTTTGTTTAGGGACACAAGTGGTGAACAACTTGTATCTATAACGCAGTGTTCTCCTCAGATCACAGTGACATTTACTGGCAGGTGTCATCCAACAAGGCAGTATTATACAAAAAACATATAAAGAGGTCTTGAAAGGCAGAAATCTTCAAAGAGAAAAGGCCTAAAGAAAAGTATCATCTTACATGAAGCTTTTCTTTAGTTAGTAGGAAGATCAAGGCATGTAAAGGCAAATCATAGCATGCAACAACATCTTGAATAAGAATAATGCAAAACATATATTTCCAATATTCTGTTTTCATTCTGTTGTTTGAATCTATTTATATTTGAAGAAACAATCCTATGTGCAGTTATTATTTTTAGTAAAAGATGTTTTGATGTATGTACTCCAGTATTTATTGATTATCAGAATCCCTGTTGATAATAACAAGAAATAAATTAGTGATAAATTGTATCAAATAATTAGAACTGTGGATCAGCTAAAAAGACCAGAGCACTGGTTCAATTTCCTATGTATCAGAGCGGACATCCTCAGTTGTACGTCCTGGTATTTTTGTTCTGTCCTTGAGTAGGTCCTAGTCCTGACTAAAAGTTTGCTTTAAACATCGGACGATATATATCTACATAAGTACATTGGCATTTACTTTGATGACCAAGGTCTAGTGTATATAAACATGTATTTCTTTACAAAGAAGAAACTAAAGACCTTGTAAAAGAACTCGAGTCAGACATCTCATTTTGATTTTATTTCTTTATTAAGTTTTGTTTCACATAAAATTGATAGTTGTGTGAGGAAACTGAAGCACTCAGAGTAAACCCACACAACCCTACACATCACATTATCATCACATTATAGTCATAAGAGCTAGAGAGGCCCTTGAGACTCTCAAGAGAGAGTGAAAGAGAGTGAAAGAGAGAGAGAGAGATATTCTATCAATTGAAGAATTTGAAGAAGAACTTGCTGATGGCCCCTCTGGACAGCTGACGTGTCAAAGACTTGGCGATGATCTTCTCCACCTCGGGCTCCTTCTTACGCATGGCGACCAGCAGCTGCTCAGGACATTTCCACCTCTTGCATAGGTCCTTGAAAATGACTTGGTAAAGTTTTGGAATATTTTTCGTGGTGAGAACTAAGTCAAAGTCTTCCAACTCCGTCCATGTGTTGATGAAGAGATTTTCAATTATCTCCACTAAATCCTCACTCGTCATTGCCACTTTGGTCTTCTTGTGCGTCTTCGTGACGACCTGGTTCACGAGGATACGGACGTACATTTTCTTCTGGATGTCTGTCAGCTCGTTTGCTTTCTTCTTCCTGATCTTGCCCTTCTGGTCCTTATTGTCCTCCTTCTTCTTCGGTTCAGGGACCTTTGGGATCTCAGGGACCTTTGGGAAGTCACAGACCTTTGGGATCTCACGGACCTTTGGGATCTTAGGGACCTTTGGGATCTCAGGGTCCTTTGGGATCTCACGGACCTTTGGGATCTCACAGACCTTTGGGATCTCACAGACCTTTGGGATCTCAGGTGTTACTCGTGAGCTTCTACAAGCGGCCATCACCCTGTTGGTGTGGCTGTCGACCTGCTTGTTCACAAACCAGCTCATGATGGACAGGAAATATGAAACCTTCTTCAGTATGTCTGAGTACAGTTTGGTATTTGACTCAGGAATCACCAATGGACAACCTGGATTGATTTTCTGATTTGTGACGTACATGTAGAGGAGACCAGCGATTTCTTTAGAGAACAGAATAACTCTGTCAGGTGGAATGTTGTTCACCTTCTCAAACACACAAGTCTCATCTTCAGCTGTCAGCTTCATCTCCGTCTGGAGCAGAGCGTAAATGTCCTCCATCAGCTGATCAATTGACTTCCTGCTCTTGACTTTTGGTTTCTTCTTGAAACATCTCTTGAACTGTGTCAAAATTTTGAAAATCCATGCTGTGGCAAATGTCTTTGCAAAAATGTTCTTGATCTTCCCCCTTTTTCCTGTGGTGCTCTTCTGGGAGTTCTTGCTCTTTTTGGAGTTTTGGCTGTTACTTTCAGCTGTCACAATTTCAATGGTTGCCTCAATGGCCGGCTTAGTAATGGCTTCTGCACCTTTTATGATCTCCACAGAAGAATTCTTCTTGATGTTCTCAATGTCCAAGATCTCATCAAAAATGGTCTCTGTGATGTCAGTCACCTCCTTCACAATGACCTCTTCGACAGTCTTACATTCGTCACTGCGGGTGCTGCTCTGTCTGGAGCTGCCCACTGAGTTACTTGTTGAAACAATTGTTGATATGGAGGAGGTGTCACTCACCAGGCTCTCTGCAGGGTTCTGCTCCTGTGAGGGAGTCTTCCTGCTTCGACTCTGTCGCAGTTTGCCCCCGTACAGGCGTTTGATGTTGTTAGCGAATTCCTTGAACATTTTGCTGATGATGGAGATCATCTTGTGCAGTTTGCCTGGGTCTGTGACACGGGTCAGTAAAAGCTCCTCAGGGGCAACATTGATGGGACTGTTACTCAGGCTGGAGTTGACGGTGTCGGTCACCTCCTCCACGACCAGGTCGGTGAGATCAGCCAAATTCACTGACTCCAATTTGCCGCCAGGTGCAAAACTCGCCCTGATGGTGTCGCCTAGACTGGTCCGAACATCCTCCTGAGTTATAGGTGAGACAGAATCTTCCTGACTCTTCAGCAGAGCTGTTGAAACAGTCGCTAAAATGTCCAGAAAAAGCTCTGCCAACAGAACCTTTGTGATGTCGTCGGGTTTGCCTAACTTTAACAGGTTCCACTCCTCTGAAGTGGTCCTGGTAAAAAAGTTCTCAATCAGCGGGCGAATGGTCTCCATTTTGATGTCTGGTTGAGTATCTGACTGGGTCGTCATGGTGATTGGTTCCATTGCTTTTTTTCAGCTTCTCTGAAACTCTTGTAAAGTTTTCTGAACGGAATCGTTTGATAGCACAGAGGAAGGCTGTGGATATAACGTCTGTTTGTTTAGGGACACAAGTGGTGAACTACTTGTATCTATAACGCAGTCTTCTCCTCTGGTCACACTCTCCTCTTCTGTGACATTTAATGGCATAAAACGTATAAGACGTCTTGATAGGCAGAAATCTTCAAAGAGAAAAAACCCTAAAGAAAAGTGTTATCATCCATGAAGTTCTTCTTTAGTTAGTAGGAAGTTCAAGGGCATGTAAAGGCAAATCATAGCATGCAAGAACGTCAAGAATAAGAATAATGCAAAACATATATTTTAAGTTGATCTGATGAAAGCTCTACGACAAGTACATCAAAGTAAAAATGTGGAATATGGCTAAAATGGCCACTAAATCCAAAATGGCGGGCTTCCTGTTGCGTTTTTCACAATGCTCCATGAGACTTTTTTGCATGATTGGTCATGATACAACTTTGTCCCGATATTGGTGAAGATTAGTCAAGAGGAAACCTAGGGGCTGGTTCCAGGGGGCGCTGTTGAGCCATTTTGCCACGCCCAATTCAAATTACTCCAGAATACGTACATTTTCACCATTCTCTAATTTACTGCAAAGTTTCACAAGATGAACAGTGCACTAGCACTTTCTGAGTGTGGTGGCTGCTGTGGTGTGTTCCCACTCTTCACCCTGAACGTGTGTTGTAACTTTGGAGAGTGGGTTCGATCTCCTGGGAGAAGTCACAGCTTCCACCGTCAGAATCAGCTCCAGCAAGTTGAAGAGTGGAGCTGAACTGTGGATCAGTTAAAAAGAACAGAGCACTGCTCCACAATGGTTCAAATCCTTTGTATCAGATCGGACATCCTCAGTTGTACGTCCTCGTGTTTTTGTTCTTTCCTTGAGTAGGTCCATGTCCTGACTAAAATGTTGCTTGAAACATCGGACTATATATATCTAAATAATTTAAGTTGTAGTGTTTCTTCGTTTTTCATATTTATGTGTTGCCACTTTTTTGCAATGATACTCATCAGTGCCACATTTTTACTGTGAAGTACATTGCCATTTACTTTGATGACCAAGGTCTAGTGTATATAAACATGTATTTCTTTACAAAGAAGAAACTAAAGACCTTGTAAAAGAACTCGAGTCAGACATCTCATTTTGATTTTATTTCTTTATTAAGTTTTGTTTCACATAAAATTGATAGTTGTGTGAGGAAACTGAAGCACTCAGAGTAAACCCACACAACCCTACACATCACATTATCATCACATTATAGTCATAAGAGCTAGAGAGGCCCTTGAGACTCTCAAGAGAGAGTGAAAGAGAGTGAAAGAGAGAGAGAGAGATATTCTATCAATTGAAGAATTTGAAGAAGAACTTGCTGATGGCCCCTCTGGACAGCTGACGTGTCAAAGACTTGGCGATGATCTTCTCCACCTCGGGCTCCTTCTTACGCATGGCGACCAGCAGCTGCTCAGGACATTTCCACCTCTTGCATAGGTCCTTGAAAATGGCTTGGTAAAGTTTTGGAATATTTTTCGTGGTGAGAACTAAGTCAAAGTCTTCCAACTCCGTCCATGTGTTGATGAAGAGATTTTCAATTATCTCCACTAAATCCTCACTCGTCATTGCCACTTTGGTCTTCTTGTGCGTCTTCGTGACGACCTGGTTCACGAGGATACGGACGTACATTTTCTTCTGGATGTCTGTCAGCTCGTTTGCTTTCTTCTTCCTGATCTTGCCCTTCTGGTCCTTATTGTCCTCCTTCTTCTTCGGTTCAGGGACCTTTGGGATCTCAGGGACCTTTGGGATCTCAGGGACCTTTGGGAAGTCACAGACCTTTGGGATCTCACGGACCTTTGGGATCTTAGGGACCTTTGGGATCTCAGGGTCCTTTGGGATCTCACGGACCTTTGGGATCTCACAGACCTTTGGGATCTCACAGACCTTTGGGATCTCACAGACCTTTGGGATCTCAGGTGTTACTCGTGAGCTTCTACAAGCGGCCATCACCCTGTTGGTGTGGCTGTCGACCTGCTTGTTCACAAACCAGCTCATGATGGACAGGAAATATGAAACCTTCTTCAGTATGTCTGAGTACAGTTTGGTATTTGACTCAGGAATCACCAATGGACAACCTGGATTGATTTTCTGATTTGTGACGTACATGTAGAGGAGACCAGCGATTTCTTTAGAGAACAGAATAACTCTGTCAGGTGGAATGTTGTTCACCTTCTCAAACACACAAGTCTCATCTTCAGCTGTCAGCTTCATCTCCGTCTGGAGCAGAGCGTAAATGTCCTCCATCAGCTGATCAATTGACTTCCTGCTCTTGACTTTTGGTTTCTTCTTGAAACATCTCTTGAACTGTGTCAAAATTTTGAAAATCCATGCTGTGGCAAATGTCTTTGCAAAAATGTTCTTGATCTTCCCCCTTTTTCCTGTGGTGCTCTTCTGGGAGTTCTTGCTCTTTTTGGAGTTTTGGCTGTTACTTTCAGCTGTCACAATTTCAATGGTTGCCTCAATGGCCGGCTTAGTAATGGCTTCTGCACCTTTTATGATCTCCACAGAAGAATTCTTCTTGATGTTCTCAATGTCCAAGATCTCATCAAAAATGGTCTCTGTGATGTCAGTCACCTCCTTCACAATGACCTCTTCGACAGTCTTACATTCGTCACTGCGGGTGCTGCTCTGTCTGGAGCTGCCCACTGAGTTACTTGTTGAAACAATTGTTGATATGGAGGAGGTGTCACTCACCAGGCTCTCTGCAGGGTTCTGCTCCTGTGAGGGAGTCTTCCTGCTTCGACTCTGTCGCAGTTTGCCCCCGTACAGGCGTTTGATGTTGTTAGCGAATTCCTTGAACATTTTGCTGATGATGGAGATCATCTTGTGCAGTTTGCCTGGGTCTGTGACACGGGTCAGTAAAAGCTCCTCAGGGGCAACATTGATGGGACTGTTACTCAGGCTGGAGTTGACGGTGTCGGTCACCTCCTCCACGACCAGGTCGGTGAGATCAGCCAAATTCACTGACTCCAATTTGCCGCCAGGTGCAAAACTCGCCCTGATGGTGTCGCCTAGACTGGTCCGAACATCCTCCTGAGTTATAGGTGAGACAGAATCTTCCTGACTCTTCAGCAGAGCTGTTGAAACAGTCGCTAAAATGTCCAGAAAAAGCTCTGCCAACAGAACCTTTGTGATGTCGTCGGGTTTGCCTAACTTTAACAGTTTCCACTCCTCTGAAGTGGTTCTGGTAAAAAAGTTCTCAATCAGCGGGCGAATGGTCTCCATTTTGATGTCTGGTTGAGTATCGGACTGGGTCGTCATTGTGATTGGTTCCATTGCTTTTTTTCAGCTTCTCTGAAACTCTTGTAAAGTTTTCTGAACGGAATCGTTTGATAGCACAGAGGAAGGCTGTGGATATAACGTCTGTTTGTTTAGGGACACAAGTGGTGAACTACTTGTATCTATAATGCAGTCTTCTCCTCTGGTCACACTCTCCTCTTCTGTGACATTTAATGGCATAAAACGTATAAAGACGTCTTGATAGGCAGAAATCTTCAAAGAGAAAAAAGCCTAAAGAAAAGTGTTATCATGCATGAAGTTCTTCTTTAGTTAGTAGGAAGTTCAAGGGCATGTAAAGGCAAATCATAGCATGCAAGAACGTCAAGAATAAGAATAATGCAAAACATATATTTTAAGTTGATCTGATGAAAGCTCTACGACAAGTACATCAAAGTAAAAATGTGGAATATGGCTAAAATGGCCACTAAATCCAAAATGGCGGGCTTCCTGTTGCGTTTTTCACAATGCTCCATGAGACTTTTTTGCATGATTGGTCATGATACAACTTTGTCCCGATATTGGTGAAGATTAGTCAAGAGGAAACCTAGGGGCTGGTTCCAGGGGGCGCTGTTGAGCCATTTTGCCACGCCCAATTCAAATTACTCCAGAATACGTACATTTTCACCATTCTCTAATTTACTGCAAAGTTTCACAAGATGAACAGTGCACTAGCACTTTCTGAGTGTGGTGGCTGCTGTGGTGTGTTCCCACTCTTCACCCTGAACGTGTGTTGTAACTTTGGAGAGTGGGTTCGATCTCCTGGGAGAAGTCACAGCTTCCACCGTCAGAATCAGCTCCAGCAAGTTGAAGAGTGGAGCTGAACTGTGGATCAGTTAAAAAGAACAGAGCACTGCTCCACAATGGTTCAAATCCTTTGTATCAGATCGGACATCCTCAGTTGTACGTCCTCGTGCTTTTGTTCTTTCCTTGAGTAGGTCCATGTCCTGACTAAAATGTTGCTTGAAACATCGGACTATATATATCTAAATAATTTAAGTTGTAGTGTTTCTTCGTTTTTCATATTTATGTGTTGCCACTTTTTTGCAATGATACTCATCAGTGCCACATTTTTACTGTGAAGTACATTGCCATTTACTTTGATGACCAAGGTCTAGTGTATATAAACATGTATTTCTTTACAAAGAAGAAACTAAAGACCTTGTAAAAGAACTCGAGTCAGACATCTCATTTTGATTTTATTTCTTTATTAAGTTTTGTTTCACATAAAATTGATAGTTGTGTGAGGAAACTGAAGCACTCAGAGTAAACCCACACAACCCTACACATCACATTATCATCACATTATAGTCATAAGAGCTAGAGAGGCCCTTGAGACTCTCAAGAGAGAGTGAAAGAGAGTGAAAGAGAGAGAGAGAGATATTCTATCAATTGAAGAATTTGAAGAAGAACTTGCTGATGGCCCCTCTGGACAGCTGACGTGTCAAAGACTTGGCGATGATCTTCTCCACCTCGGGCTCCTTCTTACGCATGGCGACCAGCAGCTGCTCAGGACATTTCCACCTCTTGCATAGGTCCTTGAAAATGGCTTGGTAAAGTTTTGGAATATTTTTCGTGGTGAGAACTAAGTCAAAGTCTTCCAACTCCGTCCATGTGTTGATGAAGAGATTTTCAATTATCTCCACTAAATCCTCACTCGTCATTGCCACTTTGGTCTTCTTGTGCGTCTTCGTGACGACCTGGTTCACGAGGATACGGACGTACATTTTCTTCTGGATGTCTGTCAGCTCGTTTGCTTTCTTCTTCCTGATCTTGCCCTTCTGGTCCTTATTGTCCTCCTTCTTCTTCGGTTCAGGGACCTTTGGGATCTCAGGGACCTTTGGGATCTCAGGGACCTTTGGGAAGTCACAGACCTTTGGGATCTCACGGACCTTTGGGATCTCAGGGTCCTTTGGGATCTCACGGACCTTTGGGATCTCACAGACCTTTGGGATCTCACAGACCTTTGGGATCTCACAGACCTTTGGGATCTCAGGTGTTACTCGTGAGCTTCTACAAGCGGCCATCACCCTGTTGGTGTGGCTGTCGACCTGCTTGTTCACAAACCAGCTCATGATGGACAGGAAATATGAAACCTTCTTCAGTATGTCTGAGTACAGTTTGGTATTTGACTCAGGAATCACCAATGGACAACCTGGATTGATTTTCTGATTTGTGACGTACATGTAGAGGAGACCAGCGATTTCTTTAGAGAACAGAATAACTCTGTCAGGTGGAATGTTGTTCACCTTCTCAAACACACAAGTCTCATCTTCAGCTGTCAGCTTCATCTCCGTCTGGAGCAGAGCGTAAATGTCCTCCATCAGCTGATCAATTGACTTCCTGCTCTTGACTTTTGGTTTCTTCTTGAAACATCTCTTGAACTGTGTCAAAATTTTGAAAATCCATGCTGTGGCAAATGTCTTTGCAAAAATGTTCTTGATCTTCCCCCTTTTTCCTGTGGTGCTCTTCTGGGAGTTCTTGCTCTTTTTGGAGTTTTGGCTGTTACTTTCAGCTGTCACAATTTCAATGGTTGCCTCAATGGCCGGCTTAGTAATGGCTTCTGCACCTTTTATGATCTCCACAGAAGAATTCTTCTTGATGTTCTCAATGTCCAAGATCTCATCAAAAATGGTCTCTGTGATGTCAGTCACCTCCTTCACAATGACCTCTTCGACAGTCTTACATTCGTCACTGCGGGTGCTGCTCTGTCTGGAGCTGCCCACTGAGTTACTTGTTGAAACAATTGTTGATATGGAGGAGGTGTCACTCACCAGGCTCTCTGCAGGGTTCTGCTCCTGTGAGGGAGTCTTCCTGCTTCGACTCTGTCGCAGTTTGCCCCCGTACAGGCGTTTGATGTTGTTAGCGAATTCCTTGAACATTTTGCTGATGATGGAGATCATCTTGTGCAGTTTGCCTGGGTCTGTGACACGGGTCAGTAAAAGCTCCTCAGGGGCAACATTGATGGGACTGTTACTCAGGCTGGAGTTGACGGTGTCGGTCACCTCCTCCACGACCAGGTCGGTGAGATCAGCCAAATTCACTGACTCCAATTTGC